>JAEOAD010001461.1:5635000-7128877 GCA_036365145.1 Orientallactaga sibirica | reverse complement strand
CACATTAAATAGCATGATCCTTTATAAAAATAAGCTATTTTTAATAATTTTTTTCTTAAATTTATTTATTTGAGAGAGACAGAGAGAGAGAGAGAGAGAGAGAGAGAGAGAGAGAGATAATGGGCATGTCAGGGTCTTCAGCTACAGCAAATGAACTTCAGATGCACGTGGCACCTTGTGCATCTGGCTTCCATGGGTACTAGGGAATACATCCTCAGACCTTTGCTTTGTAGGCAAGTACCTTAACCACTAAGCCATCTCTCCAGTCAAAACCTAAGCTTTTAAACTGCTTCCCTAGATAGTTGACCAAATTTACACTGCCAAGATCAGAGATATCAGTCAGTTGGGAAGCGATGCCTATACTCTTAGAAGAGACATTATTGGTCCAATATCTTCATTTAATTAGTCTGCCAGAGCCCACTGGAAGATTCAAACAGTACCTGAGTGGGGAGTGAGGATTAAGGAAAAAGAAAGACCAAAGAGACAAAAGATGAACTTGGGAGGGCTGTCCCTCAATACCTAGGCCCCAACTTTACTTAGTTTAGCGTGTTTATACTTCTTCTCAGAGCACAAGGATGCAAATGGAACAAATGGTAAATACAGGATTTCCCAGAAAAACTGCATCACAAAACAGTTAAATCCTTGCCTGCATCACAAAACAGTTAAATCCTTGCTTCCTTGCTTCATTTCCTCCTCAATTTCCATATTCTCAGCAGGTAAGGGATCTCTGCTTGGCCACACATTCTGCTTATCTGCAGCCCATTGAAAAACAGAAATTAAGTCAGGATCAAATGGCTCCCAACAATAATCTATATAATTTCCAATCTAACCCCCCTCCAAACATATAGGCCTTGCAATAATAAGTCATATTCTTCCAGAGAAGATTTTATAAAAGAACAGAAATTTTCCAAGTCAGTCTTGAGAGGGGTCCTAGCTTTTAGACTTGAAGAACAAAGATTACATCAATAAAAACAAGGAGGCAGGTTTTGTGGTGACAGCCTTTATTCCCAGCACTTACAACTCTGAGGCAGGAGGATCATCATGAGTTTGAGGTCAGCCTGGGGCTACAGAGTGAGTTCCAGGACACCCCACACAAGAGTAAGACACTGACTCAAAAAGAAGGTGTATTTTATCAATTTTTTTCCTGCAAAATAGTTACAAGTGGGAATCCACATGGTGCCAATGAGGCCTTCATCTCTTCATTGGAAGGTCTGAGGGCATGAAATTTACACCCAAGCTCTCCTCACAACCACACACCACTCACTGGAGACAACCAGTGGGTGTCCTCCCACTACTAGCTGTCTACTCCCTCCCACACCATGAACAAAAAGAAGACAGTACATTTTTAAAGCATAGTGCTTATCACACACATCTTTTGAAAATAGGCTGTGCACCTTTCTCTCAGGAGTCATGGACCAAGGCTGATGATTTTTATCCTGTTTTGTAAGTTTACTGAGGATGATACATTGGTCCATTATTTCCATAAACAAAAATATAGAAATGTCAGTGCATGCTTAAAGAGAGTGTTCTTGGGATCACTCGTTTCTGTGCATATATACTCTCAGCAGTAGATAGAATAACATGGACGAAAACTATTAATGAGGAAGGAAGTACTCCTTGCTGAGCCTACAGTGTATCTTTCCCTTAAAATCAGGGTACTTACCAAAGAGGAGCTAGGACATACTGTACAGTTCAACGTACAAGTGTTCCCACCACAAGCCACTGGTGGTGCTTTATTCAATACTTGTCATAGTAAAGCTGGGCCCTTTTGTTACGAGAGATAAAGGAAACTAATTGCACATATTTCAAGCTAGGATTCTGTGCTATATCTGACAATGCAATGTACAGGAAATAAGTGTAATATCTTGAGTATGTCGTGGTTATGTCATATTTTTTGAAGAGGCCTTGATCACAGCAGGTGCTCAAAACATAGATTGATAGAAAACTGTACAATGAAACATGATAATTACTTTTGAGAAGTAATAAATCACAATCCCATTATATAAGCCCATCATCAAAAACATCTCAAAAGCCAGGAGAGGTGGGGCACGCCTTTAATCCCAGCACAGGGGAGGCAGAGGTAGGAGGATCCCCATGAGATTGAGGCCACCCTGAGATGACATAGTTAATTCCTGGTCAACCTGGACCAGAGTGAAACCCCCTCGAAAAAAAAAAAAACAAAAATACATATCTGAAAGCTTAAAACTAAACGTTTCCTTATGATTTGGTATAAAGATATATTACTATGCATTACTTGACAACTATAAAACAATGTAGGTCTGAAACCAGGTTTGGTCATACTAAAATCTAATGGAAAATAATGATTAATGAAATTCAGAATTATTTCTAGAACTTCATTATTTTACAATATTCTGAACCTTCTTTGTTGTCGTTTTGGAATATTTTTAAAATTATTTGTGAGTAGAGAGAAAGAGTGCGTGCAAGGGCACGCCAGGGTCTCTCGCTCTACAAATAAACTCCAGATATATTTGTCACTATGTGCATTTGGTTTACCTGCATATTGGGGAACCAAATTTAGGCCAACAGGCTTTATAAGCAAGGGCCTATAACCACTGAGTCATTTCAAGCTCTTCTTATCTTTTTTTTTTTTTTTTTTTTTTTTTTTTTTTGAGGTGGGGTCTCACTCTAGCCACGGCTGACCTGGAAATCACTATGCAGCCTCAGTCTCAGAGTGGCCTCGAACTCATGGCAATCCTCTACCTGTGCCTCCCGAGTGCTGGGTTTAAAGGCGTGTGCCACCACACCTGGCCCTCTTCTTAGTTATCTTAAAGCAACTTTTAACAGAAGAGTTCAGGATATGCTTTCGGTCTCTGTGCCTGTCCCAGGCTGCAGCAAGCCCTTCACAGTAACAGAGGTGAGAAAGCCACCGCGTTGGCACCAAGCACACCGGTTAGGTGGCCTCCTCCTCACAAGCTGGGCTTCAAACTCCCCTGACATGGCTGCCCCAACCCCTCCACCTTCCTCCAATCTAAGGGGGGACATGTCAAAAGACAAAAGCCCCTTCCCACCTCATCTCCTTCTATGCTGCTTCTTGGAGCCAAGTCCGAACTGGAAAAGACCTTAACCTTGTTTTTGTCTCAGCTGGTCCTGCCTTTGCTCAGTCTGCGGACACACTGGCAGGCGTTGGATTTCTTGTGCTCTGGGCTTGTCTCTTCTGAGGAGTGAGTGGGGACAGCCGCCGCCACGGCCACGATGCCCACAACACCCATTCTTTTGGGGCCCCTCGGTGGGTTCGCCTCGCCCCCCCCCCGCGCCACCACATGCCTGGGCTCTTCTTGGCCTGTGCTGTGCTTGGGCTTCTGGGCGCTCGGGTTTCCACTGAGGAGGGCCGTGGTCCGGTGCCCGCGGGCAGCTGGCAGCCTGGGTCTGAGAGGACGCCACAGCCCCGGGCGGGGATGGCAGGCTACACTGACTGGCAGGCGGAGGAGACCGTGCTGCCCTCAGGCGTGCTCGTTGCCCTGAATCCGAGGACACTGTGCAAGTCCAAGCCTCTCCTGTGGGAGTTGCGAGGCATCCCCCACCCTGTTCGGCACGGAGAGTGCCTGAGGAGGGAGGGGGAGCGAGAGCGCCGGCGGCACGGGCGCAGTGGCGGTCCCTCAGGAGAGAGGCCACGGGCGCGGGCGGGGGTGGGGTGGAGGAGGCAGCACGGGGGAGCGTGCTCCGGCCCTGGCCCCTCCCAGTCCTCTTCCACTAGTCCTGCAACTTCTAGGTATGATGATAGCAAAAGTTGGCCAGTGCCAGCTTTCTGGCAGTGATCAAACAGGTAACATCCTCACATCCTACCCTTGCCGTTCCTGCTGCTCTGTGTGAGGCATAGTCACAAGACAGGAATTCCATCTCCACAGGCCCCCTCCCTCCTCTCTCCCTAACTAAGAGCACAACAGCCTCAGGGTGACAGTCCCCTCTTTCAGGAAGCCCAGATACTGATTGTTTTCAGCCAGCCTCCCCCACCCACCCCATCCCCCAAATGCCCCGAGGATCTCTCAGCCTAACACCTGTAGAGGCCTAAGGTCCTGCCCTGGTGCCCAAAGCTGCTGCCCTCGCTTGCCCCTCTGGACAGAGCTTTGGCATTGAACAGTGATGGAGGAAGAGCCCTGGGATGAGGGAGTTGCATTCAAGGAGCTGGGCTTGGCTCCGCTTTTGGGAAGGGGAGAAGTGGGATTGGGTTCTTCCCTGAGTGTCTGACTCTTTGCTGGCCAGTGGGAGCCTGGGCTGGAGCCCTTGGAAATTCACCAGACCCCTGCCCCAGCCTGAGTGACATAAAGCCCCCACCCACTGAGGTATTTTGCATGGCCACATTGTTGCCAGCCACTCAGAAGAGGCGACAGATGGGCTCAGCACCAGCTAAGGGGGCAGGGGCAGCCACTACAGAGCTGAACACCACGCTGCCACCCAGTGGCTTTTGCTGACTTTTCATATCATGCCAATTTGTGTGAACCAAACCCCCTTTTCTCTCTAGGCCCCCTCATCTCTAGTGGGTTGGGTTTGGGATTCCACGAGGTGAGCTTGAGGAGTTTACCATAGGAAGTATTTAGGAAATACATAGCCCCATGTCTTTTAGCTCTAGGCCATCTCCAATGTTTTGATTTCTTTTAGCAAATCCTCAGGAAAGCGCCTTCTCTTCCAAGTCTGACCTGGAAATCACTATGCATTCTCAGGGTGGCATCAAACTCATGGCAATCCTCCTACCTCTGACTCCCCAGTGCTGGGATTAAAGGCGCACACCACCATGCCTGGCCCTCTTCTCAGTTTTCTTAAAGCAACCTTTTACAGAAGACTTAAGATAATGAGGCAGAGGGAGAAAGTGAAGAGAGATTGAGATTTTTCTTGTGTTTTTTTTTTTTTTTTTGTTCTTTTCTAAACACTGAGATTTATTTTAATAAAAAAATAAAATTCTTAAATTCCAACAGCTTGAAAGAGGTAGGAGGAAGAAAAGCAAAAAAAAAAACATCAGCCATATATATATGCTCTTATCTACTCCTGAACAATGGTATGAATTAAGTAGCAGAACATATATTTTTCCTTATGAACTCCAAATTTCTCTGAAGCCTGATTCAAAAACACACATGCAAAACAAACAAACAAACAAACGAAAGTCCCTAAAACCTGGAAGACAACACTAAATGTGTTATGGCTGGTCATCCATATTAGTCCAATATTTGTTTCAGACATTCAAGATAGAATCAGTATTTCATAAAACCTGTCCAAGCTGTGTCAAGAGGTTAGTCTTGTAGATAAAAATATGATTAAGTTATATCAACGATCAACCTAGAGAAAACCACTATCTTTCTGCACGCTTTGGTGGTTTTAGTTTATCTGTTTTATTTTGAGACAAAGGTCTTGCTTTCTTTCTTTGACTGGTGTGATACTTGCTATGTAGCTCACACTGGCCTTGCTGAACTATGGGCAGTCTCCCTGCCTCATCATCCATAGTGCTAGCATTACAAACATGTATCACATTGGTCACCATAGCTTTGGTTTCTCTAATTCTGGACTATTTCTTCACAGATTGAAGAGCAGGATGAAAAAAATTTCAGGGAGAAAGCAATTACTTGCATTTGGGTTTTTAAAGCATATTTAATAAATGCTAAAAAATTCTTCCATTTCAATCATACTTTTGAAGTTGTTAATGAATGCATTTCCTTATTACTTATTTCCTTTGTGTCTACTGAAAACAGATGCTTACTACATTAAAAGGACCATTTTGTCAGAGCTGTGCACCTAGTTGGCCCGCAGTGTTTGCTGTATTCTACTCTATAGCCACACTTCTTCATCACTTAAGATAGAGTTATTTCTCTAACAGGGTAATTAATAACGATATTATTTTAAAGAAAATTAGAGAATTGATATATATAACTGGTAATATTATTACAGATTTGAAGAGAAAGAGAAACTTATCCATTTAAAATAACCTCCATTGTACCCCAAGCAGATCCAATAAACCGTCACTATGAAATGCCTATCATTTGTTTTCTTTTCAAAAAAATAAATAATTTAGCTGAGCGTGGTGGTGCTTGCCTTTAATCCCAGCACGCAGGAGGCAGAGGTAGGAGGAGCACTGTGAGTTCAAGGCCACCCTGAGACTACAGAGTGAATTCTAGGTCAGCTGGGACGAGTGTGAGACCCTATCTGCAAAAACCAAAATAAATAAATAAATAAATTATAAGTTCTAATTTGCACATTATGGAATTTTATTGCACTGACACTATTATAATAAACCTAAGTAACATAAGCTTAAATATGTAACATCAAACATGTTTTTAAAATGGATGCATTTGGGAAACTATAAAATTATTTGTTATCATGTTCTTGCTTACCATTTCAAGTTAAAACAACAGAAAAATAATTATACTGAATTCAATGAGAAATTCACATAAAAAGAAAAATTGGAAAAAATAAAAGTGTAATACAAGTAATGCAGATTAATGAACTGCTATACAAATGAGTGACAGTTGAAAAATACAACCTATAATCCTACTCTACACATTTAATTAATGAGTTAAAATGAATGCCAAAACTTGTTTGGCTTGAGGGAGTAAATATATATAAATTAGAATGGCTATACTTTCATATTGATAGATTAATCATTAAGCGTTCTGTTTTTGTGATGGTTTCTGTATACATACCCTAAATGGGGAAGTGAAGTTAGCCCTCAACTTCCCCTCTCTCTTAACATCAAGCCTAGAGTCAAGCACCACTATTCTGCTATTTCTTTTGAGATAATTTCCATGTGCATGAATTGAGTTATGGTAACATGTACCTTCGATTGACTTACCATTCTGTGCATTACTCTGACTAAACACAGATTATTATCATCAGGCTATGTTCTTTAATAGTTTTCTGATGTCATTAGTACACAGAAATGTCATGCATTTTCAGTGGGAGTTATAAGGCAACGAAAGGCAGAAGCTATGCATATGTAGGAATGGAATAATTATACCTATATTTACAGATCCATAGTAACGAATGGAGCCTAGGTTTTGGTGTGTTCATGTATGTGTTGTATATCTCCTAAAACAATTACATACAGTGTGATCTTGATGTGTTTAGCATAGCACACTTAGTAAGACACACAGCACAATGAAACCTCAATTCTCTTTAAACTTTTCCTTTCCAGGAAAGATATATGAACACCATATATATAATATATATAACTAGACTCCCTTTCATCTCTATTAGGCTGCCACAGAAACTGTGTGATCCACTGAGTGTTGACTGACAGTTTTGTTGGCACTCAAAAAATAAAAATACACAATGCCAGCCAAAGCAGTAATTTTGACTGCATACAGCATGTTGCCCAACACCTATTGAAATAATATTCCATGAAACATAAGCACTGAAACATCTAATCCAAACATGAATTCCTGTAATTATCTTCCTTGGACTAGAAACTTAACCAATCAATACACAGAGGCAAGTTGAAATGGGCAGAGTCCACAAAGAAAATTAGTCCATGAAATGTCACAGGCCTGAGATTGTTTTTCAGAGTTGCATAGAAGTCATAAAAGAAGTGGCTGTTTCTGAGGGAAACTAATTCACTTGTGATCACAAAACATTTTACAGATGTCCACCTGTTCCTGTATTTTGACATCTATTAACTGCATAAAGCTTCCAAATTAGTTTGTTTGTGCAATATCTTTAATGTGTGCCAAAAGTACTTTCCTCGCTTGCCACCTCAAAAGAACAGTATTTGATAAATCCTCTTCCCTTTGCATGCCATATATTCTCTCAAGTGTTCTCATGGTATCAGCAATCACCATGAGATAACACCTAAGTGTTATTTGTCATTTACTTTCTTTTCATAAACCATAGGTAAATCTTTTCCTGTCTATTGCCAACTGTTTCTAGTCATTACCTTCATCAAATCTGCCCTTTTCTATTTTATTTCTATTTGGTTAATAGCTTTACCACGTAAATGCCAAAGGTCAAGTCGCCTGTCTCTTTTGAGACACCCAATGTCCCTTTGAGCATGATTGCACAAATTTGTTCTACCTGAAAGCACTTTATACCTATCTATGCAGTGAATGATGATACATATGATGCTCCTGCTTCCCTTCCAAGTGAAATCAGCCAACACATCATAATTAGTTTACTTATAAGATCAATCAATTCCTAGGCGGGCATGGTAGCACAAGCCTTTAGTCCCAGCATTTGGGAAGCAGAGGTAGGAGGACACCCGTGAGTTCGAGGCCACCCTAAGACTACATAGTTAAGTCCAGGTCAGCCTCGACCAGAGTGAAACCCTATTTCCAAAAACCAAAAAAAAAAAAAAAAAGGAAAAGAAAAAAACTCAATCAATTCTTTTATCGATCTTCTTTTAGCCACTTCCATTGCAATGGCTGTAAGGAAGGTCATTAGATAGTTGTCCTGTCCTATTTATCTCTTTGCATGGTACATAGCATTTTCTGAAGTTTCATAGATTTATGGAAGAGAACGATGCATATTTCATTGCCTTCTCTTCTTGACGAATTCACGAGGTCTCATTAAGCATTGTAGTGTTAGCAACATCAATTGCTCAAGTTATTAAGATGGAACACTGTCCTAATAGGGTGTGCTCACTACATGGGAGGGGGGTGATAACTATGTTGAAGGGACTTGAACACATAATCTATACCAAATAATAGGAAGAATTGGAAATTCATCCTGAAGAAGATTCTCACTTAATTCCTGGAACAAACATATTTAAATATTTCCCCTAAAGGAACCCCGGGATCATCTGGAATCTTTCCAACTTCATGAAAACATAATAGTTTTTCCCTACTAGGAAATAAATATAGAATGTTCCATATTTTGCGACCTTTTGGCTTGCTCTTCACAGACAGGAAACCCACCAATCTACAGTGCAGAGTCCCCTGAGAAGCTTTTCTTAGAAATGAGCTCACATAGACATTTACCAGTTTGCTGAAATAATGGTCAATTTAAATGGTAGGATCTGTATTTTCAGTATCAGTTCCCTAAAGTTAGTAATAAATGCTCTAGTTTTCTTGAGTGGAGGACCCTGACATACTACCTACTTTACATGACTTATCTACTTGTCAGTATTGTTTTCAAAATGTGAGATTTTAAAAAATTATATCTTGCATGATTTATATTTTGCTTTTATTTTATTTTATTTGAGAGAGAAAGAGAAAGAGGCAGATATGTAGAGAGATTGGGCACACCAGAGCCTTCAGCCACAGCAAACAAACTCCAGATGCATGTGCTACTTTGTGAATTTGGCTTAAGTGAGGAATGAAACCTGGACCCTTAGGCTTCACAGACAAGCACCTTAACCACTGAACAATCTCTCCAGCCCACGTGATTTATTTTTAATCAACATTTTTTTAATCACAGCACCAATAACAGAAATCAGAAAATCAGAAAATTTCTGTGTGTATTATCAATAATTACTTTGCATACTCAAGAGGACACACGTGGTTCTATTGCATCCCATCCCATGCCTACATATTACTTCCAGAAAGTGACTATAATCCTGTTGATCTAAAAGACATCATTTAAAGTCAGAATCATCCACTATTAAAATATCTTACCATTAAGGTACAAGTCTGAAAAATAAATCAAGTTTGCTATCATTTACACTAATACCACTGTATTAATAATAAAGTGACAGATTTCACAATTCTTACAATGTATTCAAATCTTTCTTTTAGGAAAAATAATAATAGCCCCAGTATTTCTTTAAAAAGGAAATGAATGGCCAGGAGTGGTGGCACATGCCTTTAATTCCAGCACTTGGGAAGCAGAGGTAGGAGGATTGCCATGAGTTCGAGGCCACCCTGAGACTACATAGTGAAATCCATGTCAGTTGAGCTACAGGGAGACCCTACCTTGGAAAAAAAAAAGAAAGAAAGAAAGAAAGAAAGAAAGAAAGAAAGAAAGAAAGAAAAAGAAAGAAAACGAATGAAATGGTGTTGACAAGAATGCTGGCAGCGAACAGGGTTTGAGATACAGGGTGATGAGTGGCCCTTTGTGGTAGTGATTGTCTCTCATTTCTCCTTCCCATCTTGGCCCTGAAAAGCAAAGATACTCCACACTTTCCACCATGTCTGCCAAGACTCTTTCTATGTATCTGGCTTTGAAGTAAATTTAGGGAAAAAGAGAGAGAAAAACTGATTGCAGATTAAGAGTTTTATTGGCAGCTTGAGGAATTGATTTCTATTCTCTCTCTCTCTCTCTCTCTCTCTCTCTCTCTATATATATATATATATATATATATATATATATATATATATATATATATATATATATATATATATTACTAGCTAGACTTTGGTTTCATCATGTGTTGGTACCGTGATTTCCTTTCCTTCCTGCCCCCATTCCATTGAGGCCTTACTCAGTGGTATTGCTGGTGTTCACCATGGGGTTGTGTGTTATGAGTTGTGAGAACAGCAGTCATTCATTGTTTGTGGTGGGGACAATGCCTCTGGATATTATGTCCCACAAAGTGGCTCTTACAATCCTTCCACCCTCCCTCTTCTGCAAAATTTTCTAAGCCGCTGAGAGCTAAACACTAAAGTAGACTTAAAATACCCCCACCAAGGCTCAGGGAATAACCCCTTTAAGGCTATTTCATAGGCAGTTTACAAAGCAATTTTCTCCATTTTCAATACCCTGTTCTTTTCATAAAACATAGGAATACAGTATAAACACCTAAAGAATTTATATATTTGATAGTCTTTTATAAAATCAAACTAGATCTACTTATAAAAACAAAATCTTGAACTGGGCATGGTGGCACACACCTTTAATCCCTGCACTCTACAGGAAGAGGTATGAAGATTACAACAAGTTTGAGACCACCCTGAAAATACATAATGAATTCCAGGTCAGGCTGGGCGAGAGGGAGACCTTACCTTGAAAAACAAAACAAACAAACCAAAAATCCCTGGGAACTGTAAATGCGGAATATCATCAGGATGTGGAAATCTCTACTGAGCAGTGCTATCTAGCAGCCAGGCCTTACAATGTTATACATTTGCAATTAATCAGACAAAAATTTTAAAATAAAATAAAATGATTGAACATGGTGGTGTACACCTTTAATCACAAAGAGGGAGGAGGATTGCTATGAATTCGAGGCCAGTTTGAGACTAAATAGTGAATTTCATGTCAGCCTGGGCTATAGCAAGACCCTACCTCAAAAACATAAATAAAATCTTAACTTTACCACTTTGCTTATAATTAAATGTTAAGATGCTTAAAAATGATTAATTTGGCCTCATGGTATTTACTCATTTGTGGCATATATTTTTAATAGATCCATCTGATAAAACGTTCCTGGGAGCTTTTATTAAGAAATAGGTTAGCCGGGCGTGGTGGCGCACGCCTTTATTCCCAGCACTTGGAAGGCAGAGGTAGGAGGATCACAGAGAGTTTGAGGCCACCCTGAGACTACATAGTTAATTCCAGGTCAGCCTGGACTAGAGTGAGACCTTACCTCGCAAAACCAAAAAAAGAAAAAGAAAAAAAGAAATAGGTCAACTTATTCTTGAAAAAAAAAGTAGTGTGGCTATATCATGAATTAATAGGAGTTTGAAAGCTCCACAAAATGGTCTTAAAGACAAGAAATATTAATTATCCTGATACAATTAATGGATATTGTATAAATGTACTGAAATAGCATAAGGTACATGAGAAATGGTTATATTAATCAAAAATTATTTACAAAGTCTTTATAAAGATGGAAAGGTTTATTTCCTTGATTTGATCATTACACACTGTACACTCACTGATTTATGACACTGTATTCCATAATTTCTTACAATTAAAATAATTTGAAAACTCGAAAATAAGTAGAGACAGCTGGCAACTGTGCTAATTGAACAGATGAGCAACAAATCCATAAAAGCACTTCTAGTACTGGTCTTTGTGTCTTAGAACTGATTTGAGAGAGAGAGATCTCATTAGTTCTTTTAGGGATAAAGGTGGAAAATATTTGTTTATATAGTTAAGAAATAGCTTTGTTTCCTACAACCACAAAGCCAGAAGACCATTTTATGATATGTATAACTCAATGGCACTGTATGAAAACTTTTCAGTGAATTTTTCATTTTATATTAGACATGTTAAATTCAAAGGATTAATTAATCTTGCCTTTCCAAACCAATCTATTTCCACACAAATCAAGATTCATCTCGTCCCCAAAATCTGAGCTGAAAACACAGACAGCACATTTTATTTCAGAGCAGATGAAAAACAGGATAGGGAAAGCATGCACACAGACTTACCGAGTTGTACCAGTGTCCCTCACTGTTCACTGCCAAATACAGCTTGGTTTGAACTCCTTCAATAGCCACCACTGGAAGACCCACAGAGCTGAAAATTCGTAAAATGTGAAAAGGTTACACTTCTTGATTTCATAGTTTTCCAATGTGTTCCACAGGAGTATCTGGCTCCCTAAAGGTAGTATGGACTGGACAAGTATATACATAGACATGTAGCCACATAAAAACTAAAGCCTCATTCTACCTTCTAGTGTACTTGACTCATGGTTTCCATTACAGTCATGTAACTAGGGCTATAAGTACATATTCTCCAACACTCCAGGCATAATGGAAGACTCTAGACTCAGTACCCTAGTTAAAAAAATCAGAATGAGGAATACTGATGCTTCTTGGGTGATATCCCACCAGGAATTGTTTTGCACATTAAATAGCATGAACATCCTCAGACCTTTGCTTTGTAGGCAAGTACCTTAACCACTAAGCCATCTCTCCAGTCAAAACCTAAGCTTTTAAACTGCTTCCCAGTCAGATAGTTGACCAAATTTACACTGCCAAGGTCAGAGACATCAGTCAGTTGGGAAGTGATGCCTACTTTAGAAGAGACATTATTGGAGCCGAAGAGACGTGGATAGCCTTTAACCCCAGCACTCGGGAGGCAGAGGTAGGAGGATCGCCGAGAGTTCAAGGCCACCCTGAGACTACATAGTTAATTCCACGTCAGCCTGGGCCAGAGTGAGACCCTACCTCGAAAAACCAAAAAAAAGAAAAAAAAAAAAAAGACATTATTGGTCCAATATCTTCATTTAATTCGTCTGCCAGAGCCCACTGGCAGATTCAAACAGTACCTGAGTGGGGAGTGAGGACTAAGGAAAAAGAAAGACAAAAGATGAACTTGGGAGGGCTTTCCCTCAATACCTTTGCCCCAACTTTATTTAGTTTAGCGTTTTTATACTTCTCAGAGCACAAGGATGCAAATGGAACAAATGGTAAATACAGGATTTCTCAGAAAAACTGCATCACAAAACAGTTAAATCTTTGCCTCCTTGCTTCATTTCCTCCTCAATTTCCATATTCTCAGCAGGTAACTGATCTCTGCTTGGCCAAACATTCTGCTTATCTGCAGCCCATTGTCAAACAGAAATTAAGTCAGGATCAAATGGCTCCCAACAATAATCTATATAATTTCCAACCTAACCCCCCTCCAAACATATAGACCTTGCAATAATAAGTCATATTCTTCCAGAGAAGATTTTATAAAAGAACACCACGCACCACGCACCATGCACCACACACACTGGCTAGGCAGCCTCCTCCTCACAAGCTGGGCTTCAAACTCCCCTGACATGGCCGCCCCAACCCCTCCACCATCCTCCAATCTAATGGGGGAAATGTCAAAAGACAAAAGCCCCTTCCCACCTCGTCTCCTTCTATGCCTCTTCTTGGGGCCAGAGTTGCACCCTGAAAAGACCTTTACCTTGATTTGTCTCAGCTGGTCTAGCCTTTGCTCGGGCTGCGGACACATTGGCAGGCATTGGATTTCTCGTGCTCTGGGCTTGTCTCTTCTGATGGAGGAGAGAGCAGGGACAGCCGCCGACACAGCCACGATGCCCACACCACCCCTTCTTTTGGGGCCCCTTGGTGGGTTCGCCTCGGGCCCCCCTCTCTGCCGCCACCCGCCTGGGCTCTTCTTGGCCTGAGCTGGGCTCAGGCTTCTGTGCGCTCAGGTTTCCGCTGAGGAGGGCTGTGGTCAGGCGCCCACGGATGGCTGGCAGTCTGGGTCCGCGCGGACGCCACAGCCCCGGGCGGGGATAGCAGGCTACACTGAACTGGCAGGTGGAGGAGACCCTGCTGCACGCAGGCATACTCGTTGCCCTGAACCCGAGGACACTGTGCAAGTCCAAGCCTGTCCTGTGGGAGTTGCGAGGCATTCCCCATCCTGTGCTCTGCGCTCCTGAGGAGGTGCCTGAGGAGGGTGGGGCGGGGAAGGAGAGTGGCCCTGGGCGGGGGGGGAGGCGGTCCTCGAGAGTCCTGGGCCACAGGATTGCAAAAGTGGCAGGGGCTGGGGAGGCAGGCAGCTAAAGGGGTGCGTGCTCTGGCCCTGGCCCCTCCCAGTCCTCTTCCACTAGTCCTGCAACTTCTAGGCCTGATGATTGCAAATAAAATATTAAAAAAAAAAGTGCCAGCTTTCTGGCAGTGATCAAACAGGTAACATCCTCATATCATCCCCTTGCAGTTCCTGCTGCTCTGGGTGAGGTGCAGTCACAAGACAGGAATTCCATCTCCGCAGGGCCCTCCCGCCCCCCGCCCGAAAAGCACAACAGCGTCAGGGCGGCCCTCTCCCTTGAAGGTTACTCCCCTCCTTCAGGGAGCCCAGCTACTGATTGTTTTCAGCGGGCCTCCCCCACCCAACCTATCCCCCAAATGCCCCGAGGATCTCTCAGCCTAACACCTGTAGAGGCCTAAGGCCCTGCCCTGGTGCCCAAAGCTGGTGCCCTCGCTTGCCCCTCTGGACAGAGCTTTGGCAGTGAACAGTGATGGAGGAAGAGCCCTGGGATGAGGGAGTTGCATTCAAGGAGCTGAGCTTGGCTCCGCTTTTGGGAAGGGGAGGAGTGGGATTGGGTTCTTCCCTGAGTGTCTGACCCTTAGCTGGCCTGTGGGAGCCTGGGCTGGAGCCCTTGGAAGTTCACCAGACCCCTGCCCCAGCCTGAGTGACATAAAGTCCCCACCCACTGAGGTATTTTGCCAGCCACTCAGAAGAGGTGACAGACGGGCTCAGACGCAGCTACAGGGGCATGGGCAGCCACTACAGAGCTGAACACCACGCTGCCACCCAGTGGCTTTTGCTGACTTTTCATATCATGCCAATTTGTGTGAGCCAAACCCCCTTTTCTCTCTAGGCCCCCTCATCTCTAGTGGGTTGGGTTTGGGATTCCACGAGGTGTGCTCAAGGAGTTTACCTTAGGCAGTATTTGGGAAATACATAGCCCAGTCTCTTTTAGCTCTAGTCCATCTCCAATGTCTTGATTTCTTTTACCCGATCCTCAGGAAAGCACCTTCTCTTCCAAGTCTGACCTGGAAATCACTATGCATTCTCAGAGTGGCATCAAACTCATGGCAATCCTCCTACCTCTGCCTATGGAGTGCTGGGATTAAAGGCGCACACCACCATGCCTGGCCCTCTTCTCAGTTTTCTTAAAGCAACCTTTAACAGAAGAGTTAAGGCAATGAGGCAGAGGGAGAAAGTGAAGAGAGATTGAGATTTTTCTTGATTTTTTTTTTTGTTTTTTTTTCTAACCACTCTCTGAGTTTTATTTTAATAAAAAAATAAAATTTAGCCAGGCGTGTTGGCGCACGCCTTTAATCCCAGCACTCGGAAGGCAGAGGTAGGAGGATCGCCCTGAGTCTACCTAGTTAATTCCAGGTCAGCCTGGGCCAGAGTGGGGATTTTAGGCTTCAGTGGCCTCACCACTCAGGCATCCTTCCACGCCTCTCCTTTCAGTAGACAATATTCACAGTACCACACATTGTGGTTGAGATTGGAGGTCTATGATGGTGTTAAGCTTCTTTTACTGTTTTAGTTTTGTTATGTAAGAGTGAGAATGGGCATGCCTGTAGCCTGTATAAAGCAACTCTACACTCATGGGCCACTTAACAGTTTTGCATATGCAAGCAAGTTCCTTAACTGCTAAGCCATCACTCCCCCCCTTAAAGAAAGCATTTTAATCATTTATTTGCAAGCCTACAGAAAGGGAGAAAGAATGGGTGCCCCAGGGCTTCTAGCTAGTATAAAGGAACTCCATTTTGTGCATATTGCTTTGCCTGGGTATTGGGAACTGGAACTTGGAATTTATCATTAGGTTTTCCAGGGAAACGTCTTAACCACTGAGCCATCCTCTCTTTCTCTCCCCCCCCCCCGTCTCTCTCTCTCTCTTTCTTTTCAAAGAAACTGAAATGCATGTAACTTGTTAAACCAGGTATGTTTAATATAGTGGAAGAAAGCAAAACAACTTTTCAAATAGTCCCGGATGTTCCTAAAGTTTCAAGCTCACTTCAATGTCTAGACTGATGATAATCTCTTCAAGTGCGTTCCTTCAGATACCTGCCTCTTAGAGAACATTGGAATGTATATGCACACAGATAATATGTGAGAATTTCTCCTCCCAATTATACCCATTTGCTACAATTCCAGGGCACAAGATTCTTTTTTTTTTGGGGGGGGTTCTTTCTTTTCTTCCTTTATATATTTATTTTAGTACTAATTCTTATTAATCTTGTCCTTTGAATTTTATTTTATATTTTGGTTCTTTTCGAGGTAGGGTCTCACTCAAGCCCAGGCTGACATCGAACTCACAGAGATATTTCTTTCTTTTTTTAAAAATTTTAAAAGATATTTTATTTATTTATTAGAGGGAGAGAGAGAGAGAATGGGTGCACCAGGGCCTCTAGGCACTGCAACCAAACTCCAGATACATGCACCACCATGTGCATCTGACTTACATGAGACCTGGAGAATCGAACCTGGGTCCTTAACCTTCACAGGCATTCACCTTAACCGCTAAGCCATCTCTCCAGCCTTCAAAGAGATATTTCTACCTCTGCCTCCTTAGTGTTAGGATTAAAGGTGTGCACAACCATGCCTGGCAAAATTGGCATTTTGTAATTTTTATTTTTTTGTTTTTTTAGAGGTAGGATCTCTCTCCACTCAGGCTAACTGGCCTGGAATTCACTATGTAGTCTCAAGGTGGCCTTGAACTCACATGGATCCGCCTACCTCTGTCTTCCAAGTGCTGGGATTAAAGATGTGTGCCACCATGCCCGGCTTCCATATTTTTTTTTATCTCTGTTTCATTCACCACAATCTTGCCTATCTTTCATTTTGAATCATCATAATGTGTCTGTCTTCAAATGTGTTTCACTGAGCATTCAAACTGACACTGTCCTAATCTCCCTTGACATTTAAGCCTTTCTTCCTTTATCTTGTTACATTTAATGATGATGATTTGTGCGATTCTCTTTATCTTGTTATTAGGTTAGATGATGAGGATGGAGGATGATGAAGCTTACAGATCCAGGGAAGTTCCATAATGGCAAGAGAAGTGTGCTCTCCACAGGACCAAGCAGAGAGAGAGAGCCAACCAGCCACCACAGCACCCAGAGTAAAACTACAGCCAAAAGGTCACACAGCACACTGTGTGTGTTTGTGTATCTTTACAATGGAATCTCAATCCATCACCACACCTTAAGACCAGGCCCCCAGTGACCTTGCCTCTAGCAAGGTGATTGCAGATGCAAACTATAAAATAATAAAACACTGAATATATTGGGGGACATATATTCAAACTACCACAACGCCCCATCTGATCCATTACATGTATGAGATTCTTTTCCCTGATCTGTTTTCTTGCTTTTTCTCTTGTATTGTTGCCTAGTGACATTACATACAATCAGACTAACTTATTATCTGAAGCATTTTGAAGTAAAATAACTTTAAATTAATAAAAATATAGAAAGGACATCATATCTAAAACACTGAACACATGCATATCTTAATTTTAAGTATAGAAATGTAGGCAAAACATGCTAACAGCAATGGAGACAATTTTTACCTGTCTGTTTAAATGAACCAATTTAATAAATATGTAATAAGCACCAAGAAATTGTTTTTGTTAAAAAAAATCCACTAGCACAGGATAATGACTTGGCATTTCTGCTTCAAAAATATTTTTGTTAAATTTATTTACATGTGTGGATAAGCATATTAATTACTTAAAGAGAAAATACTAATTCCTTAAAGAGAAAATATATAGTTGCAATTTTTGGATCCTAGTAATAGTACAACTTGAAAACTCTTCCTACAGAAATGAGGGGAACTTTTGAATGAAGATGAGGCTGTACTGAAAGTCTTTCCTGAAACAATGGGGGCTTTTTGGACCATCTAGTGAAATCAGAACTGAGACAATGACTAAAATAAAACAATCTTTAATTATATATTCCTTTTCTTCAAAAATTCCATTGCATTATGATTTAAAGGGAAACTGGACTCACAAGTTTCAATTTATATGACCGTTTACTTAATCAACTTCATATGATGTAAACATTTTAAAGTATAAGCCCAAGTAAATGATATTTATTTATAATATACAAATGCGCATATATATACATATATAACATAAAAAGATACATTAAGTAAAAAGTAAAAATTTTGTACTTTGATTTAGATATACCATTGTTAATTTAGACTATTCATTTGGTCTATATTCTTTCCTCTTTCTTTCTTTCTCTCTTTGTTTCTTTCTTTCTTTCTTTCTTTCTCTTTCTTTCTTGTTTGTTTGTTTTGTTTTGTTTTTCAAGGTAGGGTCTCACTCTAGCCCAGGCTGACATGGAATTCACTATGTAGTCTCAGGGTGGCCTCGAACTCATGGCGATCCTCTTACCTCTGAATTCTGAGTGCTGGGAATTAAAGGCATGTGCCACCATGCCCAGCTTGGTTACCTTTCTGTAGTATTAATTTATAATCTTAAACATGCACCTTTTCAGAAATGAGTTAGTAGAACTACAAAAGAAAGTGTAGAACATAAAGAGATAAAGCCTTTAAAATGATCTTTTTGGCCGGGCGTGGTGGCACACGCCTTTAATCCCAGCACTCGGGAGGCAGAGGTAGGAGGATCTCTGTGAGTTCGAGGCCACCCTGAGACTACATTGTGAATTCCAGGTCAGCCTGAGCCAGAGTGAGACCCTACCTCGAAAAACCAAAAATAAAAAAAAATTAAAATGATCTTTTTTTTTTTTTTTTTTTTTTTTTTGCTTAAATTAGACAAGTTAAAACTTTAACTGGCTGGAGAGATGGCTCAGTGGTGGAGGTGCTTGCCTACAAAGGCTGATGATCCTGGATCAATGCCCCAGTACCCATGTAGAGCCATATTTAAAAATGGGCACATGACTTGTGAATCACATGCTCTTATCAGTGCCAGATTAATAGGAAATGATCAACCTTAAATCTCCTGCCAAAATCAGCTTCATTTACCAACAGTTAATGTTATAATAGACAGCGCCTGTAGTGGTGACATTTTAGGTAACAATAATATATATATCCCACAGTTCATATTCCTAGCTCTATGAAGGTGTTCCCGTGGGAGTGGACACGTAACATTGCTTTGCTACTTTTATACTACTAATTATAGCATAAATTAATGTCAGCCAAGCTCATTTGGATCCTACATGTTCTTCATATTTTGGTTTATTTAATTTGTATTTATTGATTTGCATATGGGAGTATTTGTGTGTCACTGTATAAGCATGCATGCTCCAGGGTCTCTTGACCTGAAAATGAATACCAGACACATACACTTCTGGGTGTCTGTCTTAAAATGGGTGACTGGGAAATTGAATCTGAACCTGCAGGCTTTGCCAGCAAGTGACTTTAACTGCTGAGCCAACTCCCCAGGCCTCCAATCTTCATATTTTAAAGTCAAGATTCTTGAAAAGAAAAATTATTCTGACCAACATTTTCTACTTCCTTGCTTTTTATTTACCAATCACTATTATATATCCAGAACAATTCCTCTATGTAAGTTTAAATATTCCTCTTGGAGTGGGGCAACTAGGATTTGGTGGGTATTTGAATATACAGAAAATATGTGGAAAAATGTCCTTATTGCATTCCTATTTGATTATGGCCTCTGATTATTCAAAGTGGTTTTCTTTAGTTTTGGAAATTTAGCCATCATTTCTTCCCTACTGGCTTTGTAAAAAATCTCCTTCCTCTCTTTTGAAATGTTTATTATATGTACTTGAAACTTCCTTCTGTCTATTATGATACCATACTTCTCAGCTCTTGTTCCATGTCTTCATTTTGTTTAAAACCAGGAAACTTTTTGCTTCACAATGGAATCCCCATCATGAGGGAGATCTAGTCTATTGTTTGATTTTTTCATTGGAATTTGTTCCATGTCTTCATTTTGTTTAAAACCAGGATTCTTCATGTCCCCAATGATCAGATTTTATTTTTTTTTGCATATAAGCTAATATTTTACATATGTCATAAACCATATTTCTACATATGTCTTACAATTCCTATTTTGTCTTTACTAATAAGTCTTTTTGTTTTCTTTTTATTCCACTATATCCTATTTATACCTTATAGATTTTGTTCCTTTCTTTATCCCATTTAACCTTTTTTGAGAAAGGTTTCTCCACTAATAGTCTGGGCTGGCTATTATGATCCTGAGGCTTCAGTCTCTAGAATGCTGGGATTGCAGGCATTCATGACCACACCCAGCTGCTTATGTTTGAGTCCCCTTACTTTATTTCTATAATAATACTCTGTTTTATTTATTTTTTGGGGGGGGAGCATCACTGCTAACCCAAAATGTGCTTTGTTGCTTTTCATGCTCCATACATTTGATGAGGGACTTGGCTTGGCAGAAGAGTCATTTTCTGCAAAAATTCAACATGAACACACTAGTGATTGATCGCTGTCACTTTGCAATCTTTGTCTGTCAGCACGCCATGGATGTCACTAGTCCAGGTAAGTTTTTATTTCATCTCTTAGCATGGTATTAAAGTTCAGATGAGGATTCCAATTCCCTATACTCCCAGTCTGCTTATATTGTAGGTTCCTTGCCTTGGGCTTTGAATGATCACTAACTTGATAACTCTTCTTGGTCACTGGGTATGAGGAGAATGCACAGGGCTATCTATGAGGGTGGTGATATCAACAGACACCATATTCCCTCTATCTATCTACCATATATTATCTATCTCTCTGTGTATATATATATATTCCATTCATCTATCCACTATCTTTCCTTCCATATAAGAATAAATTTTGAATAGTTTTACCCAGATATGGCATAGGAACTTAAACTGAAAAAAATCCAAACCTGAACTCATCTCAACACACTGAGGGTTGTCTCTTGTATCTTACTCTTTTCATGATGCATTTGTAAGTTCAACCAACCCCACCCCAAAAAAATCCAATACTTCTGAAACATTCTGCTTATTCCTATACTGTAGCCAAGGGATAACTTAATACTGCAGATTCTACATCTTAATATCTTTTCAAATTTCCCATTGTGAAGATATTTCTTATCCTTGCCTGAATTTTACCACAGCCTCCTAAGTGATTTCTTTGCCTACAGTCCAACTACTCACTGCTATAATTCGGACTTTAAATCTAATCATGTTAAGCCCTATTAACAAGTCGTGATTGCTTCTCCATCACATACAAGCCCTTCATTATCTGACCTCAGATTTATTGTCCCCCTTACATCTTGCTTTTCTTTCCCTGATACACGATTTTTCAGATATACCAAAATGCTTCTTTTCCCCAAAGCATAATTTCTTCCCTTCTTTGGCTACTACCACCTAGAATTCTATTCCCTCCCACCCACAGAGTCCTCACAATCATTTTCAGGTGTTAGGTCTCTGGGAAACATTCTCTCAAGTGTAGTCACTTTAGCCTTTGTGGTTCCAGCAGCCCACTGTACATATGATTTACATTCTTGATACCTATTAGAACAATTTCTTCCTATTTCTCTGCCATTTCCATCAAGCAGTGTCCTAAGCGAAGGAGCAAGACCTCCTCTTTGTGTCCCCATGTATAAATAGAGCAAGGAACTGATGTCATCATGAATTCATTAATTTGCTATTTCTTTGGAAATCTGAGGAAGCATATGAAATAAGGAAATGAAAAACATGTCATTTCAGAAAAGGACATACATGGATAGTACATATTGTAGCAGAGAGAACCTGTGCCAGGTTTTGATTACAAGTGGGCAGAAGTAACACTCCAGCATTAAACTCTATAGCAGGGGACTACCTCTTTATAAGAGGGAAGGTGAAAGTTAAATCATGTTATCATTATACTTGTTCATATTTTAGCTATTTTCTAATATTGAATATAATTCTTTGGAACTACACAACACTTTCAGGATTGACAAAGCTCTGAAGAAACTTGTCTTATATGATGTGCATGAGAACAGGTTAGAGAGCCAGAGTAGGGCGCAATACCACACTTGACCACAAGGAGGCGCACACATCTGGATTTCATTCACAGCAGCTGAGAGGCTGCTGGCGTGCCCATCTATCTGTCTTCCTCTCCCTCTCTCTCTGTCTCTCTCTAAAAAATTATGTATATGCATATATATATATATATATATATATTATATATATATATATATATATATATGACCCTTTTTAGCCAGGCATGGTGAATCTCTATTTAGTCCCAGCACTTGGGAGGCAGGTGTTGAGATTCATTGTAAATTTAAGGCCACCCTGAGACTACGGAGTGTATTCATGTCATCTTGAGCTAGAGTGAAACCCTACCTCGAAACCAAACCAAAATTGTATATAATCTGAGGGTGGCCTTGAACTCACAATGATCCTCCTGACTCTGCCTCCTGAGTGCTGGGATTAAAGCTGCATGCCACCACATTGGGCTAAAAAGTCTATTTTATTATTGATTTGCATGCAAGGAGATACAGAGAAAGAGAAGGAGAGAGAGAGACTGAATGGGAGCACCAGGGCCTTCAGTCACTGCAAAAAGAAACTCCAAATGCCTGTGTCACCTTGTGCATCTGGCTTACATGGGTACTGGGGAATTGAACCCAGGTTGTTGGGCTTTGCAGCAAGCACATGAACTGCTAAGCCATTTCTTCAGCCCTATATTCTTTTTTGCTGTACCAGGGAGTCCAGAGTGTTGAATGTGTCAGGCAAGTCCTTTCCACTGAACTATGCCCTATCCCAGTTCCCAGTGCCTAATAATTGCTATAGAAACTTCTAGATCCAATATGATTGATACATCATCTTTAACAATTCCTTACTGCCTGGAAAACATTCACTGTAATGCTTAAAGTACCGAGACATGGCGATGTTGGGGAGGTCCAAGGCTGTGTCTATAAGGATAGTGATAAGCTACTATATGGGGTTGTGTATGGTTTTGTTGTTGTCTTTTTTTTTTAATTTTTTTTTTAAAGTGGTGAAAACATTTATTGTCATAAGTGTTGTTTTTTTTTTGTTTGTTTGTTTGTTTGCATGCCAGAAGAAGAACTGAGGAGTCAGCTCTCAGTTGTCTCTTTGCCATGGTGCATGCATTTTCTGAAAGGGTCTCTTAATGGTCTGGAGCTCACCAACTAGGCTAGACTGGTCAGCCAGTGAGATTAAGATGGAACACTGTCTTCCATGAGATGTGTCTCCACCTGGGACAGATACAGCAACCACACCAACACATTCACATGGGTCCTGGGGACACAGCTCAAGTTCTTATGCTGAACTAACAAACACTTCACCAAATATCTCCCCTGCCTTGTTTATATTTTGTTTGTTTTTATTTATTTTTTGTTCTTTTTTTGTTTTGTTGCAGGTAGGGTTTCACTCTAGCCCAGGCCCAGGCTGACCTGGAATTCACTATGTAGTCTCAGGGTGGCCTTGAACTCAATTTGTGATCCTCTGTACCTCTGCCTCTCCCTAATGCTGGGATTAAAGACGATTTTCTTGACCATGCATACTACCTTTTGATTTTTTTTTTTTTTTTCATTTTTTTATTTTTGTTTTTTTTGAGGTAGGGTCTTGCTCTAGCTCAGGCTGACTTGGAATTCACTATGTGTTCTCAGGATGGCTTAGAACCCCAGCAATCCTCCCACCTCAGCCTCCTGAGTGCTGGGATTAAAGGCATGTGTCACCATGCCTGGCCATCAGCACTGTTTTTGTTTTGTTTTGAGAAAGGTTCTCTTGCAGACCAGGCTTGCCTTGAACTCCTGACCTGCTTCCACCTCCCAGGTGCTGGGGTCCACAGGCTTGCATCACTATGCCCAGCTCCCAAGCCCTCTGGATGACAATGCAGAGTGATATTAAGGGTTCATTATTGAGGACACTGAATTGAGGCTAAGAAAAGAGCATACTTTTTTAATGCCTCAAGGAGATGCAGAAATTAACTGTTCAGTTCTGTGAAAGCACGAGGTGAAAGGTGATGTCCAGGTGATGTCCAGGTGAGGGGAGGGGGGGAAGGGGAGGAGGGAGGGGGGGAAGTCAGAATCAGGGAGGGAAAATTAGGGGAACATGGGGGAAAGGGAAAAAGGGAAGGGAAAGGAAGGAAGGAAGGCACTGGGAAATAATAAAGGAGGGAGGGAGGGAGAGGGAGGGGAAGGGAGAGAGAGAAGAAAGAAAAAAGAAAGAGAGAGAGAGAGAAAGAGAGGAGGGGAGGAGGTATAGCCAGGCGTGGTGGCGCATGCCTTTAATCCCAGCACTGGGGAGGCAGAGGTATGAGGATTGCCTTGAGTTAGAGGCCACCCTGAGACTACATACTGAATTCCAGGTCGGCCTGAGCTAGAGAGAGACCCTCCCTTGGAAAACAAAAAATAATAATAATAATAATAATAATAATAATAACAACAACAACAACAATAAAAATTTTAAAATGATATGACATGAATGAAATGGTGTCAACAAGAATGCTGGTAGTGAACAGGGTTTGAGATACAGGGTGATGAATGGCCTTTGTGGTAGTGATTGTCTATCATTTCTCCTTCCTATCATGGCCCTGAAAAGCAAAGATACTCCACAGTTTCCACCATGTCTGCCAAAACTCTTTCTAGGTATCTGACTTTGAAGTAAATTTAGGGAAAATGAGAAAAAACTGATTGCAGATTAAGAGTTTTATTGGCAACTTGAGGAATTCATTTCTATGCTGTCTCTCTCTCTCTCCATATATGTGTGTGTGTGTGTGTGTGTGTGTGTGTGTGTGTGTGTAGCGCTAGCTAGATACTTTGTATGATTGCATCATGTGTTGGTACCATGAATTCCTTTCCTCCCTGCCCCCATTCCACTGAGGCCTTCCTTAGTGGTATTGCTGGTGTTCAGCATGAGGTTGTGTATTATGAGTTGTGAGAACAGCAGTCATTCATTGTGTGTGGTGGGGACAATGCTTCTGGATATTACCTCCCACAAAGTGGCTCTTACAAACCTTCCACCCTCCCTCTTCTGCAAAATTTTCTATGCTGCTGAGAGCTAAACACTAAAGTAGACTTAAAATACACCCACCAAGGCACAGAGAATAACCCATTTAAGGCTACTTTGTAGGCAGTTTGCAAACCAATTTTCTATATATTTTTATATATTTGATAGTCTTTTATAAAATCAAACGAGATCTACTTATAAAAACAAAATCTTAGCTGGATATGGTGGTGCATGCCTTTAATCCCAGCACTCGGGAGGCAGAGGTAGGAGGATCTCCGTGAGTTCAAGGCCACCCTGAGACTACATAGTTAATTGCAGGTCAGCCTGGACCACAGTGAGACCCTACCTCGAAAAACCAAAAAAAAAAAAAAAAAAAAAAAAAATCTTGAACTGGGCATGGTGGCACACACCTTTAATCCCTGCACTCTACAGGCAGAGGTATGAAGATTGCGGCAAGTTTGAGGCCACCCTGAGAATACATAGTGAATTCCAGGTCAGGCTGGGCTAGAGGGAGATCATACCTTGAAAAACAAAACAAACAAACCAAAAATCCCTGGGAACTGTAAATATAGATATCACCATGATTGTGGAAAGCTCTACTGAGCAGTGCTATCTAGACAGCCAAGTCTTACAATGTTATACATTTGCAATTAATCAGTCAACATAAAAAAATAAAATAAAATCACTGAACATGGTGGTGTACACCTTTAATCACAAAGAGGGAGGAGGATTGCTGTGAGTTGGAGGCCAGTTTGAGACTAAATAGTGAATTGCAAGTCAGCCTGGGCTATATAGCAAGACCGTACCTCAAAAAAAGAAATAAATAAAATCTTAATTTTACCACTATGCTTATGATTAAATGTCAATATGCTCAAAATGATTAATTTGGCCCCATGTTATTTACTCAGTTGTGGCCTATATTGTTAATAAATCCACCTGATAAAACGTTCCTGGGAGTTTTTATGAAGAAATAGGTTAACTTGTTCTTGAAAAAAGGTAGTGTGGATATATCATGAATTAATAGGAGTTTGAAAGCACTAGGAAACAGTGTTAAAGAAAAGAAATACTGATTATCCTGATACAATTAGTGAATATTGTATAAGTGTACTGAAATAGCATGAAGTACAAGAGAAATGGTTATATTAATCAAAAATTATTTACAAAGTCTGATTTGATCATTACACACTGTACACTCATGAATTATGACACTGTATTCCATAATTTTTTAAAATTAAAATAATTTGAAAAATTAAAAATAAGTAGAGACAGATAGCAACTGTGCTAATTGAACAGATGAGCAACAAATCCGTAAAAGCACTTCTAGTACTGGTCTTCGTGTCTTAGAGCTGATTTGAGAGAGACAGAAATCTCATTAGTTTATCGGGGGATAAAGGTGGAAAATATTGGTTTATATAGGTACGAAATAGCTCTGTTTCCTACAACCACAAAGCCAGAAGACCATTTTATGATATGTATAACCCAAAGTCACTGTATGAAAATTTTTCAGTGAATTTTTTATTTTATATTAGACATGTTAACGTCCAATGATTAATTAATCTTGCCTTTCCAAACCAATCTATTTCCATACAAACAAAGGTTCATCTCCTCACCAAAATCTGAAGCAAAAACACAGACAGCACATTTTATTCAGTAGCAGATGAAAAACAGGATAGTGAAAGCATGCACACAAAGACTTACCGAGTTGTACAAGTGTCCATCACTGTTCACTGCCAAATACAGCTTGGTTTGAACTCCTTCAATAGCTACCATTCAAAGACCCACAGGGATGAGGTTAAACAGAGCTGAAAATTCATAGAAAGTGAAAAGGTTACATTTCTTGATTTCATAGTTTTGCAATGTGTTTCACAGGAGAATCTGTCCCCCTAAAGGTAGTATGGACTGGACAAGTATATACATAGACATGTAGCCACATAAAAACTAAAGCCTCATTCTACCTTCTAGTGTACTTGACTCATGGTTTCCATTACAGTCATGTAACTAGGGCTATAAGTACATATTCTCAAAGACTCCAGGTATAATGAAAGACTCTAGACTCAGTACCCTAGTTTATAGAATCAGAATGAGGAATATTGATGCTTCTTGGGTGATCTGACACCAGGAATTGTTTTGCACATTAAATACCATCATCCTTTATAAAACTAAGCTATTTTAACTTTTTCTTAAATATATTTATTAGAGAGAGAGAGAGAGAGAGAATGGGCATGTCAGGGACTTCAGCTGCAGCAAATGAACTCCAGATGCATGTGGCACCTCATGCATCTGGCTTGCACGGGTACTAGGGAATAGATCCTCAGACTTTCTGCTTTGTAGGCAAGTACCTTAACCACAAAGCCATCTCTCCAGTCAAAAACTAAGCTTTTAAATTGCTTCCCTAGGTAGTTGACCAAATTTACACAGCCAAGGTCAGATATATCTGTCAGTGGGGAAGTGATTCCTATACTCTTAGAAGTGACATTATTAGTCCAATGTCTTCATTTAAATAATCTGTATAATTTCCAATCTACCCCCCTCCAAACATATCTAGACCTTGTTATAAAAAGTCATATTCTCAGCTGGGTGTGGTGGCGCATACCTTTAATCCCAGCACTGGGGAGGCAGAGGTAGGAGGATCGCTTAGAGTTCGAGGCCACCCTGAAAGTACAGAGTGAATTCCAGGTCAGCCTGGACCAGAGTGAGACCCTACATAGAAAAAACAAAATGGGATCATTCATTTCCATGCATGTATATTCTCTGCAGTAGATAGGATAGGATAACATCAAAGAAAAACATCAATGAGGAAGGAAGTACTCCTTGCTGAGCCTACAGTGTATCTTTTCCTTAAAATCAAGGCACTTTTAAAATCCCAGCACTCGGGAGGCAGAGGTAGGAGGATTTTCGAGGCTAAACTACATAGTTAATTCCAGGTCAGCCTGGGCTAGAGTGAGACCCTACCTTGCAAAAACAAAAAAAAAAAAAAAAAAAAAAAAAAAAAAAAATCAAGGCACTTTTACCAAAGAGGAGCTATGACATACTGTATGGTTCAAAGTACAAGTGTTCCCACCACAAGCCCCTGGTGGCGCTTTATTCAATACTTGTCATAGTAAAATCTATGCCCTTTTGTTACGTGAGATAAAGGAAACTATTTGCACAGATTTCAAGCCAGGATTCTGTGCTGTATCTGACAATGCAATGTACATGAAATAAGTGTAATATCTTGAGTTCGTTGTGTATATGTCATATTTTTGAAGATGCCTTGCTCACAGCAGGTGCTCAAAACATTCGTAGATTGATAGAAAACTGTACAATGAAACATGATAATTACTTTTTTTTTTTTTTTTTTTTTTTTTTTTTTTTTTTCGAGGTAGGGTCTCACTCTGGGTGGCTCAGGCTGACCTGGAATTCACTATGTAGTCTCAGGGTGGCATCAAACTCTTGGCGATCCTCCTACCTCTGCCTCCCAAGTGCTGGGATTAAAGCTGTGCGCCACCACGCCCGCCGATAATTACTTTTGAGAAGTAATAAATCACAATCCCATTATATAAGCCCATGATTTAAAAAATCTGAAAGCTTAAAACTAAATTTTTCCTCATGGTTTGGTTTAAAGGTCATATTACTATGCATTACTTGACAACTATAAAACAAATGTAGATCTGAAACCAGGTTTTGTCATAATAATAGCTAATGGAAGGTAATGACCACTCTAAGCCCTCTCTGAGTTGGATTTTAATAAAAAATAAAATGCTTAAATTCCAACACCTTGAAAGAGGTAGGAGGAAGAAAAGCAAAAAACATCAGCCATCATCTGGTCTTATCTACTCTTGAATAATGGTATGAATTAAGCAACAGAACATGTATTTTTCCTTATGTATTCTAAATTTCTGTGAAGCCTGATTAAAAAACACACATGCAAAACAAACAAACAAAAAACAAACAAACAAACAAAAATCACTAAAACCTAGAAGACAGCACTAAATGTGATATGACTGGTCATCCATATTAGTCCAATACTTGTTTCAGACATTCAAGATAGAATCAGTATTTCATAAAACCTGTCCAAGCTGTGTCAAGAGGTTAGTCTTGTAGATAAAAATATGAATAATGTATACCAGAGAAAAGCTTAGAGAAAACCACTATCTTTCTACATGCTTTGGTTGTTTTAGTTTATCTGTTTTATTTTGAGAAAAGGTCTTGCTTCTTTCTTTAACTGGTGTGATATTCACTATGTAGCTCAGACTGGCCTTGCTGAACTGTGGGCAGTCTCCCTACCACATCCTCCATAGTGCTAGCATTACAAACATGTATCACCTTGGTCACCATAGCTTTGGTTTCTCTAATTCTGGACTGTTTCTTCACAGATTGAAGAGCAGGATGAAAAAATTTTCAGGGAGAAAGCAACTACTTGCATTTCTGTATTTGAAGCATATTTAATAAATACTAAAAAATTCTTCCATTTCAATTATACTTTTGAAGTTGTTAATGAATGCATTTCCTTATTATTCTATTTGTGTCTACTGAAAACAGCTGCTTTCTACATTAAAAAGGATCATTTTCTCAGAGATGTGCACCTAGTTGGCACGCAGTGTTTGCTGTATTCTACTCTTCATCACTTAAAATAGAGTTATTTCTCTAACAGGGTAATTAATAAAGATATTATTTTAAAGAGAATTAGAGAATTGACATATATAACTGGTAATATTATTACAGATTTTAAGAGAAAGGGAAACTTATCCATTTAAAATAACCTTCATTGTACCCAAAGCAGATCCAATAAACCATCACTATGAAATGCCTATCATTTGTTTCCTTTTCAAAAAAATAAATAATTTAGCTGAGCGTGGTGGTGCTCGCCTTTAATCCCAGCCCTCAGGAGGCAGAGGTAGGAGGAGCACTGTGAGTTCAAGCCACCCTGAGACTACAGAGTGAATTCCAGGTCAGCCTGGACTAGTGTGAGACCTACCTGGAAAAACCAAAATAAATAAATAAATAATTAATTAATTTATAAGACCTAATTTGCACATTATGAAATCTTATTGGACTAACACTATTATAATAAATCTAGGTAACATAAGCTTAAATGTATAACATCAAACATGATTTTAGAAATGGATATATTTGGGAAACTATGAAATCATTTGTTATGTTCTTGCTTACCATTTCAAGTTAAAATAACAGAAAAAATTATATTGAATTCAATGAGAAAGTCAGATAAAAAGAAAAATTGAAAGCAAATAAAAGTGCAACACAAGTAATGCAGATTAATTAACTGCTATACAAATGAGTGACAGTTGAAAAATACCACCTATAATCCTACTCCACTCATTCAATTAATGAGTTAAAATGAATGCCAAAACTTGTTTGGCTTGAGGGAGAAAAAATATATAAATTACAATGGCTATACTTTCACATTGATAGATTAATCATTAAGCGTTCTGTTTTTGTGATGGTTTCTGTACTAACAGCGCCTGTAGTGGTGACATTTTAGGTAACAATATACTACTGGGGTGTCTTGAGTTGAAGAAATATATAAACTTATATTCTGGGCTGGAGAGATGGCTTAGCGTTTAAGGTGCCTGCCTCCTAAGCCTAAAAACGCCGGTTCCAATCTCCAGCAGTTCCAACCTCCAGGTCCCACGTTTAGCCAAATGCAAAGTGACGCAAGGGCACAATGCCACACTTGACCACAAGGGGGTACATGCATCTGGATTTCATTCCCAGCAGCTGAGAGGCTACTGGCGTGCCTATCTCCGTCTTCCTCTCCCTCTCTCTGTTTCTCTCTGTGTCTCTCTCAAAAAAAACTTATATGTAAATATGTAAATTTATATATATCATAATAGGATTAGGGCTAAGGTTATATGTAAATTTATATACATAAATATATAAATAAATATATATATATATATGTGTGTGTGTATATATAAAAATTTATTTATTTTTTTGGTTTTCAAGGTAGGGTCTGGCTCTAGCCCAGGCTGACCCAGAATTCACTCTGGCATCTCAGGCTGGCCTTGAACTCATGGCCACAACCCTTCTACCTCTGCCTGCCCAGTGCTGCTGGGATGAAAGACATGAGCGCCACCACACCCAAGGTATTTATTATTGCTATTATTATTATTATTATTTGGCTTTCCTTATCATTATTATTAATACTGTTTATTATTATTTGGTTTTCATCATTATTACTTTTATTTGGTTATTATTATATGCATTTTTTCTGACCCCTTCCTATTATCTTTTCCTTATTTTTTCTGTTCTTATCATTTCAAATTAACATTTCCCTAGTAGATACTCAGGGAAGCTAAGGATACCACTAAATTTAGAGAAAGTTCTTTAAGTTTCCTCAAGGGGTAGGAAGACTTCTGTTTTCCTTAAGTGATTTTCTTCTTTCTTAATGCTCATTGCAGTGATTCTTATCATCTTTTACAGATGGTAAATCAGTTATTCACAGGTAGATGGTTCATCCTGGTGTTGCCATGGAAAGTTAGATCAATGCCCCAAACCAGGCCCCCACTTTTACATTTTGTTGATAAGAAGGGGTGTACGCTAATCTTGTCAAACACTCTCATCAACTGTCATGGCTAATCTCACCAGGGAGCCATATATTCAGGAATGTGAGCAACTAATTCTCTTCATTTATTTAACACTTCAGTTCTGCTCAGTAACAGTTTAATTAAACTTCAAGGGGGAAAGGTCAATAGCAAAACTATACATAATCTCTAGAGATTTCACTGAAAAGTAGAAAAAAGAATTCATTGATGTCAAGCAGAAGAATGATGTAATGCACTGTGAAAGATATATTTCACCTGGGTAGTCAGTAGTTGTCTACAAGGTAAATATCTTTTTTGTATTATGTAGAAATATTGTATGCACACATCATGTGTTGCTACCATTTCTTCCTCCTTTCCCCCATTCCACTGAGGGCTCTCCTCAGTGGGATTGTTAATATTCACCATGGGGTTGTGGGTTATGAGAGCAGTGGTCAGTCAGTGTGTGTGGCAGGAGGACAATGCCTCTGAATATTCATGCCTATGGACAGTCTTCTCTACACCTGTTATTTCATTTACTTTTCACAATAATTATATAAATGTAGTGGTGAGTTTTTTTTTTTTTAACAAGTTAAGGCAATTAAGGCCCAATGAGATGAAATCATATACTGTAAACGGGATGCTTAGCAAGCAGCCCTCCAATGCTAGCACCTCCTGAGTGTGTCTGATTCTCTCCTTACAACTGGGCTGAGACTGTATCTTGAGCTTATTTGTCATCTACTATCTTTTTTCTATGCAGGACATAAATGAGGCCAATGAAAATAACCTGCAAGGGACCCACTGTTCACATTGAAACAACTATAACCACACTTCACACTTATTTGTTTGTTGGTTTATTATTTATTTACAGTAGGTCTTGCTCTGTTTTCCAGTATAGTCTCAAACTCTCTTCCTGCCTCAGCCTTCAGAATAATTGGATTACAAGTGTGTGCCACCACACACAGTTTAACCAAACATCTGAAGATAACATTACAATACATCTGAAAACAGAAGTAGATCGTGGGTAAAATAATTTATATGACTCTCTTTCAAATAAAGAAACAAAAATAAAATAACTTTTTTAAAAAAGAGCTGGAGTTCCAGGCGTGTTGGCACACACCTTGCATCCCAGCACTCAGGAGGCAGAGGTTGGAGGATTGCCTTGAGTTCCAGGCCACCCTGAGATGACATAGTGAATTCCAGGTCAGCCTGAGCTAGAGTGAGACCCTACCTCGAAAAACCAAAAAGGTAAAAAATAAAAACCAGAGATGGAGAGATGGCTTCGTGGCTAAAGCACTTGACTGCAAAGCCAAGAGACCCAGGTTCTATTTCCCAGTACCCACATAAGCCAGATGTACAAGATGGTGCATGTATCTGGAGTTCGTTTGCTGTGGGTGGAGGCCCTGGTGCGCCTATCCTCTGTCTCTGTATCTCTCTCTCGCTCCCTCTCTCTCTCTCTCAATCTCTCTCTCTCTCTCTGTCTCTTCCCTGTCCCTCTCTTTTGCCTCTCTCAAATAAATAAATAAATAAATAAAAATTTTAAAATAAAAAATTTTAATTTGGGAAAGCACAGTTTGGCAGATCTCTGTGTCTCTTCCTTGTCCCTCTCTTTCGCCTCTCTCAAATAAATAGGTAAATAAAACATTTAAAATAATAATTTTTTTTTTGGTTTTGTGAGGTAGGGTCTCACTCTAGTCCAGGCTGACCTGGAATTCACTCTGTAGTTTCAGGGTGGCCTCGAACTCTCGGCCATCCTCCTACCTCTGCCTCCAGAGTGCTGGGATTAAAGGCGTGCGCCACCACGCCTGGCAAAATAATAATTTTTAATTTGGGAAAGCACAGATTGGCAGATCCATGGGGTTTGATGACTAGCCAGTCATTTATGATTGGTTACCAGTGAAAGACCCTGTCTCAAAGACGTGGACAGTCCACTATGATTGGTGTCCAGGGAGAGACCCTGTCTCAAAGAGGTGGACAGTGTTCCTGTGGATAAGACCCACCTTACGCCCTTTGCCTGCACATGCTCCTACCTCTCTTTCTTTTATTTTCTTCATTTCTTTTTATGTCTCTCTCCCTCCTTCCTCTCTCCTTTCCTTCCTCCCATCCTTTGTTCCTTCATTTCTTCCTCCCTGAAACTACCTGACGCCCTTTGACTACACATGCTCCTACCTCTCTTTCTTTTCTTTATTTCTTTTTATATCTCTCTCCCTCCTTCCTCTCTCTTTCCTCCCTCCCACCCTTCGTTCCCTCATTTCTTCCTCCCTGAGGTAGAGTGAGAGCCTATCTCAAAAAAAAGTAAAATGTGGGCAGGCTGGAGAAATGGCTTAGTGGTTAAGGCGCCTGCCTGCTAAGCCTAAGAACACTGGTTCCAATCTCCAGTGGTTCCAATCTCCAGGTCCCAGGTTTAGCCAGATGCAAAGTGATGCAAGGGCGCAATGCTGCACTTGGCCACAAGGGGGTGCACACATGTGGAGTTCATTCACAGCAGTTGAGAGACTGCTGGTGCACCCATCTCTGCCTACCTCTCCCTCTCTGTCTATCTCTCTCTGTGTCTCTCTCCAAAAATAAATAAAATAATAAAATTTTTTTAAAAAGTAAAATGTTGGTTAGAGATAGAGAGAGAAAGAGAGAGAGAGACAGAACAGAGATACTCTTGTTTTTTCACGGTAAGGTCTCCCTCTAGCCCAGCTTGATCTGGAATTCACTAAGTAGTCTCAGGCTGTCATCGAACTCATGCTGATCCTGCTTCCACTGTCTCCCAATCCCCGATCCTGCTTCCACTGTCTCCCAATCCATGGTGACCCCATTTGGGGAGCCTGTCCGGACCTAACAGTAACTGTAGCCTGCATTGGGCCTTGTAATTTGGAATTGTTATGTTGCAACCCAATATTATCCTAACATGAAGGTGAAAAAAAGGGGGCTGAAATGGACAAAACCCACTACAGTGCCTCTAAAATTAAAATCCCTGTGCCCTCTGTCATGTACAACCATATTCACCAATGGAGACTCTGCTGGAGTGCCTGCTTTTTTCTGGCACAGAGGCAACAAGATACAAGGAACATAAAAATGGAAGAACAATTCACTCGCTGCCAGCAGTCTTTGGTCTCCTGGTGATTGTCCTCCTTCAGCCTTATAACATCTTCTTAGCTGGGCTGTGCTGTTCCTGGGAAAAAGAACAACCCTTCACGTCCTGTTCACTCAGATTTCACAAGTCCCCATTACAGTACTCTTGAAACTTCTAAGTGATGGGATGAAGTCTAAGATCTTGTTCCATTAAAAAAAAAATGATTCCAGCCGGGCGTGGTGGCACACGCCTTTAATCCCAGCACTTGGGAGGCAGAGGTAGGAGGATCACTGAGAGTTCGAGGCCACCTTGAGACTACATAGTTAATTCCAGGTCAGCCTGTACCAGAGTGAGACCCTACCTCGCAAAAACCAAAAAAAAAAAAAAAAAAAAAAAAAAAAAAAAAAGATTCCATCTACCACTTGGTCACTGACACAGCAGTCTATTTTCAGTCGACCAATCTGACGTCCAGGGGGGAAAGTGAACACCAGGGAGATCCAGGGAATCTCTGTGTGATAGAAAAATGAGGCACCTGACAAGCATGAGTCATCTAGTCACACCTGGATGGGACCTGCAGACTTGAAAGAGGACTTGAGACATAGCATATGAGTGTTGGATGTGTTTGGTACATATTGTGTGCAGGTGTCCACCATGCACACAGTCGGTGCATATATCATGCAGTCGTCCGGAGTGTACACAGCCAGCTCATACTGCCTGTAGGCCTCCACAGTGTACACAACGGGCGCATACATCCTGCCTACGCTCACATTGTACTCAGCTGGCACATATGTCATGCAGGTGCCCACATTGTACACAGTTGGTGCATAAGTCATGCAGGCACACAGTGTATGCAGCTGGTTCTTACTGTGTGCAGACGTCCACAGTGTACACAGCTGGTGCCTAATGCGTGCTGCACATATCCACAGTGTAGACAATCAGCACATACTTTAGTAATGCAGACAGCTGGTGCCTATTGCGTGCACACTCCCACAGTGTACTCAGCTGGCGCCTACTGCTGGCAGAAGCCCACATTGTAAACAGTCCACACATACTGCCTGCAGACTTCCACAGTGTACACAGGCGGCGCATACTGTGTGCACAGATAAACATATCTTCGGGGACATGTTCCTGCACACTCTGCCTTTTTTTTTTTTTTGCGAGGTAGGGTCTCATTCTGATCCAGGCTGACCTGGAATTAACCATGTAGTCTCAGGGTGGCCTCGAATTCACAGCAATCCTACTACCTCTGCCTCCCGAGTGCTGGAATTAAAGGTTTACGCCACCACGCCGGGCTCCACACTCTGCCTTTAAGAAGATGCTCGAGAGCCCTCTTTTTTTGTTGGCTGTTCATCTCTCCTAAATGTCCCAGTTCTTGTCCTGGTAAGCTTCCCCTCCTGTTCGCCCAGCAGGGCTGAGATAAGGGGAGACCCATCTCCCACAAGGGCTCCATACCCCCTCCTGCCCTCCACATGGCAGGAGTTCTCTGCACTTTCTTCTCTTTCCTCTCTTAATCCCTTTTTCTAGTTCAGGCCCATGCTCACTTCCCACATGCTCACTTCCCACATGGGTTATTAGGCTACATAGGTATATCCATCTTCCCTTCCTCAGTTCATAGACCTTCCATCTCCCTTGTATATTCCTGAATAAAATTGTAATGGTTTTATATAAATCATTCATCTCAGTCTGGTTTATCCAATTCGTTGGTTAAAAACAGACATGAACTCAAGGTTTGGAGTCCAAAGACTTTTCTTGAACTACCAAAACCTGTTAGAAAATTATTCTTCTAAAAATCTTAAGCTGGGGCTGGAGAGATGGCTTAGTGGTTCTAAGGTGCTTGCCCACAAAGCCAAAGGACCCAGGTTCGATTCCCCAGGACCCAAGTAAGACAGAAGCACAAGGTGGCACATTGGTCTGGAGTTCATTTGCAGTAGCTAGAGGCCCTGATTTACCCATTCTGTCTCTCTCTCTCTTTCTCGCTCTCAAATAAATAAATAAAAATAAAATATTTTTAAAAATCTGGGCTGGAGGGATGGCTTAGCGGTTAAGGCATTTGCCTGCAAAGCCAAAGGACCCAGGTTCAATTCCCCAGGACCCACATTAGCCAGATGCACAAGGGGTGCACACATCTGTAGTTTGTTTGCAGTGTCTGGAGCCCTGGTGGGCCCATTCTCTCTCTCTCTTTCTCTCTCTCTCTCTCTCTCTCTCCCTACCTCTTTCTCTGTCAAATAAATAAATAAATAAAAATATTTTAGGGGCTGGAGAGGTGGCTTAGCGGTTAAACGCTTGCCTATGAAGCCTAAGAACCCCGGTCCGAGGCTCGATTCTCCAGGACTCACGTAAGCCAGATGAACAAGGGGGTGCATGCATCTGGAGTTCGTTTGCAGTGGCTGGAGGCCCTGGCGCACCCATTCTCTTTCTCTCTCTCTACCTGGCTATTTCTGTATCTCTCTCTCTCAAATAAATAAATAAATTTTTTTTATTTTTTTTATTTTTATTTTTTGGTTTTTCGAGGTAGGGTCCAGGCTGACCTGGAATTCACTCTGTAGTCTCGGGGTGGCCTTGAACTCACGGCGATCCTCCTACCTCTGCCTCCCGAGTGCTGGGATTAAAGGCGTGCGCCACCACGCCCGCCAATAATAAAATATTTTTAAAAATCGTCCCCTTGGCTGGGTGTGGTAGTACATGCCTCTGATCCCAGCACTCGGGAGGCAGAGGTAGAAGGATTGCTCTGAGGCCACCTTGAGAGTACATAGTGAATTTTAGGTCAGCCTGGGTTAGAGCAAGACCCTACGTTGAAAAACAAAAAAAAAAAAAAAAAAAAAAAAAAAAGAAGATGCTCGGCCCTTTCCCTCAACCTGGGACCCATCAGCCACTTTCGACCATTTCCGGAGATCTTCGGGAACTTCCGTCTACGCTCGGTCATCCCCGAAGACGCTCGGTTCTTTCCGTCATCCCGGGACCAGTCAGCCACCTTCGACCGTTTCCGGAAATCTTCGGAAATTTCCGTCTACGCTCTGCCGTCCCCGAAGACGCTCGGCTCTTTCCGTCAGCCCGGGACTGTCAGTCACCTTCGGCCGTTTCTGGAGATCTTCGGGACCTTCTGTCCACGCTCGCCCCTCCCCGATGTTGTTTCCGGTTCACTCCGTCAACCTTTGCGCATGCGCGGTTTTCCCCGTTCTTTTGCGGGGGGCCTAAACCTCCACCCTCCAATGATGGAATAGTGAGCACCCAGGCAGATGATCCCGTGTCTTCCCGTTGGAGACTGAGCATAAGTACCCGGTGTCATTCCTCATGCCAACCGTGGAGTACTGAGCACCCCTACAGCTGGTCCCTATCCTCTCCTTTGAGGACTGAGCGTGAGCACCCCGTGCTATTTCTCATGCCTCCCGTGGAGTACTGAGCTCCCCGACAGCTGGTCCTGAGTCTTCCCATGGACGACTGAGGATAGAGTACTCCAAGACCCGAACCACGTTGCAGGGCGAGGACTGAGTATGAGCACCCTCCAAGTGACAACTTTCTCCCTGTGGTGGACTGAGCATAGAGCATCCCAAGACCCAAACCACATTTCAATGTGAGGACTGACTTTGAGCACCCTCCAGGTGACCACCTTCTCCCATGGCCATGGGTCATAGGCTGTGAGTTCGAATCCAGCCTGAGACGCATGGCCGTGTGTTTGTATTCCTCTGGAGAAGTGCGGCTGTAAGTTCAGATCCAGAAGGAGACGCTCAGCCTTGAGTGCAAATCCAGCCAGAGGATATTCATGGCTGTGAGTTTGAATCTAGCCATAGACACACGGCCATGAGTTCAAATCCAGCTGGAGACACACACAGCCATGAGCTCAAATCCAGCTGGAGCTGAAATCCAGCTGGAGACACACACAGCCATGAGCTCGAATCCAGCTGGAGATGCATGGCTGTGAGTTTGAATCCAGCCTTAGACACACGGCCATGAGTTCAAATCCAGTCAGAGACATGTGGCCGTGGTTTTGAATAAGCCAGAGACACACACACACAGCCACAAGCTTGAATCCAGCCGGAGACTCGTGACCGTGAGTTTGAATCCATCCAGAGATGCGTGGCTGTGAGTTCCAATACAACTGGAGACGGGTGGCTATGAGTTCGAATCCAGCAAAGACACACAGCCAATGACTTCAAATCCAGCTGGAGACACGTGACCGTGAGTTTGAATCCAGCTGGAGACATACACACACACACACAGAGCCATAAGTTCAAATCCAGCCGGAGATGCATGGCCATGAGTTCGAATCCAACCAGAGACCCACAGCCATGAGTTCAAGTTCAGCTGGAGATGCGTGGCCATGAGTTCAAATCCTGGCAGAGACATGTGACCGTGCTTGCCTCCCTTCTCTGTGAGTTGTATGCACACATGTGTGTGTGTGTGTGTGTGTGTGCATGCATGTTCTTGGGGTCTGGCAAGGTGGCTCAACAGTTAGGGTGCCTGCCCGCAGAGCCTGAGGGCCCGGGTTCGAATCCCTGGGTCCCACATTCACAAAGCGATGTCCCAGTGTCTCTCTCATCAGTAAATGGTGAAATGATAAAATGAACAAATAAATATAATCAATCAATAAAATAACAAATAAATAAATAAATGAATATAATAAACGAATAAGGATAAATATTTTAAAAAGAATATAAATAATAAAAATTAAAGCAATAAATACATATGATAAAAAATAAATGTAATAAACATATCAGTATAAATATAAGTAAATGAATATAACCAATAAATAAGAAAGGCAATAAGTAAATATATAAATTTATAAATATAATAAACAAATAAGGGTGACTATTAAATAAATAAAAAATATAAATAATGAATAAAACAATAAATGAATATAATAAATAAGGATAAATAATAAACCTACAAATATAAATAATAAATAAATATAAGTAATAAATATGAATCAACATGTAAGCATAAATATTAAATAAATGGCTAATAATAAGTCAACATAATAAACAATAAATACTAAATCAACGAATATAAATAATAACTAAATATAGAACAATAAATTAATATCATAAGTAAATGTAATAAACAAATCAGTATGAATATTAAACAAGCAAATATAAATAATAAATAAAACAATAAATAAATATGATAAACAAATTAGGATAAATATCAAAAAAGAATATAAATAATAAATGAATAAAACAATAAATAAATATAATTATAAATAAGTATAATAAACAAAGTAGTAAAAGTATTAAATAAATAATAAATAAAACAATATATAAATATGATAAAGAAATATAATAAATAAGATAAGTATTAAACAAGTGAATATACATAATGAATATATATAACAAACTAATAAGTGTAGATATTAAACAAGTATAAATAATAAATAAATATCAATAATAAAGAAATAAATACAAGCCGGGTGTGATGGCTCACACCTTTAATCCCAGCACTCTGGAGGCAGCAGTAGGAGGATCACTGTGAGTTCGAGGCCACCCTGAGACTACATTGTTAATTCCAGGTCAGCCTGGACCAGAGTGAGACCCTACCTCGCAAAAAAAATTAAAATAAATAAATATAAATAATAAATAAATGTAAATAATAAATGAATAAATACCTGTAACTTTTTTTTTTTTTTTTTTTGTTTTTTGAGGTAGGGTTTCACTCTGGTCCAGGCTGACCTGGAATTAACTATGTAGTCTCAGGATGGCCTTGAACTCATGGCAATCCTCCTACCTCTGCCTCCCGAGTGCTGGGATTAAAGGTGCGCGCCACCATGCCCGGCTAATAACTGTAACTATTAAAGAAAGAAATAAAAATAAAGAAATCATAAAAGGCCATGTGGCTGGCATCCTGGCTCAAGGCCTGTCCAGTGCACAACCTCTCTGTGTGTCTAATAATTAAGTAAATGAAAAGAAATATTTAAAAGATATTTAAAAAATATTTAAAATTAGTTATTGATTAGAGAGAGAAATAGAGAGGGACAGAGAGAGGCAGAGAGAGAGGAGTGAATAGACACGCCAGGGCTTCCAGCTGCTGCAAATGAACTCCAGACGCCTGCCCCACCTTGTAAATCTGGCTTATGTGGGTCCTGGAGAGTCAAACCTGGGTCCTTAGGCTTCGCAGTTATGTGCCTTAACCGCTGAGCCATCTCTCCAGCCTGAGTTTGTTATTTTATTACTTTTATTATTATTATCATTATCATTATTATGATTACCATTGAGGTCGGATGTGGCTGTAGGCCAGTCTGACCCGGAATTCACTCTGTCGTCTCAGGCTGACCTCAAACTCCTCCTTCTAAGAAAATCGACTGTAATATTCTTGTATTTTATTTTATTTTATTTTATTTTATTTTATTTTATTTTATTTTATTTTATTTATTTTATTTTATTTATTATTTATTATTATTTCATTATTTTATTTAACTTTTTTCTTTTAGTATTTATTATTTAATTTTATTATTTATTATTTTATTTATTTTACTTCTTAATTTATTTTATTTTATTATTTATTTAACTTTCTATTTTATTACTTATTATTTTGTTTTACTTTTTAATTTTATTTTATTATTTATTATTTTATTTTTCATTATTGTTATTGTTATTATTATTAATATGTTTTTTTGAGGTCAGGTGTGGCTGTAGGCCAGGCTGACCCAGAATCCACTCTGTGGTCTCAGGCTGGTCTTGAACTCGCGACCCGACTGTTGTCCTACCTCCCTGACTGTCGTCCTACCTCCCTCTTCCCCCTCCGCTGGATATCATTTTTATGTTCTTCCAGGGAGTGTAAGGAGTGGCTGCACTCGTGGCTCAGTCGCTCAGGCGCTTGCTCACTCGCTCATCTGTCTGTCTGTCTGCCCACCCGTGAAGCCCAAGGAGACCAGGTTCGAATTCCTGCCACCCCCAACCCATCCCCTCACCCCCACATGCACAAAGCCACGGGCACCGAGGGTGATGCCTGGGCAGTCCCTGGACCTGGACCTGGACCTGGAAGCCGCCGGACCCAGAACAGAACAGAGGTTGGGAGAGGAGGACAGGAGGACGGCGGCCTGGGTTCCACATCAGCCTGCGCTGCAGTCACTCACCCCACTTCAGGAAAAAAAAACTAATGATAATAATTACTATTATTATTATTGTTAAAAGTAATAATGAAAACCTAATAATAGTAATAATATTGGCAATAATAATAAGATAATAGATGTAGTAGTAATAATAATAGTAAAAACAGTTATAACAATGAAAACCAAATAATAGCAATACTCTAACAATAAGAAGGAAAACCTAATAATAGTAATAATAATAAGGAAAACCAAATAGTCATAGTGGTAGTAGTAGTAAGGAAAACTAAATAATAATAGTAATAATAATGATGATGAAAAAACAATAATATAATAATAATGAAAACCAAATAGCAGTACTAGTAGTAATAATAATGATAATAAGGAAAACCAAATAATAAAAATAAGAGCAATAATAAATTACTTGGGCGTGGTGGCACTCATGCCTTTCATCCCAGCAGCACTGGGGAGGCAGAGGTAGAAGGGTCGTGGCCATGAGTTCAAGGCCAGCCTGAGACTCTGAGTGAATTCTGGGTCAGCCTGGGCTAGAGCCAGACCCTACCTCGAAATCCCCCCAAAATTATATATATATGTATATATGTATTTATGTATATAAATTTATATATAGCCTTAACCCTAATCCTATTGTATATATATAATCCTATTATATATATATATATAAATTTACATATTTACATATAAGTTTATATGTATATATTTGTATATGTATATATTATGTAGTAAATATAATGTATAATAATATATAACACATAAAATAATGTATTATACATATCATATATGTAAATATATATCATATATAGCATACATGTATAAATTTATATATTTATTCATATATAAACTTACATATTTACATATAAGTTTATATAAAAATTTAAATACATATTTATATATGTATATATTATGTATAATATATGATATAGAAAATAAATATATATTATACATATTATATATGTAAATTCATATATATATATATTGCACTGAACACCTCCTCCTGCTTTTGGCTACATGACACTATTCTTATGGTAGATGTTACATTTATTTCTTTGGTTTTCTTTTTTCTTGGTTTTCAAGGTAGTGTCTGACTCTAGCCCAGGCTGAGCTGGAATTCACTCTGTCGTCTCAGGAGGGCCTCGAACTCATAGCCACAACCCTCCTCACTCTCTGCCTCCCTCCCAGTGCTGCTGGGATGAAAGGCGTGAGCGCCACCATAAATACATTTTATTTTATTAATATTATTATTATTATTTTATTTTATTATTTTTATTATTTATAGGAGAGATAGAAGGAGTCAGAGACAGAGAGAGAGAGCATGGGGGCGCCAGGGCCTCTAGCTGCTGTAGACAAACTCTAGACACATGGCCCCATCTTTTGTATTTTCTCTCTCTCTCTCTCTCTCTCTCTCACACACACACACACACACACACACACACACACACACACACACATGTTTTGGGCTTACAACCTGACTAAAGATTAGCTAGAATGGGTTCCTGTGATCATGGTCCTGGAAACTCTCTGTGGTGTAAACAGGGTGAGCAGGCCTGGAGACAAGATGGCTCAGTGGTTCAGCGCTGGCCTGCGAAGCCCAAGAACCACAGTTTGAGGCTCAGTTCCCCAGGACCCACGTCAAGCCAGATGCACAGGGAGGCACACTTGTCTGGAGTTCGTGTGCAGTGGCTGGAGGCCCTGGCACGCCCATTCTCTACCTGCCTCTCTCTCTCTCTGTGTCTGTTGCTCTCAAATAAATAAAGAAAAAATAAGATGAGCGTGGTGGCACACGCCTGTAATCCCAGGACTCGGGAGGGAGAGGTACGAGGATCACTGTGAGTTTGAGGCCTCCCTGAGACTACATAGTGACTTCCAGGTCAGCCTGAGCTAGAGTGAGACCCTACCTCTAAAAAACAAAATATAAATAAATAAAATAAAGAAGGGCTAGAGAGATGACCTAGTGGTTAGGGCATTTGCCTGTGAAGCCTAAAGACCCAGGTTCAATTCCCCAGGTCCCACATTAGCCAGATGCACATGGTGGCACATGCATCTGGAGTTCATTTGCAGTGGCTGAAGGCCCTGGCACGTCCATTATCTCTCCCTCTCCGTCTTCTTCTGTCTCTCACAAACAAACAAACAAACAAACAAACAAACAAACAAATAAGTAGAATCAACAAGTGCTTCAGAATCATAAGACATATACCCATAGGGAATTGATAGCTATTTTCTAAGTAAGCTGCAATTGACACGGGGAAGAATATCCATGAATTTCAGTCACTGTTCCTCCTCTCTTTTTGTTTGCCCCCTGCAATTGTGCTGAACATTCTGTTTTCATCCTGGAGCAAGGAAAATATTTATTTATTTATTTAAATTTTTATTTATTGGAGTGAGACCCTACCTTGAAAAGCCAAAAACAAATAAAATAAAATTAATTATATTTATTTACTTATTAGAGAGAGAGTGAGAATGGGTGCACCAGGGCCTCCAGCCACTGCAAATGAACTCCAGACGCATGTTCCACCTTGTGTATCTGGCTTACGTGCGACCTGGAGAATCAAACCGGGGTCCTGAGGCTTCACAGGCAAGGGCCTTAACTTCTAAGCCACCTCTCCAGCATGGAAAATAAGTATTAACTGGGTAGGAAATTCCACGCTTTGCTGTCTTCTTGGGCCATCATGAGTTGTAAGCGGCTGGGTGCATAGCTGTCTTGAGTGACTGCGGAGGCTGTTTCGACCACCGTCGTGATTTTGTGGGTCATGAAAGAAACAAACAAAATAAAATAAAATAAATGGAAGACACACTATAAAGGAATGAAGAACCTAGGTCACGGGCTGGAGAGATGGCCTAATGGTTAAAGGACTTGGCCTGCAAAGTCAAAGGACTCAGTTTCAGTTCCCCCGAACACACCATAAAGCCACATATACAAGGTGATCCATGCACCTGGAGGGTTTTTAGTTTGGTTGGTTGGTTTTTTTTTTTTTTTTTTTTGCAGTGGCTGGAGACCCTGGCACATTCATTCTCTCTCTTAAATAAATAAATAGGAAAATTTGATTTAAAAAAGAACCTAGAAAGCAATTTCTTCTTTTTTCTTTTTATTTATTTAGTTTTTGGTTTTTTGAGGTAGGGTCTCACTCTAGTTCAGGCTGACCTGGAATTCATTCTGTATTCTTAGGGTGGCCTTGAACTCATGGTGATCCTCCTACCTCTGCCTCCCAAGTGCTGGGATTAAAGGTGTGTGCCACCACCCCCAGCTTCTTTTTCCTTTTTAAAGATAGTTTACTGTACTTGAATGGCAAACTTGCAGGAAAAGCACAGAACAGACAACAATTAAAAACACTTTCATGGAGAATTGGCTTAGTGGTTAAGGCAGGTCCTTAGGCGTCACAGGCAAGCGCTTAACTGCTGAGCCATCTCTCCAGGCCCACATCGTTGTACTTCTAAGGGTTTATAATAAGACCCTACAGAAATCTATTCTGTAGCAAGTCTTAACTCTTCTAGCTATGTTCAGCTGTATTTCTTTATTTTATTTTATTATTTCTTCTTATTATTCCGTTATTTGTAATATTTTGGATCTTCATTTTTGTAAGGTTAGGGAGTGACCACGACCACACAAACCATTCTGAGGCAAAGATGAAGGCTTTTATTTGGGAAAAGCATGAGCTGCCAGGTCTGGCTCACAGAGAAGATCACAGCCCACCTGAGTTCCTCAGGTAGTGGGCTTTATAGGGCTTTCAGTTGGGGGAAGGTGAGGAAAGGAAGAGCTGAGGGGAGATCTAAGATAGCCAGCTGTGACACCAGAACAGTGACCCAGTGATTTACAAAATAAGAGGGCATGAAACCATGACCTGGGGGCATTGCAGGCAAGGAGGGGATAATGGCTGGGTGGTTTCTTGAGGAATGTGGATAATTCCTTATATCTCTGTCGCCATCCTGCTGTCCTTGGTGACTCCACATTGGGCCTGTCAGACCTAACAATTAACATGCTTACCTGCAGGTATACTCAGGTAATCCAAAGGAAAAAAATAAACACAAAGACCTAAATGGAAAAAAGAAAGCAACTTAAGCCCTACCTTCCTCTTAATACCCTGCTTCTTCCTCATTAATTTCTATTCTACTTTCATGGCATTTAAAATTTTTTAAAATTTGTTTTATTTATTTGAAAAAAATAGTGACAGAGAGAGAGAGAGAGAGAGAGAGAGAGAGAGAGAGAGAGGGAGAGAGAATAAGCATACCAGGGCTTTCAGCCACTGCAAACAAACTCCAGATGCAAGCATCACCTGTGCATCTGGCTTATGTGGGTTCTGGGGAATCAAACCTGGGTCCTTTGGTTTTGCAGGCAAGCACCTTAACCTCATGCCATTTTTAACACATTGAGTTAAAATAGGGTTGCTTGCCTGATCATGGGTGGAAGGTTATTCACCAAGGAATGAGCAACTTGCCAGCAGCTACACGACTGATGATGCTGACTCCCCTTCTCCCGGCAACCATTAGCTGCTCTCAGCCACTCTGGAAGATGTCTGTTGTCTCATGTACCCTTCACCCATGGTGATGTGCTCACAGGCTCAGGGTTGTTCAGGAAACCACAGCTGCCAGGAACTCACGAGTGTAACAGCCATATGATATCCAAAAGACAGCGATTCTCAGCCCTCCTCCCTCCCCATCCTCCTGAACTTACATTCTTCCTGACCCCTGTTTTGTGAGGGTCCCTGAGTCTTGGGTTTGGGTGGGGGTTTAGTTGTCTTGTTTGAGGCTGAGCACACAGTTGTCACTTATTCTCAGCAGTTTTGCTGGCTACGCATCTCTGCATGAACCACTGCCCGCAGTAGTAACTCTACGTATTCCACAACTGACATGCCAGGCAAGATATGCCCACTGTGTAATAATGGCATGACTGTCAGGGGAGTGACCAATGGCTCTCTGATTAGATGTGAGACCTATTCCTCAGGAGGAAGTTTCCGGCTGGTACTATAGACATTACCAAAGCCTATGGTAGGGACAAAAGCCCTAGCAGGGAGCCTGTGATTATGCTAAATAGAACAAAATGCTTTCTAAATGTCTAGATTTGTTCCCATAGATTAGTACTGCTTGAAGCCTTGATCAAGAAGTTTCAAAAGAGAAAAAATGTTAAGTCACATCTGAGACACCCACCTGTCTGTAAGAACACGAGATTTAACAAAAGCATAAAGGTAATTCAGTGCTGGAACAATTTGATATGCACACGAAGGAAAAGGAATTCAAATCTTGGCACAGTGACCAACAGTGTCTGTGCAGCACACAGTCACGTTCCCAGGGGAAAGCCACTGCTTCGTCACCCCGTCAGGGATGTGTGGACATCAGGATCTACACTCCTAGCAGTCCCAGAGTGGTACACCCCTGCATGGAATAGGGATCACAGGAAGGAAAAACACCTGTCACTAGCACCTCCTCACCAAGTCTACTTCTGTTTTTGCATTGAAGGTCACGCTTGCGGGGAGTTTGCATTTCCTGGCCTTCTTTGGAAATGCAGGGAAAGTGAAGTCAGTTGTGCTACGTTGAACCTCAGTGATGGTCAGCTTTGATGCACCCAAACCACACAGAGAGCTGAATCATCATTGGCAGGAGGCCCGATTATTTTTATCTGAGCCCATCAAACAAGTACTTGGATAGCTTTCACATTCTTGTTTATTTGAGGAGCTGGGCTAAGAGCCAGAAAATACCTACATGAAAACTCAGCTTCATCTGAACTCAGCTTTTTCAGGTGATCTAGAGGCTCGTTCACATTGTGTCTGCTGGGTCTGGTGTCTTTTCATCAGACCACCATGTTTCCGGCTTATCATCCAGAATGCTTACAGGATTTCTAGATGGTTTACTGTGGCTTCCAGGTGACGAGTAGAAGCAGGCATGGAAGTGAGATCTACGGCCAGATGAGCTGCCTGGTGAGGCTCTGTGACTGCACAGGTTAGGGAGGAGCAGCTTGGGACAGGGAGGGCACTTTGTGGTAGCAGGGAGGCACCACCCCGATGCCTACCCAATAGGAGAACCAACAACTCAACGCTAGAGGCAGGTTGACACATCCTTTGAAACAGTCATATCTGCAAAGATTCAGAATAACAGAATCCATATAACTATAATGAACACACTTACCATGCCTAAGTAATAACGAAGGACCAACATGGGGTAATGTCTCTCTGTACTTGTTAGGAGTATTTGAAAATTCACGAAACAAAACCCATGAATTTTTTTCACATATTACCCCAGGGCCACTGATACTCACAGGTGATATTTACATGTGATTTAGTCCTCCTTCAAGACTTGCTTGTGCTGAGAACAGGTGACCATTAAGTGTTTAGTACTAAGTGATACGTCTCTACCATGCCCTCCCCTCAGTGTTCAGGGAACGTTGCAAAAATGGGGGCAGAAAAAAAAACACGTAAGAGCCATAGGATGGGGAGGAGTGTCATGGAAGGCAATCTTCTGGGCACAAAGTGGCCATTGAATTACTGACATCACAGCAACTATTGTGACCTGCAGAAGACTTATACAATATTGCATCCATCAACATTACATCATGGATTAGCAAAAAAAGAAAAAAGAAAAGATATCAAAGTAGAAGAGGGACTAGTTGGAAAGAAAAAGGAGGGTTCAGTGAGGGTAAAACCAGAGGAAGGGTATGAAACCAGAGATCCAGAGACAGAGGCTCCCAAGACCTTGTCACTGAAGTAGACCTAAAACGAATCCAACACAGCTCAGGGAAATTTGCAGAAGAGGGGGCGGAAAGATCATTAGAGCCACAAATTGGGTCATCATGCACAGAGACATTGCCTCTTCCACATAACTGATGGCTACTCCCACAATGCACGGCCCACATTCCCCAACGAGCAGGGTCCATTCGGAGGGGGGAGGACAGGGAAGAGGCTATCAATGGCACCAACATGAATGTATTCACATTATGTACATAACTAATAAAAATAAATAAATAATAAAATAAATAAAAATAAATAAACTAGAGGAGGGGAAAGAGAAGGTAATAGGAGTGGCTTATGACCAAAATACACTATGACTGGACATGGAGGCACACACCTTTAATCCCAGGACTTGGGAGGCAGAAGTAGGAGGATTGTTGTGAGTTCAAGGCCAACCTGAGACTACATAGTGAATTCCAGGTCAGCCTGGACTAGAGCGAGACTCTACCTTGAAAAACCAAAATACACCATGTGTCTTAGTCGCTTGGCATTGCTGGGATGAACCTCCAAACCAGACACAGTTGATAGGAGGAATAGATTTTATTTGAAGCTTACAGATACAGGGGAAGTTCCATAATGGCAGAAGAAGCTGCCCCCTTTACACATATGCACGAGAGAGATATACTACCATCAGCATCACAAACAAGCACGTTCCAAGAACCCCAGAGTTCAAGCTCTCTGCATCTCTTAGGCTGGACCTTAGGATCCACCTAAAGTGACATCAAATTATAAACTGGAATAAAATTTCTGAATCAATTGGGGGACATCTATTCAAACTACCCCACTATGTATATGTACAAAAATTGTTAATGAAAAAGTTTTTTCAAATTTTTAGGATTATTATTTTTCAGAGAGAGAGAGAGAGAGAGAGAGAGAAAGAGAGAGAGAGAGAAGAGATAAGAGAATTGGTGTGCCAGGGCCTCAGACACTACAATTGCACCCCAGATGCTTGTGCTACCTAGTGGTCATGTGCGACCTTGTGCTTGTCTCACCTTTGTACATCTGACTAATGTGGGATCTGGAGAGTAGAACATGGGTCCTCTGTAGGCAGGTGTATTAACCACTAAGCCATCTGTCCAGCTCAAAAAAGTTTCTGAAAGACTTCCCCATGTCATCTCCTTCTGCTCAGAGTTGGGAATAAGTGTGTCTTCTGAACTCTGTCTCTCTGGCTGTGGAACATATTTGGGACTCCGTGTTTGTCCTGAGAAGGAGATTGGCAAGTGTTTCTGGCAAATCCATTGACCTGACAGCTCACATCCTGGCACTGCTGCTTTCACACAAGCACTGTGCATTTCAAGTGGCCTCCTCAGTCCTGGTGTTGGCTGCTTGGGTTGTTAAAGGACAGCTTTCTTTAACATGCCACAGAGAGCAGAATTGCACAGAAGAGGGTAGCTAAAGGTCAGACCATGTGGTCTTTCCTCATACAAATATGTCTGTCATTCCAATCCAACACCAATTATCTAACACCAATTGAATGTCTAACAATCCAGTTCCATTCTGATGCTAACTTCCCAGAGACTGAACAGACCCCACAGTTAAAGCCTCAGTCCCCCAAGACTGCCCAGCTACCTGGACTTCTGCTCAGCTGGATACATATTTCAGGGTCCCCACTATTCCCTCTCAAGTTTGATCATATTTTTTTAAAGATATCTTTTTTGTTTTGTTTTGTTTTGTTTTTTTGTTTTAGTTTTTCAAGGTGGGGTCTCACTCTAGCTCAGGCTGACCTGGAATTCACTATGTCATCTCAGGGTAGCCTCTAACTCATGGCAATCCTCTTACCTCTTCCTCCTGAGTGCTGGGATTAAAAGCATGTGCCACCACGCCTGGCCTTAAAAAGATTTCTTTTTCATTCATTTATGAAAGCAAGAAAGAGAGAGAGAGAGAATGGGCATGCCAGGACCTTTAGCCACTGCAAACAACCTGCAGACACATGTACCACTTTGTGCATCTGGCTTATGTGGGTTCTGGCAAATCAATCCTGGGTCCTTAGGCTTTGTAAACAATCACCTTAACCACTAAGCCATCTCTTAAGGCCCTTTACTGGTATGACTCACAAAGCTCTTTAAGGTGTTCAACATAATTATGACAACAGTTAGTTGGATATAAATGAGCAAACCAAAGGGAAGAAATGCACACAGGGAGGTACGCAAGGGAGGTGTACACACAGAGTTCTAGATCCCTCCTGGGCACCACACCCTCCCCCAGGAAGGACAACCCAGCACATGGGTACAGTTACCAACCCAGGTGTCTCAGACTTTGACTAACAGACCTGGTTCATGAAATCACTGTGGCTGATGCTTGAGCCCACCTTGGAGACAGGAAGCATCAGCTCTTCGCTGGGGCCCACAAGGTAGCTGCTTTCTTTTTCTGTCTGTCTCCTTTGCTTTGGTTGAAGGCACAGAGATAAGTCATTGCCTTAACCTTTCCTCCTGAGCTGCCTTGGAGTCCTGGGTCATCATAGCCTCAAATGACAACCCCCACTGCCCTGATGAGGCCATATGAGGCTGAGGCTGCACGCTTCGAACCACCTTGTCCCCTAAAGCAAGAAGGACTTTCTTGCCCCACCTTGCAGGATTGTACAGTTCCTGGAGCCAATAAAATGATTAAGGAGACAGCACATAGACAAAGTCTATGTAACGATGCATGCCTCCTGCCCTTGTTCCATTCTTTCTTGCTTTAAATGAAAAGCTCTTATCAGCCCCAGAGTTGGACTTGGGGTCACTGGACTCCTTTGTTTGTCTTTCCAATATGGCCACCTAGAATAAATCTCCTCTCTCTTCTCCTAGCACTTGTCTCTGAAGTGGTGTATTGGGGATAGGTTGGCAAGTCGAGCTTTGGCGGGGGTGGGGGATCTAACAGAGTCTAAGCATTTGCTCTAAAAAATTCTGATCATATCTCCTACCTGAAAGTCTGTGGATAGGACTAAAAATCCAACCTTCTAATCAGGTGGTTGGTCTCTGGTAGATGAGTAGTAACTCTTGTCACAGTGCCTTCTAGGGGCATGCCAAGAATCACCTCATTAGCATAAACACGTAATCTCAAAAGCAGTTAGCTCAAGAAATTCCAGAGGTTTTGGGAGCTTGGTACGAGAAAGAGGGACCAAAACCCAGCTGCTCATTTTTCACTATACTGTATAGCCACATAGTCTGGTTGACTGACTGACTGTGTCACCTGGCTGCCCCTGGATCAGAGTTCCTGGTCCGTAAAATAAATATCCTAAGACACCATCAACCCCAGGATCATAGAGGCTATTTGCAATACTGAATCTAGATGGAAGAACAGATGGACGGATAGACAGATGGACAGAAGGATGGGTGGGCATAAACTTAGGGACCAAGCTAATCTGAAGCCCTGGGGAAAGCTGGGAGTTCTCTGCCTGCCAGTCCTTTGACAGACATAACTGGTCAGTGGTTGATGGGGTCATTGCCACCACAGTGTGAGGTGTCCCCTCTTTATGGTGTCCAGGGGAGGGTGTCATACTCTTCCATGGACTGATGTGTTTGATAAGTTCTTGGATGTAGTTTTGCTTACATAATTTTAGTATGTCCATGTGCTCACATGTTTCCAGTCTACTTTGGCAAGTTTATAAGTGGTACCTTTTTACTTGTAGGAATAAGTTATTTCTCAGTCTCTGTGCCTCAGCTGTGGTGCTGTCTACATGCGTGATGAGGTGCAAGAGTCATCTTGCCTCTGCACTTGTATTCTAAGACTGCTTTGTAAGATGGAGTCACCAGTCTGAAAAACTGCTGTAACACACAAGACTGAAGGATTTAGAGCAGGGCATAGCCTGCTCCCCATAAACCCCAAAAGACTAAAAACCCACATTTACACATGAGCACTTGAATGTTCAAAGTATCTTTCTTCGTAAGAGTAGCCCACAAGGAGACAAACAAAAGATCCCAGAGACCAGTGAATGAATAGGTAAATTTTAGTATATATATGTTTTTAAATTGAACTTTCAAATTTGATGAATCTTAACATTTGAAGAAGCCAGATACCAAAGCCTTTCTGCCTTACAAGTGCCCCTGTATTTTTATCTCTAGAATGTTATGGTTAATCTACATACAGAAGCAAGACAATTGTTAGGTGGCTTACTGGAAAGGGATGAAGGCGAGATGTGAATCTCTCCTAGAGACAGAATATTCCATGCTTTCTCTATAGTAGTTTTTATAAAGATATAAATGATTAGCAAAATTCAAATGGATAGCTTAAATTTTCATTTTCCTAAAAAGTTCATTTTCCTGATTAGAGCTATATCTTAATTTATTTAATTAATTAAAATAAAAATCACTGGTCTTGAGACTCAGTGAAAGGAAGGGAGAGTCCTGAACTAAAAGGGCCAAAACAAGACCCATCTTGATGTTCCAATCTTGCAGATCAATCTTGAAACTCTTGTAGAGTTGAATCAATTACCCATACCTTGCTCAGGATGACTTCTGAGGCCTGTGTGGACACTGGTCCAATCCTGACTTTGGGTCCTACAGAGGAAGCATGTCTATAGGCTGTCTTCTGAATCCCCATTTTTACCTGCTTCTCCCTAATTCTGAGTTTCCCAGACACAAGTGCAACGGCTCCTCTGTGTGACCCTCATGCCTAGAAGGGGTAGAGGGACCACAAGTGTCCCACAAATAAGGAACTGTACTAAATCACATACACCAAGGTCAGTTATGTATGACTCAGAAAACCCAATCTCAGGTGCCAAAGTAACTAGGCAGTCAATACAGGTTAACTATATTAACCACATGATCATGCAATTTCTTCATCCCATGGTGGTGAGGAAGAAATAAACACAAAGAGAAAAGATATGAAAGAGAAAACATGTAATCCCCTTTTCAGGAGTTGTATTTCATAGACCTTATCTTCTACCCACCTAACTTTTGCTTTCTCTGCCTTTCTTTTGCAATGAAGTTCAGGAAGGAGAGAGAAGTGTGAGTGAGGACTGTAAGTCCTGCTTCAGAGCCATTGGTCCTGACGTATCTCTGCCCAGCTGGTCCCATCAAGTCCCACCCCTGAGACCATGGGTACACCTTGCTATGGTTGGAATGTGTCCCCTCCAAAATTCACATATTGGCAACAAGTCAGCATGCTGGGAGGTGAGGCCTTTGAGGAAGTGCTTTGGACATTAATATCCTGCACCATAAAAAGGGCTTGTGGGAGGAGATCCTGTCTTCTGTTCTACCATGTAGCATTACCCCCTTCAAAAAACCCAGCACAAAGGTACCACTTAAAAGCAGACATTTTTGATCTTCTGCCTCCTCCATCATGGACTTCCTGACCTCCATATCTATGAGAAACAAGCATTTGTTCTTTAGAAGCAGTCTGTGGTATTCTGTAATGGCGGTATGCAATGGGTAAGAGCATACCTCTCCCTCAGAAAGCTGTTGGTGTTAGCTGAAACTTGCTTTTAACTGTCGGAGTTCCCTAGGGCTGGAAGAAGGGTGGTGAAGGAATGTTTTTAGTCAAAACGTAAGAAGTCATTTCTTCCATGGGGGTTGAGGAGATGTAGAAGCATTTTTTTACATAGTTAATATTTAAACTTAAGCTCTCCTAATGAGACTCCTGCGAAGTCCACCAGTATGGTATGAGTGCTTGTGCCACAACTTAACCCTCAACATAATAATATAAAGAAGGAAGCCTTTAGTTGGTGATTGGGCCATGAAAACCTTGTTTTTTTTTTTCCCTTTTCTCCTTCTGCCATGGGTGGGCTCAAGGTCTATCCTTTCTTCCATCTGAAAATAAAACAAGAAGGAAACCATCTTGGAAGTAGAGTGTATCCCTTGCCAGACACTGAATCTGCCAGCAGCTTCATCTTGAATTCCTCAGCGTGGAGAACTGTGAGAAGCACTTTTCTGTCCTCTGTAAAATGCCTATTCAAGGGTGTTTTGTTATCGCAGCAGGAACAGACTCCACAGCCACTTATGGTGAACATACATTGAACTTAGATTATATAAAGTTAATCCCTAACCACTTGAAGGGGACCCAGTGGCTGGAGGAACACCCAGTGATAAGCATGTTCTCTGGTGAGCAGGAACAATATCAGCATGGTCACACTGGGACCACTTCAAAGACAGAGGTTCTGGTCACAGTCATCAAGAGAGTCCTCTAATCTCATTCCCATCACAAAGGTAGAAGTGGGCCCACAGTAGATATCCTGTGAATGTACTTCATTCATTATGGGAGGGAAGACCTCCGGCACAGAAAAAAAAAAACTAAAGCCATTTAACTGGACTGGAAGTAGAAATAAGGTTATTTTAGCAAGTGTTTACTGGGGACCTACCACAAACTAACTGCTCATTGTGCTAACCTGGATGCAACCATGAGGGCTTAGCTGTGTTAAACACAGACCCCACCCACTAGGTGCTCAAAAAAGAAAGAGAAAGGGAACCTACACATAAGCAACTCAAACTGCAGGAGTTCTGTGTTTAGTACCCCGTAAGTGTCTAGAAGTACTAGTGCCTGTGTGGATTATGTTGATGACAGTGAGGTAAGGCGATCCCAGGGATATGCCCAAGGTCCTTTGACAGAATAGATGAATGACCTCATCTCTGGGATGGTCCAGGAAGAGGCTCAGGCTAATGGGCAAAGACACAGGATGCCAAGGTCAGGGAAATGACTAATCAAAGCATCAAAAGCCTCCCAGCTCTCCCAGAAGTCAAAAGCCCTTTCTGAAGACTGAGGGGATGTACCATGGACCCAATCCTGGCCCAAAGGTCAGGGCAAGTCTCGTTAAAGCTTTCACAGACATCCTCACTCTTAGCTTTATTCAAAGAAAGCTATGCTGTTTTTTCCCTCAGCATGAGACTCCTTCCCATTACAAGCCCATGTATTTGAAATGAATTGCCGATTGCAAGGAAAAATTCCTTGACAGTGATCTGGATAATATCTACCATAAATATTACCAATCCCTCGGATTTCTCATGAAGGAAAACCACAGAACAATGTAGAATGGCATTTTATCAGATTCCAGGAGCTCTCCAAAGCCATCTGCACTCTGGTTCCCATAAATGAAAAGGATGGCTGAGTTTAAGATCGAATGCCTGAGCATGTGGTACTTTGTATTTCAATTCCACTGATAGTTGACTATATCCTGACACTGGAAATGATCTCCCATGGATTCTCCAGCTCTGGGATGTTCCCCTAGCATTCCCTGCAGAATGAATCCAAATCAGAGTGTTGCTTTCCAAAGTGTGCACAAGCATTGGGGCAGTGAGGAGTATCACTATTCAGAAGAACAAACGTACTTGAACTTAGGCTGGTGTGAAGGTCATTAGGACCTATCTAATCTGACTCCATGTACAGGAAGCTGACTTGGCAAGCAGATGGTGGTGCAGTGGGCACAAGACTTCCATTCCTTCTTCCTTCCCTTCCAGGCACTCATCTATCTGACCTCTTCCAACTTCCTGCCATCCTAGATGACAGGGTCTTGATGTGCACACTCACAGCTGCTTGTGTTTGGGTGAGTTTTGTTTTTTTATTTCTGATATCCTTTCCCCTGGAAGGAAGAAGTCTGGAGCCCCTCATTTCTCCTGGGGAAAAAAAAAAAGTTAGTGAGGTCAGATAGCACTTGTACAGCAGCACTGCAGGATGCTGAGATGCTGAGCCCAGGCAGTGCTTAGACGGCTTCCCTCCACTGGATGCAGAACAGAGCTCCTGCCTTCAAGCTCTGCAGGGACAAGGAGCCGCGGCAATCTGTGGTCAGGCAAACAGAACCTTGAGGAGGTGCCGTACAGTGTACAGTGGCTTCCTTATGATTGGCACTGACCAGTCAGGCACGCTGTGCTAGAGAGGTGGAGGAAAACTGGAGGTGGAAAGCATCCCAGGACACAGTACATTCTGGAGAAGACACACCTGGCCAGGTCCACCTGAGGAATCTGGGACAAGGTCAAGGTAGGGTTAGGTGAGATGATGGGAGTGGAAGACTGGAAGAGGCAAGACTCCTCACCAAGATGAACCTGGCTTCTTGGCAGAGAAAAAGAATTGGAAAGAGCCATGTGATGGATGGACAAGGCCTGCTATGGACTTGTGTTCTAACAACCCACTCTCACAAGACTACATCAACTCATTCCTGAGGTAGCGTCTCCAGAAACTAATCACTTCTCACGAGTCTCTGCCTCTTAACATTCCCAGTACCTCAACACCACCCACTGGAAACCAAGCTTCTGGCACAGAAAACTCTGGGAGCAAACCATACCCAAATCAGAGCATTCTATATATTACCTATTATAGTACACATTTTTGTGCAGTGTACTTTGTATACTACACTGCACAAAAAGCCAGTACACTCTAAGGAAATTTTGAGGCATTGTCAAATATAATCCCAACAAATTTCTAACTGTCTCTGTGTCTCTTCCAACAGAAAAGGAGGTTACAGGAGGCTTCCAATATGTTTACAGAGCTTGCTCAAGTGTGACTCACAGACTGTGAGAACCCAATAGTCAGTCTCAACACTATCCCACCACTAACCTGCCTCTCGTGATCTGTCACTCCCATGTACCCCAGAACAGAAGGCCAAACCTGGGCCAGGAAGGGTGTCGAGGCCAAGGGCAATTCTCCAAACATCACACTGATGTTCGTGAGCAGTGTTCACCTTCAAAGGGCCTGGAACCAATGTGAATGGATAAATAATAGGGGGAAATAATCCAGAGTCCTGTTAGGCTGACCCTGACCAGACTCACCTCGTCTTCCACAACTAACCTTCCACATATCATAACCTCTAACAATAAATTACTCAACTCCTTAGCAGGACATACGCACAAGTATAATTTACAACTTGGAATTCAAGCAAGGGCCAAAGAGCGGACAACACCACAGACATAAATCCAAGCTCGTTCACATGTTGACATCCTACCATCTGAAAAGAACAAACCGGGTATTTTATTCCTGGCTGAAGTGCCACATGCCATCAGGTATCAAGCCATCAGGAAGGAGAGCTCTTGGGGCCTTCAGCATAAGCTCGGGAGAGACTTGGGGCAGGTGTCTACAACCTTACTAACTGATCATGTCTCCTGCGCAATACAGTTTTCATTTCAAGTGTGTAATCTCACAGGGTCCAAGATGGAGCAATAGTTACAATCTCCACTTCTCAGTGAGATCATCAGGGCCCAGGTACCTGTTTAGAAGTGCACATACCCCAAAGCCTATAGCTCCAGGAACCAAGAGGTAAATCTACCAAGGGTAGCACTTGCTCATCCTCAAATGAGTGACTGTATTTTGGAGTTGCAAATAATAAGTCTGTTCAAAGAGACTAACGGTTGCCTCTTAGCTGATTTACTTCACATAAACAAAATGTTGATGTGCCAATATATAGGTTCAGACACAATACTCCTTAGCAGAAGTATAAAATATACCATTGTGTCCCCTCAGTCCATAAAGGAGAAAGGTCAAACATGCTGATTGATCTGGGCATGGTGGCTCACACCTTTAATCCTAGCATTTGGGAGGCAGAGGTAGGAGGATTGCCGTGAGTTTGAGGCCACCCTGAGAGTACATAGTACTAGGTTAGCCTGGGCTAGAGTGAGACCCTACCTTGAAAAACCAGCCACTCTGATGCACTGTGCTGTCACAGGCTTAAAATGATGGTAGTGAGTCACTGTGCACTGAAACTTCTGATAAGATGAGCCAAAATAAGGTTTTCTTGGGCTGGAGAGATGGCTTAGCGGTTAAGGTGTCTGCCTGTGAAGCCTAAGAATACCTGTTAGAATCTCAAGGTCCCACGTTTAGCCAGACACAAAAAGTGATGCAAGCACACAACATTGCACATGCGCACAAGGGGGCACACGTGTCTGGAGTTCATTCACAGTGACTGAGAAGCTCTGGCGTGCCCATTCTCTCTCTGCTTCTTCCTCTCTGACTCTGTCTCTCTCTGTGTTTCTGTCTCTCTCTCTCTCAAAAAGAAATTCTCAACAAAAATAAATAAGCTTTTCTTTCCTTTAAGCTGAGTTCCTCGGGTATTTTGACACAGTGATGGGAAGGTTTTTCCCTAGCAGCCCAGCCTGGAATTGCTTGGATTTAAATAGGAAGATAGAATACAGAAGAAGGTGGGAGGCCTTGAGGACAGACCCAGAACTTGCCCACTATCTCATTCTACCACACTCTGTGGCCAAAGCAAGATAGGAGGCAAGCCCATGCTGGGGAAAGGGAAGCAGCTGCAAAGTCCCATGAGGAAGAATGGCGATAGTAAAGAGGAAGCTTTGTGGCTATCATTACACTCTGTTACCACCCTCATTAGAGACACTAATACACAATCATTTGCCTTCTAGAATTCTTCAGTGTCTGGTGTGGGATAAATGGCAGAGCACATCTTCTGAAGGCCCAGGCCATTTAAACTGCTCCCCCCCGCCACCAAGACTCTTGCTCAATGGGACAGAATGTATCTTCTTCCACCAGCTTCCTGGTTAGGAGCTAGCATGATTGTATGACCAGGAGAAATGTCACAATTCTTTTTAAATATATATATATAATTTATTTATTTATTTATTTGAAAGAGAGAAAGAGGCAGACAGAGAGAGAAAGAGAATGGGCATGCCAGGGCCTCCAGCCACTGCAGATTAATTCAAGATGCATGCACCCCCTTGTGCATCTGGCTTACATGGGAGAATAGGATCCCTTGGCTTTGTAGGCAAATGCCTTAACCATCTCAGCCATCTCTCCAGCCCATCACAATTCTTATATTTCTGCATTTGGTACTGAAATCTATATCCACTAGAAGCCTGTGACATGAACTAGGCTCTGAAAGGCTACATAACTTGCTGAAGGACATGCAACTGGTCAGTAGCTAAGCCTGAGCAGCCCACCATGCTTTTATGGACCACACCATGTAGTGCCACCAGCACCGTTTCTGGTAGCAATAAAATGAGCCTCAGGCACAGACATGGCGAGAGATTGAGAGATGTCCTAGCCTCCCATCAAGGAAGCTGAGCTTCTCACCCTTGTGCTGGGGGTTACTAATGTTTCCCCAGCCAAGGACCTGGAAACCATAGGTGAATGTTATGTGGCCATACCGCTGTTAAAAAAAAATTGAGGGCTGGAGAGATGGCTTAGTGGTTTAGGCGCCTGCCTGCTAAGCCCAAGAATGCCGGTTCCAATCTCCAGGTCCCACGTTTAGCCAGATGCAAAGTGATGCAAGGGTGCAATGGTGCACTTGCTCACAAGGGGGCACATGCATCTGGAGTTCATTCACAGCGGCTGAGAGGCTGCCCAATCTCTGTCTTCCTTTCCCTCTCTCTCCATCTCTCTCCAAAAAAAAAATTAATTGAAGGCTGGTGAGATGGGTAAGTGGTTAAGGCACTTACCTGTGTAGCCAAAGGACCCAGGTTCAATTCTCCAGGACCCACATAAGCCAGGTGCACAAGGTGGCACATGTGTCTGGAGTTCATTCATGCCCATTCATTCTCTTTCTCTCTTTCTCCGTCTTTCAAATAAATAAATAAATAAAAATTTAAAAATTTAAATTTGAATGGAGAGGCCATCAGGCTAAGATGGCGTCAATGACCTGTGTAAGTAACCTGCAACTCACCTTCTATGATTGTGATGTGAGATGCCCCAGAGACCTGTGTGTGTTGAAGACCTAGTCCCTAGAGTGGTGAGCTTAGGAGATTCTGCAGGACTTTCAAGAGGTGGGCTTGCTGGGAGGCTCTTGGTCCAAAGGGGACTGCAGGATGCCAGCCCCTTTGAGCCGTAAGCAGGTTCGTTACATTTTACACTCCCACCTCATCATGGAACCAGTCCATGATGGACCAGAACCTCCAAGATGATGACCAAAACTAAACACTTTCTTAGTTCACTAGCTCATGTATTTTGCTTCAAAGTTAGAAATTTACCATATTTACTCAGTGTAAAAAAGTCAGATTCTAAGCCAGCTAGAGCCTGCCAGCTAACCCTTCCTAGAAACTTTCTCCTGCTTAAACTTTCTGCGGGATTGCTTCATTCTAACCAACCAAAGATTGGTTGCCTCCTTTCCATATCCACTAGTGGAAGCTGCCGCCTCCCACTCTCTAATTTATGTTTATGTAATAAAAACATGTTGCTGTCTTAAAAAAAAAAAAAAAACTTTCTTTCAGAGTGCAGTTCTGTAATGCCAGCACTTGGGAGGCTAAGACAGAAAGACCACGAGGCCAGCCTCGGCTACAAGATGAGTTTCTGGCCAGCATAAGCTAAATAGTGACGATGGAGATTCGATTCAAAGACAGAGAGCCTGCCTTGTAGGTAGTTGAGTCAGGCTCTCAAGGAGAGATGAGCGTCCATGTTTCTGGACATCTCTTGATAAAAAGGCAGTTCTAGTCAAGGAGCTGAAATCCTAAGAGAACTCCCACGAGTGAAGGGGACACTGTTGTGTCATCAAGACTCCTGCTGATCACCTGACTTTGCCTCTTTGTTCTCCCTATTTCCTGATCCCTCAGCTTCCTTGGAATTTTGCGGGGGCACCCCTTGAGCCTGTGCAATCTCACCTTACCTCTTCCATAATCAGAGACCTCTGTGTGTTTATGTAGACCTATCATAGGCTGTACCTGTTCAATGCCCAACTTCCCTATGACTCACCACTCACACTCCTCCCAAGCTTATAAGAGACTCCACAATACCAAGTGCCTGTGGGCAACTCTTTGAGTGTCCCCTCCCCATCTCAATGCAGTGCTTTGTTATATTTCCAATAAATCCTTCTTATATATCTTTCTTCGCATGCCTTCCTTCTGCCCTCGTTTGCTAATGGGGTTAGCAGGAAACAACAGACTAGAGGGCCACTGGCTCACAGAGTTTCAGTGACCATTGAGAGTCTGGCCCTAGAACCTTAAGGTGAGCCCACCCAAGCTGAGAAAGGCCCCATCATCACTCTCAAACCCGCAACAGTGAGAGCCTATCTCAAATTCAGTTGCTTAAATCAAATCAAATCTACAGAGCTAAGCTTATTGCTAAACAGGCCACCTGTGGGGTGAGTCTCAGAGCTTATACAACCCTGCCTTCTGCTTCAGGTTTCACTGCAGGGAACAAACAAGAAGCAGTTTACACAGGGCGAAGAAAGCAAAGGAGCAAAAGGAGCGTTCACTACATACTGCCAGGCCTCGCTATTAACAATGGCCACGTCGCCCTCCCTCCACAGACTGCACAAAAGCACCTTGTCCCAGTTAACCCTGGACTTCAAGCCTTCTTGAGGAAGTTGAGCACTTGGTCCTTTCAGGGGCTGTCACAGACTGGCTGGAGACACCGGTGTGACAACAGGTCAGGAGCATCATCTGAGGCAGAATTCCCTAGGGAGCTTGTACTAGGTCGCAGTTTCTAGTTCACTGGTTCTGAGTGGGACCCGGGATCTGTGTGTCTATCAAGCTCCCAGGAAAGGCTTCTGGTCCAGAGGACCTGGCTTGTTGCTTGAGAGTCTCTGGTCCATTGGCTTCTACTACTTGCATTTCCCATAACTGTAACTTTTCTTCTGACCCTAGAATTCCCTGTAAGTTTAAAAAGGATCCAACTTTCTTTGTGCTTCAGCACCTTATACCAGTCTTCAGTGGAAGGCAAGATGTGCAGAGGAGCAACAGGGGACAGGATAATGGCTGTGCCCTCCGCCCTGGCACCTTTTGGAGCTATTACATGGAAAGCAAAATTAATATGGCTCATTAACTGACCTTGGGCTAGGGAAACACACTCGTTTGCTCTGGTGAGCAGAGTGTTTTCCACAATAGATCTTTTTTTTCCTGGCTGGGAGAGGTCCCACATTTAGCCAGACACAAAGTGATGCAAGGGCACAATGCCACACTTGCCCACAAGGGGGCACACATGTCTGGAGTTCATTCACAGTGGCTGAGAGGCTACAGGCGCACCGATTCTCTCTCTGTGTCTCTCTCTCTCTTTCTGACTCCAAAAAAAAAAAAAAAAGGTCAGAGGGAGATTATCCCGGAGGAAGGGTGATTCCACATGATAATGAGACTGGGAGATGGATGGGAATGAGACCAAATGAAGCTACTGGACTTGGTGCCAATGTGGCATGGTCATCCACAGTGACATGGAAGGGTGGGAGGAGCGCCACGTCGTCACAGGGAGAGGGGGAATGGAGGGATGAATGCCACTCTTAAGTCTTGTAGGTAGGGAGTCAAGGCCAGGTTTGGGTTGCAGGGAAGCAGCACTGTTCGGGGCAGATATGGATGCCCAGATGGAGAGAAAAGAGCTGCACATCGCAGGACAGAGAGACAGAAAGCACAGGTGAAGACTTGATCCCTCGTGTTCACTGAAAGGCAAGCACATGCGCACATGGGTGTGGGAGGAGGGTTGTGAGCGATTTGAGGGAAGGGGCATGGGGGAGAGTCACTTTTCTTCTACTGACACCCAGATGTGGAGGTCCTGTGGTAGGTACCGGAGGAAGGGTCTGAGAGCTCAAAGGGTCACCTAAATCAGTCGTATAAATCAGCTCCAGGATGCTCCTGGGACAGCTGTTGTTTTGAGTTATTCCCATGACTTTCTACTACATTTTTGGAAGTTCTTTCCATCCCCAGTGGCTAAAGATGAGCACAAACCACATTTCATCTTCTCCTGACTCTTCAAGATCCCCAGAGCCATTGTAAGCATCTGGAATTTTTGTGCTCCTATCAGTGATGCACTATTTACGTCCATCCCACAGGGCTGGGCTGTCTGCAAAACATCCCTGTATAGTCGCAGAAGCTCTCGGAAAAACCAAGAGGGAAGTACAGCCTGAAGTTCAGGATGGACTCCTGTGAATGGAAAAAGATGGGAGCACTCGCTGAATACACCTCCAACTCCTCCAATCTAGAAGTAGGGAGTTCCCCAGCACTGGCTTCTAACAAAATCCAGAATCCTAATCAAAAGTCTATGGCAGGGACATCATGAGCCTTAGGGGTATAAAGCCTGCTCTTCTCTGACTAAATGTATATATTATTCCCACCAAGCTGCCCTGAAAGCACTACACTTGATGTTCATATTCACATATTAATGCTACTCTCACTTCTGGTTAGAGAAGCTTCTCTTTTCAGATGGTGATGACCACTGGGATGACCCAAAAGGCAACATAGTGCTGAGAAGAAGGGACGGAGGAGTGCCCAGCACTGAAACATCTCTGTCACACCCTCCAAGGCTCAGGGCCCATTGCGGAAGAGGTGGCAGAAAGAATGAAAGAGCCAATGCAACTGTCCAGACAGAAATTGGCCTTGATATCCATGACCTTGCAGTGCCTAGCAATACCTTCACAAGACCCTCGTAACAGGAGAAAAAGCTGATGACATCAAATTAAAAGAGAGACTAACTGAGAGAGGGAGGGAATATGATGGAGTGGAGTTGTGAAGGGGAAAGTGGGGGAGGGGAGGGAAATATCATGGTTTATTGTCTATAAGAATAGAAGTTGTCAATAAATAAATAGTTAATGGAAAAAAATCCAGAATCATCTCCTCGGGCTTGCTGGAGATGTCCTCTGTCACCAGGAAGCTTCGCTGGAGCCTTTGGGTACCTTTAGGTCAAAATACAAGTGAAAAGTCGGGGAGCCCAGCTGGGAGCCTGACAGGACTCAGTGTCCCCTCACTTCTTCCCCATGTGCACTTCAATGGACACAGCTCTGCATCCTCACCTGTCAAATGAAAGTGACAAGACCAGGACTGCATGCATGCACACACTGAGCCCTCAAAGCAGGCATGTTTAGCAAACACCAACTGTGACGGTGAACATGGATGCCACTGCTACTTTTCACAATCCCTGGGGGCATGGCAATTTTTTTTTTTTTTTTTGCCTAAGTGTTCAGATTATAACACACCTGAGGTTTGATTCCCAATCCAAATCCACCTTTCCCCTGCCACTGTTTTGCATAGCCTGGCATCCAGGGACCATAGGCAGGTCAGGAGAGGAGCTGGCTAATCTCCTCCTCGGAATATTCCAGGGACCAAAGAAAGGCAAGTGTGTCTTCAGGAAGCCCTTTGTGCAGCATTAACCTGGGCTCAGGAACCAGAGCCATTTAGAATCCTCAATTTCCACATTTGTGATCATTCAGGGTTTAACCATCCACAGGGCCCTACCCCTCCTAGGCATGTATATGGCCTCCAAGAAACTCATGACCTCCCTCTGTCCTACTCCTGGATGACACATTGCTAGAACACATTGCCCTGACCAGAGCTCAGGGCTCTCTCCCCTGGGCCTTCCTTCCACCCATTGGACTCCATAGGATAAAAGGCAAATTGAAACGTGGCTTTCCTGTGTAATACCCACATCGCAGCACTGTCACCGGCCACAGGGTCCCTGGCACACTCTGCATGATCTCCTGCCATAGTAAGAGTGCCTTCCCATCACTCCCAGTACTTTTCCACACTCCACACAGGTTCCCGCCTTCCTTACTAGGTCTGGGTTCTCTGCCTTGCCTCCTGTACTTCCCTCCTCTACCTCTATGGAAAATGGAGCTCTTGGGTCTTCCACGGATTGATCAGGGAAACATTCTGCTGTTTCCACTAAGTGCATTAGTGACTACACGGTCAGACTACATGTCTGCAATGTCACCTTCTTCTCATCCAGCTCCTATGTTAGGGCTTGGCACCCGATCCCCAGCAGTCTTTTCTTTGAACTGCAAGAGATCTGGGGAAGTTGGCTCAAACAGATTCTCCCGCCCCATGGGACTCCACAAACAGGCTTTATGGTCCTATGTCCATGTTGTGGTTTCTTCTGGAAGGACTCGCATGGGGGGCGGGGGTGAATCCTCTGCCTTTTGTTTCTGTTGTGGGACCTGTTCTCCCCCCCACCCCACACCAAGTGTTCACCAGTGCCATCTTCCAGTCTGCTGAGGAAGACAGCCCTGGTGAAACAGAGCACCCTCTGCACCCTAAACTTCACACCCTAGTTCTCTACATGGCCCACTGTGAGACCAGTGCACCCAGAAAAGCCTGCTTAGAAGAAAGCTGTGGAGCCAACTTGGTTCAGACATGTCCACTCTGCCAGGAAAAACGCATTCCGCTCTAACAGGAAACACACGACAGCCACCTGACCAGCCATGCCGAGAAGGTAAGTGCAGCAGCTCCCAAGGGGCCCCGCTGTTGCTTTTCATTTTGGGGCTGGAGCCTAGGAGTTAGCCCTCATTGTGAGACAGCCTCCCATCCCTGCCTGGAGACCCAGAGGGCCACAGTGTATCCTGTCCTAGAGCCCCTTGCCAGAAGTGAAGGGCATGTTCCCAGAAACACATGGGCACATGCCCCTTCTGGGCTATTTGCCCAGAACTGGGTCACCTGCCCATTCCTAACGCAGTAACTAGAAAGGGAATGTCATGACAATGGTCATGGCCAGTGGACTAAACAAACCCAACTGACCAAGGCTGGGAAGAAGTCTGCATCTTCTCAGCCACACAGGTATCAGACAAAAGCAAAGTCACCTGCTGTCGGCCAAGGAGAAGCAAGTGACCTCTTTGGAGTCAGAAGGGTCTCCAGCTGCTTGGAGAAAAGAGAATCCTAAAGAAGCTGTGGAGTCACGGGGCTGCTGGCCCCCAGGCCCAGGCCTCTCACTCCATTCAATTCACTGTGTGAGCCACAGAGACCTTCGAACCCTGCATGCAGCACGTGGGAGGAAGACAGGCATAGCTTGGGAAGGCTGCAGTTGAAAACTCATCTGCTAGTAAACACAGCCCACTAACCCAAGAAGTAACTTCACCAAGTCATTGTGTGTGTGTGTGTGTGTGTGAGAGAGAGAGAGAGAGAGAGAGAGAGAGAGAGACTAGATGTGGAACCCAGAGCCTCATACACGAAGAGAAATGGATATGTTTCTAAACATGATCTTGAGGATCACATGAGTGCTGAGATTCTTACAAGGCAGTAAACTACATTCCTCCAAAAGGTCAATAGTATGCAATGTCAAATTAAGTAATCAAACTGAAATGATTTCAGTAGCAAACAAACTGACTGTCTCTTCACACACGAGGGTGTATCACCCTCAGCAAAGGGAGAAGCAAGAGTGTGCCTGTGGGGTCCAGGGTCAATAGACTGGTTGGTTTTCTCCTATTTGTTTTGCTTTCCAGCCCAGATGAGCAAAGTGGGAACAGACTTCAGGAAAACCAACATTCAGTATCGATCATCCGATCCACTAGTAAAGTAAAAGCCAGCGGAAGTCCACCCTATTTCAACCTCAGAGGCCAGGATCCCTGGCAGGGCTCTCTGGATGCCCTTGTGCGCAGAACACCAATCCAGATGCATCTCTTACTTATTTTCCTGCTAAGGTTTCTAAGGCTCACAGACACCTTTTGATTGTCCCCAAGACACCCAGTTACTTACTGACATCATGATTTCCCACCTCCCCCACCCAGTGTACGTGGCAGAGATAAACCAGGGTCTGTACATGTTATGGACCTGAGCTAAGCAGATCTCATCAGAGTCCAGATCCACCAGACTAGAGAAGCTTTCTAATTCGCCTGTATCCAGAAGAAAGAAACTTGAAACTCATTTAAAAAATAAAAGTGTTCCTATTGGTGACTTAAAGCGCATGCTCTCTCTCTGTCTCATTCTCTCTCTCCTCCTCCTCCTCCTTTTTCTCTTTCTCTCTCCCCCCAAATCTGCAGGTGCATGGTCTCCTCCAGGACCCCAGCAGGTGTGAGGTGTAGGTGTGACTTTCTGGGCACTGTCTGGTAAGCAAGCACTTGGGCGCCTCTCTCCCCTGCTCCCTCCTCCCAGCCAGAAACAGTTAATTGCCAGCTCCAGGCTGCCTCCAGCCCAGCCCTAATCGGCCTGATCTCAGGCTGCGGCTGCGCTGGGGCTGAAAGCAGCTCCAGGCCTGGCTGGGGCTGTGCTGAGCAGCGTGAGCATTCTTTCAAGCTAATGATTAAGCCGAGCGCCTGGCAAGGGTGTGGGCTGCTGAGCTGGGAAGGTGAGTCCTATTCACACCTCAGCCAGGCTGGAGTGGCCAGGACTGGTTTAGGAAGGCAGAGCCCCAGGGCTCAGGGGCCCTCAGCTAGCAGCTGCAGCCTCCTGCCCACCTGGGTAGAGGCGTCCAGAGCATCTCAGATCCAGAAAAGATTCTGCTGCTGGCCCCACTGGGACTCTGCCCACACCTCTGACACCATGAAGCTCCAGGTGTGCTGGACTGGGCTGGAATATACCTGCCGGCTTCTGGGCATTGCCACTGCTGCAGGTAAGACCCTGCCTCCTAGATACAGTATCCCACTCAGAGGAATACTGGCCAGGGCTACATAGAAGGTGGGAGCTGGCCAAAAGATGGCAGGCAAATATGGCCATGTCTGGCCTTCGTGTTCTCTTTCAAGACACTCAGAAATGCTGCACTAAAGGGAAGTGACAGGTACAGTGAGCCTCAGGCAGATGCAAAAGAGGAAACCTCTGGCCTGGTACTGAGTCTTGGTGGCAAGCTACCACCTCCAGGTGACCTTGGCAGCCTTCAGCATCCTCACCTGTGCAGTGAGCTCAGGGTCTGCCCCTGGCCCTCAGAGGGTCTTGAGGTGGGAACTGAAGTGAATGTATAAAGTGTTGGGCAAACGTGAGAAGAGATGTGCCATTGTGCATGTGGAAGTCGTCAACTAAGCACAACTTGTGACCGACTACGGTCCTGTGTCTTGTGCTCGACTGTGGTCCTGTGTCTTGGAAAGAGAATCCCAGGCACAGCACAGCTCTGTCATTGGGGAACATTCTGGGCATGGAGATGGTAGCCTTCCTCACACTCACTACCGCTCTGCTAACAGAATGCATTATAGAAGCCTGCCTCTCACACCACGCCTTGTGTGCAGGAGGATGGTGTGGGCTTTGGGGACAGGTTTTCTAAGCTGGGCTTCTGTGTCTCACCCAACTGCTCAGCTAACTGGGATGATAGATGATTAAGCATAAAACTTACTCCGACCCTAAGCCTGATCTTAGCCCCTTAGCTCCTTTGAACCAGAATCTGTGCTAGGAAAATGAGTCGCAGTGAATGAGCACTTAGCTCTAGGTTCCATGTCCTTTGAGGAGAAGTAAGAGGAGCAAATTAAAGCCTTTTCTGGCATATGGGCAAATCCTACTCAGGGTCTTTCAGACTTGAAGCAGTGCTGGTTCAAGCCCCACCCTGTCAGCTATAACTTAGCCCGGCCCCCTTTGTGCCTAAAGCCATTTACTGACCCGTGTGATGGATCTGCTGACCCGGTATTTTGTCGGATGTGGGAACTGAGTACATGGAAATGAGTACATGGAACTGAGTACATGGAACTGGGTACATGGAACTGTGAACGAAGACGTTTGGCAGAAGCTCTGTGCCATACTCCAGAATCAGTGGGGACCCAGGTCATGCCTGACGTGGTGGGCTGCACTCATAGTGAGCCAGCTAGTAAGCTCCCCCAGCACCAGGGCCATGAGGTTGGACAGGAAGGGCTATCCAACCCGAGCCCACCCTCTCTGAGACAGAGCATTGAGGAAACAGAGCTTCTGAACTCAGATCTATGATATGACCTTGCCCAAGGTCAGGCCAGAGGTTAGAGTGGCACCTCACCTGGAGCCCTGGCATCTGGATTTCCGCGATGGCCAGGGCTCTGGCCAAAGCCCCACCAACCTTCCAGGGCAGAAGAAGTGATCTACTGAGGCCCATGTGGAGAAGTCGCTGATAGAGGCAACTGCAGCTTCCTTTTGAGCCACCATGCCTCTTACACAAAGGGAATGACCGAATAACCCCTCCTGCTGAGGGGAAACCTTAGCAAGTTCCCATGATGGGGGTGAGAATTTCCATCTAACACTGCTGCCCCAACCCTACCCTGATCCCTAGACACCTTGGATTCCAAATACATAAATTGTGCCCCTTTTAGCTGCTAGGAATCCCATGACAGGAACTCAGTCATCTCCACCCAAAGCTACTGGCTGCCTGTTGCCAGGAAGCTGCTTAAGTTGCATGTATCTAACCTCCTAATGGATCAGCCCAAGAGTCCCATTGATCTCGCCCTATGGAAGGCTTTGCAGGCCCCGTTCCCACTGCATGCACAGGCGCATGCACAGCACTATGCTCTTCTTAACCGCAGCCTTGATCTCTGTGTGCGAAGAAGGCTGATGTCCACACTGAGGATGGACCTCCTACTTAGTTTTGATATAAGATTCAGGCTAAAAATAGGCCAGAGTTGCCTTGTACAGAAAGGCCAGCTTTCCAATCATCTCCCGTGGGCTCCCTGGAGTGCTGGGAGCAAGTGGGGAACTGGAGAGGGGGTTTGCGGTGCTCTTGGGCAAATCTCAAGTTTCTTCCAGCGTCACTGACCTCCTGGCCTATTTCCAGTGCATAAGATTTGCAAATTCCTTGTTCCCTTAAGCCTCTTTTTGTTGAAATCCTCTGCTGGAAAGTCTAGGCTCCATTGTAGGGGCACTGCTGCTAAAAAGGAAATGAGACCCGAAGCAGAGACTGGCATCATGTAGAAACTCAGAGCAGTGGGCAGATAGAAAGTGGCTCTTAGTCCCTCCAGGTAGAATGTGGGTTATCCAGAATCTAGGCAGAAACATGGTTAATGGCTCCCAGAGTGTCCCCTCCAGGTACCAGGCAGCTTCTGAGAGGTGGAAGTCTCTGGCCCAGAAGGCTTCATGGGTCCCGTTGTCAGGGTTTGGGTGCCCGCACTACACAGCAAGCTCAGCAGAGGGACTCTCACTGCCCCGTCTCCTCCCCACCCAGCCCCTCTGCATGAAGCCACACAGGCAGTGGCTGCCCCACCCAGAGGTCCTACCCTACACCTTGAGTGGTTTTAGAGCAGATGGTGCCTCGCCACCATCCATGCAGGGTAAGCAGGCCATGGGTAGCCAGATTGGTTTGGAAGTTAGAAAATTCTGTTTTTTGGAACAGTCATATGATTTCCTGGTCGTCTTAGACTGTCCCGCACCCAACACAATGTGTGCACGTGTGCACACACACACACACACACAAAACACACACTTCCTCACCCTAACTTACAATGAGCATTCTGGCCAGGGAAGTCATGGAAGTGGAGTATGTGTGCTGTATGAATACACATGTATGTGACCTCTAAATGTGTCCATTGCTGAGATGTGATGTAAGACCCTGGCCACAAAGCACACACACTGAGGACCTGCACCCCGACCATGAGGACCCCTTTTTCCTGGGGGAAGTCCCTCAAGGCAGATTCTCACCGCATTCACTTGAGATATGGCAAACACACTCTACAGCAAAGACTTAAGACCCAGTGGAGAGACACTGCCCTATAACTGGCTGTAGCAGACAGCTTCAGGTTCACTGAGATGAACTTCCAGACCAGGCACAGTTATGTAGGAAGGGATTTATTGAAGCTTACAGATCCAGGGGAAGTTTCATAATGGCAGAAGAGGTTGGCCTGCTCTTATAGCACCAGGCAAGAGAGAGAGAAAGCTACAAGCCACAAGCCAAAAGCCACAAGCCACACAGCACAGCACACATCAGGAACTCCAGCTAGGCACCCTTTGCATATCTTTAGATTGAAATCTCAAACCCACCACCACACCTTAAGATCTAAGATTGGCCCAGTGACACTGCCTCCAGCCAGGTGGCTGTAGATGCAAACTACAAACTAATAAAACATTGAATATATTGGGGGTCATCTATTCAACTTCTGCTGGAATGAGTTAGAAGACTCATTAAGTTGTTTAGGGATCCTCATGGGCCACACTTTGTACCTGATCTCTAGAGATTATTTCACCTTGAGTCTGTCTAGACCCAGAGAAAACTGGTCAGCAGAGCACAGAGATACCGGCACATCCGGGCTTATTGCTGTGCTATTCACAACAGCCAAGCCATGGAATCAGCTTAGATGTCTATCGGCAGGTGAATAGATAAAGAAAATGTGGAATATACACATGATAGAATTAGAGAGTATCAGCTTAAGTGCAATAAGCCAAGCTTAAAAAGGGAAAGGGTTGGGAGATGGTTCAGTGCTTGCTGCGTAACATGAGGACCTGAGTTTAGATCTCGGCACCCATGTAGAATGATAGGTATGCCAGTGCACACCTGTAATCCCAGTGCTGGGGAGATAGAGACAGGACATGTCCTGGGACTTTCTGCTAGCTTCTCAGGGCAATCAGGTGAGCTCTGGGTTTCGTGAGAAACCCTATCTCAAAAAAATAAAGTGTGGGTTACAGTGAGACCCTAGCTTGAAAAACCAAAATGAAAATAATAACAAATAAATAAGGGGGAGAGCAATTGAATTAGACACCTAACTTCAACCTCTGGCCTCCACATTCATGCACACACACATATACTTGCAAAAAATGGTGGCAGTGGTTGGGGGGGGGAGGATGTTTTCCTCCATATAGGGACTATAGATTAAAATAGATAGATAGATAGATAGATAGATAGATAGATAGATAGATAGATAGATAGATGATAGATATAGATATGGGGCTATAGAGATGGCTTAGTGGTTAAAGGGACTTGCTTGCAAAGCTTGATGACCTGGGTTCAATTCCTCTGTATCTGTGTAAAACAGGGGCACAAAGTGGCACATATGTCTGGAATTCATTTGCAGTGGAACCAGGCCCTGCTGTTCCCATTCTCCCTCCCTCCCTCCTCACTTGCAAATCAATAATAAATAAATAATTATAAAATAAAAATAGGAGCTGGAGAGATGGTTCTGTGGTTAAGATGCTTGCTTGCAAAACCTAACAACCCAGGTTCAGTGTCCCAGTGCCCATGTAAAGCCAGATACACAAGGTGGCACATGTGTCTAGAGTTCAATTACAGTGGCTAGAAGCCCTGGTCCCATTTTCTCTGACTGTCGGTCTGTCTCTCTCTCTGTCCTCTTTCCACTTGTAAAATTTTATATAGATGGCATGGAAATTGAAGAGAGACTACTTGGGAAGAGGAAGCAGTTCAGTGGGAGGGGAGAGGGGAAGACAGGAGGGATAGAAATGTGAGCAAATTGCATGTATAAAATATTATAATAAAACCTTGTATTTTGTATAATGAATATACATAAAAAAATCCTCCAAACTCTAACACAAAACCTAAAACTCTAAGCTTATGAACAATAGAGCAGAACTGCCCTCTTCCTTCTAAGCTGTTCACTTCTTGTTTGTAGAAATAACTAACTTCCTGTACACTTACCAACCCAAGCTCAGAATGTAATAGGAAATATCTGGGGAGGTCAGGCCTTTTCCAGCCCATCCCTGTCCTCCCTTCCTAGCCCCTGGGACACTTGTAGCTTTGTTTCCTCTGCTTTTGTTTTCATCCTGCAGGAATCCTAATTGCTCATCCCATGCAAACCTTGAGTCCTGCACAGTCTTCTGAAAGTAGCTTATAATGAATGGGAATCTTGAACAGGCAGTTTTCTTCCCAAGTCACTGCTTCATTGAAACTGCAAAGTAGACAGATTCAGTGGTTGTCCCAGCTTTGTAAATGGGGAGATAGAAGCTTAAAGAGGACAGGTGACATGCCCAAAGTCACACATCTAATAAGGGGTAAAGTTCTGACCTGCCAAGTGCTGGGACATGTGTCTACTCGCCTGCCTTCTGGGTGGACTACATGCAGTCCCCCAGGGTGCAGATCCTGCCATCTGGATACATAATTGCACACTGCAGAATAGGCAAACACAGTGGTGCTCCACATTCTTGTTCTACTCCAAGGAGGAAGACATGGGCACAAACGTCATGAACGGGGGGCTGGAGAGATGCCTGTGAAGTCAGAGGACCCAGGTTTGATTCCCCAGGACCCATGTAAGCCAGATGCACAAGGGGCACATGCTTCTGGAGTTTGTTTGCAGTGGCTAGAGGTACTGGCATGCCCATTCTCACTCTGTCCGTCTCTCTTCTCTCTCTGCTTGCAAATAAATTTTTTTTAAAGTAACTAAATCCTACTGCCTTTCAGAAGGAGGAGGAGAGGAGGAAGGTTCTGTGTGCTTCCAAAACAATCAGATCAGATGAGAAAACCAGTGTTCACTTGGGAAACCTGGAAACATTTTGCAACCCCACTGGGCCATAAATCCTTTGCAGACATGTCAGAATGCACAATTTCTTACATGGCAGGAGGTGGTCACGAGGATGGACGTTTAAGGTGGGTGAGCATGGAGGGGCATCAGCATTCTTTTGCTTGGCACCTCCTTCAGGGATAGTCCTTGCTGGTTCCATAGGCAACAGGATTAATTCACCCAGGCAAGGGCAGAGAGAGAAATGCTAAAGGGTGTGGAGTGGGCATATATGTGCTGCTCAGGGTGGGGAAGCTGCTTTTTCAGGCAAAATAAACCCTTAAGACTCTGATAGTTCAATGTCCTCAGCTTCACCAGGGTCCTGAATAGGATCCTACTCTTTTCCAGTGTCCTTAATTTAAACATTGACATGCTTCGAGGCTGGATCTTGAACTTGCATGGTAAGTCAACCAATTGTAAGATGAGGGCTTGGGTTTCATTTTTCTCCACTTGAGTCCTATGGCTGCTGGTAAGAAGCATCTCTTCCAGAACACACTCGGCAACCTTTAAACCATTTCTGTGTACCTGGAGCTGAGAAATTTCAGCTCTGATCTTATTCTTTTCTTGTTACTTTAGATAAGAGACACTAGAAGCAACCAGTTGGCATCATATATGTTGTTGCCACAACTATTCCAAAGTTTTGAATACAGTCACTGAATTCCTTGCCCCTCACAAGGGTGAATAAGGATCATCAAATACATCTGTCTCACATAGTTATTTAAACAGTCAATGCCATGTATTATCAGTAATCTTCTTCTTTAAAAATATTTTATTTTTATTTATTTGACAGAGAGAAAGAGGGAGGGGACAGAGAGAGAGAGAGAGAGAGAGAGAGAGAAAGAATAGGTGTGCCAGGGCCTTCAGCCACTGCAAATGAACTCCAGATGCATGCGCCACCTTGTGCATCTAGCTTAGATGGGTCCTGGGGACTCGAACCTGGGTCCTTTGGCTTTGCAGGCAAATGCCCTAACCACTAGGCAATCCCTCCAACCCAGCAGTGCTCTTCTTGATGCCAGGGACGTCTTCAGTAGGGTTAGCATTGGAGAACCAGCTCCAGATAACACCAAACTTCACAGAAAATCCATCCTTATTATTCCGTTTCTCTAGAATGACTCCTTGACATTACAATCTATATCAGTCATGGTTCTCTAGAGGAAGAAGACAACAGGATGCACATGTGCTATAAAGGAGATTTATTAGATTGGCTTACACAGCATGAGCTGGGCAGTCTTACAATGGTTGCCTGCAGGCTGGAGAGTCTGACAATCTGGCAATCAGTCAGTTTACAAGGATGGATGCCCCAAGCAGTCTCAATTTGGCTGAAGGCATGAGGGATTCCTGGAGAGCTGTTGATCTTCAGCACATTGGCAGATTGATGCCAACCTGCATCACCATGTCTGTGAAGGAGAGAAGCAACAAGGAAGATGTATTTACCAGCAAGGAGCAAGGGCAGCCTGGCAAAAGATACCACCTTTTCCTACTTGGGGGAAAAGCCTTCCTTCCTCAGTTGACCCTTCCTAGAAATGCTCTGACAGACCTACCCAAAGTCAAAGCCTCATACTTGATTCCTGTTCTGATCAAGTTGACAATGGAAATTAACAACATCGTCCATGTTTTTTCACAAAAACTATCAGCAAGCTAGTAACCAAAGGAAACTTCTTTAACCTAAAAAGAGCATCTACAAAAATAGGTAAAAGATCAGATACTTTTCTCCTATGGTTTGACCCAGCCAAGGATATCCACACACGCTACTTCTAGCCAGAACTGTATTGTACCTGCTTGCTCTTCAAGAATGCAATAAAAAGAAACAAAATGTACAGATTGACAAGGAATAAAGAAAAACATTTTTAAAGGCAGTTTCTTAATATATTGCCCAGGTTGGCATTGAACTTGTGATCCTGCAGCCTCAGCCACTCAAGTACTGGGATTTGAAATGTGTATCACCATGCACAGCTAAGAAAAAGTCTTCACTCAGAGACCACATCTGTAGAAAATCTGCGGAAATCTCCCTCCAAAAAATTACCAGAAGTAACACAAAGTTTAGCAAGGTTTTAGAAACAATTTTAGTACGGTTTATAATCACGTCATAAATATAAAATATTTAGGGATAAATCTGACAAAAGATATCTTTTTTAAACCCTGTAAATTGGAAACTAAAGCTCTTTCTGAGAATAAAGTATACCTGAGCTACCAGCAGACAGCATTGCTAAGCTACAAGGCCTCCTCTCGATCATTCTGAGGTCTTGGTGCAATCCCAAATAAAGTCCCAGGGCTCTTGTGACTGAGAAACTTTAACAGAAACGGAAAAGTTCTACTAAAACTAGCCAGATAGCATAACACTACCTGCTTTATAGTCTTATTATAAAACTACAGAAATCACGACAGACAGTATTAATGAAGGAAAAGACAAACAGTGTTAGAGTCTCAGAGCTCCCTAACCCATCCCACCTAACCAAAGGCCCAGACTCAACGGGGATCTAGCCAACCTGGCTCCTTCCCTGAGCTCCAGTTCGCACCTTCACAGCCTCTCCCCTCTGCGGGACAAGCTGCCACACCCTAAGGGTATGGACATAAAGAGCCCAGATGGTGGGCTGGAGGAGAGGAGGAAGGTTCTGTGTGCTTCCAAAACAATCAGATCAGATGAGAAAACCAGTGTTCACTTGGGAAACCTGGAAACATTTTGCAACCCCACTGGGCCATAAATCCTTTGCAGACATGTCAGAATGCACAATTTCTTACATGGCAGGAGGTGGTCACGAGGATGGACGTTTAAGGTGGGTGAGCATGGAGGGGCATCAGCATTCTTTTGCTTGGCACCTCCTTCAGGGATAGTCCTTGCTGGTTCCATAGGCAACAGGATTAATTCACCCAGGCAAGGGCAGAGAGAGAAATGCTAAAGGGTGTGGAGTGGGCATATATGTGCTGCTCAGGGTGGGGAAGCTGCTTTTTCAGGCAAAATAAACCCTTAAGACTCTGATAGTTCAATGTCCTCAGCTTCACCAGGGTCCTGAATAGGATCCTACTCTTTTCCAGTGTCCTTAATTTAAACATTGACATGCTTCGAGGCTGGATCTTGAACTTGCATGGTAAGTCAACCAATTGTAAGATGAGGGCTTGGGTTTCATTTTTTCTCCACTTGAGTCCTATGGCTGCTGGTAAGAAGCATCTCTTCCAGAACACACTCGGCAACCTTTAAACCATTTCTGTGTACCTGGAGCTGAGAAATTTCAGCTCTGATCTTATTCTTTTCTTGTTACTTTAGATAAGAGACACTAGAAGCAACCAGTTGGCATCATATATGTTGTTGCCACAACTATTCAAAGTTTTGAATACAGTCACTGAATTCCTTGCCCCTCACAAGGGTGAATAAGGATCATCAAATACATCTGTCTCACATAGTTATTTAAACAGTCAATGCCATGTATTATCAGTAATCTTCTTCTTTAAAAATATTTTATTTTTATTTATTTGACAGAGAGAAAGAGGAGGGACAGAGAGAGAGAGAGAGAGAGAGAAAGAGAAGGTGTGTGCCAGGGCCTTCAGCCACTGCAAATGAACTCCAGATGCATGCGCCACCTTGTGCATCTAGCTTAGATGGGTCCTGGGGACTCGAACCTGGGTCCTTTGGCTTTGCAGGCAAATGCCTAACCACTAGGCAATCCCTCCAACCCAGCAGTGCTCTTCTTGATGCCAGGGAAGTCTTCAGTAGGGTTAGCATTGGAGAACCAGCTCCAGATAACACCAAACTTCACAGAAAATCCATCCTTATTATTCTGTTTCTCTAGAATGACTCCTTGACATTACAATCTATATCAGTCATGGTTCTCTAGAGGAAGAAGACAACAGGATGCACATGTGCTATAAAGGAGATTTATTAGATTGGCTTACACAGCATGAGCTGGGCAGTCTTACAATGGTTGCCTGCAGGCTGGAGAGTCTGACAATCTGGCAATCAGTCAGTTTACAAGGATGGATGCCCCAAGCAGTCTCAATTTGGCTGAAGGCATGAGGGATTCCTGGAGAGCTGTTGATCTTCAGCACATTGGCAGATTGATGCCAACCTGCATCACCATGTCTGTGAAGGAGAGAAGCAACAAGGAAGATGTATTTACCAGCAAGGAGCAAGGGCAGCCTGGCAAAAGATACCACCTTTTCCTACTTGGGGGAAAAGCCTTCCTTCCTCAGTTGACCCTTCCTAGAAATGCTCTGACAGACCTACCCAAAGTCAAAGCCTCATACTTGATTCCTGTTCTGATCAAGTTGACAATGGAAATTAACAACATCGTCCATGTTTTTTCACAAAAACTATCAGCAAGCTAGTAACCAAAGGAAACTTCTTTAACCTAAAAAGAGCATCTACAAAAATAGGTAAAAGATCAGATACTTTTCTCCTATGGTTTGACCCAGCCAAGGATATCCACACACGCTACTTCTAGCCAGAACTGTATTGTACCTGCTTGCTCTTCAAGAATGCAATAAAAAGAAACAAAATGTACAGATTGACAAGGAATAAAGAAAAACATTTTTAAAGGCAGTTTCTTAATATATTGCCCAGGTTGGCATTGAACTTGTGATCCTGCAGCCTCAGCCACTCAAGTACTGGGATTTGAAATGTGTATCACCATGCACAGCTAAGAAAAAGTCTTCACTCAGAGACCACATCTGTAGAAAATCTGCGGAAATCTCCCTCCAAAAAATTACCAGAAGTAACACAAAGTTTAGCAAGGTTTTAGAAACAATTTTAGTACGGTTTATAATCACGTCATAAATATAAAATATTTAGGGATAAATCTGACAAAAGATATCTTTTTTAAACCCTGTAAATTGGAAACTAAAGCTCTTTCTGAGAATAAAGTATACCTGAGTAGGGAGAAGTTTTGTCTACCAGCAGACAGCATTGCTAAGCTACAAGGCCTCCTCTCGATCATTCTGAGGTCTTGGTGCAATCCCAAATAAAGTCCCAGGGCTCTTGTGACTGAGAAACTTTAACAGAAACGGAAAAGTTCTACTAAAACTAGCCAGATAGCATAACACTACCTGCTTTATAGTCTTATTATAAAACTACAGAAATCACGACAGACAGTATTAATGAAGGAAAAGACAAACAGTGTTAGAGTCTCAGAGCTCCCTAACCCATCCCCACCCTAACCAAAGGCCCAGACTCAACGGGGATCTAGCCAACCTGGCTCCTTCCCTGAGCTCCAGTTCGCACCTTCACAGCCTCTCCCCTCTGCGGGACAAGCTGCCACACCCTAAGGGTATGGACATAAAGAGCCCAGATGGTGGGCTGGAGAGATGGCTGAGCAGTGAAGGCGTTTGCTGCAAAGCCAAAGGATCCTGGTTCGCGACCCACTTAAGCCAGATGCACAAGGGGGTGCATGTGTCTGGAGTTTGATTGCAGTGGCTGGAGGCCCTGACATGCCCATTTTCTCTTTCTCTCTCTCTCTTTCTCTCAAATAAATAAAATATATTTTTTAAAAAAGAGCCCAGAGGCATTCTCTCTCACTTTCCTGAAGTAAGGTGCATATTTCTCTAAGTCTGAATGCATCTCTGTCTCTGTATCTCTCTCTGTGTCTCTGCCATCTGCTTTCCTTTTCCTATACCTATCTTTCTCTCTCATTCTCTCTCTCTCTCTCTCTCTCTTGCTCACACCTGGCTCCCTTCCTCTGCTAACCCACCTTACAGTGCTGATTCCGACCTGGCAGCGCCCACTCCATCTTCAATTCTCTAAGCCCCTTGCCCCTCCCCCTTGCCTAAAACTCCCACTCTGAGCAGTTAATAAATTCCCTATTCCCAAATGTGGGGTCCCAGTCCTCTAATTTTTGATCCCTAACTTCCAAACAAATAGATCAACAGAACAGAGTCTGGAAATAGACCCTGACATATACCAAGAACTGGGTTTTCACAAAAGGACAAAGGCAACATAGTGTAGAAAAGGTCTTTTTTTTAACAAATGATACTTAAAAAAAACAAAACACCAAGCCGGGCGTGGTGGCGCATGCTTTTAATCCCAGCACTGGGGAGGCAGAGGTACGAGGATCACTGTCAGTTTGAGGCCACCCTGAGACTACAGAGTGAATTCCAGGTCAGCCTGAGCTAGAAAGAGACCCTAGCTCGAAAAACCAAAAAAGAAAAACCCTAAATATCCACTTACCACAAAACACTCATCATTATATTTCATACAAAAAAAATGAACCAGAAACGTAAAATGTTGAATTCTAACACTACAAAACTTGTAGACAATAGAATAAAAGCTCAGCAATGGGTTAGTCTGAGACTTCTTAGGTACAGTACAATACCCCAAGTTCAGTTCATAAAAGGACTGATAAGTTGAATGCCTTCAACACATAAGGTGAGAAGAATGATAGGCCAGAGCACAAAGAAGGCATATGATGGCGAATAATAACACGGAAGATGCTCTACACCATTAGTCACTAAAGAAATGCAAGTCAAGACACCAAGATTGTATTACATATATATTACAGAGACTAGAGTTTAAAAGGCTGACTGTTGTAGTCAGGTTCGCATTGCTGGTAGAAATCACCCAACCAAGAGCAGCTTGTAGGAAAAAGAGGTTTATTTTGGCTTACAGACTTGAGGGGGAAGCTCCATGATGGCAGGGAAAATGATGGCATGAGCAGTGGGTGGACATCACCCCCTGGCCAACATGAGGAGGACAAAGCAGCAGGAGAGTGTGCCAAGCACTGGCAAGGGGAAGCTGGCTATAACACCCATAAGCCTGTCCCCAACAATACACCACCTCCAGGAGGCTTTAATTTCCAGTTGCCATCAGCTGGGGAGACTAGCATTCAGAACACTTAAGTTTATGGGGGACACCTGACTCAAACCACCACACTGACCATAGCGAACATTCGAATATTGGTGTGATGGTGTGTGTTGACTGTCAACTTGATAGGACCTAGAATCAGTGAGGAAATGAATTCTGGGCATGCCTGTGAGGGATTATCTTGCTTAGGCAACTCAAGTGGAAAGACCCACCCTCGCCAAGGACAGTGCCATTCCATGGGCTGGGCGTCCTGAACTGTGTCAAAGAGAATGGGCTGAGCACCAACGGGTATCATATTGGCTTCAGTCTCCTGCCACCATGCCTTCCCTGCCTTGATGGCCTGTAACCTTGAACTGTAAGCTGAAACAAACCCCTCCTGCCCTAAGCTGCTTTCCTCAGGAGATCTGGCCACAGCAATGAGGAGGTAACTAAAGACACTGGGCAACGTTAGGAAACTCTCCTACACTAGCAGTGGCCATGCACGACGGAGCACTCACTTTGGAAATTGTGCCTTCAGAAGTAGACACCCCTCCATGTGAGCCAGCTAGTCCACTCTCAAGTAACGACCCAAGAGTAGAAAGCACATGGCCATGTCAATCCTGCCTAGGAATGTTCATGGCACTTGCTTTGTGCCAGCCCACACCTAGTGTAGCAGACAGCTTCAGGTTCGCTGAGATGAACTTCCAGACCAGGCACAGTTATGGAGGAAGGGATATTATTTATTGAAGCTTACAGATCCAGGGGAAGTTCCATAATGGCAGAAGCTGGCCTGCTCTTATAGGACCAGGCAAGAGAGAGCAAAAGCCAAAAGCCAAAAGCCACACAGCACAGCACACTTCAGGAACTCCAGCTTGGCATACTTTCCCATATCTTTAGTTTGAAATCTCAAACCCACCACCACACCTTAAGATCTGCGCAGTGACACTACAACCAGCAGATGCAAACTACAAACTAATAAAACACTGAATATATTGGGGACCATCTATTTAAACTACTACACCTAGGAACAACCCAAACGTCCACTGGGGTGGGAGCTTAGTACAAACAGAGACGCATGCACACAAGTCAGCCATCTAGTCAGCAGTAGACGGTATGGACCGTGGGTACAGTCTACAGCAGAGCTGAATCTAGGAGTCATTGTGCTGGGTGGAAGTAGATTGCCAAAAGCAAGTGTGTGCTATTTGATTCTATTAACACAAGCCTCTGGAAGTCATAAACGAATCTCTAGTGCCAGAAGCCGATAACTGGTTGCTTGGGGATGGACAGAATGGGCTGAGCAGAGGGTGGGTTTACAATGATGTGATGCACAGAAACTTCCAGAGCGATGAGGATGCCCCATTCTCTGGGTCATAGTGATGGTTTCATGAGCAAAGACACATGTCAGTGTTTGTCAAGTGCACTCTAGCCATGTGCAACTGGTTGGAAGTCACGTATGTCTCAATAAAGTTGTCGTGAAAAGTGGATGTTCTCCATGCCAAAATGATGCTGTAAAACAACCACAAGGGCTGGAGAAATGGCTTAGCGGTTAAGGCATTTACCTGCAAAGCCAAAGGATCCTGGTTCGATTCTCCAGGACCCATGTAAGCCAGATGCACAAGGGGCACACGCATCTGGAGTTCATTTGCAGTGGTTAGAGGCCCTGGCGTGCTCATTCTCTCTGTCTGCTTCTCTTCTATCTCTCTCTCTGCTTGCAAATAAATAAATAAATTTAAAAAGAAACCACAAAACCTCAGTGGTACACATCACTAAGCCTGTGTTGTTCACACATCTAGGCAAGTAGGCTAGGTCATTGTGTTTATGTTGGCCGGCTCTGCTTCCATATCTGGAGGCTAGGCGGCTGTTGGCTTATCTAGACTAGCCTTGGCTGGGATGATAAGGGGGTCTCTGTTCTATATGTCTCTCATGTTCCAATTGAGGGGACTGGTGGTGGCAGAGACACAAGAGAGCTGGCTCAGTTCTCAAGCCTACTTTATGTCTGAGCTTGTATCATGTCTGAAAAAAACTCACTGCTCAGAGCAAGTGAGGTTACTGAGCCAGAGTCAGGGAATAAGAAGTAGACTCTTCCCCAGACAGAAATTTTCCTCAATACCCATGACCTCACAGTGCCTGGCACTATCTTCACAAGACCCTCATAATAGGAGGAAAAGATAATGCATCAAAATAAAAGAGAGTTTATGGAGAGAGGGAGGGGATATGATGGAGAGTAGATTTGTGAAGGGGAAAGTGGGGGAGAGGAGGGAAATATCATGGTTTCTTATCTGTCAATAAAACAGAGAAAAAAGAAATAGACTCTTTCCTAGTGTAATGGCCCACAAAGTCATAGAACAAGGGGCGTGGGTGCTGAGACGGGAGAAGAGCCAGGGCCATAATGTCCATCTTCCATAGGGACTTCCACAGAACAAAAACCACACAGACCCCGTGGCTGGTTTCCTTGTCTATGGCACATGTTTAAAGAATCTAGTGAGGGGCTTGGAGGGCAGCTCAATGGTGTAGTGTTTGCCTTGGATATGCCCCAGCCCTGGGTTTGTTAGAACAGAAGAAAGGGGAAGGAAACAGGCAAGAATCTCGCACAGAACGGTGAATTCCTTTGCCATTGGGAGAAACTCCCCAAGCAGGCTTGTAAGAGAATCATGCAACGAATGCCAAACTGTACTCTGAAATCTCCTCCAGCTGAGTGTCCAGAAGTTTCCACCATCCATCCAGACGTTTTCCCCTGTTATCTCTGAACTCACATGTGTCTGCCAAACGAACTGGTGAGCCTCCCTGCCTTCCTCACACTCTCACAGCTCTCCCGAGTTCACACACCTGAAGCTCCGACCTTGCTGCCTCAGGGAATTCATAGCAGTAATGGGGTCCTACATCTCTGCATGCTTAGAAATGGTGCCCACCTACCTTGCTACTTTACAACCGGCTGTGACCACAGCCATCGTGACCAACCCAACCATCCCTAGCCACACTCATGACTCAGTGAATCTTGCCTGAGATGTCTTGGAAGTCCTGCAACTCTTTGGGGCCATGGCATTCATGGGAATGCAGAAAAGCATCTACTATATGTGGTGGGTTACATGCTGCCTCAGCAAAGGAGCACGAAATTCTCCATGGCTCCCGAGACATACAGGGCCAATATTCCTGCGTGGTGCAAAAACTCAGGTAGTTAGTGATTTCAGTGATCTTTGTGAAACATCCCACATTGTGGCCAAGGGCACTGCCCTAAATGAAGGGCAGATGTCAAAACCCACCGAGGTGATGGAGTGAGAACACCGCCCCAGAGTGGAGCATGAGGTAATCATGAGGCAAAATCAGCACCAGCCAGGAGCCAGGGGTCATCGCTCAGCGGCACAGACAGACCCAAAATAGGAACCTGCTGGCCTGAGCCCCTCTGCGTCCCTGGCAGAGTGGCAGAGGGAGTTGCACGAGATGTGTACTTAAATGCATGAGACTTTGGACCACTTATATCCCAACCAGGACCTGGGAAAGGCCCGAGACAAGAAAATCAATAAGCAAGGTGAGTGGGTCGGAAAGAGCTCTTTGGCTACATTGAGGATGTGTGTTAATGGAAGCAGAGGATGAAAATAAACCCTTTCCTTCCCCTTGAGAGGGCTGACGGGAACAGCCTGCCTCTTATAATAGTTCTATTAGCCACTGTCTGCATAAACATAGCACTCCATCAGTTCCCAAAACTGAATGCCTGTTGCCACTGTGACACACGCTGTTTTCTTTTTCCAGAACCAGAAGTAGACTGCAGTGTCATGACTTAACCAAAAGACAGGACTTAGCCTTCCCATTTATTCTGCTGCAGCATACACCCACCTTCCAGCTTTTGTTACTTCCCTGTAATGCACATACACTGTGCACTCCGTCTTTGGGAAACTCACAGGCAACTTCCTCGCCCAGTCCTGCTCCGAAGACCCTTGGTATAGGATCTCTGACCTTCCAAAGCCTTGGGAAGGCAACTGAGAAGCAAGCCTTTACCTCTTGAATAAAAAAAAATACTTGATTTGAAATTGACCCCAGCCCAGAGAGCAGGGACTGAATCTGGAGGGAAGTGGACACAATGTGCCAATCTAGGAGGGTCCATGAATGGTTCTGCTAGGTGTAAGATTTCTTCATAATGGGCTGGAAAGATGGCTTAGTGGTTAAGGCACTTGCCTGCAAAACCAAAGGACCCAGGTTTGATTCCCCAGGACCCACGTAAGCTAGATGCACAAGGTGGCACATGTGTCTGGAGTTTGTTTGCAGTGGTTGGAGGACCTGGCATGCCCATTCTCTCTCTCTCTCTCCATATATATATTTCTCTCAGATAAATAAATATTTTTTTAAAAATGAAAGTAAATAATTAAATAAATAAAAACATTTCTCCCTGAGACAGAGAAATAAGGCATACAGAGTTAGAGTGGAGGGGGGTGCTTCTGTTGGTCTGGGCCCCAGGAAACCAGGATTCTGAGGCAAGTAGAGAAGAATGCAGCGGTCACTAACAGCAACAGTGGAAAACAGCAAGTGAAGCTCCATCCCCGCCCTCCACCTGCAGCAGGCAAGATGGTTCAGTCTGGGTCAATTCGTTCTCCTGGAGAATGGGCTAGAACGAGGCTCTGACCCTGAGAACAGGGTGACATCTGCCCTGTCATTTGTTTCCACTGTCTGAGGGCAGAACTCAGGGCAGAATTGAGGCTCATGTGCTCAAGTGAGTTGCCACTTTCGCCCTGTTCTAGCATTCGGTGCAGGCAGAGATCCAGAGGGAACAGCCAAGCTTAGCCACATTCCTTCCCCCACTCCCAGCAACCCCGTTCTGGGCCACCTCCATCTGTAGTTGCCATGACCCAAAGTTCCCACTCTCAAGGCTACAAAAAGGCCACAGGGCCCCTGCAGCATCAAGGGAATAAATACCTCCTTAAATTTACAGTATATATCCTTCTGAATTTATAGGGAACATTTTCTCTTTTAAAAAATAAATTAATTTTTATTTATTTATTTGAGCAAGAGAAAGAGGCACAGAGAGATATAGAGACAGAGACAGAGAGAGAGAGAGAGAGAGAGAGAGGGAGGGAAAGAGGTAGCATGGGCACACCAGGGCTTCCGGCCACTCCTAACAAACTCCAGATGCATGTGCCACCTGTGCATCTGGCTTATGTGGGTCCTGAGGAATCGAACCAAGGTCCTTTGGCTTTGCAGGCAAGTGCCTTAACTAGTAAGCCTTCGCTCCAGCCCCGTGAACACTTTGTTAATTACAGAATACAGAATGAGCACTACCTCCATTATAGAATGAGCACTTCCGTTATTCCAGGTGGAGTGCCTACTTAATTTTGGAAGAGCTGTTTTGGGTTTTGGTCCTCACACTGGCCCTGGCTGTATGGACGTCACAACTTCTCCATCTTTTATGACAGCCCTGCCTACATCAGGAAATGTGGCACAGACTGAGCCCACTTCCCTAAACCAAGGAAGGACTTGCTATCTTCATTGTGGATTGGCATGGGACCTCTGAGAGAACAGTGGTCCATCCAGCATATGGCACAGATGTTTAGGAGACAGGACAGCTGGCTTCTTCTGACATAACACTCCAGAGTGAAAGAGCACACTTCATGTTCACTTACTCCCTCTCAAAATGTCAACTCTAGAGATGGGTTCCCTAGGGACATACTTAGAAAATCCCCAGCCCTTAGCAAAACCATTTTGGGTCCTGTATCCGTGTCCTGTGAAACTCTGATGCTTTGTAAGATAGCTTGTCCCTGGCAAAGTCCACTGAGCATTCCAGGCTGGGGTTTAAATAGCCAGGTCCACTGTTGCTTTCTGGGCTGAGGGTTGTATTTGGTTCACAAAAATCACAAAATTCTCCTACAATAGGGAATCTCACTTTCCACTTCTCACCTTCTCCACTGGATATCTTTGTAAAATGGAAAGACATCTGCTTCAGGTTAGGCTGAGCCTTATGGATACTCTGTTAAGTCTGCAGATGTACAGCTACAGATAGGATTCTATGGCCCAGAGGAAATCCTCAGAAACTTCTGCCTGTTTTCAAAGCCTGTACCTCTAGGGTGTGCAAGTGTTGGGCATGGGTAGGAGTGTGTGCATTCTCCTCTGACAATCAAGCCTAAGATCCAGCAAGGTAAGCCAGAGGTCTGGGAGACCTTGGACCAATGATCTTTCCTGGAAGGGTCAGAATTCAGACAAGCTCAGACTCAGGGACTTTGTGTCAAAAAAGAAAAAAAAATCTCAGGTAGTTCAATCACAGAATAAGCTGCTTTTCCATTTAGCATAACAAACCACTCCAAAGTTCAGTGAGGCACAAAATGTTGTGACTCAGGAATTCAAGTGAGGCACAGGAAAGATGGTTCATTTCTGCTCCATGACTGGAGCACAGAGGTAGGGTAGCTGAAGGTGAGCCATCTGAGGGTCCTCTGGAGCTTCTCTTCTGACTGTTGGCTGGGTCCATCAGTTCTCATCTCCACCCCATCTGCTATAGTGTGAGGTCCCAAGTAAGCTCATCTCTCTGACTTGTGATGGCTGGGAAGGCTGAATCACCTGGGGCTGGCTGTAAACTCTTTCCCTCTCGCTCCCTCACATAGCTAGTGTATCAGTCACTTTGATATTGTAGGGATAATTTACCCCATCAGAAGCATCTTATGGAGAGAAAACAGTTTAATTCAGCTTAGTTATAGAAGGTAGAATCCATCAGGGGAGCGTTAGCACAGCAGGAGTGGGAAGCCAGTGTCACATCATCGTAACAGCAGGGAGGAAGTCAAGAGAGAGAGAGAGAGAGAGAGAGAGAGAGAGAGAGAGCCTGAATGTTCATCTAGCGTCCTTCTTCTTGTATAATCTAGGAGACCGGTTCATGGAATAGGGCCACCCACAGTTAGAGTTGGTACTCCCGCTTGACTATCTAATCAAGAAAATCCCTCACAGACATTCCCAGAGAACTGTGTCCGTGTTAATTCTAAGTAGTGTCATGTCTCTCACCAAAGATTAACCTACCACAGCTAGCCAGGGCTTCTTCACAATATGGCAGTCTCAAGAATCATACTATAGACTTGATGGATTCTGCCAGAATAAGAGATCTGGGTAGACAATGTGTACAGATTAGCCATAGAAGTCCCCAAGCTATACTCCTATAGCATTCTACTAAACAAGAAAATACCTGAGGTCATATTCAAGGAGGAACTACTCCTCTCCACAGGAAATAGTGCAAACGTTTTATGGCAGCTTTGTTCTAACACATCTGCTGCAGAAGGGAGACTCCAAATTGCATCACAATCACCAGGGACATTTCTGTCAGTTATTCATTGGCAAGGAAGTGAGGACAATTTCCTTTTCCTCTGTGGAGCCCAGAGATCGTCTCAGGGTCTCTAGGAATCAGAAGGCATGTCAGCTTCACAGTGAGACCATTTCCAGCTTGCTTTCCTTAGAGGTGGTCATTGAGAAAACAGGGAAAATTGGGGGAGATAAGTGTTACAGACTCCAGTAGATTCTGGCAGAAATGGGCTCAGTCCCTGGGGCACTTGGCTGTACCCGAACCAGGGGCATGGATTTCCCTCCTAGTCATAGGGAGGGAACAGATGAGAGAAAAATGAGAGAGGACCCAAGGTGTAAGTCAAGGAAGCCTTTTCCCAGACAGCATTCATCGCTCTCTGCTTCCTCACTGTGGACTGAATGTGACCAGCTGCCTCATGCTCCTGCCACCACGCCTTCCCTACTTTGATGGACTATAACGTAGAACTGTATGCTGAAATAAACCTGTCCTTCCTTAAGTTGCTTCTGGTTAGAATGTTTGGTCACAGCATGAGAAAGAAACTTATATACTAACCTCCTAGGCATTTTTCAAGCCAATCAAGTTGACAATCAAATTTTACCACCACATTCAACTTGTACTGAGGGCACTGGGATCAGTTTCTGATCCTGACCACCCTCTAATGGTGGGGTCTGGACTGTCTTCCAGCCCTGGTAGGTATCTCCTATACACGCTTGTGCTTTTCTCAGAACTATCACAGAGGAGGCATTGTGAATGTAATCCCTGGGGGCCTTGCATCCTGACAAGTCTGCAGTTGCAGAGAGGCCCTGGAGGAGGTTCAGGCTGCAGCTCTCTGGCACTCAGGAGAGCCCTGCCCAGGATGAAGGTCCCTGCTGGGTGCCAAGGTACTGGAAAGTGGACCATTTCTACACTGCCCCGTAGCATAGATGCCAGGAAGGCATGGAAGAATCAAAGCCCCCTTTCTGCCGTGTGCTGCCATGGACATTGCAAAGATCCATTCCCAGCTGGATTTGGAGAACGTCACAGAGGTCCACTGCTGATAACAGACCTCTTCTCTCCACATGACCCCCTCCTGTGCTCAAAATGAACCAGGAAAAGCATCCCAACATTCACCTCCTCACTCCAGTCCCTCCTTGGACATTGGCCATTGACAACTGTGCCCAAATCTTGGTTCCTGTCTGCCCTTTAATACTGCAAGCAAGTGCTCGCCTATCCCCACCCTAGAATCATTTGGGGTATTTCACAAATGGCAAAGGTGTCCACTCCCCGCCCCCAGGAAAGGTGCAGATTAAACAAAATGCAGGTAAAGAGTCCTCTGTAGTTAATGGCATACTGTGGCACCTTGCTGGGAGACAGCTGAGATGGCACAGTCAGGAAGCTACCAAGCTCAGAACCTTCCAGCTGCCTGTGATGATCAACATCTCTGCCCTCCACTGCCCAGGAGAAGCCCAAACGTCGACACTTCATGACAGTGATGCCTGTGCCCAGAGAGGCTCCTTGTGTGGGCTCTTGACAGAAGCAGCGCTCCACTCTCAAGCTCCTGCACCGTTTGCTCCAAACATAACTTTGCTAGAATGTGACTCCTTTCCTGGAGTGCCTGACCCATCTGTTTACATGTATATACCTCCCATCTGCCTTCCTCGTCCACTCTGGTTTAATCCTGATCATCCCAAAGAACGGTCCTGCCCTCTCTTGTCTCACTTTTTCCAGAATCAGCTGAGCCCATCTCCCAGCATGCATCTCTCTCCTCCCAGCATTATACTTTTCTCTGTCCATGTCACATTCATTTCTCCTAGAGATTGAACACTGTAGTCATCAGCTTCAGGTCACTGAGATGAACTTCCAAACCAGACACAGTTATGGAGGAAGGGGATTTATTGAAGATGGAGGGGAAGTTCCATAATGGCAGAAGAAACTGGCCTGCTTTCACAGGTCCGAGTTAAGAGAGAGATTAAAAAAAAGCTACCAACAAAATCCACAAGCCAAAACCCAAAAGCCACATCATCCGCACACTTAGGAGTTCCAGGCAAAGCTCAGGCACTGTACATCTTTAGACTAGAATTCCAAATCCACCTCCATATGTTCAGGCTGGAACCTAGGATCCGTCTGGTGACACCTCCTCCAGCCAGAGAGCTGCAGATCTAATTACCAACTTTCATAAAGTCCTAACTATATCGGAGACCATCTATTTAAGCAACCACAAACAGCCAAGGGTGAGCCAATGCCGGACTATAGCCCTCCATTGGACTTAACCTCCTCGCCTCACAGAAAACCATGAAGACTTACAGTGGCCCTGCCGAGGAGCAGCTGCCCAGGGGACTCCAAGGTACGGGTTCAGAAGCAGCCTGCGGGTCAAAGCCCCAATGGATAGACAGTGCAGGGGATGGAAGGAAAGACTTCTTGCTGGTTAATGTTCTCTACCTGGGCATGGTCTGCCTCCAACATGAACCCCAGGATGTGAATATCAACAGAAAGTGGTTGACCTCTGGACCCAGGTGTCAAAGAGCCTTCCATCTTAGGAGAATCCCTTTGCAGTCCTGCATCTCCACTGGTCCTGAGGACTCAGATGCCTGACTTCCCAATGCTTTCTACCTCCACCAGCCAAAGGGCACCTATGGGCCCAGCTTGGCTGTGATGGAGACAGAGCTTTGGGGGATAGCCACTCAGTCCCCTGGATGTGAAGTGGGCTGGCTGGAGGCTGAGGAGCTGGCAAGACAAAACTTGAGGGAGAAAGGTTCTTCTCACTTGCATTAGCTACCTCACATGAGGCCCAAACATGAGTCCCAGATATTTTCTTTCTCCCATCTTGGGAATAACTGAGTTCTAATTTATTCTGCTCATTCCAAGAGATGAGAAACCCAATGCAGATGGTTTCAGTATGCATCCGAGGTTACCAAGATAGTTAGCACACAGGACTGGGATTCAAACCCACAGTTCATTTCTCTCTCTCTCTCTTTTTTTTTTTGGTAGTTTGAATAGATGGCCCCCAATATTTTCAGTGTTTTAGTAGTTTGTAGTTTGCATCTACAGCCACCTGGCTGGAGGTAATGTCACTGGGCGGATCTTAAGGTGTAGTGGTGGGGTTTGAGATTTCAATCTAAAGATATGCAAAGTGTGCCTAGCTGGAGTTCCTGAGGTGTGCTTTGCTGTGTGGTTTTTGGTTTGAGGCCTCTTTCTCTCTGTGTTTTGGTCCTATGAAGGCAGGCCAGGTTCTTCTGCCATTATGGAACTTGCCCCAGATCTGTAAGCTTCAATAAATATCCTTTCCTCCATAACTGTTCCTGTTCTGGAAGTTCATCTCAGCGAACCTGAAGCTGTCTGCCACATCTTTATTCTCTGCTATTTAGAAAACAGCTCTGTCTCAACAGTGTTCCTTCAGTGCCTCTCTGTCAGTCTAAAGTGATCAAAAGGTACCCAATAGCTCTCCATATGCCAAGCTGGACAAATCAGGGGCAGAGCTCCTGCCATCTGCTGGCGGTCTGGCACACACCCCATGGGAACTGAGCCCTTAACTGCCTGGAGATGTACACAGCTGTAATCATGGGCCATGAGCACAAAGCCCCTTCCAGCCTGTGACAGGGAGACCCACTTGCTGGCAGGGCTGGTCCTGTATACTGAGCACCAATGAGTGGCCCCACTGGTCATCTGTGCTGTGCTTGGCATCGGTGAGCTCCAAGGATCCTCATAAACATCATGTGAGGAGGTGTAATGGGGAAAACTGAGTCTCGGAGAGATGGAGGGGTTCAGCTATTAACTGGCAGGTATGGGGACAGAAACACAAGCTATGACCTCATTGGTTGGTTCTCTAGCTGGCTTTGTTTACACTTTGTGCCCGAGCTTCCTGCAATGGAAAATGAGGTCACAATCATGCCTTCAACATACGACTATTGGGATGGTTCAAAAGGTAAAAATTCCAGGTGCTGAGAACAGAGCAGGGTTGAAAGGGATGTGAGGTGACCACTACATATCCATGTTCCCTCACAACACACACATACTTACGTGCACATGCATGCTCTTGCACAGACCCATGCGCACACATACACATATATATACAAACTCACATCCATATGTACTGATATAGATCCTAGTAGGTAGATCATGGGAAACTGCCCACCACCTGAAGCCATCAGGTATGTGTCCTTGGGTGACTACAGAGCATCATGGAGCCTCGCCTTCCTCTTTGTACAATGAGAGTAAATGATCTGTGTCAGGGGCTGCTGGAAAGAGCTAGGTGTGTAGCAGTGTGGGGGAGCTACAATGTGCTCTTCAGTTAGGTTCACACTGTGCACAACTGTGGCTCCTCAGCAGAGTTGGCCTTGCCCAGCCCCAGCTGGCAAGAGTGAGAGTGGCTGAGGGACATGGTGTCTGTCTCACCTCTGTTTCTGCCACACAGGTACACACTGGAACTGAATCCTCATCCGGGTCGAGAGAAACATAGCCACCTCCCCGCCCTGCCTGAGTCCTGGGTCAAAGTATTCCAACCCCTTTTCCCATACAATCTCCCTAAAAGTGAGGATGTGTGCCTCAAGAAGGGGATCCTTCCCATTGTTCGGGAAACAAAGTCTCAGGAGGACACAAAGGGCCTCTTTCAGTTTAGGACACCTGAGAACGGAGCCTCACACAGGATTTCTCAGGGACAGGGTCAAGGACAAGAGGAAGCAGCAGGGCCTAGGGAGGCAGCACATAAGCAGCAGGGTGAAGGGCCACACAGAGGCAGCTACCACCTACCACCTACCGCCCACCACCCACCGCCTATCTCCTACCACCACCACCTTTGTCTCTGACTACCTGGGAGGGAGACAGGGTGAAGCCACAACCACAACCAGCAGAGTGTCCTCTGAGCTCACTAGGAGACTGTAGGGTGCCAGGGAGTGTATTCAATTCAACAGGAAGGTGCTCAGCTGTGGCCCATGCACTTTCCACGGGTTGTCCCCATCAGTGGCTGGACAGTGTCAGAGCCTTTCTGTTGGGACACCCAGGGAATTCCCGTGGGAGGACCAGGAGTCAGTCAGTCTAGAAAGGCTGTCCCAGATCCAGTCCACCATGGAGGAGTGCAAGGCCAAGTGTTTTTTTTTTTTTTTTTTTCTGAGAAAGAGAGAGAGAGAGAGAGAGAGAGAGGCAGAGAATGGGCGTGCCAGCAGCCTCTCAGCCACTGTGAACGAAGTCCAGACGCGTGCGCCCCCTTGTGGGAAAGTGCAGCATTGCGCCCTTGCATCACTTTTGCGTTCCTAGGCTTGGCAGGCAGGTGCCTTAACCATCAAGCCATCTCTCCAGCCCAAGGCCAAGTTTTGTAACACAAACACTAACTGAAAAAGAAGAAACCTAGGCTGAGTGTTGCCTCCCATGGGATCTGTCAGCCCTGGATCCAAGGAGGTGGCCCCAGAGCCTGAGATACGGTTGTTAAGTCAATAGTCGAGAAGGAGGAGACCACAGGCAGCAGACCCAGTGGTCCAGGTGTGAGCAGCCACCACCCATGGTCATGAACAACAGGCCAGACACATTGGCTTGGGCCAGGATGCTAAGTTCTTGGAAGCCCTCACAAAGTAGGATAGCTAGGAGTCTACAGAGCTGCTGGCCTGTTAGTGTAGGCAGTCTCTAAGGCCTTTGGAGGTGGCTGCATGACCCACACAAGCACAGGATAACTTCTGTCCTCCAGTGAGGCTGGTTTGGGAGCTCCTAGGCTCTGCCTGGGATTTCCAGGGACTATTGAGGAGGCTTCCTACTCTCTCAAACCTTTCCAGTCATAGCTTCCCGTGTCACATAGAAGAAGAACACCCCTTGTAGCAGACAGCTTCAGGTTTGCTGAGATGAACTTCCAGACCAGGCACAGTTATGGAGGAAGGGATATTATTTATTGAAGCTTACAGATCCAGGGGAAGTTCCATAATGGCAGGAGAAGCGGCCTGCTCTTCACAGGACCAGGCAAGAGAGAGAAAAGCCAACCAGGCACATAGCACACAGAGCAAACCTACAGCCAAAAGCCACAGCACACTTTAGGAACTCCTATTAGGCACACTTTTCATATCTTTACAATGGGATCTCAAACCCACCGCCACACCTTAAGACTGGCCCCCAGTGATATTGCCTCTAGCAAGGTGATTGCAGATGCAAACTATAACTAATAAAACACTGAATATATTGGGGGACATATATTCAAACTACCACACCCCTCAATCCCAAGAAGAAACTCATGCCACGGTCAAAAAACATCAAGGGCAACACTGTGGTATGGGACATCCAGGCCCACTCACCCCTCCTATTCTCTCACAGTGTTGATTGGAGTGGGCACCGAGACCTTCCTCCGAGGCAAGTTCAAAAGCCTGGCCTTCTACCTGCTGTGAGTATGTGTCCCTCTTCCCTCCTTGCTGCATGCTCTGCCCCAGCTCCCCTGTGCCCGTCTGCTCAGAGTACCACAGAGTCATCCCTCCCCACGCTAATACCATCCCAGAGGAGGAGTTCAGGGAAGGGGTTGTTCTGTAGTAAGTCCAGGTTTGGGAAGACCATCCCAGGAATCAACCAATTATCCATCCATACACTCACTCATGCATCTCCTCACCCCCACACATCTATCACCCATCCCCATAGCCCTCTACTCACCCACCCATCTACCTACCCACTCACTCACTAATCCACTTTCCCATCTACCAGTCCCTCATCTATGTATCCTTCATCTAATCACCCCTTCGTCTATCTACCCACTCACCCTCCCACGCACCCATGCATCCAGCTATACATCTGTCCATCCAATTTGGCCGAAAGGAGATGGCTGTGTGGTCTTGTCACAGGGAGTGAGGAAAGCTTGGGTCTTGCAAGGCTCTGACCCAGCATCTACCATTCCCTGCCTTTCCCTATTCCTCGCAATGTTAGAGGAAGTCTTCATGTCCTCGCCCCTGGATGCCGGAGGGCTGCTGCTCAAAGACATAGCATGATTGGCCAGACTGCCTGGGTCATATCATGCTGTGTCCTCCGCCCTCTCTCTCCCTGTGCTGACTTCTTACACACCTCAGGGACTGACCTGTGTGCCAAACAGTGCTCCACCTGCCTCCAGGTAGACTCTCTATTGCCTTTGGTAGCCTACATCCACAACCACCCAGCCACACCCACCTTCACAATTCATGTCCACACTGCCGATAGGAAACTCTGACTCCCTTACACTCCCTGTACCGCCTGACCTCCATGCTGTTTCTCCCTGGCATCCAAGGTCACTCTTGCATCTCACTATCCAGTCTTGAGGCTCTGCCTCCCTGGGATCCTGCAGCAAGGCTGGGCCTTTCGTCTTGTCAAAGACTGACTCACCAATGTGCTCCATGGTAGATAATGCAACTAACTTCTGCCCAGACCTCTCCTCCTCTCAGGGCTCTGGTCCATCTGGAGCAGACTGGACACCCATCTGGTCAGCCCAACCTCAAGTCTCCCTGGCTCTCACCTTCACCAAGTTTGTGCTCGCCCCTCATGCCCATTCTAACCCCACAGATCAGCATCCACTGCCCATCCTACCCTCCCTCCCACTCACCAGCACCATGATTTTGCACATGTTCTGACTTAAGGCCCCATACAGGAAGTCTGAACTAGTCATTTACTCGCCCTCCAGCCCTGGATGTAGGAAAAGGCTGTGTGCAGAGTTTGGTGAGCATGTGCCTTGGTGAACTTCCTACACACCCAGGCTCTGGAGCTTGAGGAATGAGTCAAAGCTTCTGTCTGCTACTGGTGAGCTGTGTGACCCTAAGTGAGGGGCTTTGGCTATGTGCCTCAGTTTCCTCATGTGTAAACGAGAGTGGTTTTAGTACTGGCCATGAAAGTGTTGCAAGTGTCAAGTAAGTTGATATTTGTAAGGATTTTAGAATTGGGTACCACGGGTTGCAAGCATTATGTAAATGTTAGCGATTATCATTTGAAAACCCAGGGGTAAGTATTAACATAGGCTGGGAGGCACAAGAAAGCAGTAGAAAGAAAGGTTCAGTGCTGTAGTGACAGGGAGCGAGCCCCAAGTAACCAACACATGTGTCTGTTACATGTTAAGCTCTAAGGGTTTTCTAGAGATCAGTTCATCTAATGTGTTGACATTTTACAGTCGCCCTAAGTTTACAGGTGAAGCACATAGTCACAGGAAGGCCCACCCTCTCACCTCACACACACAAACATTCATACAGTCACAGTGGGTGGGGGGAGTAACACCTGGGGCCCCTAGGAGACCTTGCTGCCTCCTCCCCCCCCCCCAGTCATCTGTTCCTGCCTGACAGCATCTGCTATCACTCACTGTCACTCTAATGTGTATTCACAGAGTACTCACCAGTAAGTCCTGCCCAGGGTGGGCCCAGATTTCATGGGAGAATCAGACAGGGGAAATCCTTTTGAAAGTGTTACAACATGGAGGCTCAAAACATCACCAAACAGACAGCAGAGGGAAGGGGCAGTCTTCCAAGACGGGCTAGGTTATGCAAAGGCTCTGTGGCCTCTGATAGCTTCCTGTATACTCAGAGAAACGCAGAAGTTTGTAAATCAATTTAAAGGGTATTTCAGTTCAATTCTGTGGCACAAGGAGACTCTCCAAACTAAACTTTAAGTTCCTTTCCCAAAGGTGTGATGTAGGAAATCTAGGGCTGTGGTGTAGCTAGAAATCTATGATTAGGCGCATGTTCCCAGGGCATTTTGCCTTAAGACACACAGACTAGAAATAAGCATTCTGGACCAGGATGGGCACGCTCAGATTAGGAGGTCACTGAACAGCCTTGTCCTGGTCATGAGGCTGGGGAACAAGACCTCAGGACCTCAACTCGAGCCATGCTGGTGAGGCCAGAGAGAATGGGGGTCAACCTGGAGATATTAAAGGGGTGCATTGGCTCCTGGTGACTATGTGGTGGAAAAGGAGAGGGAGGAAGGGGCCTTTGTTGGATCCAAGTTTATGACTGGGACAGTGGGTGCCAATGCTGGTGTCCAACAGGTAGAGGACTCACATGCCAGTGTCCACTCAAGGTGTCAGGTGCAGACCATCTCACCTGCTGGCTGTGACTCTTCCAGGGCTCTGGCCTCCTGGCTCCACCCTCTCCAGCGTGGGCCTGCCATCTACGCAAAGCCTGTGGATATTGTCTGGGAAGCAGGCATAGGTCACAGTGTTCTGTCAGTCACTGGAGACGTCCAGGAGGCAGAAAGGTTGCAAGCAGACAGACTTGAGAAGCCCGGGGGGGATACCCAGAGCTGGCCTCTCTCTCCTTTTCTCCACCCACAGGCTTACAGGGGCTGCCATCTCCGTGTGCGAAGGGGCCTACTTCGTGGCTCAGCTTCTGTCCATCTGCTGCAAGTGAGTAGCCTCCAGAAGTGGCCCTTCCCCCAGCATGTCCCTCATACCCCAGGTGCCTTACTCAGAGGGCCACAGCTTGGGGTACCCTGCTCCCAAAGACACTGACCTGGTTCTCCTTTGTGGTACAGCAAACCTCAGCCTGGAGATGGCTTCACGCAACTGTTCTCAGCCAGGGGAACCAACTTGCACACACGCATCCATTGAGAGACTGCCTAGGCCCAGACTCCCTAGGAACATCAGCTTCCTCTCACCCAGGAATAGCCAGTTGTTGGACCCATGTCCAAGCCATCCACATCAGGGTGGGAACCTACAGGAGGCTCAGCTCAGCTTGGAGGAGGCAGAGCTGTGTCTAAACTAGCTCCGCCTCCCGGTAGCACTCAGGGACAGGTCCAGTCATGAGCAGCTGGCCACAGGCCCCACTGCTGCCCAGCCAGTGCTCAGTGTATGACAGCTATCGTCAGTATTACCCAGAGATCATACATTATAGAGCATGGCTCTTAGAGCCCAGTCAGGTCCCTGACGTGGTCAGTGAGAGATCCAGCACTTTACTGGGCCACTGGCTGGCTACTTCCCAGACTCAGCCCTCAGTCAGCACCTTGTCCCCCTTCCTGAGGAATTCTTCTCCAAAGGGCCCTTGACACTGCAATGGAGGAAGAATCTCGAATGTGAGAAAATGTTTTATAGTTTTAGGACACACACACATAAAAGCACCCACGCGTGCATGCACACGATCGAGTGCACACTAAAGAAATGGACACCAGAGGGCAGTAGGAGCCATACTCGGCAAGGCCTAGGTCCCTGGACCCATATCACTTCCCTTACACTAGCTTGGCCAGGTACAGCTAAACAGGGGTACTCGTGCTGCCCATTTGCAGTATGCAGGGTTTAAAAGCAGGCACTGTCCTCCTGTGGCCAGTGTCCCTGAAGGAATCTGCTCAGCAAGTCTTCACCTTAGATGGTCCTCGGGTGCCAGTTAGGAAAGCCTTTCCAGACCATTTCTGCCCTGTGCCTAGACCAAGGTTCAGCAGGGAGGGTGCAGCTGGATAACAGCCTGCTGACCCATATGCCATGCCCTCTATGTAACGCCTAATCCACAGGACCATGCTAAACCCGTGATTCCCATACTGTACACCTTGTCTGCTCCACTGTACTTTCCAGTGGGTCCTGAGCCCTCCGTTAACTTCCTTTCCCTCTTGGCCAAAGAGGAAGGTGGGGAAGCGTTTTATTAAAATCGTGGATTCTACGGAGTGGTTCCAATAAGCCCGCTAAACATGGGATCCCAGTGAGGACCCCTAGGCTTCTGTAACTCCAGCCAGAATGCTCAGTGAGGACCCACTACTAAGCCACATGCATGACTTTTGTAGACTGCTTCCTCCTCACTTACTAACCTTGGACCCGCTCCCACAGGTGTCAGCCAGGGTCCCTGGCACACAGAGCAAAGGAGAAGGCCCATTGGCTGGGTTGCTTCCAGAAGTTCCTGGCCTATATGCTGCTGTCAGTAGCCTGCTTCCTCCACCCTGTCCTAGTCTGGCATGTGACCATCCCAGGTAGGAGCACCAGGGCTAGTGGAGATGGGCAGACTCTGGACAAGTGGGCTCTAAGCAGAGAAACCCGTCCGGCTCCCAGACGCCCTCCAGGACCTGCCCTCTTAGACCATGTGTGGAAGGGTGAGCGCCCGTCAGACACAGACACCACGCTTTCTGACCAACTGACCAACACATTCTGAGAGTGAACACATCCTTTCCGCACAGCTGTCAGGAGGCTGTGCCTTGAAGGGATCCTGGGGTCCCCCTCACTGACCACTGTTTTTAATACTTTATTTTTATTTATTTATTTTTTATTTTTTTGTGTATTTTTTATTTGTTTGAGAGTGACAGACAGAAAGAGAGAGAAAGAGGCAGATAGACAGAGAATGGGAGCGCCAGGGCCTCCAGCCACTGCAAATGAACTCCAGATGCATGTGCCACCTTGTGCATCTGGATTACGTGGGTCCTGGGGAATCAAACCTTGAACCGGGATCCTTAGGCTTCACAGGCAAGTGCTTACCACTAAGCCGTCTCTCCAGGCCATATTTATTTATTTATTTAAGAGAGAAAGAGTCAGAGAGAGAGAGAGAGAGAGAAAGGGAGAATGGGCACACCAGGGCCTCCAGCCACTGCAAACGAACTCCAGATGCATGCTCCCCCCTGTGTATCTGGCTTATATGGGTCCTGGAGAATCGAACCAGGATCCTTTGGCCCTGCAGGTAAATGCCTTAACCTCTAAGCCATCTCTCCAGCCCCTATTTATTTATTTATTTATTTATTTATTTATTTATTTATTTATTTTGAGAGAGGCAGACAGAAAGAGAGACAAACAGAGAAAGAGAATGGGCATGCCCGGGCCTCTAGCCACTGCAAATGAACTCCAGTCCCATGTGCCACTATGTTCATCTGGCTTATGTTGGGTACTGGGGAATCAAAACTGGGTCCATACACTTCACAGGCAAATGGCATAATGGTTAAGCCATCTTTCCATCCCTCACTGACCACTTTTGAAGAGTATGAGAAGGTTGCGTCTATGTCCAGACTCATCCATGACTCCACAGTGCCTGCCCGTCCAGCTTGAAACTCCGCAGCCTGGTTAGGAAAAGCATCCCCTGTGGAGCCACAAAAGAGCTTTGTGGTCTTGTCTTCCACGTCTACTCCACAGTGCTCCCAGGGCAGGCCACAGATTCAATGGCCTTGCCTCTGCACTTCTGTCCCTGACCTACTTGGCTAAGCCCCTCTTCTTCACTCCTGCCTATCTATAAACAACGTGCCCTTCAGAACCCATCTGACAAGCAGACCCAGTCTGCCTCAAGGGCCTGCCTCCCTCTCCTGCCACTCCTTTCGCATGCGCACCTCTACAGAGGAGCTCAGAAAAGGGCCCTGCCCACCTCCCCAGCTAGTGTGAGTCACCCTCCCTGGCCCCTGGAGAGGGAGACACAAGAGGCCTTGGCACTCGTGGGCATCAACAGCTACCTTCCTGGCTTCCTCTGAATAGGCTGCACAGCTTGCAGGAAACCAAGGCTTGTCCACAGAAGCCTCTGGCCCAAGGGCAGCTTCCTGTGACACAGAGAGATCCACATCTCCCTAAGTTCACTGACAGAGAGGTGAAGTTGTGGGGAATCTCCCCATTTCTGGGAATGACAAGGAGACCAGAATACTCAGTATCTGCCATAGAGTCCAGGCCCACCAAAGTTATCAAATGCTTTTTCCTCAACAAGCGGCCCTGAGACAGAAGCTGGGTGTGGTGACAGGAGTCAGGCAGGAAGCAAAAGAGCCTACTGTCCCTAAGAAGGAGCCTGGGGCGTAGAGACCACAAAGGACCTCTAAGACGGAGACAGAGCCCTCCTTTAGTGCTCAAGAGGGGCCTAGCTCCCTGGCTGACGGTCAGGGTGAGGCCTCACACAGCACCGGCCTTTCTTGTATCTCTCAGCCCAGGTAATACTGCTTTCTGCGGCTGTGTGACTTTTGTGTGACCATGGGGGGGAGGAGGGGTAGACACAGTGACCCTGTGGAGGGACAGGCTAGCCCAGGCCCGTGATCCTGTGGAGGGACAGGCTAGCCCAGGCCCGTGATCCTGTGGAGGGACAGACTAGCCCAGGCCCGTGATCCTGTGGAGGGACAGGCTAGCCCAGGCCCGTGACCCTGTGGAGGGACAGGCTAGCCCAGGCCTGTGACCTCTGTGGAGGGACAGGCTAGCCCAGGCCCGTGACCCTGTGGAGGGACAGGCTAGCCCAGGCCCGTGACCCTGTGGAGGGACAGGCTTACCCAGGCCAGGGTTTTTCTCCAGGCCGTGTCTGTGCAGTCCTCTGACCCCCCCCCCCGCTCTCTTCCAGGCTCTATGCTTATTATCACTGGCCTGGCCTACTTCCTGCTGAGCAAGCGGAAGAAGACAAAGTCTGCTTCCAAGGGTCTGTCCCCCCCAGAGCAGTACACAGACCCCTCCAGCAGCGCCGTGAGCACCACAGGCTCCGGGGACACCGAGCAAACTTACACCTTCCACGGGGCCCTGAAGGAGGGGCCCAGCTCACTCTTCATTCACATGAAGAGTATCCTGAAAGGGAGCAAGAAGCCCAGCGCCCTGCACCCCCCAAGCACTGTGCTGGAGCTGACACTGGAGCCACCTGACTCACTGGCCAAGAAGAAGCAGGTGCACTTTGAAGACAGTGTGGTCAGAATCATCCCTTCCCTTGCTGAAGGTTTGGACAATGTTGACAGTGAGCCAGAAGAAGAAACTACCTCAGACACAACCCCCATCATCCCGCCCTCCCAGTCCCCACTCCTCTTGTCCTCACTCATGGCCACCGACCTGTTCTGATCAACTCAGTGGGGAGTCTACAGAGATGGATGGCTTAGCACGTTAGCTCCCCCAGACTCCAGATGACTCTGTGGTGGCCATGCCTCTTGAGCCACCAGGTGGTGTAGGCACCAGCAGCGCTTTAGAATCTCCAGAATGGCACTGATGAGGCTCATACCACTTGGAACAAGCACAGGTTCCTTCTTGCTAGCCTTGGGCAGGAAGAGAGACCATTCCTGCACTCCCTACAAGGTGATGGGTCCCACTGTATCAGGCACAAAGGGACAGAGGACATTTGCCCTGCCAAAAGTGATGGGTGTACCTTGCTCCCCACAAAGAGTCTAGCTTTCAGCAAGGGTCCCATTCCACCACCCAACACTGGAGCCCAGAGGCAATTTGAGTGTCTTGTGAAGAAAATGGAGGTGGTCATAAGTCCCAAGCTTGATTGTTCAGCATAGGGGGTGGGGAGAGGTTGCAGACCCTCGGGGTGAGAAAGGCCTGGCAGGATGCAGCGGTCTCAAACTGCGCTAAGCAGGAGGATTTTCAAAGGTGCTCAGGGAGACAATGCTGCACTGTACTCGCTGCCAGGAAAGGCAGGCCAGAAGAGCAAAGCTCCTTCCAGAAGCACTGCTGAGCACTCCCTATATCCCCACCTGCTAGATTCCAAGCAGATGATGCAAACAAAAAGAAGCTGAGAGCCCATGACAATGATGGCCAGGACACAATGTCCGCTCGCTGTATGTGGGTCAGGACCCAGAGCTGCCAGGCCCCAGATAGCCACACTGCATAGGGAAAAGGCTCAGCCATGCTTAGGCACCTAAGAAGTGGAGTGAGGGTAAATGTTTGTTCAAAATAGGAAGGAGGAGAGGAGGAGGAAGGGCAGTGTGCAGGCAGGCAAGATAGCCTTGGGGCTATCCAGAAGTAGAAGCTAGCCCAGAATGAAAAGAGAAATTTGAATCAGATACTTCTCCGTAAAGGATTTGCAATGTAGCTTTTACTTTCAAATTGTGAACTTGGTCCATAAGACTGTTGTCAGGGCAAGCAGCCTCTTGATTCTTCACAGGAAACCTTGATGCACAAGCAGTGGGGGAAAGACAGATCACTATGGTTTGTATAAGGGGAGAGGGCTCACCCCCTCGCTCCCAGAAGTGAGCCGTAGAGCATACTCTTTATGGTGCAGAAAAGGAGAATGCTCATTGTTGTACAATGTTCAGCATGGCCTATGACAGTGTTGGAAATGAGGTGAAGTAAGAGCCAGTGGGAAGCTGCCGTCGATCTGGTGCTGAATGCAGCCCCAGGGTCCAGATCAGCAGGGATTTTCTGGCAACAGAAGAGATGTTTGCACAAAATGGGTCGAGGGTCTGCATGCAGGTGGGAACTGTTTTTAAGCCCACCACCTGCCCCTGCTCTAGTTGGCCTGGGGTAAATGCAGTTTAACACCTGCCCAAATCCTCCCAGCTCTCAGAGCCAGCTGACTCTGAGATCTTCCTCACCATCCATGTCTTCAGTTTTCTAGTGAACTTACACCTTCTGCTTATTGCTACCACCTATAAGTGCTCGTAACTGCTCTTCCCGAAATGTATCGCTATTATTTGGTATTTGGTAACTCCCCAGTTCGCATGAAGTTCTGCACATGCTGTTCACAGCAAGGTCGTTCTCCCGAGGCTGAGCTCTGAGCTCTATCTTCCTAGAGAAACCCTCTGTGGTGTCACCCAGGAGAAGATCAGCTGTTCCTCTGCTGAGTAGGTAGACACAGGTGGGAACAGCTTTTGGTGGCCATGGCTTGCCCTTCCTGGAGTGGAGCCTCTGCCCTAGGGATGAGATGGGCAAGGGTGAGGAGGGCATCCATTTCAGAAGCCTTCTAGGCCTGGAGTAGAGTTCCCTGGATGTAAGTGGAAAAAAAAACAAAGTGAGGCTGGCACTGTTAGAGGCAAATGCCTATCCATGTACCTTCAAAGTGTCCTTTAATTTTTAGCTAAAAGTTCATAAATCAAGTTGAAGATACCAAGAGACATTCCTGTCCAAGTCACTTTAACTTTTTATTTGTTAGAATATATTGTTTATGTATTGGTAAACAGAGAGGGAGAGAATGTGTGTGTGGGGGGGAGCAGAAGAGAGAGAATGAGACAGAGAATGGGCGCACCAGGGCCTCCTGCCACTGAAAATGAACTCCAGATGTGTGTGCTACTTTGTGCATCTGGCTCTATGTTGGGGGGGGCGGTACTGGGGAATCGAACCAGGGTTGTCAGGCTTTGCAGGCAAGCGCCTTAACCTTTGTACCATCTCTCCAGCCCCAGATTTGATTCTTATTGACAATTTTCATAATGTATCTTTAAAAATATTTTTATTTATTTGTTTGAGAGAGATGAGAAAGAGGCAGATAGAGAGGGAGGAAGAGAGAGAGAGAAAGAGAATGGGTGCACCAGCATCTTCTACCACTGCAAATGAACTCCAGGTACATGTGCCACTTTGTGCATCTAGCTTTACGTAGATATTGAGTAATCAAACCAAGGCCATCAGGCTTTTCCAGCAAGTACATTTAACCTCTGAGCCATCTCTCCAGCCTCATTTTAAACTTTTAAACATGTTCTCCACTGTGTGGGGAGGGGAGGCTGGATACAGCCCAGCACTGTTACCAGTAGTCTTGAGGAGTTCCCTCCCTTAAGGACCTCCACTCTAGCAAAGTCAGATCCTGGACTACATGGGAGAAAAAATTTCAGGGCAAATCAGAGTGGCACAAAGTTAGTGTGTTTATTAAACAGAGGCAGGGATAGACCACTCTTCAGATTGAAGTGCGGACACACAGGAAAAGGAAATCCACACCCAAGACATAGGTCTGGGCTTCCCCAAAGGGAGAGAGTTGCACGTAGGTGACTTTGTAATGACGGTGTTATGGATGCGGGGATAGCCCTCGAACTCACATTCCCCCCAGATCCCAGCCACGGCAACAGTCTTGGTTCTAGTGCTCCTGAGGGAGAATTCACACAGGGACACAAGTAGGAAAGAAATCAAGAGCTGTCTTAGCAGATGACGAAGCAAAAGAGGGGAAATACCCTTCCAGAGAGGGGGTGGGGGGCAGACAGAAGCAAGGGGCAGTGGCAAACGGCTGCCTCTGCTCTGCACTCTTATAAGCTTGGTCTACAATATCATCTCCCCTTGCCCACCCCTGGGGCAGTCCTGACTGATGGCTCTCCTCCCATAGGTAAAGGCTTTCTTTGAAGCCCTTTTTACGCACAATTCAGTCCATTAGAATTAGATACAAGAATAAAGGAATAAACGTGGTGAGGGACATGCAGAACACAGCGCCGTGCTCTCATAGGATGAGACACGTTAGAAGAGGGCCAGTGGGGATGGCGGGGGCTGGGTTTGCTGGGGATGTCGCTCTTTTGGTAGAGTGCTTGCCTAGCATGTATGAAACCCTGGGTTCAATCTCTAGCAATGTGTACAAGCAGACATGATGATACAGGACTGTAATTCCAACACTCCTGAGGTAGAGGTAAGAGGATCCCAAGTTCAAGGTCATGAGTTCGAGGCCAGACTGGTTTACATGAGATCTTGCTTGAAGAAAAGGGAAGGGGTGAAGCTGGGGCAGAGGAAGCCTCTGGGAATTTTCCCAGTTTCCCTAGGTGGAACTGAGAGGAACTAAGCTAGTGAGTCATGGTTCAAATATCATCAGCCTTTCTTCACTGTTCTTTCTGAAACTGAGAGGGTTTTTTCTCCAATTTTCAAATGTTGTAACAGTTGGATGCCTATATACAACATATTGTGAGCTTATTCAACCCCATTGCCCTCTAATCTCTGCCCCGCCTCTACTGAGCCCTTCTCCCTCCGGCCACTTTGAGAAGATTCGCTTGAGTAGCATTTCTGCATTTGGTGTATGTCCTTCAAACAATTTGCAGAGATTTAAATGACTTCCAAGGTGCGACCTCATCCTCAGCGATGGGGACCAGACGCATGGCTCTATTCTGTTCCTACAGCAACCTAAGGAGTTCTTTTCCAAGGTCTCCACTCAGGTCCTCGGTGATTTTGGCTTTATCACAGAGCCTGAAGTTTCCTGACTCTGTCAGCAGGACAGGCAAGCCTAACCCCCCTACATGACAAACCATTTTCCTTTCTCAAGCTTTCCTTCCCAGGAACCAGAATTTCCCTCTCTTTTTCTCCTGCCTTTAACCCACTGTGGTAAGTAGTTGTTTTGCCAGGGGGAGGGTCCTTCCAACCACTCTGAGTCCATAAGAAGTGCTCCTAATTTATTTTCTTTTTTAAATATTAAATTTACTTATTTGTGTGTGAGAGAGATTAGAGAGAGAGAGAATGGGGACACCAGGGCCTCCAGCTGCTGCAAATGAACTGCCACCTTGTGCAGCTGGCCTATGTGGGTCTTGGGGAATTGAACCTGGGTCCTTTGGCTTTGCAGGCAAGCGCCTTAACCGCTAAGCCATCACGTGATGAGGACCCTTGCCATAGGTGCACAAGAGCTTAGCTTGAGCCCCGATCTAGTCTTCACCATCTACATGGACAGAGCTCCTCTGAGACCTCACTTCCCCATGGGTGAAGGGCAGATCATCACAGCACATCTCTTAGAGAATGGCTGCGGATTAAATATGATTATATAAATGATGTTCTCACAGGGTCCCCCCACCCTGGAATTTCCCCAGCCCGGGTCACTAGTACCTGTAGCTACTCAGAGACGACTTACTTCCTTCTTGGTCAGCTCTCTGGCCTGCAGCTGTCTCTATAGGCTGCAAGTGACTCCTCTCAAGTCCCATCTGCTGCTTTAGCCCAGCCAATGGCATGTTTGCCTTGGAAAGTAACTTGGCTCTTTTATCCTAGGGTTCTACCCCTCCTCTCAAGGAAGCATACCCTTTGGCATATCCAAACAGGAAAACCTCTTGTCCCATCCCCTGTGGGCACAAAATCTCAAGCTCTGTCTGCATACAGGCTCAGTGAACCAGCTGTCATTTTCCTTTGAAAGCCCCGGGTGCAGCTGCTGGCCTGCTGGTGGGCAGTCAGCTGTTTGGAGGCCTGGAGATGGAGAAAAGGAGATATTCTCAGCAGGGAGGGGAGGTAAAGAGGACTGTACCTGGCGGTGGGAAGGAGGCTTTCCCCACAGGACATACTTGAGCAGCCACATGTCATCACCAAGAAAACAGGGAAAAGCCGGGTGTGGTGGCGCACGCCTTTAATCCCAGAACTCAGGAGGCAGAGATGGGAGGATTGCCGTGAGTTCAAGGCCACCCCGAGACTACGTAGTGAATTCCAGGTCAGCCTGGGCTAGAGTGAGACCCTATCTTAAAAAACCAAAAGATTAAAAAAAGAAAAAGAAAAGAAAGAGAGAAAGAAAACAGGGAAGACGTAAGTCATGATCTTTGCATAGAGCAAGCAGGAATTTTGAGAAGCCAAGTTTCAGTTAAGTGGATAGATACAATATGAGGGCTGCATAGACAGAATGACATCCTGGAAGGCAGGAGGCCAGGAATGCGGTCCCACCAGCTCCACTGTGCCTGGGACCTGAGGGTTGAGTCCATCCCCAAGGGTCTTGTCAGCTCTGAGGCTCCAAATGCCCAGCATGCGCTCATGCTGTGGAGCAAGCGCAAGGGACCCATCGGAATGAGTCTAACTATAAGCTGTGTGACTTCTTAAATATACATAGAATATTTATGGAAATATATGGGAAATTTATGTCCTCTTCTAGGACAATCTGAGAGGTAGAGATTTTCCTGGGAAAGGTACAGGAACCTTTCCAAGGGAATGTTTACCAGCTCACAGATATGGATGCCTCAAATCAAATTGTTCTTTTTAAAAAAAATTTATTTTATTTATTTATTTATTTGAGAGAAAGAAGGAGAGAGAGAGAGAAAGGGAGAGAATGGGCACACCAGGGCCTCCAGCCATTGCAAACGAACTCCAGATGCATGCACCCTCCTTGTGCATCTGGCTTACGTGGGTCCTGGAGAATCGAACCGGGGTCCTTTGGCTTTTCAGGCAAACACTTTAACTGCTAAATCATCTCTCCAGCTCTCAAATTGTTCTTTTAAAGAGCAGATAAATAAAGCCAATAGGCACTGCCTTTAATGACTCATTTGTCCCTAAACAGTTGTTTCTGCTCAAGGCTGCACATGGCCCCAGAGGGGTGAGGTTCCATCCAGCCCACTACCACTTCAGTTTCCAGTTTCCTGGAAACTGGGTGAGATATTTGCAGACCCAAGTGTTAGTTCCTCTTTCCAGAGTGGAGCATGTTCCTTTACATTAAACCAGCACACCAGGCAAGCTTAGAGAATAGCCTGCTAAGGCCAAGAGCCATTCAACTCAGCAAATTACTTAAGCACCTACCATGTGGACCAGTATCTCATATGTTGCTGGAGCTGAAACAGTGATCCCATAGAAGGATGTTAAGTGTGGCTGGCAAGAGACAGAGGGATGACTTTGGGTAGCAGGAAATCAATAAAGAGAGATATGGGGCTGAGCTTCAAAAGCAGGTTTCTTTCTTTCTTTCTTTCTTTCTTTCTTTCTTTCTTTCTTTTCTTTCTCCTTTCTTTCTTTCTCTTTCTTTCTTTCTTTCTTTTTTTTTTTTTCCAAGGTAGGTTCTCACTCTGGCCCAGGCTGACCTGGAATTCACTATGTAGTCTCGCCATGGCCTCGAACTCACACCAATCCTCCTACCTCTGCCTCTCAAATACTGGGATTAAGGGTGTGCACCACCACACCTGGCCAAAAGCAGGATTCTTATTAGACACACCGTAGTCTACCTTGGGACCTGGGCATTGTGGTAAATTTCATCAGAGCCTGAAGTGGGCATTGTGTTTTCCACACCAAGCAAAGGTTTTCAACTGTGCAGTAGAGAGAGGTGCCCAGCAAGGACAGTAACAACTAATAGAACTAAGCCCTGAGAATATTTGGTCTCCAGTCCTCACTGTCTGAAAGGCCTGGTCTGTTACAGTCCCACTTTAGGGTGGGAGTCCAAAGCATGAGAACTTAGTCCCTTGCATCCTGGCCCATAGCTGAAAGCAGTGGGTTAGTAGGGTGTGGCTTCCTCTTTGCCTCCAGAGCAGTAGTATGGAGAGCTAATGCCAGCAGGAGACCAAAAGCTGAGGCTGGCCATAGACATCACCTGCCACATGGCTTCAGCCACTCATTCAGGCGTCCTTCCTTTTGCCTAGCTATTTTCTGTGCACTGACACAGTCCCTCCTACAGAGAGTAGTGGGGCTCTAAGACTCAGGGAGGGGAAGAATTTACAAGGCTCAGAAGGTCAGAAAGAGGAGACTCACAAGGGTCCTCCCTCCCCAAGGCAATGAAAGCAGTGGTGAACAATTGGGGTGCTGTCAGGGAGAGCTGTCATTCATGAAGGCTGGGCTGGCCTTTCCATGATGGAGCTGCCCTGGAGTCACCATGTTTCTGTAAGTAATCTCTCACCCATATTCCCTAAGTAACCTCAGTAGACTCCCTGGCTCACCAAGATAGACTTGTGTGGAATTGTTTCTGTGGTCTGTCATTGGTGCCCTCTCTTGGGTGGCTCAACATTTGTCCTCACCTTCCCACAAAAAGTTATGCAAGATCTCTTCTCATCCTGAAAAATTTTTTTACTATTTTATTTCTTTTTTTTTCAAGGTAAGGTCTCACACTAGCTCAGGCTGGCCTCAAACTCATAGCAATCCTCCTACCTCTGCCTTCCGAGTGCTGGGATTAAAGGCATGCACCACCACGCCCAGCTCATCCTGAGAATTTTGACCTAATGTCCTACTCTAGCTTGGGCCACTGTTACCAACATATACTTACATCACAGCTCTGGCAGTCCAAGGACATGATACCAGCATGGTGGGCTTCTGGTGAGGGCCCGCTTCCTGTTCATGGCCTGCTTGTGGCCCCATGATAGAAAGACGCCATCTGTCTTGTGTCTTTTCTTACAGGAGTTCTAGTGCAGAGGGCGCTGTGTAGATGGTCCAACCACCTTCCAAAGGCCCTACCTTCTAGCACCATCACACTGGGGACTAGTAGTGCTTCGAGAGATGAAAGAAACTCAGAGCTGGAGAAATGGCTTAGGTTAAGGCACTTGCCTACAAAGCTGAAGGATCCGGGTTTGATTCCCCAGGATCCACATAAGCCAGATGCACAAGGGGGCGCATGCATCTAGAGTCCGTTTGCAGCAGCTGGAGGCCTTGGCACACCCATTCTCTCCCTCCTTTCCTCTCTCTTTCTCTCTCTCTCCCTCCCTCCCAACCCATTTCTCTCTTTCAAACAAAGAAGAAGAAAAAAAGAGCGAGATGAAACTCACAGATAGACACATTCGGTCATTCACAGATCCTTTCCCTACCAGCTAAGTCACCAGGGTTCAGGGTTCTTTTTTTCTCCTTCCTTCCTTCCCTCCCTCCCTCCCTCCCTCCCTTCCTTCCTTCCTATCTTTTTTCTAGCAGGAAGGTGAAAAACAGACAGGAGATGGTTAGCAGGATGAGAGGATGGGGAGGCCAGCTCAGGTGGAACCAGGCGTAACAAGAGCACCCAGAGCAAGTCTGGACTGTTGACCCATTTTTACCTTTGTGATCTGTGGACACAAAGCACAGCTCTCAAACCAAAGGGAATAGAAAGATGTGTTCGTCCAAATACAGAGGTGGCTGATCAATCACTGTTCAGGGAACTAAAGATACCCCAAGATAGTTTTGGCTGTGGCTCTGTAACATTCCACTCCCTACAGTCACAGAACTCTCTTCAGTCTTCAGAATGCTCATCATAGCCATGGCCTTTTCAGTTATGCCACTCCAAACACATCCCAACAAGCGGGACCTGGGACCACCTGCATGAGCTTCCGTGTGCTGCTCAAGGCTGGAGCCTGGAAACTGGTGCCCTCCCCCAATCTGGTGAGTGGGAACCGTGCTGTGCTGTGCTGTGCCATATTCCCTGGGACATTTTCCTGCCACCCCCAAGCCTGGGATAAAAATCTTAGCATCGTCAGGGCTCCCCACACACTCCCCACACATAAAGAGGTGGCTGCCAATGCCTAGGGTCTCTAGAGGTTGACAGAGACAACAGCCATGCACACATCCCCGAGACCCCTTGCTCCTATCCCCAGAGCTGGCAGGTAACCCTTCCCACATTAGCTTGGCCCCAAACCCCAGTAACTGTTCCTCATTTCTCCATGGGCATTTTCAGTTCCTGTTTCTCTGGCTTGAGCAGCTTGCTGTGGCCCTGGTCATACAGCTGCCTAGCTGGGTCTCTCCCTATCTCCCTGAGCCTCCCTCCTCATTTACCATTTGCCTTACATTGCTCTGCAGAGAGACAGAGGCAGAGATCGCCCAATGATCTGGTCTTTTCTCCTAACCTTGTGCTGGCTGATCACCTCATGAGCTCCAGCCATGACTTCCCTGCTGGGATGAAATATCCCAGGGATACCACTGCCCCTTGCTGCAGGGGAGCCTGAAGTTTCACTGCCCCCACTCCTTGGCCACACATGCACTTCCTCCAGCAAGTCCATCCTCTGCAGGCCACCATCCCTAGCTCTGGCCAGTGATAGTGATGGAAAATTTCCAGTAAAGATTTTCTCAGGATTCACTGGAACCTTGCTGCAGGATGTCCTCCCTTTCCCAATCGTGGAAATGTCTGCAGAAGCAGCAGGGGTCACTACACCAAAATGATACAGCTGGTGATGGTGGACAGCGAAGGCAGAACACAGGTCCTAGCAGATGACCTTGAGACCCTGAGTATACCAAGCTGAGACTACTTGTTCCTGGGCTTCTTGTTCTGTGAGATAATAAAGTCCTTTTGTTTGATTTGTTTTCAATTATGACAGCTAAAATAATCCTAATCTACAGTATATCTTATTCACCCCTTCAGCAGGCTTGGCAAGGAGAAAAGATTTGATGTGGCCACAACGTCTTCCTTTTACCAGTGAACCAAATCATGTCCTCTGTTGCTGTAAATAAAGCTTTATTGGTCACAATAGCATCCATTCATTTACACGTTGTCTATGGCTGCTTTTGATTAAGTGGAAGGGATGACGTGCCCTGCAAATATGAAAAGAGTTATTATCTACCTTTCACAGAAAATATTTGCCAATCCCTACTGTAGACTTATTCGGCCAAGGGAGCAAAAGTTCTCAAAAATTGCTATAGGGGGCTGGAGAAGTAGTTTAGTAGTTAAGGTGCTTGCCTGAGAAGCCTAAGGAAGGACCCAGGTTTGATTCCCCAGAACCCACATGAGTCAGATGCACAAGGTGGCTCATGCATCTGGAGTTCCTTTGCAGTGGCTACAGGCCCTGACACACCCATTCTCTCTCTCTCTCCCTCTCTTTCTATCTCTATATCCATCTCTTTCTCTCTCTCAAATAAATAAATAAAATATTTTTTGAAAATTTTCCATAGGTTACACCAGTACATTAAACATGAAATTTTAGTGCTGGAGAGATGGTTCAGCCATTAAAGGTGCTTGCTTGGGTTCGATTCCTCAATACACAAGTAAAGCCAGATGTACAAAGTGCCACATGCATCTGTAGTTCATTTACAGTGGCAGAAGGCCCTGGCATGCCCATACTTTCCCTCTCTCTCTCTCTATCTATCTTTCATAAGTAAATAAAAATATATTTTAAAAAACATGAAATTGGACTGGAGAGATGGCTCAGCAGTTAAGGCACTTTCTACAAAGCTTAATGACACCCCCAGGCTTGATACCCCAAAACCCACATAAAGCCAGATGAACAAAGTGGCTCACAGTGCAGCAACTGAAGGCCCTGACACACCCATTCTCTCCCTCCCTCCCCCCAACTTTCCTTGCAAATAAATAAAAATATATTTTTTTAAGATTTTTTTCAATTTTTATTTATTTATTTGCAAGCAGAGAGAGAGAGAGAGAAGAGAGGCAGACAGAGAAAGAATGGGCATGCTAGGGCCTCTAGCCACTGCAAACGAACTCCAGATGCATGTGCCCCTCGTGCATCTGTCTTACGTGGGTCCTGGAGAATCAAACCAGGATCCCTTGGCTTCGCAGGCAAATGCCTTAACCGCTAAGCCATCTCTCCAGCCCCATAAAAATATTTTTTAAAAACATGAAATTTCAGCTGAATCCCAGACTCAGGAACTGAGGCAGCAGGGCCGAGAGTTTAAGGCTAGCCTGGGCTACATAATCCATGAAATGCCAGGAAAAAAAGCAAACTCCAGCCTAAGAAATCATGATCCGCCCTGCTATGATGTCACATTCTACAAAAGAATCTTGCCCTCACAGGATCACAAGACATATGAACTATTGATCACACTGAAACTGCAGCTTACAATGACTAATTTCCTATAGCAGCTTGACCAAACCCTGGGCCCAGTTGGAGCTGTTTGATCAAACATTGGTCAAGATGCCATAGCGAAATATTTTTTAGGTCAGATTAGTATACAAATCAGTAGCCTTTGAATAAAAAAGGTTACCTTTCATAATGTGAGCAGGCCTCACCTTATCAGTTGATGACCTTTGAGGAAAGATTGAGGATTTGGGGGCGGGGGAAGCAATTCTCCCTCAATTCTAAAACAAAGCCATCAGCCAGTGTTTCTAGCTCACCCACGTGCAGACTTCAACTCAACACAGTAGCGTCAACACTTACCCCAATCTCCAGCCTGCTGGAGCCTACCTTAGACTTAAGAATACCACAGGCTCCTGAGCCGCTCACATGAGGACTGGTTTCAGGCCCCTGTGGATACCAAAAACAGATGCTCAAGTCCATGTAGTCTACATACATCCTATCTACTTCAAATTCTCTCTAGACTATTTATACTTCTCAATATAATTTAAATGCTGTGTAAATAGCTGCTACATAGTATGGCTTAGAAGATAGTGGTGGAAAAGTCTTCACATGCTCAGAATAGTCACAACGTTTTTCCTGAACATGTTCCACTGCAGTTGGAAGAACCCATGAATGTGGAATACACACATAGCCTGCTGGTGCTGCTTCTCTGACAAACCCTGTGGAAGGCGTTGCTCAGTCTACTTCTGCCATAGCTCTAATGTCAACTGAACCAAAGCGTTTTTTATACACAAGCCATACAGGTCAAGCCCTGGGCTGTGCATGCCAGGATGGTTTGCATTCCTTGGAAGTAGCTTGTTTGCAGGAGCCCGTCCTCTGCGTTGAGAGACACCAGGAGCCCTTGTTTGTGTGAGTGCTCTGTGCTCTGTCCCAGCTTCTTGTCTTTTCCCTCTGGGAGGGTTCCACTTCCTGTGGCTGCTTCACATCCTGGCTGGAGGGAAGGCCCTGTCGCTTCATCTCTGTGGCCACAGCCCACCATTCATAGGAATTCTGGCTCCCACGCACCCAGGCTGTTTGGGGAGGATCAGCCCATCCTCTTTGAACAGTCTTGTGTGCAGAGCTTTGTTCTCCTGTGAAGCCTCCTCTCTGTGCTCTGTCCGGCCTGACTTCTGGAGCTCAGCAGTTTCGCTGCTTGCTGAAGGATTCGAAGCACGGAAGGACACAAGCTCTTTCTGATATGGCTCACATTGGAGATCTATGGAAGATGCAGTGTGCTGCAGAGTATTGCACTGCCACGTATTTCCATATTTGTGTGTGTATGTGTGTGTGTGTGTAGCATAGTGTACTCACTATACAGAGGCAGGTGCCCCGTGGGCACTCATGCAGAGGCCAGAGGAGAACGACAGGTGAGGTGTACCCTTCCATTACTCTTCCATGTTGTTTTCTTGAGACAGAGTTGTTGTTGTTGTTTTTCTGTCAGACTATCTGAATAGTGATTCACAATTCTCTTGTCTCCACTGACCCATGGGATTAGAGTTACAGGTGTGCAAGGATTTTTTACACAGGTGATACAGTCAAATTCAGGCCCTCTACCTGCCCAGCCGTCTTCTTTCACAGCCCCTTCGTTCTATTCTTATGACACTGCTAACAGTCCTCCATTTCTGGCAGCTTCCTATTGCTGGAGCCCCTGAGGGAGCCCATGCCTAAGGCTGAAATAGAGAGGAAGTGTGGATCTGTGGGGAGGGAGAGCAGGCGGCACGGGTGCAGATGCGTGGGGAACCTCAGAAAGCAGAGATGTCCTTTCCAGCCTTCAGATTTATGCTTCTGGATGAAACCACCCCCTGCCCAAAATACTCTTCATTTCCGCTATTAGGAAAATAAGGAGAAGGAAAGGGTAAAGGGAAAGCTTTGGGCTCTTGGCAAGCAGCCTATCAACGTCTCCTGCAGCGTGATTCCAGCTTCATCCTCACTGGAGCAGAGGCCACTTGCACACTTGTCCCCTTTCTCATGGCTAAATGGAGTGCTAAGCCTCAAAAGGAATCTACGACCGGGCGTGGTGGCGCACGCCTTTAATCCCAGCACTCGGGAGGCAGAGGTAGGAGGATCGCCAAGAGTTTGAGGCCACCCTGAGACTACATAGTTAATTCCAGGTCAGCCTGGACCAGAGTGAGACCCTACCTTGCAAAACCAAAAAAAAAAAAAAAAAAAAAAAAAAAGGAATCTACGGCAGCAATGCTTAGCTGTATTGGCTTTTAAAGCCAGCCTCCTCCTTCCTAGAAAACTCTGTGTTCTCATACTAATAGCCTGGCTCTAGCATGTGTTGAGGGTTCCTTATAGTAACACAAAGTTATAATCCACACATTAACTTGTAGAGCTCATGAAAATCATTTGACACAGAAAAAGAGAGCCAATCCTCACACAGCCTGCTGCATGATGTGGGTGCCCTCAGCTCTGGAGTGTGCCCAAGGCACCAGCGCAGGAAGCATCCTATGTATGATTCAGAGTAATCATCCAATCATCCAATTGCCTTCTAAAGAATGTCTTTTTGCAATCACAATGACTTTTTGAAAAATTCCTCCAGAAAGTCATTTGTTCTGAATCTTACGCTGGAGATGAGGAAGAAGGGGAAGAACCATCCACACAAGGCCATCCATAAAAGGCCTTGGGAAATCAATGAGTAACGTTAATTCCAAAGCCCACTTACTGCTGGGTGGGGGTGGCCTTGGAAATGGTTCCCAGAGCAGGACATGGTGGTGGATGCCTGGAACCAGAAGGTCAAGGTCATCCTCTGCTACATAAGGAGTTGAGGCCAGCCTGAGATATATGAGACCCTATCTGAAAAAAAATAAAAGATAACGATGATGATGACAAAGAAGAAGAAAGGAAGGAAGGAAGGAAGGGAGGGAGGAAAGAGGGAAGGAATTATTTATAATAAAACCTATTAATCTAAGGCCGGGCGTGGTGGCGCACGCCTTTAATCCCAGCACTTGGGAGGCAGAGGGAGGAGGATCGCTGTGAGTTCAAGACCACCCTGAGACTACATGGTTAATTCCAGGTCAGCCTAGGCCAGAGTGAGACTCTACCTCAAAAAACCAAACAAACAAACAAACAAAACTTATGAATCTAAATCACATCTTAGCAACACATGCCCCGTATCCCAGAGGGACAAAGGTGATTCCCCATTGCATTGAAGCAGCACCTGCTGCCAAGACACCTCTAGGCAAAGCTAAGCAGAGCAGCCTGCTTGGCGCCTCCCCGCAGACCACACCCTGCGGATTTTATCAGTGTCCATGATCCTCTCAGCTCCCCACTTGCAAATCAAACCTAAATCCTTTCTTCGTGGCTCATTAGTGAAGCAGAGGGTCAGGAGTGCTTCCGTTTGATTTTTTAAAAATTTTTTTATTTTTGGAGAGAGACACAGAGAGAGACAGAGAAAGAGAGGGAGAGGAAGACAGATAGAGATGGGCGCACCAGCAGTCTCTCAGCTGCTGTGAACGAAATCTAGATGTGTGCACCCCCTTGTGGGCAAGTGCAGCATTGCTCCCTTGCGTCACTTTGCATCTGGCTAAACGTGGGACCTGGAGATTGGAACCGGGTTCTTAGGCTTAGCAGGCCTTAACCACTAAGCCATCTCTCCAACCCCATTTGATTTTTTAAAGATTATTTATTTATTTATTTATTTATGAGAGAGAGAGAGAGAGAGAGAGAGAGAGAGAGAGAGAATGGGTTGTCAGAGCCTCCAGCCACTGCAAATGAACTCAGATGTATGTGCCACCTTGTGCACCTGGCTTATGTGGGTACTTGGGAATCAAACCTGGGTCCTTAGGCTTCACAGGCAAGTGCCTTAATCACTAAGCCATCTCTTCAGCTTTTCATTTGTTTGTTTGTTTTTATAAATGGGTCTTACAAATCAGTCTGGCTGCTAAGAAAATCATGATATTTCCCAAAGATATGAATGGTGGAATGATGTAAGAATGGACTGCCCAAGATGGGCTCCCTGCCTGCTTTTTCAAGGCCTCTTTGAGTGGCGCCCCACAGCCCTTCTGTGAGGTCCCAGGCTGGGTTACAGACAAAGGTCATTCTACTCTCCTTCCTGGTGGTGACCCAAACAACCTCACTTTGTGGGGCCAGGGGGGCAAACTACAGTTCTTTCACATTACTCAAGTGTCACCTGGGATGGGGCTAGAGGCCTCCCTCAGTCTGTTTTCTTTCCTGGATCTGGCAAAAAAAAAAAAAAAAAAAAAAAAAAAAAAAAAAAAAAAAGGCGAAAGCAAATCACACATCAAGTACTGATTAAACACTAGGACAGTCTGGGCGGAGTCAGAATCTAGAGAAACACAGGCAGCACCAGAGATGAGGAGGCATGCTAGGGGCCAGGGAACACCTGAAAGGGAAGGCCCTCTGAGCCTAGGCCTGAAGGATATGAGCCTGCAAGGTATGTGGGGAAAAGTCTTCTTGGCCAAGGAATAGCAAGGGAAAAGGCTGAGAGACAGAGACAGTGAGACCAAAACAGACAGACGGACAGGTCGAAGGAGAGAGGCCGAGACAAAAGAAAGGAGGCCTGATCTACTGGGAAGGGGCTATCAAACGTTGGCTTCTGTGTCACATGTATTATGCCATCATATTTCTAAGCACTCTTATTGAAGGTGTGGTATAGGACCTCTAAGATGACAATAAAGACCAAGACTTTTACCTTAACAATCCACTACTTCAGCACGTGGACATGTGTCCTAGCTACAAACTGGGGCCGTGACATATCATATCCATATTTGGGACAGGAAAGTAAAGGAGAGACATCTTTTTTTTACTTCTCTCCTGTGTACATTTTTCCTGTCTCTGTCCAGCAGCGCATGTGAGGACCACTTCTAGCTTTAAAAAGAAGTTAGGAAAAGTATGATAGAATTGTTAAGATTCATTTAAATGGATGTTTTCTTTTTTTTTTCCCCACTATGGTCCACACTAGTAAAAACATTTTATATTATTATAATCCAATGCACATGGCTGAGCATAAATAATGAAAGCAAAAGTTGTCTAAAACACCACATATAGTGTGTGCTGTACACTGGTATTTTCTCACCTACTTTTTAATTTCTCCTTTACTTTTGAAAACTCTAGTCCTGTCATCCTGCATTGTTTTGTAAATGTAGTATGAAAAATGCAAGTAGACACAGCCATCCCTAGGGACCAGCTTCTGCTGCTTCAAACAAGTTGATTTTCCACTCTTTCCCTCTCCCACTCCTTGCTCCCTCTTTTCCTCACCCCATTTTCCAATGAAAGGAGAATGGGAATGGGGTTGGCGACTCCCAGTACCACATTACCCACCACAAGTGAGAGGGAGCCACCTTGGGCAGTTCAGTGTCCCCTCTACTGAAGGAAGCGAGGGCCCCTGTGATGGATGTTAATGTCACCTGAAATGAGGCAGTCCTCCTGTGTACTGCCCACAAGCACCATGGGGGTGGGGCACCTGTCACTGGATGATGCTCAAGACACTTCAGACCTGCTGTCCCCGATCCACTGGTCCCTCCAGGCTAGGCAACACCAAGAGCTGGGGGTGTGATTCATGCTCAAGTGCAGAGGGCCTTGGGACTGCTTTGTCTCTCAGAGCCCCAAAGAGACCATCACCACGTGCTGTTTACTTCTTCACTTGGGTGGAAACGAACTATGGGTATCTAAGGCTCAGAAGCTGAGAGCTATGTTGGATTTTATGCACATTTTAAAAACCTTTTAGAAGAATACAGTTATTGGTCTCAGCTCTGACCACATCTACCCTTTGGGCTGTGGAAAGGGAAAATGTATCCCAAAGCAGATCACCAGCCATAGGAACTCCAGGGCTGGCAGAAGATGGGTCATTCTCCACCAACACAAGCAAGGACAGAGTGAGCAGTGCCCCTTAAGCTGGCCATCCTTAGCATCTTCAGGGTTTGCTGATGGGGAAATTGGCGGGGGAGGGGGGGTCACAAAAACATAGTCACACAGGAAGTAAATGGCAGAGCCCAATTTCAGCCCCAGTTCAGCGGCTGCAATCATTGGCAGTTCACTCAGTTGGGGATCCCGAGGCCTATGTACTCCGACCGCGCCACCCCCCAGGCCAGTTTTTGTGTCTGTGAAAACCGCACATTCTTGGAGGATACACATCACACACTAAAATGGCCGTGTGACCCTGAGAAGATGAAGAAGCCGAGATTTATGTTGGCATGGGGGCACAGAGGTCAGGAGGTCGGGACCTGGAAAGGAATGGTGAGATAAAACAGAAGCTACAGAGGTTTCCCCAGTCTCACCCCCCTGCCCTGCCTGGCCCACGCCACAGCAACACGCAACTGTCCCTGGCTCCCTTGATGGCCAATGGTTTTGCCTCTTTGCCTCTGTGCAGCCAGATCTATCTGTGCCCAAGAGGCGGTGAGAAGGCTACATTTCTTATATTCCCCATGTTATTTCCTTAAACAATGTAGTTTTCTGAGAAGCCACGCTTCTCCATACAGGTGCCACCTGAACAACAAATAACAAATGTTCCGAGATTCTCCCTAGGGCTATCTATTCCCTCTCCCCTCCCTCGATGGGCTTTAGTGATGAAATATACACACATTCACACACACACACACACACACACACACACACACACACACACACACACCCCCCCCCCCGCCCCAGAAAGCTCATAGAACTTGCCGCAGCGCCTGCGCGGAGGCTCTTGTTGACCACCCCCCCAAGAGTCCGCACAAGCCTAAGGCTCCCCCAGACCCCACCCTTGGGCTGCTAAGGCCCTGGGGATGCACGCTGTGGTGTTGGGGAGAAGCATCCACCCAAGGCCAACCGCCCAACCTTTCCCCGCAGGTGGCCAGCCAGGCACCAGGGAGGGTGGGCGAGCCATTGGCCAATGAGAAGCAGGGGGCGTGTCCTGGCGGTGAGGGGCGTGTCCCGGGCGGGCAGGACTCGGGCTCTGCAGAGGCCGGCTGCAAGCGCTGGCGCTCTGTCCCCTTGCAGGCGCAGCTCTGGTGCAAGCGGAAGGACCGCACTGCTGGTGGCTCCTGGACCGTGCGATGACTGGACGGTGAGTGATGCCCAGGCAGCACGAGTGGTAGTGGGCGTCCCCAGAGCACCCCCCCCATTCCCTGACCCCCGGGGCCGCCATCAGGCAGGGGCCCGGGAGCCTGGACACTTGTGCCCTTAGGCTGCTGCGCGCGTGTCTCCTCCCCCTGCCAACCTTGCGCACTGCGGGCCTTGGGTCTCTACTGAGAGCTGGCATTGAGCCTGGCACACCCCCCTCTTAAGGGTAAAACACTTTAGGGGTTAAAATATTGGCAGGGAAGAGAGCAGGAGTGCAGGTTACACCTGTGCTACCCTGTCCCTTGCTTCAGCCAGTCTCCTAGAAGCTTGGGTCTTATTTAGAGTTGGGAAGAGGGCTTCCAGTCGCTCCAACACAGCTATCTGATTTCACAGATGGAAAACTAACTCCCAGACGATAGCCGACGGAGGGGCTTGTCTTACAATCGCTGTTTGTGGAGGGTTAGTGCACAATACAGTATTCCGCTCTCCCCTCAGGACACTGTGATATTGGTACTGTCAACCCGTTTTTAGAAGTGAAACTGAGGTTTAAAGAGTTAAAGGCGGGGATACGATAGTGTAGGTCAGTTGATAAAGGGCTTGTCCAGCATGCACATAGCCCTGGGCTCTATTCCCAGTACCACATAGTGGCACTCTTTTCTAACCCCAGCACTCAGAAGGTGAAGGCAGGAGGACAAGAAGTGCAAGGTCACCTTTAGCTATATAGTAAGTTTGAGGCCAGCCTGGGATTCATAAGACCCTGTCTCAAACAAGAAAGTTATAGGGCTGGAGAGATGGCTCAGCGGTTAAGGTGCTTGCCTACAAAGCCTATAAGCCTGGGTTCGATTCCCCAGTACCCACGTAAAGCCAGATGCACAAAGTGGAGCATGCATATGAAGTTCATTTGCAGTGGCCAGAGGCCCTGGCAAGCTTATTCTCATTCATATTTTCTCTCTTCTTCTTTCAATAAAATTTTTAAAAAGACCGTTACAAAATTGTCCACGTTTACCCAGTTAAGACACTGGTAGAGGTGGGATTTGAACTCAGGGCAGCTCCCTTGAGGGGTCTTGTACTTCACCCCTTGGCTGGAAGCCCTTCCTCTGCTTCTTACTCTAAGCCTGTGGGAAATTGCTTCCTCTCGCGGCCAGTGCTAGAGCAGCCAGAGCATTCTTAAAAATCCCATGAGGAGAGCTTCAGAAACCTCAACTCACATGGGAATGAAACAAGGCCACACAGCAGATATAGGCTGGGATTCTGGAGTGGGAGCCAAGCAGATAAGACTCCAGAGTTCTGCATTCCATTAGCAGAAAAGACCCTGGCTGCCCTGGCTGCAGTTGAACTGCCCACAGCACTAAGGCACTAATGTCAGGACTTATTGCCAGAAGCCATGAAAACAAGCACACAAAACACAGGAGCTCTAGACCAGGAGAATGCAAACTCCTGCTTCCCTGTGCATTTACCAGGTCATTGTCACCAACCTGGAGGTCCTGGGGAAAGGGAAGGGAAGATGGTCAGGAGGGGGCTGAGAGAAGAGAGATGGGGGAAAAGAGAAGTTGACTGCCATCTTAGGGCAAAAAAAATTTTTTTTAATTGGAAATTGTAATGGGGTATTTCAGCACACTGTTGTGTCTTTTCGGTCTGTTTCATCATTTCTGGTTATCCATCCCAGTAGTGATATTGAAAGTAAAGCTGATGACTAAAGTGCCCATCTGAAGCCCAGAGACTCCAGGGGATAGTCTGAGGTTGAGAACAGGATTAAGGTCCAGGACCCCTAAGTCAGGCCTGGCAGGGCTGTGCCAGGCACAGAACTTCGAAGTTGAGCTCCTATAAACACACGGCTCTGAGAGGACTGCTTGACTACAAGGTCTACCAGAAAGCCCTCGGGACTATCTCCTAGGGACCTGGATCCTGGTTTTAGGGCTAACCTCTGCCTGTCTCTTGACTGGGCAGCTCCTGGGGGAGACCTCTTACCCACTTTGAGTCCCATCTCTGGCACCTCACTGTCTCTCTGGGCCTGACTCCCAGTGTCATCAGTGTCCATTGTGAATGAGCCTCTTGCAGGAGTCATCTTCCAGGTCTCCTTTGCCTTCAAAAGAAGTCATCAAGGATTCTAGTCGAACTGATGAGGAATCCCGGTTCTGAAAGAGAAGGGACTTGCCCAAGGTCATATAGCAAGGGAATCAGAGAGGGTGCTTTGAGCCCAGGAGGGCCTTGGAAAACTGGGTGGTTTTCCTCTTCTGAACTACATTTGGTGTGTTAAAGGGATTATCATCAAGTAGGATTGGAAAGTGTGTTAAGGGGTTATCATCAAGTAGGAAGCAGCTGTGCTCCCAAAGCCCTTGCAGTTTCCCATTTCTGGCGAAGGGGAACTTGTCGTCCTCTGGGTCTACTTTCTGACTACTGACTCCTTTTTCCCCAGGATGTACTCTTGAGACAGATTTGGAGGCCCTCCCCCTGCTTTGTGACAGATGGGAAGTTGGGATGTGGTGTAGATCCATAGCTGTAGGGCTTGGAAGCACCCAAAGGGCACTGTAGACCCGCTGCCACTCACCCTATGGCCCAAGAGGTGGCACAGCAACTGAGGTCACAGACCAGGTTGATGCTGAAGCAAAGCACCTGCCCAGACATCTCTTTGTGATGCCCACCCCCCACAAAGCGGAGATGGGATTTCAGACCTGCCTGCAGTAGTGTGCAGTTCTAGTGTGTGTGCATGCACAAACACATGCATGCACATATATCATGCCCATGCAGTTTTCTGAGAGGAGAGAGGGAATTCAGTTTTCAAAAGACTCCAGAACACTCCTTGTGCCACAAGACTCGGAGACCTAGTACCTTGTCTTCCAGGAAATATCCCACTTGCACTTGCCCAGAGGCTGGGTTGAAGGTAGCACAGGTGGAGTCGCCATGATTGTGCTCAGGGCAATCTGGTGGCAGCTGGCACCGAGTGCTCAGGAAGTGTGCTCAGTAGTTCTACACCGATGGCCCCTGTCAGTCTTGACATTAGCCATTCTGAGTACCTGTTTGACCAAAAGCTGTGGCTGAGCAGATCCTCGTTTCTTGAGATCTCCTCTTCCATAGACAGGAAATAAGCTTGACTCAGGGTGGAGGAATCCTGGGCTCACTGGGGAGCTAGTTTGTTAAAACAGTGAGCTCTGAGGTCAGCCAGAGACTCTCAAAGGATAAGGTAGAAAGTGATGGAGAAAGACACCTGATGTTGACCTCTGGCCTCCACACACATGTGCACCTGCTCACACATGCATGTGCACTCAGACACATGCAAAGATATGTATTTCCAAGGGGTAGCCTGTATCCAGCCAGATCCCTTGGGAGGCAGCTGGTTTCTCCCTGGCAGAGCTCCTGCCATTTGCTGGCTGACAGGTGTCGGGAGGGCCTCTTAGGGGTTCATTGTTTTCACTGTCTGCTTGTTGCCAGTGGCTGGCATTTGCAGGCTGCGGTTGGGGAGGAGCAAGGATCCTTGGGCTCCACAGGTGCGCAGGACAGTGTGGCCTGCACCTGCCTCCCCAGCCCTCTAGAAGTCTCCCAGCTATGTCCAGGCCCTGTCTTCCTTTATCTGCTCAGGTCACTTTATTTCCTATTTGATTTAAATTAGACCTAAGTGAGAAAATCAGAATCATGATGCCAGGAGAGGTAAGAACAGAAGTGGCCAAACTTTCTGATTTCACTGACCAACTTACATAATGCCAAGTGGGGGCAGCACCAGCAACACGCACAGTCCTTCTGTAAGAAAAGACCCCATAACACTGAGAAGTAGCCATCACAGTTTCACAATAAAAGACCTTTGGGTGCAATTAATTCATTTTCCTTGAAATCCCACTTTGCTTGGCTTCCATTGCTCTTCTGCAACAGACCCAGAGGAACGGGGTCCTGTGGTGACCTGAGGAGTGAGATTCGGACTTCTGCTGTGAGAAGTGGCTTGAGACCACAGAAAAGGAAAGAGAGCCCCGCACCTGAGGGTCGTAGGTCCTCCTACAACCTCTGTGGCAGCCAAAATAGTTCAGTTGGGAGAGCATTAGACAGAAGAAACCTCTGTGGCCTTTGTCCCTGGATAGCAGGCTGTGCCAGCTATCGCTGCCTCCACGTGGCTGGCAGACAGTCACTGAATAGAAAGAAGTAACTCGTTGCTTGCTCACTGGGGACAGGTAGCCTGAGCTGGCATGCTGCCTGAAGCCCCCTCTGGAGAGGTTTTTCATGGCCTTCTCCAGCCATGAAAACCAGCAAGCTTGGCCTGAGCTGAGTTCCTGGGGACTGGGGGGTGGGGAGAAGGCCAGGACAAAGAAAGCTGCTGGGGGGGAGGGGAGCAGCCCCTGAGGACTCTGCCTGTCCAGCTGCATCTGTCACTCACTCTGCTCTTCAGACTGTTCAGCGCAGCCTCTCTTCTCTCCCCAGCTCCTGCTTCCACAGCAGCATGTGCACACTGGGCTTCTTTGTAGGCTTCAAGTCAAGATAAGATGGTGCTGTTTTATGGTAAACAGCCCACTGGAGATGCTACTGCTGGGAAGTCTTACCCAGGACCCAAGGAGCTTCAGAGCTGGGAAGGCAGTTTCAGGAACAAACAAACTACTCTGAATAGAGAGGCACCCCACTTTGCTCGCTGGCAGGGGTGAGCATGTTCTGCCCTGAAGTTCTCCCATCCACCTGTGCACCCCTAGAACACTTTGCAACTCACTAAGACCCCGTGAGCATGAGAATGTGTGGCAGTGGCCTTGGCCTGATAAAGGAGCAAAGGCAAAAAACGGTGTCCACGGGAGCGTCCAGGCTCAAGACTCTGGGGCGCAGAGGGATGGAATATATGTCACCACTCCGGGTGGAAGCATGTGAGATCCTGAGTGACACCTCACTTAGGACCATGTAGCCGGTGAGTGTCAGAGGACACAGAAGTAATGTGTGCTTCTCTTAAAGGAGAGGCTGTTTTTGTAGGCCCACCCCATGAGCCCTTAGGACTCAACCCAGAACACTGGAAGAGCCCTGTTTGCCTTGAGCTGTCCTTCCCTAAATGGTGAGCCTCATTCTGTCCCTGCCAAGCTTCTCTGTGTACCCTAGAAGCCCACCTTCCCCTTTGCCTTCCTGGTGTTGAGCACCGGCAATCCAGAGCCCTGGCTTTTCCTTGTGACTCCTGTGAGTACCTATGCCACCCCACTGCAGGTAAAGCCACTCAGCACGTGGCTGTATCCTGCATCTAAGCAGGCCCTCAGGGACCTGCTAAAGGATAGCAGGGAGGAAGTAGTATTTTGCAAAAACTATTACCTGGAGCTCTAGTGAATGGGGCTTCCTGCTGTCAAAGCAGTCCCTTTTAACTGTTATTTGCATACATTTTCCATTTGAAGGAAGAATGCTAGAATTGAAAAAAAATGCCAAACCCACTGGAGGTTAGTATTTTAACTATCCCCGTGGGAAATTAAGTCTCAGAAGGTAAAGTGTGCAACTAAAGCCACCAGGTCTTAGCAGTTCGCAGCCCAGGAAGTCTTTTCTGTTAATAAATAACCACTGCTTGACTTGCAGGAAATCCCACTGTCAGGCTCAGAGTTCACAACAGAGGGCCGAGACAGTTTTGGGGGCTCAAGGTTCTATTTAATGCCAAGAAAGACTGGCGGGATCCTAAGCAAAAGAGAAGGAAGCCTCAGAGCCCTGAGTAAGGGGAGGAAAGAGATTGTAATGGCTCTCAGGAAGGGGAGAGGAAGAACTCCATTGGAGGAGAAGGGAGTTGAGCACCTGTGACTCAAGGTGAGTCTGTAAATATATGATGGGAGTGGAGGCATTCCTTTTCTGGGACTTGATTTTAAAGCCACTTATTAGGGTTCTCTGGAGTGTCTTTGGAAACTCCCTCCAAGAGGGGAAGTTTGATGGCCACATCCCCACCCAGGGCCACAGGGACTGTGACTATGAGGAGATCTCATTCCTAATCCAGGTCCTGGGGTTGTAAGGGTTAGTCAGTTTCCTTAAAAGTAAGTAGCTAGGGATGCTCTGGTCCTGGGCACACCGTTGGGAGGGGCCAGGAAAGGTGGCTTTCCTGGAATCTAACACTCACAGTTGTCCTGCTGCATAGAACAAAAAGTGCCTATTCTCATTCAAGGGGAGAACGACAGTCCTATAAAAAGAGATAGGTCATGAGCCAGAAGCCACCCCAAAAGTGCATCTCTGTTTCAAGGGTGGTTCACCTACCTATTTTCCGTTTCCAACATATTGATGTATGAAACATTAATTGTATGTTCATTAATTAAACAATTGGCTGTATTAGTCTGTCTAGGCTATGTTATACTGTAGTAACACATCCCTGGATCTATTAGCATTAGTATTGGTATTAGCATTGGTCAGACTGGGCTAGGTTATGCTGCAGTAACAAATCTCTGCCAGCATTAGCATTAGTAATGGCATTAGTATTAGCACTGGCATTGTCAGTCTTGGCTGGGCTTATGCTGTAGTTACAAATCCCTGGCAGCATTATTAGCATGTGGCATTCTGAACTAGGTTGTACTGTAGTAACCCATCCCTGGATCTAGTCGTTTCTCACAGCAGAGGTTTGCGTCTCTTTCCCAGTCCAAACCCATTGTAGGTTGGTCAAAGGTTCTGATCCACCATAGAGTGACATCATTAGATTATGCAGCTTTCTGCGTCTGTGGCAATCGATAGGCACTGGTTCTTTTCAAAGTTATTTTTTTACCCAGGTGTGGTGGTCCACATGCCTTTAGTCTCAATACCCAGTAGGCTGAGGTAGGAGAATCACTGTGAGTTTGAGGCTAGCCCAGGGGCACAGAGTGAGTTCCAGGTCAGACTGGGATAGAGTAAGACCCTGCCTTGAAAAAACAACATATTAAGTTAGCATACAAAGAAAGCAATCAGTTTTATCATGACGTCTTCATACCTATGTGTTATTATACTTTGTTCTAATTCATTCTTCTCCCCCACTGCTCTCCCCTGTACCCCTGCTCCCTTTTGGCTAGTTCTCTTTCCCCAAATAGTCCCCCTTCCCTTTTCCTGTCACATGTACTCCATGGCCTTCTCTTTTCTTTTCCTTTTAAGCTCTCTTCCTCCCTTCTCATGATCTGCTTTCTAGTTTCGTGACTACACACACAATTTGAAATCTAGTTTCTACTTATGAAAAACTGTGAGAAATTTGTCCTTTTGGCACATTTTGCTTAACGTGATCATTTCCAGTTCCATCCATTTTATTTTTCCACAAGTGTCATAATTCATTTTCATTTATAATTGAATACATTTGCATTTTATAAATACATATGTATATACATATATACACAAACCTACATATATACATGCATGTAATATATATTACATTTTCTTTATGCATTCAGCTGTTGATAGATATCTAGGTTGGTTCCACCTCCTAGCTACTGTGAATAATACATCAGTACATAAAGAGGCACTGATCTTGCTGGATATGTTGACTTAGAGTCAGGCTTACATTAAGGTTTTCAATCCATTTTGAATTAATTTCTTACATGCTGAAAGATGTGTATCTAGTTTCATTCTTCTGTCTGTGAGAATCTATTTTTTTTCAGCTCCATTTGTTAAAGGGGCTGTATTTTCTCAAATGTATGTTTTTGTTAGAAATTAAGCAGCTATGGCTTTGTGGGCTTATTTCTGAGTTCTCTATTCTATTCCATTGGTCTGCATATAAGTTTTTGTGCCAGGTCCGTGTTTGTTTGTTAATACAGCTGTGTAATATAGTTGGGGATCAGCTATCCTGATACTTTCCAGCATTGTTCCTTCTGCTAATGATGATTTTGGCTGTTCAGGGTCTTCCATACGTAATTTGGGATTTTTTTTCTAGTTCTGTAATGAATGTCATTGAAATTTTTATGGGAATTGAGTTGAATTTGCAGATTACTTTTGATAGTATAGCCACCTTCACAATATTAACTGTCAATAAAAGATCTGCAAGTGAGAAAGGAAGAAGTCAAATGATTACTATTTTTAGATGGCATGACCCTATCCTTAAAAAGCCTCAAATACTTCACTAGAAAAAAAAATTCAAGCAAAATAACAAGATAAACAAATCAACATACAAAACTCAGCAGCTTTCCAAGATACCAATAACAAACGTAATTAAAAAAAAAAACAACATTCACAAAGTCACAATGGCTTTAAAAAAACAAACCTTCAGCCACCTAGGACTAAACCTAACCAAGGAGATGAAGAACGTTAAGACGCTGAAGAAAGAAGTTTAAGATGACACTGAAGACTGGAGAGGGGTCCCATCACTGCTTTTTGTTTTCATTTTTAATTTCTTCTTTGATAATTTCATATATATGTTGCATTTTGACCATATGCACTGCCCACTCCCCTTCCTTATTCCCCTTTCAATTCTCCTGACCCCCCCCCCCTTCTTCCCACCACTGGCTAGTGACTCCGCCTCTGAAGAGAATGACTCCTCTTTCCCTAGCAACCACTGACTGCCATCTGCTCCTCTGATACGGTGGGGCCTCAGGACCCCCTTCCCTCTTCCTGGCTGGTCCTATTATGCAAATAACCAGAACTGCTGAGAGTTCATGAGTGTGACGGCCATGTCATATATGAACCACAAGAGTTCCACAGCACGGCTCCCTGTCTTCTTGCACTTAATTTCTTTATGTCCCCCTTCCCTGATGTTCCCAGAACCTTGGAGGGAATGATGTAGCTCTCCTGCTTAGGAGTGGTGTTGTAGACAGCTTCTCATTGCTGGATGAACATCTAAACCAGACACAGTTTATGGGAAGAAAGGGTTTATTTCACGCTTACAGATCCAGAGAGGGGGGAGTTCTATCAGGTGGTGGCAGAAGCTGCTTCCATACATCCAAGCCGAGAGAAACAACCAAGCAGCCAGCAAACACCCATAAAACAACAAGCACGAAGCAGCAGCAGGCAGGACCCCTGCCAGAGCGCAGACTTCTCTGCATGCCTTTGGACTGGAATTCAGATCTACCCCCAGTGACACCTTAAAGGCTGGACTCCAGGATCCGCTCCCCAGTGACACCTCCTCCAGCCAGGCGCATAATAAAAGTTACAAGCTTAAGAAAACACCCTTGGAGCCGGGCGTGGTGGTGCACGCCTTTAATCCCAGCACTCGGGAGGCAGAGGTAGGAGGATCGCCGTGAGTTCGAGGCCACCCTGAGACTACATGGTGAATTCCAGGTCAGCCTGGGCCAGAGTGAGACCCTACCTCGAAAAACCAAAAAAAAAAAAAAAAAAAAACAACAACAACAACAAAAAAAAAAAAAAAAAAAAAACCACCCTTGTCTTTAAGGAACATACATTCAAACTAATCTTGCCAGCAGTTATTGTAATTTGTTATCATGACGTGGTCATTCCAACAGGGGTGAGATGGAATCTCAGCATTTGCATTCCTGAAGGCTAAGGATGTTGAATGCTTTTTGAAATATGTATCAACCATTTGTGTTTCTTCATTTGAGAACTCTCTGTCCACTTCCATAGCCCATTTTTGATTGCAGTATTCATTTTCTTGATGTTTGGTTTTTTAGTTCTTTGTATATTCTAAATATTAATTCTCTGTCAAGTGTATAGCTGTCGAAGATTTTCTCCCATTCTGAAGGCTGCACCTCCAGTTGGTTGACAGTGTCCTTTGCTGTACAGAGCTTTTTAATTTCATCTGGTCCCATTTATTGGCTTTATTTCCTGGGCAACTGGAGTCCTATTCAGAAAGTCCTTCCCTATGCCTGCATCTTAAGTGTTTTTCCTACTTTCCTTATTTTTCCTCTAGCCATTCCAGAGTTCCAACGCTCACATTGAAGTCCCTGGCCCATGTGGAGTTGGTTTTTGTGCAGAGTAAGAGATAAGAATCTAATTTAATTCTTCTATATGTAAAATTCCAGTTTTCCTGGTACTATTTGTTGGGGATGATTCCTTTTTCCCCCCAATGTGTATTTTTGACATCTTTGTAAAAAGTCAGATGGCTGTAGTTACATGCATTTATACCTGGATTTTCTGTTCTGTCCCATTGATCTGTCTGTTTTTGTGCTGGCACTATACCTTTTTTTTTATTACTGTGGCTCTATAATATAACTTGAAATTCTGTATGGTGGTGCCTCCAGTGTGATTCTTTTTGCTCAAGATTGTGTTGGCTGTCTGGGGTCTTTTGTGCTTCTGTATGAATTTCAAGATTTTTTTTTTTCTATTTCAGTGAAGAATGGTACTGGAATTTGGATTTGGATTGCAATGAATCTTTATAGTGCTTTTGGCAGCATGGCCATTTACACAATGTTAATTTTCCTAATCACAAGCATGTGAGGTCTTACTCAATTTCTTTCCTCAATAGTTTAAACTTCTCCTTGTAGATATCTTTCACTTCCTTGGTTAGTATTTGCAAAGGTCTTTTTTTTTTTTTTTAAAGGAAATTGTGAATGGGGTTGTTTCCCTAATTTCATCCTTAGCATGTTTGTTATTGGTATATTGGAAAACTACTGATTTTCATATGCTAATTTTGCATCCTCCCACTTTGCTAAAAGTGCTTATTTGCTCTAGGATTTTTGTGATGGGGTCGTTAGGGTCTCTTTATGGAATAATGTCATCTGTAAATAAGGATACTTTGACTTACTCCTCTTCTATTTGTATCCCTTTTATTTCCATCTCTCTTCTTAGCGCTTGAGCAGCAGATTGCATCAGAGTGGAAAGAATGGACTCCCTTGTATTATTTATGGTCTTAGTGAGAATCCTTCCAATTTCTCTACATTTAGCATGATATTGGCTATAAGTTTGTCTTATAGCCTTCATCATATTGAAGTCTATTCCTTCCACCCCTAGTCTCTCCAGAATTTTTATCATAAAGAAATGTTAGATTTTGTCAAAGACCTTTTCTGCATCCATTAAGATGATCATGTGACTTCTGTCCTTGAGTCTATTGGTGTGATGCAGTATATTTATTGATCTATATATTTTGAACCATGCCCTGCATCCTAAAACAAGATAAATAATTGAATCAGAATGATAACACACATAAGATCAAAGCAGTAAAAAGTTTCCCAACTGAAAAAGTCTAAGTCCAGATAGATTTGCTGCAAAAGAACTAAAGCCAACCCTCTCAAGGTATTTCATAAAATAATAAAGGAAAGATTTCTGCTAAGCTCTTTTTTTTTTTTGGTTTTTGCGAGGTAGGGTCTCACACTGGTCCAGGCTGACCTGGAATTAACTATGTAGTCTGAGGGTGGCCTCGAACTCTTGGCGATCTTCCTACCTCTGCCTCCCAAGTGCTGGGATTAAAGGCGTGCGCCACCACGCCCGGCTCTCTGCTAAGCTCTTTTACTATTATTTATTTATTTATTTATTTATTTATTTGAGAGATAAAGAGGCAGACACAGAAAAGCAGGCAGATAGAGAGTGAATATGGGCATGTCAGGGCCTCCTGGCACCTCAAAGGAACTCCAGATGCACGCACTACTTCATGCATCTGACTTTACGTGTACTGGGCAATCGAACCCAGGCTGTCAGGCTTTGTAAGCAAATGCCTTTTAAACACTGAGCCATCTCTCCAGACCACTTCCAAGCTGTTTTTATGAAGCTAAATTCACACTGTTACCAAAACCAGATATGGACAAAAGAAAAAAGAAAGAAAATTACAGATCGGTTTCCCTGATGCACATAGAAACCAAGACTCTTAATAAAACACTTGCAGATCTGGGTGTGGTGGCACACATCTTTAATCCCAGCACTCGGGAGGCAGAGGTAGGAGGATCACTATGAGTTCAAGGCCACCCTGAGACTACAGAGAGAATTCCAAGTCACCCTGAGCTAGAGTGAGACCCTACCTTGAAAAACCAAATAAATAAATAAATAAATAAAAATAAAATACTTGCAATCCAAATTCAAGTACACATTAGAAGGGACGGTAGTCCTGTCACTGGTCTTAAATGTGCCACATGAAGGTTATCCCCCTTTCAGCAGCCCAAAGCCCACATTGGCACATGAAGTTTATCCACTCCCCCTTTCAGCAGCCCAAAGCCCACATTGGCACATGAAGGTTATCCACCCCCCCTTTCAGCAGCCCAAAGTTCACATTGGGCCCATGGCCCCACCTTGCTTCCAGGACTTGGGGACACAATCAATCAAACAGTCATCGGGGCAGCATCTGTGCCCAGTCACCCAGCTTTTAGCAGTAGAACATAGCCAATAAAAATCCAGATTTCTGGTTTCCAGTGATAACCAGAAGATTTATACTTTTGGGGGTGGAATGATTCCCCCATTTCTCCATGGACTTCCTGATTAGTGTCCCTTACTGACTCACCCCCTTAAGTCCTGGACAATTTTACATTTTTTTTTCTGAGTCAGGATCTCATTCTAACCTAAACTGGACTTTAATTTGTGATGAGCCTCCTGGCTTAGCCTGAGTTAGCTAGTACTCTTGACTCACACTTTGTATGTCTGCTGTATGTGTTCAACCCTGGAAGAACTGATCAGAGGTTTCTAGAACAGACACAGACAAGGTATGCTCTGGCGGGGAGATGCTGGAGGAGCCGACAACAGGACAAGCAAGCAAGGACAGCTCTGGTAGAACAGAGCCAGCGCAGCAGAAGCCTGGCAGGGAAAGAGCCTGCAGCCCTCTGTGCAGTGGGCAAAGCTGGGCCTCAGACACAGAGGAAAGAGGGAGGGAAAGCGCCACCGCTGTCCATCATTGCTGGGTAAATCCAGTCCTTCCTATAGAGAGCTTGCTTGAAGCATGACACTGTTGTGTCGTGTACCCACAAAAGCCATTGTCACCCAGAAATCTTATCACAGGGTCTTTCCCCTGGGTTGAAGGCAGCCTCTGTCCAGAAGTATTTGCGGAACCACACAGACAGGGAGTGTGGGCCCCTCTTTCCATGGGCGAGCTGAGTGGCAGGAACTGAAACCCCATGTTGAAATCCCTGTTGCCTGGCCAAGGAGAATGCAGCCGGAAGTCCCCAGCTCTGGTAGGTACCGTGTGTCACCATGTGAGTGAGAGAATGCCCTGCAATGGGCCTGACCTCTATGTAGGCTCTGTGGAGCATGGAAGAACCACGTTGAGATGTAGTCCTGATTTCATGGGGAGACCCACCTCTTTGTAATCCTTGCCAACAGTAATTTCCCTACTCCATGATCAAATGCCATTCAGTGCTGAAGGCAGCTCATCATGTTTAAGGTATGAATCAAGGAGGAAGGAGCGTATGTTTGACTGGTCCGAGACAGTGCCCAAGGGGACAAGGGCTTTTCTTGTGATAGGCCCTAAGGACATTCGTAAACAGAACAGTGTTTGGGCCTGACCTTGAGCTCCTGTAATGTGTGTGTCGCGCGCACACGCACGCACACGCACGCACACACACGGTCAGAACAATGTGCTGAGCTACATTTATGTGGACCGGAACCGGGAGCTTGTGTATCTATGGTGGGAAAGACACAGTGTGCACCCTGGCTGTGTAACCTCCCAGTGTAACTATGCCTCAGACCCCTCGCTGAGACTGGGGAAGTGGAAAGCAGAAGGCATGGTGCTGACACAGGGGTACTTTACTGCCCAGGGCATCATAAGCATTGCTAAGAGAGGGTCCTCAGCCAGGAAGCAGTAGTTACCCCTTACTGTGGCTTTGTTTTCTGTAAAAGGGGAGTAATCTTGGTCTACAACAGTGGAAAATTCTGGCAATAATTTGTAAGTGTGTGTGTGTGTGTGTGTGTGGTATGCATGTGTATGTGCCCTTGAAGCAGCCCAGGCAGAGTGCACTCACAGGGACCGTAAGGTGTCCCGTTCCATTGCTCTTCTATCTATTCTTATTTGAGTTGGAGCCTCAGAATGTGCTGTTTGCCCAAAGCTCCAGCAATTCTCCAGTCTCTGCTCCCTGACCGTACTGGGGTTACAAATGTGTGGCCATGCTCAGCTGTTCATGTGGGTTCTGGGGATGGGACTTGAGCAGACTCTCCGGGCTCCTCAGGCCCTCAGGCTTGCCCAGGAAGTGCTCTTAACCCGTGAACCATCTCTGCAGCCAGTGTGTAAGCTTTACATTGCATGCTGTTGTGAGAAGCCCAGTGAGCTCTCACCATCCCGTTTATTCCTGCCCACGTCCGTCAGTGCCTGTTCCTCACATCCTACTGGGTGTGCTCCCATTGGTCATTCAGAAACCGATAGTTAATAATACTATATTAGTTAATATGATATGTAATTAGTTTAATTAGTTAATATGAGTTAATAATATTAATAATACTAATAATATCAGAAGCTGAGAGTTCATCTTGTCAACTTGACAGGATTTAGAATCACTACAGAAACAAATCTCTAGGCGTGTGTGAGGGGGTTTTCTGGATTAGGTTACTTGAGGTGGGAAGACCCACGTTAAATGTGGAACATGCCATCCCACGAGCAGGGTGTCCTGCACTGTATAAAAAGGAGAGAGCTGCTCCCCCATAACTGATCAGTAGCCCCACAATGCACAATCTACAATCCACATGGGGATAACTCGCATCCCCAACGAGGATGGTCCCTTCAGAGGGGGGAGGACAGGGAGGATGCTAAGAATGGCATCAACGTGTGCTGTTTACACACTGAGTATGTACATAACTAATAAAAAAATGTTAATTGTAAAAAGAGAGAAAGAGAGCTGGCTGAGCACGAATACTCACCCTTCTCTGCTTCTGGTGACGGATACTGTGTGACCAGACCCTGCGGTCATGTTTTGTGTAACCTCAAGCCTTCAACCTTTCCTTCCTTAATTGCTTCAGGTCGGGTTTTGGTCACAGCAGTGAGAAGGAGCTATGACAGTAGCCGTTTCTGTCATCAGATAGACTCTCAGAGCACCACAGCGCTTCTGCTCAAGGAACCCTTGTATTACTTAGTAAGGCCCCTGTTGTAGTCAGCTCCACGGTGGTGCTGGGACAGTCTTCCAAACAGACACGGTTTATGGGAGGAGGAATTGATTTCGATTTTCAGATCCAGGGTAAGTTCCTTCAACGGTGGAAAAAGCTACTAACTTCCAAACATTCAAATGGAGAGAAAGTGCAGCAAGCAAACACTCAAAAAGCAGCAGACACATGCCACCAGAGCCCACCTCCTCTCTACACCTCTGGGCTGGAATTCCATCTGCCCCCAGTGACACGCACAGGCTGCCGGAGACTTAAGCAGGAAGTTTAATCCTAATAAAAAATACCTGAGCCTATGGGGGGCATACATTCAACCTACGACAGCCCCCCCCCCCGCAAAGCATAAGAGCAATGATGCTGGAAACGTGGTATTGCTAAAGAGAAAGGGCTTGCTTTAAGTCACAGTTCTCAACTGTGGGCTGGAGAGATGGCTTAGCGGTTAAGGCACTTGCCTACAAAGTCTAAGGATCCAGGTTTGAGTCTCCAGGTTCCGTGTAAGCCAGATGCACAAAGGTGGTGCTTGCATCTGGAATTTGTTTGTTGTAGTGGCTAGAGGCTTTGGCACACCCATTCTCTCTCCCTCTCTCTCTCCCCACCCTCCCTCTTTCTGTCTCTAATAAATAAATTAAAAATTAAAAAAATTCTCAACTCAATAAGGACAGCAGATATTAATATGTTGTAATGTAAATAAGTAAAGCAAAATTGAGACTTCTAGCCATGAAATTTGGGAGAAGAAAAAGGAATATCCGTGCTAGTTTTTTTTTTTTTTTTTTTTTTTTTTTGCCACTGAAAACTTCTGAAGTGATGACTAACAGCCATGATATGTGGCTACTCTGATACTCTGAAAAGGCATTGCGTTGCTGGGGTCAGTACTGTCAGAATTTTCAGGTATCCACCAGGGGGTCTTAGAACATACCCCTACATATAATGGGGGACCACTATAACGTGTGGGAGTGTGGCGGGGCAGGAACCTAGTGGAAGATGCCGGCAGGAGAGGGAAAGTGCTCACAATTCCCCTCCACTAAAGCACTGGGGACATGTTTAGAGGCCGTCACACCTTTCCTGGTAGTGGACAGAGAGGGACACGGAGCTTCATGTGTGAGTTCATCCCTAACCCTGGAACCTGGACATCACCTCACTGTAGAGAGGAGGAAAGGAAGGCTTTGGAAGTCGAGTCCCCACCTAAGAGCCAATACAAGGAGAGGCTGACAGGCCCAAATCACGGGTCCAAACTCTTGCGTCTGAAGAATGCTCTGCTCCTTGCTCACCGGGTGATGTGCTTCACATGTCCCTTCTTCTTATGCATAGAATGACAGATACGATCCTCATTTATAATTTTGCTTGTAAGGATGAAAAACTTTGTAGAAAATGCCCTATAGTCTGCAGAAGAAGCAAGCACAAGAGAGATTACCCCACCACTGGGAGGACTGAACCCGGACAGCTGACTCCACAGACAGCGATGGGACCGCTACCCACTCTCAATGGGAGAGGGGAGAGAGGCCCAGGGTGGCTTTGGGGGACATGAGAACAGCCAGGGCAGAAACCAAGGAGGAGAATACATGCACTGCAATGTTTAAGAATTGATCCAGAAGGTCAGGATTCCCATAGTGATTCTCAGAGTGTGGGGAGGCCATCTCCTGGGCCTGACTTTTGCAGCTTCAGCCACCTGACTATGTTTGGACAAGTGTGAGATCAGGCTGCATGGCCTGTGTGCCGATATTGTAGGCACTGGACAACACTGACTGGGCTCCTCCTGGCTCACCTGTTAACACGCCCTTCCTTGTCTTTCCAACAGGTGACAGCAGTGGAAGATGAAGGAGGATTGTCCCCCCAGCTCTCATGTGCCCATCAGTGACAACAAGTCCATTTTGAAGTAAGCTTTGGTGTCTAGCCAGGGGACTTAGCAATCTCCCGTGGCCTCTTCCCTGCATGGCATTAAGGGTTCGGACATTCAGACATGTTATCTGTTTGATAGCTGTGGTAGTGTTCCCCGGAGACAGTGGCAAGTGCTTGTTTGGGGGAGCTTGCTCTCTGTAGAGATCACAGTGTTTTTCAACATGTGGGTTTGAGCAGGAAGTTGAGTGGTGGACTAGGGGCTATACAGTGACAGCATTTAATTTAACTTATTGAAAGACTAGAATAAAAAAGGAAGACTGCCATCATGTTAAACAATTCAAGAATATGATTGGGCTGGGGAGGCAGCTCAGTGGGAAAGATCTCTTGCTGCACAGCCGTGAGGACCCGAGAGCGTCCGAGACCACTTGAGTTCAGTCCCCAGCACCTACGTAAGCCACTGGGCATAGCCCACCCCCTCCCCAAACACACACCTGTAACCCCAGCCCTGTGGGGAGCAGGGACCAGACATTGCTGGAGCTCACTGGTCAACCAGTGTGACCAAAAACAGCAGCTCCAGCTTTAGTGAGGGACAGACTGCATCTCAAGTTAATGTTCACATGAGCAATAGACGAGAACCTCTGATGTCCCCTGGCCTCTGCATTGCATGTGCACACATACACACATGGGGTGCACACATCTGCACACACACATACCACACCACTCCTACCACATACACAAAGGGTTGTGGGTTTTCATTATTGATGTATTTTAAGCTTATCTTATTTGTATTCATGTTGTCGCACAAGAATATTAGGGATATCTTCTCAGATCTGTTACTAAAGAAAAGGACTTCCAACTTTTAATTTTGTTGATCTTCCTCTTAAAATTTGAGTACAAATGCTTTCAATTTTTGAGCAACTCCTATCCTCTAACCGAAATGTGTCCTTCAAATGGCTAGCTTTGCCAAGGCCCTGCCTCCTGGTGTCCTCCTAGGAGCACCCCAAGAAAAGAGCCAGTGTTGTATCATGTTCCCTCACATTATGGCCCGTAGCATTTTCTTTATTTACATTTTGGAATAAGAACCAAGTAAATGTTAACAATAACTTTGAAAATGTTTTTGTTTTAATAATCGTATCACAATTGACTTCATATAAGTACATATTTCCTAATAGTTTTGTGTGCAACATTTACATGCTTATGGCACAGTAGAAATGCAACTTGGAACCTTACTTTGTTAATTCACTAAGTTATATGTCACTTCTCAAAGTCCCCATGCAGGCCCCACAGCCAAGCCTCGGAGTGGCTGTCATTGTCCTTACCTTGTGTTCTTTGTGTGTGTGTTGGGGTGGGTGGGCAGGAGGTCCCACCTGAGAAGACGCTTGAGCACTGGGGTCCACCATGTGACTGTGGCAGAGATGTCCGGCTCCTGTAAAACATTCCCAGAAAAATAAAGTACCAGAGCTTATTGATTCCGAGTTAATACAATAGAATTTAAATATTGGCTTCAAGAAATATGTGATTTACACTAATTTTACCTACTTTATTTTCTCTTTAAATGTAGCCACTAGGTTTAAAATTACCTATGTGGCTTATACTCCATGTCACTTGGCCCGGATGGCCTTGCAGTGTGGGCCTGAACTTCTGAGTGCAGGGTCTGGACTGTCTCTCACCAGCAGGGCACTGGCTTTCATGTCATGCTATGAGAGAGTGCTTGGGCCAGAGTGGCCTCCCTAGAGGCACTTCTGGAATGTCAAGATAGGAAAGAGACAGGCACTCCTCCTGGTGCCCCCACAGCAGCCAGCAGGCCATGCCAAGGTGGTCTGTGGGGAAATGAAATCACAGAAGAGCACAGAAAGTTGTTAGGGATTCTTGTGTACAGTAGTGCATGTATACACATGCCCCAGGTGCTCCCTGCAGGATGGGGGTCTGCCTGGGACTTTTCCTTCCTCTTCAGCTCTTCAGTTCTGCCAACATGCAGAAACTCCTGGAAGGTGAGAGAACAGATACCCGTGATGCAACAGTCAAGGCTCCGGATTGATGACACGTGGCAAGCAAAAACAGATACTATTGTTCCCATTGCACAGTCAAAGAAACCGAGGCCAGTGAAATCAAATGGGCCTTGTGCAGAGCCCTCCACATCTCAGTGGTACATGTGTGTCTTTACTGTTTTTAGGTCGGAGCTCTTAAGCCTGCTGAAAACGTACAACTGCTACCACGAGGGCAGGAGCTTCCAGCTGAGGCACCGAGAGGTGAGGCACTTAAAGCTCTTGTTGTTTGTACTCACTGTTTATCACGGCTTGTAAGGACTGCCTGGCCTTACACCTATTGCTTTGGGTTACTGTGAAGAGTAACCCTTTCGCTCTGCACATGTCCCAGTGTGGAAAATCAGGTGGAAACCCAGTCATCGTGAGCCAGGTTGCCAGAGGCAGGACAGACAGGACGCACTTCCCTTCGAGGTTCAGAACAGGAACAAATCAGCCTCGCCCTCCTCCCAGAGAATCACTGCACCACTGAGTGATGCCCGAAACTGCCTACCCATCCCTCCCTCTGTTCATCACGTCCCTCATGGAGGGGACCAGGGAGAAGCTGGTCCCTCTCTGTTCCCTACCAGCCCAGTTGGGTGTCCTAAACCTTTTTACCTGGACCCACAGCTCCTCAGTGCGTTCAGCAGCAGAAAGAGGTGTTGTCTATTGTTGGGGTTGCAAGTTTATATGGCAGGGCATCTATGGGAAGTGTGTCCCAATTAAAGGTGGCAACCACCCATGTGGAAAGTGGCCCTGGCCCAGCCTGATTGTTCAAAGAAGCTGGGTGTGTTCAGTTTCACGAGGACTCTTTCAAATGGTGAGACACCATGTGCCATAGGAAAGGATGCCTGAGGCCGACCCCCCTGCTCCAGCACAGCTGTACTCCAGGGAATGTGCAGCAGGGCCCGGGCTGGGAGGGGGTGGTCAGAGCCATCGAAGATCTCCAGATGCTTCTTCTCCAGGGAGCCTCAGGGGTGCTGTAGCTTTGTGCTCCCATTGGGGTCTAATCCAGTACGTTTTAAGCTCCAATGGTGAGCCTCATAGTGGTAAGATTCTACTGGGGGAGGGATCCCAACGTTGAGATGGTCTGGCTCCGGGACATTCTCCATCTGTCTGTCTGCCAAGGGCCAGTGAATTCCAAGTCCCTCTTTTGCTACCACAGGCAGAAAGAGAAAAAAAAAAAACCCACAGAGTTCTCAGCAGGGTAGAAGCCAGTGGTCCACCTATCCTCCCTCGTGTTAGCTTTCCATCAACTCACCACCAGACCACAGGGACAGCCAAACAGCCCCCAGGAAGGCATTGCAACACCCCGCGGGCCATGTTTGGGACCTCTTCATGTAGGGCAGGGGGGCTTGCAAGCTCCTGGTCCACTGGCTGTTTGCTCACCTGAGTGGTGACATTCTCGGAGCTGGGGTCTGTGTAAGCCACCCAGGCCCAATATATGCCCCGTGCATAGCTATTGGAGGACCAGCTGGCAGGAACAGGCAGGCCTAGGCCAGTTGGGGGCTAGGAAGGAGCTGAATCTTCAACTTCAGTTATTTGGGAAACAGGAAGTGGAAGAGGCCAGGGCCAAAGGAGATGGGGCCAGAAGGATTTTGGTCTTGGACCTGTGCTACAAAGTGAGGAGTTGGTCCACTTTGGAGCCCCAGTAGAGTTTGGGGGCCATCTCCTGGCTGGGCTTTTCTTCCTTAGCTGTGATCTAAGTATTGGGCTGATCTAAGATGTTACCAGCAGCATCAGTATCACTATCTGGAATGGGACTCTTGGAGTTCCTTGCTAATACACCAGTAAACTTGGGGTGTCCCTGGATCCTTGTCTTAGGAATTTAGAGAAGTAAAATCTACAGAACAGAGGGTAAGACTTAGAGGGACTTTATTACATTAAGAGAAGGAAAGAGGGCTGGAGAGATGGCTTAGCAGTTAAGGCACTTGCCTACAAAGCCTAAGAACTCATATTTGAATCTCCAGGTCCCATGTAAGCCAGATGCACAGTGACACAAGTATGCAATGTCACACATGCACACAAGGTGCACACATGTCTGGACTTTGTGTGCAGTGGCTGAAGGCCCTGGCATACCATTCTCTCTCTTGCTCTCTCTCTCTCTCTCTCTCTCTCTCTCTCTGGCCTAGCAGATCTGAGGCACTGACACTTTGCTGGGAAACTTCCACTTGGACCACTTGGACTCTCCAGTACTACAAAAATTTGTATGATGAGGGAATAACTGTTTTGTACTCAGAGAAACTGAGGCTTTCAGAGGCTAATTCTCTGGCTCAAGGTCTCATTGAAGTAAATGAAAGATACTGGTGTGAGCACAGCTGGTTATCAGACAGCAGGGCCATTCCAGGGTTCACGTTCAGAGGTCTTTGGAGGTCTCTACTAGGTATTACTAAACATGTCCCAGGGTCACAGAGCTGTTTGTCACCCTTGATCCCCAAGCAAAAGCACCTCCAGGTTGCTGAAAAGCTCACTGCCCTGGTGCGCTGTCTCAGAGTCATGAAGTATCCTAGAAGAGACCCCCTCCCTTATCATTGGGTCTTCCTGGTAGCAACGGCAGCCCGCACACTGCATTTGGGGAGCACGCTCCTCCACTGTTAACGCAGTGCATGCAGAACTTGGGAAGAGAGGTATGTGTGTGGGTGGGGGGAATGTTCTGGGACACATGCTTCCCAGAGACCTTTTCCCTATTCCCAGGTGCCAGAGGGAGAGATTCCTCTCTGACTTCCTTTCCTGTAAAGCGTGCCTTTGGGATAATTTTGCTTGTATTGCAATGAAAAGCGTGAACAGCTCAGAGCCCGATGTGACTTTTTAAAAAAAATTTTATTTGTTTATTTGTAAACAGAGGGAGAGAGATGTAGAAGAGAGGCAGACAGAGAGAGAATGGGCATGCGAGGGCCTCTAGCCACTGCAAATGAACTCCAGATGCATGTGCCCATTGTGCATCTGGCTTACGTGGGTCCTGGAGAATTGAACCGAGATCCTTTAGCTTCGCAGGCAAACACCTTAACCGCTAAGCCATTTCTCCAGCCCCCGATGTGCCTTTTGAAGATGGCAGTTTTAACCAGGCTGAGTCGTGTTCCAGGAGAAAAATGGACTACACGGAAATAGTGGCGTGTAAACCTTTTGCTCTTAAGTGTAAACAAGAGAGAATGACCCCCCTCCCCCATCACCACCAGCTAAGGTGTCTGCTCCACAGTTCCCACCTATTTCGCCTGATATTGAACTTTCAGTGGGCCTGCACACTCCACCTAGTGGCTATGAGCACATACCACACCTGGTCCAGTTTTGAACGCCCCATACCTCCTGAGCAATGTCCACGGTCTCCATGTCTCATTCTTCTTCTCTGGGAAGATTAGATTTTAAGTGCTTCAAGAGCACTCCACCCTGGAGTGAGCAGTGGGCTATGGACACTTCTATTCTGAGCTGCAAAGTGCCACCTAGGCTGTTCTGTCCTCAGCAGCTTGGGGGCCTGCCTTTCCCAGCTCTTCATTGGATTGGAGTAGGCGGGGCAGGGCACCTTATCAAGGCATCTTTCACATCAGGGAATATTTGAGAGAGTTCCTTGGCCACCCTTGTGTAGCAGTGTGATCTCTGAGCATGTGGAACATCTACTGTGACTGCATTTTCCAGGTGTCTCTGGCCCAGGTCTTATTGCTTTGCAGAAGGTTCCCAATGAGGTTGGGCCATCTAGTCACCAGCTGGACACCCACTCCTTAGGTCAGCCCTCCCCATCGTGTCTGGGCTGTTACTGGTTAAAGGTTATCCCCACCATGTGTACGGAAGGCCAGAAAACACAGGTTTCAGATAACTGAGGCGACACAGCCGGCTCATGACTGGTGCAGACATCTGTATATGGTCCTCACCACTCCTCCTCCAAGTCCATCTGCCTAGTGTTCCCAACCCCTGTATCGTAGAAGGACAGTGCTGGTGTCCTCCATCTTACAGATAAGGAGAGTGGACAGGGCGCTTGTCTGAAACATTTCCTTTTAGTGTGTGGCTTACGTTAAATACACACAGAAGAGGAGAACAGAATGATTGTGATAACCACATAGACATGCAGACACACACAGAAGACAACAGGTTGAGAGTTCACCGAGCAGAGGCTGGGGAGATTTGAACAGTCAGAGCAAGCCAGTCTGCAACTCTCCTTTCTCTTGGACCCTTCTACCCCTGCCAGGTTTAGCTGGTTCCAGCCCAGCAAAAGGGAGCAAGTGATGGATCCTTAGTCCCGTGGTTCATTTACTGAGTCCCTCCCCCACCCCTCTAAGGAAGGAAATCCTCCCTCCCCAATTCCCCATCATCACTAGTTGCTGGCAGGAGCCAAGGTTCTCTGGGCTGTGGGGACACAGAGCTAGCTACTAAGCCTTAAGACATCTGTCTTGTCCAGTGCAAGGTAACCGGACAACTTCCTACCGAGTGCCCGTACTTGGGATCCCCACCTTGCAGTAAAGCCCCAGCTAGTGACCATGGGTTAGCAGGTCCAGGTGGCACCTTAAAGGCTGCGTGGTGCAGATTCTGTTTGGTCCCTGAGCATTGATACTTCACAATGCCACAAGACGTGTGTGTTGGAGCTAGCAGATGCCTGGGGTGCCTAGGTGAGAGTCCTTTCAAAATACAGCAGTGCATTTGGAGAGAACCCATGTTTTTTGTTGGGCCCCTAAAACAAAGATCTGATGGAGTCCAGGGCCTTGCTTAGAAGCCTCGGGGGAGCTGAGACACTGCCCGCCCCCCCCCCCAGCGCTTGGTTTCCCCATTTGTGATTTTGATAGCTACTCAGAGCATAGAGCATAGCGTGTATTTTACTATCAGAGCAGCCTAGCACATGGCATCATGAGGCCTCATCGTGGCCGTGTCTGCTAAGAGGAGGGCTCTCATGAACAATTGCCAAAGCACGCATGCAGCCCCTTGAGGAAGAGCATGGCGCTTCCAGAGAGACCTGTCAGGGCAAGTGTCCACCACAGGACATGGGGATTGACCACGTGGATCCGGCATGCTGTTTACAAAAGACTTTATTGGGGAGAGGTCAGAGTTCATGGATGACGGGGAGGTGCAAGTAGAGACTTCTGAGGATGCTGCTCGGGCGGGGGCTGCAGGCGGAAGCTGAGGCCCGGCAGGTCCGTCCGGAAGTCCACCTTTTGGGGTTAGACATGGGGCACGTGTCTTGTGATGGTCTTGCCAGAGAGCAATCAGGCATCCGGGCTTCACAGAACCTCCCTCTGGCCTTGCCACTGTCCATCTGTTTGTGTGCACCACAGTGGCCACCAGAGGAGTCTGATCTCTCGGCCATGTTGTCCCTTCCGTTTAGCTGCTGTTGCTGAGATGCCCCAAAGAGCCAAGCCAGAGGGTCATCAATGCCAGCAGAGGGCAGTGTGGGTTGCTGGCCACTGGAGCAAGGGCTACTGTCTCGAAGGGATGAAGCCCCACGTCTCTTCTTGGTGGTCTGGGCTGCCCAGTGGGTTCTGTTGGGTCGACCCCTGACTGTGACCTTGTCCAGCACAGAGGTGGGCTGAGCCAGCTGACAGATAGACCTTACATAGTCATCCAAGCTGGGAGAGGCTGGGGGCTCCTGCCCAGCTCCCCCAGGGAGCATCTCCTCTGATGTCTCCCGAATTGTGGGCAGGTGGGCCACAGACAACAGAAGCCGGGATCTCATTGTTTCTGATGGAGCAAAGGTGTCAACCTGTTGGCCAATAGAAGGCAGATGGTGAGGGTCACCATGCTAGTCTGAAACCCCACCTACATTCCCTTACTCATCACAGAGGCTCCACAGGACCCACGGGTCCAGAGAGCAGTGTGGAATCCGCAGATCCAAGACTCCTGGGCTTATCTTTCTGGCTGGCTTCAAACCCCTCCATGCTTAAGACTAAGTGCTTGAGACATTCTTAAATCATACTTATTTATTTATTTATTTATTTATTTATTTATTTATTTATTTTTGGTTTTGCGAGGTAGGGTCTCACTCTGGTCCAGGCTGACCTGGAATTAACTATGTAGTCTCAGGGTGGCCTCGAACTCTCGGCAATCCTCCTACCTCTGCCTCCTGAGTGCTGGGATTAAAGGCGTGCGCCACCACGCCTGGCATTCTTAAATCATACTTAATTTTAAGTGTGGTTTAAGAATGTGCACAGAAAAGAGAATCCCACTGCATTAATGTGGAGTCACAGGAAACCTAAGCATAGAGTTAGGATCTATCTTTTAGTGACCAGGAGACCGTGGGCCATGTCTCCTCTCCCAGCCTCCTCTTACCCATCCATAAAACAGCAACATAAAGAGGCCCTGACAGGGACTTGTAGGAAGCGCAGGAAATCACAGCTGTCATGCTCTTTGGAGCACAAAGCCCCGTGCATTCTCTTTATCATCATTGCCACTGGTACCACTGCTCTGCTCTCTACCCACTGGTGAGGCTGTAAAAGCTCAGGCTGAGCAATGCCCTCAAAGACAAACCATCCCCTGGGTTTTGGCTCAAATCAGACAGTTGCTTCTCTTACCTGTAGCTGAGGCGAGATGGGGAAGGCAGAGAGAAGCTGTTTGAATCGGGAGATTGTCCAGTCAAAGGGAGCCCCCAGGAAGCTCCGGTCAGGCAGCAGGAGCCCTTGTTCAGCCTTTGGTCACTGGGACAAGGCCCGCCTCCGCAGCTGAACACTTCTCCCCTTGCACAGTCTGGCAAATCTTGAAGCCTGCTGGCTCCTTTTATACCTTTCCTCCAGCCATCAATTATTGTCACCAGGGCCAAAAATAGCAGTGCTTAGGAAAGCTGTGAGGAAAACAGCTTCGAAGGCGGGGCCTGGCCCAGGGCTTGGAGCCAGCTTGTGTTTGTGCCTGTGGGAGGCTGGAGAATGTTTGCACTGCAGGGCAGGGGTGGGGTGGCCATAGATCCTGGACTTGCACAGTCTGACTATGAGTAGAAACCACATAGTGGGTCCTTGGAGCCAAGGAGCCCACAGGACCCTCATAGGCAGCCCCAGGGTCTGCCTCTTCTGCCTAGAAGTCTTCCTCACTCCTTAGTGGGGGTGAGTGCCCTTTGACCCTGTGAAGCCCTGGCCTTCTGCTACTTTTGTGCAGTCCTGGGCCTGCACGCATGAGGCCAGGCTCTCAAGTGGCGCTGATGACACATCAGCCATGCAGGCCCCAGCCTGGAGGCTGTCTGGGCCTGTTCAAAGGTAAGGCCTACCACTTTGTACTGGGAGCAACGGGCAGCCTGCTACAGGTCTGGTCCTGGCTTTGCAACACCCCAGATGAAGTGCTTTCAAAGGAGAAGGTGCTTATTTACTGTTAACCAGATATGTGGTCCTACTGTGTGCCCCTGACTGCGTGTGGCACAGCAGACAGCAATAGACACAGTTATGACCTCTGAAGTCCATTTCCCAAGGAAAGAGATGATCGAGTTATCAGTGGGTGCTCCGACTCGGGTACTGTAGTAAGTAGACAGCTTCAGGCTGCTGGAATGAATTTCCAAACCAGGCTTAGTTATGGAGGAAGGGATATTTATTGAAGCTTATGGATCCAGGGGAAGTTATATCATAGCAGAAGAAGCTGGCTTGCTTTTACAGGGCCAAAATAGAGAGAGGAAAGCCACAAGTCAAAAAAACCCAAAAGTCACACCACAAGCAAACACACTTCAGAAACTTCAGGCTTATCTTTAGATGAAAATTTCAAACCCACCACCACACCTTAGGGCTGGACCCTAAGATCTGCCCAATTGATACCTCCTCTAGCCAGGCGGCTGGAAATCCAAGAAGTTTTAATAAACTCCTAAATCTACTGGGGAGCATTTATTAAACTACCACAGGCACTCATGACACATATAAAAGAAAGTACAGTGGGGACATAGGTAGTGTCATTCTTTATAGGTAACTCTGTTAGGAATGTCTCTGTAAGGGGGTGACATTGGTACAAGGACATGCAAAAGTAGGTCAGCACATACCAGGCTCAGGGATGACAGGAAATACCCAGGGAACTGTGTGCTGGTCCAGGTCAGGGGAGATCAGAAAATCTCAATGTGGACACTGGGAGTGATGGAAGGATGCCACAGGGTTTGAATAATGGTACCGTGGAGTGACTTCTGCCCTGGCTGCCGTGAGCGGGATAAGGATGATGGCTGCTGGGAGGCCAGGGATACCTGGGTAAGGAGTCCAGGGGGTGGCACCGTGCAGGGCCTACTGAAGGCAGAGTAAGCAGTCCTGGGGAAGCTCTTGGTAAAGAGTGGCCAGTGCACTTCTCAGCCCCCAGATCCACTGCCATGTGGGACACGCCTGTCTCCTTCCCCAGATGGGGGAGGAAGAAAAGTCACGGAAGGGAAAGAGCTGCCCAGACACCTGTTGTCTGCGGGCTAGCTAGGCCCTAGACTCCTGCAGCATGTGAGAGGGTTGCTGGCCCTGTGTGCATGCACTCTAGGTGGGGCATTAATACCACATGGGCAAAGGCTTGGGGCACTGGAGATTCCGAGAAGGGTGTCATTTTGACGGCTGGTCTCACCTCGGGCAGCTCTTCTATGCAGTTGCGGCCACAGCCTTGTTGGTTTCTCTGGGTTTTTGAATTTACAAGCAATTGGCATATTCGTTGACAGGCTGTGCTGAGGAGGTAAGAGGCAAGCCCAGAATGCCCTCCCACCATGTAAGGTTCAAGCCTCTCTTGGGTGGACAGTGCCACAAAGTCGGGAGACCCAGGTTCTAGTCCTGCCTCTGCCGATGCACACTTCCCCTTCTGTACCCAGTAGCATGATAACTCAGCTCTGGCCTTAGCTTTCCTCTGATTTGACCAGAGAGTGTCAAACGCTGATAATCTCATTTGGATGGGACCAGGCTGAGGAGAGTACGCAACATCAGTGAATGGGCATGCTGGGGGCGGGTTACAGGACACTCATGTACACTCGACCTGAGTCCAGCCTGGCCAGTCAGTACCCAGCACAGCTTGCAGTGCCTGTGCTTCAACTCCAGGATCCGACACGACACCTCCTTCCCTCCATTCTCATCACCCTGTAAGTGTCCCTCCTGTCTCTCTTTCCTTGCAAGGTCCCCAGACTTTGCTGCTCTGGGACTTCTAAAGGCTAAGCCTTGATATGTACAGCCCCAGTGCCCTGTCCCAGCTGTGTTCTTTTCCTTACCCTGGGACAGGACAAGTGTCCCTTCTCTGTGCTATTCCTCACACAGGTACTGGTTAACCTCACCCCCCCCCAGGAACCCCCAGGGTCTCCTACCTACCCACCAGCCTCCTGGCTTTTTCCACGCTTGTGGACCGGTCCTGGTGTCAAGAAAGCCTGCTCCCCCATCTTTCCCATTTGTCTTTAACTATCTTCTAGGGCTCAGTACACATGGCTCCAAGACCTCCCTTGACTCTTCTTGTACGTACATGTCCAGGTGTGAGCCCCTCAGCTGAGCCATGTCTGCCTTATCTCCCTCCACCAGAGTCTGGAGTAGCATTGAGGAACAGTGGGTTTATGAGTAAACAGTCCTGTATGCTGACATGTTGCAGGTAGGGCAGGGGGCTAGTGACAGAGGTACCTGAGGGCAAAACAAAGAGGAGAGCCCCACCTTGATGACTCCTGTTCTCCAGGGAGCTTTGACTCTGTAAATCAATGCCAGCCATTTCTTTCTGGAAGTTGAGCTTCCATAAACACCAGTGGGAATCAAACATAACTCTGAGGCTTTCCTGCTTGCCAGGTTTTTGTTTTTAAGCAAATGCATCAAGATCATACCAGAAAGCTGCATGTATTTTTGATAACAGCATAGACGGAGCCGTCTCCGCACACTTGTTCTCACAGGACTCCCCGTGGCAGTGAAGAGAAACAGAACTTGTGGATCTAAAGTGCTGCTCAAGACAACCATGTGATTCCATTTAAATGGGGAACCCAGGATAAATCAAATGCTCAGAAGTAGAACAATGGTGGTAACCAGGGATAGTGGGGAAGGGAAGGGAAGTAGGCATTGTTCAGTGGGTGTGAGGTTATGTGAACAATTCTGCATTGTGCATTCAGTCACCAAAGGTGTGCCTCTTCAAAAGATCACATTTGGTGGGCCAACCGTGGCCTTAGCCATTGTGCCTTGGAATTGCTCTTAGATGAACCCTCTGGCCCAGGCTTTGCTTAGGCCTCAGCTGCTATGGTCTGAGCAGCCTGTCTGGGTCCTTACTTGGGACCCACTTCATCCTCATTCTTTGCTTGTTCACGAGCATCTTCTTAGAATGCTCTGACCATGAACTCCCTGTTAGTCATCACAAAGTGTACTTAGCAGGCCAGTCTTATCACCCCGGGAGTCCCAGCGATGCCAACAGATATGACAAGAGTTTAGCCGCCAGTTAAGAGGCAACTAAATACACAGAACATCTTTGAATAAAGACCATGTACAAATAAGAAAGAATATGAATATTGTGTTAAATGTCTTACCCCCAGCCCCCCAGATAGGTAGACAAATAAGGGCTGGAAAGATGGCTTAGCAGTTAAGGCACTTGACTATGACGCCTAAGGACCCAGGTTTGATTCTCCAGGTCCCACGTAAGCCAGATATACATGATGGTGCATACATCTGGAGTTTGTTTGCTGTGGCTAGAGGCCCTGGCATGCCCATTCTCATTCTCTCTCTCTCTTTCTCTCTTTCTCTGTCTCAAATAAATAAATAAATAAATAAATATAAATCTTTAAGAAAAGTCACAAATACTACTAAATTTAAAAAAACAGGTAATAAATAAGATACTGGATGAGATAGTCATGGGAGGGTGAGGTTTCAAGTTAGTTACCTGAGTTTGATGGCAGGTTTTCTGAGGGTGCCTCTACTCAGGGAGTGATCATTTGGGTGCAGAGAACCTTGAGTGGTCCTTCAGAGACAGAAGGTTGAAATAGGTCAGAGACACAGAGCCAAGGAGAGAGGGGTTTGATCCAGGGACAGGCGAGGTGCCTGTTAACTAGGGGTAGGTGGTTAGGGGAAGGGAGTACAGACCTAAGAAAAGTGAGACCGGTTGGGGATTCAGTTTGAGAATTATTGCAGAAATACTGGTGATGGGGCACAGAGCTGGACATGTCCCAAAAGTGCTAAGCAGAGCAACACCAGTCAACGGGAGCAAAGTTGCTTGGGATTCTGGGGGTGGGCTAAGCTGGACCCTAGCTGGAGCAGTGGCCCTGCGCTGAAGAGCATGAGATCAAGTGAGACCCCCATGATGTGCGATCCCTTCCCCAGGTGCAGTGTGGGCAAGATGCCCTGAGAGGCACAGGCAGCAGGGCTGTGCCTCCCTGGGATGTGCTTCCTCCCCACAATGTGGACGTGCCTGCCAGACAGCCGCAGTGTCCTAAGGGACACCTGACTCAGCAGCTCCGTGCTGTCCCTGGCCTTGCCTCTGGCCAGGCGGGGGCTCAGCAGTAGGAGGAAAGCCTCGGGCTTCTTCCTGCCGGGCACTGGCCTCATGCTCTGGAGCACGTAGAAGCTGTGGCTCTTCTCTGGCGAATGAATGTGTTTGGGGTTCTCTCTACTAAGTGTCCTGTTCTTGGGGGGGGGGAGTGTTTGTTGGCACACCACACAGAAGGTAGGCAACAACCTTGATGGTAGCAATTCTTTCAAAGGAGACTTACTGACCTATGTGGGTCCCATAGGAGGAAGGGGTTTTGATCATTGAGGGGCTCCTCAACATTGCCTGGGGACTCAGACGGCCCATCCGGCTCCAGATGCAAGATGATCGGGAGCGAGTACATCTGCCCTCTGCCTCATGGATGCCTGAACGACCCAGCTGCCCCCTGTGAGTACCTGGTGAAGTGGGTAGGGCCAGGGCCTCCATGGAAGCTTTCATTCTAAGCTCCACTCTAGGGTATACATGGTGTGCCCTCAGGCTCAGGATGGATGCTCTGCTGCTATATAGAACCCATGCATGGAGATAGAGCCCAACCACTCTGTCATGCTGTTGCAGTCAGCTTCATGTTGCTGGATGAACCTCCAGTCCAGACATTGTTGATGGAAGGAAGGGATTTATTTCAGGCTCACAGATCCAGGGGAAGTTCTGTAGTGGTGGATGAAGCTGGTCACCTTTCACAGATCCATGCAGATCCACGAAGAAACCCCCACCAGCACCACCAAAAGAAAGCACACTCTTGGAACCCCAGGCAGAGCCCCAGCACTCTTCATGCCTTAGGCTGGAGTTCATATCCGCCCCCAGTAACACCTTAGGACCGAACCCCAGGATCCGATGCCCACAGTGACGGCTCTTCCAGCCAGACAGCTGGAAATCCAAGTTACAGCTTTAATAAAACATTTGAGGGCTGGAAAGATGGCTTAGCAGTTAAGGCACTTGCCTGTAAAGACTAGGAACTCATGTTCAAATCTCCAGGTCCCATGTAAGCCAGACACAGTGATACAAACATGCAATGTCACACATGGGCACAAGGAGGCACACATGTCTGGAGTTAGTTTGCAGCAGCTGAAGGCCCTGGCCTGCCTATTCTCTCCCTCTCTCTCTCTCTCTCTCTCTCTCTCTCTCTCTCTCTCCTCTCTGAGGGAATGTATTGGAGGACACAAATTCCAACCATCACACATGCTCAGTGGCTACCTCAGTCCTCCCAGACCAGACCACACCCACCCCAACATCCAGGCCTCTCTCCCTTCCTCCTTCTCTCCCTTCTTCCTAGAAAACAGCCCCATTCCCATCACCTTCATTTTGCAGTGCTGGTGGTTGGATCCAGGGTCAAGTGCTCCACCACTGAGCTGTGCTCCCATTAGTAAGTACCTCCTGGAGAGGGAGGATGAAGCATTCACATACCTCCTACTCTGATTTTATTTTAATGGCAGATTTTATTTTTATAAATTTATCAGAATTTAAGGTCAGATTTCTTCTACTATGAGGAGAACGTCCCAGTCAGAATGATCTAGGTTCCTACCTGTCCTGATGTTTTGTGGACATATTTGTCTTCTAACCAGTCTGAGATTTGCTTATTTCTACATGTACTAAAGCCTTTTGAGAGACAAACATTCAGAACTCTGCCCCCTCCAAACATGAGGGTAAGCTGAGCATGATGACACTCAGTAGACGGAGGCAGGAGGATTGTGAGTGTGAGACTGAGCTGAGCTACATAGTGAGATGCTGTCTTAAAAAAAAAGTAAATGAGCCGGGCATGGTAGCACACGCCTTTAATCCCAGCACTCAGGAGGCAGAGGTAGGAAGATTGCCATGAGTTAGAGGCCATCCTGAGATTACATAGTGAATTCCAGGTCAGCCTGAGCTAGAGTGAGACCCTGCATCAAAAAACAAAACAGAAAAAAAATAATAAATGCATAGCTGGAGAGATGATTCATCACTTAAAAGTGCTTGCTTTGAAAGTTTGACGGCCCAGATTCGATTCCCCACTACCCATGTAAGACAAGTACACTTAGTGGTGTGTATGTTTGGAGTTTATGTGCAGTGGCAGGAGGCCCTGGTGTGCTCTTTGTCTGTCTCTCTCAGATAAATAGATATTAAAAAAAAAATCCATGCAGATGAAACAGATTCCCTGGGAGCACTTAGCATGCTGACACACCAGTGCACATCCCCAGGCGACCCTGGTCACTTGCACAAAGTTGTGAGCTACACAGCCTTAGTGCATGCAACCTCTTCAGAGAGGCTACAAATGTGATTCAAGTTCCCTTTTGGACATAAAAACAGACACAGGTGCCACCAGCAATCTGAACAGACACTGGTATGCTCCCCAGCACCCTCCTGTCTGATTGTCCCCAGCTCCTCTCTGCTTCACAATGCCTCCCATCACAACCGCTGCTTCTCCAGCCCAGCATTGGCGACCAAGGTTCCCTTCCCCAGATTGATCCTGCCAAAAGAGAACTGGCAGTTGGACCCTCAGGATTGCCTTGTCTAACTTCCTGCCATATCTTTGAGAAGCCCCAAAAGTCTGCTTAGGATGCAGCTGTGCAGACACCAACCTGGCTAAGCCTGATGCCCAGGAACATACCAGCACTGGTCATATGTATGAGCTATGTCACAGCCTAGCACAGCTACTCGGATCTGCAGGGCCAGAGTCCCACTCCTTCCAGTAGCTACCATAGGAAGCTTTTCTTTTGTTGTTTAAAATTCACTCCTGGGGCTGGAGAATGGCTTAGCAGTTAAAGCGTTTGCCTGCAAAGCCAAAGGATCCTGGTTCGATTCTCTAGGACCCACATAAACCAGATGCACAAGGGGGCGCATACATCTGGAGTTAGTTTGCAGTGGCTGGAGACCCTGGCATGCCCATTCTCATTCTCTCTCTCTCCGTCTTTCTCTCTCTCTCAAATAAATAAATAAAATATATTAAAATAAAAATATTTAAAATTCACTCCTCTCCCCTGCACCTCTTCTTGCTTGAGTCCTGTCCCCTTTCTCTGCTAGTAACCACTTGAGCACCTTGCTCCTCTCTTTGCAGAAAGGAGGCTCCATCCCAGGATGGTGTGGTCACTGCTGAAAAGCCCAGTGCCCCACCTGTGCACATGGCCAACAGTTCCAGAGACACCCCAGGTAAGCAGAGCCCACAAGAACCCTTGGCCCTGTTGTGGAGAGGGTGGGCAGTCCCTGAAGGGCAGCTACATAGAATGGCAAAGAGCATTTTCTTAGGAGAGACCCTTGTAAATACCACTCAGGGGCATGGCAAGGTGGCTTAGCAGTTAAAAGCACTTACTTTACTTTTCAATTCCCCAGCACCCACATAAAGCCTAAGGTGAGACACCCGCTGAGTGGAGGAAGTTAGCATGCTTTCTTCTTCATTCCCTTGATGGAAAAGGAAGCAGGGCCTTGTAAAAGTGTCACCCTAGCCCGCTGTGGTGCGCCTTTAATCCCAGCACTCGGGAGGCAGAAGTAGAACATAGTGAATTCCAGGTCAGCCTGGACTAGAGTAAGACACTACCTCGAAAAACCAAAAAATAAAAATAAAGTGTCACCCCGTGTCAGTGGCCTGAGGCCTCTGACTGCCCTGCACTACCCAAAGGAGGAGCCTCGGCAGGGAGCACAGTGGTCTCCTGTCCCCAGCCTGGACTGCATCCTTATGCTGTGTTCCAGAATTGGTACCTGTCACCTGTCTTCTTTGTACCCGTTCCCTTAGAACTGTGTGCAGGGCCTGTCCCAGAGTGGGTACTGGGAGGACGGTGCTGGAATGGCCACATACCTCATGGGTGCCATGAGACACACTGCGACATTATGACACAGCTCTATCCCAGCCTCCAACCCACAAACAGGGTTAACAGCATCATGTGCTACAGTGTGGTGTGACGATTGGGCTCCAGGGAGCCTCCCAAACCCAGCAGGCAATGCCATAGCATCTGCTGTCACTGTCCTTCATATCTGCCCTCTCCTTACCCATTTCTTTCTGTAGGACCCCAAGCAGAGGACGAGGAGGTCCCCCAGCTTATGCGGACCAAGAGCGACGCCAGCTGTATGATCCAGAGGAGGCCCAAGGCCCGAGCGCCCAGTGAAGCCCAACGGCTCCGACGACACCGATTCTCCATCAACGGGCACTTTTATAACCACAAGGTGATGACCCCACTCAACCTGTCCTGGGCCTGAAGTGGTTCCTTGCACAGACAAGCATTTTTCATAACACTCAGTATTGGTCCAGTTTATCCAGTAGTCTTCAAAGACACGGTTGTCACCCACTGTGCTGAAGGCTCAGGTGAAGAAATATCTTCCCCAAAGTCACATCAGCATAATGTTCCCCATTTACAGCCAGCACTTTTGCCACCTCAAGTCACCATCCATCCATTCTTCGAGTCGTACAGATTTGGGGAAAGTAGGTTCTAGGTAGACAATAATGCCAAGAACCCATTTCCTTTCCTTTTTCTTTTTCTTTCTTTTCTCTCTCTTTTTTTCTTTTTCTTTACTTCTTTCTTCTTTCTTCCTTCCTCTCTTTCTTTCTTTCTTTCTTTCTTTCTTTCTTTCTTTCTTTTTTGGTGTTTTGTAGAAGAGTGAATTTTGCCTTCAAATGAAAAAAAAAAAAAAAAAAACAAAATTTGGAATGGAGACAGTTTTTCATGCCTCTGTTTCTTGCCTGTATTCATGTGAAAAGCTGCTAATAATTATATCAAATACCTGTAGGTAAAGCTACTATCACTAAACCCAGCAGAGACTTCGAACACTGCTGTAAGTTCCTGTTTTGAGCTGGGAAGATGGCTCAGTGGTTAAAGGCACTTTTTTTTGCAAAATCTGCTGGCCTTGGTTGGATTCCCCAGTACTCACATAAGGCCAGATGCAAAGTGTTGCATGCATCTGGAATTCATATGCAGTGGCAAGAGACCCTGGTGCCCCCATACTCTCTCTGTCCCTCTATCTCTGCTTATAAATAAATTACATATTTTTGAAAAGTTATTGGGAGCTGGAGAGATGGCTTGGTGGTTAAGGCACTTGCCTGCAAAGCCTAATGACCTGGGTTTGATTCCCAAGTACCCACGTAAAGCTGGATGGACAAAGTGGTGCATGCCTCTGGAATTCTTTTCCAGTGGCTAGGGGCCCTGGTGCTCTCTCCCCCTCTCTCTCTCCCTCTATCTCTCTCACTGAGCTCATTTCTAAGGTTTCTACACAAGCTCGATGGGTCATTCCATGGGAATAACATGTACCCAGCTGTCTCTTGCTGGGTGAATTAAGCCCAGTAGGTGAGGTGTGCCCAGGGGTACTTTTGTTTTTTTCTCAGAGAACCAGGGCAGCTCTGCGTTCCCAGCACGCAGCCTTTTGTCCAAGTATGCATTGTACTGACCTTAGGTAAAGATCACCTCCCCCTGATTACCTCATTCCATAAACAAACGGAACTGTTAAAAGAGAAGTTGATTGTTACTATAAATGGAACGAGTGGCAATCTGGGTGAGGCCATGTGTAGAGTGTCCTGTGACCAGCCATATCCTGCTGTTCTGGGCAATGAAAGGGGTGGCTTCCACTTGGAGCAGCTGTCCTTCTAAATAGAAGGTGACTCATGGGAAGGAGAAATGACAGGAGGTCAAGAGGTCGGAGCTGAAGGAGCAAGTAGCCCAGAGAAGCTGGCCAGGGACAACTGAAGCCACTCTTGGGGTCCCCTAGACTCTGAAATAAAGATTTCACTTTAGTAAGATGAAGAGATCTTACTTTAATCTCACGACCTACTTTACTTCCTTCACTAGGCCTGTGATAAATGAGGCAATGTTTCCTTTACTAAATCAAGAAAAATCCAATACTATTGAAAAGTTGAGTCTCTTCAAAGAGCAAAGGAGGGGACAGGGTTGAAGTTTAAATGGAACTTAAGAATACTAGTGTGCGGGCTGGGGAGATGGCTTAGCAGTTATGGCATTTGCCTGTGAAACCTAAGGACCTCAGTTCTATTCCCCAGGACCCACATAAGCCAGATGCACAAGGGGGTGCACGCATCTGGAGTTTGTTTGCAGTGGCTGGAGGCCCTGGCATACCTATTCTCTCTTCCTGCCTTTCTCTCTCTCTCTCTCTCAAATAAATAAATAAAATATTTTTAAAAAATAAAAACAGAGCACTGGTGTGAACTAGCCACAGAATCCATAATGTGACCTAAGCATCCTTTAAACCTTAAAGGAATTTAGCCTGTACAGTGCCAAACACCAATAGTTAGCATTTGAGTAAATCGTGCTATGCTATTTCCAAGAATTTTTCAAACATTTTTTAAAAAATGAGCTATTAGGTTCTGTCCAGTTCAATATGAGAGGGGGAGAGAGAGCGAGAGCGAGAGCGAAAGAGAGAGAGAGAGGGAGAGAGGGAGAGAGGGAGAGAGAGAAACACTTTTGCCATCTAATAGTGGGATTTAGCTCTGGCACACCATCCACTCTAGCGTCTCCTATATCTCTGAGAAGTTTATCTAGCAGATTCAGCTTTGTTTTAGTCAATCACAACTATGTCAGGCACTCTGAAATACGCACAGCTTTTACTTCTGTGTGAAACTTCTCCCTCCCCAGGAGCTGTGCACCAGCCACAAATACATACCTCAGCCTGTTACCCAAAGTACAGATTTACCTGGGGAATGTGCACATATCCTTCCAATCAGCTGTGTTTCAGACATTTTGGACAGTTGGTTCGCACCTAAGTGAGGGGAGGACCCCCAAAGTGAAACACCACATGAAGGTCCTATAATCTCAGCACTAGAAAGATGAGGATCATGAGTTTGAGGACAGCCCTTACCACACAGTGAGACTCTGACTAGAACAAAACATAAACCCTCTTTTGCACTGCTTTGACCTCTATACACAAGTAATGTTCTGGGAAACTAGGATAAAGGTTCCTCGAGCCACAGACAACAGCTTACCAAAGGATCCCGAGTGTCTGCTCCCTGGGGAATCGGTTCCAAGTGTGACTTCTTAGAACTGTGCCGAGTACATCACTTAATCGCTTTCCGAAACTGTTATGATTTACAAGCATGATTTTATTACCAGGCCCAGTCAAACACTGTAACCACCCCACTGCTTTTTCTGGCCTCTTGGGCTCATGATGGTCAACTGAGATGAGAAACCAGCCCAAGGGACCTTTGTTCCTACTTGGAGTCAGTCGGTTTCATGCAGAATAAACAGTCTTGTTGACAAGACTTTTCATCTCCCTGAAGTAGTCCGAGGACTCCTTTCCATGTCTCTTTGAAACTGAAGGCCCAAGTCCGCTTCCTGTGTAATATACAACCCGGTGTCCTTTCACAGAGTCCTTAGTCACGGTCCTGGTCCTTTCTTTCTAAATGGGTGACCGTGACCAGCTATTTAATCACCCCCCCCCAAAAAAAATACCTGTTTCCTTTCTCAGGAAAGAGGAATAAGTCCAGGGCTGTTGTTAGAATTAAATCAAAAAGAGTACGTAAAGTTGTTTTGCAAGTTCACCTCATGCTTGGTGTTCGTGAAGGACTCATTAAGCCTTGTACGTTGTGTGCACAGGAGCTCTTTGACTTAGAATGATATTATGTCCTGATAAGCCCATTTGTAGCGTTTGCCTTCTTATTGCTGGGACAAAACACCCAAGCAGATTATGGAAAAGAAAGGGTTTATTTGGGCTTACCATTTTGGGGGGACATGTCATCATGGCAGGGAAAGCATGGCATTGCAGAGCAGAGCAGACAGCTGTGCTGTCAAGCAGGGCTGGGCTACAAAATCTGCCCCCCTATAGTGACACTCCTCCTCCAGCCAGGCTCTACCTGCCAAAGGCTCCACCAGCTGGGGTTAAGCATGAGCCTTAATCACAAACACATGAGACCATGGGAGGCATTTGACATTCAAACAGCACACCCACCACAAGTTGAAAACCTAAGGCAGAACTGTATCCAACACACCTAATCTACAGAGTAGCATGGCTCTGCAGCACAGCGCATTGTAGATGTTGTCTGTCTCCCCATGTGATCATGTGGCCGACTGGGGGCTGTGATCACTGTTTCAGCCCAGCACTGAGAGAAGCATCCTACCACATATTGCTAGCCTAGGGGGAAGCGTTCAAATTCAACTTATGGTGCGTCACAGGAAAAGGCAAAACACCTGCAAAAATGTAATGTATCCCCCACATACAGAAACATTGTGGGGTTGAGGATGTAGCTCAGTTGGCAAAGTGCTTAGCTAGGAGGAAAGAGGCCCTGGGTTCAATTCCCAGCCCTACATAAACGAGGCCTGAGGACACATGAGTTCAAAGTTATCTTCAGCTACCTGGAAAGTTCAAGGCCAGCTTGGGATACAGGAGAATTTATCTTTTAAAAAATCTAAAAAGGCAAAAACAAATAAATTGCATAGATGACAGGAATGGTTGTGCAAGCCTGTAATCCAAGTGCCCAAGTGTTTGTGAGGCAGAAAGAGGAGAATTACAAGTTTGAGACCAGCATGGGCTTCATAGTTCATTTATGACCACATAGTAAGACCTGTCTCAAAAATAAAATAAAATAAAATAAAATAAAATAAAATAAAATAAAATAAAATAAAATAAATAAAACCAAACCAAACCAAACAAAAACCTGCTCCACAAACTATAGGCTAGAGATGTACTGTACTTCCACAATCATACACACTTGCTTGCCTCTGGGGTTCAATCACACACACTCATACCATATATACATATGCATATAGGTAGTTCCCATCTTAGCACTCAGGAGGCTGAAGCAGGAAGAACTTGACTTTGAAGCCAACCCAGATTACATAGTATGTCCCACACCAGCCTGGGCTTCATGGTGAGACCTTGTCTAGAAAAGCTGGGTGTAGTGACATACATCTGCAACTCAGCCTGGGCTCCATGGTGAGACCCTGTCTAGAAAAGCCGGGTGTAGTGACATACATCTGCAACTCAGCCTGGACTCCATGGTGAGACCTTGTCTAGAAAAGCCGGGTGTAGTGACATACATCTGCAACTCAGCCTGAACTCCATGGTGAGACCTTGTCTAGAAAAGCCGGATGTAGTGACATACATCTGCAACTCAGCCTGGGCTCCATGGTGAGGCCCTGTCTAGAAAAGCCAGGTGTAGTGACATACATCTGCAACTCAGCCTGGACTCCATGGTGAGACCTTGTCTAGAAAAGCCGGGTGTAGTGACATACATCTGCAACTCAGCCTGGGCTCCATGGTGAGACCTTGTCTAGAAAAGCCGGGTGTAGTGACATACATCTGCAACTCAGCACTTGGTAGGCAAAGGCAAGAGAATTACGAGTTTGAGGCCCAAACTGCATAGCAAACTCCAGTGAGATATTGTGAGACCCAGTCTGAAAATAAAAATTAAAAAAAAAAAAAAAGGAAATAGAAAAGTAGATCAAAATCGTGAAGAACTCAATGTGGGCTGGAATAGAGGGTACTTGTAGGGGCTCCTGGCATCAAATGTCCCTAACAGTGAGAGGAGCACCTCGCGGTATTATAGAGGCCAAGGGAAACCTTGGGTATTGTGAACTAGCACGCTGCTTTGCAAAGGTGATTCTCACATTGTGCTGTACATGCAGGCCTGACTTCTTCTCCACAGGCAGATCATGATTCAGTAATTCTAGTTTGGAGTGGGAGAGGTACAGAGACCAAGGTGGGACTGTATGGTGATGAAGCTAGGCCAGGTCCCTTTGCAATTCAGGGTGTTATAAAAGGTGGTATGTTTGGACAGTAGTGTGGGGAATGGCAGAGAGGAAAGAGACATGGGAGGAAGCTCCACCCTGTGACTCGAGGAGCTCTTCTTGGGCACCACTGGGAGCTTGTGGAGGAGTGTCCAGACTTGGAGACGTCTATTCAAAAGCCAACACTTGTTGGGCTGGAGAGATGGCTTAGCAGTTAAGCGCTTGCCTGTGACGCCTAAGGACCCCAGTTCAAGGCTTGATTCTTCAGGTCCCACGTAAGCCAGATGCACATGGTGGCGCATGCATCTGGAGTTTGTTTGCAGTGGCTAGAGGCCCTGGCACATCCATTCTCTCTCTCTCCCTTTCTGTCTCTAATAAATAAATTAAATTAAATAATTAAATTAAAAAGTCAACACTTGTTGATTCAGTCAATAGAAAGAGGGAAGGAGAGCCCCACTCTCTCTATCCCAGGAAATTATTGCCAGGGTCTGGGTGTCCAGGATACAGGGAACTGCCTCTGATGGGTGTGGAAGATATCAGACATCTTCCTTAGTCTTCTGTAAGCATACACTATTACTGTCCCCTGAGCATCCCCAAGGTTACGGAACAAACTGCTTGGTCATAGGTCTGTGTGAATGGGCAGTGGCAGGTGTTCCCAGAGCTGGTTCCCTGTTGCTTGGATCTGCTCAGCACTGTGATGTTAGTGGATCTCTCTGGGCCTGCCCTGAGCTATCTTCCTACCCTGCACAGACTTCCGTGTTCACTCCTGCCTATGGATCCGTGACCAATGTGCGGGTTAACAGTACCATGACCACCCAGCAGGTGCTCACACTGCTGCTAAATAAGTTTCGGGTGAGTCTAGCTTCGCCTGGGATGCTGTCTTGTCGGGGGTGGGGGGGTAGGACTGGAAAAGCTGGGGTTGGCTGCTCTGGCTCCTTCACAGAACCCAGCAGGATTCCTTCTGCTAAGTGGGTGTCCCTGGAATCTCAGGCAAAGGGGACAGACTGTTCCCTTTCATCTTGACAGGTGATGATTTTATTTCCTGTGCTTGCCTATGCAGGTGGAAGATGGCCCTAGTGAGTTTGCACTCTACATTGTCCACGAGTCAGGGGGTAAGTGCCAGCGTCCATTGTTTGTGTGGAAAGTTTCCCTGAGGGCCCTGGGCTGGCATGCTTGTTGGCCACCTGCCCTTCTTCCCTTAGTACACGTTGGGCCTCCTCCATGCACTTTCCTTCCCACCCCAAACTCATTTGCATTCTGGGAATTAAACCCAAACAATGTGGGAAGTACCCTCTAACCTCTGCCAGTGGAATGACTATTCTCTAGCTCAGGGGGCTCAAACAGGAAGGTAAGGGTTTCATACCAATGGCTGCAACCTTGAGCTGCTACTATAAAACCCGCGGATTCCTCTACAGCACCTGGGCATCACTGTCTTGTAACGGATCCGTTCTTGCCCCCTCAACTCTGCTTTCCCTTCTGCCCACTTTGCCCTTGTTCTGTCTGAGATGTACTTTTGCTGAGTTACACTATAAGAGAGGAAAAAACCCTTTCCCTATAAGACCCACATAGGTTTGTTAGCAAGCCATCACACATTACACATACCCGTCAGAGCTCCCGGGAGTGAATCACTGAAGGAGGTACTGAAAATGTCTTTGTCTTGGCAAGAGAAGCAGCTTTCTGAGAAGTGAAGAGAAAAATGAGAATGGCTGTGGATGGGGAACTCAAAGATCCAGAGCTCATGAAGGCAAATTTTAACAGCACTTGCTCTATAGATTCCTTTATTGCAGTGTCTGAGCTAATAAGGGACAAGAGAAGTGTCTGGTGATTAACTTCTGTCCCATGTAGAAATGGGAGGGGAAACCTTGGCAAATTTATGTCCTGCTTTTAGGCAAGAAGAGGAGGGTAAAGAGCTATTCTGGTATCTTGTTTCTAAGTTACCTTGGCATCAGACGTGGGGTGGGCAGCTCTTCAGCCCTTCAGTAGGATCACACATCTCTTGAGGTATCAGATCCCTGGGCTTTGGAACATCCATTTTATATTATCTCCTGCCCTGGCTGATCCTAATATCCCACATTTCATATCCCCTATTTCAGAGCAGATAAAATTAAAAGACTGTGAGTACCCCCTGATTTCCAGAATCCTGCATGGGCCCTGCGAGAAAATTGTCAAGATCTTTCTGATGGAAGCTGACTTGAGTGAGGAAGTCCCCCATGATGTGAGTGGGGCTGAGGTTGGTGGCCTGCTCTACTGGGAGGGACTGGGAGGCAACCTGGGGGCTCTTGAGGGCTCTGAAGGGCATCTTGGTCAGAGACCTGCTGGGCAGTGTCTGCGGGGGGCCCCACAGCTGTCTGTCCTGTCAGTGACTCCCAGCTCTAAAAGTAGCTTAGAAGAAAGAACTAGGTTCCTAGGAAATCTTAGCTCTGTCATTTTCCTCACAACCAAATAAAACATTTTCCTGTATTGGAGCCTATTTTTCTGTCATTGCGTTCAAGGCTTATACAAGGGCTCTTTAACTTGGACCAACTCAGGTCTCTTCAAGGGAAGGAGATGCTAAGTCGATGGCCAGGCAGTGAGCATGTTTCCATCTTCTGCACAGAATAGGGTCTGGACCCTGGGGAGGGGGGGAAGGCCTTGTGACTATCTTTCTCAGCTTCTTCCCAGGCTTGTAGTTTACTTCATTGTTAGAAACAGTGTGGTGCCCTACTGCCCCTGCCACTCCCCCAAGAACTCAGTGAGACAATGCTGCAGGACTCAATGTTTTTCCTAAAATTCAGCTCAGTATTTCCTCCCAGGGATAATAGTTGCCTTTAAGATAAGAACAGTTCCCATTGCCCCCATCACACAGGACAGAGCAGCTTTGGGGGCAGGGGTGGGAAGAGAGAAAGCTTCAGTGAAAACAGGACTTGCAATCATGAGGAAAAGAAAAATCATATTTTAGGCTTCTAATTTAAAGCACATTTAAATGTTCTTGGATTTTCTAGGTCGCCCAGTACATTAAATTTGAAATGCCGGTGCTGGACAGTTTTGTTGAAAAATTAAAAGAAGAGGAGGAGAGAGAAATAATCAAACTGACCATGAAGTAAGCAGTGTTCAATCAGCCAGTCATGAGTCCTGACCATTCAGGGACAACTGTAGGACATAGCTGTGCCCAGGCAGGCAGGCTGGCTCTTCCCATTCGTAAACACCAGGTAGCCCTACAGGAAGCGGAGGCCTGCCAGCCCTGGTTCCCTGCATCACCCTCCTGCCCTTGCTGGGTACTGTTTAGCATTTTGAGATGACAACCTTTGAAAAATGGAGAGCAGCTTGAGCATCCTCGCCAACAGAGGAGGACTCGGGCTTCAGCAAATGGCAGACAGGGTGGGCACTGGGTCAGGTTTTTGAGTTCTACTTACCCAAGTCTGGAAAGGCAACCACAGACAGGGGCCTGCTAGGTACAGCCTCCAGCTGGTCCAGTGCCTTTTGCACCAGCAGGAATTCCGAGCTCAATGGCTCAAAGCAGTGACTCCAGCCCCAGCTGTGGTTCTCGAAGGACCAGTTCAATGGAGAGGGGACCAGGGGCCACCAAGGAAGCTATGTCAGGACCAGTGTGTGTGAGGTTAGCCAGACTGATGGTCCCAGTGTCTGTCTATGCCTCAGTAAGGTGTGGTATGGAGCAGAACATGAGAAGACCACTTACCAGGGTCAGGGAAGGCAAGGACAGGTCACTCCACTGTAAAGGCTTGTGAGTGGGAATGGGTTTGGCTCCTGGCTTCTGGTTACATAGATCCTAGAAAACCACATCCACCCTGAGCATCTTTCTGTACAGTGGAGCTCCACAAAGAGATTCAGTACAGACCCCAGAGGGAGCTACCCAAGGGCTCAGGCCACCATAGGGTTTAAGAGCTGGAAGGGACCTAGGAATTACCTTGTGAGTCTATTCGGTATACAGAAAGGAACCTGAGGCCCAGGCTGAGGAAGGGTGCAGCTCGTGTTATTTGCAGAGCCTGGGGTGGAACACAGCCCTACTGAAACCTGCTGGAAGGCCCTGTCCACTCTCCAGCATACCCCCTACCATAGGGCCAGCATCTGCTTTGAAGCTGTACACTGACAACCCTGCTGACCACACCCCTACAGGAGAGACCCTTCCTCTCCCCCTTTCCCCCGGGAGAGATGGCTGCTGGTTAGCCAGTTAGGAGCAGTGGTCTCCCCGGCCAGGCATCTATGACTCCCTCCGCCCATCTCCCTGTTCCTCCTCCCTTAGTGAGCCCCTTTGGCTTTGTCTCCCTGTAGGTTCCAAGCCCTGCGTCTGACAATGCTGCAGCGACTGGAGCAGCTGGTGGAGGCCAAGTAGCTGCCAGCACCTGCCTCTTCTGACACCTGCACCAGCAAGTGTACATGGAGTCCTAGGGGCCCAGTCCTAATTGGTCACTGATGGATGGCCACTGCCTAAGAAATTTGACACCTGTGCGTTTAAACTGTCCACGGCCTCCACACCATCGTACATCTAGCCCTGGCTCCCTAGTGAGCATGAACAAGAAGCAGACCCAGGCCTGAGGAGCCAGGACCTCGCCGCTTAGGATCTATGTGTGAAGTTGGCCTAGGTAGCAAATGACCCCAAAACTGGGCTCAGAGACATATTGTATGGCTCAATGACATGGCCAGTCTTTTAACCTCTTCTGCTCAGTACCTGACCCAGGCCCTGGAGAATGGACTTCATCTGCTTGCCCAGGGCCTGTTCCAGAGTCCCTGCATGGCCACCAGCCCCTGTCCACCTCATCCACATGAACCACAAGATCCTGCCCTTGCTTCATACTGCCACCCCTACCTCAGGAACTCTGCTGGAGAGAACAGCGACATACCACCACTTCACCGTGGTGTTCTTGACCCCCAAGCCTCCTTTCATAGCTAGTCAGACCCCCACCCTCAGCCCAGAGGTTAAATCAGATATATGACTACCAAAACCCCATCATTCTCTCTACAGAAATCACTGGCTGCAAGAAGCATGCCGATTTCAAGGAGTTGGGGAGGTGATCCACATAGCATTGAAAGAATGCTGGCTGGTAGCCGCTCTGGAGGCAGTGCTCAACTCCAGTATCCACTATCCTGTGGATGCCTGTGTGCTTCTTGTCTTCTCTGAGCTTAACTCTTCTCTGGTGGGCAGGGGGTGATTCTCAGTACTTCCCATCAAAGTCTGGAAATGAGGAGAAAGGTCTGTTTGGGGACAAAGGGCTTTGAATTCTGTGGAGCCAGATACTGAACAACTTGTATTTGCCTACAGATCAAGAATTTCTGGAATGAATGAGAAAGCTTTTGTGAAACTATGCAACAATTTGTAATAGTCATGTGGGGGTGTCTAACGGAATAATTTAAAGACCAAATTCTTTGCCTGCTGAGGTCTGTCCACAGTGGATTTAAACCGAGGAATTAATAAAGGCTTACAAAGAGAAGAGTCCCATCTTCGTGCATGTGGGAGCTGCTTTTTGAGACCCTGCAAACAGCAGAGCTGGGGAACAGCCATGCAATGTGGGGCCATTGGTCAAGGTAGAGGTCTGTCACACCAGGAGTTTCCAGACCCCAGCCCCATCTTCAGACGCACATCTACCAGAAAGGGTCTGGCTGAGTCCTCTTGCTTCTTATCTCCTTTGTCAGCAGAGTTTCTTAGGTGTTCAATAAATCTCTGCCTTTATTTATTGAGGACACGATGGTCACATTTTCCTCTTCTTTTTTCTCCTGTGTGTAAACCTGACTCCTTGCTCTAATCTCAGAAGCTCTTACTCTGCAGTATGTAAAGCTGAGCTTGGATGGAGCTCCTGTACTTCCACTCATGAGCTGGGGATGGTGTGGGGCCCATTGCAAGACTCCCCTGTAACATAGAGAAGGAGTTGCTGGTGATGGGTCTGCAAGTGGCCCCAGTCACCCCGATTTGCAGCATTTTAGCACCGGAAGTGTACAAGGAATCTTTCTGTTGGGGACTCAGGAGAGTATAGAAAAGAAATGAAACAGTAGCCCCCAATTCCTTTTCTTCTTATATTTACAATATCAGGTCTAGGACAAGTGTATGCCCGTTGTTCAGCAGTAACTAAGTAGCCCATTTTATGCAGGGACTGTGCTGGGCCCTGGAGAGACAAAGATGGAGCCCTGGTATCGCCTGATCAGGAGAAGCAGGCAGATACTGGGAGCCAGCTAAGCTCCAGCTAAGCAGATGAATAAAGAAAGTGTATTGGGTATTTCAGGCCAAGAGACACCTGCCAGGCCAGAAGCAGGTCAGGGGCCTGGCTCTAGTGAAGCCACTGACATAGGAAACCAAATGGTGAACACCAGCCAGGTTACTTGGTTTTCACGGTTATTAAAATACTATTTAAGGCAGTCTTAGGTTAAGTGTCACTTTTGAAATAGACACTAGCAGAACTAATTCCTGAATATTCTAATGAGAAAAAAAGCTCTGTTGAAAAGAGTAAAATGATCTCTTCTGCGTCCATCTAAAGGGTTCACAAATCTTTTTTATCAGCTCCACATTAGCTCTTTAGAGGCTATTGGAAAGCTTGCTAACCCAGGGCACCCCAATACCAGATCATCTACTCCATTGGTACCACAGAAAATAAACTACCTAAAGGTGAAGTGAAGATCAAAGTCAGAAAGTGCTGTCTGCAGTGCCAGCCCGCAGAGGCCAGCGAGAACAATAAACAGCACAGGATGAAAACATGGTTGCAAAAGAACTGGGCTCAGGAAAAACAGGCTTGTTTGTCCTGAACAAATGACCAGAAGGGATCAAAAGGCAGCTTGTTTTTCTGCAGTGATAACCATGTGCTGCCTGTCTGGCGTGTTTACCAGAAAAAGGATTAAAGAACTCACTGTCAAAATAAAGCCATTCTCCCAGGATACACCTGGGCCCTTCTCCCAGAGAAGCAAGACTTACAGGTTATGCACTCCTCTCAGGTTATCTGTGGAGGGCCTGGGGCCTGCCAGATGTTCCCCGGGCGTAGGTGTGGGCACCCTGCACTGCAGAGCAGATAGGGGGAGTCCTTGTCAAGTGCAGTCTGAGAAGGAAGCCCCGAGCCCCTCTGTCCCTCAGTGATGAGCAGGCAGGAAACCTGGTGGGTCAGAGCCAAACAGCTCCAAGTGTAAAAACAGCCCGATGCACGCACTATATTTAGGCCTCGTGAGCTGCAGATGTCTGGGCATGAGCCAGCCATCGACGTGCCTAGAGTCTTCACAGTTTGCAGGGTGGGGCTGTGTGTATCTCCTGTGGGGCCATAATGGGGAGGTTTTGTGCAGGCCCAAGAGTGGGAATTCCCAGGGTTTCCTTTCTCAGGGAGCCCAAAGGAAACAAAGCCAAGTCTGGGCTTATTGGACAAAGCCATTCCTTGTTCAGGGACCCCCGCTGAGAGGTCTGCTTTAGGGAAGGGAGATCCACCACTCTGGTTACCAGTGTTTGGGAAATATGTGTGACGGGCCCTGTTGTCCCTGCACTGTGGTACAGCACCACTCTTTGAGGTAGTGCCTGTCTTTGTGTGTGTGCATGCATGTGCGTATGTGCGTACGTACATGCCTGAGGGCATGCATGCACACACATGCAAAGGCACTCAGTCCAGGGAAGAAAAACCGTAAGAAAAGGAAGCTGTCTAGGTAGGATACTTCTGGGCCTTTCAAAGGCCCACAAACTCAGAGGAACAGTGGCCCCTGCTAGGCAATTTCCCAGAGAAGCTTGCCGATTCCCAACGAAGATGTACTGTCAAGTCCCTGGGAGACTTAGTGTGCTACTTAGCAGCACCCCAACATCTAACTCGTTCTACATACTTTTTCTTATTTATTTATTTTGGTTTTTCAAGGTAGGGTCTTGTTCTAGCCCAGGCTAACCTGTAATTCACTATGTAGTCTCAGGGTGGCCTCGAACTCAGCACTCTTCCTACCTCTACCCCCCCGAGCGCTGGGATTGAAGGCGTGCGCCACCAAGCCAGGCTTGCTTTGTCTTATGTATGAGAGAGAGAAAGAGCAAGAGAGTGAGAGAGAACAAGTGTGAGAATTGGCATGTCAGGGCCTTAGCTACTGCAAACAAACTCCAGATGCATATGCCACTTTGTGCACATGTGCCCCCTGTGTGCCTGTGCCACCTTGAGCGTCTGGCTTACATGGGTTCTGGGGAGTAGAACCTGGGTCCTTAGGCTTCACAGGCAAGTGCCTTAACTGCTCAGCCATCTCTCCAGCCTTCCTGCATGCTTTTAAGTCTATGTGTGACCATGCGCAATAATTTAATTTGCTTAAAAATAACATGCAATCCCACACTTGGACTCCAAAGCCTGCTCCTCGAAATGTGTGACTTTGAGTGTTTCGCAGAACTTGGTCATGGTGTATGAGCGCCAGCTACCAAAGGCAGAAGATTCCATGAGGCATGGGAAGGCAGACAGGCCCATGAGTGCACAAAGTGTAGTTTATTATGGACTCACAGAATCATGATTTGTGTTGCAGCAAGAGGATCCCCGTACCAAACAGGTATAAGAGATGTATACACTAATCTAGACAGAGGTAGGCCACAACCAGCCAGAATGTGCAGGTCTTTCCCCAAAACCATCAGCATGCCCAGCATCAGTGAAGAAACAGGCTGAGAGGGAGTGACCCACAAGCACGCCTGGCTGACTGTCTTCACAGCTTTGTTTGCTGGAGAGGGCCTGTGACTGTCAGGTCACCTGGTATGCAACATGGTGATTATGGTCAAGATGCTTGTGAGCATGTCAAACTGGATCCTTCACTGGGCAAGGTATTTGCCTCCATTTCCTCATCAGTAAAATGAGGTTAATAACAGCCCTTGTCTCTCAAAGTGGGAAGTATAGCTTTACCTCAGGAACACCACCCAAAATGGCAGCACCACAAGAACATTTACTTCTCTCAAATGTAATGTGGGACTGTGTGGCTGTGGTGGGCGCACAGGGCTCTGACCTACGTATCTTCTCAGCATAGGGCCCAGAGGCTGAAGGAGCAGCCTCTTCTTGGGACATGTTATTCTTTTTTTTTTTTTTTTTAAATAAAAACAACAACAAGAAAAACAAAAATATTTTGGGGCTGGAGGGATGGCTTATCAGTGAAGGCGCTTGCCTGCAAAGTCAAAGGATCCATATTCAATTCCCCAGGACCCACATAAGCCAGATACACAAAGGGCACATGCATATGGAGTTTGTTTGCAGTGGCTGGAGGCCCTGGCACACCCATTCTCTTTCTCTCTCTAAAATAAATAAAAATAACAAGAAATTTTAATATATTTTATTTTTATTTATTTATTGGAGAGAGTGAGAAGGAAGGAGAGAGAGAGAGAGAGAGAGAGAATGGGCATGCCAGGACCTCCAGCCACTGTAAACGAACTCCAGACACATGTGCCATCTTGTGCATCTGGCTTACGTGGATACTGAGGAATCGAATCTGGGTCCTTTGGCTTCACACGCAAGTGCCTTAACTGCTAAGCCATCTCTCCAGGCCAGACACGTTATTCTTGAAGCAAAGGGAAAGAACAGAATTCTGGTGAAAATGTGTCTCAAGGCTGCTTCTGGACTTTGGTGAAACTCATATCCACTCACCTGTCTGGCAAAGGCAAGTCACTTGGTGAAGGTCTACATAGCACTTACCTTCGCATTGCTGGGACAGACATCTCACCAGAAGAAGCTTATGAAGTAGAGGGTTTGTTTTAGCTTTCAGTTTTGAGGGGAAGTTTCACCATGGTAGGATATGCACAGCACGGACAGACAGGAGGACATCACATCTAGTCACATCAGCTGGGAGGAGACAGCAACAGTAAGCCAGCTCTGAACACCCAAGGGGCTGGACTAACACACCTCAAGGTCCCACTCCAGTGACACACCTTCTCCAGCAAAGCTCCATGAGCTGGAGACAAACTCTGAGGCTTATTCACCAACACATGAGGCTCTGAGGGACATTTTACACTCAAGCAACAGTCTACATCTGTGGACGTGAATGTCATTCACTAGGGACACTTAGAGTGACATCTCAATAAGCAGGTTGAAGAAGGGGGCTGGAGAGATGGCTTAATGGTTAAGGCACATGCCTACAAAGCCTAAGGACTCCAGTTTGATTCTCCAGGTCCCACATAAGCCAGACGCACATGGTGTGTATGGAGTTTGTTTGCAGTGGCTAGAGGCCCTGGCATGCCCATATTCTCTCTCCCCCCCCCTTCCTTTCTCTGTCTCTAATAAATAAATAAATAAATGTTTTAAAAAGTCAGAGAAGGGTGGCCCAAATGGGCAGGAACAGTCATACTGTGGGACCATGACATATCCTACAAGTTCTACAAACAGTGCCTGGCACACAATAGACATTCTCTAAGTGTTCACTAACTATTACACTAATCAATGATTTGAAGGCTTAAGCTCTGCTTGTTTATTTTTTTCCATTTTCCCTTAAACCTCCTCTATGTCCTTTCCTTGCCCTGGACTCTGTCCATACTAACATTCTATACCATCCATTCTTGGCTACCATACCCCTTTATTTCTTTTTTATTTTTTTGGGTATTTTTTTGTTCTGTTTTTGTTTTTCATTTGTTTGTTTTTGATGTAGAGTCTCACTATAGCCCAGGCTGACCTGGAATTCACTATGTAGTCTCAGGGTGGCCTCGAACTCATGATGATCCACCTAATCTCTGCCTCCCAAGTGCTGGGATTGAAGGTGTGTGCCACCATGCCCAGCCCCCTTTATTTCTTGAAATCCACATCTTTCCTTTTTAAAAAGATCCATCATTCCTTCCCTGGTCCTCTAATCTGCATACATCTGGACCTTCTGCAGCTGGCCCAGTTGTTCTCAAGCATGGGGCAAAGGAATGTGATAGTCAGGCTCAGGTCACTCCAGACAAGACACAGGTATGGAGGGAGGGAGTTTATTTGAAACTTACAAATCCAAAGGAAGTTCCATAATGTCAGAAGAAGCTGGCCCACCTTTCACAGGCCCAAGTAGCAAGCACACTTCAGGAACTCCAGACATAGCTCAAACACTTTGTATGTCTTTAGACTGGAATTCCAAATCCATCTCACACCCTAGGATCAGCTCACAGTGACACCTTGTGGAGAGCGCTCAACTCATTAGTCAAGAGGCAGATTATATTAATTCAATTGCCAAACTTTATCCACTCTTCACACATGTTAATTAAACCAAGTCCCTTTCTTCCTTTGTTCTCTCAACTACCTTGATCTCCTGTCCCTAACCCCCTGGGACACTCACGTGCAACTCCACTTGGTTCACAGCTGCGTCTGGGCTTGCTCCTCTCCATGCCGGGCTGCCGGAGGGGTCCCATGAACTGCAGCTTCTTCTCGCGGCTGGTATCAACTCAGAGAGATGTGGAGCCTGCCTCTCTGAGTTGAGTGACAATTTTCTGAGCGTTTGCTGGGATCTTTATACCCATTTTTCTCTCAGTCATCCTGGCTGCGGATAGCCACCTTAGGGTTGCCTCATTGGCATATCAGCTTGCAGAGGGTCTCTGGTCAGTCTCTGACCTTGGCCCCCAAGTTGCCATGGTGACTTTGTCACTGCTGGATGAGTGCCTCTTATCGCCAGTCTCTGGTCAGTCTCTGGTTGCCATAGTGATCTTGTCACTGCTCAGTGAATGCCCCATTTTACTTTTAACTATTGCTTCTAACATTCCCCATTACTTCTAACTATTCTAACAGTCCCCATTTTTACTTCTAACTATTGCTCCTAACACAAACACACTTCCTCTAGGCAGGGGGCTCGAAATCCAAATTACAAGCTTTTAATAAACTCTTGAATCATTTGGGGGGGGCATCCATTCAAACCACCACAAGGATAAGCTTCCTTTGTGTGAGACATGGATAGAGTTTTAATTCATGAATTACTGATACGGTCTTTAAAGTTTCAAGTCATCTTTCTGTAGACGGAGCAAAGGTTCTGACAGATTGTTTTTGCTCTGGAAACTTCTAAACTATCCCCTTATACCTAAAGCAACAGATCCCCTCATCCCTGACCCCTCTGACCACCAGCGTCATTAGCTTGTACCAATACTTTAGTAATACAAGTAATCAACAAGGGCTCACATTGCTCATGGATTTTGCAAAGTGCCTTCCGCTATTTCATTTAATCTTTACAACACTTTGGCCAATGTCTAGATTACTGAGTTGGCCTTCATGGTGCAGGCATCATTATCTTTCAAGCTTGGCCATCTGCTGAGGCAATTCCTGCCAAGCAGAAAATTCCAGTTTGAGAACTTCTGGGACAAGGCTCTTTGATATTTTACTGATCTGAAAGACAGATGTGATGATCCCCGTTTCATGAGACAACATAGAGTAGACGAATGACGAGAGCCTAGGTGTAGTGCATTTTGTAAACAGCAATGTATCCTATCAATTCAAATATGTACCAGTGCCCGCTGTCTGCTGAGCACTGTTCCAAGTGCTGCCCACACAACAAAGAACATAGCATGGCATGCCAGGCTTTGTTACTGTAAGGTTTTGCTCTGAGATGCAAAGACTTTGGGAAGTTTTGAACATATGTGTCACATAGTCTGACTTAGAGCTCTTATTTTAAATGTTTTAATATTTTTTGATTGAGAGAATGGGTGCACCAGGACCTTCAGCCTGCTGCAAACAAACTCCAGATGCGTTGGACTGGAGGGATGGCTTAGCGGTTAAGGCGCCTGCCTCCTAAGCCTAAGAATACTGGTTCCTATCTCCAACGGTTCCAATCTCCAGGTCCCACGTTTAGCCAGATGCAAAGTGACGCAAGGGCCCAACACTGCACTTGACCACAAGGGGGTGCACGCATCTGGATTTTGTTTGCAGTAGCTGAGAAGCTGCTGGCACACCCATCTCTACCTGTCTTCCTCTCCCTCTCTCTCTGTCTTTCTCTGTCTCTCTCTCTCTCTCAAAAAAAAAAAAAAAACTCCAGATGCGTGCGCCCCCTTGTGGTGCATCTGCGACATTGTGCGCTTGCATCACTGTATACCTGGCTATGTGGGACCTGAAGATTTGAACACGCATTGTTATGCTTCACGAGCACCTTAACTGCTAAGCCATCTCTCCAGACCTAATTTTTATTTATTGTGGGGGATGGGAGAACACATGAGGCTCTGGCTTACATGAATATTAGGGAATTGAGGCTGGGTCCTTAGGCTTCGCAGGCAAGTGCTTTAACAGCTAACCCATCTCTCCAGCCCTGACTTAGATTTTTGACAGGATTGTTCTTGGTTGTGAAAAGAGACCAGTCAGGAAGCCATTTTAATAACCCAGACAGGAGGTGATGGAAGCTTTGTGAAAATTGTAGCAGAGATATTGCAACTTAATTCTGAATATACTGTGAAAATTGATCCGAAAGAATTTGTGGAAGGGTTGGATGCTAAGTTTGAGGTGAGAAAGAAGAGACATCAGGCTTTTGGCTTGGGCAACTATCATGGTGGAGTACTGTCGATTGCTGGGATGCAGCCTATTGGGGAGGGCTGTGCTAGGTTTGGCCCATTGCACAGACAAATGGGGCTCCCCTCAGACGCTTGAGGTTCAGCATCTGGAGTAACCAGTAGGGCACTCCCCAGCACACGTATGACATTGAAGCCATCAGACTGGGGAGACTCCCTGGGAGATGGAAGGAAAACAGAGAAGAGAAATAGGTGGTGAATGCTCCCCTCACCCTCCCACTCCCCTCAAGAAGCACAGGTCACAGAGGTCATTACTAAAGAGAAACTGGATGCGTGTGTTGAAGATCACAAGTCTTGGCACAGAAATTTCAGGGCTTTTTCAAAATTGGGTTGTCTACTTACACAATGTGTATTTGAGCAAACTTCTTCTTTAGGCCAATTACCGTCCCTGTAAATTCAGTACGCATTCTCATCTTTGTGGAAACCTTTTGGTGGTAAATAGATTTGTGGAAATACCAGCGCACGCCTTTAATCCCAGCACTTGGAAGGCAGAGGTAGGAGGATCGCCGTGAGTTCAAGGCCAGCCTGAGCCTATGTAATGAATTCCAGGTCGGCCTGGGTGAAAGTGAGACCCTACCTCAAAAAACCTGAGTACTGACCCCACTCTCCATTGGAGAATCTGCTTTTCTTTTTCAGACGGGAGCAGGACCTGAGGAGATAAATGACCCAGCACACTCCACCCCAGCCTCAGCGGAAACCACGGAGGAATTGGGGAAATGAGCAAGAGCTGCTTTCTTAGTGAATCTGATATCAGCACAAGGGAGAAGGAGACAGACACTGAGGACACTCAACACCCACCAAACCAGAGATCCAGAGGCTCCTGAGTGCCCATCACTGAAGTAGACTTAAATGTTCCCAGCATGGCTCAGAGAATTTTGCGGAAAAGGTGGTGGAAAGATTGTTAGAGCCACAGGGTGGGACATTTTGCACAGAGGCATTGCCTCTCCCCCATAATTGACTGCTGCCCCCATAATGCATGTCCCACAATACTCATGGTGTTTACCTGCTTCGTCAACGAGGAAGGCCTCTTCAGAAAAGGGGCAGGGAGGAGGGAAAGGATGGTACCAATATGTGTTGTTTACATACTAAATATATCCATACCTAATAAAAATACATTAAAAAAACTTGCCGGGGGTGGTAGCGCAAGCCTTTAATCCAGCACTCGGGAGGCAGAGGTAGGAGGATCGCCATGAGTTCGAGGCCACCCTGAGACTACATAGTGAATTCCAGGTCAACCTGAGCTAGAGTGAGACCCTAGCTCGAAAAAAAAAAAAAAACCAAAAAACAAAAAAAACCCTCAAAGTTGGACATGATTTTTTTTTTTTTAATTACAAAGCCACGGTTTCTGCCCAGTATATAGGTCACTTTCGACTACCATGAAAATGGCCACGGGTCCTATAGTCCTGAGTGGTGTGGTGTGTGTGGGTGGGGGTGGGGAGAGGAGGCGGTGGTCCAGGGCACCTTTGTAGGCGCAGGAGCGGAGAACCAACGCAACAACGACCCGAAGCCCGGAGCCAAACCCACTTGGGGGCTCGGAACCATAGAGGGGTCGCTCCGCCTCGGTCCTAGAGCGGCCGCGCGGGAGACCAGCCCGCACTTCCGGCGGCGGGAGCGGCTCGGGAAGCGGCGGTGGCGGCGGGCGCGGTGAGTGGGCCGCGGGGGTCCGGGGCCACCGGGAGAGCCGGGGATCCCTGGGTCCGAGCTGTCCGCACCGGCGACGACGGCGGGGTTTGCAAGCTGCCGGGCGGGGCGGCGCGCCCAGGGACCGCAGCGGGCGATGGCCGTGAACGTGGCGGGCGAGGCCTGGAGCCTGGCGGGCGGGAGGGCGGGGACCGCCGCGGCCCTCGGGCTTTGTCCTGCAGTGGCCCCGGGCAATGCAAGACCAAACCCACTGTGCAAAGGCCTGGAGGCCCCGGGCCCTTGCTCGCGGCCTTCCGAGGGGCGTGCGGGTCTCCCCGAGCTTGGGAGGCGCGTTCTAGTCACCGTCCCGAGTCTGTGCAGGAGCAGATGGAGGCACCTGGCCGTTATCCTGGTTCTCGGGCGGGAGCTCCATCACCCAGCTGCACCGGAGCCCTCCGCCTCCCACCCTCACCCCCCCCCACACACACACCACCCCGGGGAATTCGGAGAGAGCCCCCGTGCACCCCCGTTCTGAGCTCCTGGCGCTGGGAACCTGCCTCCCCCCACACCGTGTTAACCAGCCTTGCGCGGGTTTCCTTCCCCAGCTAAGAGCGGGAGGTAACTGCATAAAGACAATTGACCAGTCCAGAGTAAAAGATAGCGCCCTGAGTGTCATGAGCTACCTGTTGGTATTATTTCCTTGTCCCGTTAAAGTACTACAAGGATATGTGCTTTTTTAAAATGCATAACTGTCATTGTAGATCTTTTTGTGAACACCATATACACAATGTTTCCTGTCTGTAAAGGAGTGGGCCCAGCTCTCTCTGTCACTTTGTGTAGCATGTACTTTTTTTCTTTTACGGAGCATAATGGCAGCAGATGTAATTAAGTATCCACAAAAAAGCCTGGACGCTGTTAGCACTGGAGTCTCCACTACACTAGATGAAAGGAAGTCAAGGGAAAAAAACGTGATTTCAATTGCTTGGCCTTATGTGCCTGCATGCAAAGAAACTCGGCAGTTCTTTTTTCTAAAGTCTGCTTAGTTTTCAAATTTCAACACCTCAGGAGTTGCTCTTAAATGAGAAATATTACATAGTAAATATTAAATCAATGGAACTCCATTACATAAATTTTGATTGTGTTTTAGAGTTGTTTCTTATTCTCATTGAGATTTTGTCTTCTCCACTTCTTAGTCCTTCAGAATAATATGTTCATTTGATAATGCTTAACAAATGTAGATGTTTTACCTCATCACTTTCTTTCCTTTGTCCTATTCCAACAGACAAAATCTACAAATTGATGATAGATTTATTAAGTTCAGCCTCTGGAATTAGAATTAACAAATCTTTTTTTCTGTCAGAATTCTATTCGTTTAACTTGTATTAAATAGAGTTTTCATTTAAACATGAATGTAATTTTTTGTTTGTTTTTTTGAGGCAGGGTCTCGCTCTAGCCCAGGCTGACCTGGAATTCACTATGTAGTCTCAGGTTATCCTGAAACTCATAGTGATTTTCCCACCTTGGCTGCCCAAGTGCTGAGATTAAAGGCATGCGCCACCATGCCCAGCTAGCTGAATGTGATTTTTGAGGATTGAAGAGATACTAAAATTGAATAACATCGTCTGTAATTTGTTTTCTCCATATAGGAATTTCTAAGTTGCCTTGCTTGAGATATCAAGAAATGCGATCTTAAGCTCAGAAGAAAACAATAGTCTCTCAACATTGCTTGCTCACCATGAAGTTAGGAAAGCCTAAAGGAGGACGCTCTCGGAGCTCAAACCAAGGAAAAGCCTATGAGAACAAGAGGAAGACAGTCCGGCAGCGGCAGAAATGGGGAGTGACTATTCGGTTCGACTCGGGCCTGAGCAGGCTGAGAAGAGACCGGGATGAGAAGCCCTATAAGTGCACCAAGTGCACCAAGAGCTTCAGCCAGAGCTCCACGCTCTTCCAGCACCAGAAGATCCACACGGGCAAGAAGTCGCACAAATGTGCCGACTGCGGGAAAAGTTTCTTCCAGAGCTCCAACCTCATCCAGCACCGCCGCATCCACACGGGGGAGAAGCCCTACAGCTGTGATGAGTGTGGGGAGAGGTTTAAGCAGAGCTCCAACCTCATCCAGCACCAGAGGATCCACACTGGAGAGAAGCCGTACCAGTGTGACGAGTGCGGCAGGTGTTTCAGCCAGAGCTCGCACCTCATCCAGCACCAGAGAACCCACACCGGGGAGAAGCCCTACCACTGCGCTGAGTGTGACAGGTGCTTCAGCCAGAGCTCCCACCTGCGGCAGCACGTCAAGGTGCACAAAGACAAGCCGGTGAAAGCTCGGGGTAAAAAGGCCAGGGCCAAAACGCTCCAGGTGTCCTCCTGGAAAGCCGGTAAAGGAAGGAAGGCGGTGGCTGGTCGCCGCCAAGTAAAGGGCACTGCTTCTGCCCTTTTTAAAAAAAAAAAATAAAGGGTACAAGCAGTCTCTCAAGAGAGGCGATGCCGAGTCGTAGAGCACTTAGATGGTGGGTCCTTCCCTAGCATGGAGACTTTGGGAGTTTCATGGCATTGGGCTGAGAGGACGAATCCTGCGGCCCTCGTTTCTGTTTAGTGTGACATGGAACACAGAGAACTGAAAGTACCCTTGTGAGGATGTGAGATCCTTGACCTCCACTGAACCTGCTTCCTGCAGCATTTGCTGTGAAGCCTCGTTTTCTGACTCAGTTGTTCATGTCCAGGCATGCTGATGATCTCTCATTTAGGACTTGGTGGAAGAATCACTAAGTAAAAGGAAGAAGAATGAGTTTTACAGTTCTGAGTCTAGGAGATTTTATGTTTGTAACTTTTTTTTAGTATATTAACCATTAGTTTAAAAGTGTGACTCATGATTCAACATAATAAAATGTATTCAAGCCCACAAATTTTCTTTTTGTTATTAGCATGTATTTTACAAAACAAGTTTCATGATGTTTTCATAAATGTATTATAATGTATATATAGCTCACTTGGATCACAGTCACTTCTCGTTACCCTCCGGTCTCCTTTTTCCTTCTTGTAGTTTTCCTCTTCCCAAACAGTCCCCTGTTGTGTGTGTGTGTGTGTGTGTGTCTGTTTTTATCTGAATTCATCAAATGAAAGAAAATGTGATACTTTCCTCAGTCTGACTTATTTTGCTTAACACGATAATCTCTTTAGTTTCATCCATTTTCCTGCTAACATAATTTTGTTCTATATGGTTAAATGTGAAGTTCACACTTTAAAATCAAGGCTTATCTTTTTTTTTGTTTGTTTGTTTTGGTTTCTCCCTTTCTTAAGAGCAGCTACTAATTAAAGAAGTAAAAATGTCTCCATTTTTCAACACTTTCTTAGTCAGAGATCCTAAAAAACCCACAGTGAAAACTGACCTCAGGTCTCCTGTTCCTAACACTGTTCTCTGTAATGGTGTTACTGCTGTGTCATTTGCTTTCCAGAAATTGGGATGGATTGATGTTGATCCTTGCTCTGGGTCTCTTGGCATTCTCTTGTTCTCTGACAAACCAAGCCAGCCTTTTAGACCTATATGAGTAACCTGTTTTGCCAGTAAAACCTCAGCCTCTGACAAAAGCACTACAATTTATTGGCCTCCTCGCCCTCCAGAATGAGCTTTAGATAAGACTGGTTATCTTAGATTTTGCCTACATTGTACATTGTAGCTCCTTTACAATTTAACACTTTCGCAATTTTTTGAGAAGGCTATGGAATGGTTGTTCCATCAGAACACTGCCAAGTGTCTCACATTTCTAATAAGCCTTCTTCACTCAGGTTTTAGTTTCTAGTGAATGCTAACATCCTGATTTTTTTATATCTTTTATAACATCAGTTCCTACTGTATTAACAATTATCCATAAAAATAAAAATGAGATATTTTTGCATACTGATATTCTCTGTTTTTCTTTTAAGAAAATTGTTTTAATGATTTAGACAACATAATAAATCACAGAGTATAGGAGAATCACATCGTCTGCCTGTTTTAATCAAATATGAATGGTTCTTCCCTACTGCCCTTACAGTTGAAGGTAGTGCCATGGGAGATGGCCTTGTTGACAATACCTACATCCAGGGGGGCTATCCCAAAATATTTTTGTAAGTATAAAGCTGTTGCATTGATCTTTTACAAAAGACTTGGTGTTTGATACTCTGTTACAGCCAAATCACTGTGGCAGGGCATGGCTCTGCAGCTTTCATGAGCATCTGTCACTCTTACTTAAATTTGTTTTATGTCTGATAGCTTCTGGCTAGAACTAACCATTCTTCTGAAATTTTTCTAAGTTGCTCATTTTGATAGCCACCATAGGGAACCTGCAGCAGAAAGGCCTCCAGTGGTATATTCACAGTTAACAGCTTTATCTGAATAGACACATGCTCTAAAAGTAAAGCAGATACTCCAGTTACCCGTTTAGCTCCAGTTTGACTTGGTTATGTGTCTGACGTCCCTAAAGCTGGCAGCAAGGTAGTAATTTATGGTGACATTCTACAGTAATGGACCTTATGCTGCTTTTTAGAAATGTTTATAAGATTGAAAAGTCACAGGTTAAAGTTTTTAATAATGTACACTGGGTGTGGTGTTAAATACCTATAATCGCAGTATTTGGAAGGTGGAGACAGGAGGCTCAGGAGTCCAAGGCCAGCCTTTACTACATTGCAAGTTCACAGCCAGACTGAATTACATGAGAACCTGTCTCAAAAGAAAAAGTGCCAGATATGGTGGTGCACACCTTTAATCTCAGCATTCACTCAGGAGGCAGAGGTAGGAGGATTGCAGAGACTTCAAGGTCAGCCTGTGCTAGAGTGAGACCCTACCTTGAGCCCCCCCCCCCCAAAAAAAGGAACTGTACCACTAGAAAGTGAATAATTTGAGTCAGGCTGATACCACCTGTTTGTAGATTCATTGTATGAAAGTAGACATGTATACCCTACCCCACATTGTGTTGTTCATATCACCACTCAGTTGTAACAGTTACTTCTTTTTTGCAGATACCCCTGTCCCCCCAACCCCCAGCCATCCAACCCAAGGTCTAGGGCAAGGTAGGATGAACTACATCCCAAGGCCTAGCAGACTTCTTTTTAATGCAAGTTTTGGGTGTTTTGTTTGGGGAAAACAGGAAAATAGTTTGTGTTTTTACCTTTTTTTTAAACTAGTTGAAATTTCTTCTAACACACCTAATGAGTACGATGCATTAAAAGTCATTTGGCTTCTGTAATCTTATTCATTTAATTAATGTGGGAGAAGTAAAGTGGCTCAGTTGAGCCAGCTTCAAGGAACTCAGGTGAGGTGAAAAAACAGTACTCGGGAATTCACAGAGTGAATTACTGGAGTTTTTAGGGTATATGCCTGGACTCAAGTGGCTCTACACTTGGCCACCCAGCAATGCACCAATTAAAGAAATAAAATTTATTCAATGTGGCCACATTAGGAAGAGGAATAAATACAAGGTCCAGTGACACCCCCCCACCCCACTACCCCAAAAGTCCATCTGGAACCTGTATGAAGATAGAGAAATAGAGGCATGCTTAGCTCAGTAGTTGTGGTCAAGATAAGCTGCCCATTCTTGTCTTGGCTCAAGTCTGTCCTACAAGGTGTATGATGGTTAATTTCTGATTGTCAACTTGGCAGGATTTCTTTTCTTTTTAATGACTTTAGGCAGAGAAAGAAGCAAACCCTCAGGGGTGGGAATAGAGTCGATCCTTACCCTGATGAACAGATAGGCTATTGTGTAACCTTAGATGATCTTCACAGGCTATGCATTTCCTAATTTTAAGCACATGTATGCCCTGTCATGCATACACATGGGGTGGTATGTTGGGGACTTTCCTGCTAGATCACTTCAAAGACAGATTGGCTGTTATTGTGCTTGCGTTCAACATGGTCTAAACTATCATTTCTTATTTCCCATTCTACCAGGGAATACCTAAACACAAATTACCAACAGGACAGAAGGTGCTGATTGTTGCCCAACTGGGAAGAGGAAGAAAAAATGATTTTTTTCATGGGGAGATGCCCTGGGTCACTGGGCCGTCCTGTGCTTTCCTATTTCATCTCTTCCATGACTTCTCTAACAAATATGGACTTAGCGATCGACAGAGCAGGGCTTCAATGCAGGACCTTCTTGCTGCAGGTGCTATACCTTCTCAGTAGTCCTGTCTAGCGCTAATCTCTTCTCCTACAGTTAGGAACATATTTAATTTAATTTACTTTTTAATTTATTATTTATTTATTGTTTTTTTTCAAAGTACAGTTTCACTGTAGTTCAGGCTGACCTGGAATTCACTATGTAGCCTCAGGGTGGCCTTGAACTCACAGTGATCCACCTAACTCTGCCTCCCGAGTGCTGGGATTAAAGGCGTGCACCACCATGCCGGGCTCTAGTTAGTAACATATTTAAAAGGGCCTCAATGGCTGTCGTGTCTGTCCAGGTAGGCTGGTGAGTAGCAAAAGTAGAAACAATGCATCAGTCATTTTCTGTGGGTCACCTGTCCATGTTGGGGTAGGCCTTTCGAACTCCTAAAGTGGAGACCCTCTATTATCATGCTGAGTAGTGCTTCCAGTTCAAACCCCCAGCTTGACACTATCTTCACAGGTATTGACTGCCCCAAGGAATGATTTTCCCAGACCATGCTGTGTGCGTTATTGGATCTGGAAGGGAAAGGCCAATCTGGCCGCTTTCATAAGGTAGAGGAGACAACATCTTCCTCCTTGATGGAACCTTTCTGTTCCGTGGGAGCCTATGGTGTAGGAACTGGTGGTCCTGTGGATTCAACACTAACTGGATCAAGAAGACTCATTTCTCCTTCCTGTTGCCTGGGGTAATAATCCCTCCTCTCTGAACCATCTATTACCCTCTGTAGCAGTTACTTTCCAGTTGCTGGGACAAAACACCTGACCAGAAGCAGCTTATGGAAGGAAAGGGTTGATTTCAGCCTACAGTTCCAGGCTGATGTTTCTTCATGGCAGGGAAAGCAGGGCCCAAGCCGACAGCTTGGTGTCACATCTCCACACATCAGTAGGAAGGAAGTAGAGAGAATGGGCTTGTTAGAACTTGCAAGCTAAACTGGACTATAAAATCCCTTGGTGACATTCCTCCTCCAGCTAAACCCTACCTCCCAAAGTGTTCCCTAGCTGGGGACTGAGTATGAAGCTTAATCATAAACACATGAGGCTATGATAGGGGACCAGTCCACATTCAAACCACCACACCCTCTCTCAAGTCCTCATTACACAATAGCATGAAAGCTTGCAAAGACTGTGTTTCATCCTAGTTACTTGATTTTTGACAAGCTAATTCCAACAGTGAAATATTATAACTTAAAGAATTATCAAGTAGTAACTTCGCACCAGAATCTAACACATACAGCGGCTACTCATTGTTACACTAACATATCAGCTTTCTCTTGGTCATACTGTCAGTGGAGACAAGGATGGAAGCACAACTCTACACTCCACCTTCAGCAGCCTGGACAGTCCTTTTACAAAAGCCTCTGTTCAGGCAAAATTGGATCCTTAGCCACATAGCTGAAAAGAATCTCAGGAAGATTTAATATGAAGTAGAAGTTGGATTTATTAAAGGATATTTGAATATAAATTTTAAGCATGAGGGCTAAGAGAAAAGGTCCTCAGGAAAAGCATGGACATGGCTTTGCAAAGACGTCTCTCTTCATGATCTTTACACCAGCAAATAGGATGCAGGCGCCTTTTGAAGTCATTCTCAAAGGGTAGCTAAGGACTTTAAATGAGATCACAGGGAGCTTCTAGAATTGTAACTGATAAGATAAAACTATAGATCACAAAAATGGATATAGGACACTAGGGTATCTTCGTTATAAACAAAATTAATAGTCTTCTTTGTGAGATTCCCAGAAAATATACTGGCGAGCAATGAGGCCATACCCATGAGCATATACATTAAGGCCTTAAGCCGAGTTCATTGCTATTTTAACATAAAATGCCTGTATATCAGAAAGTGTTATCTCCATGCCAACCACTCTCACAGAAAATATTAGTTACACTGGAATTCTTGATTTTCAGCTTCAACCAGATTGAGATAGGGCATGTTTCCCTTCCCATGTCCCCATAACATTCCATCCTTCTGTTCTGCTTCAATAGAACTGTGGTGGTTTGAATCAGATGTCCCCCATAGACTCACGTGTTTTGAATGCTTGCACCCCAGCTGATGGCAATTTGCAGGGTGAAGACTTGTATTGCCAAGGGTGGGCTATGAGGTGTTATAGTCAGCTTCCCCTTGCCAGAGTTTGGTTCACTCTCCTGCTGCTGTTTATCACCTGCTGTGGCAGAGGTGATGTCCAACCTCTGCTCGTGCTATGCTTTCCTGTGCTATCATGAAGCTTCCCCTCAAGACTGAAATAAAACTTTCCTCCTGTCAGCTGTTTTTGATTGGATGTTCTGTCCCAGTGAGAGGTGACTACAGCAGGAATCCTATCTTTCATCCATCCAGTTAGTCAGTATGTGGACCCAGGGGCTTCTTGCTAGTGCCAAAAACCAAGCTACCCATCCTGAAAATACAAATAATTGTAAAGAGAGTGTTGCTAAACATAGACAATAAATCTTCTTCAAATAAACACATTTCCTAGGAATTATAAATCATTATCCTATACAACAACAGAACTAAAAAAAAAATGGTTATTTCAGCCTCAAACAAAAGGAAGTAGCTTATTTTACCAAGGAGTGCTGCAAAGTGACATACAGAAGTCTGAATAGCTGTCACACCTCAAATGTGGAGAAAAAGTTCAAACCCCTGTGAACTAAAGTTTCCAGAAAGCAGCCATGCCTGTGGTAAGCATTCAACGCTGATTAAGAGCTTCAGTGAGGGCTGGAGAGATGACTTAGTGGCTAAGGTGCTTGCCTGCAAAGTCTAATGACCTGAGTTTGATTCCCCAGTACCCACATAAAGCCAGATGCACAAAGTGACGCAGGCATCTAGAGTTCATTTGCAGTGGCTAGAGGCCCAGGCATGCCCATTTCTCCTTTCTCTCTCTCTGACCGATGTGAATTCCCAGCCAGCCTGAGACTACACAGTGAATTGCAAGTCAGCTTGGGCTAGAATGAGACCCTACCTTAAAAATATATAAAGAAATGAAAAAGAACTTCAGTGATCAGGGCTGAAGAGATGAGATAGCTCAGCAGTTAAAGACACTTGCTTACAAAACCTGGCAGCCTGGCTGGGTTTGATACCCCAGGACCCACATTAAGCCAGATGCACAAAGTGGCACATGGTATGTTTGCAGTGGCAGGGGGGCCCGAGTGCACCCATATTCTCTGTCGGTCTGTCTGACTCTCTCTCTCTCTCTCTGTCTCTCTATCTCTCTTGCTCGCTCAAATAAATAAATCTTTTAAAAAGAACTTCAGTGATACTGGGGGAGGTGGAATGGTGCAGGTCCAGACAGAACTTAAGTTGGGCTATCTTAATCCTTTAAATGGCCATTTATTGTGTTGTAATTTTCATTTTAAACTAGAAGTTTATTTAAGCCAGAAATTTGATTTGAAGGGAAAATTATCTAAGATCCATTTAAAAAATATTTATTTATTTATTTATTTATTTATTTATTTATTTATTTGATAGAGAGAAAGAGGGAGAGAGAGAGAGAGAGACAGACAGAGAGAACAGGCATGCCAGGGCCTCCAGTCACTGAAAACAACTCCAGATGCATGTGCCACCTTGTGCATCTTGTTAACGTGGGTCCTGGGGACTTAAATCTGGGTCCTTTGGCTTTGCAGGTAAACACCTTAACTGCTAAGCCATACCTCCTGCCCTAAGATCCATTTTTTTTTATTAGAGACCAAGAGAGAGAAAGAGAGAGAGTGAGAATGGGCATGCCAGGGCCTCTAGACACTACAAATGAACTCCAGACACATGCACCACCATGTGAATCTGGCTTACATGGGACCTGGAGAATCAAACTGGGCTCCTTAGGCTTAACAGGCATGCGCCTTAACTTAAGCCATCTCTCCAGCCCAAGATCCATTTTTTAAGAATAATTTATTCCTTCTTAAAGACAGATTGCCCTATTTGTAACAGCTACATATAAAAAAATTATAAAACTTTCCTTGGTTTACAATGATAAATGAAAGGCATTAACATTTTCCAATCAAACAAAGTATGTAATGATTTTTATTTTTGTTAAAATGAGAGCAAAGTAACTTGTTAGAATATCAAGAACTGCATGAGCCTGCCACTAATGGAGAAAGGGGAACCTTTCAAAGAACCAGTACTTTCCCCCATCTCCGTGTGATGTCAACCAAAACATAACTTTGGCCATTTAGGTTTTTAAAATTTCGTTCTTCGTTTATTTATTTATTTTTCCTGAGGTAGGGTCTCACTCTAGCCCAGGCTGACCTGGAACTCCCTCTGTAGTTCCAGGCTGGCCTTGAACTCACAGTGATTCCCCTACCGCTGCCTGAAGAGTGCTGGGATTAAAGGTGTGCACCTACACTAGTGAACATACACCAGTTATTTTATGTACAAAAAAAGGAATGTGGAAGGGGGTGGAAGGGGGTAATGAAAGAAAAAACTATACTATAGTAGTTAGGATATGGTAAAACTAAATTGGGGCTATTACAAAGTTCTGGAATAAGGTAGCAAGTTCCTTTTATTTATTTTTTTATTTTAATTTTTTTTGAGAGAGACACAGAGAGAGAGAGAGAGAGAGAGAAAGGGAGAGGAAGACAGAGATGGGCACGCCAGCAGCCTCTCAGCTGCTGCGAAAGAAATCTAGATGCGTGCGCCCCCTTGTGGTCAAGTGCGGCATTGCGCCCTTGCGTCACTTTGCATCTGGCTAAACGTGGGACCTGGAGATTGGAACCTGCGTTCTTAGGCTTAGGAGGCAGGCGCCTTAACCACTAAGCCTTCTCTCCAGCCCACAAGTTCCTTTTTTACTAGAAACCTCCTGTCTGTTGCTAGAACCTAAGTGTATCTTCCTCTTCCATTTACAACTGCGCAGGAGTGTTTTTCATTGATTGGCTGCCCTTCAAATTGATATCGGATCTGCATCATTGACAAACCCTGTCCTTCAAAATAGGCTTTCATCCGGGCGCGGAGGCGCAGGGAGGCAGAGGTAGGAGGATTGCTGTGAGTTCGAGGCCACCTGAGACTACATAGTGAATTTCAGCTCAGCCTGAGCTAGGGTGAAACCCTACCTCAGCAAACCGAAAACAAAACAAAACAAAACAAAATAGGCTTTCATTAGTTTACTAAGTGGTGTGGGCCTCTTAACCTTAAAGTGCCCCCAAACCATCCTGCCCTGCCTCGTCGAATTAATAATTGTTGTCAGTCTGGACTCCTTCCTTTCCTGTCTCCTCCTGGGTGCCTCAAGAGCTGCTTTCTCAAGTTCATGTCGCTCTGATCCTACCCCAGCCTCCAACTCCTCAAAAACCACGTGGCTCCCTGCGGATTAGGGGATGTCTGGCACCCAGGGCAGAACCATTGCCCCTTCCCCACCGGGCCCTTAGATCCGAGAGCGGGGACTCCTCCTCCAGAATCCCACGCCTCGGGCACCTGCTCCCGGGCCATGGGTGGGCAGCCCATCAATCTGCCCCAACCCTCACCTGGACATGACCACGGGGCAGGCTTCTGTCCAGATGGCCCAGCCCACACCCTGAAAGGAGAAGCTGGGTGGGGGAAAGGCAGGGCAGCCAGCCTCTGGGCTGGGACCGTGTGCTCAAGCTCCACGTCTTCCTCACAGCCTAACGTTTTCCTCCCATGAGTCTGAAGGCACTCGAAGTGGGCATTTATTGCCCATTTCTGTGTCTAACTATCAGGGAAATCCTTTGGCATGAACTAACACATACCCCTAGCTGCATCAGATAGCATCTGAGGCCCATTGTACAGTAGCAATGTCCCTGTTTGGCTGTAACCTGTCTCCTTAGTTTCACCAATCTCTTTTAAAACTGTTGATTTATATGACTTTTTCATGTTACTATAAAAACTTCAGGAAGTTATCGCTGGAACATGGAACTTGGGGTAAACTCATGTGACGGTTCATCTGTTGGTTGTCAGTTTCTGAGGGTTTAGGGTCTCCATGGAAGCAGAGCTCACTGCTTGTCTGTTAGGCTCTTGTAGATGACATTAGTCGAGTGCAAAGATTCACCCTAACTGTGGGTGGCACCCTCCATGGACTTGGTTTCAGGATTGTACAAACGGGAGAGAGCTGAGCACCGGCGTTTGACTGTCTCCACTTCCACCCTGCTGATGTGAAGTGTGACACAGGCATCTTGCTCCTACCGTTTTCCCCAACTGTAAGCTGAAATAAATAAACCCTTTCTCCTCTAACCTTGATTTAAAATAAAAATATTTTATTTTTATTTATTTATTTGAAAGCTACAGAGAGAGAGAGAGAGAGAGAGAGAGAGAGGGGAGGGAGAGAATGGGCATACCAGGGCCTCCAGCCAGTGCAAACGAACTCCAGATGCACGTGCCAACTTGGGCATCTGGCTTACTTGAGTCCTGGGGAATGGAACCTCAAACAGGGGTCCTTAGGTTTCACAGGCAGATGCTTAACAGCTAAGCCATCTTTCCAACCCCCTAAACTTGATTTTCCTCAGATGTTTTGTCATAGCAGTGAAAACATAGCTGATATGCTTACTTACCCCAATCTGTGTTTCCAGGCCATGGTCCCTCATATTTGGCTCCAGAATCAGCTATCTCATTCCTTTTGAGGTAATAACTGTATTTTTTAAAAAATTTGTCAGTTATGGTGTCCAAACACAGGGCCATAAGAATAAACCATTTTCCCTAGAGGAACTGGCACATAACAGCATGGGCCTCTGTGCCCAGTCATCTGATGTTGGCTCCTAAGTTGGGTATTTGTGAGTTCTTTCTGGAGCTTGGAATGCTCTGGCTTTGGTCAAAGGTTCATTGGTTTATGTTAAGCTGATTTTTCAGGATTCTGTTTGTTGGATACCTAATTTTGGTTTGCTTTCAAAATGTTTGGTTTAACCAGGTATATTTTGTATGTTTTCTTTGAAAGGATTTGATTTCTGACATTTTTTAAAATTGTCTTTCAGACCTTTGAAGGTATTTTGGTTAGTGACCATAAGTTTATTTTTGGTTTCTGAACAGTTTGGTAATTTTCTAGAAAAGTGGCTTTTTCTCCTGCCACCTCCAATATCTAATTCAAGGAAGATGGAGGAAATGTTGGGAAGAAACTGCCATTTGGTACTCTAGCTGTCGTAATGCTTGATAATTATGTTGATTTAACTTGCAAGTATCTAAAAAGAAAAGGGGGAGCTGCAGAGATGGCTTAGTGGTTAAGGCACTTGCCCTGCAAAGCCTAAGGACCAGGTTCAATTCTCAAGGTCCCACATAAGCCAGATGCACAAGGTGGTGCATGTGTCTGGAGTTCTATTGCAGTGGCTGGAGGCCCTGGTGCACCCATTCTCTCTCACTCAAGTCAAGGCAGAGGGCAGGAAGCAGTGCTGTGGGTCACCATCTTCTGGACAGGAAGTGACTGGTGCATTCATGACCTCACAGTGGAGTGCTACCTCCATAAAACACGCACACTGTTGAGCTCATCAACATTGTCGCAGATGATGGAGGAGGGCACAAAGTATGAATTATTTTTACTAAATTGTGTATTAAGGTGAAAAATATAAGATAGAATATCTCCTAGAATACAAATAGCCATAGGTACATGGAAAACATATAGTCAATCTCATTTTTAGGAAAACATAATTTTTTACTTGGTTAAAATATATGTTTCCTTAATTCCAGGTCAGCCTGGACCAGAGTGAGACCCTACCTCGAAAAACCAAAAAAAAAAAAAAAAAAATATATATATATATATATATATATATATATATATATATATATATATGTATATGTTTCCTAACTGGGTGTTTAATGCCTTTAATCCCAGCACCCAGAAGGCTAAGGCTAAGGTAGGATGTGAGATCAAGGCTAGCCTTGGGCTACAGAGTAAGTTCCAGATCACCCTGCACTACAGGGAGACCCTACTTCATACACACACACACACACACACACACACACACACACACACACCACACACCACACCTTAAAAACAAAAACCTTGTTTCCTTCATCTGCTGCCTTCACTTGTTTAGGCCATATTGTATTCTTGATTATATTTATATTATATTTAATAGTACTTCTATCGTGACATTTTGTCACATATAAATGTTATATCAAATCCAAAGGATTTTTATTTTTATTTTTTGAGGTGGCATCTCACTCTCTAGCCCAGGCTGAACTAGAATTTTCTATGTAATCTCAGGGTGGCCTCAAACTCATGGCAATCCACCTACCTCTGCCTCTTGAGTGCTGGGATTAAAGGTGTGCCCCACCATGTGGGCTGCAAAGGATTTTTTTTGTTGTTTGTTTTTTTGGGGTAGGGTCTCGATCTATCTCAGGCTGACTTGTAATTCACTGTGTATTCTCAGGGTGGCCTCAAACTCTCGATGATCCTCCTATCTCTGCCTCCCAAGTGCTGGGATTAAAGATATGCGCCACCATACCCAGCAGCAAAGGATTTTTAAAAAAATAAAATATGGATCATAATGACTTGATAAGATCCAAGAATTTCTTCCTTAATGGCTTTATCAGCTATTCTCTACTGAAGACCGTTTTCCTCCCTGCTAGTCAGCCTCATCCATATCAGACCCTAGGAATGAGCCTTCCGAGTGTTGAACTGGTGGTCATTGGGTTTTTTTTTTTTTTTTTTTTGAGGTAGGATCTCTCTCACTCTGGTCCAGGCTGACCTGGAATTAACTATGTAGTCTCAGGGTGGCCTTGAACTCTCGGCAATCCTCCTACCTCTGCCTCCCAAGTGCTGGGATTAAAGGCGTGCGCCACCATGCCCGGCTAAGTTTTAATAAGATGTTCCCTGTAGCTTCATGTGTTTTGAATACTTGGTTCCCAGCTGGTGGCAGTTTGAGAGGTGGAGGAGGTGTGTCACTGGGGTGGATCTTGAGGTTAATTAGCGCAGCTTCAAGCCCATTTCCACTTCCACCCAGATATATGACAGCTTCCTGCTCATGCCATGTCCCCCCTCCACCAAGACTGTAAGACAAAATAAGCCCTTTCCACCCATAAGCTGGTTTTGTTTGGGTGCTTAGTCCCAGCAATGAGAAGATAACTTTTAACTGTTATTAAAGGATGTGTCAGGTTCAAAGTTTGCAATATAGAACCAAGACAGACAATTTCGTAGGCCACGAGTTTTATTCAACACCAGGTGAGACAATGGCAGGGTTCAGAGCGAGCAGGAAGGGGACTTGGAACCATCCAGTGGAGGACGAAAAAGGACTGTGAGCCTTTTGGAAGGAGAAGAAAGGGGGTGAGCACCCATGACTCAAGATGACTCCAGCCTGCCGAATGGGGAGGATTCCTTTTTTTAATCTGGATTTTATAGCCGCCTATTGGGGTTTTCTGGGGGGCCTACAGAACCTCCTCTAGAGATGCGAGGTTCGGATTGTCCCTTTCTCACCCACGGCCACGGGGTTCAGAAGACCTGCAAAACTATGCATTCCAGTGTCTAAGCAAAACACACAGCTGTTGTCTCAAAGGAAATATAATCGTTTATTTTAGAGCTAAATGTGAGTGACCATGGTCTGGTAAAACAGATTCAGGTTAACACAAAGTCTAAGTTCCAACGTGTTAACAATTTCATGAAGGTTTTACAGCTACAGAATAAAAGAAAGTCATAAGCTGAGGCAGTCTTCTGTATTCTTCAAATACAAATGTATTCTTCAAATACATTGGAACATGAGGTAGGCAGATTACAGTAGAGGAGGGAAGTGTCCACCACAGGCTTCCGATGCTATCGGATGACATTCTTAGTCTTCAGGTTGATGGAAGCTAATGGTTTGTAGAATATTCCAAAAAAAAACTTCACCTGATTACCTGGCAGCCACAAGGATGTTGGGTAAAACACAGAGGATGACAATCAATAACTATTAAGTGGGTTAAAGAGAGCCTAAAATAGCCGGGCGTGGTGGCGCACACCTTTATTCCCAGCACTCGAGAGGCAGAGGTAGGAGGATCGCTGTGAGTTCGAGGCCATCCTGAGACTACATAGTGAATTCCAGGTCAGCCTGGGCTAGAGTGAGACCCTACCTCGAAAAAAACAACAACAACAACAAAAAAGACAGCCTAAGATAATTTAGCTATGAATTTTTAACATTTCTTTCTCTCCACAGTCATAGGAGTTCAGGCAATCAGCTTTGTAGGATGTCTGAATTATGTGCAGCTACTTTTCAGGAACTTTAATTCACAAGAGTCTGACATGACCTAATTTTTCTCCTAAACAATGAGAAGGGTAAGAACAATATGGAGACGTCTCATGCTTGCATTCCTCGTAACAAAACCAAGTGCAATAGGAATATTGTGTAGGATCATTGCATTTCCTAAAGATTATCCCCCCATAGTTATTCATTTAATGATTTTTCCCTTTGACTATTGCTATTGTATCAGAGTAAATTCTGCAGTGTAGTCCTACCATGTAATGGTATTTTACCATATCAATGTTATATTATTGGAAAATATTATGTTTAGAACTTTCATATCAATATACATGAGTTGACTTAGATGTAAATTTTTCTTTCTTTTCTTAAAATTTGTGTATGTATATGTTCTCTTTTGCACTTGACTTCATGGGTCCTTGGGGAATTGAACTAAGGCTGATAGACTTGCGTGCAAGCACACTACACCTCTAGGCCATCTCCCCAGACCTGTAAATTTCTCTTTCTGTCATCTTGGTCATAAATGTTGCTTTGCTATTGATTATTGGACATCCTAAAACATTTCAGAAACCAGGTCCAGCTTATAAATACCAGGTGGCTCTGAACAACACTGTCTCTCTCTTGCTTGTGTATGTGTGTGTGCACATATGAGCGGGTGTGTGTGGAGAGTACAGGTCACATGCCTTCATCAGTCAACTCTCTGCTGACTGGAAAGTTCACCAATTTGACTAGACTACATAGTTAGCAAGCTCCAGGGATCCACCTGTCTGGATCTCATCAGTGCTGGGGCTGGATTCCAGCTGGGTACCACCATGCCCTGCTTTTATATGGGCACAGCAGATCTAAACTCAGGTCCTCATGCTTAGGTGACAGGCTTTACCCACTGAGAAACCTCCTTAGCCCAGCAAGTGGTTTTTCTGATACATTACTCCTAATTTGTCAAGAGGATTCTTAGGCATAGATTCTTTTTTAAATGCAGGAATTTGGGACAGCATCGTGACTTAAATGTAGGTTTTGAGATTAACAACCTCCTCAGATCCCAGAGAGTCTCCCTCATGTCCTACTCCATGGTCAGAGTAATCGAAATGGAATCATTGGGATGTAAGAAACAATCTGTGAGCTTAAAGGGTTGAATGTTGGGGCTCGGAAGAAGACTTAGCAGTTAAAGGTGCTTGCTTGCAAAGCCTCTGAGCCCAGGTTTAATTTCCTAGCACCCATGCAAAGCCACTCATGGGCCAAACGCCTTTGCAGCAGCAAGAAACCCTATTTCAAAGAAGGTAGAGTACCGACAACTCTGATGGCCTCCACATATGCACTGTTGCATGCATGTGCCATATACGGTTGTACATACATACATAAATACTTCTAAAAAATAACTGAATGTCAGAATTTGAGTGAATTTGAGGTGGGGCAGTATAATGATTCAGGGACCCAAGAGTCATGAAGAGAAGTTAGGAGTAAATTAGAAAACCAATGTCATTCTATACATTCCAAATATTATGAAGACTTTTTGTTTTGTTTTGTTTTTCAAGGTAGGGTCTCACTGTAGCCCAGGCTGACCTAGAATTCACTATGCAGTCTCAGGGTGGCCTTGAACTCACAGTGATACTCCTACCTCTGCCTCCTGAGTTCTCGGATTAAAGGCACGCACCACCATATCTGGCTCTTATTATGAAGACTTTTAAGGCACCTAATTAGACATACTCTCTCATTACTTCCATGTTTCCTTTTTGACTGTGTAGTTTCACCAATTTTAGTTTATTCCCTGTACTTAGTTTTCTCTACTAAAGTACTTGCTGTGATTTCTTTTTACATGGCTGAAATAAAATGAGCAGAAAAACAAACTAAGACAATAAGGACATTTCTGCATGTGAGATCAAAAGTTCAAACCTGCTCTACTGCTGCAAGTGTGGAGAGCCAGCCAAACATTTGAGGTTCAAAATGTCTTTCTAAGGATGGGTGTGACAACATAGATTCATAAATGTATTTATTCTTTGATCCAGAAATTATGCTTCTAGGAATTGTTGCTATGATATAATACCAAAATATGAACTGATGTACATGTTACAGGACTTAGGCGCTGTGACAGTCCTTCCAAACTGCCAAGAGACACCTGGTAGTAAAAAGCAGGAACAGATGCATTCAATGTGGCCATGTGGGAAGAGACAAAGAGGTCAAGTGACTCCTCCCACCAAGTCCATCTTCGGGTTCCTGACATGAAGTTTAGGGTTAAGCAGCAGGCCAGAGGTATGCCTAGCTAAGCAGTCCCAGCCAAGGTGTGGTCCTACCCATCACTTTCTGGCCTCCAGTCTCTTCTGCAAGTTGGTCTGACAAATTGTCAACCCTGGGAAATGTCTTGAGGCTGGGGACAGAGACAAATTACCCTTCCGACTGATATCAAGATTCAGCCTTTTCTTTATGCTATTTGAGATCCCGTGACAAATTCCAGTTTCTTGGGATCCATTGTTTGCAATTGTCTGATAGGCCAAGGGAAGGGCAAAAGAGTCTCTATAGAATATCTTCCCTCTTGTCAAGCGGGTTTTACACACACACACACACACACACACACACACACACACACACACATGTTTTAATAGGAACGACTTGTAAGACACTGTAAGACATTTGGCTGCACTGCAAAGATTTTTTTCCCCCAACAATAAGTTTACTTTTCCCAATGCCCTCGACTACTTGTGCCAGTAATGGGCCACGCCTGTCACTTTCAGGGATCAGCCCACCTCAACTCATGCAAAACCAGAGCAAGTCAGTAAATACTTTGGGGAGAGATAAAGGCCCCAAACTCACAGACTTAATCCCCTGACTCAATAGGAAATACCTCCAGTCCAATGAAGGTGCTTGCTGCGTGGCACTCAGCCATAATTAAGTTTGGGCTTTTAAAAACATTTAAGCATTTTAAAAGCATTGCCTGAAGTAGCCATTAGAGGGTAGCAAACGAGCTAGAATGGAAAGCAGTCTGCTTGAACTTATGAAATACAAATATTATTTATTTATTTCCAAGCAGAGAAAGATAGAAAGGAGAGTGAGAGAGATGGAGAGAGAGAGAGAGAGAGAGAACATGTGTGTACCAGGACCTCCAACTACTTGTGAAATACAAATATTATTTATTTATTTCCAAGCAGAGAAAGAAAGGAGAGTGAGAGATGGAGAGAGAGAACATGTGTGCATCAGGACCTCCAACTATTGCAAGCGATACCAGATGCATGACCACTGAGCATTTGGCTTTACGTAGGTCCTGATGAATCAAACCCGGATCATTAGGCTTTGCAGGCAAGCACCTTAACTGTTCAGCCCTCTCTCCAGCCCCCACAAGTTTTATTATTTGTTTTTTTATTATGTTATGTTTTGTTTGTTTTGTGTTGGGGTTTGCCCCTCTGGAGATAACCCCTTCATCTTGTCGAGAATGCAGCAATAGCAGTTCCCCTGGGACCTGTGTTGAATAGCCCAGCCTGCCATGGCAGGTGGACATGGTGGGGTGGGCACTTTACACATGGCTTTGAGCGGGGTGTGGGGATGAGCCTAAGGTGTGCTGGTCATGCCCCAAATGAGTCCACAGCAGGAGCCCTGCCCTTCTGCTGCCCTCTTTCCGATTGCACAGTCTCCCCAGCACAATCATCTCGGGAGTGCCTCCTCTTGTTGAGATACCTTATTTCCCATTTTCCTGTCATGGAATTCATAAACTTATGGATGTCAAGGACCTCATAACTGGCAGTAAAAAATCAGTCGCCTGGGGCTGGAGAAATGGCTTAGCGGTTAAGGCGCATGCCTGTGAAACCTGAGGACCCCAGTTCAATTCTCCAGGTTCCACGTAAGCCAGATGCACATGGTGGCGCATGCGTCTGGAGTTTGTTTGCAGTGGCTAGAGGCCCTGGTGCTCCCATTCTCACTCTCTCTCTCTGTCCCTCTCTCTGTCTCAAATAAATAAATGAAATATTAAAAAAAATCAGCCTCTTATGTGATCATTTATCACTTATCACAAGGTCTGGGCTTTCTTTTTTGCCATCACTCCACTGAGGTGGAGGGAAAATTTGTATTTTCTGAGTGAAACTGGTAATATATATTATATATATTATAGTATAATTATAATATTCTAATTATATATATTATAATATTATAGATATTATATATATATGCATGGCTCTTCCCCAGGGAAGCTCCTCTCCTCAGTCTTCTGGCTCTGGGCCCAGTCTACATTCCCTGCATGGGCCAGATTTTATGGAATTAGAGGCTTCTAGTATCAGGGATGGCAGGGATGTAAAAAGAGGCAGGCAGAGAAATGATTGCAAGGTCACTGGCATGGGTGACCCTAAACCCAGGCAGACCTTTGAGGTCCTCTCCCCTGGCCACAGAAGTGGGTTGCAAGCATGAAGATAGAGCCTGCATCTCTTCACACAGAGACAAAGCTCTGGCTTGTATTTCTCTCTTTCTCTATGGCTGGGAGTAGTCTCCTCCAAGGTGCCAAGAGGAACACCCCTTACCTGTCTGCTAACGCACCGCGAAGAACTGGATCCCTAGAGCCTATGAAAGAAAAGGTTAGTTCTTTAAAAAAAAAAAAAAAAACTATTGTTATTAAGCCAGGCATGGGAGTACACCCCTTTAAAAACCGGTACTTGGGAGGCAGAGGTAGGAGGACTGCAGTGAGTTGGAGGCAAGCCTGGGCTGAAATAAGACCCTGCTTTGGGGAAAAATATTATTTTGCATTTATTTTATGAGAAGGAGAGAAAGAGGAGAGAAAGAGAGAGAATGATTGCATCAGATCCGCTTGGGAGTGCAAAGAAACTCCAGACGCATGTACTACACTGTGCGTCTGACTTTATGAGGACATTGGGGTATCAAACCCGAGCTGGAAGGCTTTGCAAACAAGCATCTTTAACCACTGAGCCATCTTCCAGGCCCAGAAAAGGTTAATTCTCTACTGAAAGGACTCATCGCCCAAATATTCCTTGGGGTGTGGAGAGGAATGGCCTGAGGGTGGCTCCCTTAACCACAACATCATTCTACACTTAGATCTCTTGTGAAAAAGAAAGGGAATGTGGACTGCAGTGCCTTATGTACAACTCTTCTTCCTGGAGGAACATTATAATCCTGCTGAAGACTAAGGCAACCATATTTTGACACCAGTCCAATCGGGAGCCTCAGAAAGCTTTTGAAACCAGTCAGAACATGGGGAAACAGAAAGGTATTATGGGTCAGAACTTCTATCTGCTCCCCCTGTGACTCCTCTCAGATTATACCCTAGTTTAGAAGGCTTGACACCCCCATCAGCAGGCCCCTCACATGGTCCTCCATGGGCTGACCCTTGTCCTCCTTATCTAAGAATATAAGCAGTTCCCCAGAATGATCCCAAGCAGAAGTGACATGAGTCCATGTTTTGTATCATTCAGGGACCAAAGAGGGTCAAAATAAAGCCCTTAACTACTCGCAGCTATAACCAGAGACCTCTGTTGCCTTTCTTCTGTGACTCTGGGATGCTATGAGAAAACATACCAATAGTCAGCCAGGATCACAGAAGATTCTCCAAAATGATAAACTCCTGATGCAGTTGGCCTCTAATATTCATAGGAAGCTTCAGGGGCAGCAGTTGAACTAGAAAACTGCTAGCCATTTTAGTTCAGGCTGCTATTACCATTCAAAACTTTAAACAAGACCAAGAGCAAGAGAGGGGACCTAGAGAGGAGACAGGAGAGAGAAAAGTGGGAAGATAAATGCTCCAGAAACTTGATGGTGGGTGTGAAAGTCACGTTGTGGCCTAAGATGTGGCAATCGTTCATGAATAGGCAAGAGGTCCATTTCCAACAGGTGCCCACAGAGGCACAGACCTCCTCCGAGACCCTTCCCCATTAGCCCAGGAGATCATGGAAGGCTTCGTGCCCTTGGAAAGGTCAGAATGGACGTCATCTTCTTCCTCCAGTCAATGATAGGTCCCTTACAAGCTCCCACTGCAACAGCCCATCTTGAGGAACCCTGGGCAGTCTTGACTGTGGAGGAACGCCACATGCGTTCCCAGATTGGCTCGTGAACTCAATTCTCATGCCTCCACTTTTCCACTGGTTGCACATCTGCAGACGAGATTCAGGGCCTATTGGGCCAGCCCCATGAATGTCATTTTCCCCAACGGCTTGCCTGTTCTTGGTGAGATCTTCACTCTGTCACTCTTTCCTAGTGGTCTCGGAGACTCTCATTCCACTACTAGAGAGAGTGCTTTTATCCAAGCTTAAAGTCAAGTCCCTACACCAAGCTCCTCCCTCCTGGACAGGATCTCTGCTTGCCTTTGGTAGAAGCTAAATTCGACCCCACAGTATGGACAGATGGGGATTTAGCTGGGAGAGTTCAGACAGCAGCCCCTGTAGTGATATCTTAAAGACTCCAACCCAGTTCCCTTTTCAGAAGCAATACCCCATGCAGTCAGAAGTCAGAGAGGGCCTAATTCCAATAATAAAAAGGCTAAAAGAACAGGGTGTTTTGATTGAATGTACAGGCACCCACAGCACACCCACTTTGGTAGTCTGTAAAGGGTCAGTGAAGGCTGGTTCAAAATCTCAGACTTATTAATTAAGCAAGCATGCTTCTCCAGCCAACGTACCGAATCTCTACACTCTTGTAATACACATTCCCTCAAGTACCACCCATTACTCTGTGTTAGACCTCCATTGCATCATAGCAGTAAAGATTCCACTCAGAGACCAGGTCATTTGGACTGTCCTCCCTTAAAGGTTTTGAGACAGCCCCCATTTATTTGGCCTGGCTCTTTCTCAGGCCTTAACTAGAGTGGACCTCTCCACAGACCATTCTCCTTCAGTAGGTGGATGATCTTTTATGTGGCTCCTCTGAAAAGATGATTTCTAGAGCTCCCAAGTCTCTTTCTAAATTTTCTGGCTAACGGAGGATACAATGTGTCATGTGAGATGGCTCAATTATGCCAGACTAAGGACATTTACTTAGGCCTTATCTAATTGTCTTTTATTTTTAAATGTTTTATTAATAACCTCCATATACCTACACAATATACTAGGATCATAATCCCCTCCCACCACCTTCCCTTTTCCCCATTCCAAAAATCCCCCATCTACTGAATCTCTTATTTCCAACTGGTCTCTTTATTTTGATGTCATCATTTTCCCTTCCCACTATTCAGGTCTTATGTAGGCAGCATCAGCCAATGTGAGGTCATGTAGATAAAGGCTACTTTGTGTCTGGAACATAATATTGCAAGCATTCCTCCCTTTCTTTTGGCTATTACATTCTTTCTGCTACCTCTTTCACGATGGTTTCCAAGCCTTGGAGGGTATGATAGAAATGTCTCAGGACTGACACTCCACTGTCATGTCTTCTCAGAACTCTGGTGAGTTTTGAGTCTCCCCAGTGGTCACTGTCATCTGAAAATAAGCTTCTCTAGCCTGCAGTGAGAATAACATTAATATGTGGGCATAAACATAAGTGTTTAGAGGGCAGTTAGGTGGGCATCATATGTCCATTTAGCTGGACAACAACAGTAGTAGTTTCTCCTTAGGTCTAATGAACTCCCCAGTCATAGACTTTTGATTAGGATTTTTTAAAATCATTTTTTAGAAAATATTTTATTTTTTATTTATTTGGGAGAAAGAGGTAAATAGAGAGAATGGATATGCCAGGGCCTCTAGCTACTGCAGACGAACTCCAGATGCATGAGCCACCATGTGCAGCTGGCTTTATATGGGTGCCGGAGAACCGAGCCTGGGTGCTTTGGCTTTGCCAGCAGGCGCCTTAACTGCTAAGCCATATCTCCAGCCCTTAATTAGGTTTTTAATACCAGCATGAATTTCATTGTGTAGAATAGGCTTCAGTTCCAATCAGAGAGCAGTTTTCCCCAAACAGACATGCCACCATTGCACCAGTTGGTAATTTGGTCTGGCTGTATAGCCACAAAGCTTGCAGGCCCACTTCTGGTTAAGACCATTGATGGCTTTTCTCCCTCAACCTGCTGCGTAGCTCTTTCCAGCATCCTGACAGCTATAAAACAGCGGGTGAGGCTTCTAGCGCAGCTCCGTCTTGATTTCTCAGTGACTTACAGCTTAAGCATGTGGTGTTTTCAGCCATATGATCTTACAACCTGGTTCTGGTGGACAACCAAGAGCCTTGAATAGGCCTTATTTTAACTCAAGGCACTCCTCTCAGGCTCTGGAGCCAAAAGTAATTCAGCCCAGTCTTTCTGTTCTGCTTCCCAAGGCCTTAGAACACCAGAGAGTGTGGGATCGGGATACCAGCATATGCTGAACTGGCAAAACCTGTCTACCAGGCTCTCAAGGAGGCCCAAGCCACAGTTCCTCAGACTCCTACCAACACAGGTAGCTATTACTCACTGTATTGGTCACCCGAAGGGAGATGGCCCATTAACTATGGGAAACAGAACAACTGATTCTGAATCCAAGAGATCCACAACGGAGAGTACAGAACACCTCATCCTATGGGAAGTCTCTCTTAGCACCCATAAACCTAAATATTCTCCAGAAGAATTGGCTTTTACATGTAAGAATAGATGCCACCTAGATCACCAAGAGTGGTAGCTCTCTCCTGACTACTATTACTAAAGTCACTTCAAATGGAAAGTGACAGCTATAGCATTGTGGTCAAGAAAATACTCTTCTTTAGCTAAATGACATGACTCACCAGGTAGTACAAAGATGTGAAGTATGTCAAAAAATAATCCCTACAACCAGTGTCTACAGCCACTGGGAATCCAGAGACAGCGTACCCATCCAGAAGAATGGCAATTAGATTTCACTCGCATGCCCAGGGGTCCTAACTCCAAGCTCCTTTTAGTCTCGGTAGATACTTTTATTAAGTGGATAGAGGCTTTCCCTTGTAAGACTGAGAGTCTTAGAAGTGATTAAGGTATTACTTATTGAAATAATCCTTCAATGTGGACTATCCAAAAGCCTTCAGAGCAAAAATGGACCTGCCTTTAAGGCAGCAGTCACTCAGGGACTGGCTAAGGTATTGGGTATTTATTTCCATCTATACTGTACCTGGCAGCCCCCATCCTCAGGACAGTTCGAAAAGGCTAGTGAGCCCTTAAAAGAGACACCTAAAAGAGCTCACCCAAGAGCCACCATCCTGCTGGGCTGTTTCTCTTGTTAGCCTTAGAGTTTAGGGACATCCCTAGCTGTCAGGCTTCGCCCCCTTGGAGGCTTTATAAGGTAGGCTCTTTCTCAGTAATGACTTTATGCAATACTCTGAGATGGCTTGGGTTGGTATCTCATGTCACCCAACTGGTAAAATTCAAAACAAGTGTTTTCAGAATTACAGGGTGGGCTTCCCTGGGAAAAACAACAATGATCCCCCCCCCATTTGCCCGTTTCAGTAGTGGTCGAGGGTTAGAGATCGATTTTGTTTGTACGGTGTTGGGAGCCCCTCTGAGGTGCTGCACGTCTCCTACAGCAGCAGGTTTTGCCAAAGGTTTTAGATTTCCCATTTTTCTTCAGTGATTTCCAGTCATCTAGAACACGCCCAGTCTCAGATAGACTCCCAGACATGTAACACTCATTCAGTCCAAGCACACACCTCAAAAGTCTGGACATTCACCATTATGTTTTAATCTTCTCCAGAGGGATGACAAGGGTCCAAAAGTCTCCATAACTATTCCAGACTGTGCCAGGGAAGAGTTCTGGAAGTTGAATGCATGCTAGTCCATACTGTAGAGGCTGGAGAGATGGTTTGGTGCTTAAGGCTCGTGCCTTGCCATTCTCTCTCTCTAGTCCATGCTGTAACCTTTGTTTCCAGTGGCCCTCGGGTTAGCAAAATATTCAGGTCCCATCAGTGCTACAAAACATGTAAAATAGAAGCCAGTCCTTTGGAGAACCCTCAGATTTAATATGGTGTGTGCTTAGTCAAGAACTTCCCCTACTCTTGGAGGTCATATGTTAGATGTAATTTTAGCTGTCTCAGGAACCTCAACAAGGATTTCCACAATGGCTGGACCATATTATATTCCCACTAACAGTGTAGAAGGGTTCCCCTTTTTCCACATCCTCACCAACATTTGTTGTCATTTGTTTTCTTAAGGATAGCCATTGTGACAGGAGTGAGATGGAATCTCAAAGTAGTTTTTTTTTTTTTTTTTGAGAGAGAGAGAGAGAGAGAGAGAGAGAGAGAGAGAGAGAGAGAGGAGGACAGAGATGGGTGCGCCAGCAGTGTCTCAGCTGCTGAGAACGAAATCCAGATGTGTGCGCCCCCTTGTGGTCAAGTGCGGCATTGCACCCTTGTGTCACTGCATCTGGCTAAACGTGGGACCTGGAGATTGGAACCAGCGTTCTTAGGCTTAGGAGGCAGGCGCCTTAACCCCTAAGCCATCTCTCCAGCCCTCAAAGTAGTTTTAATTTGCATTTCCCTGATGGCTAAGGAGGTAGAACACTTTTTAGATGTTTAGATTTAGTTCCGTAGCTCATTTTTTATTTGGGTTGTTTGATTACTTATTGTTTATTTTTTTGAGTTCTTTGCATATCCTGGATATTAATCCCTGTCAGATGTATAGCAAGCAAAGATTTTTCTCCCATTCTGTAGGTTGCCTCTTTGTTCTATTTACAGTGTCCTTTGCTGTACAAAATCTGTAATTTCATGAGATCCCAGTGGTTGATTAGTGGTTTTATTTCCTGAGCAATTGGGGTTATATTCAGAAAGTCATTGCTTATGCCAATATGTTGAAGGGTTTCTGCTAACTTTTCCTCTAGCAATTTCAGAGTTTTAGGTCTGATATTAAGGTCCCTGATCCATTTGGACTTGATTCTTGTGCATGTAGAGAGATAAGGATCTATTTTCATCCTTCTATATATAGATATCCAGTTTTCCCAGCACCATTTGTTGAAGAGGCTGTCTTTTCTCCAATTAATCTTTTTGGCATTTTTGTCAAAAATCAGATGGCTGTAGCTGCCTGAATTAACATCTGGGTCCTCTGTTCAGTTTCATTGATCTACATGTCTGTCTTTGTGCCAGTAACATGCTGTTTTTGTTACTATGGCTTTGTAATATAGCTTAAAATTGGGCATGGTGAAACCACCAGCCTTAGTTTTGTTGCTCAAAATTGTTTTGGCTATTTAAGGATTTTTGTGTTTCCAAATGAATTTTAAGATTTTTTTATTTCCATGAAGAATGCCATTGGAATTTTAATGGGGATTGCATTAAATGTGTAGATTGCTTTTGGTAAGATTGACATTTTCACAATATTCACTCTTTCAATCCAAGAACATGGGTTATCTTTCCATTTCCCAGTGTCTTCTGCAATTTCTTGCTTGAATGTTTTAAAGTTTTCATTGTAGAGATCATTCACGTCCTTGGTTAGACTTCTTCCAAGGTACTATATATTTTTTTGAGATAATTGTGAATGGGAGTGATTCACATATTTCGTCCTCCATATGTTTGTTGTTAGTATATAGAAAAGCTGCTGACTTCTGTGTATTTATCCCACTACATTGCTAAACTTGTTTATCAGCTCTAACAGTTTGTCTTTAGGATCCTTTGTGTATAGAGTCATATCATCTGCAAATAATGATAATTTGATCTCTTCCTTTCCAATTTCTATCCCTTATATGAGTGACTCTTGTCTTATTGCTATAGCTAAGTCTTCAAGTACTATATTAAACAAGAGTGGGGACAGTGGACACCCTTGTCTTGTTACTGAATTTAGTGAAAAAGCTTCAAGTTTTTCCCCATTTAATATTATGTTGGCTATAGGATTGTCATAAATAGCCTTTATTAGCTGGGTGTGGTGGTGCACGCCTTTAATCCCAGCACTTGGGAGGCAGAGGTAGGAGGATCGCCAAGAGTTTGAGGCCACCCTGAGACTATGTAGTTAATTCCAGGTCAGCCTGGACCAGAGTGAGACCCTACCTTGCAACCCCCAAAAAAAAATAAATAAAATAAATAGCCTTTATTATGTTAAGATAGTTTCCTTCTATTCCCAGTTTATGTAGGACTTTTACCATGAAGGGATGTTGGATTTTGTCAAATGCCTTTTCTGCATCTATTGAGATGATCATGTGATTTTTGTCCTTTAGACCATTTATGTAGTGTATTACATTTATCGACTTGCATATGTTGAACCATGCCTGCATCTTTGGGATGAAGATTACTTGGTCAGGGTGAATGATTTTCTTGTTATAGTCTTGAATTCTGTTTGCCAATAGTTTATTTTTATTTAGAGAGAGAGAGAATGGGATGCCAGGACTTCTAGTCACTGCAAATGAACTCAAAATGCCTGTGCCACCATGTGCATCTGGCTTACATGGGACCTGGAGAATGGGTCCTTAGGCTTACCAGGCATGTACCTTAACCTTTAATCTCTCTAGACCTCTGTTTGCCAATATTTTGTTGAGAATTTTTGTGACTGTGTTCATGAGGGAGACTGGTTTGTAATTTTCTTTTTTTTGTTCTGTCTTTGTCTGGTTTTGGTATCAGGGTGATGCTGAGATTATCTGTTTGTTTTAATCCTCACTCTTGCATAGTATATTCTGTGCTAGTTTTGATTGAATGTGCATATTTCCCAGTTGAAGTTTAAAATTTGTCAGTAATTTGCTCCACCTAGCCTACTAGAATACTTGCATAGCAGGCAAACTCAACACCTAGGGTCACTTCTGCTGTTACCCTGGGAGTAATATAAGAGCCACACCTGGCACCTGAAACTCCTACCCTGAAGATATATAACATTAGATTTACATGTCTAAGAATACTTCAGATAATTAGAAAACCCAAGCATCAAATTAACTAAAGATGCAAGAATATCTACATTATAATAAAAAGAACGTAAAAATTCAAGACAATACAATTCCATTAAAGATTATACATCAAACAAAAGTGACCTCCAGTGAGACTAATTTAGATAAAATGCCTGAAAAAGAACTTAAAAATGATTATATCTATAATCAAAGAAGAAATTAAAGGAATCAAAGGAGAAACCAAACTCCTAAAGGAATCCCAAGAAAACACAGGAAACCAGCTCAATGAAAAATGAGGTCAAGACAAGACATGAGTAAGGAAATAGAAATAATGAAAAAATGCCAATCAGAAATACTAGAAAAGCAAAACAGAGTAAGTCAAATATAACACTCTGTAGAAAGTCTCACCAGTAGAATGGATCAAGTAGAGGACTGAATATCAAAACTAGAAGACACAGTGGCAGATCTAATACAGTCCAACAAACAGAAAGATAATCTAATAGGAAGGCATGAATGGAAATTTCAAGACATTTGGGACACTATGAAGAGATAAAATACAAGAATTCAGGGTATAGTAGAAAGTGAAGAATTTCACTCCAAAGGCATAATAGGGATTTTCAACAACAGCATAGAAGAAAATTTCCCTCAAATAGAGAAAGAGATGCCAGTGCAGATACAGAAAACCTTTAGAATGCCAAACAGACAAAACCAGGAAAGAAACTCTCATTGCCATATCATAATTAAACTACTAAACACACAAACCAAAGAAAATATATTGAAAGCATTAAGAGATAAAAATTGGGCTGGAGAGACGGCTTAGCAATTAAAGCGTTTGCATGAAAAGCCAAAGGATCCCGGTTTGACTCTCCAGGCCCCACATAAACCAGATGCATAAGGGGTCGTATGCATCTGGAGTTCATCTGCAGTGACTGGAGGCCTGGCATGCCCATTAATTCTCTCTCTCTCTCTCTCCCTCTTTCTCTCTGCCTCTTTCTCTCAAATAAATAAATAAAATATACTTTTTTAAAAAAGAGAGAAAAAACAAGTCACATGTAAAGGGAAGCCCATCAGGATAATAGCAGATTACTCAGCACAAATTTTAAATGCCAGAGGGTTTGGAATGATGTATTCTAAGTTCTGAAAGATAATAACTGTCAAAAAAGATTTATGCTGCAGAGCCATCCATCCATATTGATGGAGAAATTAGGACATTCCTCAACAACAATGGCTAAAGGAATATATGACCACTAAGCCAGTTCTACAGAAAATACTTGAAGGGATCCTCCATGCTGAAGAGAAAGAAAAGCACACACCTAAGGAAACAGGACAAACTAAACCATACTCAAATAATACTTAAGACAAGAGATATATTTAAGGTTAAGTCATATGAGTAAATTTTATTTTGTATTGACACAAAGCAAATAGGAAGATGATAAATGAGATTAATCATCAGTAATAGAATCAAGCATATTGAATTTTTTAATTCTCCTCTCCCTCTACGAATCATATAATTGCCCTCTAGGATGGCAGTTGCTGGTTGGGTTCCAAATGGAATATTGGTATGTCTCCACGTTTTCCTGTGGCTGTAGGACCCATGTTACTGGCAGAGTCCTTCTGTGGAGGGCAGCTTTGTATTTGCCCTGGAAGAGCTAAGCTGAGGATGACAGAACTGCTGCCTTGAGCCCACTCCCTAGGCTGGAGTCACTGCAAATCCCTTTGTTGTCTGCTCAGTGACAGGTCTCTTCTTGTATTTTGACTTGTTCTTTCTGTTAGAAGTTAACTCTACGAAAAAAATGAAAAGATCTGGCAGAGACTCAACCTTACCCAATTGAAAAGAAATACTGCCCTGTTCACAGGGTTGAGTCTGTGGAAAAGGAGTGTGTAGAGAGCGAGTCATCCTCAGAGACTGGGAAGGCAGAGACCAAACCACTCAGCACACATGGAGACTTACAGAAAAGCGAATGGTACCAAATCTGTGCTGATGAAAAGATGAACATTTGTGCTGCAAGAACACGAGTAAAAGGGACCCAAATGCTCCACCAATCGAGAGTAGATAGTGAACGAAGATGGTAAGAGTGCTGAAGTCCCCAACAGCAGTAATGTGAATCCACAGGCCTGCTGCCCCGAGGCCAGCAGCCGTGCCCTGGTGGTCCCTCCCTAGGACGGAGCTGGGACTTAGAGCAGCAATGGTTCTCTCTGCTCCTCTCTGCTCCCCTGAGCTGTCTGGCCATGTTCATCCAATGTGACAATATCTAAGGGACAATGAAGCCAAGGGAAGCTTGCTGGGTCCTCTGTAGTCACATACTGAGCATGGCAGTTAACTTTTGTGGGCAGCGTCTCCTAGAACACATGACAAAATGTGGACCTTTCTGATTGTCACAAGTTTGAGTTGTGTCTCATTACAGTGAGAGAAATGCTGTATTTAAGACAATAATCTCTTTCTCAAGTTGAGACTAAATCAGCTACACTTCTCAAGACAAAGCTTTATCAATACTATTTACATGCTAACCTTGTACGTGAACTATATTTTACTTTAGAATAATTTATAAGTTGTAATAATTCTAACATTATAATTTGAACATTCAGTTTAGTAGTAAAGACTTTTGGCATCCTGCATCTTGTTAAACTCACTTGTTTGTTTTAATTTGGTATGGTTTTTTTTTTTTTTTGAGACAGTCTCTCCCTGTATGTCTGAAGGCTATATATATAAGTCCTTTACTCTCCCACATTATAATGATCAGACATGTGATTTCTATAAACACTGAAAAAAATGCCTTTAACACAGTATTACTTTTGCTTTTCTTAGTGAAGGCGTCACATGGAAAGCCAAAATTGAAGGGATAAGTGTTAGGGAAAAGACAGCAGGTCTTTTGGAAATTACTAGAAACCTGGAGTAACCAGACATTTCAAATACCACCGTCTCAATCTTTGGGGAAACAGGAGATATTTATGTAAGGACTAGATTGGGGCTATGTGTAGAAGTCAGCATTTCCCAGGTGCTTGAGTTAGATTGCTCCACAGCCCCGGCAGAGGTCACCTCCCAGCAGCAGCAGCAGCAGCAGCAGCTTTTTATCTTGAGGGCAGTGCAGCATAAAGACTATCAGTTACACGGTCAACTATTGATATATTTTGAAGAGACAAAGACAAATACAATAATCTTGTAGATCTGCCAGAATACTTAGCCTGTCTCTTATCATCTCTGATACACCACTTTTCTTCTGGTGTCAGTTCTGTTCTGTCTGAAGAACTTCATTTCATAATTCCTGTACAGTGGCTGTTAGCAAAAATGGTCTTAATTTTCTTTCAACTGGTAGCAATTTTTTTTCTTGTTTTTTTTTTGAAGTAGGCTCTCGCTCCAGCCCAGAATTACCTGGAATTTACAATGTAGTCTCAGGCTGGTCTGGAACTCATCTTGATCCTCCTACCTCTGCCTCCCAAGTGCTGGGTTTAAAGGCGTGCGCCACCACGCCCAGCTCAACTGATAAGACTTTAACTGACTTTCATTCTCAATGATCCTGTTATTAAATATAAACTTGCAAGTTAGCATTTTTTTTTCTCTCAGCAATCAAAAATACTGCTGCATTTCCGTCTATAGAAATTCATGTCATTCTTTTTTCTTTCCTGACAGATAAATGAACATTTTTCTGGCTAATTTGAATACTTTTTCTATTAAGTTAAATTACTTTGTGATTATTTTTCTGAGCATGGCATTTCTGTGCTTTTATTTTGTTTAGAGTTCATTCAGCTTCTTAGAGCTTATGTAGTTTGCCATCTTTAGGAAGTTTTCTACCATTATCTCATTGTTTTTAGCACTTAATACGTTTTGCTATGCTTATGAGGTTCTAATAATAAAAACAGCACATGCTAATTTTTTCCTACAGGTCCCAAAGGGTCTTTTCTTTGCTATGAATAAATTTTTCCTGATTTCCAAGTTGGGTAATTTCTACCAATCTATATTTTCACTTACAAGTTTAGAAAATTAAGTCATTTCACAACAAATTTAGGAAAATAGAAATAAGTCATCATATTACATTTGACCACAATGTAATAAAGCTAGAAATTAATAACAAGAGAAACAACAAAAATATACAGACTTCTGGGGGTGTACAATAGACTACTGAACAGTGAATAGGTTGTCAAAATATCATGAAGGTGGACTTCTGGTCAAGATGGCATATGCCTAATCATGCTTTGCCTTGTGGGGAAGGAAATATGGATGCAGAACCCGTAGAGAGAATCAGCCCATTGCATCCCACCAGGGTCCCAGCTAAAACCATAGAGTAATTGAGGAAATGAGCAAGAATGCTGCTTTCTTGGTGAACCTGGTATCAGCACAAGGGTGAAGGAGATAGACACAAAGAACCCTCAACACCTACCAAACCAGAGGTCCAGAGACACAGAGGATCCCAAGACTCATCACTGAAGTAGACCTAAAATGAACCCAACATGGCTCAGGGAAATTCAAGGAAGAGGGAGCAGAAATATTGTTAGAGTCACAAGTTGGGACACTATGCACAGAGACATTGCCTTTTCCCCATAACTGATCGATACCCTCACTATGAACCATCCACAATTTGCATGGGGATGACCAGCATCCCCAACAAGGATGGTCCCTTCGGAGGGGGGAAAACAGGGAAGAGGCTAAGGATGGTATCTACATGTGCTATTTACACACGGAGTATGTACATAACTAATAAAGAAAAAAATCCTTCAAAAAAATCAAGAAGGTAATAAAAAAATTGTAGCACTGAATGAAAATGAAAACACAATATACCAAAACCTATGGACACAAGGAAGACGGTTCTAAAAGGGAAGTTTATATCTCTAAGTGCCCACATTACAAAAATAGAAAGATCTCAGCTATTTAATGATTCACCTGAAGAATTTGGTAAAACAAGAAAAAAACCAAACCTCAAGGTACCAGATGGAAAGAAATAATGAGAAATAGGGCAGAAATCAATGAAATAGAAATGAAGAAAATAATCCTCAAACCAATGAAACAAAGTGGTTCCTCAAAAAGATAAACAAAGTTGACAAATCCTTAGCTAAATTACCCAAAAGAAAGACAGACGACCCTAGTCACTAAGATTAGAGATGAAAAATGAAACATCACAACAGATAGCATGAAATTGAGAGAATCGTAAAGAAATACATCAGAGAGCTATGTTCTGTTCCACCAAACTGGAAAATTGAAAAGAAATGGATGGATTTCTCAGCATTATAACAGTTACCTTCTTGTTGTCGGGACAAAACACCTGACCAGAAGCAGCTTATACAAGGAAAGGTTTTATTTTGGCTTACAGTTTTGAGGAGACCTTTCATCATGGTGAGGCAAGTAGAGCGTGCAGCAGGCTCACATTATATATCAGCAGGGAGGAGCAAGGAAGTTGAGCTGGCTATGCACACCCAGTGGGCTGGACCAATAAACCTCAAGGTCTTCCCCTAGTGACACACCTCCACAAGGCTCTACCTCCCAAAGGCTCCACAATTTTCCCAAATCACCATCAACTAAGAACCAAGTATTCAAAGCATATGAGCCTATAGGGGTACATTTTATTCAAACTACCATAATGACTTATCAAAGTTAAAAATACAGAGGATAAATACTTTATAAACAGAAATAACAAGCAATGAAATTGAAGCAGTAATTAAAAATCTCCTAATCAAAAACTGTCTAGGAGCAGATGAGTTCACTGCAGAATTTTATCATACTTTATAGAAGATCTCAAACTATTTCCTCTCAAGTGATAACAAATTCTGGTGAGGGTGTAAGGAAAGATGAACACTTATTGAATGATTATTCAGTGTTGGTGGGACTGTAAACTAGTGCTGGCACTATGGAAATCAGTATGGAGGTTTCTTATAAAGCTAAAAGCAGATTTACCATATGACTCAGCTATGCCATTCCTTGACATGTACCCTAAAGACTATTCATTACTAAAGAGATACTGCTGGGCGTGGTGGCACATGCCTTTAATCCCAGCACTCGGGCGGCAGAGGTAGGTGGATTGTCATGAGTTTGAGGCCACCCTGAGACTACATAGTGAATTTCAGGTCAGGCTGGGCTAGAGCAAAACCCTACCTTGAAAAAACAAAAACAAAAAAAAAGATACTTGCTCACCTATGTTTATTCTTTTATTTTTTTTTTTAAATTTATTTTTATTTATTTTTGAGAGCGACAGACAGAGAAAGAGGCAGATAGATAGAGAATGGGCATGCCAGGGCCTCCAGCCACTGCAAACGAACTACAGATGCATGCGCCCTTCCTGCATCTGGCTTATGTGGATCCTGGGGAATCGAGCCTCGAACCAGGGTCCTTAGGCTTCACAGGCAAGCGTTTAACCACTAAGCCATCTCTCCAGCCCACTCACCTATGTTTATTGATGCTCTATTCATGATGGCTAGGAAATGGAATTAGCCTATATGTCCTTCAACTGATGAATGGATAGTGAACATATTATTTATATATATATTAGACATTTACTCAGCTGTAAAGAAAACCGACATTATAAAATTTGCACAAAAATTGATGGGATATATTATACTAAGGTATAACAGGGGTAACACTGGATCAGTTCAACAAACTCCATACTGTCTCTCATATATGGATTCCAGCTGTAGAATTTTAGATCTGTAAATAAGATGGAGTAAGTGTCAGAAGTAGAGGTCCTGAATCTAGAAAGAGGCAAGGGGAAGAAGAAGGAAGGGGATAGTAGACAAACAGAGGAACAAAATACAGGGGAGAAAAGGTCTAAGTAGGGTTAGGGGATGGAGGTGCGGAGGGGATGGGCGAGGGATATACAAAAGTTAAAGTGTTATGAATAAGATGTATAGAAACTACTACTTCATTAACTATTTAAAAATATAATTTAAAATGTTTGGTCAGAAGCACCTTGCTAGGGTGGCAGAATGCTGTACCCAGAAGCCATAAGAAAATTTAAGTACTAGTGGTTACACAGGAAGTCCTATGAGTCTCCCAAAACAACACAGGGTATTTCCAATGCTCTTAGTTGCCCAACCAGAACTAGATGGCAAGACCCTATTGTTGAGGATCAAATGTTTTAGTCAAAGACAGTGAAAAGCCAAGCTGGAAGCGATGTGAAGACTCGTCCTTGCTGGCTGTCTCTCATTGTGCTGGAAAGTGCTCTGCAGGTTTCTGGGGAGAAAAATCAAGAGTTTTAGCCAGCAGTGGTACCTACAAGCAAGTCCCACACTGGCCAGGCAAGATGTACCCACTGGTATGATAGAGGAATATCAGTTATGGAATGACCAACTGTTGTCTAATTGGATTCAAAGGCCTATTTCATAGGACAGAATTCATGCCTGGTACTGAAAACTGGGATGGTCATGGGTCCTAGTGTGGAAGTTACTACTGTTCTTTGGCTAAACAGATTCATTGTACTCATCAAATTACCCTCTAAATGGGTATGTTTGTGTCCATATAGATTAGGGCTGTTCTCACTTTTGCTTAGAAAAGCTTTTTTTTTTTTTTTTTTTTTTTTTTTTACTATCGGAGAATTGAGACTCACTGTGGTAATGAGAAGTGACCATCAATTGCTCTGCATGAGACATGTCTATCACACCTGCCATGGCTTAGGGAACATTGTGGAGTAGGTGGTGGAAAGATGAGTCTTGCTGCCCTGCTGGCCAGAGAAGCTTGCCTTTGGTGATGGTGGTGGATGCTTTAGATACTCAAAACTCATCACAGTGCCAAAAACAAGAGGCTGTTGAGAGATCAGGGCTAGATGAGGCGTCTCTGTTGTGTAAGAGGGGGTAGAAAGAATGTCAGAGCCACGGGGTGGGGATGGGAATGGGGACAGCCCTCCAGACATGAAGTGACCAGTACATTCAGGATCTCACATGGGATGTTGTTACTTCATAAGACCTGCACGATTTTGAGCCCATCAGATTTTGACATAGAGAAAGAGGACACAAAGACTGAGACATCAAAACAGAAGGACTGCTTGGAAAGAGGAGTGGGTTCACTTGAATGGAGGTGGTGAAGGTTGCACAAAAGAGGATAATGAAAGGGAATTACAATCAAATTACACTATGTGCATGAATTAAATGTCATTAAATTAAAATATGTATTACTTTAATATTATAGGCACACTATGTTGTGTATTATTAGTAGGATATTGTCAAATATTTCATGCTTTCTCTGCCTTGCATAGACCTGCCCTGAGTTCAATGGGCATCGCAAAGACAGTTTAGGGAATACCTGGTAACTACTTTCCTGCCTTAATTACTTAGCACATCAGCAAGATAACAAGGCAAGAGTTCATGATTTCCCAAAGGTATGTAAGTTTCACAGAAAACAATTTCAAGTTAATCTAAACGTTGGAGAAACTACTTCCTAGAGAATTAATTATCTGATAATTTATTCCCATTGGAATGACCAGTAGGCTAGGAAATGAATTTACCATTAACTTAAGCCCAAGTGGGGTTAAACATATTGTGTAGTAGCACCTTACACTAGATAGTGACACACTGCCTATTTACAAATGTTATATCACAATTACCATTAACTAGCTCTGCAGCCTTTTCTCACCGTGGCTTTCAGAAACATATCTAAACTAAAATAAGGAGAACCATTGAAATAGTTGGTTATAAATAAGATTAACAAACTCTTAGTAAAATTAAATCAAACAGAGAAAAAATACAAGTCAGTAATATTAGAGACATAAAAGGGAGACATTACAATAGATTCCAATGAAATTAAGAGAACTGTAAGGGCATATTTCAAAAACCTCTACCAAATTTGAAAGTCTAAAAGAAATCAATGAATTTCTTGGCTCGAGAGATGGCTTAGCAGTTAAGGCATTTGTCTGTGCAGCCTAAGGACTCATGTTCAACTCTCCAGGTCCCACATAAGCCAGACTCACAGTTATGCAAGCATGCTATGTTGCACATGCGCACAAGGGGGTGCACACATCTGGAATTCAATTGCAGTGGCTGGAGTCCCTGGCACACCAATTCTCCCTTTCTCTCTCACATAAAAAAAGAGAAATCAATGAATTTCTAGATGCATATGATCTACCAAACTTAAATCAAAGTGAGAGAAATAATTTAAATAAGTGTATAACAAGAAACAAAATTGAAGAATTAATTTTTTTAATCTTCAAATAAAACCAGGCGTGGTGACACATGCCTTTAATCCCAGAACTCGGGAGGCAGAGGTAGGAGGATCACTGTGAGTTTGAGGCCACCCTGAGACTACATAGTGAATTCCAGGTCAGTCTGGGCTAGAGTGAGACCCTACTTCGAAAAACCAAAAAAAAAAAAAAAAAAAAAAAGTCTTCAAATAAAAGAAGCCCAAGCTCATAGGTTTGCTGCAGAATTCTACTAGACCTTTAAAGAAGAACTGAAACAAATTCTCAAATTATTACACAAAATGGAAAAGGAAGGTAGGCTCTCTAACTCTATGAAGCCAGCATTACACTAACAGAAAAAGCAGACAGAGACATCCCCAAAAGAAAATGAGAGACCAAGATCCCCGATGCACATAGACACAAAAATTCTCAACAAGATGGTTATAAAACCCAGCTGGGCATGGTGGTGCATGACTTTATTCCCAGCCCTGGGGAGGCTGAGGTAGGAGAATTGCCTACTGTACAGCCTGTATAGCCTGGGGCTATACAGTGAGTTAGACCCTGCCTTGAGAAAACAAACAAAATATTTGCAAAACTAAGAACACATCAAAAGATCATTATCCTTGATCAAGTTGACTTCATTCCAGACATGTAGGCATGGTTCAACATATGTAAATCAACAAATGTAATACATCACATTAAGAGAGTCAAGAACAGAAATCACATTGTCATCTCAACTGATGCAGGAGAGCCCTTGACAAAATACAGTAGCCCTTCATGATAAAACACTGAAAATATTGGGAAGGGAAGGAACTTATCTAAGCATAATAAAGGTTGTGTATAACAAACCTATGTTATGATCAAGACTATGCTAGATGAAGATGAATGTGAAGCATTTCCAAAGATCTGCATCAAGACAAAGGTGTCCACGCTTCCTACTACTATTCACTGTAGTGCTTGAAGTCTTAGCTAGAGCAATAAGACAAGAGAACTGAATAAAAAGTATAGAAGTTGGAAGTGAAAAAGTCAAACTATCCTTATCTGCAGACAATATGATTCTATGTATAAGAGCCCCTAAAGCTTACACCAGAATAGTTGTATAGCTGATAAACATTCAGCAAAGTGACAGGTTACAAAATTAACACGCAAAAATATTTTATTTTTTTTTGAGAGAGAAAGACGCAGATAAGAAGGGACAGACACACACAGAGATAATGGACATGTCAGGGCTTCCAGCCCCTGCAGACAAACTCCAGATGCATGTGCCCTTGTGCATCTAGCTTACATAAGTACTGGGGAATCAAACCTGGGTCCTTAGGCTTCACAGGCAAATGCCTTGACCACTAAGCTATTATTCTAGCCCTTATGCCCATATTTCTTTTGCTTACCACCATTTTCTCTCATCTCCAAGTGATCCCAGTCAGGATGAGAGAGAGTACATGTGGCACTTGTCTTTCCGTGCCTGTATGACCTCACTTAGAATGATCTTTTCCAACTCCATCTATTTTTCTGCAAATTTCATTATTTCATTTTTCCTTATACACATATCCTACCGAGTAGAATTCCATTGCGTATGTGCACCTCATCTTCATTATCCACTCATCAGTTGATGGGAATCTGGGCTGATTCCAGTTCCTAGCTATTGTGACATAGTTGAGACATTATCTCTGTAGAAAAGACCTTGAATAGCCAAAACTATTCTAAGCAAAAGAACGCTGCTTGAAGGTGTCACCATACCAGATTTCAAGTTATGCCACAGAGACATAGTCATAAAAACAGCATGGTGCTGGCACCTGAACAGACACATAGATCAATGCAAAGGAATACAGGGTCCTGGCATGAGTCCAAGTAACTACAACCACCTGATTTTGGACAAAGACGCCAAGAATACACATTGGGAAGCACATAGCATTTTCAACAAATAGCACTGAAAAAGCTAGATATCTCCATGTAGAAGGATAAAGCTTGACATTTCTCTCTCACTGTGCTGAAAAGCAACTCCAAATAGATCAAGGACCTCAATGTAAGACCTGCTACAGGAAAAAAAAATAGGAAGTACAATCTAAGTTATAGGCATAGGGAAGGACTTTCTAAATAGTACACTGGTTGCTTTGGAATTGGGCCAGCCATCAACAATGGGACTGCTCAGAACTAAAGAGCTATTGTACAGAACAGGAAACTTATCAACCACCTCAAGAAGCAGCCTTCAGAATGGGAGAAAATCTTTGCTAGCTACACATCTGACAGAGGATTAATATCTAGATTATGCTAAATACTCAAAAAACTAAAAGCCAAGAAAACAAAACCCTTCCAAAAAAAGTGGACTCTGAAACTGAATAGAGAATTCTCAGAAGAAATACAAATGGCAAAAAAAATATTTTAAAAATGTTCCACATCCTTAGCCATCAGGGAAATGCAAATTAAAATGACTTTGAGAGTCTGTTTCACTCCAGGCAGAATGGCTATCATCAAGATATCAAATGACAATAAATGTTAATAAATTTAACTCACTGGATCACAAGGGGGCATGGCAGAGGCATTCCCCCCCCCCAAATAACGGACTGCTGCTCCCACAACACATAAGCTACAAATCCATGGGGAATACCTACAACCTCACTGAGGAGCATCCCAGAGGAATGGGGCCAGAGATGAGGGAAAAGAGGGTATTAACACACACAATGTATCCATATGAAACATCTTGCTAATAATAATAATAAACATTACAAAAAGAAATGCTAAAAAAGGGGGGGTCATGAAAGTAGGATGGGAATTAATTGAGAAGAAGAGGATTAGTGGAAGTAGGGCTATGGGGACAAAGAGTAATTGGCATGATATCAAAGTGTCCAAAATAAAAATTTAAATAATCCTATGGCTTCACAGAGCAGCATGCTGGGTACCTATATGCAAACTATATTTTATATTATATTTTTAATTAGCTTATTCATATGGCCTTCCCATACAGCCTTAGTTTTGATTGACCCCACTACCAACTCCCAATTTTCTCCACCCCTCACCCCATCCCTGTTTAAAATTTATACCCCCAACACTTTCTCTGTCTACTTTCATATCACATGTCTTTTACTATGACCTTCCTCTTAAGACCTCTTTCCTCCTCATCTCCCATGGACCCTTTCTTGTATATGCATGTGCCCAAAGGACTGTATCCTGTGACAGAGATACCTGAACATGTATGTTCATTGCTACTCTATTCATAATGGACAGGAAATGGAGTCAACCTAGGTGTCCATCAATCACAGAATGAGCAATGGATTTGTGGTTCCTATATATGACGGAATTCTCTTCAGCCATAAAGAAAACTGATAAACCCAGAAAGACAAGTGTTGTGTGTTCTCTCTTATATGCATACTGTTGCTTCAAAATTCTCCAGTCCTGTGTTTAAGTTGGCCCACTTTTAAATTGGATTATATGTTTTTTGTTTGTAGTGATTTTTTTCACATATTTTTCTTTTTGTGTGTGAGATGACATCTCATCAAGTAGCCTTCATTGGTTTGGAATTCACTGTGTAGCACTGGCATTTTCTTAAGTACTAGATTATGGGCATGCACCAGCATGTACATCCTCTCTCTCTCTCTTTCTATCAAGTTGTTTAAGTTCCTCCCATATTCTGGAACACAAACCCTTATCAACTTAAATTTAATATTTAATGTTTAATTTAATATTTAATATTTCCCTGATCTATAGATGGTCTCTCATCACTGTTGATGGAGAGCATCATGCTAACCAAACAATATTAGACAAGACAAATATTATATTTGCATTCATTTAGAATGTTGACCTGAAATTAAAGGCATATATGTCTAACTGCATATCAATGTCTATCTATATGACATTAACATATAAGAGGACTCTTTAAGGACAAGAAGGTGACCAGCAAAGAATGGAGACAGAGAAAAAAATGGGAGTATGAATATGAGGAAAGCATCTGATATACAAGTATAAACATATCATAATATTTTTATATAATCATTTAATACATTTTATAAAATACATCATTTTATACAATCATATATACTCATTAAAGTTTGACAAAAGACCTGTCTTAATTGGACTAGATGTTATCTTTCAAGAGCAGAAAATTATGTTTTCAAAAGACGTGTTCAAGAAGGCTCATAGCGGGCTGGAGAGATGGCTTAACGGTTAAGGCACCTGCCTGCTAAGCCTAAGAACGCCGGTTCCAATCTCCAGGTCCCATGTTTAGCCCGATGCAAAGTGACGCAAGGGCGCAATGCCACACTTGCCCACAAGGGGGCGCACTCATCTGGAGTTCGTTCACAGCAGCTGAGAGGTTGGCGTGCCCATTCTCTGTCTGTCTTTCTCTCTCTCTCTGTCTCTCTCCAAAAGAAAGAAAGAAAGAAAGAAAGAAAGAGAAAGAGAAAGAGAAAGAGAAAGAGAAAGAAAGAAAGAAAGAAAGAAAGAAAGAAAGAAAGAAAGAAAGGCTCATAGCATCTTTATTCACTATAGCCTAGAACTGGACAGGAAACAAATATCTTCCTATCTTTCTACGTTTCTATGGAGCAAGGACAACCATGGTTTAAAAAATAATCATGTATTCTACAAAGCATCTTAAAAAGAACAAACCACTGATGAGCCAGCCTAACTGGGTGTCAGAAACATTTTAAACAGCAACAACAAATGCCTAGTGAAAAGCGAGCACGTGCTTGGTTGTAGTCATGAACAGGCAAAAGTAGTTATTTAAAAAAATATATTTTATTTTTATTTATTTATATGAGAGAGAGAGAGAGAAAGAGGAAGAGAGTGAGAGAATGGGCACACCTCCAGACAACGCAAAATAACTCCAGACAAATGTACCACATTGTGCATCTGGCTTATGTGGGTCTTGGGGAATTGAATGTGGTTCTTTTAGCTTTGCAGGCAAGCGCCTTAACCACTAAGCAATCTCTCCAGCCTAAAAATAGTTTTTGATGATAGAAATTAAAGTGTTTTCTTTTGATGGGAGCTTTTAACCAGGAAAGGTGCAAGGAAGTTTATGGTGAAATAGAAATTTCCAGTGAGCTAGAGTGTTCAGGGCTATACAACATCAATTATGAGAAGTGTTCACATACTTAAAAGGTTTTGCATTTTGTTTCTGTTTCAAGAAACAATTCAAGAAAATGTATTAATAACATTTGATACAGCTAGATAATGATAAATTGAATGTGCCCATCTCCAGTACACACTTACACTAAACTAATTATAACTAAAATAACAGACTCAAAGAGAGAAATAAGTAAATATACTGTTAACTCATTTATAGAAACATAAACAATTGATGAATTAAAATAAATTTTCATAAACTATTATGACTTTCCTTAATTTCAAACTCAACTTATTTCTGAAATTTTAAATGTTGTCTTCAGTAAATCAAGTGACAATGAACTATTTTCATCTCTTTTCCTTAGGTAACAGAAAATTCAAGTAATAGAATGTACTACATATATCTATTATTATAACTAAAACAGAACATTCTAACTTTTAACTTAAAGACTTTATGCTACTATATTATCTTTCAGCACCTATGGAGGACTACTTCCAAAACCTATATGGAGAAGTCCATAGATTTTTCAAGACCTCTATGTAAAATGGCATAGCATTCACATATAATCTATGCACATACTCATATATACTTTAAATCATCTCTTAATTTATGGTACACTATACAATCTAAATAAGTCATTTAAAAAGATTTTTTAAATGCTGTGTAAGTAGTGATTTATTTGTTTTGTTTTGTTTTTGGTTTTTCAAGGTAGGGTCTCACTCTAGTTCAGGCTGACCTGGAATTCACTATGCAGTCTCAGGGTGGCCTTGTACTCATGGCAGTCTTCCTATCTCTGACTCCCAAGTGCTGGGATTAAAGGCATGTGCCACCATGCCCAGCTAAGTAGTTATTTTTAAAATAGTTATATTTTAATATTTTATTTTGTTTGCAAGCAGAGAGAGATAGAGAGAAGAGAGACAGATAGAGAGAAGGGGCATGCCAGGGCTCAAATCACTGCAGTTGAACTCTAGATGCATGTGTTTCTTTGTACAAATGGTTATGTGGGTACTGGAGAATGGAACCAGGTCATTAGGCTTTGCAGGCAACTGCCTTAACTGCTGAACCATCTCTCCCTCCCATGTACTATATTTTTTAGAGACTAAAGACAAAGGGGGAAAGACTGTCATTATACTATACATCCAAATACTTTTCATCCACAGTTGGTCGAGTCTATAGACACAGATTTCACAGGCATAAAGCATTTACTTAATGTAAGTTAGGCTCTCTATATGTAAAGTATGATTTGAATTTATACAAGATCAATGAGTACAAATTAAGGAAGATTTTTTTCTGCACAATATAGTGAATGAATCTGAACTCTTAAATAGTGAAAAGCATTACAAGATAAAGTGCTACCTATCTGATGAAAATTAGCATAAACTAGATCAACAGACACAGATTTTACAGGATTTCCATCATGATGGGAACTTGAAATAAATGACCAAAAAGACTCATTCTTGAAAACTGATATTATTTCTGTAACTTCATCCTGGACATAGCATCTCTTAGAGCCTGGCAGACATGATTGTTGCCCAGGGTGTAGATGAGAGAGTTCAGTAAAGGTGTCACCAACTTTGTTCACAAGAGCCACCTCTCTGTTGAGCCCACCTGCTAGTTTGCTTTGATTTCACCTGTTTATGTGAAGACACAACTGGCCTTCATCAGAGAGAGGAGGATGAGGCGAGAGGAGGAGCAGGCGGAGAAAGCTCTCTTTCACTGCTTGGCTGATGGGAAATGCATGATTTTGAATAGTATATTGCTGTATGCAAATAGGGCTGTAATAAAAGATGTTAAAAGGACAAACAAAGCAGTAGCGAAGGCTGTCGTTTCAAGAGATCTAGTGTCTGAACAAGAGAGATGAAGTAAGGAGCCCACGTGGCAAAAGAAATGAGGGATGACATTAGAGTTGCAGGAGGATAACAGAGAAAGCTCCAGGGCCACACCAGTCATGAGGACAAAGGACAAGACACAGCAGAAGGACACCAGCAGGAAAGAGACCGGGGGGCTCATGCTGGTTGGAAAGTGGAGAGGTTTGCAAATGACCAGGTGTCCACCCAACGACATCACTGCCATGTGGAAGAAAGTTGTTGAGCCAAGAAATAGGAATGAAAAAGCTTGTGTGAGACAAGGCGTCAGATGAGTTGTTCTCTGTCCCTAGACAGAGATGGGCAGCAGCCGGAGAACACCTGTGCTGAGGAAGCAGGGTTCACAGAAGGAGAAACTGCGGAGGAAGAAGTACCCAGGAGTGTGGCGGCAGTGGTCCGCCCAGGTGATGGAGGTGAGGAGTGTGTCTCCTGTGATGGAGGCCAGATACGCCAGCGCCAGCGAGTGTGCCAGGAAGAGGGTCGTCCCCAGGTGCTGAGCGACGCGGAGCCCTTCCAGGATAAACCCCAGGACTGTTGTCCCATCCTTGTCTGCATGTTTACCTTGATCTCTCCTTTTGTCATCAGCCTTCTTTGAAAGTGCACGCTTTAGGCAGAAATGACTATCATCAAAGAATGAAGAATTTAATTAGTGATCACCGTTTAAAAAATGCTTGTAGTTACTGTTCTAAGGTATTGTATTCTCTTTTATAGAAAAAAGTATTATAAATTATTTTTACCTTTATCATTGTTAAAATAAACATATGGAATATGTCATTTTTGTTTGTGTGGTTGTGCTGCTTTTCACAATTATTAAATAATTATTAAAAAGTCACTATTGGGGGGCTGGAGAGATGGTTTAGTGGTTAAGGTGCCTGCCTGCCAAGCCTAAGAATGCCTGTTCAATCTCCAGGTCCCATGTTTAGCCAGACACAGTGACACAAGGGTGCAATGCTGCACTTGTCCACAAGGTGGTGGACACATCTAGAGTTCGTTCACAGTGGCTGAGAGGCCACTGGAGTGCCCATTCTCTCTCTCAACCTCTTCCCCCCTTCTGTCTCTCTAAAAAAAAAAATCACTCTTGGGGGATGGAGCGATGGCTTAGTGGTTAAGGCACTTACCTGCAAAGCCAAAAGACCCAGGTTAGATTCCCCAGTACCCATGTAAGCCAGATGCAGAAGGTGGCACATGCATCTTGAGTTCATTTCCAATGCTGGAGGCCATAGAGTGCCCATTCTCTCTCTCTCTCACTGTTACTCTCAAATAAATAAAAATTAAAATATCCCTATGGTCAATACTCCATAAAATAAAGACTAAAAACTGAAAATCATGTTTTGAAAACAAAATATAGGAGTGGCATATAATATTAAGAATTACACTCCATAGAAAATATTTTTCCTGAGATCACATACCTGAGAATCCATACCTGGATTCTTCCTAGATTTTTGAGGAAATTCATACTACTTACATCCTTAGCAAAAGTATATGAGGGAGTGCTGGAGAGATTGCTTAGCAGTTAAGGCACATGCCTGTGAAGCCAAAGGACCCAGGTTTGATTCTCCAGGTCCCACGTAAGCCAAACACACATGGTGGTGCGAGTGTCTGGAGTTTGTTTGCAGTGGCTAGAGGCCCTAGCACAGCCATTCTCACTCTTTGTCTCTCTCCCAGCCCTCTCCCTGTCTCTAATAAATAAATAAAAATAAATCTTTTTTTAAAAGTATATGTGGGGGCTGGAGAAATGGCTTAGTGGTTAAGGTGTTTGCATGCGAAGCCAAAGGATCCCGGTTCTATTCTCCAGGACCCACGTAAACCAGATGCACAAGGGGCACATGCATTTGGAGTTCATTTGCAGTGGCTGGAGGCCCTTGCATGCCCATTCTCTCTTTCTCTGACTGCCTCTCTTCTATCTCTCTCTCTCTGCTTGCAAATAAATTAATAATAAAAATTTTTTTTTAAAAAAGTATATATGGGTACCTTTCCCCCTGGATTCTCACCAGCATTTGCTATCCTCTTGGTAATATACATTCTAACTGGGATGAAGTGGGATCTCTATGTAGTTTTGACTACAATTTCCTTGATGCTAAGAATATTGAAATTTTTTCTTGCATTTATTGGCCATTTGTATTTCTTACTTTGAGAAATATTTGTTAAATTCAATTGTCTGGTTGATTGGGGGTTTGTTGGTATTTAATATTCTGAGCTCATTTTATATTCTAGACGTTAATTTCCTGTCAGATATATTGACAGCAAAGATTTTCTCCCATTCTCTAGGCTGTCTTTTCATTCTGTTGATTTATTTATTTACTGTGTAGAAGTTTTTTAATTTGGTAAAATCCTGTTTATCAGTTCTTTCTATTGATTCCTCAGCTATAGGATCTCTTTGTAGAAAGTCTTTCCCTCTGTCCATTTCTGACTATTTTTTTCTGTTTTCTTAAGCACTTTCAAAATTTCAGATCTCACATTAAGGTCTTTTGACGTATTGTGAATTGAAGTGCCACCGAAGAGGTAGGGTTGCGTTTCATTCTTTTACATGTGGAGATCCAGTTTTTTCAGCGCTATATGTTGAAGTGGTTTTCGTTTCCTCCGATACACCCTTTCAAAGACATTGTCAAAAATCAGGTGGTAGTACCTGTGTGGGTTTATTTCTGGGCCCTTAGTTCTATTCCATTGGACCATTGTTTTCTTTTGTTTGGTAGACATTCAGGATCTTTTTTTATTCCATGTGAAGTTGAGAATTGTTTTTTCCTATCTCTGTAAGGATGCCATTGGGGATTGTAATGAATCTGTAGATTGCTTTTGGTAATATAGAAATTTTCACAGTATTAATTTGGCTAAGTCATGAACATGGGCGTTTTGTTTGTTTGTTTTACCTTCTACTGTCTTCTTCAATTTCTTTCTTTAAAATTCCACATGTGGGCTGGAGAGATGGCTTAGCGGCTAAGGCTCCTGCCTGCTAAGCCTAAGAACGCTGGTTCCAATGTCCAGCGGTTCCAATCTCCAGGTCCCACGTTTAGCCAGATGCAAAGTGAGGCAAGGGCGCAATGCTGCACTTATCCACAAGGGGGCGCACGCATCTGGATTTCATTCACAGCAGCCGAGAGACTGCTGGCGCGCCATTTCTGCCTCCCTCTCCCTCTCTTTCTCTCTCTTGTCTCTCTCTCCAAAAATAAATAAAAATAATAAAAAAATAAAATTCCACATGTGAGCTGGAGGGATGGCTTGGTAATTAATGATACTTCCTTTAAAGCCCTGCTGGCTGAGGTTGAAATCCCCAGCATCCACATAAAGCTAGATGCAAAGTTGTTTGTGCATCTGTAATTCCCAAGGCACCTATGGAAATGGGTTGTGGACCCAGAAGATGCTGAAACTCACAGGCAAGCTAGTCTGACATTTCTTTGCAGCCTGGCTCTCATTTGCAAGGGCAAGAGACCCCATCTCAAAGAATGTGGAGTGTAGTCACCTCAAAGTTTTTCTCTGGATTTCACATGTGTTCCATGGCATGAACACTCATAGACACACACACACACTAAATTAATTAACATCTCAATATTGACATCCAGCTGACCCCAGGTGACCCTTTAACCCTATGAAAGTGCAGTGGTGCTAGTTCAAAATTAAGCTACATTTCCTGATTGGTTTTCTATTGCCTATTATATTCCATTGGCTTGGTATTCTATTCTTTTTTGTTTTTAGCTTATCCTAAGTACACATAATTGGTTTCCTTGTGACATTTTCGTGAGTGTACATAATGTATTTCAACCACACTCACCCTCATTGCACTCTCTCGTCCCCCCCCCACCACTCTGCTGATGTGCTTCCTCTGCCCCACTTGTGCCTTTCTCCTTTCCTGTCTTTTTTATATGCACCAATGTGTTATATTAGGTTGCTCCCTCTGCATGGCTGAGGCTTTGCTTTACATTATAAATTCTGTTATTAATAGACTCAAATGATTTTAATGCTATATTTCTTGTTCTTAGTTTAGTTGTATTTTCTCAAATAAATAGTTCACTTCATCTTATCAAATTCACCAGCATAAAAAATTTTATCATATTACATTATTATGTTTTTAACATACGTAGGAATTGTAGTGATGTGCTCTTTCATGTAGAAATTTGTCTCCATCCTTTTTTGGGGGGAAAGTCAGTAATATTGACGAATTCTTAGCTAAAATAATGAGAGAGGGAGAGAAACACAGAGAGAGAGAGAGATGATACAATTGAACAAAGTCGGAGCAGGAGTGACCGTACTGTATTCACAAAAAGAAGGGAGTTGATACAATAGACTCCAATTAAATCTACAACATCATTAGATAATACTTTAAAACCTTGTATTTCCAAACACTGGAAAACCTAGAAGATATGGGCAAATTTCTAAGTGCCTGTACCTACTAAAGTTACAACTGGAAGGTATCGGAAATTTAAATACACACATTACCAGCAATGAGACTAAAGTAGTAATTGAATCTCCCCATGAAGCCAAACCTAGGATCCCACAGATTTATTGCTGACTCCTATAAACTTTTAGGAAGCTCTAACAGCAACCCTTCTCAAACTGCTCTACAAAATGGAAAGGGAAAGTATGCTAGCAAATTCATTCAATGACATCAATAATACCCTGATTCCAAAACCATAAGACACAATAAGAAAATGACAGACCAATTTCCCTGGTTAATATAGGTGCAAAAATTCTCAACAAAATAGATTAGTATTAAAACCTACAGACTTTATGCACAGAGACTGGGGCCTATCCACCAGAACTCTTGAGCAAACTCACAATGCATGATAAACATCCCCCATTGAGGAGGGCCCCTTTGAAAGTGGGAGGAAGGGGAGGAGGACAATGGAACCAATACTATGAATGTAAAATCAGAATAATATAAATAAAAAATATATATTGATAATAAAAAAAACCCTACAGACTGAATTATTGGATAAATTGGCCCATTATTCCAAGAATAAACAACATATATGCAAATTTACATAAAATTATCTAGAAACATAGTTAGGCTATATCAAAAGGATAGTGCACAGTTCCTCTGAAATCCATGGTGCTACTTGTGCATTTTCGCCCTGGACACAGCATCCCTCAGGGCCTGGTGGACCTGCTTGTTGCGCAGGGTGTAGATGACGGGGTTCAGCAGAGGTGTCACCACCGTGTTCACAAGAGCCACCTCTCTGTTAAAGTCCAGTCTGCTGGTTTGCTTTGGTTTCACATATATAAAGACACAGCTGCCGTACATCAGAGAGAGGACGACCAGGTGGGAGGAGCAGGTGGAGAAAGCTTTCTTTCGCTCCTTGGCTGATGGGAGACGCACGATTGTCATTACTATATTGCTGTATGCAAAGATGGCTACAATGAACGTTGTGAAAAGTACAATTAAAGCAAGGCTGAAGAACAACGTTTCAATAAACCTGGTTTCTGAACAGGAGAGATTTGCTAAGGGTCCAAAATCACAGAAAAAGTGAGGGATAACATTGGGGCCACAGAAGAGTGACTGGGAGAGCATTATGACTGGCACTACCATGAAGAGGAACCCCAGAACGAAGCAGGCGGTGACCAGCAGCCAGCACATCCTTGGGTTCATAATGGTTGGGTAACGCAGAGGTTTGCAAATGGCCAGGTACCTATCCAGGGATAATACAGCCAGAAGGAAGAAAACAGTTGCCCCCAGGAAAAGAAAGACAAAGGCTTGTGTGAAACAAGCAGTGAAGGAAATTTTTTGCCTCCCGTACAGGAAGATGGTCAGCAACCGAGGAATAACAGTGGTTATGAAACAGCACTCCAACACCGAGAAGCTGCTCAGGAAGAAATACATGGGAGTCTGGAGGCGGCGGTCGGCACGGCTGATGGCGATTATGAGCACGTTGCCCATGATGGAGGCCAAGTAGGTGAGCAGGTGTACCAGGAAGAGGAGGTTCCCCGAGCGCTGGGCCACAGGGAAGCCCTCCAGGATGAACTCCCCGACTGCTGTCCCGTTCCACGTTTCCTGCACCACTGGCGATTCCATTTCCTCAGTCTGTCACTGAGCCATTTTGTAGCAGCATGATTGAAGAGTAGAGAATTGTATTGTATTAGACATGTAAAGTGACACAGGCAACTGAGCTTGCTTAGTGCTGTAAATTTTATTATATGTTGTTTTGCCCATTGTTAAATAAATGCTTTTTTAAATGTATGATTTTATATTACATGTAAACTAAAACACTGTGTATGTACCTACCCATTTCCATAAAGGGTAATGCCATTTTTAACAGTGTTATTCATTTTCATATATAGCTCATCAGCAAATTGGGAAAAGAACTGTCTCTTTTAATTGGATGTTCAATCATGGTACATAGTTTTGATAAAATGTCTCACATGTCATGCAGCTGGAAGGTAAATATTACAAAATATTACAATTAAAATCACAACTTATGAAAACAAACTGGAACTTGGAATCTTATCTCGGCGGCAGAGCACCTGTCTAGAATGTATGAGGCTCAATTGCCACCAAGATGCAAGGAAAGAAAAGAGAGAAGAGAAGAAAAAAGAACAGAACAGAAAAAAAGAAAAGGAAACAGACTCACAAAACCTGGTGGTCCTGGAAGTCAGTCATCTGATAAAAACTATCTCCTCATCATACTCTGGGGCTTGCTTCCATATTTTATGCTACATTATTAGGAAAGCACCATGTGGTCCTCTGGTATGAATTAGATTAGAAGGGCCTCATGTTAACTCTAACTGGATGGTTAAAGGTTTAACTCTGGTGTCTCATTTAGAGTCTGAGATGGGTCAGTCCCCTTCATCCCATGCTACATGGTCAGTCAAGGGAGAAAGTCCATCACCTGACCTTCCTAATCCAGATATTTAAGGAAGCCAACCACAATATATGTATATGTGTGTGTGTGTGTGTGTATATATATATATATATATATACACACACACACCAATAAGCAAGAAATATTTTGGGGGCTGGAGAGATGGCTTAGCAGTTAAGCGCTTGCCTATGAAGCCTAAGGACCCCCATTCAAGGCTTGATTTCCCAGTACCCACATAAGCCAGATGTGCAAGGTAGCACATGCATCTGAAGTTTGTTTGCAGAGGCTGGAGGCCCTGATTCTCTCTCTCTGCCTCTTTCTCGCTCTGTCTGTTGCTCTCAAATAAATAAAATAAAATTTAAAAAATTCGCTCTCATGCAAAAAAAAATAAATAAACAAATAAATAAAACAAGATATGGACTATGTTCCAAAAAAGAAATATTTTTAATATGCAGTATGACTGTAAATATTAAAAATTTAAATTATATATTAATATTTAGTAGAAAAACTCAAAACTTTTGAGTGGGCCTTATGTAGATTTTTAGATTTCTATTATAGACTGGGCTGTTTTATATAATTAGTAAAATAGATAAATATACTTTTAGCTGGGCATGGTGGGTACACACCTTAGAGGTAGGAGGATCACTGTATATCTGAGGCCACCCTGAGATTACATAGTGAATTCCAGGTCAGCCTGGGCTAGAGTGAGACCCTACCTCCAAAAGCTTATACATACATATATATATCATATTTTAAAATAGAACTGTAGACCAACCCTTGTACAAAAGGATTTATGACAACTTCAGTGATAATTGATTCATACTACCTCCTAAGGCCTTAGTAAATATGATAAATACTCTCACTTTTCCTTTTAAATTCATAACTTTATCTTATGTGAATCTTTATCATTCTGGTTCCTTCTGAACTAGCTGTCTGACTTAGCCAAAGCAAATACTCCCATTCGTATAAATATGTGAATCCAGTTTAAAGAAAAACAAATGACAGAAAGGCTGCAGCTACACTGGGGCCACACACTCACTCCCAGGCGGCTCATGGAGACCAGAACTCTGTCCTCCATTCTCCTCACTCTGCAAAATGACCAACACACTGGTGTAGGCGGCTAATGTAAGTAAAGAGACACTTCCATTGAGGCGTCCTTCATTTGTTCCAGAGAGAGAAGCTCAACGTGGTTACCACATCTGCAGAGTGTCTTTCTCCGGTGAATTCACAGCCCAAGACTGCCTGTTAAATCCTGGGAAGAAAGAACACACATTTCCACGTGCTCCTTGACCTTTGGAGAGGGTTCGCCTGGAATTCCAAAGAGCTTCCATGCCCTGCTTGAGCGCCCAGGCCCCCATCCCCTGTACTGTTTCTGTCCCTGCTATGGTGCATACTCTAGGGCACACACTCCTGGGCAGTGCAGGAGGCAAGAGACTGTCCATTCAACATGCCCTCTGCACACAGATAATATTCTCTAAAACTCTATCCAGGGCACTGGATTCACTATTCCCTCCAAACCACAACATATTCCACAAGCACATGCACATGTACAGAGAGAGAGAGAAACACTGACACTGTGCCATTGGGAGCAGAAATGAAAGTGAGATAAGCTTGCCCCAGTATATGTTTAGCAGTGGACAGTCCCTTGATGCTAATCAGGATCTGCTAGTACCAGTGGGCAGCACTGAGACATGAGGCATTGTTAACAGAAGATGAAACAAAGCCATCCAGAGTCCCAAGTGACTCTAGGATGGGAGCAAACACCAGCAGCAATTATTTAGATGGTAGATCAATACACCCTATGTGAAAAAGGTGTTAGATGAGGGACCCAGTGGAGGTCATGCCACTCTGGGGAAAGGAAGGGAGCTGGCCCTGAAATAAAGTCTACCATCAAACTTCTTTACCTTACATTCAAAATCACTCCAACAGCAAATCCCAAAGCCCCACCCTGCACTGGCTAACCGAGCAACAGCCCTGCGAGCACATAAACACGGCGAAGCCAGCCGCAGACACCTGATGGGTGCAAATAGACCCCAGCAAAAACTCGTCTTCTACTAGAAACCAACAACAGGTCCTCAGAACAAATTACAAGCTGGGAGGCTCAAAGAAACAAAACCATGCTCTCACACAGTTCTGGACACCATAGTCTTATAAGCAAAGATTGGCAGGACCATGCTCTGGGGAAGCGCTAGGGACCTCTTCATTGGCTCTTCCAGCTACAGTGGTCGCTAACCATTCTTGATAGTCTCCAGCTTTTAGATGTTCCCTCCAGTCTGTGCCTCTGACTTCATATTGTCTCCTACCTTTTGTGCATCTATGTCTGTTTTTCTCCTCTTAAAAGAAACCGGGGGCTGGGGAAATGGCTTAGCTGTTAAGGCGTTTGCCTGTGAAGACTAAGGACCCTGGTTCGATTCCCCAGGACCCACATAAACCAGATGCACAAGGGGGCACATGCTTCTGGAGTTCATTTACAGTGGCTGGAGGCCCTGGTGCACCCATTCCCTCTCTCTGCCTCTTCTCTCTCTCAAATAAATAAAGAAATAAAATATTAAAAAAAATAAACCAGTCACATTCTACTGCAGCACAGCCTCATTAGAAAACATTACATTACCCTGACTGCTCCCAGTGATGCTACACTCTAAAATGGGTATCAATTCTAAAATGTGGACACTAGACATTACTCCACGAAATAAAACATTCTTCCTGTATTTTTACAAGAAAGATTAACCTTGATGGGACAGGGCACTTATACATCAAGCTGTATGCCACTGTCACTCACAGGCTCTCCTTCCACCTGATGTGTCACCCGGGCAAACCTATGAGACCAACATCCCTAAAGAAGATTGCCTTTTCCACGAGTAGCAGATCAAGTGTGAAGCCAATGGTCTAAATGCTTAGGGAGTTTGAATTCTCAGTCGCCCATTGCAATGCTAGATTCTTAACCGTGCCAAGAAATTGCCTACGTTTTCTATTTTGCTTTCGGAACCTAGCTAGGCCCAATGTCCAAACTGATCACATTCCAATGAAGGAATTATGTTAGTCACTCTTCCATGACTACAGCAAAACACCTACGATAACCATCTTATAAAGACGGTAGGTTTATTCTGCCTCAGCCTTTGTGAGTCTTCAGTCCTTGCTGGAACCACTGTTGCTTCCGCTCTAGTGATACTGGAGCACGTCACAGTAGGAGCACGTGCACCAGCAAAGCCTCACCACATGACCCGGAAGCAAAACAAGAGCTGGGAGGGGCCAGCATCCCACCGACACCCTCCAGAGAACATCCCTAAAGACCTGATGTCCTATTACTAGATCATCTGAAGTGCTTAGGAAATTAGAAGTCGGGTCTCTTGGCTAGTGGGCAAGGTGAGCTGTGGCCCTTGGCTTGTAGTCATTAGAGCTTCTCTGTGTCTGAGACAGTGGGTGGGGCAGGCTGGGAGCTTTGGGGGACAGGAGCAGTGCTGATGCAACGACCAAGAAGTTAGGCCTGCATCCGTTCGATCACCTATTTTATTTTATTAAAAATTTTAAAAATTTTTTTATTTATTTGAGACAGAGAGAGAAAGAGAATGGGCATGCCAGGGCCTCTAGTCACTGCAAAGGAACTCCAGATGCATGGGCCACCATGTGCATCTGGCTTACATGGGGCCTGGAGAATCGAACCTGGGTCCTTAGGCTTCCCAGGCATGCGTCTTAACCGCTAAGCCATCTCTCCAGCCCACCTATTTTATTTTATTTTTATAGATAGATTGCTTAGAGACATTTGGGAGGACCATAAGAGCTCCAAGAAACATGGAAGTGAGAAGCGACAGGAGCTGTGGAAGGCAGCTTTGTCCCTCGGGACTGGACACCTGGAGGCCACAGTCACCAGAAGCTTGGAAGAGCATCTGCTACACTGGGTCAGAGACCTCAGGAGTACGTTTGCTGGGTGGCTTGGGTCCGCCTCTGGCTTGGAGAGACTGCAAAGCTAGGCACTGGGGAGCCGCACTGCTCCTGAGCGCTTCTGGAGATGCCGCGGGAGACCGCACAGAGCTGAGCGGTACAGTAGGGACAGTTCCATCTCGGGAAGCACACATTCTCAGTGTTACCCAAGGCCGTCTGTTGATCAGAATTCAGAAAAGTCCTCATTCTTTTTTTTTTTTTTTTTGTTTTTTTTTCGAGGTAGGGTTTCACTCTGGTCCAGGCTGATCTGGAATTAACTATGTAGTCTCAGGGTGGCCTCGAACTCACGTCAATTCTCCTACCTCTGCCTCCCAAGTGCTGGGATTAAAGGTGTGCGTCACTACGCCCAGCTTGCCTCATTCTTTAAAAAAAATTTTTTTTATTGACAACTTTTATACTTACAAACTATGATGATTCCCTTCACTCCCCAACTTTCCCCTTCAGAACTCCACTCTTCATCATATCCCCTCCCTCTCTCCATTAGTCTCTCTTAATTTGATGTCATCATCTTTTTCTCCTATTATGAGGGTCTTGTGAAGGTGTTGCTAGGCACTGCGAGGTCATGGATATTGAGGCCAATTTCTGTCTGGACAGTTGCATTGTAAGGAGTCATACCCTTCCTTTGTCTCTTCCATTCTATCCGCCCCCTCTTCCGCAATGGACCCTGAACCTTGGAGGGTGTGATAGAGCTGTTTCAGTACTGGACACTACTCTGTCTCTTCAACTCAGCACTATGTTGCCTTTGGGTCATCCGAGTGGTCATCGCCATCTGAAACGAAAAGCTTCTCTAACCAAGTGAGAGTAGCATTAATTTATGAATATGAACATTAAGTGTAGTTCTTTCAGGGCAGTTTGGTGAGAATAATATATACATTTAGCCAGACAAGAGCAGGCTTTATACCCCTAAGGTACATGGCCTCCCCTGCCATAGGCTTTTTTTTTTTTTTTTTTTTGCGAGGTAGGGTTTCACTCTGGTCCAGGCTGACCTGGAATTCACTATGTAGTCTCAGGGTGGCCTCGAACTCTCGGCAATCCTCCTACCTCTGCCTCCCAAGTGCTGGGATTAAAGGTGTGCGCCACCACGTCTGGCTTGCTATGGGCTTTTGATTAGGTTTTTCAGTACCAGGCATGTATTCCCTCCCATAGAGTGGGCCTCCAGTCCAATTAGAGTTCAGTTGGTTTCCACCAGAGCAGACATGCCAGTGTTGCACTCGTTCATCTATTTGGCCTGTCTGGCCAAACTTAAGAAAGCCTCATTCTTTTGATTTGTCTCTCCTAGACTTAGCATATCCTCAAGGAAACAGAGAAACCCAGCCTCAACTGGCCAACAGCTTTATAAAAGATCCTTACGGCAGGCTCAGATGAGAAGGGATGGATCTCAGCCTGCCAAAATCATGAGGCTTGCTCACTCCCCCAAATGGACAATGCAACACCTAGTGCACAGCGGGGCTTTGTTTGTGTGCTTGTCTGGATTCATTTGTTTATCTGATTTCTAGTGCTGAGATGCAACCCTGAGCCTTCTAAGCACCTCTGAGCTACCTCACCAGCACCCTCACCTTGGTTCTTGAATGAAGTAGGGATCCAGAATAAGATGTTGTTTGCAGAGGTCCAGACTTCCTCACTCCATGCTTATGTAGTTTTCTGGGTGCACTGGAGACCCACAGCCTGTGTCCACTAACCAGACCTGACATTGTATTGTAGCTGGTACTGGCAAACTAATCTGGTTCCGACCACATTCAGAAGTTGATTTGGGTCAAGACCAAATGAATAAGAGCTTGTTCTTGGAGAGTGATTCAAAGAAAAGATGAGATTTTCTTTACTGAAGTAAATTATCCAAGGCAAAAAGAGCAGAGAAATGAGTGATGTGGAAGTTTCTTTTCTTCTTTGTGGTTCTTGAAGCCTCAATACTGTGAAGTCACAGCCAGCCAGTCACAGAAGGTGCTGCCTGCAGGCTAGAATTTTGTCTGTGTTCAGGTCACGTGATTAATTTTAACAGATAACATTGCACGGGAATAAGCTGCTTCTCGCTCAGCTATGGGAACTTGTCAGGAGTTCCTACCAAAAAGATCTACAAAGTGAGCAAAGGCTTAGTTGTTGGCCATTCGAGGAAGAAGACACGTGTGTTCCTGAGATCACTAAGATGGTAGAGGGGTGATCTTCCAAGACAGCTTTGTAGAGACAATCCTGCTTCTGCTGTGGGCCTCAAAGACATGCTAAGCAGGGCCCCAGATGGGGCTTAACCAACCCAGGAAAACAAGGATTGATCCAAACACTGAAATGGACCTGTTTCAGTTAGCAGAACAGAAACAAGGTGGTGAGTCTAAAAGAAGATGTCGTGGGCTGGAGAGATGGCTTAGCAGTGAAGGTGCTTACCTGCAAAGCCTAAGAACACCTGTTCCATTCTCCAGCGCCCACGTTTAGCCAGACGCAAAAGTGACTCGAGTGTGAAATATTGCACATGCACACAAGGGGGCGCATGCGTCTGGAGTTCATTCACAGCAGCTGAGAGGCTGCTGGCATGCCCATTCTGTCTCTCTCTCTCTCTCTCTCTCTCTCTGTCTCTCTCAAAAAATTAAAAATAAATAAATAAATAAATAAATAAAAGAAGATATCATGGAGAACTGGGAGAATATTCAGATCTAAGGAAAGGCTATTGATTATCTCTACTAGGGAACTCCTCCATTTGGACTTTGCAGCAGCCCTATCTCAAAAATGGTGAACAGCATCTGAAAGAATTACACTCAAAGTTATTTTCTGGCCTCCATATGCACACACATATGCATACATCTGCACACACTCAAATAAAAGTTTAAAAATTAGGGCTGGAGAGATGTCTTAGCAGTTAAGGTGCTTGCCTGCGAAGCCCAAGGACCCACGTTCTACTCTCCAGATCCCACATTAGCCAGATGCACAAAGGTGAGGCAAGCACAAGGTCTCATATGTCCACTAGGTGGCACAAATGCCTGGAGTTTGATTTTGATTGTAGTGTCTGAGGCCCTGGCTTGTCAGTTCTCTATCTCTCCTCTCTCTCTTGCTCTCACTCTCTCTCTCTCTCAAAATAAAATAATCAAATTAAATTTAAATTAAAAAATTTATTAAAATCCAGGGTTGGAGAGATGATTCAGAATGTAAGAATGTATTTGTGAAAGTATGAAGGCCTGAGGGGGAACTGAAGCAGCATCTGTGTAAACAGCTGGAAATAGCCATGCATATCTGTAACCCCTGCGATGAACAAAGACTAGAGAATCACTGGGGCTTGCAGAATGGCCAGCCATGGAACCAGTGAGACTCCCTCATAAAGAAACACACAGATGAGTGATGGAGGGTGGACTTCCCACACTCTTTTACGACCTTTGCATGTGCACACATGGGGAGTATGCATACACACACAGAGAGACACTACACGTACTAGACCACACATACTAAACACACACACACACACACACACACAAATAAATTTAATTAAAACCCATTGTAAAATGTAGAACATGTAAAAATTTCAAGACAATAAATATACTCCTGACATGGTGAAAATCTAGCAATCATGTTGAGTCATTGGTGGTTGTTTTATCAAAGTCGTGTTTATTGGAAAGTCTTGCAGACTGTGGAGACTTTTGAAATGTTATTAGATGGTAAAGAATCCTATCACAGAGATCAGACACAGTCTATAACAATCTAAGTTTCAATGGCACAGTTGGCCACTATTCATCAAACTCTCAAGTTCCATACACAAGGTCAATGTTCTTCTGATGAAGGCAATGGGAATACTGGGCTAAGGCCACGGATCTTCTTCTTTTGAAATCAAATATCAAACTCTCAGCTCCCATCTAAACTAACAAGCAATCTCTGTTTTTACCCAATCCCAAATATGCAGCTGTGTCTTCACATCTTGCCTCTGAGATCATAACAAAGAGCATGGATGCTCCAGCACAGCTTTCTTTTTTAAAATTTATTGAATTTAGAGAGAGAGAGAGAGAGAATGGGTATGCCAGGGCCTTTAGCTATTGCAAATGAACTCCAGAAGCATGTGCCACTTGGTGTATCTGGCTTATGTGGGTCCTGGTGAGTCAAACCTGGGTCCTTTGCTTTGCAGGAAAACACTTTAACCGCAAAGCCATCCCTCCAGCCCCAGTACAGCTTTCTACTAGCAGTGAACATGTGCTCAATACTTATTGGTATTAGACACATACTTTTCTGAATAAAACTTGCCAGTATTTTTTTAAAATGAAAGGCTAGTGTTGGTTTCTTTCAGTGCTTTTATTACAGCTGAATTATATCAGTTGTCCCTGCGCCACACCCATAGGCTAACTCATCCTCCACATTCAAAGACCATGTCAAAATGTTAGGAAACCGTGAGTGTTTTTATGGGTGAATAGGCCACGCATGATGTAATAAAGTTGGAATTTCAATGGCAAAAGCAAAGTGGTGATCCTGAAAATTTGTTTCACCTTGAGTGTTAGTAAGAAGAAAAGAAGAAAACAAAAAAATACTATCAAAACATTACTATCAAAGCCCATTCTGGGGGACTGGATAGATGGCTTAGTGGTGAAGGCATTCATCTGCAAAGCCTGAAGACCCAGGTTTGATTCCCCGGTATCCATGTAAAGCCAGATGAATCTGGAGTTTATTTGCAGTGGCTAGAGGCCCTGGTCTTCCTATTCTCTCTCTGTCCCTCTCTCTCTATATATATTTGTTTTGAAAAAAACTATTCTGAGGCTGGATAGATAGCTCAGCAGTTAAGGCACTTGCCTGAAAAACCTAATGACTGGAGTTTGATTCCCCAGTACCCACAAAAAGCCAGATGCACAAGGTGGCACATATATCTGGAATCTGTTTGCAGTGGCTGGAGGCCCTGGTGTGCCCATTCTCTCTCTCTGTCTGTCTCTCTCTTCTATATATATATTTATCTCTCTCTGCTTCCAAGTAAATAAATTAAAACATTTTTCAAAACTATTTTTGAGTTTAAAAGAGCACCGAAAGAAACAGCTTTGGTAAGACAGTGGTGGAGAAGGTTTCATGGGGACCAGCAGTCACCCTAGAGCTTCTTCAGTCAGGCAGTCCTCCAATGCTGTGGGGTCCACACATAATGCCTAACTCTTTGCAGGCCCACCCTTTCCAATTCCAGATAGCCCATTAGGATGTACATCCAAAGAAGATGTTTACTACAGCTGTAAATCTGAAATACTAGGGCATTTTCCCCTCCTATGGAACTTTGTTTTCCTGCCAGCGAAGGACTGTATCACCATGATGTCAGGCCAAGAGACTTTGTGTCTCAGACGCAGAAGCTTGCAACCATAATCTTCCATGTGCCAGTGGTCAGCATGCCAGAACTCTGAGCTCATCCTGTGCAGAAAGTCTGTGGTGTATAAAAAGGGTTGGGTTACTTACCTTTAATTTAACAACTTGCTAATAAGAGCTCTACACAAAGGCCAATCCACAGTGAAACTAGAGACTCCCAGAGAGGAGTTTTGGAATCACATTTTAATTTCTGAGGAAAGGAAGCACCTTCCTGAGGGCTGCTTTGACCTCCTTGTTTCTCAAAGTGTAGATGAGGGGGTTGAGGGTAGGGCTCAACATGGTGTACAACACACCAGCGAGCTTGCTCTTCTCCGCATTGTAGCTGGAGACAGGGCTTATGTAGGCATAGAAGACGGCAGTGTAGTACATGCACACCACGATGAGGTGGGAGGAGCAGGTGGAAAAGGCTTTCCTCTTCCCCTCCACAGTCCGCATCTTCAGGATGCTGGAGATGATGAAGCCGTAGGACACGATGGTCATCAGGAAGTTCAATATGCCATAGAAGGCATCGGCTAAGACTATCATGATGCTGTTCACATAGGTGGAGCTGCAGGACAGAAGCAGCAGAGGTGGGACCTCACAGAAGAAGTGTGTAATGAGATTGGGGCCACAGAAATTCAGACGCATCATAAGGCCGGTGTGGATGGCTGTGTTGACAGCACATATCACCCACACCCCTGCAGCTAACACACCACAGAAGGCCTTGCTCATCATGGTGCTGTAATGCAGGGGGTGGCAGATGGCTGCATACCGGTCATAGGCCATGACCGTGAGGAGGAGCAGCTCAGAAGATGCAGACCATGTAAGGAAATAGAGCTGAGCCATGCAGCCCCCGTAGGAGATGGGGTTCCTCTCTGACATCAGACCCTTCAGGGCCTTGGGCATGATGGATGAGGTGCATATAATGTCCATAGTAGCCAAATTGAACAGGAAAAAGTACATGGGTGTGTGCAGCACGGGGTTGCAGGTGATGGCCAGGATGATGAGAACGTTACCTGTGAGGGCCACAGAGTAGAGGGAGACGAAGCAGCTAAATAAGAGCAGCCGGGACTCCGGGTGCTCAGAAAAGCCCTGCAGTATAAACTCTGTCACCAGCGTCTGATTAGTCATTGTCCTGACTCAGGGGGATTCCAGGGACCCTCAGGCGATTCTCCACTCATAGCTTTATGAGGTTTCAGGGCTACAAAGAGAGGCAGACAGGATCACGAGGGAGGCCACGGCTATGCTCAGACCATCCCTGAATACATGTCTGAGTGATATTCCACACATGCCTGAGAACAAACTAAAAGAAGACACTCTCTTCCATAAGCAAAGAATACTGGGTGAGCGGATAATGGAAATGTGGTGGACACACACAATGGAATTTTATTGAGTTGTAAAGAAAAATGAAATCATGAAATGTGTGAGAAAATGGATGGATCTGGAAATTATCATATTAAGTGTGGGGACCCAGACTCAGAAAAATACCACATTTTCTCTAGGGGACCCGAACTGGGTAAAAGAGGTTTTAAGGAAAGTGCAACAGAATACATGGCATGAAGATGGAAAGGAGGTTACTAGTGGTTATGGTGGAAGGACAGGAGGAGGAGGTGAGAGGAGGGTAGGAGGGAAAGATGATCAACAAACACATCCATAGACCACAGCTCTATGCAGGGAGAGACGGCTGGAGAGAGGGAGGTTGGAGGGAGGTAAGGTATTGTATATATTATTCAGATGGTGAGTGATAGACCACAGTTTGAATGTTGGGGATGGATTATGATTGATTAATTCCCTTGTTTTTGAGTTTGTGTGTTTTGATTTTTTTTCTCCTAGAATGGACTTGCTGAAAGGCAGCTGAATCAGGTAAGACTCCTAATAGCTCTTCAGAGACTCCACTGCTGACAGATATTCCCACCTTTGTCTGCAGACTCTTCCTACCTGTGCTAACTCCCAAAGCCCAAGTCACAGCCGCAACCACTCACTGGGCCACACCAGGCTTTCCTGAGTTTGTTTTTGCAACCTCCTCAGCCAGGAATCCCCTCCTTCTCATCCCACCTCTTCCAAACAGCCCCTCCCTAGGAGATAAAGCGTCACTCTCTCTTTTTTGTGCCCGGAGGACTCTGTGCTGACATTTGGTTTTGGAACCATAACATGTGCTGTTAATCAGGTCACCCAGCTGGCTCTCTAAGGTTGGTCCCTGTGTCGTGTGTCTCTGGATATTCTTTTAGCCACCAACACTGTGCCTGACTCTCAAACATGCTTGTTGAAACGATGGCAAGGATTACAGCTGGTGATTGACGGTCGCAGCATGTCTACCTCGAGGAAGTGTGCACTGCAAATGTGTTTGCTGAAATAATGACAAAGAAAACCTAGTACAAGTGACAGTTGCAGCATGTCTATGTGAAGCTGGTGCACACTGCATGATTGACAATGAGTCAGCAGGCTGCCACAGTCACTATTTCCTTCTCTTCAAGTCTGTACTCACTAAAAGGTTAAGAAAATGTTCTTTTCTTTATTAAAAATTCAATTGAAACTGAAAGAAGAGCATTTGCCACTAAAATATGAAAGGCTAACACACAATGCCCCAGCATCAGCTACAATTCAGACCATACCATCTTTGTGGAAACTGAACACTGTTCTCTGAGGAAAATAATATCAAGTTGCTTTGACGCATAGCAGGCTCATAGTGTGGCATCTGTGCTGATGGAAACATTGTGTTTTCATCTGAATGTTTTCCTATATTCCCATGTCAGGACACCTGAATCATTTGGTAAATGAAATAAACACAAAAATATTAAATAATTTCCTTTGCCCAGTTTCTGGCTTGGGCATAAAGAAGTGAGTTACAATTATTTATACTTAGACCAAAAAGCTGAGGCTTAGAGGCTGAGACAGGCTGAAGTGGAACAGAACTGCCTTTGTCCCACTGTTGTCCCACTACCAGGGGTCAACACTTTCCAATCTTTACAACTCTTTACACACCTGACTCCCCCAGTCACCACAGTCTTTCTGTGTGACACATTAGAGACAAGCCCGAGTCACACTGCCACAGGTTCCCAGACGAGACAAAACCTCCATCTCCAACACTTGCAGAGCATTACAGAGCCTCATCCATCACATGCCATCATTGAACATGAACAAAACTGACCTCACAGGAAACCTTAAATGTTCTTTTCCTGGGATCCAGAGTAAGGATAGGAAAAAAATTAAATAATGCTCCAACATGAATGAGTGATTCAGAGAGGTGCTGAGCACAGTTTCACAAAACCCATTCAGACTCAGGGAACAAATTATCTGTGGAGAACTGTCCACTCACCTTGACTTTCTGGACAGGTGGACAACCTCCTCATCCAAGCAGTCAACATGGATGTAAAGAATCAGGACACCAAGATTATCCGTGAGAAGGATCACGAAATCTCAGCCAGCCATTTCTTCTGGAAAGAACAAAGACATTTCTCCCATGAGGTTTCTAGGACATTGCTTCTAAAGCTCAGCAAGCCTGCCAAGACCATTACCAAGAATGGGAAGGAAAAGAATAAGAGATTTCAAATATCCACGACCAAGTTTAATCACCTGCTACATTCATACAACCTAGTCAGACAACACAATGACCTTAAACACACACACAATTAATGTTTAAGATAATCAATGATAAAGAACTTAATTACTTCCACTATTTTTACCTCTAAAGGAGCTCAGGATTTTAATAAAGGATATATAATTAATATAACCACACATTTCTATTATATGTTAAGTAGATATTATCACTTTAAACATATTTCATGAATAGAAGGTTAAAAATTAAATGCCCAAATCTACTAAAATTTATAGTTTTAAATCTGAAAACCATTGTTTAGATACTCAACTATTTATTGTCCAACTACTTAATGAAAAAATAAGTATTTCTAAGTGACCTCCCCAGCCCCTTCATACAGAATACCAGTGATAAAGCCAGTACCTTGTCACAAGGCTTTAGGGTTGCCATCTTTGCAGTGAACCCTCATTACCTTGCTGTTTATTATGTCAGTACCCACACATTATCAAGTCCTACCAAATGTTACAGAAAGGCCAGGAAGTAAGGTTATCAATCAAGAACTGCTGTGACTATTATTGTGTTTTGCTATGCAAATCAAACCCTAAACTCCCAGTGACATAGAGTTTTCCATTTCTCCATCATTGCATTCATTTGTCCTCAAACAATAATCACACCTAGAGAGAAAGATTTCAATGACGCTTGCTCTAGGTTCTACAAACAAACACTGGCTGGTCTGTTCTATAGTTAATGAGCCATATCACGCAGACAAGGTTACAAGCAGAACTTCCCAGTAGTTTTATATCACCCAGTGGAGCAAACAATCCTCAGAATACTCATAATTACCTTGACATCTTTCACCATTGTGGAGCTTAGACATCTCACGGATGCCCTTCTCTCTGTCAAGCACAGCTGAGGTTGAAAACATTCTGGCACTGAGTCAGCACATCACCCATGGCAAGGTCAGTGCAGACTCACAAAGATTTCCTTCCCCTACTTAAGCTGATATGCAAGACATTTTGGCTCATCTTTAGCAAAGCTTCTCTCCATCTGAGAGACACTTGGGAATTGTTCATAGCCATAGTTTAAGTGGACCCATAAGGAGCAATTAAGTGAAGTCCTTCCTTGTTAAAGATTTGGCTGCTATTGGTGTGCTCCTAAGGGCCAGTTCAAGCTTTCATCCAAATGTATGGGGAAGGATGGGAGCCCCACCAGGGAATGACAGAACACACCTACTGTCCAGGCTCAGAGGATCTGGGGCAGGACAGACCCAGGCTCAGAATCTCAGAATAATGTGTCCATATGTAGGAGCCAGGGAGAGAGCACTGGACATGCAGCTAGCTTCTGAGCTGTGGTCTATGGACGACTAAAGAACATTCCATGCAAATGCTGCAGAATGCTCATTTTTATCAGCAGCATGGGGAACATTCTCTAAAACAGACAGTATATTAGGACACAAAGCAAATCTTAACAAATACAGGAAAATTGAAATGATTTGTATTCTATTTTTGATCACAATGGGATTAAACTACAAATCAGCAATAAGAAAAACTACAGAGCATACACAAAATCATGGACATCAAATAGTACACTACTGAATGATGACTGGGTCATTGAAATCAAAATATTCATAGAAAAAATGATAATGATAGCATGACATACCAAAACCTTTGGTATGCAATGAAGACAGTCCTAAGAAGGAAATTTATAGCTTTAAATGCCTCAATAAGAAATTAGAAAGGTCACAAGTAAAAAATTTAATGACTTACCTTAAAGCCTTGGAAAAAGAAGAACAAGGCAAACCAAAAATCAGTAGATGGGAAGAAATAATAAAGATCAGGACAGAAATTAATGAGATATAAACCAAAAAAAAATTAAAAGAATCAATGAAACAGAGTTTATTCTTTGAAAGGATAAACAAGATTGAGAAACTCTTAGCAAATCTTACCAGAAGAAAGAGAGAAGATATACAAATTAATAAAATTAGAGATGAAAAAGGCATCATTACAACAGATACCAATGAAATTCAGAAAATCATGAGGATATACTAAGTTTGAAAGAAATGGATGATTTCCTAGATTTATATGTCCCACCAAAATTAAATCAAGATGAGAAAAACCATTTAAATAGACCTATAATAAGCACAGAGATCCAAGCAGTTATAAAAAAAAATCTCCCAACTAAAAAAGTCCAGGTCCAGATGGATTCACTGGTGAATTTTACCAGACCTTCAAGGAAGAACTAACACCACTGCTTCTCAAACTTTTCCATGAAATAGAAAAGGAAGGAATACTACTAAACTCCTTCTATAAACCCAGCATCACCTTGATACAAAACTAGACAGACAGAACAAAAAAAAATTATAGACTCACAAGGTGCAAGCATCTAAAGTTCATTTGCAGTGGCTAGAGGCCCTTCTATGCCTATTCTCTCTCTCTTTCCCTCTTTTTCTCTCTCTCAAATAAATAAAATATTTTTGAAAAAATAATTTAAAAGAAAAAAACAAATATTTGTTTTGTAGCTTTGTACATGATCTGTCCTAGAAAATATTGCACATTATTTCAAATTAATGATTTTGTTGAACAGAGTGGCAAGTCCACTTTTGGTATATTATTATCATTAAAGTCATCTGTGATGACTTGGATGACAAATAGTATAAAATGAGTTTGTGCTCTCACGTGAAGAATTATGGAAACAATTGGGAACAAGCCTTGATAGCTATTGGATGTATCTGACAGAAGGAAATGAGCTCTGAAAACAGCCAACCACAAGCAAAAGCTGGAACCCAAAATTTCCAACACTTGTAGTTTTGAAAGTCAGAACCAGCCCAGGTGTAACACCTGTAACCCCAGCTCTCAGCAGCCTAGAGTAAAGGACCATGAGTTTGAAGCCAACCTGGGTTACATGATGAGACTTTCTAAAAACAAAATAAATTGGACCAGGATTAGTGCACAGAGCTATAATTCATTCCAACACTAAAAAGGCAGAAGCATAAAGAACAGAGGCTTGAAATCAACCTGGGCTCCATAGGTAGACCATATCTCAAAAGAGAAGTCACCAGGCTGGAGAGACTGCTTAGTGGTTAAGGCACATGCCTGTGAAGCCTAAGAACCCCAGTTCAATTCTCCAGGTCCCACGTAAGCCAGATGCACAAGGTGGCACACGCATCTGGAGTTCATTTGCAGTGGCTAGAGGCGCCCATTCTCCCTCTCCCTCTCTCTGTCTCTAATAAATAAATTAAAAAAATAAAAATAAATAAAAGCCGGGCATGGTGGTGCATCCTTTAATCCCAGCACTTGGGAGGCAGAAGTAGGAGGAGTTCCGTGAGTTCAAGGGCACCCTGAATACAGAGTGAATTCCAGGACAGCCTGGGCTAGAGTGAGACTCTACCTTCAAAAATCAAAGAGAGAGAGAGGGGGGAGAGAGATCAAGATCACAAGAACTGGCAACTCTTATTTTCATTTGCAACCCATAAAACATGAAATTTAAAACAGCCAGGGACACGAGTCTTGTTTAAACAATCTCATCTGACGTGCTGGATTAAGAAGTGGCCTTAGCACTTAATTAACCTCTGAACTAATAAGTCACCCAAAATGTCTTTTCCATTAGGCAAAATGGCTGAGAAAAGGGACCACAGTGGGAAACTTGATTACTTCAAGATACTCAAGCTAGTTGGAAGATAGGATGGAAAAAATGGTGGACCTGGATATAGGCATGAATTTGATGTCAAATCAATGAAAAGCTGACTAAGGTTTTGAGAGACTCAGAATAGCCATGTGTGAATATTCAGAGTTATATGCATATATATGAAACATTGTTATATATAAAGCATATTATATATAGTCACAGACTATATAGCAACATATAATAGCATATATGATCATGATCCAATAGGGTGATATTGCCTAATGGTGTAGCTGTCTTGCTTTGTGTAAGTATACTGTATGATGTTCACACAACACAACTGCCTAATGATGCACCTCTCAGAACACGTTTCTGTCATAATGCTACAAATGACTCTGGTGTGTGCACACATGTGTGTGTATCTCTAGATTTTTTATGTTCTGTCCAGTAAATATAAGTTTCCAGAGAGTTATCTGGGCCCAGTCTTTGTCTGGATAATGCTTTCATTTCTCTTGATAAAATATTTAGCAATAGAATGGTCATAACATATGGTTTTATATATTTTTATACACGTTCTTTCCTCAGATAATATTTGCAAATATTTCCTTCCAGTTTGGAGATTGTATTTTCATTCCCTTAATAAGTTCTTTTAAAAATACTTTTCATTTTGAGGAATTCCAACTTTTTCTTTTATGGATTGTGTTTTCAGTGTCATATAGAAAACATCTCACATAATATTTATTTATGTATTTACTTGAAGGAAGGAAAGAGGCAGAGAAAGAGAGAGAACGCCTCTTAGCCATTGCAAATGTACTCTAGATTCATCCACCACCATGTGCAACTGGCTTGACATGGGTCCTGTGGAATTGAACCTGAGTCCTTAGGTTTCACAGGAAAGCTCCTTAACCACTAAGCCATGTCTCCAGCCCTGTAAAAGCTTTTTACAGTTGGCAACCTAAGCCGGGCGTGGTGGCACACGCCTTTAATCCCAGCACTCGGGAGGCAAAGGTAGGAGGATTGCCGTGAGTTCAAGGCCACCCTGAGACTACATAGTTAATTCCAGGTCAGCCTGGGCCAGAGTGAGACCCTACCTCGAAAAACCAAAAAAATAAATAAATAAATAAAATAAAAAATAAAGTTGGCAACCTAAAAATGAGATATGATGTCCAAAAACATTTTGAGATCTTTAGCCCACATGCTATTAAACCACTGTTAACAAAGACTGTGTCACTTATATGAAGGCAGGACATGGAGGCTTTGTTTAAGTCTTTGCCATCCTTCAATAATTTCCCAAATATATCTACATCTTGTTTTCAAAGCCTCTGATCTGGTTCAGACTCTCAGCACACCTGCATAGATTATATCAATAGCTTCCTCCTTACTTTCCTTCAGGTATACAGAATGAGCCTACCACCTTAAATGAGGCTCATCATTATTGTGATGGTTAATCTTCTACCTGTTTAATTTTGACAATTTCATTCATGTGTATAATGTATTTAGGTAAATTTTCTTCATTATTTCTCTTATGCTTCTGCACTCCCACTCACCCCCATTTTCTTAACTAATATGCTTCCTATGATCTTGTCTTTTTTTCTTTATTTTAATTTTACATTCACGTTGGTGCCTCCGGTAGCCTCTTCCCTGACCTCCCCCCCTCTGAAGGGCCCCTCCTCATTGGGGAATGTGGGTCATGCATTATGGGGATAGCCAACAAATATGGGGGAGAGGCAAAGTCTTTGTGCATAATGACCCAACTTGTGGCTCTAACACTCTTTCCACCCCTTCTTCAGCAAATTTCACCTGAGCCACTTTGGGTTCATTTTAGCTCTACTTCAGTGATGATGGTTTTTTTTTTTTTTTTTTTTTTTTAAGAAAAGTGGTTTATTTTTCCTTTCTTTTTTATTTTTTATTGATAACATCTATACTTACAGACAATAAACCATGATAATTCCCTCCCCTCCCCCACTTTCCCCTTCACAACTCCACTTTTCATCCCTATCTCTGTTAGTCTCACTTTTAATTTGATGTCATCATCTTTTTCTCCTATTATGAGGGTCTTCTGAAGGTATTGCTAGGCAGTGCGAAGTAATGGATATTGGTGCCAATTTCTGTCTGGACAGTTGCATTGTAAGGAGTGGTATCCTTCCTTTGGCTCTTACATTCTTTCCGCCACCTCTTCTGCAATGGACCCTGAACTTTGGAGGGTGTGATAGAGATGTTTCAGTGCTGGACACTCCTTTGTCACTCCTCAGCACTATGTTGCCTTTTGGGCCATCCCAGTGGTCATCAACATCTGAAAAGAGAAGCTTCTCTAACCAGAAGTGAAAATAGCATTAATATATATCTATGAACATTAAGTGTAGTGCTTTCAGGGCAGTTTGTGAGGTTTATATACATTTATCCAAACAAGAGCAGGCTTTATAGCTCTAAGGCTCATGACCTCCCCTGCCATAGGCTTTAATCAAGGTTTTCAGTACCAGGCATGTCCCCATAGAGCAGGCCTCCAGCCAGTCCAATTAGAGAGCAGTTGGTTTCCCCCAGAGAAGACATGCCACTATTGCACCCATTCAGTCACTTTGCCTGTGTGGACAAACTTGAGGCTTTTTTCACCACTGATGAATTCTGTTTCCCATACGGCTGCTGCAGTGCAGCTTTTTTCAGCTTTCAGTTGGCTGGTCTATAGGGAGAAGGTTTTCAGCTCAGCACCAGCTTGATTTCTCAGTGACCCTTGCTGCCCAGGGATGTCAAGTCTTCACCAATAGGGTCTTCCCATCTGTTACTTATGGGAAACCAAGGGTCTTGGCAATAGCCTGTAATGTTTCATAGGCAACAGGGACCTCCCTGGCCAACAACTCACTGGAAGGTATCTCATCCCTGGCACTGAAAATTTTCTAGTAGCAATCTATGGCTTCTTGATGTGCCATATCCAAAAAAGTAGGCTTTCATATGTCTTATTCAGAATATCTTGAATTTTGATTGACCCTCTTCCCACCCTTCTCTTAATCTCTTCCCCTGGCCTCACTTAGGCCATTCTGCTCCTTGTAATCTGTTCTTCTACTTACATACATACAATACCATCCCCTAAATCCTTCCCTCTCTTCCCTCCCTTATAGCCTTTTTCTAGCTTACTGGCCTCTGCTACTGATTTTTGATTCCAGATTACACACAAGTCTATACATTTTTAGCTAGGATCCATATATGAGTGAGAACATGCAATGTTTCTCTTTCTGGGTCTGGGTTACCTCACTTAGTATAATCCTTTCCAGATCCACCCATTTCCCTGCAATTTTCAGAATTTCATTTTTTTATTGCTGAATAGAACTCCATTGTATAAATGTACCACATCTTTATTATCCATTCAGCTGTTGAGGAACATCTAGGCTGGTTCCATTTCCTAGCTATTGTGGAGAGAGCAGCAATAAACATGGCTGTGCAAGTATCCCTAAGGTAGTGAGAAGAGTCATTAGGATATATGCCTAGGAGTGCTGTAGCTGGATCATATGGTAAATATATTTTTAGCTGTCTCAAGAACCTCCATCTCCATAATGGCTGTACCAGACTACATGCCCACCAACAGTGTAGAAGGGTTCCCTTTTTTCCTCATACTTGCCAACATTTATTGTCATTTGTTTTCTTGATGTTAGCCATTCTTCCAGGAGTGGAGTGGAATCTCAAAGTAGTTTTAATTGGCATTTCCATGATGGCTAAGGATATAGAACACTTTTTTAGATGTTTATATGCCATCTGTATTTCTTCCTTTGAGGAAAAAATAGCCCATTTTTTAATTGGGTTGATTGATTTCTTATTGTTTTGTTTTTTGAGTTCTTTGTATATTCTGGATAATAATCCTCTGTCAGATGTATAGCTGCCAAAGATTTTCTCCCATTCTGTAGGTTGTCTCTTTGCTCTACTCATAGTGTCCTTTGCTGTACAAAAGCTTTGTAATATCAAGAGATCCCAGTGGTTGATTACTGGTTTTATTTCCTGAGAAATTGGTGTTACATTAAGAAAGTCATTCCCTATGCCAATATGTTGAAGGGTTTCCCCTACCTTTTTCTCTAGCAGTTTCAGGGTTTCAGATCTGATATTAAGGTCCCTAATATACTTGGGCTTGATTCTTGTACATGGAGACAGACAAGTATCTATTTTCATCCTTCTACTTATAGATGTCCAATTCTCCCAGGACCACTTCTTGAAGAGGCTGTTCTTTTCTCCAATGAATATTTTTGCATTTTTGTCAAAAATCAGATGGCTATAGCTGCCTGGTTTAACATCTGGTCCTCTATTTTGTTCCATTGGCCTATGTGTCTGTCTTTGTGACAGTACCATGCTGTTTTTGTTACTATGGCTTTGTAATATAGCTTAAAATTGGATATGGTGATACCACCAACCTGATTTTTGTTGCTCAAAATTGTTTTGGCTATTTGAGGGTTATTTTTGTGTGTGTGTGTGCTTCCAAATGAATTTTAGGATTTTTTTCTATTTCTGTGAAGAATGCCATTGGAATTTTAATGGGGATTGCATTAAATGTGTAGATTGTTTTTGGTAAGATTGACATTTTCACAATATTAAATCTTCCAATCCAAGAACATGGCAAGTCTTTCCATTTCCTAGCATCTTCCACAATTTCTAGCTTCAGTGTTTTAAAGATCTCATTGTAGAGATCCCTCACTTCCTTGGTTAGGTTTATTCCAAGGTACATTTTTTGAGGCAATTGTAAATGGGAGAGACTCCCTGATTTCATCCTCAACATGTTTGTTGTTAGTATATAGGAAAGCTATTGATTTATGTGTGTTCATTTGTATCCTGCTATGTTGCTAAGAGTGTTTATCATCTCTGTTTGCTGGTAAAGTAATTATGGTCCTTTATGTATAGAATCATATCATCTGCAAATAATGATAACTTGATCTCTTCCTTTCCAATTTGTATCCCTTTTATGAATGTCCCTTGCCTTATTGCTTTAGGTAGGACTTCCAGTACTCTATTAATAAAAGTGGGGACAGTGGACACCCTTGTCTTGTACCTGACTTCAAGTTTTTCCTCATTTAGTATTATGTTGGCTGTAGGTTTATCATAAGTAGCCTTTATTATGTTGAGATATGTTCTTCTATTCCCAGTTTATGAAGGATTTTACAATGAAGGGTTGTTGGATGTTGTCAAATGCCTTTTCTGCATCTATTGAGATGATCATGTGATTTTTGTTCTTCAGTCCATTTATATAATGTATTCCATTTCTTGATTTGCATATGTTGAATCATCCCTGCATCTCTGGGATAAAGCCTACTTGGTCAGGTTGAATAATCTTTCTGATATATTCTTGTATTCTGTTTGCAAATATTTTATTCAGGATTTTTGCATCTATGTTCATCAGGCAGATTGGTCTTCAATTTACTTTACTTTACTTTACTTTACTTTACTTTACTTTACTTTACTTTTCTTTTCTTTTCTTTTCTTTTTGTTCTGTCTTTGTCTGGTTTTGGTATCAGGGTGATGCTGGCTTCATAGGAGTTCAGTAGAATTCCTTCCTTTCCTTTTTTATGGAAAAGTTTGAGAAGCAGTGCTGTTAGTTCTTCCATGAAGGTCTAGTAAATTCACCAGTGAATCCATCTGGGCCTGGACTGTTTTTCAGTTGGAAGATTTTTATTACTGCCTGGATCTCTGTACTTGTTATAAGTCTATTTAAATGGTTTATATCATCTTGATTTCATTTTGGTTGCTCATATGAACCAAGGAAATCATCCATTTCTTTCAGATTTTCAATTTTAGAAAGGTATATATTTTTAAAATATGTCCTTATTATTTCTTGAATTTCTTGTGTGTCTGTTATGATGGTGTCTTTTTCATTTCTAATTTTATTAATTTTTGTCTCTTCTCTCTTTTTTCTGGTCAAATTTGCTAAGGGTTTATCAATCTTGTTTATCCTTTCAAAGAACAAAATCTTTATTTCATTGATTCTTTGGATTTTTTTTGTTGTTGTTGTTTGTTTTCTATTTCATTAATTTCTGCCCTAATCTTTATTATTTCTTCCCATCTACTGATTTTTCATTTGCCTTGTTCTTCTTTTTCCAAGGCCTTAAAGTGACGCAGTAAATTGTTTACTTACAAACTCTCAAATATCTTTTTTTTAAAGTGACAGAGAAAAGGGGAGAGAGAGAGAGTGAGAATGGGCACACCAGGACCTCTAGCCACTGCAAATGAACTCCTCATGCATGTGCCACCTTGTGCATCTGGCTTACGTGGAACCTTGACAATCAAACTGGGGTTCTTAGGCTTCGCAGGCATGCACCTTAACTGGTAAGCCATCTCTCCAGTCCTCAAATATCTTAATATAGGAATTAGAGCTCTAAATTTCCCTCTTAAGACTGCATTCATTGTGTCCCAAAGGTTGTGTCATGTTGTATTCTCATCATCATTTGTTTTTATGAATTTATTGATTTCCTTTTTGATTTTTTCAATGACCCATTCATCATTCAATAGTATACTGTTTTGTCTTCATGAATTTTTATATGCTCTGTTATTTTTCTTGTTGCTAATTTGTAATTTAATCAAATTGTGGTCAGTTAGAGTACAAGGGATTATTTCAATTTTCCTGTATTTGTTGAGATTTGCTTTGTGTCCTAAAATATGGTCTATTTTGGAGAGTGTTCACGTGCTGCTGAGAAAAATGAATATTCTATAGCATTTGGATGGAATGTTCTGTAGATATCTGTTAGGTCCATTTGTTCCATGATATCATTTAATCCAGATGTCTCTCTGTTTACTTTTTGCCACTTTTTGATGAAATGTTGTAGGATGGGACACCATGATCCATTCCACCATCCATGATGGAATGCTGAAGGATGAGTACTCATGAACCTTTCTACCATCCATGATGGGATGTCCATGAATGGGTCCCAATGAGCCTCTCTACCATCCATAATTGGATGTCGATGGATGGGACCTCATGAGCTTCACTACCATCCATAACTGATTGTTGATGGATAGGATTTCATCATCCTCCCCACCATCCATGGTGGTATGTCAATATATGGGACGCCATGAGCCTCTCTACCATTCATGATGGAAAGTCAACGTATGGGACCCCATGAGGCTCTCTAGCATCCATGATGGTATTGTTGATGAATGCGACCCCATAAACCTCACTACAATCCATTATTGATTGTCGATGGAGGTGACTCCCTATTCCTCCCCATGATCCTTGCTGGAATGTTGATGGGCATGACATCATAAGCCTCTCTACTATTCTTTTTGTTTTATTTTGTTTTTATTAGTTATGTAGATAGTGTGTAGAGAGGCCTTTTAATTTTATGAGGTCCCAATTGTTGACTATTGGCCTTATTTTCTGAGCAACCAGAGTTCTGTCCAAAAAGTCCTTACATATATCCAAATCTTATACTGTACAGCATACTTTTCCTCTAGCAGTTTGAATTTAAGGTTTTAAATTGAGGTTCTTGATTCACTTGGAGTTGATTTTCATAGGGTGGGAGAGAAGGATCTAGTTTCATTCTTCTACATGTAAATATTCAGTTTCTCCAGGTTAAAGTTGCTATCTCTTTGTTGGAGGAAAAAACTATAGAGCAAAAGCTGCTTATAGGATGAAAGGAATTATTCCAGCCTACAATTTCAAGAGGAAGTTTCATCATGGTGAGTGGAGAAAGCATAGCATTAATAGGAAGCTATCACATATACCCTGAGATGTGTCATCTCTATCACATCATCCAGGGCCCAGGAGACATTACAGAGGAAGAGGCATCACAAGTACTGCTCTCAGTGCTAGCCTGACAACCAGCTCCAGAGAAATGGCAACAGACATGGTAATCACTCAAAACTTAGCAAAGCAGAAATCCAGAGGTAAAAGAGAGCTCAATACTAAATCAGACTGCAAACTCACCTGCCAAAGTTCAGGGTACATGGTGGTACAAGGTGTGGAAAGATTGTAAGAGCCACACAGTGAGCAGGAATATGCAAGTCTAAATACTGGACTTAGGATTAGGGTAATAAAACTCAAGGTCTATTCTCCAGTGACGCACCTCTTCCAGCAAGGCTCCACCTCACAAATGGGTATTGAGTATGAGGCTTATTTACTAACACATGTTGCTATGGGGTCATTTCACATTCAAACCACTGCACCCTAGCACTATTTGTTGAAGATTCTGCCTTTTCCCCTGTGTGCATTTTTTGGCATCTTTGTCAAAAATCAGGTGGCAGGAATTGTGTGGACTTATTTCTGGGTCTTCTATTCTAGTCCACTGATAAATATTTCTGGTGTGTTTTGTGCCAGTATCATGCTTTTTTCAAATTATTTGAAATCGGGTATAATAATATTTCAAGTCCTTTCTGCCTTCTTGAGGATTGCTTTGGCTATCTGGCACATCCATGTTTCCATATGAATTTTGGTTTTTCATTTCAGTGAAGGATGGCGCTGAAATTTTTCTAGAGATTGCATTGAATCCTCTGTAGTTTGTTCCTGTAGGACAGCCATTTTCACCGCATGAATTCTTCTAATCCATGTGCATTGGAGGTCTTTCTAACTTCCAGAGTCTACCTCCATTCTTCATAAAGTGTCGTAAGGTTTTCTCTATAGAGATCTTTTACTTGCTTGGTTAGTGTGTTGGTTACTTTGCTGTGAGAAAATACATGACAGGAAGTATTTCAAGGAAGGGAAGGTCGGATTCTAGTTTACAGTTTTGAAGGGGTACATACATTCCTTCATGTCACGGAAGACACACACGCAGTAAGAGCAGGAGGCCAGCAGTCACACGGACAGGAAGTAGACAGAGGACCGGAAGTAAGGCTGGGATATAAAACCCCAAAGGTTCCACCCACTAGAGGTTCCACAACCTTCCCAAACAGCACCACTAACTGAGGACTGACTAAATGCTAAAACACACAGGCCTAGGGAGAACATTTTACATTCGACCTACTATAGTTAGCCTTATGGTAAGATATTTTATTTTTGGAGACTAATCATTGGATTGTTCCTTTAATTTCGGTCTCAGGTGTAAAGTGTAATTATCCTGGTCAGGGGCAATCTCCTAAGCAAAGCAGACAGCTGGTTGATCATCTGTGGTGTTTGAGCAAGTGTACTGGTTGCTGGACTTTCTTAGGCGTTTGTCGGCTGACGTCTGCCACCCGTACACTGGAAAGACTGCTGCCGATTGGTTGACGCACGTTTATGTTACTGTTGGGTCTTGTATTGACTGATTTTTCAAGTAAGGTCCTAATGCCGAGTGGTAGCTTTGCACAGGCATGCTCACTGGAATTTGTCCTGCACTAACTGAGCAGGTTTGTAATGACTGTGACAGGCTGTTGTCACTGGAGCTAGAGAAATACACCTTTTAGCAAGTTTGTGATAAGTTTTTTGAGTCACAGTCTCACTCTTGTCCAGGCTGACCTGGAATTCACTGTGTAGTCTCAGGGAGGCCTTGAACTCACGGTGATCCTCCTACCTCTGCCTCCTGAGTGCTGGGATTAAAGGCGTGTGGCACCATGCCCGGCTTGTTCTCATAATATTGCATTAGATGAATACACAGCAATGCAGTCTTCCTTCTTCCTCTGAATCTTATTCTTTACTGTTTTGATCAATGCTGCTGTGGATGTCATTCACATCTTTTAGTGCATATATGCCAGAGATCATAAAGGAATACAACTAGGAATGACCTGTCAAGTCAACAGCATATATGCTCTATGGCTGGTTAAAGGTGCTTGCTTGCAAAATCTAATAGCTGTGGTTTGATTCTCCTGGACCCAGGTAAAGCCAGTTGCTGAAAGTGGCACATGTATCTGGAATATGTTTGAAGTGCCAGGGGGCCCTGGCATGCCTATTCTTCTTCCTTCCTTCCTTCCTTCCTTCCTTCCTTCCTTCCTTCTTTCCTTCCTTCCTTCCTTCCTTCCTTCCTTCCTTCCTCCCTCCCTCCCTCCCTCCCTTCCTTTCTTTCTCTCTCTCTCTCTCTCTCTCTCTTCCTCTATGTGTGTCAGATAAACAGTAAGTAAATAAAATATTCTTTTAAAACCATGAATGCTGTAAATTCACTAGGTGTCTGCATTAGAATCTGATCATTCCACATTGCCAGTAATGTCAGATGTAAAACCTTCCAATCCTCTAGGTGTAAAATTATATCATAATTGTTGTGGGTTTTCATTTTACTAATAACCAATGAAACTGAGAATAACTGAAATTCTTCCTTGAAGATAGACTTATTTTAACTCATACCCATCTTTCTGTTGCCATTTTTCAAAAACTGATTATCAGATATATTCTAAATTCAGTTATTTTGGCAATGTATATTATAAATATATTCCAAATTGAGGCATTGAGATTTTTGTTTTGACTTTCTATGTTATATTTTGTTTCTTTATATAATTTTTCAATTTTAATATACTGAGGGTCATTTATTTTTTTCATCTATAGTTTTCACTGCTTTTTTGTCTCATTTAAGATATCTTTCCCTAACTCCTAAGACATAAAGATATTCTTGTACATTGTCTTTTAAAAACTATAATTTTGATTATTTAAAATTGGAACTGATTCTTATATGGCAGGTAATAGGGGTAAAATTGAATTTCATCCATATTGTTCTCAACTGTCTCTGACAATATCTGTCTGCAATAGATCTTTCCTTTCCCATCTGATAAGCTATTCCAGATCTGTAATAGTCTCTTCTTGCAAACAAGATAAGAAAACTTTGGTGACCCAGAGATTAGGTGAAGTGTTTAATATATGACACCAAAAACACAATCCATAAAAGAAAAAATTTGAAATTCACCAAAATGAAAAATTTTTTTCATAAGAAATTATTAAGGAAATGAAAATACAGCCCCAAACGGGAAACACACCTCAAGAGGCTCAGTGTTATAATTCACTAGGTAAAGCATTTTAAAACTACCATAAGAGGGCTGGAGAGATGGCTTAGCGGTTAAGGTGCCTGCCTGCGAAGCCTATGAACGAACGCTTGTTCAATTCTCCAGGTCCCATGTTTAGCCAGACACAAAGTGACACAAGGGCACAATGTAGCACTTGCCCACAAGGTGGCGCACGTCTGGAGTTCATTCACAGTGGCTGAGAGGCCACTGGCATGTCCATTCTCTCTGTCTCTCCCTCTCTCTCTCTCTCTCAAAAAAAAAAAAAAAAAAAAAACTACCATAAGAAAGTCTTCCAGCATTGGCTTAAATAAAGATTGAACATATTGAGTATTGGCATCGATATGAAACAAGTGGGCTACTGGTATGCTTCAGGCAAGAAGGTAAAATTCAGAAACCTCATAGGAAGACAGCCAGTGTCCTGCATAAATCATACAGGCTTAAAAAGACTGATAAACTTGCTTTCTCTCCTAGATTTTATACAGATTCAAAAAATCAGACACACACGCACATGCACATATGCTTGACATAAGAGTAGAAGTCATAAGAAAGTCAGAATGGGAAATGAACTGGGACTAGGGTGGGAGTGAGGAGGAGAGGGAATGTAGAGGGTACACAGGATGACTATAGTTAAGTTTCATGATATGTGATTTAGATTTGGGGGCTGGGGAGATGGATTAACTGTTAAGGAGTTTGCCTCCAAAGAAAAAGGACCCCAGTTTGATTTCCCAGGACCCACATAAACCAGATACGCAAAGTGCTGCATGCGTCTGGAGTTCATTTGCAGTGGCTTAAAGGCCCTGGCACGTCCATTCTATTTTTGACATGCCCAACTGTCTATCTTTCTCTATCTGCCTCTTTCTCTCTCTCTCAAATAAATAAATATAAATAAAAAATTGTATTAGATTTGGGTGTGATTTGTAGAGTGAGAGAAAGTGTGTGGAGAAGAGCAGGAAGATGGCACAGAGAGAAGCAAGCCACCATGGGAGTGCAGGCCGGCTCTGTTCTGAGGGTGGTTTATGGAGAGGAGCACAGGGAGGGTGGCTCCATGCCCCTTGTCGTCCACAGACCACAGCTCAGATGTGCCACCTGCATGCCCAGTGCTCTCTCCCTAGCTACTATGTGTGGACACATTATTCTCAGATTCTGAGCCTGGGTCTGTCCTGCCCCAGATCCTCTGAGCTGGGACAGTAGGGGTGTTCTGTCATCCCCTGGTGGGGCTCTCATCCTTCCCCATACATTTGGATGAAAGCTTGAACTGGCACCTAAGTGCACACCAATGGCAGCCAAATTTTAACAAGGAAGGACTTCACTTAATTGCTCCTTAGGGGTCCACTTATGTGATGGCTGTGAACAAGTCCCAAGGGTCTCTCAGATGGGGAAAAGCTTTGCTAAAGATGAGCCAAAACATCTTGGCATATCAGTTTAAGTAGGAGAGTCTTCACTGACCTTGCCATGGGTACTGTGCTGCCTCAGTGTGAGCATGCTTTCAACCTCAACTGTGGTTGACAGAGAGAAGAGCATACACGAGCTGTAATAGCTCCACAATGGTGAAAGATGTCAAGGTAATTATGAGTATTCTGAGGATTGTTTTTTCCATTGGGTGATTAAAAAAAAAAAAACTACTGGGATGGGCTTGGAGAAATGGCTTAGCAGTTAAGCACTTGCCTGTGACGACTAAGGACCCCGGTTCAAGGCTTGATTCCCCAGGACCCACATAAGCCAGATGGACAAGGTGGTGCAAGCATCTGGAGTTCGTTTGCAGTGGCTGGAGGCCCTCCCACGCCCATTGTCTGTTGCTCTAAATAAATGAATAAAAAATAAACAAAAAATTTAAAACTACTAGGAAGATCTGCTTGTAACCCCATCTGCTTAAAATGGCTCATTAACTATATAAAAGACAAGTCAATGTTTGTTTGGGGAACCTAGAAGAAGTGACATTGAAATATTTCTCCTTGGATGCAATTACTATTTGGGGAACAAATGAATGCAATGATAGAGAAATGGGAAGCCCAAAATGGCTGGAGTTTAGGGTTTGAATTCCACAGCCCAAGCATACCAATAGTCATAGCAGTTCTTGATTGATAAATTTCCTTCTTGGCCTTTATTTAATATTTGATAGGACTTGATAATGGGTGGGTACTGACATATTACCTGGAATTGAGGAATTGAGGGGTCACAGCAAAGATGGCAACCCTCATGCCTTGTGACTAGGTACTGGCTTTGTCACTGGTACCCTGTATGAACAAGGAAGGTCACTTAGGAACACTTCTTTTCCAATAATTATTGAACATGTTGGACACGAATTACTTGACCATCTACAAAATGCCTTTTGGACTTAAAGCTGTGAATTTTGATATGTTCTGACTTTTAGCCTTCTGATCTTGAAATACATTTTTAAAGTGGTTATATCTTCCTTAACATATAATACAAGTGTGTTCTTATATTAATTATGTGTCCTCTCTGAAAATTTTGAGCTTCTTTAGAGATAACAATAATGAAAGTAACCTAGTTCTTTATTATTATTTATCTTAACAAATAAGTGTGTGTGTGTGTGTGTGTGTGTGTACATGTGTTTAAGGTCATTGTGTTGTCTGACTGTAGGTTGTATGAATGTAGCAGGTGATTAAACTTGGTCGTGGATATTTGAAATCTCTTATTCTTTTCCTTCCCATTCTTGGTAATGGTCTTGGCAGGCTTGGTGAGCTTTAGAAGCAATGTCCTAGAAACCTCATGGGAGAAATGTCTTTGTTCTTTCCAGAAGAAATGGCTGGCTGAGATTTCGTGATCCTTCTCACGGATAATCTTGGTGTCCTGATTCTTTACATCCATGTTGACTGCTTGGATGAGGAGGTTGTCCACCTGCCCAGAAAGTCAAGGTGAGTGGACAGTTCTCCACAGGTAATTGGTTCCCTGAGTCTGAATGGGTTTTGTGAAACTGTGCTCAGCACCTCTCTGAATTCATCATTCACTTTGGAGGCTTATTCATGTTTTCCTGTCCTCATTCTGGATCCAGGAAAAGAACTTGTAAGGTTTCCTGTGAGGTCAGTTTTGTTCATGTTCAATGATGGCATGTGACAGGTGAGGCTCTCTAACGCTCTGCAAGTGTTGGAGATGGAGGTTTTGTCTCGTCTGGGAACCTGTGGCAGTGTGACTCGGGCTTGTTTCTAGTGTGTCCCATGGAGGGACTTTGATGACTGAGGGAGTCGGGTACATAAAGATCTGTGGAAAGTGTTAACCCCCAGTACTGGGACAACAGTGGGACAAAGGCAGTTCTCTTCTACTTCAGCCTGACTCAGCCTCTAAGCCCCAGCAATTTGGTCTAAGTATAAATAATTGTAACTCACTTCTTTATGCCCAAGCCAGAAACTGGGCAAAGGAAATTCTTCAGTCCTTTGGTCCCAAACAAAATGAAATAAGCTAAAGCATATTGTGTTTATTTCATTCACCAAATGATGGAGCTGTTCTGATATGGGAATTGTATCTGATGCTGGGGCATTGTGTGTCAGCCTTTCAAACTTTAGTCACAAATGCTCTTCTTGAAGTTTGAACTGAATTCTTAATAATAATAAAAGGAACATCTTCTTAACCTTTTAGTGAGTACAGACTTGAAGAGAAGGAAATAGTGACTGTGGCAGCCTGCTGACTCATTGTCAATCATGCAGTGTGCACCAGCTTCACATAGACATGCTGCGACTGTCACTTGTACTAGGTTTTCTTTGTCATTATTTCAGCAAACACATTTGCAGTGTACACTTCCTCGAGGTAGACATGCTGCGACCGTCAATCACCAGCTGTAATCCTTGCCATCGTTTCAACAAGCATGTTTGAGAGTCAGGCACAGTGTTGGTGGCTAAAAGAATATCCAGAGACACACGGCACAGGGACCAACCTTAGAGAGCCAGCTGGGCGACCTGATTAACAGCACATGTAATGGTTCCAAAACCAAATGCTAGCACAGAGTCCTCCGGGCACACAAAAGAGAGAGTGACGCTTTATCCCCTAGGAAGGGGCTGTTTGGAAGAGGAGGGATGAGAAGGAGGGGATTCCTGGCTGAGGAGGTTGCAAAAACAAACTCAGGAAAGCCTGGTGTGGCCCAGTGAGTGGTTGCGGCTGTGACTTGGGCTTTGGGAGTTAGCACAGGTAGGAAGAGTCTGCAGACAAAGGTGGGAATATCTGTCAGCAGTGGAGTCTCTGAAGAGCTATTAGGAGTCTTACCTGATTCAGCTGCCTTTCAGCAAGTCCATTCTAGGAGAAAAAAATCAAAACACACAAACTCAAAAACAAGGGAATTAATCAATCACAATCCATCCCCAACTTTCAAACTGTGGTCTATCACTCACCATCTGAATAATATATACAATACCTTACCTCCCTCCAACCTCCCTCTCTCCAGTCGTCTCTCCCTCCATAGAGCTGTGGTCTATGGATGTGTTTGTTGATCATCTTTCCCTCCTACCCTCCTCTCACCTCCTCCTCCTGTCCTTCCACCATAACCACTGGTAACCTCCTTTCCATCTTCATACCATGTATTCTGTTGTACTTTCCTCAAAACCTCTTTTACCCCATTCGGGTCCCCTAGAGAACATGTGGTATTTTTCTGAGTCTGGGTCACCACACTTAATATAATAATTTCCAGATCCATCCATTTTTTCACACATTTCAGGATTTCATTTTTCTTTACAACTGAATAAAATTCCATTGCCTGTGTCTGCCACATTTCCTTTATCCGCTCACCCAGTTTTCTTTGCTTATGGAAGAGAGTGTCTTCTTTTAGTTTGTTCTCAGGCATGTGTGGAATATCACTCAGACATGTATTCAGGGATGGTCTGAGCATGGCCGTGGCCTCCCTCGTGATCCTGTCTGCCTCTCTTTGTAGCCCTGAAACCTCATGAAGCTACAAGTGGAGAATCGCCCGAGGGTCCCTGAAACCCCCCTCAGACAGGACCATGAGTAATCAGACACTGATGACAGAGTTTATCCTGCAGGGCTTTTCTGAGCACCCTGAGTCCCGGCTGCTCTTATTTAGCTGCTTCGTCTCCCTCTACTCTGTGGCCCTCACAGGTAACGTTCTCATCATCCTGGCCATCACCTGCAACCCCACGCTGCACACACCCATGTACTTTTTCCTGTTCAATTTGGCTACTATGGACATTATATGCACCTCATCCATCATGCCCAAGGCCCTGAAGGGTCTGATGTCAGAGAGGAACCCCATCTCCTACGGGGGCTGCATGGCTCAGCTCTGTTTCCTTACATGGTCCACATCTTCTGAGCTGCTGCTCCTCACGGTCATGGCCTATGACCGGTATGCAGCCATCTGCCACCCCCTGCATTACAGCACCATGATGAGCAAGGCCTTCTGTGGCGTGTTAGCTGCTGGGGTGTGGGTGATCTGTGCTGTCAACACAGCCATCCACACCGGCCTTATGATGCGTCTGAATTTCTGTGGCCCCAATCTCATTACACACTTCTTCTGTGAGGCCCCACCTCTGCTGCTTCTGTCCTGCAGCTCCACCTATGTGAACAGTGTCATGATAGTCTTGGCCGATGCCTTCTTTGGCGCATTCAACTTCCTGATGACAATCATGTCCTACGGCTTCATCATCTCCAGCATCCTGAAGATGCGGACTGCAGAGGGGAAGAGGAAAGCCTTTTCCACCTGCTCCTCCCACCTCATCGTGGTGTGCATGTACTACACTGCCGTCTTCTATGCCTACATAAGTCCTGTCTCCAGCTACAATGCAGAGAAGAGCAAGCTCGCTGGTGTGTTGTACACCATGTTGAGCCCTACCCTCAACCCCCTCATCTACACTTTGAGAAACAAGGAGGTCAAAGCAGCCCTCAGGAAGCTGTTTCCTATCCTCAGAAATTAAAATGTGATTCCATAATCTCTTCTCCCAGAATCTATAGTCTGTCCTCCTCCTCCACTTGTTTCTAGGGAATCCACGTAATAATGGAAATGAAGGAAGATGCTTCAGAGAGGGCCTAGGGTGTCAATGTCCAAAATGGATGGCATGTTCAGTGTACCCCACCATGGTCATCAGGGCTAGGGGACTGGGCACCGAGGAAAACATGTCTGCCTTGTGCTCAACATTCAGCTCCTCAAAGGGAGCTCAAGCCAGCTAACAGCCTGGTGATCATGGCTGCCAGGTCAGTCCAAGACAGGCTCTGAGGCTGCAGGGCTGCAATCACGCTCACTCCAAGTGGAAATCCAGAAGAGGACTCAGCTCTCATGTCCCAAGCTTAGGCTGAACCGACCTGGGATAAATTCAAGAACTTCTTCTGGGAAGTATTCCGCTGGAGCACATGAAATTGCCAGCTGTGTGTATCACAAGTCGTCAAGTCTGAATCAATCTCAGAGCCGCTAACCCAATAGTAAAGTGAATGGGAGAAGGCAGCCTGGCGTGGTCTCACTTTTCCCTTTGTGTGTAGGTGAGGATCTCGAGGTGGTGGAATGGACTAGATCTCCACTGATTACTTGGAGTGTGTCTGGGTCTGTTGCCAGGGTCACTTCCTTTACTGAGCACTTCCTGTGCACCAGGCAGTACACGTGAGGGACTGAGAACCAGGACCTGCACATAGAAGCTGGGGAGCTGAAATGCACACTCCAGCAGCATCAGAAACTGGCTTGTAAATGCAGTCATCTGTCAACGGCCTTTCATATTGTGTGGGTGCTGGTACAGATGCAATAAATGCTGGCTGGCTTTGCTCCCCGAGTTCCTGGGCTTCCGTGATGATTTAATTCTAACCCTTGGAGTGGACGTCTGGAAGTGTTTCTGGCACACATTTATGAGTAGTCTTCAGAGACTTGGGTTCATATTCCCTTTAAATAACTCTATGCCTATGTTGCAGGTAAGCTGCAGGTGTGCGTGTGTATGTGTGTGTATGTGTGTGGGGGGGGGGCGGTACTTCTAGTGCCATTCCCAGGCACCAAGTGAGGACTGAAGATTGAAGCTAAGATATTTACAGCTGGGTAAACCAAAGTCTCCAGCAGGGACATAAGAGTGAATCAAATCTAGGTGAAACTCAAGTCACTGGATCTTTCATTTCCTCTGTGTACAGAGCTCCTGGCCTAGGGCCCTCTGTGCTGAACAGCTGGTGGTGGTACCTGTTCGGCTTGCCCTGGGAACCCTCCTAACCTGGGACAACAGGAATGTGGGGTTAGAACTTGCCCAGCAAAGGAGCCTCTCACACCCTGCGGGTTTCTTTGGTGAAATGGAGCGGAAACTTCGTATCTTCTTGCATGGAAGAAGCCTGTAGCACAGTGCAGTCCAGGGTGGCAGGCTGCTAACCCCTAACAGGTTCAAGAGGCCAGGAAACCCAGAGTGCATCCCCAGCTTCGCCAGGTGTCCCTCATGCATTCTCTGCCAGGTCTGCAACCTGCTCCCCTCAGCTCCCACCTCGTCCAACACCCTCAATAATCCTTTACCACACCATTCTTACCATCTCATCCGGTTCTCAGACAAGCCTAGCACTGGGTCTGACTGTGGCCCACACTCACTAATAGTTAATTTAGCTGAACGACGTTTTTTGAAGGGTGCAATCTGTGAGTCAGTAGGCATGTAAACTCAGCAGGGCTCCACCTGGTGGTAATGATGCTGTTTGCTTTGCCTGGCAGGACCACAGGCTTGACAGAGAGGTGCACGTGGCCTCTTGTCTGTAAAAGATGAGAGTTATTTCAGTAGGACTGACTCCATCAAAAGGCAGGCATCAACAAGGGGGCGCACGCATCGAGTTCGTTTGCAGTGGCTGGAGGCCCTGGTGTGCCCATTCTCACTCTCTCTTTCCCTGTCTCTGTCTCAATAAATAAATAAATAAATATTTTAAGAAGGCAGGCATCGGACTGGAGAGATGGCTTAGCTGTTAAGGTGCCTGCCTGTGAAGCCTAAGAAACGCCCGTTCAAATCTCTAGGTCCCATTTTTAGCTGGAAGTAAAGTGACACAAGGGTGCAGCACAATGCCACACATGCTCACAAGGGGGCACGCTCATCTGGAGATCGTTCACAGAGGCTGAGAGGCCCTGGCCCACCCATTCTCTATTTACCTCTTCCTCTCTCTCACTCTCACTCTCTCTGTCTCTCTCTCAAATTAAAAAAAATGCAGGCACCAAAGGGATTTTTGGCATCAAACTGTAGGATAGGGAAGGCTGTGAGCACAGTTAAGCTGGGGTAGGTACATGGAGACAGCTTCAGGACAGGGAGATGTTCTGGGACCCAACCTTAATGGCAAAATATTGCTGCAGACTGCTGAGGCCTGGTAAAGGTTACTTATTGAGTTGTCCCTTAATTCTAATAAAGAGTTGTTTTCCTTGAGAACAAATGAGTGCACTTTTCTGACAAAAGTCATAAATTATCATCTTAGATAATGTGGAATATACAGAAAAGATTGATGTAGAAGAAATAAACTTCTTAAAAACACAGAAAAGTACTTGCAAAATTTGTTACATTTTATAGCTTTTTAAATTTTTTTATTTATTTACTTATTAGAGACAGAAAGAGAGAGAGAGAGAGAGAGAAGGAGAGCGAGAGAAAGAGAATGGGTTTGCCAGAGTCTCTAGCGACTACAAACGAACTCCAGACGCATGTGCCATCATGTGTATCTGGCTTACCTGGGTACTGGGGATTCGAGCCTCTAACCAGGGTCCTTAGGCTTCAAAGGCAAGCACTTAACTACTAAGCCATCTCTCCAGCCCCATTTTATAGCTTTTTAGTACCCTTAAGTACATGTTATTTGCCATTTCATGTACATTTTTATATTTCTGCCTTTATGTAATGTATTTTCCTATGTAATTCATTTAAAATTATCTTAACTGCATAATATTCAATTAAATGTCACCATTTACATCAATTAGTCCCCCAAATAGTTGGGAAGCTAAGTTGCTCTAATTCATATTTTATTTTATTTATTGGAGGGAGAACGAGAGAGAGAGAGAGAGAGAGAGAGAGAGAGAGAGGCTAACAGAAAGAATGGACATACCAGCATATCTATCCATAGCCAACGAACTCCAGATGCATGTGCCTCCCTGTGCATCTGGCTTATATGAGTACAGGGGAATCAAACCTGAAACCTTAGGCTTCACAGGCAAGTGCCTAAACCAGTAAGCCATCTCTCCAACCCTGGTACATCTTTTTGCTGAAAACATTATGTTAAAGCTTTTAAAATATTTTATTTATTTATTTATTTGAGAAAGAAAGGAGAGAGAGAGAGAGACCCTGTAGCCACTGCAAATGATGTAGTTACTTGACCTAAGGTCTGGGTCTTCATTTCTGTTCCATTGGTCTATGTTTCTCTTTTATGCCAGTACCATGCTCTTGTGTTACTATGGCTTTGTAGTATAGCTTTAGATAGGGTATGGTGATATCTCCAGAGGTGTTCATTTTGCTGAGGCTATGTTTGGCTATCCAAGGCCTGCTGCCATTCCATATGAATTTGGAGATCATTTTTCTGTCTCTGTGAAGAATGATGCTGCAATTTTTATTGGTTTTTCATTAAGTCCATATATTGCTTTTGGTAGAATTGTCATTTTCACAATATTAATTCTACCTATCCAGGATCATGGGAGGTCTTTCAATCTTCTCCAGTCCTCCTTGATTTCTTTCTTGAGTTTTTTTTTTCTTCATTTTACAGGTCTCTCACATCTTTGGTAGTGTTAGTCCAAAGTATTTAATTTTTTGGTTGCTATTGAAAATGGGACAGCCTCGCTGGTTTCTTTCTCTGTATACTTGTCCTTTGTATATATAAAGGCTTCTGATTTGTTTTTAACTTTTTTTATAGAGCAAGAGAGAAAGAAAGAGAGAGAGAGAATTGGTGTGCCAGGTCCTCAGCCACTGAAATTGCACTCCAGGCGCTTGCACCACCTAGTGGGCATGCACGGCCTTGCACTTGCCTCACCTTTGTGCGTCTCACTTACGTGGGATCTGCAGAGTCCAACATGCAAAGGCATGCTCACTGGAATTTGTTGTGCATTAACTAAGCAGGTTTATAAATTGTTGTGACAGGCTCTTTGTCTCTGGAGCTAGAGGAAATGTATCTTTTAGTAAGTTTGTGATAACATGTTTACTCTCATAATATGCTTTATACCTACACACACTAATACAGTTTCCCTTCTTCCACTGAATTTTATTCTTTACTGTTTTGATCAGTGCTGCTGGGGATGTCATTCACATCTTTAGTGCATGTATGTCAGAGATTACGAAGGAATAGCATAGCATGTATGCTTTATGGCTGGACAGATGGCTCACTGGTTAAAGGTGCTTGCTTGCAAATCAAAGTCTAATGGCTGTGGTTTGATTCCTCTGGACCCATGTAAATCCAGTTGCACAAAGTGGCACATGCATCTGGAATATGTTTGAAAGGCCAGGAGGCCAGGGCGTGGCTACTCTCCCTCTCTCTTTCTCTTTCTCTCTGTATGTCAAATAAATAATAAATGAATAACATACTTTTTAAAAAGCATGAATGTTATAATTTCATTAGCTGTGTACATTAGAGTCTGATCACTCCACATTTTCAGTAGTGTCAGACTTAATACCCTCCAGTCATCTAGGTGTAAAATTATACCCTACTGGTGTGGATTTTCATTCAATTCATTGAAATTGTTTCTTTAAGATGCACCTATTTTGATCCTATACCCGTCTTTCTGCCTTTCATTTTTTAAATAATTATCATATAGGTTCTAAATTGAGTGATTTTTGGCAATGAGTATTATAACTATATTCCAAATTGAGGAATCAAGGAATCCAGGAATCGAGCTCGGCAGGTGACAACAAGACGGTGGCCTGGCAACGACCAGGGTGACCTCAAGGATGTTACTGGGCACCTGGTGGACGGTGGAGGCCATGGGAGTGGGGTGTTAGGGAGACCCGGGTGTTCTTGGATATCTGCATGGGAGAGCGCCTGGTGGCCTGTCCTGGCAGTGGTGGGACTGGAGACCTGGGTAGCCTCGGGGACCTGCACCTGAGACGTCAGGTGGCCTATGGGGTGCCGATTGCAGGGAGACCGGGGTGGGTTTAGGAACTGCAGTGGGGCACCTGGTGATCTGTGGGGTCGAGAACTGGAGCAGGAGCATCTGGGTGCCCTTGGGGGCCTTACCTGGGAGCACCTGGTGGACCCATTAGGGAAAGCCTGGGGCTGGGATACAACCCGGCCCAATGGGGCATCTGGTGAGGTGGGAGATTAGGGGACCAGGCTGTGGGACTGTAAGAGTCTGCACAAGGGGCCCCTAGGAGCTGGGGGTGCATTCTGGCTTTCCTGGTCTTCTGGATCCCTTAGGGACAGCGGGCTGCCATCATGGTCTGCATTGTGCTGGGCGCTTCTTCCATGCAAAAGATACGAAGTTTCTGCTCCATTTCACCAATGGAACCCCAAGGCTATGAGAGGCCCCTTTGCTGGGCAAGTGCTAAACCCACATTCCTGTTGCCCCAGGCAGGAAAGGCTCCTAGGGCGAACAGCGAGGGAACCACAGCCTGTTGTTCTGCTCAGAAGGTCCTCCATCAGAAGCTGTGGAGACAGCGAATTAAAAGGTACAGAGGAGCCCGGCGTGGTGGCACACGCCTTTAATCCCAGCACTCGGGAGGCAGAGTTAGGAGGCGGCTCGCCGCGTCCCGTTAGTTCGAGGCTACCCTGAGACTACATAGTGAATTCCAGGTCAACCTGAGCTAGAGTGAGACCCTACCTTGGACAACCAAAAAAAAAAAAAAAAAGAGGTGTAGACCTGAGTTCCACCTAAGCACGACTCCTCTCTCCTCGCTGGAGGCTTTGGTGTACCCAGCTGTAAAACACCTTAGCTTCCATAGTTTTCAGAAATCGTGTGGATGCCAAGTCCTCATTTACTGCCCAATAGTGCCATAGGAATTGCCCCCCCACCCATGACCATACTGCACCCCTGGAGCTGACATGACCAAACAGGCCAGAGTGCTAAACCCAAGGTATTAACCCAAACCACTGGATCAACTACTCATAAATGTATGCCAGAAACACTCCCACTCTAATTTTAGGACTCAGAAGTTAAAAAAAAGCGGGGCATTCCTTCATTCCTCTTAAATAGTCACTGGCACCCAGGCACTTGGGGAGCAAAGCCAGCCAGCATTTATTGCACCTGTACCCGCATTCAGACAATGTGAAAAGCCACAGACAGAGAACCAATTTACAAGCCATTTTCTGATGCTGCTGGAGTGTGCATTTCAGCTCCCGGGCTTTTATGTGCAGGTCCTGGTTCTCAGTCCCTCACGTGTACTGCCTGGTGCACAGGAAGTGCTCAGTAAAGGAAGTGACCCTGGAAACAGACCCAGACACACTCCAAGTTATCAGTGGAGATCTAGTCCTTTCCACCACCTCGAGATCCTCACCTACACACAAAGGGAAAACTGAGACCATGCCAGGCTGCCTTCTCCCATTCACTTTACTATTGGGTTAGCGGCTCTGAGATTGCTTCAGAATTGACGACTCGTGATACACACAGCTGGCAATTTCATGTGCTCCAGCGGAATACTTCCCAGAAGAAGTTCTTAAATTTATCCCAGGTCGGTTCAGCCTAAGCTTGGGACATGAGAGCTGAGTCCTCTTCTGGATTTCCCACTTGGAGTGAGCATGATTGCGGCCCTGCAGCCTCAGAGCCTGTCTTGGACTGACCTGGCAGCCATGATCACCAGGCTGTTAGCTGGCTTGAGCTCCCTTCGAGGAGCTGAATGTTGAGCACAAGGCAGACATGTTTTCCTCGGAGCCGAGTCCCCTAGCCCTGATGACCATGGTGGGGTACACTGAACATCCCATCCATTTTGGATACTGACACCTGTAAGGGTCCGAAAATCACTGAAGAAAGACTCCAGAGTCAAAAAGTATGTAAAAGCAAAGAATGTTTATTCTGCAGAATCAGCCAGCATGCTGGGGTCAACCACCCATACAAAATGGTGACCCCCCCAAGAGAACGTAGGCCCCTTTTAAACACAGCTGGGGAGAATTCCAGGCTGGTTAGGTAATCTTTGAACATGATTGGTTGATATTTAGCAAGAGTATACATGTTACAAGCTGATTGGTTATACAGCAGGTGAGGAACGTTAAGCAAACTTATCTATAGCTACAGAGTCACAGGAATGTATAACATCTGCTTGGTTTTGTCTAATTGGCCCATTACGGGGTTATTTTGGGATAGTGCGGTTTTTCCAGTACCTACAAAGTGCTGTGTCAGTAACTTGGGCCCTGCAGGTAGAGAGAAACTTAGGCCTATTAACATTTTTTTTTTTTTTTGGATTTGCAAGGTAGGGTCTCACTCTGGTCCAGGCATACCTGGAATTAATTATGTAGTCTCAGGGTGGCCTCGAACTCTCGGCGATCTTCCTACCTCTGCCTCCTGAGTGCTGGGATTAAAGGTGTGCGCAACCACGCCCGGCTCCTATTAACGTTTTTAAAGCCTGTCATGGCGTCACGTTGTTTTGGGCTCTTCAACACCCTAGGCCCTCTCTGAAGCATCTTCCTTTATTTCCATTATTACTTGGACTCCCCTAGAACCAAGTGGAGGAGGAGGACAGACTGCAGGTTCTGGGAGAAGAGATTATGGAATCACATTTTAATTTCTGAGGAAAGGAAACAGCTTCCTGAGGGCTGCTTTGACCTCCTTGTTTCTCAAAGTGTAGATGAGGGGGTTGAGGGTAGGGCTCAACATGGTGTACAACACACCAGCGAGCTTGCTCTTTTCCGCATTGTAGCTGGAGACAGGACTTATGTAGGCGTAGAAGACGGCAGTGTAGTACATGCACACCACGATGAGGTGGGAGGAGCAGGTGGAAAAGGCTTTCCTCTTCCCCTCCGCAGTCCGCATCTTCAGGATGCTGGAGATGATGAAGCCGTAGGACACGATGGTCATCAGGAAGTTCACTATGCCATAGAAGGCATCGGCCAAGACTATCATGATGCTGTTCACGTAGGTGGAGCTGCAGGACAGAAGCAGCAGAGGTGGGGCCTCACAGAAGAAGTGTGTAATGAGATTGGGGCCACAGAAATTCAGACGCGTCATAAGGCCAGTGTGGATGGCTGAGTTAAAGGCACATATCACCCACACCCCAGCAGCTAACATGCCACAGAACGCCTTGCTCATCATGGTGCTGTAATGCAGGGGGTGGCAGATGGCTGCATACCGGTCATAGGCCATGACCGTGAGGAGGAGCAGCTCAGAAGATGCGGACCATGTAAGGAAATAGAGCTGAGCCATGCAGCCCCCGTAGGAGATGGGGTTCCTCTCTGACATCAGACCCTTCAGGGCCTTGGGCATGATGGATGAGGTACAAACAATGTCCATAGTAGCCAAATTGAACAGGAAAAAGTACATGGGTGTGTGCAGCGCGGGGTTGAAGGTGATGGACAGGATGATGAGAACGTTACCTGTGAGGGCCACAGAGTAGAGGGAGAGGAAGCAGCTAAATAAGAGCAGCCGGGACTCTGGGTGCTCAGAAAAGCCCTGCAGGATAAACTCTGTCACCAGCGTCTGATTACTCATGGTCCTGACTCAGGGGGATTCAGGGACCCTCAGGCAATTCTCCACTTGTAGCTTCATGAGATTTCAGGGCTACAAAGAGAGGCAGACAGTGTCACAAGAGAAGCCACGGCCATGTTCAGTCCACCCCTGAATACATGTCTGAGTGATATTCCACACATGCCTGAGAACAAACTAAAAGAAGACACTCTCTTCCATAAACAAAGAATACTGGGTGAGCGGATCATGGAAATGTGGCAGACACACGCAATGGAATTTTATTGAGTTGTAAAGAAAAATGAAATCCTTTAATGTGTGAGAAAATGGATGGATCTGGAAATTATTATATTAAGTGTGGTGACCCAGACTCAGAAAAATACCACATGTTCTCTAGGGGACCCGAACTGGGTAAAAAAGGTTTTGAGGAAAGTGCAACAGAATACATGGCATGAAGATTGAAAGGAGGTTACCAGTGGGTATGGTGGAAGGACAGAAGGAGGAGGTGAGAGGAGGGTAGGAGGGAAAGATGATCAACAAACACAAATTTTGTTTGAGAATACCATAGAGGGAGAGACGGCTGGAGAGAGGGAGGTTGGAGGGAGGTAAGGTATTGTATATATTATTCAGATGGTGAGTGATAGACCACAGTTTGAATGTTGGGGATGGATTATGATTGATTAATTCCCTTGTTTTTGAGTTTGTGTGTTTTGATTTTTTTCTCCTAGAATGGACTTGCTTAAAGACAGCTGAATCAGGTAAGACTCCTAATAGCTCTTCAGAGACTCCACTGCTGACAGATATTCCCACCTTTGTCTGCAGACTCTTCCTACCTGTGCTAACTCCCAAAGCCCAAGTCACAGCCGCAACCACTCACTGGGCCACACCAGGCTTTCCTGAGTTTGTTTTTGCAACCTCCTCAGCCAGGAATCCCCTCCTTCTCATCCCACCTCCTCCAAACAGCCCCTTCCTAGGAGATAAAGCGTCACTCTCTCTTTTGTGTGCCCGGAGGACTCTGTGCTGGCATTTGGTTTTGGAACCATTACACGTGCTGTTAATCAGGTCACCCAGCTGGCTCTCTAAGGTTGGTCCCTGTGCCGTGTGTCTCTGGATATTCTTTTAGCCACCAACACTGTGCCTGACTCTCAAACATGCTTGTTGAAACGATGGCAAGGATTACAGCTGGTGATTGACGGTCGCAGCATGTCTACCTCGAGGAAGTGTGCACTGCAAATGTGTTTGCTGAAATAATGACAAAGAAAACCTAGTACAAGTGACAGTCGCAGCATGTCTATGTGAAGCTGGTGCACACTGCATGATTGACAATGAGTCAGCAGGCTGCCACAGTCACTATTTCCTTCTCTTCAAGTCTGTACTCACTAAAAGGTTAAGAAGATGTTCTTTTCATTATTATTAAGAATTCAGTTCAAACTTCAAGAAGAGCATTTGTGACTAAAGTTTGAAAGGCTGACACACAATGCCCCAGCATCAGATACAATTCCCATATCAGAACAGCTCCATCATTTGGTGAATGAAATAAACACAATATGCTTTAGCTTATTTCATTTTGTTTGGGACCAAAGGACTGAAGAATTTCCTTTGCCCAGTTTCTGGCTTGGGCATAAAGAAGTGAGTTACAATTATTTATACTTAGACCAAATCGCTGGGGCTTAGAGGCTGAGTCAGGCTGAAGTAGAAGAGAACTGCCTTTGTCCCACTGTTGTCCCAGTACTGGGGGTTAACACTTTCCACAAGATCATTACGTAGCTGACTCCCTCAGTCATCAAAGTCCCTCCATGGGACACACTAGAAACAAGCCCGAGTCACACTGCCACAGGTTCCCAGACGAGACAAAACCTCCATCTCCAACACTTGCAGAGCGTTAGAGAGCCTCACCTGTCACATGCCATCATTGAACATGAACAAAACTGACCTCACAGGAAACCTTACAAGTTCTTTTCCTGGATCCAGAATGAGGACAGGAAAACATGAATAAGCCTCCAAAGTGAATGATGAATTCAGAGAGGTGCTGAGCACAGTTTCACAAAACCCATTCAGACTCAGGGAACCAATTACCTGTGGAGAACTGTCCACTCACCTTGACTTTCTGGACAGGTGGACAACCTCCTCATCCAAGCAGTCAACATGGATGTAAAGAATCAGGACACCAAGATTATCCGTGAGAAGGATCACGAAATCTCAGCCAGCCATTTCTTCTGGAAAGAACAAAGACATTTCTCCCATGAGGTTTCTAGGACATTGCTTCTAAAGCTCACCAAGCGTGCCAAGACCATTACCAAGAATGGGAAGGAAAAGAATAAGAGATTTCAAATATCCACGACCAAGTTTAATCACCTGCTACATTCATACAACCTACAGTCAGACCACACAATGAGCTTAAACACACACACAATTAATGTTTAAGATTATCAATGATAGAGAACTTAATTAATTCCAGTATTTTTACCTCTAAAGGAGCTCAAGATTTTCATACAGTACATATAATTAATATAACAACACACTTATCTTATATGTTCAGGTAGATATTATCACTTTAAGCATATTTCAAGAACAGAAGGCTAAAAATCAAAACCCCCTACTAAATTTATATACTACTACTAAATTTATATAGTACTAAAATTTATAGCTTTAAATCTGAAAGCCATTTTGTAGATATTCAACTGTTTATTGTCCAACTATTTAATGAAAAAATAAGTGTTTCTAAGTGACCTCCCCAGCCCCTTCATACAGAATACCAGTGACAAAGCCAGTACCTCGTCACAAGGCTTTAGGGTTTCCATCTTTGCAGTGAACCCTCAATACATTACTGTGTAATATGTCAGTACCCACACATTATCAAGTCCTACCAAATGTTACAGAAAGGCCAGGAAGTAAGGTTATCAATCAAGAACTGCTGTGGCTATTATTGTGTTTTGCTGCAGGATTCAAACCCTAAATTGCCGGCAACATTGAGTTTCCCATTTCTCCATCATTGCATTCATTTGTTCCCCAAACAGTAATTGCACCCAGGGAGAAATATTTCAATGTCACTTTCTCTAGGTTCCCCAAACAAACACTGGCTGGTCTGTTGTATAATTAATGAGCCACCTTGTGCAGATGGGTTACAAGCACAACTTCCAGTTGTTTTATATCACCCAGTGGAACAAACGGTTCCCCAAATAGGTGCAATTACCTTGACATCTTTCACCATTGCAGAGCTAATACAGCTTGTGTATACCCTTCTCTCTGTCAACCACAGCTGAGGTTGAAAGCATGCTCACACTGAGGCAGCACAGCACCCATGGCAAGATCAGTGCAGACTCACAAAGATTTCCTTCCCCTACTTAAGCTGATATGCAAGACATTTTGGCTCATCTGAGAGACCCTTGGGAATTATTCACAGCCATCACTTAAGTGGACCCCTAAGGAGCAATTAAGTGAAGTCCTTCCTTGTTGAGGATTTGGCTGCCATTGGTGTGCACTTAGGTGCCAGTTCAAGCTTCCATCCAAATGTACGGGGAAGGATGGGAGCCCCACTAGGGGATGACAGAACACCCTTACTGTCCCAGCTCAGAGGATCTGGGGGCAGGACAGACCCAGGCTCAGAATCTCAGAATAATGTGTCCACACATAGGAGCCAGGGAGAGAGCACTGGGCGTGCAGCTAGCACTTCTGAGCTGTGGTCTATGGACGACAAGAGCGTGGAGCCACCATCCCTGTGCTCCTCTCCATAAACCACCCTCAGAACAGAGCCAGCCTGCACTCCCATGGTGGCTTGCTTCTCTCTGTGCCACCTTCCTGACCTTCTCCACGTACTTTCTCTCACTCTACAAACCACACCCAAATCTAATTCCGTTTTTTAATTTTTATTCATTTTTTGAGAGAGAAAGATATATATATATATATATATATATATGGAGAGAGAGAGAGTGAGAGATCATGGGCATGCCAGGAACTCCAGACTCTTGCACCACCTTGTGTATCTGGCTTAAGTGGGTCCTGGGAAATCGAACCTGGGTCCTTTGGCTTTGCAGGCAGGCTCCTTAACCACTAAACTATCTCTCTAGCACCAAGTTTAATTCTATACTCTCAGCCAAACCCAGAAAACAACCATTCTGTCTCCAGTGGCATCGGTGGCATTAACATGGTCCATAGAGTCTTTACATCAAGCAAGCCACCTGAAGTCTAAAAGTTGTCTGATTTTTGGATGATTCTTTTCCCCTCTCCATAACTCAAATTTAATCATAAAATTACCTGGAGGGCTGGAGAGATGGCTTAGCAGTTAAGGCGCCTGCCTGCTAAGCCTAAGAACCCGGTTCCAATCTCCAGGTCCCACATTTAGCCAGATGCAAAGTGACGCAAGGGTGCAATGCCACACTTGGCCACAAGGGGGCGCACACATCTGGATTTCGTTCACAGCAGCTGAGGGACTGCTGGCACGCCCATCTCTATCTGTCTCCCTCTCCCTCTCTGTCTCTCTCTCTCTCTCCAAAAATAAATAAAATAATAAAAAAATTTTAAAAATTACCTGGATAATTATTGATACCTAATACACAAAAAGAGCTTGACAGTCTTTCATTTTTCTTCTGCTAATATGGTACCTATTTTTTAAATTCATGTATTGGCATAGACTCATTATACATAGTGATTGGTTTCATAAAGGCATTTCCATTCTCACGTGTCATGTATTTGACTATATTCACCCTCTACAACTTCTCCTTTCTCTCACCTCCTCACTCCCTTCCTAGTCCTAGTCCTTTCCCCCATCTTGCTTCTACTTTTATGTCATATATGTGTATGTGTGTCATTTTTTTGAATTTATATAAAATCTAGGATCTACAAAGGAGCAAAAATATGTGATATTTGTCTTTCTAAACCTGTGTAATTTTGCTTAATATGAGGATTTCCAGTTTCATCCATTTTCCAAAAATGGCATAATTTCATTTTTAATGGCTGCATAATAACCCATATACCATATATCTTTATCCATTCATCTGTTGATGGATATGTAAACTTGTTTCATAACTTGGTTAATGTGCATACAATAAACATGGATGCACAAGTATCTCGATGGTATGTTGACCTAGGTTCCTTCACGTGTATACCCAGGAATGGTATACCTAGGTCATATGGCAGTTCCTTTTTTAATTTTTAGTTTTAAAAAGTTTATGCTCATATCTCACCTCTCCCACCCCCTTCCCACTGAGGACCCTCCTCAGTGGGGTTATTGGTATTCACTGTGTAATCATGAAGGCCTCAGTCAGTCTCTGTGGTGAGAAGGCATGCCTTGCATATTCCTGCTCACTGTGTGGCTCTTGCAATCTTTCCACACCCTCTACCACCATATACTGTGAACCTTGGCAGGTGAGTTTGCAGTCTGATTTTGTGTGGAGCTCTCTTCTACCTCTGGATTTCTGCTTTGCTAAGTTTTGTGTGATTAGTGTGTCTGCCGCCATCTCTCTGGAGCTGGTTGTCAGGCTAGCAGTGAGAACAGTACTTGGGATGCCTCTTCCTCTGTAATGTCTCCTGGGCCCTGCATGATGTGATAGAGATGACACATCTCAGGGTATGTGGTTGGAATAAGCATAGTTATTTGAGAGGCTCTTTGATGTTTATGGCCACTCTTCTTTGTCAAAGAGTAGGGGTTTCTCTGGAGTCTGTCTGTTTCCTCTCCATGGAACTCTGACTTGGTTGAGGTTACCAGTTATGAGTTCTGTCCCACCAAGAATACCTCATGTCCAATCTAAGAGCAGCTGGTTATCCACACAGGCTGTGAGCCACTATTGGACAGGTGTGTAATTCTTGTCCCACTGGTTGCTTTTGCAGCTTGCAGGATCACCTGCTTCTTCGTGCTCTTTCAACTAGCAGTTCCCACAGCATTCCCCAGTGATATTGGGGCTAGCCAGGAAGAAACTGTTTTCCCTGTCAGTTCTAGTGTGGTTTCTCAACGTCCTCTGACTGCAACTTAAATGGTGGTTCTGATTTTAGGGGTTTTGGTTTGGTTTGGGGAGGAACATCCAAAGTGATTGTTTTGGGCTGGTTGTAGTGGCTTCTCATGTCTGCAGTCCTAGAACTTGCAAGTCAGAAACAGGAGAATAGCTGCAAGTTCCAGGCCAGCCAGGACTGTATATGAAATCCTGTCTCAAAGAATAATTTTGAAAGCCAGGTGTGGTGGCGCATGCCTTTAATCCCAGCACTCGGGAGGCAGAGGTAGGAAGATTGTTGTGAGTTTTAGGTCACCCTGAGACTACATAGTGAATCCCAGGTCACTCTGGGCCAGAGCAAGACCCTACCTCAAAAAAAAAAAAATTTAACCCCAAAGATTTGTTTTGTAGCCTTGTACATGATCTGTCCTGGAGAATGTTGCATGGGCTTAAAGAGGAGTACAGGAGCACAGGAACAATATTTGGTATATTAATATTGTTCAAATCCTCTGTGACAACCTGGAAGGCAAATAATATAGAATGATTTTTGTGCTTTTACATGAAGAATTGGGAAAACAAGTCATTGGGAACAGGCCTTGGTACCTATTGGGTGTATCTGATATGAAGGAAATGAGCCTAGAATATCTAACAGCTGACCACAAGCAAAAGATAGAATCCAAAACTTCAAACACTTATAGCTGTGGAAGTTGCAAAAAGGCCAGGCATGGTGATGCACATCTGTAAATCCAGCTCTCAGAAGCCTACTGTAGAGGATTATGAGGCTGAGGCCAGTCTGGGTTACATGGTAAGACATTCTAAATAAAAAGGTTGAGCTGGAAAGATGGCTTTGCAGTTAAGGCGCCTGCTTGCAAAGCCTAAGGACCCAGGTTCAATTCTCCAGGTCCCACATAAGCCAGATGCACAAGGTGGCACATGTGTCTGAGTTCGTTAGCAGTGGCTAGAAGCCCTGGCGTGCCCTCTCTCTCTCTCTCTCTCTCTCTCTCTCTCTCTCTTTCTCCCTTTCTGAAATAAATAAATAAATTTAATTTAATTTTAAAATGTTGAGGGCTGATGAGATGGATTAGTTGTAAAGGTGCTTGCCTTCAAAGCCTAGGGACCCAGGTTTGATTCCCGAGTACCCATGTAATCCAGATGCAGAAGGTGGTGTTCGTTCACAGTGGCTGGAGCTCCTGGTACACCCATTCTCTGTCTGCCTCTACCTCTCTCTCGTCCCTCTCACTTTCTCAAATAAATAAATAAAATGTTTCTTTTAAAAAACCGTTAGACCAGGAGTAGTGCACACAGTTATGATTCAGTCTAGCATTTGGAGGCAGAAGTGTGAAGATCAGAGGCTTGAAGCCGACCGGGCCTCCATAGGCAGCCCCCATCTCAAAAACATCACAAGAATGAGCAACACTCAGTCTCATCTCTATCCATAGAAGATGAAATTTAAAAGAGCTGGGGACATCAGTCTTGTTAGAACTGAATCTCATGTGAAGTGTTGGATTAAGAGCGGCCTTAGCAGCTTAAGTAACCCCAGAAGTAAGAAGTCACCCAAAATGTTCTTTCCATTAGGTAAAATGGCTGAGAAAAGGGACCACGTTGGGAAACTTGATTCCCTCAAGATACTCAAGCTAGTTGGAAGATAGGTCAGAAAAAACTGTGGATCTGGATATAAGCATGAATTTGATGTCAACTCAATGAAAAGCTGGCTAAGGTTTTGAGAGACTTATAGTACCCATGTGTGGTGGTTTGATTCAGGTGTCTCCCACAAACAGGTGTTCTGGATGCTAAGTTCCCAGCTGATGGAGAATTCGGAATTAATGCCTCCTGGAGGCAGTGTATTGTTGGGGGCAGGCTTTTGGGTATTATAGCTGGTGTCCCCTTGCCACTATTGGGCACACTCTCCTGTTCCTGTTGTCCACTTTATGTTGGCCAGGGGGTGATGTCCATCCTCTGCTCATGCCATCGTACTCCCCTGCCATCATGGAGCTTCCCCCCGACTCTGTAAGCCAAAATAAACCTTTTTTTCCCAGAAAGCTGCTCATAGTCAGGTGATTTCTGCCAGAAATGCGAACCTGACTGCAACAACGTGTGTGAATATTCAGTTATATGCATATATAAAAAACATAATTATATATAAAACATATAGTCACAGACTATATAGCAACATATAATAGCATATATGATCATGATCCAATAGGGTGATATTGCCTAATGGTGTAGCTGTCTTGCTTTGTGTAAGTATACTGTATGATGTTCATACAACACAACTGCCTAATGATGCACCTCTCAGAACACGTTTCTGTCATAATGCTACAAATGACTCTGGTATGTTGTTTTGTTTGTATTTACGTCAGTAAATAACAAGTTCTGCTAAACATCTGTGTTCAGTCTTCATCTGGACAAGTGCATTCATTTCTCTTGATTAACTACTTAGCAATAGAATAAGCATACTGTATGATTTAGGTCGGAAACTGGCTGTTTCCTATGGCATTTCCCAATTATAACTTTCTTGCCTGCGGCATGTGAGAAGCCCACTTGCTCCATATCTCTGCCAGTACTCACTCAGTAGAGTCAATCTTTATTCAAGCCAATTCTGGAAGTCTATGGTACTTTCTTATGGTAGGTGTTAAATGCTTTTCCTTGTGGATTATGACACTAAGCCTGTTTTGTGTGTTTATTTGACATCAATAAACAATTCTGAGTCGTGTCTGTTCTAGTTGTATCCTGTTAGATACTGATTTGTTTTACTAACTAGTTTATATATTCTTTTTTTTTCCTGTTCATTTTCTATTGACACCTTCTATACTTACATACAAAAAACACATGATAGTTCCCTCCCCTACCCCCATTCCACTTTAGAACTCCAAAGTCCATCATATCCCCTCCCTCTCTCCATTAGTCTCTCTTTTAATTTGATGTCATCATCTTTTTCTTCTATTTTGAGAGTCTTGCAAAGGTATTGCTAGGCACTGCAAGGTCATGGATATTGAGGCCAATTTCTGTCTGGACAGTTGCATTGTAAGAAGTCATACCCTTCCTTTGGCTCTTCCATTCTATCCGCTCCCTCTTCCGCAATGGTCCCTGAGCCTTGGAGGGTGTGACAGAGGTGTTTCAGTGCTGGGCACTCTTCCATACCTTCTTCTCAGCACTATGTTGCCTTTTGGGTCATCCCAGTGGTCATCGCCATCTGAAAAGAGAAGCTTCTCTAACCAGAAGTGAGAGTAGTGTTAATATGTGAATATGAACATTAAGTGTAGTGCTTTCAGGGCAGCTTGGTGGGAATAATATATACATTTAGTCAGACAAGAGCAGGCTTTATACCTGCCATAGACTTTTGCTTAGGTTTTTCAGTACCAGGTATGTATTCCCTCCTGTAGAGAGGGCCTTCAGTCCAATTATGGAGCAGTTGGTTACCCCAAGAGTAGACAAGCCACTATTGCACCCATTCAGTCATTGGGCCTGTATGGCCAAACTTGAATATTCAGTGTCCACTGTTTTCACTGCTGATGACTTCTGTCTCCCATACGGCTGCATGCAGTGCAGCTTTTCCCAGCTATTCTTTATATAAGTTCTTTTCTCAGATAATATTTGCAAATATTTCTTTCCAGTTTGGGGCTTGTATTTTCATTCCCTTAATAATTTCTTATGAAAAATGTTTTCATTTTGAGGAATTCCAATTTTTTTCTTTTATGGATTATGTTTTCAGTGTCATATATAAAACACTTCATACAGGGCTGAAGAGATGCCTTAGTGGTTAGGGCATTTTCCTGCAAAGCCTAAGAACTCATGTTTGAATCTCCAGATCCCACATAAGCCAGACACACAGTGATGCAAAGCACACAGTGGTGTACATGAGCACAAGTGGGTGCACGCTTCTGGAGTTTGTTTGCAGTGGCTGAAGGCCCTGATGCAACTATGCTCTCTCTCTGCCCCCCCTCTTTCTCTCTCAAATAAATAAAAATAACTTAGTTTTTTAAAAAAAGATAATCTTTGGGTCACCAAAGTTTTCTTATCTTGTTTGCAAGAAGAGACAATTACAAATCTGGAATGGCTTATCAGATGAGAAAAGAAAGATCCCTTGCAGACAGATATTGTTAGAGACAGTTGAGTGCAATACAGATGAAATTTACCTTTACCCCAATTACATGCCATATAAAAATCATTTCCAGAGCCGGGCATGGTGGCGCACGCCTTTAATCCCAGCACTCGGGAGGCAGAGGTAGGAGGATCGCCGTGAGTTCGAGGCCACCCTGAGACTACATAGTTAATTCCAGGTCAGCCTGGGCCAGAGTGAGACCCTACCTCGCAAAACCAAAAAAAAAAAAAAAAAAATCATTTCCAATTTAAAATTTTTAAATAATCAAAATTATAGTTTATATAAGGCAATGTATAAGAAATTTTTATGTCCTAGGTGATAGGAGGGAAAAGATATCTTAAACAAAACCCAAACATACAGTCAATACTACAAATGAAAATATAAATGAATCCCAGTGTACTAAAATTGAAAAATTATCTTATAAAGAAATAAAATATAACATACAAAGTCAAAACAAAAAGGCTTAATGCCTCTATTTGGAAGATATTATTGCCAACAAATCACTCACATTTAAAACATATCTCATTAATATTTTTTTAAATTATAATAGAAAGATGGGTATAGGGTTAAAATAGGTCTATCTTAGCCGAGCGTGGTGGCGCACGCCTTTAATCCCAGCACTCAGGAGGCAGAGGTAGGAGGATTGCCAAGAGTTCGAGGCCACCCTGAGACTACATAGTTAATTCCAGGACAGCCTGGAACAGTGTGAGACCCTACCTCGCAAAAACCAAAAAAAAAAAAAAAAAAAAAATAGGTCTATCTTCAACAAAGAAATTCAGTGTTTCTCAAGTTCATTGATAATTAGTGAAATGAAAATCCACACCACATATGGTATAATTTTACCCCTAGAGAATTGGAGGGTTCTAAATCCGACATTACTGGAAATGTGGAACAATCAGACTCTCTTGCACACAGCTAATAAACTTACAGCATACATGTTTTTAAAAATATTTCATTTATTTATCATTCACTTGACACAGAGAGAGACAGAGTTAGAGAGAGGGAGAGGTAGGGAGAGAATAGGCATACCAGGGCCTCTTAGTATTGCAAATAAATTCCAGATGCATGCACCACTTTGTGCATCTGCCTTTACATGGGTCCTGGAGAATCAAACCACGGCCATTAGACTTTGCAAGCAAGCACCTTTAATCACAGAGCCATCTGTCCAGCCATCAAGCATACATTAGTTGTATCCCTGTATAATCGCGGACACACATTCACTAAGAGATGTGAGCAACATCCACAGCAGTACTGATCAAACCAGCAACAATAAGATTCAATGGAAGAAGGGAAACTGCACTGCTGTGTGTAAAGCAAGATTATGAGAATAAAAATGTTATCACAAACTTGCTAAAAGGTGTATTTCTCTAGCTCCAGTGACAACAGCCTGTCACAGTCATTACAAACCTGCTCAGTTAGTGCAGGACAAATTCCAGTGAGCATGCCTGTGCAAAGCTACCACTCGGCATTAGGACCTTACTTGGAAAATCAGTCAATACAAGACCCAACAGTAACATAAACGTGCGTCAACCAATCGGCAGCAGTCTTTCCAGTGTACGGGTGGCAGACGTCAGCCGACAAACGCCTAAGAAAGTTCAGCAACCAGTACACTTGCTCAAAACCACAGATGGTCAACCAGCTGTCTGCTTTGCTTAGAGATTGCCCTGACCAGGATAATTACACTTTACACCTGAGACCGAAATTAAAGGAACAATCCAATAATTAGTCTCCAAAATTATCTTATAATAAGCCCAACTACTGTGCGCTGAATGTAGGCTTGTGTGTCTCAGCATGTAGTCCCCAGTTAGTGGTGCTGCTGGGGAAGGTTGTGTAGTGGGTGGAACCTTGCCTGCAAAGCCAAAGGACCAAGGTTCGATTCCCCAGGACCCATGTGAGTCATGTTTTTAAATAATCAAAATTATAGTTTATATAAGGCAATGTATAAGAAATTTTTATGTCCTAGGTGATAGGAGGGAAAAGATATCTTAAACAAAACCCAAACATACAGTCAATACTACAAATGAAAATATAAATGAATCCCAGTGTACTAAAATTGAAAAATTATCTTATAAAGAAATAAAATATAACATACAAAGTCAAAACAAAAAGGCTTAATGCCTCTATTTGGAAGATATTATTGCCAACAAATCACTCACATTTAAAACATATCTCATTAATATTTTTTTAAATTATAATAGAAAGATGGGTATAGGGTTAAAATAGGTCTATCTTAGCCGAGCGTGGTGGCGCACGCCTTTAATCCCAGCACTCAGGAGGCAGAGGTAGGAGGATTGCCAAGAGTTCGAGGCCACCCTGAGACTACATAGTTAATTCCAGGACAGCCTGGAACAGTGTGAGACCCTACCTCGCAAAAAAAAAAAAAAAAAAAAAAAAAAAAAAATAGGTCTATCTTCAACAAAGAAATTCAGTGTTTCTCAAGTTCATTGATAATTAGTGAAATGAAAATCCACACCACATATGGTATAATTTTACCCCTAGAGAATTGGAGGGTTCTAAATCCGACATTACTGGAAATGTGGAACAATCAGACTCTCTTGCACACAGCTAATAAACTTACAGCATACATGTTTTTAAAAATATTTCATTTATTTATCATTCACTTGACACAGAGAGAGACAGAGTTAGAGAGAGAGGGAGAGGTAGGGAGAGAATAGGCATACCAGGGCCTCTTAGTATTGCAAATAAATTCCAGATGCATGCACCACTTTGTGCATCTGCCTTTACATGGGTCCTGGAGAATCAAACCACGGCCATTAGACTTTGCAAGCAAGCACCTTTAATCACAGAGCCATCTGTCCAGCCATCAAGCATACATTAGTTGTATCCCTGTATAATCGCGGACACACATTCACTAAGAGATGTGAGCAACATCCACAGCAGTACTGATCAAACCAGCAACAATAAGATTCAATGGAAGAAGGGAAACTGCACTGCTGTGTGTAAAGCAAGATTATGAGAATAAAAATGTTATCACAAACTTGCTAAACGGTGTATTTCTCTAGCTCCAGTGACAACAGCCTGTCACAGTCATTACAAACCTGCTCAGTTAGTGCAGGACAAATTCCAGTGAGCATGCCTGTGCAAAGCTACCACTCGGCATTAGGACCTTACTTGGAAAATCAGTCAATACAAGACCCAACAGTAACATAAACGTGCGTCAACCAATCGGCAGCAGTCTTTCCAGTGTACGGGTGGCAGACGTCAGCCGACAAACGCCTAAGAAAGTTCAGCAACCAGTACACTTGCTCAAACACCACAGATGGTCAACCAGCTGTCTGCTTTGCTTAGGAGATTGCCCCTGACCAGGATAATTACACTTTACACCTGAGACCGAAATTAAAGGAACAATCCAATAATTAGTCTCCAAAATTATCTTATAATAAGCCCAACTACTGTGCGCTGAATGTAGGCTTGTGTGTCTCAGCATGTAGTCCCCAGTTAGTGGTGCTGCTGGGGAAGGTTGTGTAGTGGGTGGAACCTTGCCTGCAAAGCCAAAGGACCAAGGTTCGATTCCCCAGGACCCATGTGAGTCATGTGCACAAGGTGGACCATGCTCTGGAGTTATTTTGCAGTGACTAGAGGCCCTGGCATGCTCATATTCTCTCTCTTTCTCTCTCATAAATAAATAATAAAATATATTTAAATTTTTTTTTAAAGAAAGTGGCCAGGCGTGGTGGCGCACGCCTTTAATCCCAGCACTCGGGAGGCAGAGGTAGGAGGATCGCCGAGAGTTCAAGGCCACCCTGAGAATGCATAGTTAATTCCAGGTCAGCCTGGACCAGAGTGAGACCCTACCTCAAAAACCAAAAAAAAAAAAAAAAAAAAAGAAAGAAAGAAAGAAAGAAAGAAAGAAAGAAAGAAAGAAAGAAAAAAAAGAAAGTGTTCTCACTGGTAATGAGGGAAGCTGGGGCAGGAAGGAAGTTAGAAGGGTGGAAACAGAGACTAAAGAAGACTAAAGAGATTGAAAGCGTAGTAAGCGAATGAGGGACGACAAGTAGGATGCCCAGGCCCATGACTGCAGGACGCTAACCACATAAAGGAGAAGGACAGAAGAATATGGGACCCCACCCCACCAGCACCACAAGAGGGTAGGATGAGGTAGGAGGTGAAGGACCAGCAGTCTTGCTGGGGGCAGGGGAGGGGCCCGAGGCAGAAGGCGGGACTGGATCCGGGGCGGGGCAGTGACCACTGTCCGTGCAGAGCGGCTGCTGGCCAGGGTGACTGGTGACAGGAAGCCAGAGGCAGAGGGTCCGCAGCAGGTGTGACGCCCGCAGCCGCGCCATGCCCTCCTACACGGTCACGGTGGCCACCGGCAGCCAGTGGTTCGCGGGCACCGACGACTACATCTACCTCAGCCTGGTGGGCTCGGCGGGCTGCAGTGAGAAGCACCTGCTGGACAAAGCCTTCTACAACGACTTCGAGCGCGGCGCGGTGAGGACGGGTCGCGCGGCCAGGCGGGGATGGCGCTGGGAGCCTGGTGGCCTCGCGGGGCCGCAGTGGGCGAGACTGGAGGGACCTGGGTGGCTTTGGGAACTGCACGGGGGCACCTGGTGACCCGCTAGGGATAGCAAGGGGTTTGGATAGAACCCGGCGCAGGGGGCGTCTGGCGAGGTGGGAGCAGCCAGGGGCGGGCTGCGGGCCTTGCAGAGTGGGCGCTTGGAGTCGCTGGCGAAGCTGGGAGTGCGCTCTGGGTTTCCTGGCCTCTGGGACCCGTTAGGGGACGGTGGAGGCACCTCAGTCTGCCCTACGCGGCGCTGCGCTGTGCTGCGCGCTTCTTCCGTGCGTGAAGATACAGGGTCTCCTTTCCGTTTCAAGGGGGGAGCCCCGAGCCTGTGAGAAGCCCTTTGGTAGGAGAGTGCTGGAGCGCACATCCCTGTTGCCCCAGGCCGAGAGGGTTCCTAGGGCGGATAGCGAGGGTACCATCACCTGCTGTTGTGCGCAGGGGCCCTCGTCCAGGAGCCGTGCAGACAGAGCAAATGAAAGATCCAGAGACCTGGGCTGGAGAGATGGCTTAGCCTGTGAAGCCTAAGGATCCAGGTTCGATTCTCCAGGTCCCACCTAAGCCAGATGCACATGGTGGCGCATGCGTCTGGAGTTCATTTGCACTGCTTGGAGGCCCTGTTGGGCCCATTTTCACTCTCTCTGTCTCTAATAAATAAATAAAAATAAATCAAAGATCTAGAGGCCTGAGTTCCACGTAAGCGTGACTCACTCTTCTGCCCCGATGTAGACTTCAGTATAACCAGCTGTAAAATACTTTAGCTTGCATCTTGCTCACAAGTCAGGGAGACACCCAGTCCTCACTTGGTGCCTGGGGGCCCTACTAGGAGTTCTCCACACACACACACCTTCAGCTTACATGACCAGCGCAGGCCCAGAGCAATTTAAAGGGAATGTGAACCTAACCCTTTGCAGGCGATCCATACTTGTATGCTAGCAACTCTTCCACACGTTCACTCTAAGGATTAGAGCTCTGATTTTAAAAAGGGCGGGTTCCTTCATTTGTCTTGACTAGTCACTGGAGTAGAGGCACTTGGGGAGCAAAGCCAGCCAGCATTTATTGCACCTGTACCAGCACCCACACAATGTGAAAGGCCGTTGACAGATGACTGCATTTACAAGCCAGTTTCTGATGCTGCTGGAGTGTGCATTTCCGCTCCCCAGCTTTTATGTGCAGGTCCTGGTTCTCAGTCCCTCACGTGTACTGCCTGGTGCACAGGAAGTGCTCAGTAAAGGAAGTGACCCTGGCAACAGACCCAGACACACTCCAAGTTATCAGTGGAGATCTAGTCCTTTCCACCACCTCGAGATCCTCTCACCTACACACAAAGGGAAAACTGAGACCACGCCAGGCTGCCTTCTCCCATTCACTTTACTATTGGGTTAGCGGCTCTGAGATTGCTTCAGACTTGACGACTTGTGATACATACAGCTGGCAATTTCATGTGCTCCAGCGGAATACTTCCCAGAAGAAGTTCTTGAATTTATCCCAGGTCGGTTCAGCCTAAGCTTGGGACATGAGAGCTGAGTCCTCTTCTGGATTTCCCACTTGGAGTGAGCGTGATTGCGGCCCTGCAGCCTCAGAGCCTGTCTTGAACTGACCTGGCAGCCATGATCACCAGGCTGTTAGCTGGCTTGAGCTCCCTTCGAGGAGTTGAAATGATGAGCACAAGGCAGACATGTTTTCCTGGGTGCCCAGTCCCCTAGCCTGATGACTATGGTGGGGTAGACTGAACATGCCATCCATTTTGGACATTGACACCCTAGGCCCTCTCTGAAGCATCTTCCTTCATTTCCATTTTTACGTGGGCTCCCCCCATTCCTAGGGGAGGAGGACAGACTATTTCCACTTTATAAGTGGACCACATTGGGCTCTCTTCTCCACAAAGCTCTGGAAGCCATCCGTGTGCTCAGGCCATGCAGTGTAGGACACCCCAAGTGCCGTTCCTTCCACGAGGGGCCCCAGCGGTGTCACCATCATAGGTCACTGAGTGAAATGTAAGTGCACCATTCTGCTACTTCCCTGTCTGTGTTCTATCTTTCAACCTGGGAAGGCATTCAAATGACACCATGCTTGAACACCTCAGCATGAATTCCAGAGGCAAATTTCAGGAGAGATTTGCATGCACGTTTCCATTGGGGTGTGTCCATGTGGGCATAGGAACAACAGGTGAAGCGGAACTGCAGGCCTGTGGCTGAGTGAGAAAGGCCTTTGACAGAGCAAGCTTTTGAGAAAGTTCCTGTTGATGCAAAATTACTTCACACTTTATCTTGCACAGCCCAGAGCTTCTTCCTCCTTCTTTGGCTGATATGTCTTTAAAGGCAAGCTGTCCCTTTTGGGTAAAGGTAGAAGAGAAACCTTAGAGGAAGTACTTGCCAAGCAGATGAAGCGATTCCACTGTACTTGGGAAAGTGTTACAGACATTATCATAAACAGCAGTGAGAATAGCAGACAATGTCCACAGCCAGTTTGGTCACTTCCATATTGAGAGTGGTCAACACCCCCTACCCCAATGTACGATTCAATTGAATAATGGACAGGACTCATTCTATTTTAATAAATTGCATTTGCAATCCAAGATTACTCTTAACAGAGTTCCACATAGTGATTCAGGTCAGCCATGGAGTCTTTTCTAGGTGAGGCTCTTCTGTATTGGCCTTCAGTGGCTCCCTGTTGTCCGCTGAGGAGCCCTCAGAAGGTAGACAGAGTGGTCTTGTTCCAGAGGTGGGCTGACCTCAAAGCAGATCTGAAAAGCCTATTTGTTTCTTTAACTCTGTCAATGTAAAGGAGTTCAAGTTAGATGGGGTGACTAACAAATTGGAAGATTTCTCAGACACCTTTAACTTCACAACAGTACTTGTAAGACAGCTAAGAACAAGAGTGATGTTGACTATACGATTCTTGAATCTATTCAGCACGTGTCAACTCATCTTATGGAAGCATACAGAAGTTATATGCTTAATTAAATATTTCCAATGAATATTCTTCATGTATTCATGGATAATAAATTCTAGGGTACCTCTTTATAAGATGAATATATTAATGAAGAATAAAAGTTTCTTTCTTATCATCAGCTGTCTCTATGGCTTGTATTTTCTTCCCCATCCTGTCTCTTCCCTACATTCTGCCCTTTCATCTTCCTTCCTCTTCTCCCTGCTCCCACAGTGGTCCCATTTCATTGATCTGCTTTACAATTTTCCTTTCTTTTTTTGCTTGTCTCCTTTCTTCTAAGACTTTCAGCCTCCCCCGCCTCCGCAAGAAAACTGCCTTCTCTCAGTCAGAAGCTTGATCTAACTTTTTCCTCCTTCTACTCTCACGTCGCAGTCAGACTTAGGTCACTGGGATGAACCTCCAGACTAGACACAGTTTATGGGAGGAATGGCATTCATTTGAAGCTTACAGATCGAAGAGAGGTTCCATAATGGCAGAAGAAGCTGGTCCCCACTTTCACCCATTCAGGAAGAGAGAGAAAAGCAAAAACCCACTGCCACCAACACCATTGGCAAGCAAGCATACTGCTGGAGCTCCAGATAGAACTCAGGCAGAGCTCAAGCAATCTGCTCATCTTTAGCTTGAACTTCCAGATCCACCCCCAAACACTTTAGGACTGGACCGAGGATCCACCCACAGTGACACCAAGTTACAAGCTTGAATAACACTCCTGAATCAGGCTGGGCATGGTGGCGCACGCCTTTAATCCCAGCACTCAGGAGGCAAAGGTAGGAGGATCACTGTGAGTTCGAGGTCACCCTGAGACTACATAGTGAATTCCAGGTCAGCCTGGACCAGAGTGAGACCCTACCCTGAAAAAACCAAAAGGGGATATCCATTCCAACTACCACATAACCTCCAAGTTGTGCCTTCTCTCATTCTCTGAGCATCTTGTTCTCTTTAGCTGTCCTCTTTGGTCCCCCACTATGTCTGCACTAGTCTCTCCTTGCTCCCAATATCCCTTCTTTTCTTCTCCCCAGCCTCCTCATACTACCAGTCTCTTATTATTCCCCATCCAAATCAGACAGCCCTGGTGGGCTATGTCCTTGCTTCAGAAAATATCCATCTTTTACTCTCATCTATCAACAACAGATACAGAGAAGAGGCAAAAAATAATAATTTGCAAAAAATTTGCAAAAATTTTGCAAAATGCCAATAGGAAGTTCAAACAGAAACTGGTCAACTAACACTTTGCTGAATAGTCATGCACCACACAAGGATGTTTATGTTAACCATGAACCACATATATAAAACATGTCATATCATATATATATATATTTATTTATACATATACATATGATTAAAATGGAACTAAAAATTCCCCATAACCTAGTACTTTTAAATTTTTATTTATTTAATTATTAGTGATACACAGAGAGAGAGAGAGAGAGAGAGGCAGGGAGAGAGAATGGGCACACCAGGGCCTCTAGCCACTGCAATCAAACTCCAGACCCATTAGACACCTGGTGCATCTGGCTTTTTGTGGGTACTGGGGAATTGAACCTGGGTCCTTAGGCTTCACAGGCAAGGGCCTTAACCACTAAGCCATTTCTCCAGCCCCACCTAATATTTTTTAACTGAGAAATCTACTGTATGAACATCTTGCATACTGTTCATATTCCCATTGGGTTATACTCTTATATCACATCTCCCCCACCCTGCTTCCACTGAGGGACCTTCTCTGTGGGGTTATCTGTATTCATTGTGGGGTCCTAGATGCACTAGTCAGTCTCTGTGGGGGAGGGACAACGCTTCAGAGTTCACCTTCACACCCTGTGGCCCTTACATTCTTTCTGCCTCCTCTTCCACAATGTTCCCTGAGCCTTGGAGGGCATGTTATAAGTCTCCTCTAGTGCTAAGGTCTCTGCAGCCTCTGATTTTCTGCTTTGATGAGTTCTGAGTCTCCTCAGTGTCTACCCACACCTCCCTGGAGGAGTTTCTCAGGACAGCAGAGACAGCAGCGCTCATATCCAATCCACCACTGCCTCGGGAGTGTTTCCTGGGCCCTGGCAGGTGTGATAGAGGTTACACTCTCATGCAAAGAAGATGGCTTTCTTTTCTTTCTTTCTTTCTTTTTTTGTTGTTGTTTTTTTGTTTTGTTTTGTTTTGTTTTTTTGAGGTAGGGTCTCACTCTAGCCCAGGCTGACCTGAAAGTCACTATGTGGTCTCAGGGTGGCCTCGAACTCATGGCAATCCTCCTACCTCTGCCTCCCAAGTGCTGTGATTAAAGGTGTGTGCACCACCATGCCCGGCGACTTTCTTTTCTTGTTCTGATGGGTCTGATGGGCCTCCCTGGTTCTCACTTCCATCTATGAAGAGCAGAGTTTCTAACCAAAAGCAGGAGCTACACGGATCAAAAGGGATAAATATAGACATTCAAAGGACTTTTGGAATGAGCATAATCCTCTCATTTTAGCCAAACAACAGAGGAAACTTTCTTCTAGAGTCTGTGATCTTCTAAGCCATAGACTTGGTTCCCCATAGTAGGTATCAATTTCCTCCCACGGAACAGGCCTCATATCCAATCAGAGAGCAGCTGAATTACACCCATAACCTGCGCACAACTCTTCCCTAGTATGTTGGATATGTTTAGATACATCAATACTTACCATTACAATACAGTGTCAACAGTAATGTTCTGTATAGGTACCGCCTGGATCTGTGGTACACTATACCATCTACATTTGTCTACGTTCATGCCATGATGTATGTACAATGTTAAACTTACTTCACGATGTCTTTCTTAGTGCATAGTCCTGTCTCTGATGCCTGACTGTATTCTGAAACCTTAAAGCCATATAACAAATACAGAGTTGAAAGCGTCCCATACAATGAGCCTGGTGGCCCCTCTTGACTCAGGCTGGTGAGCTACATGTTTCTTATGTCTCTCTTCAGCTTCTTGAGTGCTGCACTGACCACCTCTGTCCCCAAGAGTTCTGTTCCAGCCTTCATCATCTTGGGTGGGAACTCCCTGTATTAGCAATCTTGATCTCCCAGTTGTCTGTATCTGAAACCCCTTCTTGCCCACTCTCTCCTTTTCCATTTACCCCACTTCTTATTTTGAGCAACTACAAAAAGGAAAGAAAGAAAGAAAGAAAGAAAGAAAGAAAGAAAGAAAGAAAGAAACTGCCCCAAGCGCTGGTGGTCTTCAGCAGCTTTCCCGTGTTCCCTGCCACTCACTGTCACTCTCCACCAAGAGGCTGAACCAGATCTCTTCTACTTCTAAGGCACGGCCATAGAGAACCTTGGGAGGGACTCATGCTAGGCTGCACATAGGGGGTGAATTCTAATATTGCAGCCATGGGCCACGACGGCACACCGTCTCGATCTCCCTGAGGCTCAGTTCCGTATATAAAAATAGAACTATCATCCCCATGTACATTCATACACACTGCGTTCACTGAGCACTTGATGTATGGCGTACACTGTTTATGGTGTCTACTGTACTGAATCCAGTGTGACAGATGACGTGGACAACCAACACAGCATCCACCCACCACACCTGGCCCTCAGAGAGGGTGGAGGAGGGCCAGCATGTTTGATGGCTCCACATGTCCACCTGAGGCCTTATTTTGTTGTATGGCACCCTGAAATCATTGTAGAGGAAGACTTTTCTCTGTTGTCCGTGACTGTTGTGTTAGCTGCACTTTCTAATTCTAAAGTCACAGCCATCATGCCTTGTCCCTAAGACTTCCTGAGATGTGTTCAGCCTGAGCCTGTCAGCCCTTGTCCATTTTCTGTCACGTCCAGGCCTGAAAAGCCCCTGGGATGACCAGAGATAAGCTATGCTGCTAGCCTGACACATTCCTACAGAAGACGCTGTCCAAAAGGCAGCTGGAGTCCCTATAAAACTGTTGAAGGAGGGCTGGAGAGATGGCTTAGTGGTTAAAGTGTTTGCCTGCAAGCCGGAAGATCTCCATTTGACTCTCCAGGACCCACATAAGCCAGATGCAAAAGTGGGCTCATGCATCTGGAGTTTATTTGCAGTGTCTGGAGGCCCTGGTGTGCCTATTCTCTCTCTCTCCCTCTTTCTCTCTCTCAAATAAATAATATATAATGTTTAAAAAAAACTGTTGAAGGAGCCAGGTGGTGGTGCACGCCTTTAATCCCAGCACTTGGGAGGCAGAGGTGGGAGGATCACCGTGAGTTCAAGGCCACCCTGAGACTACAGAGTGAATTCCAGGTCAGCCTGAGCTAGAGTGAGACCTTACCTTGAAAAAAAAAATGTTGAAGGAGCCAGGTATGGTGGCACATGCATTTAATCCCAGCACCTGGGAGGCAGGGGTAGGAGGATCACCTTGAGTTTGAGGCCACTCTGGGACTACATAATGAATTCCAGGTCAGCATGGGCTAGGGAGAGACCCTACCTTGAAAAACTTAAAAAAAAAAAAAAACCTGTTGAAAGATCTATCATGGGTACAAGTCAATGGCCATGCGGAGCAGGCATCATGAAGGGTCCCATTTCCTGTGACTGGACCACAAGTGGTTGAAGGGTCAGCCATTCCCTCAGAAAATCTACTCAGTTTCTTCTTTGCAGATCAAGACCCCTGGCTACACAACTGGCCACAACATGCTCAGCTCTTCCTTTCCATGAGTGTCCCTCTCCGACCCTCCTGGTACTTATTACTGTAGAATGGACGTCCTCTCTTCCGTCCTCCTCCCCCTCTAGACTCTTAGAGCCACAAGAAAGCCACTTCCCCTGCAGCAGCTGCCCTGGGGCCACGTCCAGGCGTCTCTTTCGGTGGCCACCCTTCAGTTCTGCCTGCAGCTCCACTTCCCCCTGCTCCCCTGGCTCTGCCAGCACCCAAAGTCCCTCCCACTCACTCCCTGGGCACCCTCCCCTGACTCCCCCCGGGACTTCAGCACACAGATTAGGCTCCTTCCTCCCACTCTGCCAGCATCTGTGGATGCGGATGGACTACATGGTGAGGCCAGGCTCATGGCTGCTAACAGGCCGTGCCAAGCTGCTGCTGTATGACCACTCTCTAAAAGTCTGGGTGCGAGGACTGGGTCAATCTGATGCACACAGCCTGGGCCCTGGGAGAAAGGAGATCACCCAGATATCATACCTCACCCAGATATCATACCACTGAAATTTCTCAACAGCCCTGCAACCTTGGTGATATCTTCCCTTATAAGGTAGATAACAGGTCTCAAAGAGGAAAGCAATGTGGCCAACCAACGGCCAGTCAGTTTGCAGCAGGGATATGAACTCAGAGCCTCTGTTTTGGGGGCTCGTCTATACTCTGGCCCTATGTCCCCACTGTCCTCCCTCCACTTCTCGGTGGGATCACGGCCCATGGGAGAGTTACAGCCTCTGCAGATCCCTGCAGGGTCTAGCATGCGAACAGGGTCCACAGGTGTCCTCTCCCAGACCATTCTATCTGCCCTCTCTCTGCTTCTCTAGGTGGCAGCGAGCTCCGTGGACACTGAGCCTATTGTCCTATCAGAGCCTGTCTTGGCACACTGAAGGCCTCAGCAAAGAGGCCTCCTTTCTTTGCCAGCCACCCCTCAGGAGAAGAGATGCACCCTTCCTCTCCTTCACATTCTTCCAGCCCCATAGGGATCCTCTCCCAACTCTGTGTCCTGGGACTTGCTGGTTTCTCCCCACAGTTCCCAATCCTGCAGTACAGAGCCCCTGCCTGAGGTTGCATGGGCCATAGCATCATTGCTCTCTGGGTGACCTTGCCGGCCGCTCTCCTGTACGCACAAGTGCTCCTTCTTGGAGGCAGCCAGACAGGACATGCCCTCTCCCACAGAAGACCTTCTGGTGGGAGATAGTCTCATATACTCACAGAAGGACCCAGAATGTGTCATCCCAATCCAGGGGCCAAGCTCCTCTACACTCAGAAACTGTTCCTAACTGAGGACCCTGGCCCTGACCACAGGGCCTGGCAAGGACGCTTCCCCATTCTGACCACAGTGTCTGGCCTCGGCCACATCCACCACGTGAAAACTGTTCATTGTGTTCAGAACCGAGAGGTTTGCGAAAACACCTAACTTCCCATTCCTTGTAGAAAGCCTACCAGGAGTTGTGGCAGCTGGGGACGAGGGGATGGAAGCGGGGGTAAATGGGCTCTCATGTGAATAAGCCCCTTTGGCCTCCTTCAAGCACTTCATTATTGCACCGGGAATGCTAGGTCAATCCAAGGACTCCAGAAAATTTGCTTTCAAAAGGGCCTTGTGAGTGAGCCCAGGCTTCCAAACACGCTGGTCACTGGAGCGTCTGTGTAGCGCTTCAGCCCTCACATTTTCTCCTCACCTGCCGTCAATTACTTGAGATCCAGGTCACTTGGAAGCCATGGACACTGCTATTATGGCCACCCGTGTCTTGCAGCCAGGTGCCAGGCAAGTCCAGGGTGCCCGGCTGTGCAATCTTAGGGACTGGAGCAGCAGCACTTTTCACAGTCTAGGGTGGTACCTTCCAGAAAGCCCACCACCAGCATCTGTGGCTACAAACTGCAGCTGTCCCAGAAGGACTTACCTCAACGCCTCCCCACCAATTGCCCCTCTTGAGAACTACGGAACAATGAAGTTGCTGTAGCAGGAAGGCCTGCAATGAAATTCAGCACTGCTAATTCACAACTGACGTGGCACTTACTGCACCTCAGTGTCTCTTCTGTGACACAGGCCAGAACTCCCCTCTTCACAAGGCTCCTGTGGGAGCCATTGTCATCGTCAGCAAGCACAGAGTGCATTGTAAAGAATTGCCCTGTGTGAGGACAAGCCTACCTCTGCCAGAGGGCCTTCACCAAACTCAGCCTGGCAGGAATCGGCAGGAGCTTGGGCATCTATCCCATCCCCAGCCTGAGCCACATGCAGAGTGAAGACAGTCCCTGGGTCACTAGGGTCCTTTTATACAAGAGCATGGCCCAAGACGTTTCCGCAGCACCACACAAGCCTTATTAAGGGCAGGCATTAGGCATGGTACATTTCTTGGGAGGGGAGTGTGATGGTTAATCTCTGGCTGTCAATTTGGCAGGACTTAGAATCACCACAGAGACAAATTTCTGGTTCTGTCTTGTGAAGAATTTTCTAGGTTATGTTAGCTGAGGTGGGAGGCCCTGCCCTAACTGTGGGTGGCACCATCCCATGGGCTGGGTTTCTGGTGCTGAGAAGGGACAGAGGAGCACTCAGCACCGAAACATCTTTATCACACCTTCCAAGGCTCACGGTCCATTGCAGAAGAGGTGGCAGAAAGAATTTAAGAGCCAAAGGAAGGGTACCACTCCTTACAACGTGCTTCTCCAGACACAAAATGGCCTGGATATCCATGACCTCACAATGCCTGACACAACCTACACAAGACCATCATAATAGGAGGAAAAGATCATGACATCAAAATGAAAAGAGAGACTGATTGAAGGGGGAGGGGATATGATGGAGAGTGGAGTTTCAAAGGGGAAAGTGTTGGGAGGGAGGGAAGTACCATGGGATATTGTCTACAATTAAGGAAGTTGTCAGTAAAAAAAGTAACTAATAAAAAAAGAGAGAGAGAGAAAGCTGGGCTGGAGAGATGGCTTAGTGGTTAAGATGCATGCTTGCAAAGCCTAAGGACCTTGGCTCGATTCTCCAGGTCCCACATAAGCCAGCTGCACAAGGTGGCACATGCGTCTGGAGTTCGTTTGCAGTGGCTGGAGGCCCTGGCGCACCCATTCTCACTCTCTCCCTTTCCCTGTCTCTGTCTCTAATAAATAAATAAATAAATAAATAAATAAATAAATAAATAAATAAATAATAAGAGAAAGCTAGCTGAGCATTCACTGTTCATCACTCCCACTTCCTCCCACTGTGAGCAGCTCTGCTTCATGCCTTCCCTGCCACAATGGGCTGGATGGAGCCTGGAACTGTGAGCTGAAATAAACCCTTCTTCCCTTAAACTGATTTTTATCAGGTAATTTGTCCCAGCAACAAGAAAGTGCCTTATATAGCATGGCCATTCAAATGAACTAAGGAGTTCACTTAAAAGGCTCACTAAGAATCTAGGCTATGGGCTGGAGAGATGGCTTAGCGTTTACGGAGCTTACCTGCAAAGCCAAGGGACCAAAGTTTGATTCCTTAGGACCCACGTAAGCCAGGTGCACAAGGTGTCACATGCATGTGGAGTTCGTTTACAGTGGCTGGAAGCCCTGGTGTGCCCATTCTGTCTCTTTATCTGCTTCTTTCGCTATCTCTCAAATAAGTAAAATATTTAAATAAATTTTAACGAATTGAAATTCTAACAATATGAAATCAACTAGCATCCACTGATTCTTAGAACAAGAGAATCTGGTAGAGCCTGGGCAGTTGGTCAAGTGCTTGCCAAACAAGCTTAGGTACCTGAGTTTGGCTCCCCGGCAACATGTATAATAACCCCAGCACTGGGAAGGTGGAAACCGAAGTCTCCCCAAGGCTTGATAGCCAGCTTGTTTAGCCAAATCCATGAGCTCCAGGTTCAGCGAGGGACTCTGTGTCAAAAAAAATATGATGGAGAACAACTCTGACCACATGTTTGTGCACACACACACACACACACACACACACACATTTTTGCACTTGCGCTGGTACATATACACATGTGCTACACATATAAAAACACAATACAGGCACACTCTCCTGTTCCTGTTGTCCACCTTGTGTGAGCCAAAGGGTGATGTCCACCCTCTGCTCATGTCGTTGTTTTCCCTGCCATCATGGAGCTTCCCCCCAAGTCTGTAAGCCAAAATAAACCCTTTAAAAAAAACACACAAAAAACCACAATACACACATGAATGCACAGCAAACACAAAAAAAGGAATAAAAATGAAATTATATATGTTTATGCAATAAAATACTACTGTCACAACAAGTGAATGAAATTCTGTTATTTGGGACAGCTATGTGAAATGGGTTGGCACAGAATGGCAAATACTTTATCTTGTCCCTCACATCGCTGATTGCATAGTAGAGAATAGCGGTCAGTAGTGGCCAGGAAGAAAGGGAGGGCATTGAGGGAGGTTGGGTAACAGGCACCAAAGTGGAGTGAGACAGGAAGGGTACCTTCTAGTTTTCTGCAACATACTGGGCATGATAGGCACCATAATTTAGTGTCAATTTCAAAATAGCTGGAAAAGAGCAAGGTTTCTGTGGCATGTGTTCGAGGTGACCAAAAATGCTAATTACCTGGCTTCGACCTTGTGCCTTGTGTGCAAGTATTGAAATGTCACACTGGACTCCATAAACACACAATTATTGTCAGCTAAAGGGATTGTTTTAAGAACTGGGGCTAAATGAACTGTTATAGAGGAAAGAAAACTTTACTTCATCTTATTTGGGACCAAGTATTCATCAGAATTAAATTGACATAAACCAGAATAACAGGACAAAAGCATACAAATTCATTTAATACAAGTAATACATGTCACACCTTACTGAAAAGGAAAGGAAGACCCAAAAAAATATTCATTTATACATTCAGTTGTACAAAGAATAGTTATGGCATATGACACGGAAGGAGGCTTGAACTAGGTTGGTTAATTGGATGGAGACATAATTAGGAAGGTGAAGATTAATTTGACAAGGTCTATTTGTACAGATTGAGTTTCCACGTCTCATCCTGGAAGGAAACAATCAACTTTCCTTTGCTATATAGAGGAAATCTTCCACATGAGGATTTCCTACCCCAATTAAACCAGCTGAGTCAAGGTCAGGGCGGTCTTTCACTGCCTTCTTTTAAGTCCTTTTAACTCAAAAGATTCTGTACTCCAGCAGAGTGTGTGGGGGAAGGCAAGTTCTTCCCTTCAGAACCAGGCTCAGGAGAGAACCATTGTGCTGATTCTCCTGTCCTCCTGCCCAGGTTGACTCCTATGATGTGACGGTGGACGAAGAGCTGGGCGAGATCCAGCTGGTCAAAATCGAGAAGCGCAAATACTGGCTCCACGACGACTGGTACCTGAAGTACATCACGCTGAAGACGCCGCATGGGGACTACATTGAGTTCCCCTGCTACCGCTGGATCATAGGTGACACCGAGATCGTCCTGAGGGACGGACGGGGTAAGCTTCTCAGGCCTCCTACACTCCTGGGTTTCCTGGGAGCCAGGTCGGCCTTCCTCGGAGAACCATATTCTGGGGCGTGATAGTGCTGTACTGGGTAGAACTCCACCCTGGTGCCTCATGCCTTTGCAGGAGGTGTGATCTTCCTGGGCACCGACAAGCTCTAGAGTGGAATACTCTTGGGCAAATAGCTGGACGGCTATCTCCAGAGATACCAGGGTGCACAAGACTCACAGGCTGTCCCTGTGAGATCACAGGAGGGCTCCTCTTGCAGGCCAGGGAAGAAAGGGCTAGATTAGAGCTACCTCGGAGAATGCCAGCTTCAGGCATGGGCAAGCTGGCATTCATAGTTTGTGTTTATTGCTTTATTTTGAGGCAGAGTCTGTCTCACTATGTACCTCAGGCTGGCCTTGAATTCAGTATGTATCCCAGGTTGGCCTTGAGCTTGTGCTTCTCCTACTTAAGCCTCCCAAGACCCTGGATGTACAGACCACAATGTGGTGCTTCCTAGAGGCCCTTCTGTTTCAGAGGCACACACAGTTGGCCAGGCCTAGAAGGGGAAGATGTCAGAGGTCAGCTAAGGCTGATCTCTCCCTGAGTGGCTGCCCTCACACACTAGCCTCTTAGCATGCAAGGATCAAATTCATGCCTGGCAAACTTCCACTTACTTCTGGTCATAGCCCTTGCGTTTGCTTCCAGTTGCAACCTGGAACGACAGACCTGCAAATGCCAGGCAGCCCCGTAATGAGGAAGAGGCTGCTGCTTCCTGTGGCAGCGGTTAACACTTCTCATTCACACAGCGTGTCCTGTCTCTTCATTCATCCTTCACAGCTGGGAGGTGCAGATGAGGCAAGGGTGATGATTACCTGCCACTTTTTGATATAAAACAAGGAAGTTCTCCATCTCCATGTCCTTTGGCCATCAGATCACATCCCATTGTCCTTGATGTGGAACTTGACTTAAGAAGCCAAATTCCAAAAATAGTTCTAGAGTGGATACTTGTGTCTAGAAGGTGGTTCGCCCATCTACCTCAGCAAGAAAAGACATAGAATTCCTGGGGCTGGAGAGATGGCTTAGCAGTTAAGGCCTATGAAGCCTAAGGGTGTATGTTTGACTCCCCAGGTCCCACGTTAGCCAGACACAAAAAGGTGAGGCAAGCGCAAGGTCACACCTGCTCACCAGGTAGCACAAACATCTGGAGTTTGATTGCAGTGGCTGAGGCCCTGGCATGCCAATTCTCTTTCTTTGCCTCTCTCTCTCTCTCTCTCTCTCTCTCTCTGTCTCTCTCTCTCTGTGTGTGTGTGTGTGTGTGTGTATCTGGCTCTAAAATTAAAAATAAATAAAAATTTTAAAAAGAGTGTCTTGTCATAAGAGGAGGAAATGAAAAGGACTAGGTTAGGCAGTTAGCTTTAAAATAAATAAATAAAAATAATTAATAATAAATAATTCCTTTGTCATATGAATGGAACATGGAAGGCTAAAGACAGGGCACTTCTGACTTCCTAGTGCTTGGAAAGGGTTAGACTGTCCCTCCTGCTTGCCCCAACTAAGGTCTCGGTGGTGACATGTTTCTTCCTGAAGACCCTGCATGTGCACAGCAACACAGACAGTGGTACAGGCAGCTTAGGGAGTATTGTGCTGTAGAGGGACTACTTCAGTGGGGAGACATCAGCATGGCTCCATTAAGAAGGTGGACAGGCTGGGAGACAGTGCCAAGAGGAGTAGCAGGAAATGGCCCTTCTGCATGCTCACACTCTCCTGGCCATCTTCTCTGATCAGTCTCCAGGACTGGATCTAATGGGAAGCATTTCAGGAACACGACAAGGTGGAGAGGTTGGTGTTTAAGGCACAAATGAGCTAGCTGGCTAACAAGTGCTGTTATCCACTACAAGTACCAAACCATTTTAGCTTTACATAGCCATTTAATTGTGCTCTTGGTCATGTAGGGCTGCAGACTTCGAAAGGCTCTGCCAGATGGCTCCTCCGCATCATGCGTTCAGAGGGCTAAGCTGGAGGATTTAAGTTGAAGGTGGTTCTCCTCCCAAATGCTCAGCACCTCAGTGTCCCGTGGACCTCCATCTGCACACGGCATCTCATTCTTCCAGGATTCTCACAGCATGGTAGCCTCTGTGTGGGCACACCTCTTACATGGTGGCTGGTTTGCAAGAGCAAGCATTCTCAGAGGCAGGGTGGAAGCCACCAGACTTCAGGTCTGACTTGGAAGGTGGCATGGTGTGAATCCACCATATGCTCTGGGTCTGAGCAGTCACAGCAATGACCCAGGTACCCACACAAAATGACTACCACCAGAAGTAAGCAGACAGCTCTGGACCGTGTGCCCTACGATTCACACAGAGGCAGTGTGCTGAAGGGCTTCGTGAGAACCCCACCTACGCGGACTAGAGACTGCCGCTGCTTCGGAAAGGCAGAGAATAATCTGTCCAGCCCCAAGAAGCCCTAGAAATCCCAGTGAGAACCAAGCCTCATTCATACATCTGAATATGGATCCAACTCACTGAGCACTAAGGAGCAGGACCCTAAGGTTTTGCTGACCCAGTGGCTGGGAGGATAAAGAAATGGATTTGCCTTTTGAAAAAGCAACTGTTGTAAGAGTGGGGAGTTTGAGTCTCATATTGAAAAGCCATTAGTTAGCACTCAGGAGGCTGAGGCAGGAGGATTATAAGTTCCTGAGCTGCATAGCAAGATCCTATCAAGAGGGAGAGGGATGAGGAAGAGAGAGGAGAGAGGGAGAAAATACACGCTAAGGTATGTGATCTTGGGAAAAGTTCAAGGGCAGAGCTAATCACCATTCTCAAGGCTTACTCTGCTCACCACAAAATGGGGGTGTTCTCTAAAGCACAAGACTGTGCTGCCCAGGACTCCATTGGTGAGGGAAGTTGCGCCAGTCCCACCTAGACTGCTCAGCACATCGTTTCCTCTGCCGACTGAGGGAACTCTGACCACTGACATGATTGTTGTTCTGTCTCAGGCTCCTTTAACTCTTGTCCTTCCTCCACAGCAAAGTTGGCCCGAGATGATCAAATTCACATTCTCAAGCAGCACAGGCGTAAAGAGTTGGAGTCCCGACAAAAGCAGTACCGGTGAGTTTTGATATGGACCAAGTGGCCGGGCACAGTCCCCTCTGATGCTTGTATGACGTAGCCCTGCCCATAGCACAAGTACCATCACTTCTGGTAGGTCCCCCAAGCTTCACTTCATCTATGGGTACAGCAGAGAGGGTGTGGCACACGGGAGAACTAGAACAATAAGACCTTGAGATACCTGAATGTTCACCTGCCTACTCTCACTCACAGAGGCCGCCTTCACTTTTCATGATTTCTCACAATTCCTCAGCTCTGAAAATGACGCGTGATCTATGACAAAACTGACAAGTCATTAGATAACTGACAAAGAGAAGGAGGGTTCAGATTGCTCAAATTAGACACGAGGAAAAATTCTCGCTTTATAGAAATTAAAATGAATAACAAAAGGGCTGGGGAAATGGTTTAGCGGTTAAGGTGTTTGCCTGCTAAGCCTAAGGACCACAGTTCAATTCCCCAGGATCCACGTAAGCCAGATGCACAAGGGGGTGCACACATCTGGAATTCGTTTGCAGTGGCTGGAGGCCCTGGCATGCCCATTCTCTCTTTCTCTCTATCTGCCTCTCCTCTCTCTCTCTCTCTCTCTCTCTGTCTCTTCCAATCTCTCAGATAAATAAATAAAAATATATTTTAAAAATGAATAACAAAAGCACACTTTGTACAACTGTATGCCAACTTAAGATGAAATGGACAAATCCTTGTGTTTCAGTTACTTTCTCATTATTGGGACAAACACCCAACCAGAAGCAGCTTATGGAGGAAAGGGTTTATTTCAGGCGTACAGAATCCAGAGGAAGTTCCATCATGGCAGAAGAAGCTGGCTCACTCTGGCATCCACAGCAGAGAGAGTGGTGGGGGTAGGGAGGGAGAAACCAACACAAACAAACAGGAACAGCCAGCAAACTCAACAGCCAGAGCTCAGACGGGCTCTGACACACCTTAAAGCTGGCATCAAGACCTGCCTCCAGTGACATGCACTTTCCCCACCAGGCCTCCACCAAGTGGAGACTCAAGTAGGAAGCTTAACCTTAATCAAAACCCCTGAGAATTCCCATTCAAACCACCGTGCCTAACAAGACACAGACTGCCAAAGTGACTTAGATAGGTAATAAACTCACATGTAAAGTGGTTGCACTGACAGTTTTAAAGCTCAGGCCCAGGTGGCTCCATTGGTAACTTCTATCAAATATTTAAGGAATTAATACCAATCATCCAGAAAATCTTCCAAAAGTCGAGGGAAAAGCAGTATTTCCCAATTTCCAACTCATTTCATCACACCAAAACTAGACAAAGACATCATGAAAAGAAAATACTACACCAGCACCCCTTAGGAACACAACTGCAGAAATTTTCAACAAATGCTAGCAAACCAACTTCACATTATGAAACAAATTTTATCTGAAGCATACAAGGCTCTTTAACATCCAAAAATTTAGTATAGGACCTGCTGAGATGGCTCAGCAGTTCAAGTGCTTTCCTGCAGAGCCTAACAACCTGGGTTTGAATTCCCCAGGACCCACATAAAGCCAGATATAAATGGCAGCATATGCGTCTGGAGTTTGTTTGCAGTGGCTACAGGCCCTGACACATCCGTTCTCATTCTTTCTGTCTGCATGCAAAAAAATAATTAATTAAGTTTAAAAATTATTATACTGAAAAAAATTTAAAAATTATACTGATATATTAATAATAACATAAAAGCATCCATAAACATTTCAATAAATCTACAAAAAACATATTTGAGAACACTCAACCTCTTTCATAATGGAAACACTCAAAAAGCTAGAATTGAAGAAGCTTCTTGAAACCCAATCAAGAACATTTACAGAGAATTCAGTTAACACCAATGCCTTCCCCTAAGTTCCAGGAACACAATAAAGATGTTCAATTTTGCCACTTCTTTTTTATTAAATATTTTATTTATTTATTTGAGACAGAGGTGGAGGGAGGGAAGGAGAGAATGGGCACACCAGGGCCTCCAGCCACCGCAAATGAACTCCAAATGCATTTGCCACCTTGTGCATCTGGCTTATGTGGGCCCTGGGGAATTGAACCTGGATCCTTAGGCTTCACAGGCAAGTGCCTTAACCACTGAGCCATCTCTCCAGCCCCGAGTCTGTCACTTCTATTCAACATTGCACTGGAAGGTCCATCAAGGTCTGTTAGGGAAGTAGATAAAAATGAAGGTACCCATGATGGCCATTCATAGATGACACAGTCTTTTTGTAAATTATAAAATACTGTATTTTAATCCTTTTAATCCTTTGTCTCCCCTGTTCCATCCCTCTCTGCTGAAGCCCCACTGTTTTCCTGTTCCTCTTCTATGCTACAGTCTCTCCTTGCTCCCTCTCTCTCTCCCCCCCCTCCATCATCCCTGACAACCTGTTGGTGGAGCCCAGTGTTTTGCAGGTCTTGTGACAATAACCATCGCTTCCATTAGGTCACTGGTACAGTGAGCACTTTGCGTCTGGGAGATATCATTCTGAAACGCTCCTCCCAATCCTTTGGCTCTTACATTCTTTCTGCTACCTCCACTACACCTATTCCCTGAGCCATCAGATGGTGTGACAGAGATGTCTCATGAAGTGCTGAACACTCTGCTTCTTCTGAGCACCTTGGCAAGTTTTGAGTCTCCCCAGCACCTACCTCTCTAACCAAAAGTAAGAGCAGCACTAACCTATATGCATAGATGCAAGTGATTACAGGGCAATTTCATGGGCAGAATATATCCCTGGAGTCAAACAATGGAAGCAATTTTCCCTCTAGGGTTTGTGACCCTCCTGGCCATAGACTTTTATTAGATTTTCAGTATCAGGCATGAATTCACTCCCATGAAGTAGACCTCAAATTGAATTAGAGAGCAGCTAGTTACCCTCATAAGTTAAAAGCATAGGGCTAGAGAGATGGCTTAGTGGTTAAGACATTTGCCTGCAAAGCCAAAGGACCTCAGTTTGATTCCCCAGTACCCATGTAAGCCAGCTGCACAAGGGGGAGCATGCATCTGGAGTTCTTTTGTAGTGGCTGGAAGCCCTGGTGCACCCATTCTCTCTCTCTCTCTCTCTCTCAAATAAATAAATAAATAAATAAATAAATAAATAAATAAAAGCAAAAATTTTTTTAAAGTTTAAAACTGGGAGTTGGAGAGGTGGTTTAGCAGTTAAGGCATTTTGCCTGCAAAGCCAAAGGATCCCAGTCCAACTCTCCAGGACCCATGTAAACTATATGCACAAGGGTGCACATGCACCTGTAGTTCATTTGCAGTGGCCAGAGGCCCTGGTGCACCCATTCTCTCTGTCAGTCTCTCTCTCTTTCTCTCAAATAAATAAAATATATTTTAAAATAAATAATTAAATAAATAAATAAAAATTTTGTATCTTAGGGTGGGAAATGGCTCAGTGGTTAAAGGCACTTGCGTGCAAAACCTTCTGGCCCATGCTCAATCCCCAAATGGGCCATGTAAGCCATATTCAAAAGAATGGTGCAAGGGTCTGAATTTCATTTGCAGAGGCAAGAGGCTCTGGCATGTGTGTACATGTGCATGGGAGCACAAACAAACATGCATGCACACACACACAGGTGCCAATTAATTCACTAAAAAGTCTCTTGCACCTTTAGTTCCAAATGAGAGAGTAATGTGATTGGGCTGTGGGTCATGCAGGGGACGTATGGATTTTCTCTTTATCGGTGTGCAGGTCTTTCTGCTCAAGACTGTATGGCACAGTGCACAGATTGTCCGAGCCCTGCCTCCATCCCACAGGCCTGCTGTCCCCACTCTTGTTTGGCTGTCCTTCCATGCAGCCTCCATGACAACCCTTACAGCCACTCCTCCAAGCACTTCCGTTTTGTGGAACCGGGCTAAGACAAAATGCTCATATGATCAACTTAATTTGTTATCAGCCATTAACACCTTAGTATGGATTAGGGGGAACCTAATTAGACTTGCTATCCACTCACCTAACAGAACACAGACTGGCTTGATTTTCCAGAAGCTGGTTGACATTGTCATCACAACTAGGACTTGTGGACGGGAGGGGAGGGCTTTCTGGTGAGGTACTCTGTCCCTTTCTTAGAATGTATCATCGTGTTTTTTTCTTCCTCCCACTCATCTGCCCTTTGTGGGCTCTCTCTGTTTCCGGAGGAAATGCTGAACTTTGCACGCTCAGCCCAGTCCTGGAGTTCTCCTTTCACATGGATGCCCAGCCTTCCACATTAGGTCGGGAAGTCAAGCGGCAGTGGAGAATAGTCGCTGTAGGTCATAAAGCTGCTGGCTTTCTTCATATGCCTATCTGTGAAGGGAGACAGAGACGATGACTGAGGTCAGAAGCCCATGGCCCTCCCTCTGACAGTACCTGTCTGTGCAGCTCACACACAGCCTGTGGGCACTTTAATAGATATCACTTAGCCCAATACTTCCGTGACTTGCATTTTTCACTCACCCATATACTTTGAAAACCAGCCAGGAGACACACATAGGTGTGTATAGTGGTGAAGGTTTTGTATATCTCTTCATGTTTTGTGGGGAGTGAGCCATCTTTACCAGATCCTAGGATTGAACGTCTGCTTGTGTTCCCATGGGGGAGTTGCTTTAGGGAGTGTTTCTAGAAAACTTGCAGGATCTTAGAGCACGTTCGTTGTAAGTTTTCTAGCTTTTCCAGAGGGGTTCTGCCCCTTTGCACCCTTACCAGCTGCTCCAGGATAGGCACTCCACCCTTGCGTCAACAGTCAACACACCTCCATCCCGAGACAGTTTCATTCCTGTTCATCTACTGGGTGTGAAATAATATTATTTCCTTTTTTCCTCTTTTTAAATATTTTTATTAAAAATATTATTTTAATATTTTCTTAAAATATTATTAGAGATGTATTTGTAGATTATTTAGTGTTTAATTATAAATATAAATATTTTTAAAGTTTATAAAAGTTATAAATTCATAAATGTATAAAAGATAAATATTAAATTTAATATTTAATATTTATTTTAATATCAATATATTAAAATATAGACATGTTTATAGATTATTATAATCTATAATCTATAAAATTTTATTAACAATTTTATCAGAGTGAGAGAGAGAGTGGGCACCGCAGGGACTCTAGCCACTGCTAACAAACTTCAGATGCATGTGCCACTTTGTGCAACTGCCTTTTTGTGGGTACTAGGGACTCTAACCAGGGTCGTTAGGCTTTGCAGGCAAGTGCCACTGAGCCATTTCTCCAGCCCTTGTTTTCCTCTTCATAAGTTTCTGAATATTTCTGGCTGTATGTAGATGGACCATAGATTGAATCCGCCATTCTCCTGTTGATGGACACAGCTTGTTCCCTGCCTCATGTTCGTTTGCTGTAAATATCACAGACAAGGCAACTTGTACACATGCCTTGATAGACTGGTGTTTGAATTACTGGCAGATTCATTTCCAGAAGTCTGATTTGTTGACTCAAAACACAGCTCTCACCTCAAAAGAAATAAGAGGTAATTTGTTCTGAGCCAGATATGTGTGACCACGGCTAGGAACCAGGTAACTTGTGCCAACATGGAAGCAGTTACCTAAACTTTTCTACTCACAGGACAAAAGAAAGCCACTAATCAAAGCTTTTTCTTTCTTTCTTTCTTTCTTTTTCTTTTTTTTTTTTTTTTTTGGCTTTTCAAGGTAGGGTTTCATTCTAGTCCAAGCTGACCTGGAATTCACTGTGTAGTCTTAGGGTAGCCTTGAACCCACAGCAATCCTCCTACGTCTGCTTCCTGAGTGCTGGGATTAAAGGCATGTACCACCACACCCGGTAGCATTTTTCAAATACATTGGTGGGAACAACTTATATGTAAAGTGGGGGAAACTCTGCTATAGGTTTTAGATGTTATCCAATGATCTTTTGAGCTTTTGGGTTGGTGGAAGCTGGTGGTCTGTTGTTATATTCCAAAGGCTCTACCTGATACATGAAAGGATGTTACATCAAACATAGATGTGGGCAATAAAAAGCTGTTAAGGGTACTAAAGATTATTCCAAACTTTCCACAAGGTTTTGAGTAGTCAGTCCACCCTGTAGAATCTCACATAGGAATGGCTGGGTTTCTGGGAACACAGTTCCCCTGTTGGCTAAGCATGACATTTTGTGCATATGGAGGGCAAGTATTGTTTTATGGCCACAGCACTAAGGAAGCTCATTCCTAGGGTCTGATAAAGATGAAGTTGAGTACTTAGGAGAGCAGTCTTCAGGAGAGAAGATAGTCGGTAAATCCAGTAAGGAAGAAATCCCTGACACAAAGTGGCACCTTCATCTGAATTTGTTGCAGTGGATAGAGGCCATGGTGCACCCATATTCATTCATTCATTCATTCATTCATTCATTCATTCATTCATTCATTCTTGCTGTGTGTGTCTTTCCCTTGCAAATAAATAAATAATAACGCTTTGGAGGCTGGAGGGATGGCTTAGCTTCTTTCACTCTCTCTCTCTCTCTCTCTCTCTCTCTAAATAAATAAATAAAATATTTTTTTAAAAAAGAAGAACAGATAGAACAGAGGCTGGACATCACCTCTGCCACAGCAGTTGGAAAACAACAGCAGAACAGTGAACTGGATTCTGTCTGGATGGGGACCTGGGTTCTAACACCCCAAGCCAGCTCCCAGGATGCATGTTACTTACACACTGGAAAAAACAATATCCCCTCAGCCCTTCAAATTCCTGAGCTCCTTTGAGTGGCCCTGTACCGAGGAGGAAAAGATGAGTGACTTTTACACTGGCGTGACTGATGGTAGCTCACTGATGGACAGGTACTAAGGGTCAGTGGGCAGAGGACTGCTCAATTCTGATGTGTGCTGGAGATGCCTTGAGTCGTTTCCTGAAACAAAGGAGAGGGCTGGGTGGTTACAAGCACTTGGTGCACAAGCTGAAAACCCGAGTTTAGGGTCCCCAGAGCTGACATAAAGACCTTCTCATGTCAGTGGTCCCAGCATGCCTGCAGCAATGGAAGGCAGAGCCAAGCAAACCCCAACACTCACGGCCAGCTGCTCTGACACTTGCAGCAGCAAGCAACACACAGCCTGTTTCAAAACAAGGTGTAAGGTGAGGGCTGACATCATAAAGTTGTCTACTGCCCTCCACATACATTCTGTGACATGTGTGTGCCCACTCATACATATACATCATACTTACACACACACACACACACACACACACACACACACACACGTAAAGCAAAGAAAACACGTTTGTACATTTACTCACATTTTTATCCTTGTTGATAGCACCAATGGTCACACTAACAGCAAAAAGGTTTTCTTAAAGCCCAAGAGAATAAAATGAGAAAACATTTGCGAAAACACCTCTGCTGGCAGAGTGATTTTGCCAGTTCCTGGTTGCCTCTCATGAACCTACAGATGCTCAACTAGGACTGCCAGACACCAAGGTGGACAGTGAGGCGTTTGTTACAGTGAAGACACAAGGTCATATTAAAAGCACTCATAGCCGGGTGTGGTTGTGCACGCCTTTAATCCCAGCACTCGGGAGGCAGAGGTAGGAGGATTGCCATCAGTTCGAGGCCAACCTGAGACTACATAGTGAATTCCAGGTCAGCCTGGGCTAGAGTGAGTCCCTACCTCGAAAAACCTAAATAAATAAATAAATAAATAAATAAATAATATAAATCACTCATAAGTCTCTCATGGCAGCTCACACCTACAATGCCAACATTCAGAAGGCTGAGGCAGGTGGACTGCCATGAGTTCACAGCCAGCATGCTCCACATAGTGAGAGCCTGGCTACAGAGTGAGACTTTGTTTCAAATAAAAAAATACTCAAGCCTTTTTAAAAAAAATACACACACACACACACACACACACACACACACACACACACACACATATTTACTTGAGAGAGAGAGAAAGAGTCAAAGGGGGGATGGAGGGAGAGAGAGAGAGAATGGGCAAGCCAGAGCCTTCAGCCACTGCAAACGAACTCCAGATGCAAACGCCCCTTGTGCATCTGGCTTATGTGGGTCCTGGAGAATTGAACCAGAATCCTTTGGCTTTGCAGGCAAACGCCTTAACCTCTAAGCCATCTCTCCAGCTCCTCAAGTCTTTTTAATGGTCTAAAAGTTCCCTAAGAGGATATTAAAAGGGAGGCAAGTCAGGAATACATATGGAAAATCTGAAATCTCAGAATGTGCATGTTGGTTTCGATCACACAAGCTCTTCCCCAAGGAGGTGAGCAGGGTCTTGTTTGAATTGGTTTTCAGAGATGATGTCAATACACAAGTAAACAAAAGCAAAAGCCGAAGATGAGCATCAGCCGCGGGTGGGCGGGGCTGGGGGGAAACAGCTTTGTTGGATTTAGTGCTGGTCTTGTCTTTGGAGGGTGAAACCTTGACAATAGCCATCTCTAACCCTGGAGCAGCCTGGCAGGCTAGACGGAGCAGCCCCAGAGGCCTGCGCCGGTGGTCCTGGCCCACTTCCCTTGCTGCCTTGGGAGCCACTGTGAAGGCAGGAAAACGGTTGCCTTCCCCCATTCACTACTCACAGAAGCAGAGGTGTGCACTGGCCAGCTTGACAGGACATTAGACATCTAGGTTGGGTATGGCTTGGCAGCCTTAACCACTTCTTCATCTTGTGACTGGCAACAGCAGGCCCCTGCTGAGTTACACTGAGTTCAAAGTTGCTCATAAGAAGTGAGATTTCCAAGGCCTCCTTCTTCACTCTCCCTACGCACTTGGGCACATTTGCTTCATTCAGAGCCCTTGGGCATAAGCCCGTCTCACACCTCCCACTGGTCAGGCTCAGGCCACAGCACAGTTGGCCATCACACCACCTTGGAAGGGCTCCCTGTACCTGTCTGGATGTAGAGTCAACCTATGATGTGTTGAGCTTTTAGGGAGCAAGTCACCCCCGCCCCACCCCGTACTACCCTGTAAGAAAACTGACAGCCTTCAGCTAACGAAGCCAGCCCAGAGGCCAGCCTTCAACCCAGCTTTTCTTCTCTGTTGTTATGCTAGATGGATGGAGTGGAACCCTGGCTTCCCCTTGAGCATCGATGCCAAATACCACAAGGACTTACCCCGAGACATCCAGTTTGACAGTGAGAAAGGAGTGGACTTTGTTCTCAACTACTCAAAAGCGTAAGTCTCAAGAAGCCCTGGATGCTGGGTGGTCTCTCCAATAGCTGGCCCGGGCTGGGATAGGACTCTTACACTTTTCATTGTGGAAGCTATGGGCTGGGGAAGCAGCCAGCTGAGCACTAGTCCCTAGAGCTGAGTATATGTGGGCCGTGGAGTAGATAATCATTGCACAATCACAAGATGGCCTGAATCTAAACAGCCTTGACCTAGAGGCTGTCCTCTCAGCCCAGAGCTTGAAATCTCCCCTCACTATCGCCATCTCGTCTCCTCTGTGGACAGTCTGCCTATAGACAGAGTCCACGCTATCACCAGGTGGCAGATTCTATAGTGCTGATGGCCAGAATGCAAGTGGGGTCTCTCGTTCATCCCTCCTATTGGCCTCATGGGGTAGGTACATACTGTCCCCACTTTGCAGCTGAGGAACCTGAGGGATGAGGAGTCAAGGACCCTGCCTAAAGTCCTCTGGTAATAAACAGCAGAGGCACTCCACTCCATGTGCTATATTTGCACTTCAGTCACTGCAGAGTGCTGGCCGGGTCATGGACCCCTGGGCTGGGAGAGATGGCTTAGCAGTTAAGGCACTTGCCTGTGAAGCCTAAGGACCCATGTTCGAGTCTCCAGGTCCCACGTTAGCCAGATGCACATCAAGGCGCATGTGTCTAATGTTCGTTTGTGGTGGCTAGAGGCCCTGGTGCGCCCATTCTCTCTCTCTCTCTCTCTGTCCCTCTATCTAATAAATAAATTTTTAAAAACACGGACCCCTGAACCCCACTGAGAGTTCACAGAGGCTCCTTGAATCAGCATATTGGCATTTAGAGAACCCTTATGATCCTACAAGTCTAAAAACACCTTAAAGCCCAACCGAGCCTTGGACACTTTCTGATGCCAAGCCCACTCCCTACCCATGGGTGAGGGTCTCTCAGGGAGGGACCTAGCCTCTGTCTGCACACCAACAGGAAGCTGGGGCTGAACACCGCCCCCCTAGTCATCTTTTTAAAGCGCCACGCCCATTGCTGACCATTATTTCCTTGAGGTAAGGAAACTGAGGTGGGTCCAAGTCAAAGAAATTGTCCAAAACCATTCAGGCAGAAACCAATAAAGTTACTATTTGAATCTAGATTTGTTTGAATCTAAAGCTAAGAAAAATTTTCTCTGGCTACACTTGGAATCAACTAGTGGAAAAAAGTAAAACCATTCCTGTGGGGTCACAGACTGCTACAGTCCCCAACATCTGGTCCTCTGGAAACCTCAGGGCACTGCACTGTCTCACTTCCTTTAGCACTGTCATATTGAGCGTGGGAGGGTAGACATTGCAGCAGGGTAGAACAACCAGGACAGCTGACCCTTGAGAAAGGGGCAATTTGGGGAGAGAATAATAGGATGAAGGAAGGGGCAGTGAGAAAGAAGGGGTGACCTCTGGGGAGGGGTGCCACTTGGGCTTAGTGATGGTGGGTGGACAGCTGGGTGATGGGTGGAGAGAGGAGAGGCAGGGAAAGAAGGAAGGAGCATGGAGCCAGCTCAGAATAGGTGACTCTGTCAAAGTAAACTGACCTAGCTGGCACTCAGGAGCCACTGCTGTCCCCTTGTCGTCCCTATCTCGTGTCCCACAGCAGCCATGTTTACAAAGGTACGACCAGGCCAGGTCTCCTGGCAGAACCACGTTGGTTGTAAAACTTTCTGATGGCTTCAAGGGAGGAGCAGCTTGTGTGTTTATTACCACACTGGGTGCAGCCTGGAACTGTCAGAGGGGTGGTGGGGTTGGGAGGACTGTCCTCTTTAAAGGAAGTTGAGAAAGAGAACTTCCTTCCGGGCACAGCAGGACAGGGTCAAATGGGACTGAGAGAGAGAGAGAAGCGAGTGTTCAAGCCTCACACTGACCCCTGACTCAGAAGGGCAGGGGGGTGCCCCATAAGGGCATGTGGGATGCATCCTTGTACTCAGGACTACAGGGCACCTTACAACACAGCAACCTGTGTTGGGAAGGTAATATCTGAGATGTTGCCAGAAACTGCCTTGAGCACAGCTGATGTCTGAAGTCGGAGTTTCCTCCTCAGTGCAGGGGAGTTCCGGCATGTTGGGGATACACAGCAGTGACGTCAGAGTTCCTGTTCAGAAGGTTGACCTGGAGGCCCATGTGGTTGGATGAAAGGCCCAGGTGGGGAAGAGACACCCACAAAATGGGTTAGGGAGATGTGGGTGGGATTGGAGTCCAGCAGAAACTGAGTGAAAGGAGAAAGAGGTGAGATGAGACTCGACATCAGGCCTGTAGGGAAATGTCTAATCATTACAAAGGGATGCTGCTTTGGCAGAAGAGTGACAGGGGCAGTCTAGTTCTGGCTATATGGAGGATGAGAGTTCTGTGTCCTAGCTGGTGAGGCTCCTGGCCCTGTGGGATATGCAGGCTAAGCTGAGAAGCTGCAGCCACTTTGAGGTTGTAACAGCCCTGAGAGGAATAGGAGGGATGGGGCAGGAGAGAAGCAGTGTAGTCTGACAGCCACAATCCCACCGCCCATGACCTCAGGCCCTGCCTCACAGGTCGACCACCTGCCACAGGCTTAAGGAAACAAAGTTCCAGGGAATGGGCCCTTTCTTTTTGAAGGATTAAGATCAAACATGCAGCTAACCGTGACTTGGAAATTCTTGAAAAAATATCAACTGCATCCAAAATAAACATGCACAGACTTTTTTTTCTGCTAAGAAATGTCTAGAAGACATTTTCCTGTGTCTGGGAAAATTGCTCAGTAGTTAAAGGTGCATATATATATATATACAAAGCTTGCTGACCCAGGTATGATTCCTCGGTGCCCACGATATATATATGTATAAATTATTTGAGAGAGAGAATAAGTAATGGGCGTGTCAGGGCCTCTTGCTTCTGCAAATGAACTCTGAACACATGCACCACTTTGTGCATCTGCCTTTACTGGGGAATTGAACCCAAGACATCTGGCTTTGCAAGCAAGTGCTTCTAGCCATTGAGCCATCTCCTCAGCCCCAGATCCTTTTACTGTATATAGGTGAGTGGGAGTGGTGCATCAGTGATGAAGCCAGAAAGGAGTCCACAAGAGGCAAGGGAGGTATTGAAGAAGGGGAGGGCAGCAGAACACATGCGCCATGAAGGTGAAATCAGGCTGCTGGCGAACCAATAGAGAGATGTCAGGGATGGAGAAAAGAGAGAGGGAAAGAGCCCACAAAAATAAATTTTGTTTGAAGATGCCATACTGAAACCTAATTGTGTTAACTTAAAAATCAACTTAAGAAGCCAGGCATGGTGGTGCACGCCTTTAATCCCAGCACTGGGGAGGCAGAGGTAGGAGGATCGCCGAGAGTTCGAGGCCACCCTGAGACTACATAGTTAATTCCAGGTCAGCCTGGACCAGAGTGAGACCCTACCTTGAAAAAACAAAACAAAAAAAAAATCAACTTAGGGGTTGGGGAGCTGTTTAGCAGTTAAGGTGCTGGCCTGCAAAGCCTAAGGACCCATGTTCAACTCTCCAGATCCCACATAAGCCAGATGCACAAAGGCAACACATGTGCAAGGTTGCACGTGCCCACTAGGTGGTGCACATGACTGGAGTTTGATTACAGTATCTGGGGTTTGATCACAGTGGCTGGAGGCCCTGGCGTACCAATTCTCCCTCTCGCTCTCTCTCTCTACCCCACTCTTGCTTTTGCTCTCTCTCTCTCATAAAAAGGCTAGTCTATTGATGGCTTGCCTCAAAAGAAAAATCAACTTAAAATAATTTGGAAAACACTGCAAACTATTCAGTTATGGCTTTCAGTGCCCTGTGTGTGTGTGGGGGTGTTCCCAGACCCCCATAAGTAGGGTTTGAGGGTGCATGCCTGCAACCCAACACTTGTAAACTGAAACAAAAAAAAAAAAAAAAAAAGTTACAAGCTCCAGGCCAGCCCTGGGCCATACAGTGAGACCCTGTCTCAGAAAGAAAGAAAGAACCTTCAGTGGCCACGTGAAGCTGGTTAGTATCAGTGCTTTTCCTGTACATGTCCCTATGATAAATTTTTCCCTTGTTACTTAAAAGAGAGCACTTTAGCTATCTGAATTGCCATCCCCACTCCTCATATAGCTTTATTATATAAAATACTTTTACTTATTTTTAAGTAAAATGAGTAAACGCTGTGATACCACCAATAATGGAGATGGCTGCCCACCATCTCCAGTCATCCCTAATGGGTGGAAGTGGACCCAGTGCAGGCACACCCGAGTGGCATGGAGCGGGCCAGCTGAAGAGTAGAGTGCCTCTCGGCCCTGTCTGACTGTCAAACGTGCACTGTGGGGACAGCATTAGGAATGCCACCTTCCAGGAGAGAAGATGGCTAACTGGGTGTTGAAGGATGCTTCAGAGTTTACCACACCGGTGGAAAGCGTAGAGGAAATGGCACTTTATGGCACTGAGATCCCCAGGGATCGGGGCGGGTCAAGCTGGGGCCTGCACAGAGAAGTGGGGCCGAGGCGGTGGCGGCAGCAGCAGGTTGGCAAGGAGCCCACTTTGCAAGGAGGAAGGGGGCTGAAGCCCAGTGGTTATTGCTGTCTGATTGTCAAGAAAGCACTGGTCATTTGCCAGATGCTTCTGAGACACCTGGAGAGCTCAGAGCTTTGCCTACGGCCACTTTGAAGTGCTAGTGTCGGAGGGCAAAGAGGAAAAGGGGATCTAGGAGAGTCTCCAGGTGAGGGGTCTCCTGAGGTTCTAGTGTAGGAAGGGAAAGTCGGACCAGCAGGGGTGCAAAGAGGCAGAAAGGGATGGGTGAATTCAACAGAGGCACCAGGGAAAGGAAGAGAGCCAGGTGCCACATGACAAATCAGATGATGGCTGTCACTAGCCCCTCTAGAACCCCAGGGTCTGGGCTCAGGCTAGCGGTAACAGTAAGAGATTCTCTGGTAACTGTCACTCAGACCTCTGGAGCTGCTTGTGCACCCGTGCCTTAGGTAGAACATTCATCCCTGGGAGGCAGTGCCTGTCTTTACACCCATTTTACAGAGGAAATAACTGAGGCACTGTGAGCTGAAGGGACTCCCCAGTGCTACATGGCTGGGATGTGGTAGGGATGGGATTTTAGGCCAGACCCTTAGTGCTCAGCACTGACTTTGCCCATCCACTGCCCACCTTCATCTGGGGGAAGGACTCTCAGCCACACCCAGTATCCTTGTGTCCAGACACCCACAGTACTTTGCAGGAATGGAGGGAGTTCTGAGCCCTCCTGGTCCATCCTACTTGAAGATTGACAGTGTCTGAGGACAGTGGCGAGGACCCACAGATGCAGGGCTAGGCCTCTGTCCTCCTTAGACTCTGCATGGGCAGTGCTGCTGTGCCCACAGTGACCCCATCTGTGCCCTTCCTCCCTTCAACCTCAGTTCTGGACAGCTTGGTTTCTATGGCATTTCTGGGTAACTGATTACATACTTCCTCTGAGCTGCCTGCTATGCCTGGAAGGGGGCCAGTCCTCCTCTGTAAGCTTTGTCCCTACCCCAAATAGCAAAAGCATAAAAGGAAAAACAGAGAAGCTGCTAGAAGGAGAAGGGCTGAGGAAGCAGATCTCCCAACTGTCCCTACACACACGACAGCTGTGAGGAAGAAAGCTGCTGAGTTAAGCAGTAGGGTCTTCTTGACTTGTTGCAGCATCACACGTCCACCCCCTTACCTGGATGTGTCATTACCAGGCCACGTTGCCTGGCTGTGTTGATGTCACTTATATGACAAGCCGGGGGCTCTCTCACAGCTTCAGCCTTCTCTTTTGTTCAAAACAGATCTTTAAAGTCCTGAATATTGTAGTTGTGTATGGAGAAATATTTTTGCCTGTTTGTAGATGACATGCAAATATTTTGCTTCTACCCCCATTTCTTCCTGGATCTGTGGCTTCCTCTGGATGCTGCCAAACCCCACCCTGCACATGGCCAACAGCTGCTGTCATGCCCAGGCCAGGAGCATGAACGAAACCGTCTGTTTTGAAGTCAAAGAGACCCAGCTGGGGAAGACACATTCTCAGTTCCTCACATACATCCGTAGGGTAGGGCTAGCACCTCATTTTTGGTGCCATCTGGTACTGGGACACCGCCCCCCCCAGCACAGTGGTCTCTCAGGGGTCTGAGAAGGGCCTCCCCTCTCCCAGAAATAATCAGCTCTCTGCAGAGACGTGTCATGGTGAGAGGATTCCAGCATCACGGGCTTTCTGCTCAGGACCCTTAGATAATGAGGGTGCTGGGGGAAGGAAGTGGGGGAAGGAGGCTAAGGCTGAGAGAAACTGAACTGGGCGCTCACGGGCCCTACCTCTGCTGCACAGGCTCTGGTGGGAATGTGATAGCACAGTGGGAAAGCATCTTCATGACCATGGGGACAGGCAGTGATGAAGGTGTCAGATGCTAGAAGACAAGGCAGGCATCAATCTACAGGGTGCTGAGTGCCTACTGTGAGCAGCCACCACGAAGCTGCCACACTTCCCTGGCTGGGCTCCAGCAATACCCAGTGGTGCATCCCCTTGATCAACTGAGGCTCATAGAGAACTCCAGCCTAGTGGCCCAGGACCCTTTCCTGAGAATCTTGACCTGCGAGGAGGCCCAAGGGTGACCAAAGCAGCAGGAAGGGGCCTTTGCTAAATGACAGAAGTATCCAGTAGACTCCCATGTCATTCCTGGGTCTTACAGAGATGGAAGAGGCCCCCGCTTTCCTGCTTGTCCAAAGACTGCCCTATTTTGTGGGGCTCTCCGTGGGTATCTCATGCATGATCAAAGACCATGACACAGAGCCAGACATCTTGTGTCCTTTGTCCTACAGCCAAGTCCACTCTGGACAGTGTACTTGTCCTCAGCCCTCAGATTCTTCCGGGTGGGGAGGCTCCTGAGCATGACCCCTGCCCCTGAGCCATGTGTGTCCACAGCTGAGCCAGTCAGGTCACCACTCAGGGGATGAGTCCAAGTAGAGCAATGGGCTTCCATTCAGGTCTGCTTCCCGGAACAGGCCTGGCTCTGCTTGCCAGCTCTGGACAGTGGGTGGGCAGGAGGAGAACCCACCAGAGGAACTCTGTGGCTCTGTTGCCCGCACCTTCCAGCGGGCACCTCCCAGCCTCATGTCCTGCACCCTACTTGAGTAGGAAGCCAAGGAGGACTCTCCTCTGCTCTGCCTTGCCTGGATGCGTCCTGCGCCGCCTCTTTCCAAGAAGCCCCTACAATTGCTCAGCTACTTTGTTCTCTGCAGCTTCCTCTGCTCTCCTAACTTAGCGAGCTCCTGCCCTGGGTTTCTGTTTTCTTCTGTGTAAGGAGCATTCCTAAGCATCAGCACAGTGCTGGTGTTGGGCACAAAGCACATGAAGGTTCAGCTCCACTGAGTTAGGCATTCTCTCCAAATCCAGGGAGGAGAGCGGCACAGAGGAACTGGCACACTGTCCCTGAAGGCTGTTTGAGAGTGGGGTCCAACCAAGTGAAGCCAACCCATGCTTGAGTGAATGAATGAATGAATGAATGTGCAAAGACTGGATGTGTGAATGGGATTCAAGGCTCTGGGCATTTCTGGAGGCACTGGCCTAGTCTCTCCCATAGGTGAAATGGCATGGGGAGAGCATCAGGCATAGGTTGACTTATGTCCTGGTCTCACAAGGCAAGCACCTGCCTCCTGGGGGCTGCCTGGATGTCATGAAGGCCCTGTGTGAAGGGACTTTGAAGAGGCAGGTGTATCGAGCAAGTGGGCAGGCAAAGTGACCTCTTTCCTGGTCTGCAGAATGGAGAACCTGTTTGTCAACCGATTCATGCACATGTTCCAGTCTTCCTGGCATGACTTCGCCGACTTCGAGAAGATCTTTGTCAAGATCAGCAACACTATTTCTGGTGAGAGGGCTCTGGTGGTCCTGGGGAGGCATGAGGCTACTTCCTATCCAAGACTTGTGGCAATTAAAACTCAACCTAATTTCATCATCAAGGTCTCAAAACCACCAGAATGTGTTCTTGACATAAACTAATCATCTGGAGTGCTTCTAAGTTAAGGCAGGACTGGCCTGGTTTTATAAGCATTTATATAAGAGCAACACTGGGGTCCTTTGGATTTGGTTAGCACCCTGGCACTGCACTAGGCAGCAGTGGATGGAGGGGACATGATCGTCATTAAGGAGGTAGGAGTGGTTGGATGAAGGTGTTGACATCAGCACATGGACCTACGATTACCTCTTTTCCCTCAATGCTGAGCAGAAGAATATGAGAGATAGAAGTGGGGTGGGGGGAGAGGTGGGAACCTAGAATCTTGCTGGTCACTAAGGAGCAGTTTGAGGAAGACAAGATGGTACCATGACCTGACCCAGTGATTGACTGGGGACAGCAAGTGGGCATTGAGGGGCTGTGACCAGCTGCCTGCCCTTCTCATGAGTGTCCTGAAGAGGGCGCTCTGCAGAGATCTACTCTCTGGCAGGGTCACAGGGTCCAAAGCCTGGCTGCCCTCTGCTGGGGCCTCAAGCCTGCCCTGCTACTCTCCCTGCAGAGCGGGTCATGAAGCACTGGCAGGAAGACTTCATGTTCGGCTACCAGTTCCTGAACGGCTGCAACCCCGTGCTCATCCAGCGCTGTACAGAGCTGCCCAAGAAGCTCCCGGTGACCACGGAGATGGTAGAGTGCAGCCTGGAGCGACAGCTCAGCTTGGAGGAGGAGGTACAGGTAGGCAGCCGGCCAGGAACAAGGCTGGGGCCGTGCTCCCTCCTCAGAAACCACTTCCTGCTGGCCAGCACGTGCTGCTCCCCAGCCTGCTATCTCCAGGCAGGTCTGCTTTGGCCCATGGTGTGAAATCAGCAGCGAGTGTTTGCTGACAGCAGTACCCATGCAGCCCGGTGCAGACTGTCTTCTGTAGTCAGAGGAGGAACTGCAGGCGGGGAGGGCAGGGAGGTGGCCTCGCTATAGACACACACCGACGACGTTAGCAGCAGGTGCAGTCTCCTGGCACTGCAGACCCGTACCTACCCCAGCTGGGAACTTAGCCCTTGTTCCCGCCGGAACTTCATGGACCTCTGTGTTCAGATAGGCTGCTTCCCAGCGGTCGAGGTGCCTGCCTGTTCCCCGCGTTGCAGAAACACTGGTTTGGGGTCAGAGTGTGCTTGCAACATCCCAAATCAGCAAGCCCTTTGACTTCTACCAGGTGCCCCATCATGTGCCCAGTTTCAGATTCTTACACCAAACACACCAGTCGTGCCAGCCCTCCCCATCTGCAGACCTCTATGCCGGCAGTCTCCCCACGTGCTCCATAGAACCCTATTCTCCCCACCATTCAGAGATAACAATCAGCTGCCTCCTTCCAATCTAGCGGATCTGTGGGGACTGACAGTGGCTAATTTGTTTAATGTTGAACTTTATGTAAATGAAGTCCTGCAGCGCCACCTTTTGGTATCTGAACCTGAGCTAGCCATTATCAGCCCTTCATTTTAGCTGTGAAAAGTCTCCATGTGCAGGACCGAGAACTATAAACTCTGAACTCCACTTGTAATGGAACTTTTAGGTGAAAAGCCCAGGCTCCTGAAGCCCCAACAGGCCAGACTCTGACACGGGTCCCAGCACACCAACTAAAGAGACAAGAAATGGTGAAAAGAGGGCACTTAATCAGCGAGGCCACATGAGGGAGGACAGATAAAGGGGTCTAGTGGCCCCATATCCATCTCTGGGTACTGACATGAGATTTGGGTTTAAATGGAGAACTGGCATAAGGGGTAAGAGGTCTGCATAATTAAATAGACCTGTTCAAGGTGTGGCCTGGCTACTCAGCTTCGGTTCCACAACTCACCTAAAGAAGTCCTCATTACTGCCATCGTTGCTCAAGAAGACCGATCTGGTTCCTAAACTGATTATTTCTGCTCCAGGGTGCCGCCTTGCCCTTTGGACAATTACTGTTATCTGCAGGGGGCGGCGGGGGGGGAGTGTCGGTCCTGCCAGGCTTTTGCTGTTCCTGGAAGCCAAGGTGGCTGCAGGCTTGTACTTTCGGCCTTGAAGGAGGACGGGGTGAGACAAACACTCCTTGAGTGATTGACATGCTGGCCTGCAGAGGTAAGCAGGAGGTTGACCCAAAGTGAAAATAAACCCCGGCACAAAACAAAAGCTCAGGTACCAGGACTTCATCCTTGTGGGTCCACGGGAGGAGCCTGTGCAGGTTAGCAAAAGCAGTTTCAAAGTGCCTGCTATACCTTATGTTTCAGAGAGGAGAGGGGCTCCAAAGATTCTTGGTGTCCACCCACTTGCACCCCCCTGGCTGGGCACTTGTAGGTCCATCTCTGTGGACAGTAGTCTGGACACATTCCCTGCCTTCTGCAGCAAGGGAACATCTTCATTGTGGACTACGTGCTGCTAGAAGGCATCGATGCCAACAAGACGGACCCCTGCACACACCAGTTCCTGGCCGCGCCCATCTGTCTGCTCTACAAGAACCTGGCCAACAAGATTGTCCCCATCGCCATCCAGGTAGGCTACCCAACTCCAGCCCTTCCGTAAGGCTTGGTCCTTGGCGATAGGGGCCTGGAGAGGAGCTGCCGGGCAGCTGTCAGCTCCTCTGGGGCACAGACAGCTCCGCCTCATGTTTCTTTCACTCGAGCTGAAGAGAAATAAGATATTAGGACTCACTGTCTACTATGTGAGAGGCAGAGTGGCTCAGCTCTCCACGCACACTTCAGAAACCTCCTGGTGCAGCCAGGAGCACTGAGGAGGGCTGCCGTGGGTGGCATGCTGCAAGCCCAGCTCCTTGAACATGGCCCCCAAATCAACAAGTGAAGCTCTGACTTGAGCTGGAGTCAGAAGCCACTGACACTGTCTTCCATGCCTGTGGATTCTAAAATCCCCGAAGACTGTGGAGGGCTCACGGGAAGGCAAATGGGCACCGGTCTATCTCCCCACACTGTGAGACCTGGCGTATAGTATATATGGCAAAAACAAGCAGGACTGGACTACGTGAAGGTCCCTGGGGGTGGAGGCAGGGCTTGTTTGGGGACACCCCCCATGGTGGATGGATAGATAAGCATTCAGCAAACAATACCTGGGACCTGGTCATTGGATGTTATATGAATAATAACAGCTGGATGTGCAGGCTTAGCTTGCATATTCCCAAAACCCTTACCTGCTAGAAAGCTAAGAGCACTTGACAGATGCTACGTATGAAGCTGAGAACAGATGCTACACTTGGACCTTAGCCAAAGACTAAGGAGGTATAAAACTGGGATGTGTTTTCCATTTCTTCAGAAAATTCATTGGCTACAAATAAACCTTTGAGCCAATAGGGAGGCAATGTAGAGTTTTTGTTCTGCTCGATGCAACATTAAAAAAAAAAAGATATGAAAATGTGATGGTACGATCATATCACCATTGCATAAAGAAAGTGGAGCCCTCTGCTGTGCCCCATCCTCCCATGCGCTGGAAGTACAGTGTGAGCCAAAGTTTCCCAAAAGCAGCTGCATCAACTTCAATAAATTTTATTTATTTACAAAAGTAAAATTCTGGAGCCCAGCATGGCGGTGGCGCATGCCTTTAAGCCCAGCATTCAGGAGGCAGAGGCAGGAGGATTGCCATGAGTTCGAGGCCACCCTGAGACTACATAGTGAATTCTAGGTCAGCCTGGGCTAGAGCAAAACCCTACCTCGAAAAACCAAAAAATAAAATATAAATAATCAAATTCTGATGAGGCAAATATTAAAATGAAAACAGTAAAAGAGAATATAGGATAACAGTGGATGAGAACTAGGGAGAGATGGCTCAGTGGTTAAGTGCACCTCGATTACAAGCATAAGGGCCAAGAGGGCCAGAGACCGCTCCAGTTCAAATCTCCAGATTTCGTGTAAATAGCTGCTGTGACCACATGTGCTTGTAACCCTATCTCTCAGGGGAGCAGATCCCCAAGGATCACTACTCCAGCTCAAAACAAAGCCCAGGCTGAAGAGTTGAGTTCTAGATTTCAGATTGGGCTGTGGGAGGACCATGTGTTCTCCAGGCCAGGAGTAAGTATGGCCAGCCTCACTGAACGGACTGGGAGGTTCCAGGCCAAGACTGCACTAGCTAAATAAACCTCTCTGAGAGCAGTAGAGCAGCATGCAGGACAAGGAGTCCAGTGGTTCTGTCTGGGCTGCAAACAGCCTGAACCTAGCAGAGCTCTGAGGGGAGGAAACCCTCCCCCACCCCGGCAGCCGTGCCAAACCACTGGACTTGGAATGGTTTCTACAAGGCACCACACGCTGGAGAAACAAGGCCTGGGCCTAAATGACACGACCTCATTAACGTAAAATGAATGAAGAAACCTCACACTTTACAGGGACAGACGTGTGGGCGTGGTGAGACACAGGACACACTGTCACCAGACTGGATACAAGGCCCAGTGGGAGACAAATGAGCACAATAAAAAGTGGCAGAAGCTGCTTATAATTGGATTCAGCTGATGGAATGTTAGACAGTATGCACACACGCAAAGACCTATGGAAGTAGACTCACCAGAAGGTGGCAGTCAGGCCTCTGCTGCGAGGTGATGCCTGGTCATCTTGAGCTCTTCTGGAGTGACTGCGATTTATTTTGAATAGGAAGTGTGTATTTTCTAGTCAGAAACAAAAAGCTACTTTCTTACCCCCAAAAATGCTTAAAATAATGCAAACAAGTTGTCCAGAATATCTTCTGGAGTCCCGAAGGCTGAGGCCCTGGATGGGACCTGGAGCCTGCGAAGGAGGCATGGGAGGTCAAAGCACAAGAGGAGGTGAAAAATGAAAAAGTTCACTGCGGGAGTATGAGAGAAGAGAGCAAGCAGGTCATATGGTAGGGATGCGGTGGGCTGACACCAACCATCCCTGCTCAGCCTGGCTCTGTGTGACTTGGACAGCTGCTTAACCACTAGGTGCCTCACTTCCTCCATTTCCAAGGAACACCTACTTGGCCAGGTCGTGGTGAGAATTAAGTGAACCTCTGGGAAAAGTCCTAGCTCACAAGGGAGAGTCTTCCAGGTCCAAAGCCTATCAAGGAATGTGTTAGGATTGTATCCAAAGGGGCGCGAGTTGTCCTGTGTGCTCTGGGACTCAGGGCAGCAGATGTGAGGACCAGGCAGCTAATGCAAATGAGGGGGGCCCTGGGGACCTTGAACTCTGAGCTCATTTAAAAGAGGCGTGGTGGCACACGCTTATAACCCCAGCATTTGGGAGGCAGAGGTAAGAGGATTACCATGAGTTTGAGGCTAGCCTGAGATGACATAGTGAATGCCTGGTCAGCCTGGGCTAAGCTGGAGTGAGATTCTACTGTGAACCTCTCCCATGCCCTCCCCCCAAAAGAGCCCTGTTCCATGGGAACATGAGGGCACAGGCATAGCATTCAAAGACCCTCTAAAGGTCTCAAGTAGACTTAATCATGCAAATTTTATCTGAGATTCTCTGCCAGTTAAAGGTAGTCAAGTCCCAATACTGAGCATTTCACAAGAACACTGTCAAGGTCACCTGCTGCTCTCCCTGCTCCTCCCTTGTCTTCATCACAAGAGCTGCACATTCTCCTCCTGTCTGGGAAACAGTGGCTCAGGCTACCAGCACTCACGGCTCTGGAGTTCCTGAGACTCAGCACTGCTGTAAAATGGCAAAGTAAATAACAGAATGGAGTGGCTCCTGAGACTCAAAGCCAAAGGATCCTGGTTCGAGACCAAGGCCTGCTGCTGGAAGCCCTGGTGCAAATTCTCTCTCTCTCTCTCTTTCTCTCTCTCAAATAAATAAATTATATATTTTTTAAAATAACAGAATACAAAGACTTAGAATGAGAGAGAAAGAATGAAAGGTGTCACTTAGTAGTTTTAGATCAATTTCATGTTGATAATATCTTGAATACAGTAGGCAAAGTAAAATTATATCATTAACCTAAATTTTACTGCTTTCTTTTATGTTTTTATAGTGCAGCTTCCTAAAAGAAAATGAAAATTGTAGCTGATTTGTAGAGTTCTAGTCTAGCATACACAAAGCCTTGGGTTTGATCCCCAACAACAGGTAAACCAGCTATGGTGAGGCACATAGGAGGTGGAGTTAGGAGAATCAGAAGTTCAAGGTCATACTCTACTATACAGTGAATTCTAGGCCAGCACAGGCTACGTGAGACCCTGTCGAAAGAAAGAAAGAAAGAAAGAAAGAAAGAAAGAAAGAAAGAAAGAAAGAAAGAAAGAGAAAGAAAGGGAGGGAGGGAGGAGGGGAGAGAGAGAAAGAAAGAGAGAGAGAGAGAAAGAAAGAAAGAGAGAGAGAGAGAAGTAAAACAAAAGTAAATAAAATGTAGCTTCCCTAAAAATTTGCATTTCATGTGTGGTTTGCATTGTATTTCTATTGTACAATGCATTTTGAAGGGAGCTATAAGAATGACGCCTGTGTTCCTTGCGTTTTTGTTGCTATGACAACATGCCTGACAAGCAACTCAAAGAAGGAGAGGGGTGTCTTGGCACTGTTTGAGGAGATACCATCCATCACAGCTGGGAAGGCATGATGCCAGAAGCATGAAGCAGCTGGTCACTTTGTGTCCACAATCAAGAAGCAGAGAGGACATAGCTGGAGTCACACGGGTCTCTCCAAGCACCCAAAGGCCAGTCAAGCCCCTTGCCAGCTGCTCCTGGCTGCGGCACCTGTGTCTGGCACAGTGCCCCCCCCAGCTCCCTGCCCTCATATGGGCCTCATATGGGCTCCAAGTAGGTCTCACTGTTGAAGGGGAACTTGGTAAAAATCAATGTCTGAGGACTGGGAGTGTGGCTCAGTGGTATAGCACTTACCTACCATGGGTGTGTTCTTGTTTGACCCTCAGCACTGCCACACATACACACAGGCATGTAGCTGCTGTCGCAAAACTAGAGACCATGTCCTCACCTGGTGGAAGAGACAGAAACATGACAGGCTACAATGTCATCAGCAAAACACCAAGGGTGTGGTAGCACACACCTTTAATCCCAGCACCAGGGAAATGAGGTAGGAGGATCACTGGGAGTTTGAGGCCAGCCTGGGCTGCATAGTGATTTCCAGGGCTTAGAGTGTGACTCTACTTTAAAAAAAAAAACTGAACCAAAACAAAAAATCACTAAGGAGGGCTGGAGAGATGGCTTAGTGGTTAAGGCGCCTGCCTGCCTGCCAAGCTAAGAACGCCCATGCGATTCTCCAGGTTCCACATTTAGCCTGACATAAAGTGACACAAGCACGCAATGTCGCACATGCCCAAAGGGGGCGCACGCGTCTGGAGTTTGTTCACAGTGGCTGAAATGGCGCACCAGGGCCATTTTCTCTCTCTCTCTGCCTCTTCCCCCCTCTCTCTTTTTCTCTCTCTCTCTCCTAAAAAAGGGAGGGGCTAGAGAGATGGCTTAGCAGTTAAGGTGTTTGCCTGCAATGCCAAAGGATCCTGGTTCGATTCTCGAGGACCCACATAAGCCAGATGCACACGGGGCACATGCATCTGGAATTCGTTTGCAGTGGCTGGAGACCCTGGCATGCCCATTCTCTCTATCTCCCTCTTTCCCTCTCTCTCTCTCTCTTTGCCTCTCTCTCTCAAATAAATAAATAAATAAATAAATAAATAAATAAATTTTTTAAAAAGAATATTAAAAAAATCACTAAGGAGTTTAGGGACCTTATTTTCTGGCACTGAGTTGACTTTTTCAAGAGTGGATTAATACACACTTTGCATTTTAGAGAGAAATCACTTGGCCCCAGTGTAGAGTGGAACTGAAAAGGCAAAGACAAGCTGGGCCTGTGTGTGCGTGTGTGCGTGTGTGTGTGTGTGTGTGCGTGTGTGTGCGTGCGTGTGTGTGTGTGTGTGTGTGTTGGGGGAGAGGGGCGCCTGGTTTGGAGGCGGAAGCTCAGGGAGGTCACCATCCATCTGCAAAGCCTAATCTGGGCGATTTAGCAGCATGAGAGCCCCAGAGTGAGGAGCCAGCACAGGGCACTAGGGCAGATGTCCCAGAAGACCAGCGTGCGGAGCAAGAGAGCGACGGAGGCCACTAAGCAGCAGCCGGAGGCCTGGGAGGAGGCCAGGAGCGTGGAGGGTTGGAGAGAGGTGACGTTGTTCACTCCTTTCAATATCTGCATGGGGCCTTTGGTGGGGTCCCTACCAACTTCATGAGCAATCACTCGCTGTCCCCAACTCACAGATGAGGAGCCTGGAGAGCACAAGGACTGTCAGTCACCAGGGTCATATAGGTTACAAGTGATATATCACTGGGACCCTCAGTGGCCCTGAATAGTCTTCCCATGGTTTGAAAATCATTGTTGAAATCATTTGGATACTTCTGGAATTTCCTGAGAGGCCAGGTTCTCTCAGCAATGTGTTTTGTTTCTTCAACATGTCAGCTCAACCAAACCCCAGGGGAGGAGAACCCCATTTTTCTCCCTTCGGATGCAAAATACGACTGGCTTTTGGCCAAAATCTGGGTGCGGTCCAGCGATTTCCACGTCCACCAGACCATCACCCACCTTCTGCGCACGCATCTGGTGTCAGAGGTGTTTGGTATCGCCATGTACCGCCAGCTGCCCGCAGTGCACCCCATTTTCAAGGTACAGCTGTACACAGTGGTTCCACATGGCAGGGAAGAGCACTTGGGAGGGAAGCTGGCATTCTTGCAGGGGGGCGACCATGACTGGGAGTGGGCAGCAGGGAGGTGGTAACACAGTCAAGGGAGAAACCTGGGCACTTGCTGGTTCCCCCAGCAAGGGCAGGAGCCGGGGCCTGGCACAAAGCCTAGCTGGCTGAGAAGCAGAATTTGAAAAAGATAAGTGAGTCAGCCACTCTCTTTGCTTTCCCCAAACGCTTCCAACACTGGCTAGAAATACTTGTCCTTCTGTTTCCTCACCTATCAAATGGGCCAAAAACATGCCCTTGGCATCAGGATGATGGTCAGGTAAGTTAAGTATAGAGAGCTTAGAACAGTGCCCTGCACATGGTAAAGCACTACACACGTGTATAAGAAACAATTTTTCTCTGTATCTTTATTCCTCTTACTACTAGCCCCTGCACCCCCTCCAGTGAGAAGACACACACAGAGACCTTCACTTTCTCCCTTGGGCCCAGAGTTCCCTGCCCCGTGGGCTGGGGTGGGAGGGTAAAGTGCTGAGGGCCCAAGCCCTCTCTGACGTTTCCTCTCTCCCACCCAGCTGCTGGTAGCCCACGTGAGGTTCACCATCGCCATCAACACCAAGGCCCGTGAGCAGCTCATCTGCGAATACGGTCTTTTTGACAAGGTGGGTCCTGCTTCTGGGGGGCCCTGGAGCCTGCGAGATCCCTCCCTTGTGGCTTCCACTCCCACCTCCAGCGCCCCAAGAATAGGAGGTTCCAGCTCCTCCCGCCAACCACAGAGCTCTCCTTTCCTCAGCAGACCAAGTCTTCCTCCCTGTGTTGTCTTCCTGTGACCTCGTTAGGTCCCTCCTCGCTCCCAGTCTCCAGAGAGATGTACAGCCCACCGATCCCCGCACCACACACACACACACACACACACACACCCCCAAGATCCTTGAGATCCCTGCCACACTACCACACCCCTGCCTTCCTGGCTGGACAATTGGAACAGGGCCTCCCAACCTGTGACCTCTCCCCAGCTACCTGACTGCCCTCCCCTGCCCAGGAGCTACCCCTTCCTCTGTAGCTGTGCAGCGCCCCTTGAATGGAATGGTGGAGGGGGCGGGCTGCTTTCTGTCACCTCCTCAAGACACAGGGTAAACAGTCCTCCCATCCTACTTCATAGGACACAGGTTGGTTTTCCACCCCACTGCCCTCCCCGTCTCTCATGGCTTCAGAGAGGGAAGTGGTGGAGCCCAGAGGTTCTGTCCTCCCCCAGGCCAACGCCACTGGAGGTGGAGGGCACGTGCAGATGGTACAGAAGGCTGTTCAGGACCTGACCTATGCCTCCCTGTGCTTCCCGGAGGCCATCAAGGCCCGGGGGATGGACAGCAAGAAGGACATCCCGTACTACTTCTACCGGGACGATGGGATGCTGGTGTGGGACGCCATCCGGACGTGAGTATGAGGAAGGGGCAGTCGGTGGGGGGAGGGTCTTTCTGGGGGTACAGCCTGGCTCCGGGTGGGTGTTGAGGGAGGGAGGTGACACCCAGTGGAGCCCTGAGTCTCCCTGCCCAGCACCCACTACTACTGGCCCTCCTGAGCCAGGTTCACCACCGAGGTGGTGGGCATCTACTACGAGAGTGACCAGGTGGTGGAGGAGGACCAGGAGCTGCAGGACTTTGTGAAGGACGTTTACGTGTATGGCATGCGGGGCAGGAAGGCCTCAGGTAGGCCTCTGTAGCAATCCTCTGGGCTCTGCCAACAACTCTCCCGGTTCTGGCTGGTGACATGGCCCAGGCATGTGCCCCTGGGGCTGAAACCACTGGTCCATGCACCGCCCCGAGGGTCTCGCCCACGGTGCCCTTTGGAGCCGTGGGGTGGGGAGCTAGGACAGGGGCGAGGCGTCGCTCATGGGGGCGGGGGGGTTCAGGGCCCTGGCTCCATCCTAGGCTTCCCCAAGTCCATCAAGAGCAAAGAGAAGCTGTCCGAGTACCTGACCGTGGTGATCTTCACGGCCTCAGCCCAACACGCGGCCGTGAACTTCGGCCAGGTAGGCGGGGGCTGGACAGTCCTCTGGGTGGGGACTCGCCCAGGTGTCCTGGACCCCTCGGTAGGAGCCCCTGGCCTTGTCCATCCTCTCCTCCTGCCCTTGCCACCGTCCTGGCCAGGGCCCTGCGAAGATTCGCTGAGGAGGGCTGGGACCCTGGGGGCCAAGTCCGGGAGGAAGGGGATGGACCTTCTTCTTCTGGGAGGCGGGAAGAGGGGCGTGGACATCAAAGGCGAAGGGGTGGGGACATCAGAGAAGTGGGCGTGGCTTCGGGTCAGACCTGGGCAGGCGTGGTGGGCCCTGGGCCTCCTCCGGGGTACCCATGCTGGCGGTGCCCCCTGGGCAGTATGACTGGTGCTCCTGGATCCCCAATGCCCCCCCAACCATGCGGGCTCCGCCGCCCACGGCTAAGGGCGTGGTGACCATCGAGCAGATCGTGGAAACGCTGCCTGACCGGGGCCGCTCGTGCTGGCATCTGGGCGCGGTGTGGGCGCTCAGCCAGTTCCAAGAAAACGAGGTGAGAGGGGAGGTCGGCGCAGTCCACCCCACGTTTAACCCATCCCTTCAACCTCAGGGGTTTGTAACTCCAGCTCAGACCCGACACCCTACCGCCAGGAATCCCGACTTCCAGGAGTGAAGGGGGCCAAAGGGGTTTGCGGGAGTCCCCAGGTCCTCAGCCTAGGGATGACAGGAAGAGCTCAGGCTCTGCTTCCTGTTCCCAGACGGTGGTAATGGATGCCTGCCTCCACTTCTTGAGCAAGCTCTTCCATGGAGCTGCCTTTCCACAGAAAAAAAGCCAGAGCTGGGCGGGAGAGATGGCATAGCAGTTAAGGTGTTTGCCTGCAAAGCCAAAGGATCCCAGTTCGAATCTCCAGGACCCACGTAAGCCAGATGCACAAGCACATGCATCTGGAGATCATTTGCAGTGGCTAGAGACCCTGGCATGCCCATTCTCTCTCTCTGCCTCTCTCTCTCAAATAAATAAATAAATAAATAAATAAATAAATAAATAAATGATATTTTTTTAAAAGCCAGAGCTTCCTGGCTCCCAGCAGACACTGACAGCTGCCCCAATCTGCTGTCTTGTTGTCACAGCCCCCTGCAGTGTTTTAGTACTGTCCTTCTGAACTGGTGGCACCATTTCAACCAGCCTCACACTTGCTAATACGTGAGAAGCCATTACTAGCAGAGGAAACTCCTTGGCCAAAGAATGCCAAGCCTTACTCTCAAGCAAACCCACATCACATCACATCATCACCTTTTCAGCCCACCCCACCTCTGATTTAATCACCCAGTCATTTTTTAAAGAGTTATTTTTATTTATTTATTTATTAGAGACAAAGGGAGGGAGAGACAGAGAGATAGAATGAAAATGGGCTCACCAAGGCCTCTAGCCACTGCAAATGAACTCCAGATGCACGCGCTACCATGTGCTTCTGGCTTACGTAGGATCTGGAGAATGGAACCTGGGTCCTTAGGCTTCCTAGGCATGCGCCTTAACCGCTAAGCCACCTCTCCAGCCCTCATTTTAAAAATTGTTCTTGGCAAATGTGTGTGTGTGCGCAAGGAAATGAGCACACCGCCTCAACAGTGCCGCCCTGCTTCCTGTTTGCACTCCCCAGCACCCCAGAGCCCCTGAATGCCTGGAGGCCAAATGGGAAGATGGGAAGGAAGAGGGCTGTGTAGGTCTGGTAAGATGCCACTGACCCCACAGCAGAGACCCTCAGTGTCTCCATGTCCACCTGGGCCCTTCTCTGACCTCGTTAATCACTTGGCAGCGAGGCAGTTATAGTCACAGTTTAGAGCCCAATCCTGGAGTGTCCCTAGGGACAAGGGCTGGAGGTGTCATTGGCATTGTTTAAACTTCATTTTCTGATTGATACATTATAATTTACATATCGATGATACAGTGAAATATTGACACATGTACACATTGGGTAATTATCAGTGATAGGGTTTATCATATCCATCACCTCAAACATTAACTGTCTCTTTAGGAGCATATTCAGAATCTTCTGGTTATGAAATACAGACCACTCTGCTAACTATAGTTAAGCTGCTGTGCTGTCGACTTCAGTCCTCCTCACTTTGAACCCACGGGCCTGTCTCCCTCCTCTATGGTTCCTTCCCCTCCCCTCTGGTAACTTCTATGAAACAGAATTTTGTTTGTTTGTTTTCGAGGTAGGGTCTCACTCTTAGCTCAGGCTGACCTGAAATTCACTATGTAGTCTCAGGGTGTCCTCGAGATCATGGCAATCCTCCTACCTCTGCCTCCCGAGTGCTGGGATTAAAGGCATGTGCCACCACGCCCAGCTTAGAATTTTTTTAAAGATTTTATTTATATTTATTATTTATTAGAGACAGAGAGAGGGAGAGGGAGAATGGGCACGACAGGGCCTCTAGCCACTGCATACAAACTCCAGATGCATGCTCCTCCATGAGCATCTGACTTTACATGGGACCTGGATATTCAAACTGCAGTCCTTAGGCTTCACAGGCATGCGCTTCAACTGCTAAGCCATCCCTCCAGCCCAAGAAATATTTTTAAATATTTTATTTATTTGTTGAAGAGAGAAAGAGGCAGATGAGAGAAAGAGGTGGAGAGGTGGGCTGGGGTGGGGGGGAGGAAGAAAGAATGGTGCACCAGTGCCTCCAGCCACTGCAAATGAACTCCAGAGGCATGTGCCACAATGTGCATCTGGCTCACGTGGGTCCTGGGGGAAGTGAACCTGGGTCCTTAGGCTTTGCAGGCAAGCACTTTAACTGCTAAGCCATCTCTCCTGCTCAAGAGAGGAATTTTTTTTGAGAGACAGAGAGAGAGATAGAGAATGGGTGCTCCAGCAGCCTCTCAGCCACTGTGAACGAACTCCAGATGCATGCTCCCCCTTGTGGGCAAGTGTGGCATTATTTGCCCTTGCGTCATTTTTTGTGTCTGGCTAAATGTGGGACCTGGAGAATCGAACAGGCATTCCTAGGTTTCACGGGCAGGTGCCTCAACTGCTAAGCCATCTCTGCAGCCTGAGAGAGGAATTTTTTATACTCCACATATGTCATTTGCCCTTCCATGTCCGGCTTATTTCATTTTAACATAATGTCTGCCAAGTTCACCCATGTGTTCCAATGACAGGAGTGTTTTGTACGGCCCAGCAGTAGTTTTCCACTGTGTGAATTGTGCATCTCAGTGTCAGCAGGTGGCAGAGAATAGAGGAAATGGGAGGTGAGGGAATGCTCCCTCATCTCCCATGGGGATGCTCCAGGAGTGAGGCAAGGCCGTCTCTGTGCCCCATTTGAGGTGAACCCATCTTTCCTTCCTTGTGTGGACCCTCAGCTGTTCCTGGGCATGTACCCCGAGGAGCACTTCATTGAGAAGCCCGTGAAGGAAGCCATGACCCGATTCCGCCAGAACCTGGAGGCCATAGTCAGCACGATTGCCGAGCGCAACAAAAACAAAAAGCTCCCCTATTACTACTTGTCCCCGGACAGGATTCCCAACAGCGTGGCCATTTGAGCCCCACTTGGCTGGGCACCTTGGCTGGCCCTGCCTCCTTCTCTCTCTCTGGGGAGGCAGCAGCTTCAGCTGGCCAGTCTCCTGCCTGCCTGACAGGCTCTGGGTGGTCTCTTCCTCTCCTGCGGGCAGGAATGCCCTCAGGTTTCAAATCAAAGGCTACTCTAGGATGGGTCCTGTTGTGGCAAAGCCTTTTTCCTGTTTCTTCCTGCCAAAGTATGCAGACACTGCAGAGGCCTCCCAGAGAATAGGACTGTGTAATCCCTCCCCCGGTGCCCAGCTTGTCAGAGGTACCGGGGTCCATTCTTGTTGGGGGGCACATTTACTTCCTGTTCTGTTTATGCTTTGTCAAGTCCTTGTGTGCAGCAGGTACCCAAATAGATCCTTGTTAAGAACTGATTGTCATACAAATAAAGAAATTTATTTAAATCGGGCCACGTTCCACATGCTGTGTTCCAAACAGCTCATGGCTGTCCGTCACCAATGAAAAAATCACTGCGAATCCATCTGGGCAACAACCTTCCCACTCAAGCCTGGAGGGAAGGTCCACAGTCCCTCGTGCTTGAGAGCACATCCTGATGCCACCATCTGTGTGAAGGTCTCCTTTACTTCCCAAGGCTTTGTCTAGCCTGTTGCTTCCCATGCAGTCTCTGCCTACGGAAAGGAGCCCCTGGAATGACAGGCCAGGGCTGGATGGGCACCTGTGCTCTGCCATGCCCTCATTTTCCTTCCAGCAGGCATCTGACTTGAGGATTGCAGGAACTGTCTTGTGAGCCAATGTGTGTTTTCTCCGGAGGCAGGATTTGCACTGTGACTTTTCAAGTCCGTCTCTTTTCCCAAGTCCAAGAAGCAGAACCAGGCCCTAGCCCAAACGAGGTGTTTGATGGCTGCTCCCCCTTGTACACATGCGCACCCTCAAAACCCTTAGCCCCTGGCTTCAGTCACAGCAACAGAGTTTCAAGCATTTCTAGAAGGTGCCCCTGATGTGACAGACTAGTGGTAGCTCACCTCACTCCAGGGCTGGTGCGGCATGGAAAAGGTGGATGTGAGCGCCTGGAGTCAGAGTGACAGTCCAAGAAAACTTGACTCTTGGGGAGGGTACCACAGAGAATGGTGTGGTTTAACTCTGAAATGTCCCACACAGGTTCCCATCTTCAGTGTTTGGTCTGCAGCTGGTGGCACTATTTTGGAAGGTTTAAAATTTTTATGAGGGGGTGGGGCCTGGCTGGAGTCACTAGGAGTGGACCTGTGAAAGTTACACCAGCTCCTTGTTAGCTCTAGGACCCTCCTTCATGCAAGAGAAAATTGCTTATTGTTCTCTAAACTGAAACTTTGCACCCAACTTGCTTCCTCCTAAGAGGATGAATAGCAGCCACCTCCATCCCCTTCCTACGAATTATAGGGGTTCGGAATACAGTAGCCCCCATCTTGTGGGCAACCAGTCAAGTTTAGAGGCCCAAAAAGAATAAGCAGCTATCTCAGGTCTGACAGAGCCAACGAGCACGGGGATTGTATAGGTCCGGAAAGCTGAGTCTGGGAACTGACATCCAAAACCCCCTGACTTCTAAAAGGTCAGAAGCCCTGAGGTCAGCTGGCTCCTTATACAAGTAACCAAGCCTTTCTGTAGCTCACCAATCTATTAGGAGCCCTGCTCATATAGTTCAAACCATCCTTTGTCTAACCCATCAGCCTATCAGAAATGTCCCACCAGCTCTCAGAGTCACCAATCCGATCCACCTTGGCTTGAGCCTTGATTTACATCCCCAAGGGTATAGAAGGTCTACATGTAAGTGATGAAGTGGCCAGGGGAACCTCCCAGCTCTACTGAGTTTATGCTTTACTGTCCTATTTAAACTTACTTTTTCAATAAACTTTTGTTTCATCTACCCTTCTGCATGTCTGCACTTGTCAATTCTTCTTGAGTCACTGGCTTGAGTAATACAATAACGTTGAGTGTCCAGCAGTCTAACCCTTATGCCACGCTCATCCTGAGAGGCTTTATCACTCTCAAAACCAGTAACATTAATGGGATCAGTAGCAGCCATTCCCGCTTCCCCTTCTAATGGGATTGGCTAGCTGCAAAGCTTTCCACCCCCATCACACGACTTCCTTCTCCCTACGGGCCCTGTAACTTACCCCCGACTGTGAGCAGAAGGTGGGCTCTGGGTCCTCTGCCAGAGACCCCTCTCCACAGGTATTTACTCCAAATATACCCTGTGCTGAGCCACTCTCCTTTGCCTTTCTGTCTCTTCTGTGACAAAGTTATACCTCACACCACTGGTTCCAGTCTCACTCTTTGTCTCTGGCCACTGTGATGTGAACAGCCACCATGACATGAGCTGTTTTGTTGTGCCTCCCCCGCTGTGGTGGACTGAAACTGTGATGCAACATAAAATCACCCTCCTGTAAATCATTTCTGTCAGATACTGAGCTTACAACAACCCAAAAGTAATTATTAATACAGAAACTGAGAGGCCAGCCCCTTACTACCTCAGACCACCCGTCTTCCTTCTCAGAATCACCTACTGCACTTGTGAAAGACCTTCTAGACGGACACTATAACCATACAGCCAAGAATGAGCAGGGCCCACACCTTGCTTTGGAACTCACAAACCCACGTGGTTGAGGAGAAGGGAGTGGGAAGGTACCGGAGTAGGCAAGAGAGGTGATGCAGCTCTGAAACCAGCACCAGCACTGGAGGGAAAAGGGTTCAAGCTGCATCACTCCTTTAGGAAGTTTCCTGCCAACCAATGGGAAGCCTTCAAGCCAACAGTGCAGAAACCTGACATCTGGCAGGAAGATACCATCGGCCATGGTGTGGGTGCCACAGTGTGCAGCTAAGGCTATTCAGATTCTGCACTTAGTCCTACCTCCCACTGGCTGCAGACCCAGTGAGAGCAGAGAAACTTTCATTTCCAGAAGGTCATTTTTCTTGTCACCATCCTGAATTGTCCTTTTGGCTCATTCCAAACTCAGCAATGCAGAAGTCTGGCAGCACTGGGTCACAGAGCATTTCTCCCATCTAAATACTAACCAGAGGAGATCAGGTGCATTCAGGGAGGAATGGCCATAGAGTCACAGTAGCATTTCTTTCTTTTGCTTTGTTTTTTTGTTTTTTGTTTTTTTTTGTTTTTGAGAGAGAGAGAGAGAGAGAGAGAGAAAATGGGTGCGCCAGCGGCCTCTCAGCCACTGTGAATGAACGTCAGACGTTGGCACCTCCTTGTGGGCAAGTGTGGCATTGCGCCCCTTGCATCACTTTTTGCTAAACGTAGGACCTGGAGAATTGAATGGGCGTTCCTAGTCTTTGCAGGCAGGTGCCTTAACCACTAAGCCATCTCTCCAGCCCTCAAAGTAGCATGTCTAAGGCCCTGCAGAGGGACTCATCAACAGCTTGGTCACCATGATTTCAAATGGACTGTATATCCACTCAAGAGGCAACATCCACATCAACCAAAGGATGGTCTGTCAGTCAGCTTCATGTTGCTCTCACGAGTTTTGAAAGTAATGGAACGTTTCTGGGCTTTGAGTGAGCTTGACTTGGGTGTAAAAGCATTGGTCACTATGTCACTAAATCTACCTGAGTCAGTGGTTCTCAAGTTGTTTGCATCCTGGTCACATAAACCATCAAATGATGAATGGAGGGTGTGGTGGCTTGAATCAGCTGTCCCCCAAAAACGCATGTGTGATGAATGCTTGGCCTACCAGTGAGAGCAAACTGGCAGGTGGAGGCTTGCTGGAGGAGGTGTGCTGTTGTGGGCTGGCTTAGGGGCGTTGCAGCCAGATTCCCTCTTGCCAACACCTTATTTATTCTCCTAGTGATGCTTTCCAACTGCTGTGGCAGAGGTGATGTCCAGCCTCTGCTCGTGCCATGCTCTCTCCTGCCACCATGAAGCTTCCCCTCAAGACGGTAAACCAAAATACCACCTTTCTGCTTTTGGTCAGGTGCCTTGTCCCAGCAGCAAGAAAGGTGACCACAACAGAGGGCGTTCAAAGAAGGGCATCCAGGCAAGATTTACTGGAAAGAGGCAGAACAAAACTCCACAAAAAGAAGGGACTTGAAAAGAGTCGCCATTGGCACTCAGGACTGCAGTGGCTTCTGTAGATTTGGAACAAGTCCAAATAATGACTCCTATGGAAGTTAGGTGTCAGGTGGACTGTGACCGGTCTACCAAGACACATCTGGTGATCTCTGATTGGTAAAGAAGTAAGGTGAGACTGGGTGGGCTCAAGGGAAGCCCACCAAAGTTCTAAAAACATCAGTAAGTGGGCAGCCTGCTAAAAGTCTAGGTAAGTTGTGGGATCAGAAATGGGGAGAACACTGGCCAAAGACAGGTAGGTAGTCAGCCAGCACCCTGATAAGTTGGCGGCCGTCGACCTTGAGGAGTGGAAGTTCTCTTAGAATTGAAGCTTCTTGATTGGAATGGCCTTATTGTCAGATTTCTGGGAAAATGGAGGATTCTCTTTCCTTGAGGGCCTGTGCTCCTGACTAAACAGCCTACCACACAAGCTCCTCATCTTGATCATCATTATAATGAATACTCAAGGCAGTAACTCTTCTGGAGGTTCCAACCCAAAACTGGGTGGCTCCACAGCTTTGAGCCTCTAGCAAGGGTTACACAGCACCTGAGGAGCGTGTGGTAGAGAAAACCTCCCACTTCACTGAGAGAGAATGCAGCTGTGATTGGAGCTGGCGAGTGGGGCTCCTGCCTCAAACCCCATGAAAACTGCTTCGCCATGTGCTTCCTGACAGCCAGGGGCAGCTTTGCACTCATCACCATGGCAATAAGGGCTTTCCCTTTCCCCTCCCATCCCTGGCTCATTTGCATGCACCCAGCCAATCAAGGCCTTCCTGGGTTTAAATACCCCCCTGCATACATGGAGACTCCCTGTCACACACTTGAAGGAAGACCTGTGCTGCCTCATGCATGCTCCTCTAATCCCCAGAGCTGCTTGTGTGCTGGACCCACTTCTGCCTCTGAGAACCACTGGTGGATTCTTTCTCCACCTCAACCTGCTTCTTCTACCGGCACCTGGACACAGACCTTCTCCTGCCACCGTAGGACCTGGGTCTGTGCCTCACTCTCACCTCAGAGGGAGACCTGCAGCCTCTAGTTCTTGCTCTGAGGCAACACACAGTTGCCAGCCCCCTTTCCAACAGATCTGCCCTTCTGCCAGCCTCCAGCTACTGCTGTGACCGGACCTCAGCTCTAGCAGCTCCTAGCTCCTGCTACAACGGGATGTGCACTCTGGCAGTCCTGGATTCTGCCTCGATGGTGTTGGGCCAAAACCAGGACCTGGACCAATGGAGGCGACGTGAAATCGAAAGAAAGAGAAACCAACCTCCGTGGCAATAGTCTGCTCTGGATTAGAATAAAGATCAGGGAGGGACTAATAGGCCCTGGATTAGAATAAAGATCAGGGAGGGACTGATAGGCCTTGGATTAGAATAAAGATTGGGGAGGGACTGATAGGCCTTGGATTAGAATAAAGATTGGGGAGGGACTGATAGGCCCTGGATTAGAATAAAGATCAGGGAGGGACTGATAGGCTCTGGATTAGAATAAAGATCGGGGAGGGACTGATAGGCCCTGGATTGGAATAAAGATCGGGGAGGGACTGATACGCCCTGGATTAGAATAAAGATCGGGGAGGGACTGATAGGCCCTGGATTAGAATAAAGATTGGGGAGGGACTGATAGGTCCTGGATTAGAATAAAGATCGGGGAGGGACTGATAGGTCCTGGATTAGAATAAAGATCGGGGAGGGACTGATAGGTCCTGGATTAGAATAAAGATCGGGGAGGGACTTATAGGCCCTGGATTGGAATAAAGATCGGAGGACTGATAGGCCCTGGATTAGAATAAAGATCGGGGAGGTACTGATAGGCCCTGGATTAGAATAAAGATCGGGGAGGGACTGATACGCCCTGGATTAGAATAAAGATCGGGGAGGGACTGATAGGCCCTGGATTAGAATAAAGATCGGGGAGGGACTGATAGGCCCTGGATTGGAATAAAGATCAGGGAGGGACTGATAGGCCCTGGATTAGAATAAAGATCGGGGAGGGACTGATAGGCCCTCGGTTGGTGTTGAGGCTGCAGAGGCTCGGGCACAGCTGAACTGGGATTGGTATGGGATCAGGGCGGGAAAAGTAAAAAGGGCCAAGTAGGGGGAAGTTAAAGATAGGAGAGGGGCTGCGCCTTTGCTGACTTGTTTTTCAGACAGGCCCAGTGACCACAGGCCCTGAGGTCAGGCCTGTCCGTTTCTTAACTCATGGACGTGTTTTTGTGGTCTTGGGCCCTTGAAACAGATGTTCCATCTAGCTGTGGTCAGCGTCATCACTCGTGTAAGCACACTCACGTTCTCACGAGAGGCTCCTCTCTCAGCGTCATCACTCGTGTAAGCACACTCACGTTCTCACGAGAGGCTCCTCTCTCAGCGTCATCACTCGTGTAAGCACACTCACGTTCTCACGAGAGCGCATCACTCTCACACTCAGTGTCCTCTCTCAGTGTCATCACTCGTGTAAGCACACTCACGTTCTCACGAGAGGCTCCTCTCTCAGTGTCATCACTCGTGTAAGCACACTCACGTTCTCACGAGAGGTTCATCTCTCAACGTCGTCACTCGTGTGTAAGCACACTCACGTTCTCACGAGAGGCTCCTCTCTCAGCGTCATCACTCGTGTGTAAGCACACTCACGTTCTCATGAGAGGCTCCTCTCTCAGCGTCATCACTCGTGTAAGCACACTCACGTTCTCATGAGAGGCTCCTCTCTCAGCGTCATCACTCGTGTAAGCACACTCACGTTCTCACGAGAGGTTCATCTCTCAACGTCGTCACTCGTGTGTAAGCACACTCACGTTCTCACGAGGCTCCTCTCTCAGTGTCATCACTCGTGTAAGCACACTCACGTTCTCACGAGAGGTTCATCTCTCAACGTCGTCACTCGTGTGTAAGCACACTCACGTTCTCACGAGAGGCTCCTCTCTCAGCGTCATCACTCGTGTAAGCACACTCACGTTCTCACGAGAGGTTCATCTCTCAACGTCGTCACTCGTGTGTAAGCACACTCACGTTCTCACGAGAGGTTCATCTCTCAACGTCGTCACTCGTGTGTAAGCACACTCACGTTCTCACGAGAGGCTCCTCTCTCAGCATCATCACTCGTGTGTAAGCACACTCACGTTCTCACGAGAGGCTCCTCTCTCAGCATCATCACTCGTGTGTAAGCACACTCATGTTCTCACGAGAGGTTCATCTCTCAACGTCGTCACTCGTGTGTAAGCACACTCACGTTCTCATGAGAGGCTCCTCTCAGCATCATCACTCGTGTGTAAGCACACTCACATTCTAACTAGAGGTTCATCTTTCAACATCATCACTCGTGTAAGCACACTCACATTCTCAGGAGAGGTTCCTCTGTCAGCATCATCACCTGCAGCTCCAAGCCCGGGAGTGCACTGGCATTGATGTCATTCTTAAGCACGCTTGTTGAGTAGCTGTTTGTTCATGATTAAATCCTTCCCTCATGGAAGGAGGAGGGAAACCCTTACTACAGAGGGAGCAAGCGAAAGTGACGGGAGAAAGGAGGCTGAGGTAGAGCACTGACTGCAGGCTGGGAAGGGAGCACTAAGAATGTAGCTTTGAAGCTGTCAGTCATGTTGGGCCATTATTTTTTTTCTATGATGCAGCTGTATTTAAGTCACCTATACCCCTATAGGTAATCCCCACAAAATTCACTGCATCATTAAGCTAGTTTCTTTGGTCTGCCTTGGTGCCCTATCTGCACTAAACAGAGATTTGTTTCTATCTCCCCAGGAAAACACCACCCAAAATGTGAGGGCTGGAGAGATGGCTTAGTAGTTAAGGTGCTTGCCTGGGAAGGCTAAGGACCCATGTATGATCTCTCTCCAGATCCCACGTAAGCCGACACACAAAGGTGAGGCAAGCACAAGGTCTCACATGCCCACTAGGTGGCGAAAGTATCTGGAGTTCATTTGTAGTGGTTGAGGCCCTGGTGTGCAAATTCTCTCTCTCTCAAAAAAAAAAAATGTAGGTCAGAAGCTTGTAGGTATTCGGGCCTCCCCTCAGTGAGACCATGGCCCATATTCTGCTTGGCTCCCACATTCGCTAGCAGCCCAGCAGGGAGAGCTCGGCCTCCCTTCCTCCGAGCCTGGTGTGCATACTGGGGAAGCAGTGACTGGTTCTCAGACCTTATAGCCAATGGGCAGTTTGCAGTCTGAGGACCAGTGACCTTGCCATCCTGCACAGAGCCCTGCACAAGCCAGGACATGCGGCCTAGCAGCACTGTCACCAGGAACTTTGGTTCTCTGACTTGCTTGGGCTGTGGGCTAGTAAATGTCAATCAATTGTTCCTGCTGCTGGACACACTCTGAGCTTGAGACTGGCTTCCGGGGAGTGGAAGTCTAAGTGGATTCCAGATGCTTGGAGCAGCAGGAAGCAGTGTGGGAGCTCAGTTCCTTCCACCCTCGTCCCTCTCACCTCAGACCCACACTCCCCGTTTCTGAGGGAAACATACAACCAGAATGCTAGCATTCTTTCATGTTGTGTGAGCTGCCTGGCAGAACCTGGAAAGGGTCTCCCATCTTCCCTAGAGTAAAATACTCGACAATAATCCTTTATAAAGAAAAGCTTTATTGCTGCAATTAGACACCGCATGTATAGCACAAACAAAACCCCTGTACAGAGAATTATTCAAGTGGTAATACTGAGAAACAGTGAACATACACAAAAGTGTACAAAACTAGACATTTAGGTAACTAGAAACTTTCTAAGTTAAGAAAAAATGTAAAATGTGAAGTGTTTTTTAGAAACTACACCACACATGCCAGTGTAAATTTGGTTTTTATTAACAATCAACTTTCTATAAACATTGCATCTAAATGTGTACCAATCAGTTGTACAACTTCAACAATTACTCCCAAGACAACAATAAATGCTTTATTTCCCTATGTTTCCATCTTTCCATGGGCTACAGATTTAAGGACGGCATTCCCCACTTTCCTTTGCCATCTAGCCGCACCCAGCGCAGCATGGGTGAGCACCCTGCCTGCCCTCACCCCATGGCCTCCTATCCTACAGGCATTACCTAATGTCCTGAGCAGTTCTCATCCCCTCTGTGGCCAGGTGGAATCACCCACAGGTGTGGAAGCTAGGCCTACATGATTAAGACTGGACTGAAGCAAAACAGGAGACACAGGGACCCAGAATAAGAAGAGAACTTTGACAAGGTTTCTGGGAAATTCTTGTGGTAAACCTGGACACAAATCCCAAACTACTTGTGGCAGGAAAAGTGAGAAGTGTGCCAGTGGGACTATGACATATAGGTTTCAGGCCAAGTTAGAGAGAGGACAGGAGGTGGCACACCGAGGCTGCTTTCCTCTTCCCATCCACCTGGCTCTGAGCCTCATCCCAAGTCTATTTGGTTCAGCCATATATCATCCTCCCATTAAAGCCAGACGCAAACTGAGGAGGAATGAGGGGATCCTGGGCAGACCCAAAGCCTCTGCTATTAGGCAGCACAGTGTATACCTTGTAAAGTTACCAGCAGATGGAGTCATTTGCTGGATCAGAGATGCAGAACTAGAACCTGCAGAAAAAGAGAAGAGCAAGGGGTGGCCAAGCACCATGCCAGGAGGGAAGAGAGTGGCCAGATGAGGGGAGATGGGATTAGGCCTTCTTCAGCATGGGGTTTGCATGAGGCCAACCTGAGAGCCAGGCTGGAGTGCAAGGCCCTGTGCTAGCTATGCAGGGGCTACCCCTGGCTAGGCACATTTTTCTCTCTACAGAAACCTTAGTGCCCTGTTAGGAATTCACACTTAACATTCCATCCTCATCCTTATGTAACTATCCATACAATGTCTGGAGCATGGTGGCAGGGATTGGTAAAGAGGACTGGGGATTTAATCTGGGCAGTTGCTAAGGGGCAAAGTCAGGGTGGACTCAAGATTCAGCTTGCCAGTGGTAGTCCATAGCCGTCTTATGTACCCAGGCTTAGAGGATCCATGGGTAATTGCACTTTGGGGCAGTGAACACAGGATGCAGCCTGGGAGACTGACCTCAGGGGTTAGCTGTTTGGACAGCAGCCACTGGTTAGAAGAAAGCCATAACACAGAAGCTCCACAGAAGAACCCAGAGGACAGATAATGGAACAGCAAACAAAACCCGCTCCCCCAACCCCAGCCCTTTCCAGGCTCACAGTCCCTTTGGCCTCCATCTGCCCCAACAAACCAAGCTGAGGGCTTCTACTGGGAGCCATAAAGAACTTGTGTGTCTGCCTTACCCTCTAACAGGACAAGTGAAGTACCCAAGGCTCAGAAAGACGGACAGGATCCCAGGCACTGCAATGCCCCCTGTAGGAGGCTCTGTACACGCTGTAGTTGAATGGCAGTCACTTCAAGTCTAGAACCCTCTTGTTATGTTTCGGGCCTACTAGACAACTCCCAGAGTTGACAATTTGCCTGGCATTGACATTGGCCTTCAAAAAGATTTTAAGCAGACTTTTTAAAGGAACAAAGGCCATTTGATGGTGGTGATTTTGGTTTTTTCTGTCTTATGAGAAATGGAACAGGATGTAATCCCTGATGACAGAATGGACCATGCATGGGGCCAAGTACCCTTAAGTGATCCTATCTGTTAGGTCTGGTTAAGGCGATGATAGGTGGTTGTGGGCTGGGGCAGTGATGTAGCGGTCCAAGGCAGTTTGCTATTTAAACCAAGGTCTTATCCCAGAGCCGGCCTGCCTACCTTGTATCCCTCAGCAGTGACTCCACAAAACCTCCAGGCAAGAACCAGCACAGTGGGCCACAGGAATGTCCATAGCACTTGCCCAGACCAAACAGTGTGTGTCCATTCACCCTGTGTACAGTAGCCAGCAACAGCCACAGGCAGTTGTGTCAAAGAATGAGTTTCTAAGTACTCAGCTGTACTCAGATCCATTACATCTCAAAAACCTTCAACTCTGACACTGACAAAGCAGGAAAGTATGGGCCGGTTTATGAGACAGGACTTTCAGGCATCAGGCTCAAAACCATAAGAAATATGCTAACTGCCACTTAGCATTCATTAATTCCCACGAACTCTATTACAGAAAAAAGCCTCAGACCTGTCTGTCCGAGTGTCTGTCTGTCTTCTGGACACAGAGGTTGCCCCATTACTTAGAATATATAAGGCAAGAAGGGTTTCAGATCTATTTTGATGTAAAAAGAGATAAGAATGATAATAAAGGGAAGGTTTCTAAATGTGACACTTTTTAAAGTGTCAATCCCATTAGACACAGGTATTCCAAAATAAAGATTTTCTTTGTAAAGTGCTGTTTGCTCAGTGAACCACGCACCATCAGACACAGGGCCCCAAGGCCTCACCTGCTCCAGAGCCAATGTGGCAACATCAGCAGACGGGGGCAGGGTTCGGGTTTGTAGGCGCTACTCCCATCCTATCTTCCTGGCTCTCCTCAGTGAGAAAGGAATCCTTGTTGTGTCCAGGGCATGGACAGAGACGGCTGCACATAATGGATCCCGTCAGCCCATAGCCTGTTCTCCCCTCTGGTTTGGCCTTTTACTCCATTATTCTGGCCAGAACTCAGCCAGCTCCCCACCACTGCTGCATGGGGTCTTCTACCTCACAGCCCACAGAGCAGCCTCACAGAAGTGGGACCTCATGATGGCTCCTGCCCACAGGAGGGCTTTCCAGAAATTTCACCAAGGAGGGTTCAGGCAAAGACAGGCTGCCATAAATAATCACCTGCCTAGTCTATGCTACTAAAGGACATAAGAAGATACAGAATTGGCAGTAAACAAACTCCTTCAGCCGCCATCAGCGTCCAGGGAAAGACACCTTCCACTTGCTCCCTCAGACATGCAGGATCTCTGCTCCAGGGTCTTCCGGCTCCACGCAAGAAGAGCTTGTGTGGGAACGGCACACTCCACGTCCTTCTTTATTTTCAAAGTTGGGCTCTGTTAGTGCAGGTTTTTCAAAGATATTCTTTTTGCTTGTTTCTGGACAGTTCTGAACATAGATGACTCTGTTATAAGCCTTGAGTCTTTTCCACAGTTGTAGGTATACTTTGCACTGAACATACATAAAAAGAAGTCCTCCAGTGAAACCAATGGCCACAACTACTAATTTAGTCCAAAAGGGCCACTCTAGGATTCCTGGAAGAGGGAGAACTCAGTTAGCAATCGGAAGACATCCTTGAGGGTCTGAACTTCCACACTAGCAGACTCTTTACTCATCAAGTGCTACTCCCACAAAATGGATGGAAGTGTTTTCACACCTTCTACCCCACTTTTTGGTAGCTCCTGGAGTCTCACAATTTCATCTTTTCTGACTGGGCCTTGAAGATAGCCACAAAATATGAAGACGCACCCGAGAAGGGTGGTTGGTGCCTCCTTCACGACGCCCACCCTCCCGAAGCTCAAGTGTTCGCGGCCTAACGGGAACAGAGCTTCAAACCCAGACGCCCAGGCCTCAGGGCCTGCGTGTGGTGCTCTCCCCTTGGCCCAATGCTCACCTGTGACCTGTCCCTGCTTGATCTCCTCCGCGGTGCGGTCGATGAGCACGTACAAGGACCAGACCACGCAGGTGATGGCAATGACATGGAACGTCACAGAGCACATGATCTTCCTGCGCTCGCTGGCCGTCATCTGCAGCTTCTCCCACTGGAGAGAGCACACACAGAGAGCGTGAGGCTCACACTCAGAGAAAAGGACCAGAACAGGAGGGAGAGCATAGCTACAATTAGCTCCTTCCCTCCCTCTCCCAGCTTGGATGAGTTTTCACAAATACCCAAAACTATTTTCTAAGCCACTCGGCTTTAATGAGGTCCCAGGCACAGCCAACTTTCTATGCAATGAGAGAAGCTTGGATTGAGATGAGCCCTCAACTCCCATCAGCCACTTCCTGTCCACTTACTCCTGTAGGCAGACAGTGAAGGCCTGACAAAGGAGCCTGTGCTTTCAGCCCCATGAACACGGGTTGGCTGAGAGCCAGGTGCTGCATGTTAGGTCTCCCTAACGTGCTGACCGACATGGACGAGTGCAAGAGGAGGACTGATGACACCACAACACAGCAGCAATGGTCACACTGCGTGTGCAGGTGGATGGCAGAAGGCGCTCACTGTTTGGTCTTCTGTTACTTTGGCAGCAACAGTTGAAATCGATGCTTTAGAGTTCCTGGTACGAGCAGCCTCTGACAGAACCACCTCCTCTAGGAGCGCATTACCTTAGCCAGACTGTCATTTTCATTTACTGGTTTCCAAATCAGAAGAAAGCACATAGAAGTGGAGAGAGAACAAAGCGTGAACACTCTACACACCCTTTGCCATGAGGCCTCTGTCGGGCTGAGCTGAGAGCAGACAGAGCCTCACAGTGACGTCTCCTCCTGTCACAGACTATGGGGCAGATTAGCACAGAGCAGGTCCCAAAGGGCTTGTTATGGCAAAACATTTCCTTAAGTAGTGCGAAGCTGTCTTCTCTAAAAGCAGACTGCTTTTGGCTGGGGGCTTTATAACTAGCAAGATCCTTGGGTTTCCCACTGGAACACAGAGGCAGTGTCTCGGTGTTTCCTGCACCTGGATGGATTCTCGATCATTCCTATGACACCCACAGCTGGGCTGTTTCACTTTCCCCAAAGAGCATGCTCAGAATCACTTCTTTGCTGGGTGCATTTCTCCACAGACAACCTGACCTCTCTAAATCCCTTTCCCTTCACCTGAAAAGCCTACTTCTCCTTCCAGAACTATTTCCAAATCCAAGCTATTTAAGGTCTCTCCTCCACTCTCTGCATGAGGCCTGCCTACCAGGAGCACTTCTCTGTACATCTAAGAGGCTCCACTACCAGGTCTCTGAGCATGCTGTTCTTTGGTTTTTTTGAAATAAGGTCTCATTATAGCCCAGAATGACCTGAAACTAACTCTACAGCCCAGGTTGGCCTTGAACTCAGTGATTCTCCTACCTCAGCCTCCCAAGTGCTGCAATGAAAGGCGTGCACAACCACACCCAGCCTCACTCAAGCATTTAATTGGTCTCATCACACGTGAGTCCCTGGCAGGTTATACAGTAATGTTCTTAGATAGGAAGGAAAGGCCTTTAATTTTTCAAAACAAGACCTTCTGTCCGAGGCACACAGCAAGACTTATGAAACTGACAAGTCTGACCAGGAGACCAGCTTGGGAGCAGAGCTCCTCGTCAAAGGCAGTAGTGACCCCTGTGTCCACCCTCTTGTCCAGTAAATACTTATCACAGGTGTGTGCCAACAAACTGCTACAACAAACAAGCTGAGCAGTGGGAAAGACACTAATCACCAGAGACAAGAGACAAACACTGAACACAGGAAGCTAAATTCTCACTAAGATGTCATAGAGAGTCTGTGATCCAATGACTAACAGTGAAGCAGACTCAGTTTTAAGGAAAGAGAAGGATTATGAATAAAGGTTGGAACTTAGACATCAGGACCAGAAATAATGATGTGCAACATGAATATAAGCTCCAGCCTCAAGTCTGTTTTTGGTGTGTGTGTGTGTACATGCTCGTGTGTGTGTACATGGGGTGTGTGTGTACATGGGGTGTATGCATGTGCATGTGCACATGAGCGTGGAGGCCAGAGAAGGACATCAGCTGTACTCCTCTATCACTCTCCTGCCTTATTTCCCGGAGACAGTTTCTCACGGAACCTGGACTGCCCCATTTCATGCTGACCAGTGAAGCCCGAAGATCGTCCTGTCTGTGCTCCCCTCAGTGCTGGGCTTACAGGCACATGTGACCACACCCAGCTCTGTGCATGGTGCTAGGGATCAAGCTCTGGTCTGCATGCTTGAGTGAGCAGCAAGCGCTCTTCCCCACCGAGCCATCTCCTTTGCCCTAACCCCCGACTTTTAAAGCAAGGACACAGGTGGGATACGGCTAAGGCTGCCTGGTCTGAGAGGCTCCCTCACGAGAACGCCCCTTCTCACATACTTTTCTCAAGGGTTTCAGCTTGGTCTCCATGATGAACTCGTACTTGCAGAGCTCACAGCAGCGGGTGTCAGAGCTCTTGATCCACTGCTGCAGGCAGGCCTGGTGCACAAAGTGGAGGCTTCCTGTGCAGTGGCAGGGCGTGATCAGAGGGCTCTCATCATCTCCTTCACAGTGGCAGATCCTATGGCAGAAGGCAAACCAGTCACTGCAAGAAGGGTCCATAACAGGGCAGGTGATACTCCAAAGAAATGTTCAGAAACAACCACCACAGATCTGACTGTGAACACAGAAACACAAACACAAATGAAAGCAACCATCACTAGCTGAAAGTTCCAGCTTACCACAGCAGCATATTCAGGATGGCATTTGGCAACAGAGAGGGAAAAATGACACAAGAAATGACAAAACGGTCATTTTTTTGGTAAGACTTCACACTTCATTGGAGGACAAATTCAGAGCAACATGGAGTCATCTTCCAGAACATAAGACATTAAAGTAGAAGAAAAATGTCTACAGGAAACAAAACCAGAACCTCCCTTCCAAAACAGCTTTCTAGCTGGAATCACCGCCTCACTTTCACATGCAGAACAGCGAATGCCTCCCGCCCTGCACTGGGGATGGAGCAGAGATCACAGCACCCTTTCTCCACCCAAAACTCACCAAGGCGCTGCAATTTCATTTCTTTTTCTGTGACTACTCACAGCTCTAAGTGGGAATTAATATTAAAGCAGCCATCATTTCCAAGGAAGCATGCAGCTGGATGCAACTACTAACCTCAAAGAACTTAGGCTTTGGACAACAGGGTTCTTTGCCAGCAGCGGGGAACAGGTAGGGATACCTGTTCTGAAAGGAGCTTGGCCCAGCCTGACCAGACTCTGTGGTTATTTGTTACAGGAACAGGGTTTCTGATGCAACTGTAAGAAATGCAACAGCTAGCACTAAGGAAGGGAGACAGAATGACCAGCCTGGGGAGGCACAGGAGCGAGGACACACCATGAGCTCAGCTTGAGAGTTAGGGCCTGGGCAGGCATGGCCACCTAAGCAGAGCGGGAGAGAGGGAGGGAGGGAGGGAGGGAAAGAGGGAGGGAGAGAGGAGCTACTGAGAGCAGCCACTCTCCCAAGAGGAAGGAGTGGGAGGAGCTGGCTAGAAGGGTGGAAAAACCATTTTCCCTCTTCCAGTTTCTTTATCCAAGTCTACTTATTTTAGTGGACAGGAGTCATCTTGGCTTTTAATATGTGTAGCTTCTTTATCTTTCCAAACTGGTTTTTCCAATGGCGTCAGTACTCCCTTGTCCTGGAGAACAATAACGGTACTACAACTGACTTTAAATGTCTTATTACTTCACTTTCCTGAAACTTCACATATTAAAGCAAGGTGAGGTCATGGAGGTGTGACAGAGATGGCCAGGTGGTGGCTCCTGGCAAACCAACCTGCAGGCATCCCCTGAGGTGGACACAGGAGAGATGGGAGGGCATTTTTCAGAGAGTGGAGAAGGACAATCCAGGTCACTGTCCTTCTCCACAGAGCAGAGGGGTGCCCGGAGGACCCTGCTTCTCAGTTTGGCAGATGAAGTATCCTCAAAGACGTCATCATCCCCCATCTCATCCAAGCAGAATCCTGTGCTGCCTGCATGACTCTCCAGCTCATGGAATCTGGGCAGGCTGCTGGCACTGGAGTTGCGAGAGAGTGAGAACAGGTACCGGAGTAGTCGGTGGCTTCTGGACCTGGCCTCACCATCTGTTTTCTCTTCCAAAAGTGGGATGGACATGCCCCCTGAACCAGCTCTCCCCTCTGAGGCAGCTGAATGGGTGGCAGACAGAGATAAGACATGAGAATGTTTGGAATGGCCAAGAGCTGGGTAATGCCGTGGTGGTCTTTTCTCTTTACGATGGAGCCTGTTCATTCTGAGACATGGATCTTGAGAGAGAACCAACTTCCCTTCAGAACAAGTTCTTTCCATATAGTCAAAGCTTTCCACAGGATCCTGGGCCTTCTCACCCACATCATTTAGTGACTTTGAGAACTTGAGTGGTCTTCTGGCCTTAGTGTTCTTAGCAGGCTTCCAGGCCTGGTCCCAGTCTGAATCAATGGAATTTCTTTTAGGTGCCTGTAATGTGTCTTTACAGATAATTGTCACAGTAAGCCCTTGTGTCAGACAACTCTGGCATTGAGGAGCTTTCAAGACAACAGCAGACTGCACGGGACTGTGGTGACAACACTCAGAAAACACTGCACTGGAACTGCATGCAGAACAGTGGGATAAAGCACAGAAAGTAAAAACAATTTTAAAAGAGTGCAGACATCAAAGTGAAGAAATGAGTTTAGTGTGGTAACTTGGTGAGCAAAGACCAAAGGCAACATGATCAAGCAAATGGAAAGTTAAGGAACACTAACTAACGTGTTTCTGGGTGACAAAGGGCATCACAGCATCTGAAGCAGTGTTACCTGCAGATGTCCTGGTTGGATGGTGTCACGGAAGTGCGAGAGAAGGCAGACACCTGAGCTGTCGTGGACGGAGGACTCCCAGCCTGTAACGATACACATTTAGTCAGTGTTCAGGAAGGAGCCAAGAGACCTGGATACATTGTCTCCTTGGGACCACTATCACATAGGCAGTCTGTCACTGACCAAAACATCATGCCGTGGCATGTACCTGTAAATACATTCATCCCTCCTTAGGACAGGGAGCCTAAATGAGTGTTTGCTCTGTGGAAACCAAAAGACTACAGGAAACAGAATTCAGTTACCCGAAGTCCACATTACTGCTCAACGTACCTAAATCCTGGTCCTTGATTCAGGGTTGCTCCACCCTGACCCACAATTTCCTGGGAAAAAGGCCCCAATTTCTTAAGGCTATCCCAGTGAGGCAGGCAAGCACAGGGATGGCTTGGCAACCTGGGACTCCATTTGGCGTGAGCTATACCACAACCCTTCCTAACAATGCACCTAGCAAGCTGGGATCCTCATGTGCATCAAACTGCATGTACACCTCACTTTAAGGAGTGCAGTGAGGTTGGTCTTCCTTGAAAACCCTATGCAATGTTCTGTATCCAATGAAGCACGTCCCAAAACATACATGGGGACGGGACACGACTGAGCCAGTTTTGGATGCATGAGCAGTAAAGCGTATTTATTGTCTTCTGAGTGAACTTTTACTTTTAGGGCAACTCTGCTATTTTCTGTCTTATGCCTATGTATGATTGGGAATGCATATGATTAAAATAAGATACATCCTGGAAAAGGCTATGTGCAATGAATAAAGGCTTACATAACCCAAGCCTGTCAATAATAAAAGAGAACCTAGCTGGGGAGGTGGCTCAGTGGTTAATGACACTTGTTTGCAAAGCCTGCCAGCCAGGGGTTTGATTCTCAAGTACCCACATAAAGCCAGACACATGAAGTGGTAAATATACCAGAAATCCATATGCAGTGGCAAGAGGCCCTGCATTCTCATATTCTCTCTCTCAAATAAATAAATAAGAGAACCATTTACATGATGCCCACTCGTACCCAATTCCTCTTTTTCCTGCACCCCCATAAAAGCCCCAAAGAATAATCAGGGGTCCTTCAGTTTGTTTCTTTGAACAGGACCAAGAACCTGGAAGCACCTAGTCACAGACCAATAGTAGCACCAGAGGCGGTGCTCTGCTCCTCACACCACATCCACCTACGGGGCCTGCAACACCCACCACCAGCACAGCACCGGCCACTGCCAGAAGCTGCCCCCCCCACCCACCACCAACGCAGTGAGTGTGCACCCAAGATCACACACCATCTGAAACTGCCCCACGCCCACCGCCAACGCAGTGAGTGTGCACCCAAGATCACACACCATCTGAAACTGCCCCATGCCAACCACCAACACAGTGAGTGTGCACCCAAGATCACACACCATCTGAAACTGCCCCACGCCCACCGCCAACACAGTGAGTGTGGGCCCAAGATCACACACCATCTGAAACTGCCCCACCCACGCCCACACCCAAGATCACAACACAGTGAGTGTGCACCCAAGATCACACACCATCTGAAACTGCCCCATGCCAACCACCAATGCAGTGAGTGTGCGCATAAGATCACACACCATCTGAAACTGCCACACGCCCACCGCCAATGCAGTGAGTGTGCACCCAAGATCACATACCATCTGAAACTGCCATGCCCACTGCCAAACTGCCCCATGCCCACTGCCAACGCAGTGAGTGTGGGCCCAAGATCCACACCATCTGAAACTGCCACATGCCCACCGCCGACGCAGTGAGTGTGGGCCCAAGATCACACACCATCTGAAACTGCCACACGCCCACCGCCAACACAGTGAGTGTGCACCCAAGATCACACACCATCTGAAACTGCCACACGCCCACCGCCAACACAGTGAGTGTGCACCCAAGATCACACACCATCTGAAACTGCCCCACGCCCACTGCCAACACAGTGAGTGTGGGCCCAAGATCACACACCATCTGAAACTGCCCCACGCCCACTGCCAACACAGTGAGTGTGGGCCCAAGATCACACACCATCTGAAACTGCCACACGCCCACCGCCAACACAGTGAGTGTGCACCCAAGATCACACACCATCTGAAACTGCCACACGCCCACCGCCAACACAGTGAGTGTGCACCCAAGATCACATACCATCTGAAACTGCCCCACGCCCACTGCCAACACAGTGAGTGTGGGCCCAAAATCACACACCATCTGAAACTGCCACACGCCCACCGCCAACACTGTGAGTGTGCACCCAAGATCACACACCATCTGAAACTGCCCCACGCCCACTGCCAACACAGTGAGTGTGGGCCAAAGATCACACACCATCTGAAACTGCCACATGCCCACCGCCAACGCAGTGAGTGTGGGCCCAAGATCACACACCATCTGAACCTGCCCCACGCCCACCGCCAACACAGTGAGCATGCGCACAAGATTAAATACCATCTGAAATTCAACTCAGTCCCAAGACACCTGATCCATAAGTTACCTGTCAGCATGATCCATGGGTACACTAAAGTCACCAGTCACTCAATTAGCACATCTTCTGAGTCACCAAGGAATCTACATTTATTTTCTAAAATGAATGCTTTGAACATATACATTGGACATATTTTCTTTAAAAGCATTAACAAAGTTCTTAAGGATCTAAAGTTTAATTTATCTGGAGATATGAAAATGGTATATCCCAGGGCTGGAGAGATGGCTTAGTGGTTAAGGCACATGCCTGTGAAGCCTAAAGACCCAGGTTCAACTCCCCAGGACCCATGTAAGCCAGATACACATGGTGGCGCATGTGTCTGGAGTTCATTTGCAGTGGCTAGAGGCTCTGGCATGCCCATTCTCACTTTCTCTTTCTGTCTCAAATAAATAAATAAATAAATACATAAATATAAATCATTAAAAATTTCAGAAAACGGTATATTCCTAAAATGACTTCCCTCACTTCTCTTTTCTGAAACAAAATCAGAGGGGTCTCAGGACCCATGTGGACAATACTCCCCCACCACCCCAATCCCATGTCCTGTAAGCCACACTACATGAGTGTAGCAGTTCCTTTCTCATTACTGGGATAAAACATGTGACCAGAAGAAGCTCATGGAAAGAATGGTTATATTTCAGCTAACCCTTTCCAGAGCAAGTTTCGTCATGCTGGGGAAAACATGGCATGAGCAAACATCCAGGCATCCTATCTCCATAGCAGGAGGGAAGCAGAAAGTGTGAGCTGACTGTGGCAAGTGGAGCTGGGCTGTAGCACCCCAAGGCCTGCTCCCTAGCAACACACCTACCTCCTCCAGCAAGTCTCCCCCTCCAAAACAGTGTCACCAACTTGAGTGTTAAGTAGAAAGCTGATCACAGACACATGAGGCTGTGGAGGACATGTCACACTCCAACCACTTCAATGGGCCATCCTTTTATTTCTTTAGCGTCTTCTTCCCAGGTAACCATCTCAGGCCCCACCCACCCTGGAGGAGATTCCTCTAGCCAAGAAGAGAAACAAGGTTTTTGGCACCAAGCTTTACTGTCAATCACCACATGGAGGCTGACTGAGAACACCTATCTTAAAATGCCCAAACTCTTACAATTTCTACATATTCCCTGTTTTCTAGTCAAACACCATTCTGAAACTGAAAGCCTTCACGAACTTCTGGTGGTGACCAGCTCTGTTCAGCCATTGAAGGAAAGGCTAAAAATAAACGCTGACAGTAACAGCTAGTCACAGTATATAAGAGAGAGGAATCATCACTAGCCCTTCCCCAACGACGCAGAGGAAGGAACACCCAGCTCTATTCATGCCCTGGTCCCTTATTATGTGGTCACTTCTTACCTCTTGCTGTGGGTCAAGCTCAGTGTGGATGGAGATATAGAAGAGCAGCCCTTCCCACAAAGGCTGGGGAGAAGGACCAAGTTAGTCCCTCCTGTTGTCTTAGGACAGGACCCTCTTGGAACCCTTCCAAGGGAAGTAGAAGAGAGGGAAGGGAAGGGAAGCCACATGGAAAGAGGAAGGGATCTTATCTGGACAATGGTGTCTAACTAAAGTCGGTGTCCTGGAAGGAGGCAGGTAAAATATCTGTCATTCCTCTTATGAAATTAGTCCATGTCAAAAAAGTGTATCTGGGGTACAGCTGTATCTATGCATGTCTGAGTAAGGGCACAGAGCAAGATGGCAGAGGCTGATAACAGACAAAGCCTCAAGGAGGAAGCAGTGGACCATCCGTACACAGTGGGATGTGTGCACACCCCCATATAATTGCTGCCTCAAATGTATCACAGAGAACTCACAATGCAGTGTATGCAGGACAACATCCACCAAGGCCAGGGTGACAGTGGCCACCCAAATTCCGAGAGGGAGGGGTGGTACAGGCGCCAGGTTTCCCTTTAGGATGTAAGCAGTCCTCGTGCCCTCTGCTTAATGTTCCTGCAAGAAGTTCACCCTCACCAATTTCATGGAGAACAGTACATGCCACATGGCAGCTCAGGGCCAAGCCTCAAGAAACTGCCCAGTGATTTTCTAGATTATACAATTTCAAGGAAGTTTTAAAAACCTACTTACTGTTATTTTACAAAAGTATTTTTTTAGCAAATGCTGACAATACCAACAAACATGGTTCATGGAGCCACTTTAACTCCCATGTGAGTCACCAGCTAAAGAGCACATTACAGAACATTCACCAGAGTGACTTCAGAGAGATTGATTTGTTGTTGGTAGCAAGCTCAGGAAAATTAATTAGTCTAACAGGAATTCAGAGGACTGGCCTGACTGCAAAAAGAAGCCTACAGCTTCTAGCCCAGTTTTTCAGTTAGATGCAGGAAGTCAAGGGTAGTGCAAGGCCAGCAATCTCCCTGGAGACCCTGTGGCATGGGGCCTGCCAGCTCTTGGCAGAACGCAGCAGGCAAGGTGGTGCCCAGAAACTGGCCCAGGAGTACCTGAATTCTCCACTCAGGGGGTCTGATCACCCAGGACCTGGCAGCTACTGAAAAAGGGTGCAACTGTACAGTGGGAAAATCAGAATGCACCAAGGAAACCGGAGCCTTTGTTCCAAAAGCACTGCCGGAGTCCAAGTGAGGCTGCCCAGGCATGAGAGCAGGGTAAAGAAACCTCACAAGAGAAAACACTCCCACATACCCTTCTTGAGATGTTGTGAGCAGCTGACTATCTTTGAGGAATAACGAACACTTTTAGACCATTTGTTCTGCGAAACTCCACTCTCTTAATAGTTGTCTTTCCTACTATACGTACTGTAAGGAAAGATTTCTAACAAGGCTGTCAAAACATACGCGGAAAGAAACTTCCCATGTAACCTGACTTCAGAGCTGGCATCTCCCCCTGCTCTGTGCTCTTTGGAGTCTGTCGCACCCTCAGGTAGACTCCGTGTCTGATGAAGGTAGGAACACACCCCACGTTCTCACTGCACGACGCTCTCACCCCTTTCAGTCACTCCTTTCTCCTTGCTTCGTTACTACTCAAGCTCCTTTTCTACTGCCACGTCAGCCCTTCTTTCCTGTAGCTACTTGTGAACACTGGGGTCTCATGTCTCTACACCTGCTTGTAAATTTTGCAACAGTAAATATAATGCCACAAGGAACTGTCTGGTCAGGTTAGTTGCTTTTTGTTTTGTTTGTTTTGTTTTTTAAGGTAGGGTTTCGCTCTAGCCTACACTGACCTGGAATTCACTCTGTAGTCTCAGGGTAGGCTCGAACTCATGGTGATCTTCCAACCTCTGCCTCTCAAGTGCAGGGATTAAAGGCATGCACCACCACCCCTGGTTAGCTTCTTTTTAATCCAGGAAAGTAAGGAGGGAGTTGATAAGGAGGATAAGTACGCAGGGCTCATCTTTATAAGTGACCTCAAATTATAGTTTATGAAGCTCATGACTTATTAGGAAAAATGGGAATGTACAAAGAGGACCTGAGACATGAACGTATACATAGCCATTCTCATAATACAGCCACAATGAGATACCATTAGCAAGAAAATGACAATGAACCAATGCCTGTGTTCACAGACTTGTGGAGAAGGCATGGCCACACACTAATGGTGACAAGGCAAAGGGTCAACCCTCTGTAAAATGGCAACAGCACTTGGAATTACATGTTTACTTTGTTATAACAATTGTTCCTCAGGATTTCAGGGCTGGCATCATAATGTCCTTCAGCCTGGGGCTGACTGAGGTGACAATGTTACACCCCCAGGATAGACCACCAGACAGTCGTTAGAAAGGAGGGACAGCTTTCTGTGCCCAGATACAGACTCACAAAATGAAACAAGCAGAAAGCATCTGTGCCATTTGTGTTGGCATGTTCACAGATAATCACAGAGGAGACCGGGCACCTTATGGGAGGGCCACTGATATTTCCTGGTGTGCTATTTTTACTCTAAGCAATACTTGCTAAGCAAAAAGTCATTCTAAAAATAGTGTACAATCGGCTCTTGATTGCCCACCAGACTATATGATAAGATCCCTACTGCTGAAGACACAACATGCTTCGGTTTCAGGACACTGAGAAGTCAAGCTAGAGCTACAGATGGAGCTGAGCTGGAGCCTCCTTTCTGCCAGCTGGCTGTCAGCATGCGGAAGTGCTATGCACCTGCTGTGGGGAGATTAGTCAACAGTAGTCTTAACCAGTAGTGGTTAAGTTATACAAGTTATACAACTGACCAGCTAGGCAAGATGTGCACACTAGTGCAATAGCAGTATGTCTGTTATGGGGTAACCAACTGCTCTCTGATTGGATGTGAAGCCCATTTCATGGGGGGTGGGATTCATGCCTGATTCTGAAAACCTAGTCAAAAGTCTATGGCTGGGAGGATATAAGGCCATGATGGGGGAGGTCTACTATTGTTTGGCTAAACAGACATATTATGCTCATCAAATTATCCTCTAAATAGTCATGTTTATGCCCACATATTAATGCTGTCCTCACTATTAGTTATAGAAGCTTCTCTTTTCAGATGGCAGTGACTATTGGGGAGACTCAGAAGTCATCAAGGTGCTGAGTAGGGGTAACAGCTGAGTGTTCATCACTAAGTGAGATATCTCCATTACACCCTCCAAGGCTCAGGGACCACTGTAGAAGAGGTAATTTAGAAATGTAAGAGCCATAAAGGGAATATAAAGGGAAGGAGGGAGGACTTAATAGGTTGGTATTGTATATATGTAAGTAGAAGAACAGATTGATGGGGTGAAAAGGCCCAAGTGAGGTCAGGGGAAGAAAGAGACTAAGTAAAGGAAAGGCAGAAAGAAGGCCAATAAAAACCTAAGAGGACATAAATAAGTCATATGGAAATCTACTTTTCTGGACAATGGAACACTCAGAAGCCATAGATTGTTATTAGAAAATTTTCAGTGCCAGGGATGGGATACCTTCCAGTGAGTTGTTGGCCAGGGAGGTCACAGATACCCCCAAAACATTACAGGCCATTGCCAAGGCCCTTGGTTTCCCACCAGGAATAGATGATAAGACCCTATCGCTGAAGACTTCACATACTTGAGATGCAAGGTCACTGAGAAATCCTGCTGGAGCTGAGCTGAAAGCCTCCTCCATGTGGACCAGCTGACAAAGCTGGAAAAAGCTATGCTGCATGCAGTTCAATGGAAGAGAGAAATCACCAGTGAAGGTACTCAACAGTGGACACTGCAAGCCTTAAATTTGGCCAGCCAAGCCAAATGAGCCAACAGGTACAATAGTGGCATGTCTATTATGGGAGAAACCAACCACTCTCTAATTGGACTGGAGGCCTGCTCCATGGGGGGAATACATCCCTGATACTGAAAACCTACAACAGGGTAGTCATGAGCCCTAGGGGTGTAACGTCTGCTGCTGTCTGGCCATTTTAGAAATTATACTTATCAGGGTTGGAGAGATGGCTCAGTAGTTAAGTGTGTTTCTTGTGCAAGCACGAGGGCCTGAAGGTACCTGAGATTGCCCAAATTTGCACACATGTAACCTCAATCATGCAGGGGAGCTAAGACCTGGGAATCATGGGAACTGATCAAAGAGGGAAAAAGGCAAGCTCTAGGATCAGCAAGAGACTGACTCAAAGAGTGATAGGAAGTGCAGTGGACACACAATAGTCTACTCTGGCCATTGCAGGCACGTGTACACACGCTGCATCAGGTGAGCCCATGAGCACTCTAGGGGCACAGACCCATGCATATACCCTCCCACACACATACTACTCACACCACATCGCGTATACACATACAAGCAAAAGTAGACCATCTTTTAACTCATGCTTCCTTCCCATTACGTCACTAAGAGTTGCTGTCCTCCCACTGCAGACTAAAGATAGTGATCTGCTCCTAACTAACTTCACACACGGAGACTGTGTTCCAGCAGACCTAACTTCGCAGAACTTACTCGGTCACAACCAGAGCTTTACTGCTGGGCTCTGGTGTCTATAAATAAATACCCAGCTGATTCAACTTCAGAAATGAGCTACAATTAATGGAGGAGAGGCCATTCTGTAGCTGCTGACTCTTGCTGAAAGCCTTCACAATAGCAATTAAGTAGATTCATTACTACAGCACTCCGCACAAAGGCCTCAGCAGGACAAAGCAAAGAGGCGGACATCCACTTCCAGGAAGAGATCTCAGCACACATCAACCCTACAGCCTTTCCTTGGACTGCTACTCCAGAACTGTACAATATTAGGAGACAGTTAAAGAAGGGACTCTGAACATTAGCAGCTTGGTCTTTTGCTTTTGCCTTCAGAATGTAATGGTTCAAGTAAATGTGAGGGTTAAACAGTGAACTTGGAAACACTGGGAAGGAACAGCCAATGGGAGTGTGAAGGTGACCAGATAAGAGGACAATCTTGGGAGGCTCTGCCTACACCCTGTAAGGCCCTCCCTTGTTCCTGTCCTTGGCTCTGCTTTGCTTCTCCTTGCAAAGCTTGCAGTTGTGTGCTGGCCCAGTCAAAGAGACAAGGAGGAATGTGACCAATTCTATAACTGGAAAGGAAGACCAACGGACACCTTGTGAGGACTGATGATTGGGCCAGAACCACTTCTTGATACCTCAGTCTCATTGTTTTAAAGATCAATTTATTTCTGTAGCCAGAAAACCTTATAAAACTCTAGACAAAGAAACTCATTGGTGGCCTGGCCTGTCTTTGGTCCCCTCTCCTATGGAATCTCCCAGTGAAAGCTCTTCTCTCTCCTTTTTCTACACAAGAAAGTTTCTCTTCTGCAATAAGCTTGTTCTCTAAACTTGCTTTCTGTTACAAAGCTTTTCCTTTAAAACTCATCCTTCATTGTCCATGAGGTTCATTTATTCATTCCTTGGGACAAAGAACTCAATGACTCAGTAAAGCTTTGGTGACCTCTGAGTGTCTGGGACCCTAATTCCTGAATTAAGCCACCTAACAGCTAAGATTAGACTTTATCACTTCCAAAGAAAATGGTTTAATTATGACAGCTAAAAGACTTTTTCACAGCTTCTTCCAAGTAGATATGGAAAAGTTACTTAAGCAATGCCACCCTGTATAGATTCATTTTTACTTTTCTATCATTCTCTGCTTCTTGTTCAAAAAAAAAATATTTTATTTTTATTTATTTATTTATTTGACAGAGAAATAGAGGGGGAGAGAGAGAGAGAGAATGGGCACACCAGGGCCTCCAGTGCCTGCAAATGAATTCCAGATGCATGCACCCCCTCCTGCATCTAGCTAATGTGGGTCTTGGGGAATCGAACCTGGGTCCTTTGGCTTTGCAGGCAAATGCCTTAACCGCTAAGCCATCCCTCCAGCCCCACCAGCAGCAATTCTGGACCATGAGAAAACCTTGAAGATAGTAGCTGTGGCTACCAATGGCACAGTACAAATATAAGAAGCTGGACCTCTCACCCTATGAGATCACCTTCAACTTCTTTCATTTGAGAGAGAAAAACTGTTTGATACCAGCTACAGTAGTTTGAATGTATGGCCCACAACAGACTCAGGTGTTTTATTAAAGTTTGTAACTTGGATTGCCAGCTGTCTGGCTGGAAGAGGTATGTTTGGGGTGGATCTGGTTTCCAGCCTAAAGGTATGCAGAGTAATCTGAGCTCTTTCTGGGTCCCTGCTGTTAGCTGCCAGGGTTTTGCTTTTGGTGTGTGCTGGCTGGTGGTGGTTTCTCTCTGTTTGGATCTATGAGAGAGGGCCAGTCTCTTTTGCCATTATGGAACTTTCCATGGATCTATAAGCCTGAAGTAAATCCTGTTCCTCCCACAAACTATGTCTGTTTGGAAGTATGCCCCAGCAATGTGGAGCTGATACAACAGACACTGGTGCCGAGAAGTGGGGTCACTGCTGAGATGAATCTGACCATGTGGATTTGGGTCTTTTGTCATTTTTGTGTTGGAGGAAAGGGACACAACTTGGTTCTTGCAATTGAAGATACTTTCCAGAGTGGCAAGCCATGTTTTATGGACTATTCTGGTGAGAGCTTGAAAATGCTAAGTGAAGTAAGAATTATATTTGGAGGCTTTGCTTACGAGTTTTCAAAGAGGAAGGAAAGACTGCATGAAACTTTGTTGGAACTCGGCTACTGGCATAAAGGCTGGCTACATTCTGCTGTCAGTGCCTAGAGTGTTTGATCAAGGTATAATTTTAAATAAAGGGACTTATGTGCTTGGTGGAAGAAACACATATGAAAGATATAAAACTTAAAGTTGAAAATATTCAAACAAGTTAAGAACTACTGGCATAGAGATCAGTTTTAGGTTCCTTAAGTTGCTATTATTAAGGATGGCCAACTACTTACTCGAAACAATGGAAAGATGCCTAAGGTGATTCCACTCGGGAAAGACTGAATGAATAGGAATGCAAATCCTTTTGAAAGGACATGACTTTAATGAGTTAACCTGTTCTTCATGGTCATGATTTATTTCCTCTCTGGATTAACATATGGCTATAAAGGCTGCACACTAGGTATTGGTTTTGAAAGCGTGAAAAATGCATGGAAGAGGTCATGAAGTGCACATGGTTCCAGGAACCATTGCTGAGCTGCGGCAAGTGAAACAAGGTGTGAGATCCCTGGTAGTGAGGCCAATGACGACGTTGTAAGATGGACCAAGGTTTGCAATGGAGACCTATAGATGTTTTTGATATACCAGGACTGTGCAAGGTTTACAATGGAGCACTGTTGGCTTTGGATGGAAGTTTTCCATAGCTACTCAGCCCAGCTGGAGGAATGAAAATAGTAAAATCTAGAGACTGTCATCACTGCTTATGGATGTCAGGCTTGAACTACAGATGTCTGATGTTTACCTAATGGCTAGTGATTTACATTGGGCTGATCTCTCCTTGTTATGTCTTTTTTGCAATGGATACGTTTACTCTGTGTCATTATATGTTATAAGTATGTAACATGCTTTGATTTTAAAGGACTTACAGTTAAGAGACAGTTTTGAATCTCAGATGACACTTCAGACTTTGGAATAATCTTAAAGTTGTCAAAAACTGGGCTGGAGAGATGGCTTAGCGGTTAAGGTGCCTGCTCCTAAGCCTAAGAATGCTGGTTCCAATCTCTAGGTCCCACGTTTAGCCAGATGCAAAGTTACGCAAGGGCGCAATGCTGCACTTGATCACAAGGGGGTGCATGCATCTGGATTTCGTTCGCAGCGGCTGAGAGGCTGCTGGCGCGCACATCTCTATCTGTCTTCCTCTCCCTCTCTCTCTCCAAAAAAAAAAATTGTCAAAAACTTTGGGGATTTTTTGAATTTGGGCTGAATGTAATGTGAGGTGGTCATGAGTCTACTGGAGGCCAGGAGTAGAATGTGATAGTTTGAATGTATGTCCCCCACAGACTCAGATAAAAACTTATAACTTGGATCTACAGCCACTTAGCTGGAGGAGGTGTCAGATCTGAATTCCAGCCCACAGGTGTAAGAGAGCAGTCAGAGCTCTAGCAGGGTCCCTGCTGCTTGCTGCCCTTTGTGCTTGTTGCTTTTGGTGTTTGTTGCTTGGTGATGGTTTCTCTCTCCTGGGATATACGGAAGCAACTTCTTCTGCCATTGATGGAACTTCCCTGGATCTGTAAGCATGAAATAAATCTCCTTCCTCCCATTAACTGCATCTGTTTGGATGTTTAGGGATGACTAAAAAAGGCCATGAAAGAGGTGCAACCTGTAGTCACTGTGTAGGTCTGCCCGGAGGCTTCCCACAAAGGTGTGCTTGCAGCAGTGCATGTGGCCATTCTGTGATCCTTCCAACCAGCAGCTTGTTGACCTGATTTTTCAATGATTAAACTCTGCTTGCTGGTGTGCTCAGTGGAGTGGCTCCCAGGCATGGTGAGGACTTTGGAGTCAAAAGCCTATGCTTCTGCCACCACTCAAAATTCCCTAGGAAAACTCCTAACAGTGAAAATATGTTTTGTTTTTAAAATGTTAAATATTTAAATAAAGTTACAGTAATGAAAGGTCCTTTCAAATGCACAGATGCAGCCCTTTTGCAAGGCCTGTTCCTGGTGAGTCTCTACCTTTATGTGTTTACAACTCTCATTTCTGATGCCAGGAAGTCATTTCTGTTCAGTAATTGTTGCTTTTATGCAACTTAATGAAGATATGATTTTTGCAAGATTTCAGCTGTGGAGAGTTTGGATAGTAGCCTTAAGAATATCCATTAGCTGCAGCCTTCTTTCCAATAGTGCTGTACTATGTGTCCTCATTATTGCTATTCATACAACACCAGCTCCTTCTAAAAGGCAGGAAAGAACTCAGTGTTAGTGCCACGTACAAGGCTGTGTTGAGTCATTTATAATGGAAGTCTTGTTGGCATTCAGTTGCTTTTCATTGTACATTCTCCTCCATGAGTCCTATATTGTATAAGCTCCTTTTTTATAGTAAGTCCTCAATAACTTTTACTTAAGAGGCTACATTAAGAAATATTAACAACTACTTATATTCACAACTTGCAGTTGTATTAGCTAGTGTTGTAGTCAGCCCCACATTGCTGAGATGAATTTCCAAACAGACACATTATGAGAAGAACAGGATTTACGTCAGGCTTATGGATCCAGGGGAAGTTTCACAATGATGGAAGAGATTGGTCCCCTTTCACAGATTGAAGCAGAGAGATACCACACTGGCCAGTACGTTCCAAAAGCAACAGAACCTGCAGCAAACAGCACAAACCTAACAGAACTTAAGACTACTCTGCATACCTTTAGGCTGGAAATCAGACTGTCCCCAAACATACCTCTTCCAGCCAAGCAGCTGGAAATCCAAGTTATAAATTTTAATAAAACACTTGAGTCTATGGGAGGGGGCATACATTCAAACTACCACATTTCATCCATGCCTCCAACAGACTCATGACCATCTCACATTGCAAACTGCAGTCAGTTCAAATTCAAAGGTCCCCATAGTCTTTACCAACTTTAAGTCCCAAGTTTCATCTGAGGTTTAAGACTGTCTCTTAAGTGTGAGTCCTATAAAACCAAACAAGTTACATATTTCCAATACTTAACAGAACAGAGTTAGCATTTCTATTGTTATAAGGCATAATGAGACTGGATTAATGCAAAATCAATTAGGTAAACATCAAACATCTTCAGTTCAAGTCTAATATCCATAACCAGTGACTAAAAGTCTCTGGATTTTCCAATTCTGCCCCACCAGCTGGGCTGAATAGTGAGGGAAAACTTCCATCCCAAGCCAACAGTGTTCCATGGTAGCCCTTACACAGTCCTGGTATGTCCAAAATATCCCTAGGTCTCCCACTGCAAGCCACAGTCAATCTTCAACTCCATATAGTGGCATTTAAAACAGGATATCCTGTTTCCCATGCCTCACTTCACAACCTCACTTCTACACAGCATTTTTCATGCTTCAAACCAGTACCAGGTGTGCAGGATGCAGCCCTGTTGTTAATCCATGGACAAAACAAATCTTGACCTTGAGGAGCAGGTTCCCTCCTTCCTTCCAAAAGTCTGCATTTTTAGGAGTCAGTCTGTCTTGGGCATGGGAATCACCTCTAGCATCTTTTCCATTGTTTCAATGTAAAGAAGTTGGTCCATCCTTAATCATGGTGATATCTTCTCAACAATAGCAGCTTTAGCAACCAGTCTCCATGCCAGTAATTTTAAACTTGCTTGAATTCGTCCTGCCTAAAATCTTCTATCTCTCAGTTCTATATCTTCCATCAAGTACAACAGTCTATACTTAAAATTTAACCTTGCTGAAACTCTCTGGGCATGGGCAGAAGAATGCAGCTGGTCTTTATGCCTGTAGTCCAGTTCCAACAAAGTTCTCTGCAGTCTTTCCTTCCCTTTGAAAGGACTTAAGATGTACTTGGATAAACACTCATGAGTAGTAGAGCTGGGTAATTAGGTAGTTCTATTTGTAGTTTTTTTATTTTTATTTTTTGGTTTTTTGAGGTAGGGTCTCTCTCTAGCCCGGGCTGACATGGAATTCACTCTGTAGTCTCAGGGTTGCCTTGAACTCACAGTAATCCTCCAACCTCTGCCTGGATTAAAGGTGTGTGCTACCATGCCCATTTTTTTTTTTTTTTTAAAAGGAACCACCATACTGATTTCTTAAATAGCTGGTCTAGTTTACCTTCCCAGTCTACAAGGCCTCCTTTTTATCCATATCCTCACCAGCATTTGTTCTTCTTTTCTTAAAGATGGCCATTCTGACTGGGGTAAAAAGGAATCTCAATGTGGTTTTGACTGCATTTCTCTAATGGTTAGTTTGGTTTAGAATGTTTTTATTGGCCATTTGTATTTCTACTTCATGGGAACTATCTGTTCATTTCATTAGACTATTAATTGGGTTTTTGCATTAATAGTAATCTTCCATCAGATGTAAAGATTTTTCTCCTACTCTGTGGAATTCACTTTCACTCTGTTAATTATTCCTTGCAATGCAGAAACATCCTAATTTCATGCAATTCCATTTTTCAGTTGTTGGCATTATTTCCTGAGTGATTACATATCTTTTCAAAAAGTCCTTACCGATGCCTCACTGTTTCCCCTACACTTTCTTTTCAAAAAATATATGTTTATTTAATTAAGAAAGAGAGTATCAGTATGCCAGGGCCTCCTATCACCACAAACGAACTCCAGACCCATGTGCCACTTTGTGTATCTCACTTTACATAGGTACTGGGGAATCCAATGTGGGTCACTAGGCTTTGCAAGCAAGTGCCTTTACCTGGTAATCCATATATCCAGCCCTTACTTTCTTTATCTAACAGGTCTTACATTAAGGTTTTTGAACCATTTGAAATTGTACAAGGTGAGATTTAGGGTTCTTGTTTCAGTTTCATCTTTCTACATGTGGCTATCCAGTTTTTGAAGCAGTATTTTGTTCTCTGATGAGCATTTTGGTATCTCTGTCAAAGTCAGGAGGTTGTAGCCACACGGGTTTATATATGGGTACTCTGCTCTAGTCTACTGATGTACATGTTTGATTTTGGACCAGTATCATGTTGTTTTTGTTACAATAGAACTGTATCATAACTTGAAATCAGGTATGGTCATATTTCAGCATTGCACTTTTTGCTCAGGATTATTTTGGTTAATCAGGTTTTTCCATATTAATTTTAAGATTTTTTTTCTATTTCTCTGAAGAACGTCATTGAAATTTTGATAGGTATTACAATGACTCTGTAAATGGATTTTAGTACTGTAGCCATTTTTACAATGTTAATTCTACTTATCTATGAGCATGGGACAGCTTCCATTTTCTAGTGTTTTCTTCAATTTCTTTCTTTCCTTCTTTCTTTCTTTCTTTCTTTTTTTTTTTTCTCTTTTCTTTTCCTTTCCTTTCTCTTTCTCCCCCCCTCCCTCCCTCCCTCCCTCCCCTTCCTCCCTTCCTCCCTTCCTTCCTTGGTTTTTCCAGGTAGGGTCTTGCTCTAGCTCTGGCTGACCTGGAATTCTCAGGGTGGCCTTGAACTCACGGCAATCCTCCTACCTCTGCCTCCCGAGTGCTGGGATAAAAGGCGTGTGCCACCATGCCCGGCTTTCTTCAATTTCTTATTTTAGTATGTTAAAATTTTCAACCTAGTAGTCTATCTCTTCATTGGCTAGACCTATTCCAAAGTCTTTTTAGAAGTACTTAGGAATGGGATTGTTTCCTTGATTTCTTTCTCAGCATGTTTGTTATTTACCAGTATATAGAAGGCTACTGATAATTTTGTATACTAATTTTGTATCCTGCTACTTTGTTTATTTATTTGAGGCAGAGGGAGAGGGAAAATGGGTGCACCAGGGCCTCTAGCACTGCAAAAGAACTCTAGACTCATGCACCCCCTTATGTATCTGGCTTACGTGGAACCTGGAGAATCGAACCTGGGTCCTTACGCTTTGCAGGCAAACACCTTAACCACTAAGCCATCTCTCCAGCCCATATCCTTCTACTTTGTTGGAAGTGTTCATCACGTCTGAGAGTTTTGTGGTGGACTCTTTGAGGTCTTTTTAAGTTCAAGTTTATGTCATTTGCAAATAGATTGCTTTGCCCTCCTTTTCAATTTATATCCATTTCATGTTTTTTCTTGGTCTTATTGTCAAAGACCTCAAGGCATGTTAGATTTTGTCAAGTCTTTTCTGCATTTATTGAGTCAATCAGGTGACTTCTGTCCTTACTTTTTAGGTGACGTACTACATTTATTAATCTGCATATGTGAACCACCTTGTATCTCTGGGATAAACCAGTTTGATTACAGTAAATGATCTTTTTGATACATTTTTGAATTTTGTTTCCAAATATTTTATTAAGAATTTCTGCATCTATGTTCATCAGAGAGATTGTCCCTTGTGATTGTCTTTATCTAGTTTGGGTCTCAAGGGTAATGCTTATTTCATAAACTTTCCTTTTTATTTTATGGAAGAATCCAAGAAGAATTAGTGTTGGTTCTTCTTTAAAATCCACGTAGAATTTGGAAGTGAATCCATCTGGGCTTGGACTTTTTTACTTGACAGATTTTTATTTTACAGCTTTAGTCCCCTTGCTTGTTATAGATTTGTTTCCACTGATTATCTAACCTTGATAAAATTTTAGTAGGTAATGTGTCTAGAAATTTACCCTTTCTTTTAGATTTTCCAATTTTGTAGAATGTTGAGTTTTAACGTATATTCTAATGACTTTTTTGTTGTTGTTGTTGTTTTGAGGTAGGGTCTCCAGCCCAGGCTGACCTAGAATTCACTATGTAGTCTCAGGGTGGCCTTGAACTCATGGTGATCCTCCTACCTCTGCCTGAGTGCTGGGATTAAAGGTATGCGCCACCATGCCCTGCTAACTCAGGTATTCTTTATTTTTTGTCAGGATGTCTTATTTGTGAGAGTAAGTTGTTGAAGTTATTTACTATTATTGTGTTGGAGTTAATCTGTGACTTCATACCTAGCAGTATTTGTTTTATGAAATTGGATAGACCAGGGCTGGAAAGATGACTTAGTGTTTAAGGCATTTAACTGCCATGCCTAAGGACTCAGGTTCAATTCCCCAGCAGCCACATAAGCCAGTTGCTCAAGGTGGTGCCTGTGCCTGGAGTTTGTTTGTAAGGTCTAGAAGTCCTGGTATGCCCATTCTCCACAGCCCGCCCCCACCCTCTTTCTCTCATAAATAAATAAATAAATAAAATATTTTTAAAATCTCTTTAAAATTTGGGGTAGACCAGTGTTTGATGTATCTATGTTTAGAACTATAATATTCTCTTGAAGGATTGATTCCTTAATCAGCACGAAGTGACCCTTACCTCTTCTACTGACCTGCTTGCTTTCCAGCTCCATTTGCTGGGAATGTCTTTTCCCTCCTTCCACCCTCAGGTTGTGTTTATCTTTGATGGTGAGGTGCATTTCTTGGTGGCAACAATTACATGGGTCCTGTTGTATAATCCAATCTGCTAGCTGGTATCTTCTAATTAGGCAATGGAACTATTAATCTTCAAAGTTATTCAAAGCTATCCATTAATTCTTTTCATATTGTCTATTTGTAGTGGATGATGTTCTCCCATTTCTCATTTGCCACACTACTGCTCTAGAATGGGTTTTCTTTCCCTGTAGCCTCATGGATGTGTTTCATCTTTGTCTTCAGTATGAAGAATTTCACCAGGTATCTTGTGTAAGTGTTGGGTTAATGGTCATGAGTTCCTTTCATTTGTTTCTGTCATGGGAAGTGCCTCTTTCTCATCAAATTATGACAGTTTTGCTAGGTAGTAGTCATTTAGGTGGGCAGTCATTCCCACGCAAACTTGGAATATATCATTCCATACTCACATGACTTTTAGGGTTTTACTTGAGAAATCTGCTACAATTGTGATGGATTTATCTGTGACTTTGTGCTTCTCTGAATTTTTAGTAGTTTTCTTTGTTCTCTGTTCTTAGTGCTGTTAACTATAATGTAGAATGGGGAGTTTCTTTTCGAGTCTTATCTGTTTGGTGTTTTAAATGTCTCCTAAATCTGGATGACTCTCTTTTCCCTATATTTGGAAATTTTTCTGCTATAATTTCATTTTATTTATTTTTATTTATTTGGGGAGAGAAAGAAAGAGAGAGAGAGAGAGAAATAAGAGAATGGGCATGCCAAAGTCTCTTGCTACTGCAAATGAATGCCAGAGGCATGTACCTCTTTGGGCATGTGGCTTTATGTGGGCAATGAGGAATTAAACCCAGGCTGCCATGCTATAAAACAAGTGCCTTTAACTGTCCAGCCTTCTCTCCCGCCTATTCTGCTATAATTTTATTGGTTATATTGTTTATACCTTTATCCTAAATTTCATCCTTTCTTCTATGTCCATTATTCATAAATTTGGTCTTTTAATGGTTTATCTTCATACTTTCTTATTATTTTATCACTGTCAAGGTCTGAATACTCTAATAATTTATCTATCTTGACTTCCATCCTTAATATTCTGTCTTTCACTCAATTCACTCTATTGACTTCTACTGAATATTAAATTTGGATTAACAAGCTTTTTATTTCCAAAATTTCATTGTTATTTTTCAGTATTTCTATCCCTTTATTCAATTCCTCTTTCATATTGAGTATTGACTTTATTTCATTCAACTGTCTTTATTTGTATTTTCTTTTGAATTCATTTTGGAGTTTGTGTTCCCTTTTATTTCATCAAGCTTTCTTACAATTATCCTTTTGAATTCTTTGTGAATTCACTTTTGTTGTAATCTATCACTGTGGAATAGCATTTTTGGAAGGGCCATACTTCACTTTTTCATGTTTCGTATATTTCTGCACTAGGGCTTGTGTATCTCAAGTTATTTCATTTGTTGGGATTTTTTAAACTCAGCTGTTAGCTGAAATATTTGCAATGTTCAAGTGGGATTACAGACAGTAGGGTTGAAATGCATTGTTCAGTAGCTAAACCTTTATTCCACAGGCTCAGGGCACCAGGTTCAAGCCTCTATATTAGTGCAGAGAGTAGAATATTAACTACGGAAACAACTACAACTTCTGGATATGCAAATATCATACTATTCAGAAACAGTTATCCTTTGAACTTCAGTAACCGCTGGAGAATAAAAGCACAAAGATAGTAAAGTGTATAGTAAAATATTAATTACTGAGTTGAGGAAAAGTGGGCTGGATAAGGATAGAAAAACACAGGGATTAGTATTAGACAAACTGTGAACAAAATAAAGAAGGGAAAAGCAGCTAGCAGGTAGAAATTGGGATATGGTTAGGACCCACAGTTTAAAGGTTATTAAAGCCATGAGAGGTTACAGTTAAGGAAAAAGAAGCTGCGCATGGTGGCACACACCTTTGATCCTGCACTATGGAGGCAGAGGTAGAAAGATCGCAATGAGTTCAAGGCCACCCTGAGACTATATAATGAATTCTAGGTCAGCCTGGGCTAGAGTGAGACTATTCCTCGAAAAACCAGAAAGAAAAAAAAAAAAAAGGAAAAAGAAAGGAATGGGGAAATAACAGCAGAGAAATGAGGTAGGAATGAGAGGGAGAGTACACTGATTGTATATAGGAAGCTTAGTAGAACACACAACAGAATGGGTTTAGAAACATACAAAACAATCATAAAACCCGAGTAATGGAAAAACAAAAGCAAGATCATTAAGAGGTATTTATACAGGTCCAGGAGATGGCTCAGTGGGTAAAGCGTATGCTATGCTACTGTGAGGACCTGAGTTGATCCCCAAGAACCCACATAAAGCCAGGTGCTGTGGCACACATTGGTAATTCCAATGGGGAGATGGGAGCAGAAAAGTTCACAGGCCTGCTGGCCTGACATACACATCAGCAAACAATAACAGACTGTCTCAAATAAGGTAAAAGGTTAGGATCAACTCTTGAGGTTGTCCTCTGGCCGCCATATGTGTCCTGTGACATATACATCCACGTTCAAACACGCATGCACACACAAGGATTTTTAAAAGAGGGTTATGCAAGAGTGAAGATAAATGCTTAAAATCTAAGTAAAATTTTAAAAAAGTATTATCACAGCTGTCAGTATTTTGCCCTTGCTGAAATGGAGTCTGAATTCCTGCCCTCTGTGAAGTGTCATGCAGCAAGTTGTGCTGGTAGGAAGATGCAGTTTGCAATTCCAGTTCAAATCTATGAAACCCAATTTGGGGTAGACAGTGCCTAGATGAAGTCTAAACGAATTACTTTGGGATTTTCTAGCATTATAGTTCTCTGTTCCAGAACTGTTACTCGCCGAGGCAGTGGCAGTGACAGGGTTCTCCAGGGTATCCGGGAGGTGCATAGCCTCTTCTAATATGTCTGTCGAAGGTGTAGCCTGGCCCTGGTCACACCTATGTAGTTTGTCATTCAGTATTGGTAGAGGTGGCACTTAGGAGCCCTTGCTGGCAGTTCCAAGTTCCTGCTGACCTCAGTGAGAGCTATGAGGGAGCCCCATGTGCTCACCTATAGTAGAGTGCCCTTGCCTGCAGTGGTCAGAGAGGAAGTCGAGTGCTCTGCTCCACAGTTCTTCCCCTGTTCTTACTTGAGCCACAGTCTCCCAATAATCCTGGAGTTTGCTGTTTTTTTTTTTGTTTTGTTTTGTTTTTTGTGTGTGTGAGCTCTGGTGAGTCTCAGGTCTCTGCTCCTGTACTGGACTGGGGTTACTGATGCACAAGGCCACACCCAGTGGTATGTAAGGGTCCTGAGCATAAACTCAAGTGGTCTCTCATGCCTCCCAAGACCCTCACATGTACAGGAAGTCCTCTTAACCACTCTCTAGTCTCTACTCTGAATTTCTTTTTTTTTTTTTTTTTTGGTTTTGCAAGGTAGGGTCTCACTCTGGTCCAAGCTGACCTGGAATTAACTATGTAGTCTCAGGGTGGCCTCGAACTCTTGGCGATCCTCCTACCTCTGCCTCCCGAGTGCTGGGATTAAAGGCGTGCGCCACCAAGCCTGGCACTACTCTGAATTTTTGATGCTTCAAATTTGACTATTTTTCTTGATAGAAATAAACACCGTATATTCTTCATTCGAAGCCTGACCCTTTCAAGGTGTAATTTTAGCACAAAAGCTTGTTAGGCACATACACACACAAAGTATCTCAGATGATGAATTGAGAGATAAATGTTACTTTCTCTGGAAAATGTCTTCTATAGAGTTAGGGAGATGGCTTATTTGGTAAAGTGCTTGTCTCACAGGCATGAACACCTGAGTTTGATCCCCAGAATCCATGTAAAAGTGTTTGGTGTTTTTAATTCTAGCGCTGAGGAAGTGGAGATAGGAGGATCTCTGGGGCTCAATGGCCAGCAAGTCTAAGCTCATTGGTGAGTACAGGCCAATGAGAGACCTTTTTAAAGGTAGGTGGAAGTTCTAACAAACGACCCCCAAGGCTGTCCTCTGGCTGGCGTGCGCGCGCGCGCACACACACACACACACACACACAAACATAAAGAAAGGAAGAAAATGTCTCCTATAGGGTTGTACAACTCCTTGACTGAAAGATAAACCTAATGAAATGGGAAATTCCAATGAAAATATCTGTATCATTTTTAAATTAAAATGAAATATATCACAAGGTTTGGTGGCATTCAGAAGTGGAAGCAGGAGAATGACTACTTTGAGGACAGCTTGGAATACAAAGTGAGACCTTGTCTCAAAACAGAACCAGGATAAGGTCACTGCTTATCATGTAGCACCTAAGCAGTCTGAGGTAGCAGAGCAGATTTTGTTTCAATCTTCCTGCCGGGATCTGTATTGTGTTTGGCTACATGACAAAGACAAGGGGGAAAGGTCCACCCTTGTGAGGAACCAGCATGCTCACACATGCACAGACAAGGACAGAGCTGTGCTGGACGGAGAGGATCACACCTGTGTGGGAGACACTGCTACTCCCTGGGTCACAAGAGCAGCTAACGTACTTCTGATAAGCTACTTACAGGAGCGCACTGCAGTGGGGGCAGGTGCTGCTGAATGGTGGACCTACCTCTCAGAATCTCCTTCTTCTAGCTGCCTTCTGCAGAGTGACCTGAGACAGCTGTGGCCAGGGAGATTAAGCACAAGTCAAGTACGGGGTGGGGCTACCAGATAGGAAATCTTTAGCCTCCCTGCCATTCAGCAGACAGACGCCTTCACCCCTGATCATTCTATTTCTTGCCAAGGCTACAGCCAAGGTGCCTGGAGACCCAGCTCCCATCATGGGACTGTGTGCCAAGCACGCAGTTGAAAACATACTAGGGAAGGTAAAACAGAAAGAAAAGAGAGTAAGTGCCTGGCAATACCAGATACCTAGTCACCTGAACCATATTTATATCACCCAAGTAGGCTTTGTACAAACTTTCAGTCAAATGCACTCCTAATTTGTGTGATAGTCTCTGGTGACTAAAGTTTCTTCTGTCTACAAATGTACAGTGGTGTGTTTTGAATATAAAATGTTTCCCACAGGCTCACATGTTTGAACATTTGGGCCCCAGCCAGTATTGCTATTGGAACATCTGTAGGAGGTGGAGCCTTGATGAGGGAGGGAGCTCCTGAGGTTTTTCGTCTGGCTCCACTTCCTGTTCACTTACTTCTGCTTCTGGCTGAAACGTGGTATGTGAGCCTGCCATGCCTTTCCTGCTATGATGGACTCTTGAAACATGAGCCAAAATAAACCCTTTCCTTCTTTACATTCATAGTAACAAGTAGTGTGATTTCCTGAAAGAAACCGTTTCCCATGTAAGTCACTTCTCCTAACAGATACTTAAGATTGCCTCATTGGAGAAACACACCTGCCACAGAATAGTGTCTTTAAAAGACAAAAGAGAACTAAAGAGATGGCTCAGTGGTTGAGTGTACGTCCTGCGCAAGTGTGAGTGTCTGGGGGGCCTGAGACTGCCTAGGTTCAAGAAATCTCTAATTCTTAGGTAAAATATCTAGGCACAGACCTGCAACCTCAGTGCTGCAAGGGAGCAGGGACCCAAGACTCTACCGAGCCCAGCAAGCTCTGAAAACAATTAAAAATAAGAGAGAGGGCTGGAGAGATGGCTTAGCGGTCAAGGCACCTGCCTCCTAAGCCTAAGAATGCTGGTTCCAAACTCCAGTGGTTCCAATCTCTAGGTCCCACGTTTAGCCAGATGCAAAGTGACGCAAGGGTGCAATGCTGCACTTGACCACAAGGGGATGCACGCATCTGGATTTCGTTCGCAGCAGCTGAGAGGCTGCTGGTGCACCCATCTCTATCTGTCTTCCTCTCCCTCTCTGTCTCTCTCCAAAAAAAATAAGAGAGAGGGGGCTGGAGAGATGGCTCAGTGATTAAGGCACCTACCTGCAATGCCTAACAACCTGGGGTTTGATTCCCTAGCACCCATGTAAAGCCAGATGCACAAAGTAGTGCATGCATCTGGAGTTCATTTGCAGTGGCTAGAGGCGCTGGCAAGCCCATACACTCACTCCCCCATTATCTTTCTGTATGCAAATAAATAAATACAATACTTTTAAAAAGAGAGAGAAAAACAAAGACACAGACAGACAGACTCCAGCTCATAAACAAGAGCAAGCTGATGAGCAACGGAGCAGGATACACGATGTTGCACTCTGGCCACCACAAGCAAATGACTACTGCCACAGGGGAGCACATGGATGCCGCACATATACTACATTACATGTGTATACATGTAATAATACTAACACAAGAGTATTAACACATGAAAGTATAAGAACACAAAAGTCCCAAGGCACTAAAATAACAATGTCAGTGGCAATCTACCTTAGAAATGTTGCTTGAATGACTCATGGAGTGTCCCAAAGTCTTCTCATTCTGCAAAGAAAGGTGAAAAGATGGTAAGTATTAAGCTTTGATTAAAATGTGCAAAGAACAAATAGCTGATTAAATTAGTCCTTCTAACAAATTATTCCTGAACTAAACACAAAATTCTATGCACTACATATGTGCAACCAGATATAAGACGTATAGAAAATTGAACACACACACACACAAAAAGAAAAAGAAAAAAGTCCCTGTCCCAAAGGAACTTGCTAGGAAAGGAACACTAATTTGGAACTGACTGTAAAAACAAGACACATTCAAATGCACAGTTCAGAGGTGAGATGTGCGTTCCATTGTACGTAACATAGTCGCTGTTAGGAAGAGCCACTTCTCACGTGGAACTTTTTAAGAACTTCTTACCTGGCCTTTCTGCTTTTAGGCTAACCTCCTCAATACATAACAGTTATGGACTAAACTGTTTCCTCTCCAACACATTCATGTATTGAAGGCCTAAACCCTTAGAAAACGACTGTGGCCATATGTGGAGATGGGTATCCTTTGAAGAGGAGACTAAATTATAAAGAGGTCATTAGAGAGGACCCAAATCCAGTATGCCCTGTATTCTTTTTTTTTTTTTTTTTTTTTGTAGAGACACAGAGAGAGACAGAGAGAGGGGGAGAGGAAGACAGAGATGGGCGCGCCAGCAGCCTCTCAGCTGCTGTGAATGAAATCCAGATGTGTGCACCCCCTTGTGGTCAAGTGCGGCATTGCACCCTTGTGTCACTTTGCATCTGGCTAAACGTGGGACCTGGAGGTTGGAACCGCTGGAGATTGGAACCAGTGTTCTTAGGCTTAGGAGACAGGCGCCTTAACCGCTAAGCCATCTCTCCAGCCCCTGTATTCTTTTAAAAAATATTTTAGGGCTGGAGAGATGGCTTAGCGGTTAAGGCATTTGCCTGCAAAGCCAAATGACCCCGGTTCAATTCTCCAGGACCCATGTAAGCCAGATGCACAAGGGGCGCAGGCATCTGGAGTTCGTTTTCAGTGGCTGGAGGCCCTGGTGTGCCCATTCTCTCTTTCTTTCTGTCTCACTCTCTCTCTCTCAAATAAATAAAGAAAATATAAAAAAATGCTTTATTGATTATTTATTTGCAAGGAAAGAGAGAGAGAAAAGAGAGTGTGAGTGAGTGTATGGGCATGTCAGTGCCTCTTGCCACTCCAAACAAACTCCAGACACATGTGCCACGTTGTGCATCTGGCTTTAATATGAGTACTGCAGATTAGAACCTGGGCCATCAGGTTTTGTAAGCAAGTGTCTTTAACCACTGAGCCATCCCTTGATCTCAGGACTGGTATTCTTTTTAACAAATTTTTTGTTTATTTATTTATTTAAGAGCAACAGACAGAGAGAGAAAGAGGCAGATAGGTAGAGAATGGGCACACCAGGCCTTGAGCCACTGCAAAAGAACTCCAGATGCATGCGCCACCTTGTGTATCTGGCTTACATGGGTCCTGGGGAATCAAGCTTTGAACTGGGGTCCTTAGGCTTCACAGGCAAGTGCTTAACCACTAAGCCATCTCTCCAGGCCCCAGGACTGGTATTCTTTTAAGAAGAGATTAGGGCACAATGCTATCAGAGGAAGGACTGTGCAGATGAAGCAAGAAGATGACCAAAGCTGTAAGTCAAAAGACGGAGGCCCCCAAAGGAAGCTAATTTTGTTGGTACCTTAGGCTGAGACTTCCACACTCACGAGGATGAGGAAGGTTTAAGCCACCCAGTCTGTGGTGCCTTGCTGCAGCAGCCCAGGAAGCAAATACGTGATACGCTTTTGTCTTACTGAGGACTCAAATTAGTTTAAAAAAGAAACTACAAAAGGAAGAGAAAAGCTTCAATCTTTATATTTTCTTTTAAGTTCATAGATAGTGTACTAACAATGGAGAAGGCTAAAATATTAAAATACTGCTATCATTCAAAAGTACAAAGGAGACAGCAGATACTTTAAAACTTTCTGTCATTCAAAAGTACAAAAGAGGGGTTGGAGAGATGGCTTAATGGTTAAGGCATTTGCCTGTAAAGCCAAGGGATCCCAGTTCAAATCTCTAGGACCCACATAAGCCAGATGTACAAGGGGGCACATGCATCTGGAGTTCGTTTGCAGTGGCTAGAGGCCCTGGTGTGCCCATTTTTCTCTCTCTCTCTCTCTCTCTCAAATAAATAAATAAATAAATTTTTAAAGTACAATAGAGATAGCAAATAATTTAAAAACTCCTTTGAGGAACACTTTCCACTCCACCCACTGACCCCTGCATAAAGATAATTAGACATGAAGTCTGGAGTGTGGCTATGGTACTGCATACCAAAGGCCCTACCTACCTCTGGTCAGCAGCACTGGGGGCAGGGAGTGTGGAAAGCTAGTCTTCAAAAAAATCTGAATGTTCCCCTTCTCCTCAACCCACTAAATGTTACATTTTGGTACTCTTGCCTTTAATGCTCAATATCTCTACAATGCTGATGGGGTTATTTCCAGTTTACTTAGTTGGTCTGTTAATCAGCACTTCTATTCTGGAAATGTTCTTTTCTTTTACTTTTCAGAAATGTACTCATGAAAAATTTTAATATTTTTATTGGATTTTATTAGATTTTTTTATTTTATAAATATAATTACAAATAGAAATATAGGTCTCTTTAAGAGTATAACACAGGGCTGGAGAGATTGCTCAGTGGTTAGCTGGCAAAGCCTGATGGCCTGAGTTTGATTCTCCAGTTCCAGATGCTCTAAGTGGCACATGCATCTGGAGTTTGTTTGCAGCAGCAAGAGGCCCTGGTGCACCATTCTCTCTCATTCTCATTCTCTCTCTGCTTTAAACAATGTAAATAAACTTCAAAGTATAATATAGACACTGTTATTATGTATTTAGCCTTAATATGAAGACTTTTTTCCATTAAGCCAACTTGTTACAATGGAAAATAATGAAATTATAAAGTATATTCAAAGTGTATGCAGGAGGGCACCAAAGAATCTCAGGCTTGATTGAGATTTTTATTCAGTCATGTTATTCACACATTCACTTACTGAGAATGGATAAGCTCTGTCCATACAGCAGGGAAATCTATATGCATTCAAGTCTCACTCATGAACCCAGATGTATTATGAAGAAACAAAGATCACTACTGTAAATCCAAGCTTCAAGGTTGATCTGTTGATGATTTACCAGCAGATTTTGCTAGTCCACTAAAGTAAAATTAAAATACTCTATCTTTGATTATATGCATAAAAAAGCCAATGTCACACTACCTGCTACCCAAAAAAAAGAGCAGCCAGATTAATACCACATGGAAATCTACAGAGAAGATGTGAAGTGCTAAGAGAACCATGTTCTGATATCATGGCATAGAGAATGGACACAGGGGTAGACAAGGCCTTGCTCTTAAGCTGTAACATGATTGATCTGAACTGAGAGGTAAAACTGCTCTTTACACGATGAACCTATGTAAATTTGATGATGCACATGCTTGGGCTGCAAGGTCACTGAGAAATCCTGCTAGAGCTGAGCTGAAAACCTCCATGTAGACTAGCTGACAGAAAACTGGAAAAAGCTATGCTGCATGCAGTTCCATGGGAGAGAGAGAAGTCATCAGCGGAAATAAACAACAGTGGACACTGTAAGCTTTAAGTTGGGCCAGCCAGGCCAAATGAGCCAATGGGTGCAATAATGGCATGTCTGTTATGGGGGAAAACCACCATTCTCTAATTGAATTGGAGGCCTGTTTCATGGGAGGAAATACATTCCTGATACTGAAAACCTACGAGGGGGGAAAGGTATGAGTCCTAGGGGTGTTAACACCTGCTGGTGTCTGGCTAAATGTATATACTATGCTCACCAAACTGCCCAGTAAGCACTTCTCTTAATGTTCACACCCATGTGGTAATGCTACTCTTCCTTTTGGTTAGAGAAGCTTCTCTTCTCAGATGGAGGTGACCTTGGGATGACTCAAGGCACCACAGTGCTGAGAAGAAGGGACAGAGGAGTGCTCAGCACTGAAACATCTCAAACACACCTCCCAAGGATCAGGGTCCATTGACCGGAAGCATATAAGAGCCAAAGGAAAGATAGGACTCCTTACAATACAATCTTCCATTCACAAAGTGGCCTGGATATCCATGTCCAGCACTACCTACACAAGACCAGTACAATAGGAGGAAAAGATGATGACATCAAAATGAAAGAGAAGCTGATTGAAAGAGGGAGGGGGTATCATGGAAAGTGGAGTTTCAATAGGGAAAGTGGGGAGAGGGAGGGAATTACCATGGTTTGTTGACTATAATTAAAATGCAACCTCCTTGTCAGTGCTCCAAACACAGACTTGGGGTAACCGGATGGAAGCCTTAAGTTCCCAACATGGTAGCACTGAATAAGCCTCCTCTCTGGCTTACTATTCTTAAGCATCTAATAGATATATTAAGTGGCATCAGCCAAGGCTGTCGAGCTACCAGATCATGTGCTTTTGCCCCATCATGCCCTGTCACAGTATGTGGCACAAGCAGAATGTCCCTTAGGGGCAGAACCTGGGAAGCCAAGTACTATTAAGAAGACAATGAGGTGAAAGACTGACCAAGTCTCAAGGGTTCTATATAAATGAGTCAAAAATCAAACTTTCATGTGGGTGTCTCCCTGCCAGGACCAGCCATTAAAAAACAAAATACAGGGCTGGAGGGATGGCTTAGCTATTAAACATTTGCCTGCAAAGCAAAAGGACCCTGATTCAATTCCCCAGGACCCATGTAAGCCAGATTCACAAGGGGACGCATGCATCTGAAGTTCGTTTGCAGTGGCTGGAGGCCCTGGTGCACCCATTTTCTCTCTCTCTCTCCCTCTCCCTCTTTCTCTGTCAAATAAATAAATAAAAATATTTTAAAAAAATACAGGGCTGGAGAAATGGCTTAAGTGGTTTAGGCGTTTGCTTGCAAAGCCTAAAGACCCAGGTTCGATTCCCCAGGACCCACATTAGCCAGAAGGACACGGTGGCACATGCATTTGGAGTTTGTTTGCAATGGCTAGAGGCCCTGGCATGCCCATTCTTTCCCCTCCCACCTGTCCCCTCTCTCAAATAAATAAATAAAATATTCTTAAAAACCAAAATACAGCCAGGCGTGGTGGCGCACACCTTTAATCCCAGCACTCGGGAGGCAGAGGTAGGAGGATCGCCATGAGTTCAAGGCCACCCTGGGACTACATAGTTAATTCCAGGTCAGCCTGGGCCAGAGTGAGACCCTGCCTTGAAAAACCAAAAAATATATATATATCCATGAGCAATAAACATTACTAACTACCTACTCAATATCCACCTCCTTTCCCATCAACAGACCCCTAACTCTGTTCTGAGCAGCCAAGGGAAAAGCTAAAAAAAAGCTTTTCCATACAACTTTTTAGTTAAGGGAAAATAAGGAAGTTCATCCTAAAGAAATTAACACACATTTTGCATTCTTGGTATGGGTACTGTCCATTTATACAGAATTACATCTTTGTTATGCAGACTGGAACGGCAGAATACATAGAAGTTTCCATGAACCATGAAAAGGAAAAATACATTCTCAAAGTCTCAAATGGTTTAATATCAGAACCCCTTTACATTACAAAAACAAATAAGGATCAACAAAATCTTTTGCTTGTAAGTTATATCTATTGATACTTTCCATGTTAGAAATTTATATGCTAAATTTAAAAATAGTGTTAACATAATAAACTCAAACTACATAAATGTTAACTTATCATTAAAATAATAAACTCAATATGCTAATATATAGAGAGAATTAAAAACAATTACTTTCCCACACCAAAATTTTGTTTTATATTTTGGTAAACCTAATTATCATCTGATAGAAAACAGCACATCCAGCTGTATGCTTGTATATTCAGTTTCTTATATGGTGCTTTTGTAAAGATGATTTTAAGTGAAAATATCTGATATCCTATAGATTAAAAATAAGTCACAGCCAGGCTTCGCCTTAGCAAGTGAGGCTGCCATTTGAAGGTCTACCGAGCCTACTACAAATTTACCCTCGGAGATGTTAAGGCCTTGAAGAAGAGAAACAGCATTCTTATCTCCAGTCTTCTCAGGATCTGTCTGGTATGAATCTGAAACTTGTTCCCTACAAGTTCAAGTTGCAAAAGGGTGGTCCCCAAAAGGTGGCCATATTTTAGGAAGTTGTGGATCCTATTAGGAGGGGCACCTGGCTGGGGGCTTTTAAGAGGAGTATCCTGCCATCCGTTTATTTGCTGCTCTTCTGTTTCCTAGTCCTGCCAGGCTTTCCCTGCCACGATGGACTCCAAGCTAAATTAAACCTCTTTCCTGTCCTAAATTGCTTCTGATCGGTTATTCATTCACAGCAATGAGAAAATAACTGATATGCTATATCAGAATAATTATAATTTGGGTTATCAGTCCTTCTTTCAAGTAAAATAATATATATTCCATCAAAAATAAAGTGGCTAGAGGCTGGGAACATGGCTTAGCAGTTAAGGCGCTTGTGTGTGAAGTCTAAGGACTCAGGTTCAATTCCCCAGGTCCCATGTAAGCCAGATGCACCTGGAATGTATCTGCAATGACTGGAGGCCCTGGTGCATCCATTCTCTCTCTCTCTTTCTCTTTCAGCCTCTTCCTCACTCTCTGTCCAATAAATAAAATAGATTTTTAAAAAGTGGTTAGTTCAGCTAGTTATTCAATCACACAAAAGCTTTGCCTTGGGACAACCACTACAGTACACAGCTGAAAAGCCTTTTAAACCAGATATGCAAAAGATATGTAAAAGATATGCAAAGAAGTAGTAACCCATAATCCACAGTGAATACATTAGCCAATGAAGTGGACACACAAGTAAAGGGCATCAAAATGTTATTTGTTAAATTAAATTGTTAAAAATCTTTCAACATTTTCAATAAATTTGAGACATAACAAGAAATAAATTCATTAGCACCACAGAAAAAGTAAAAGAATCTCTAAACATGTTCAATATTTCATATAAAAAAATGAAAAATGGAGACAGAGGTAGCAGAATACAGAAGAGAGGCACCTGGGAGCACATACAAACACAAAACACAAGTAAAGGAATTGGGGACACAGGTCACTAAGGCTGACCTGGCTATGGCTGCTGCCACCTGCCAAATCTGCCAATTGCAGAGACCGGCTCTGAGCCCTGGATATGGTAGCATTCCTTGGCTGACCAGATAGCAACTTGGTGGCAGGTTGACTACACTGAACCACTTCCATCATGGAAAGGGCAGCGTGTTGTCCTTACTGGAATAGACACTTACTCGGGGTATGCATTTGCTTTTCCTGCACATAGTGCTTCTGCCAAAACTACTATCCGTGGGCTTACAGAATGCCTTATCCACTGTCATGGTATTCCACACAGCATTGCCTCTGACCAAGGAGCTTACTTCACAGCCAAGGAAGTATAGAAGTGGGCTCTTGATTATGGAATTCACTAGTTTTATCATGTGCCCCAGCACTCTGATGCAGCTGGCTTTATAGATCAGTGGGATGGCCTTTTAAAGAAACAGTTACAGCACCAACTAAGTGGCAATAGCTTGCAGGGCTTGGGGAGTGTCCTCCAGCAGGCTGTATTTGCTCTGAATCAGCATCCTATATATGGTGCTGTTTCTCCTATAGCCCGGATTCACGAGTCCAGGGATCAAGGGGTAGAAATGGGAATGGTCCTACTTACTATCACCCCAGATGACCCATTAGCCCAGTAAAAATAGAAAACTATAGACCGATATCACTAATGAGCTTAGACACAAAAATGCTCAATAAAACCCTTGCAAACCAAATAAAAGAATACATCAAAAGCACCATCCACCTTGATCAAGTAAGTTTCATCCCAGGGATTCAGGGATGGTTCAACATACAGAAATTCATTAATGTAATTCACCACATAAGAAACTTAAACACAAGAATCACATGATCATTTAAACAGATGCAGAATAAGACCTCTCCATTAATCTTTTCCCATAATAAACAAGCTACTCAAAATCTCAAGCATGGGACCCTCTTGAGAAGACTGAAACTCCTCTTGAGACCAGACTGAGCTCTCCCTACTTAATTTGAGTGGAGTGGTATTTATATGTTCTTGTCATTTTCAAAGAAATAAGTCAGAGAGAAGAGACACAGGAAGTAGAAAGTTTTATTACAGGAAATTAAATACACACTCAAGAGGAGCTCCAGACTTCTCAAGAGGGTCCCATGCTTGAGTTCGATCCCCAATACCTACAGAAAGATGCCTTTCATAGCATAGCAGTGTGGCTCTGTAATCCCAATGGTTCAGAGAAGGAGCCTGGTGGACCCCTGGGGCTCACTGGCCATCCATCCCATCTAGACTAACTGATGATCTCCACTGACAAACCCTGCCCCACAGGGTGATAGTGTTCCTGAAGATAACACATGGAGTTGTCCTCTGGTCTGTGCATATACCTGCAGAAACACCAGCACCTCCACACACATGAGCATGCACACACAGCACACACACACACAGACAAAAGTGTTAAAATATGCATTTTTAAAAAAAGAAATCAAATTCACATGATAAAGGCCAGCCTTTATCAAATTAACTTAATATTTATAGTTTAAAAAGAATAGCTACATTTCACTGATTTATTAGTGTTAAGTAAATGATAGATTTATAACCTACTTACATATGTCATTCCTACATTTACATAGGTTTTCTGATTTCTAAGCTAGCATAACTTAAAACTCAAGATAATATAACATAAATTTGAATTCAACTAAATTTAATCATTATTTTATGAACCTGCATTTCAAAAGTAATTGTATCAGTTTGAGGATAATTTGCTTAAATCTTTGGGTAACTTAGGAATTGGGCCTAATATTAATATGAATTAACTTTTGGGATGCTATTGCTAAGAAGGGAGGGTAAGGAGGAAGAGCAGTGAAGAGCAAAGTGAAGGGAGGGGAGGAAGAAAAGGCACAAAGATAGACCATGCTTTGGTTACAGAACATGGAGAAATCAAGCTGAAACTGAGCTGTAAGCTTTCATGGTGCTCAAAGGTGCTATGCAGGCTGCTGGGGAAAAACAACATCAACAGTCTTAACCCAGCTAAGACTGTGCTACAGAACCAACTAGTAGCATGGCTGTTATGTGGGCAGCCAAGAGCTTTCTGATTGGATCTGCCCCTTCCTCCACAGAAGATAAACTCATGCCTGAGCCTGAAAACCTGGTCAAAAGCTTGTGGCTGAGAAGGAAGGCCAAAGGCCCTGGGTGTGTGGGGAATGACTACTCCTGTTGTTCTGGGGAAAGAAAGAGGGCACAGAGGAAAAGGAGGGAAATCTCTTCTATGAGATCTCTTCTCTGGAAGCCTACAGATACACTGTGTTTCACTGGAAAACTATTTACAATTCTTCTTCAACTATAAGGGACAGATGGTTAGATGATGACAGATGACAGAATTAGGAATTGGTTTTCAAACCTACAATGTGCCCTGGGACACTTCTAATTGAACCCTACATATAACTACTAGTGCTGGGGAAGACCCACTGAATATCTACGGAAAGTCTTGCACAGTCTCTCACATTTTAAAATAAACTCTAACATGGAGATGATGAAAACTACAAGTATTCCCCTTACAATGGTTGTGGCAAATTGGAAGTTTAGTTTCAAGTTATTTCTCATTTTACTATATTGAAAAAGGCAAACAAAATGTGTTTTAAATATTATTTTTAAAAAATCATGAAGCCAGACATGATGGCACATACCTTTAGTCATAGCAATGAAGTGCTGAGGTAGGAGGAGCACTGTGAATTCAAGGCCAGACTGAGGATATAGACTAAGTTCCAAGTCGGGCTGGGCTAGAGTGAGACACTGCCTCTAAAAAGAGAAGAAAAAAAAGTCACAGGAGTGAGGAGATGGCTCAGAGGTTAAAGGTACTTGCTTGCAAAGCCTGGTAGCTCAGATTCAATTCTCCAGCCACCCATCTAAAGCCAGACAGGTATTCATTTGAGTGGCAAGAAACGGGTGCTCACAGATGAACACACACACACACACACACACACACCCGTGATCAGTGCAAAGGACAGTTATAGGCCCACAAAACTCATAAACTTAAGTCCCAACCTCCATGTGACACTCTTTAAAGACAGAGTTCTAAGAGGAAATGAAGGTTAGATGAGGTCATAATGGTGCAGACACTAATGCACTAGGACGGGGTCCTTAAAAGAAGAGAAAGTGACAGCAAGGATGTGCACACAGAGGAAGGGCTGTGTGAGGGCGGCGAGGACAGCCACCTACAAGTAAGAAAGTCCTGAGATCTGCCTCCCAAGTGCTCGAATTAAAGGCATGCACCACCATATCCAGCTTTTTAAAAAACATATTTTATTATCTATTTATTTACTTGAGAGAGAGAAAATAGGCACACTGGGGCTTCCAGCCACTGCAAGCAAACTCTTCACATGCACCACCTTTTGCATCTGGCTTTACATGGGTACTGGGGAATCAAGCCTGGGTCCTTAGGCTTTGTAGGCAAGTGTCTTAACTGCTAAGCCATCTCTCCAGCCCCCTGGGTGTTTTTTGTTTTTTGGGGGGGGTGGTTCTGAGGTAGGGTCTCACTCTAGCCCAGGCTGACCTGGAATTCACTATGTGATCTCAAGGTGGCCTTGAATTCACAGCAATCCTCCTATCTCTGCCTCCCCAGTGCTAGGATTAAAGGCGTGCGCCACCACGTTTGGCTTGTTTTTTAACTTTTAAAAACTTTTAATTTTAATTTTTTGGGAGTGTGTGCATGTGTACATGTGTGTGAATGCATGATCATGTGTGAGTGTGGGCATGTGTGTGCCACAGCATGCTTATGGAGGTTAGACAACAACTAGTGGGTATTGGTCCTCACCTTCCACTTCATTTCTGAGACAGTGGTTCATTCTTCATGTTCATTACTGCACTCACCAGGCCAACTGACCCACGAGCTTCCAAGGTTCTGGGAAATTCTTTTGTCTCCACTTCCAATCTCGCCATCAGCATGCTGGGATTATAGAAATTTGCTTCTGGCTTTCATCTGGGTGCTGGGGATCTCAACTCGGGTACTCCGGCATAAGTACTTTATCCACTGAACCATCTCTTCGGCCCTCGATTTTTTTTCTTACAATTTAATTAAGCAGTAATATAACAAGCACTAGAATATATATGGATGACCAAGCACAGGGCCATAACAGCAAACGTGTTCTGGGGCTATTTATCTAGTTTTCAGAATTTAGCTTTCTCTTTTACGCAGCAGGCTTTATCAGGGTGATTAACAAAGACGACACCTGAGAGAGAGTTCCCAACTGCAGTGTGGTTTAGGGGAAACATGCTGCTCTTCTAACGTCACTGAGCACCCAATATGTTTCAGTTTAAACACCTGAAGTTATAAGTAAATGGATGCATAATTTCCTTTTCTTAAATAAATTTGTATTTATCTGAGAGAGAATGGGCACACCAGAGCTTCTAGCAATTGCAAACAAACTTTAGATGCATGTGCCACCTTGTGCATCTGGCTTAAGTGGGTCCTGGGGAATCAAACCTTTTTGGCTTTGCAGGCAAGCACTTAACCACTAAGCCATCTCTCCAGCACCCCCATAATTCCCTTTTTATAAAGACTGACAAAAGAGGTAGCATACAGTATGGTATGATTAGATTAATAATCTTCCTAGCAATGTATTGAAGAATGTAACCTTTTTCAAATGCATTTTCCATGGAGTATTCTTCAGCCATTTTTATATCTGAATATTAAATAAGATTTTGTTGTAAACAAATTTGCTGAAAAAGTTCTTTGCATTTAATATTTTTTAAAAAGGTTAGCTTTATAAACAGTAAGATGAACAGATAAGTGCCTATTCTTTACAACTATCTATCAAATAAACACATAAAACCTTGAAGCTGAAATAAACTATATCAGTACAAGTCAAAATTCATTTGGTATAAAGGTATTACTGAAATTATAATACCACTTCTACAATGTTATTGAACAGAAGCCTCTTCAACAAGAATGTACTCCTTTAGAAATGTATCTACTGTTCCCCAATAGGAGCCAAGTACTCCAAGCCCTTAAGAGCGGGGGGAAGGGTGGACAAAACAAAGATGAATGCATTTGTAGGGCTTAAGAAAACGGAGCAGGAGAGCTGGGCACAGTAGCAGATGCTTGTTATCCTAGTACTAGGGAAGTTGAGACAGGAAGATTGCCATTTCAAGGCCAGCCTGGACTATATAGCAAGATTCTATCTCAAAAAGAGATGTGTATTGGATTTGACCCAGAGTGTCCCACAGCTCAGAAGCACGTGACAGTCTCAGCAGGTAATAGAGGTAGCACATGAAAAATCAGACAAAGCAAGTGGCAACGTCAGAACTGCTATGTCAATGAAATTACATGCCTGGCTTGCATGCTTGTGTACACACAAACACACACACACAAGCATGCATGCACACACAGTAAATAATACCAACAATCAGAACAAAGCCCCTTTCTTCCATCTTCTATGTAATTTCCCAAACACTGCACAGAAAGAATTAAGGTGGCATCTGCAAAGCAACACTTCCTCTAGAAAACAGCAACAGAGTCTACAGCTACAGTCCCTCAAATCGTGAACTAAGTGATCTTTCTCAGGACTCTCCAAGGTGTTAAGTCCATGATTTAAAATGAAATGGGAAATGTGAGTCAGTACAAAGATTCTGTTACGTTCAGAAGGTACCATAAGAATGCTACGTGCTTATTAGGTTAGGAACACTTCCCACAGATTCAAGGAACAGCTTTGTTAGAAACAGTGTGCACCATCGACAATGTGAACCTTGAAGCTAGTCTGGTTGGGCACCTCACAGGGAAGAACCCTTAGGTTGCAGAAGGTCTTAATGCATCTCTGCGTTCAGTGAGAAACCTAGGCACTGCTGACAGGGCACTCACTTCTTTCTCCTACCTGAAGCTCCATTTTCCAGCAGGAATGCATGGGCGTGTCCTCAGCGCAGCAGCAATCCCCTGCAGCATGGTGTCCCTGCTTCACACTGAGGGACCTGCTCTGGCTGAACAACAGCAGCTGCCCTATAGCAGCCAGCAGAAGCACATTGTGGTGCTGCTGTGCTTGGAAGAGCTTACTAAAGCCTTCAATGTAATGCTCCTGTGATCAAACTGGACTAAATACTTCTCCACCTGATTTCCAAGGAATGAGGTGGTTAATGAATAATTCATGATTTCACTTCTGCTCTGTGGTCCTCCCACAGCGTATGCAATATAAAGACTCTAAGCTATACTTGCTGGCATGCAAGAAATGCAAGTTCAGTTTTTCAGTCAATGAGAGTAAATGGTACCAGATCTGTTTGCTCAGCTTGTATGTTAACCTATTACCCAGAATCACTTGAGAGACTGTTTTTAAAAATGTAGAAAAGGTAAATAATTAACCACAGATGTCTGGAAAAAAAACAAACAAACCTGTTTCCCATAAACCTGTCCTACACAAGGGTTAGAACGGTAGGGAAAGCAGCACAATGCTGCCCTTTGATCAGTATTACAGTTAGCCAGCTCCGGTCAACCCAAGACGACCACCGTGGTGCGGGGTGGGTGCTCTAAATATCAATGTAGGAAGTAACTGCTTCAGAAAGGAACTTTCCTGGTCGTAAGGTATAAATAACCCCTTCATTTCATTGGCATTCTTCTAGGAAGCAGATGAACATTCATTTCCCCCACTTTGTCAGTGCTTATACATTTCCACCGAAAGAGTGATGTCTACAGCAGTCTTACTCTGCTACCGAAAACAATTCCAAGAGAAGCCTGAACTATGACATGAAGGTGGCGCATTCTCCCTCCCTGTGTCCTCCATCCATAGGAAGTCCAGCCACCTATCATGTTCTCTACCTGCTCCTTATATGGTCTATTTTTTACCTGACTATTTCATTCTGTGTTTCTCTTTATTTTATGCTCTCTAGTCCTATCTCAAGTATTGGCTTTCTCAATAACTTAATATTTTTTAGCTATGGGTATGATATTTTTAGCTGCTATTAATTTATTTGTTGGTTCTTCAGGCTGGTTCTCTTAGTCCCTTCTTAGCTCTGGATTTCTTGTTTCATTCCATTCTGCAACTTCATAACACTTCTGAGCATATGCTTTATAAAATTCAAGCTCTTGTTGGTCTACTGTGCAGTACTCAGGTATCCCCTGAATATAATAGATTCTGCATCCATCCTGAGCATACACTGTGTCCACCCTGCCCTATGTGAAGAGGCTTCACCGTGGATCCTCATTGGAGCACGCGCTCCATAGAGATATCCTGTCTGGCCTTTCTCTGTGTGGTTGTGTAATCTGAAGGAACACTTTCTTATCAGTCACATGAAGAGCTACAAGCCGGTGAATTTGAGGCCACCCTGACACTACATAGTGAATTCCAGGTCAGCCTGAGCCAGGGAGACCCTACCTCTAAAAACAAACAAACAACAAACAAACAAAAATAACAATAAAAAAATTCGTTTTCCCCAAGGCTAGTCACACACACTAGAACCCCATTCTCCAAAGGCCAATTGTAAAATTTAAAAATATTATCCTAACCTCCTCTATCTGTCACTTACATATCTATTTGACATTGATCTAAGTCTCTATTTGAGAAGGGGTCCTGCCACATACTTAGAAAGGACAATACAAAGGAGCCACTAGGAATCAGAGCAGACCAGACTAGTGAGTCACCCACTTCATTTTATTGCATTAGATGACATCATTTTGTCCAACCTCACCTCTGAACAGCTATCCGTTCTTCATTGAGCCTGAACATGAAAACAAGGTATTTTCTTCTGGGTCTTTAGGTCTTCATTCTTCAGGCTCCCATGTCACTCAACTTTGATAAAATAAATCTTTATGTTCTTCTTGTGCTAATCTGTCTTTTGTTGCAGGGTTACTGACCATGAGCTTTAATGACGAATAAGAAAAGGCTCTTTTCTCTTCTTGCCCCTATCATTTCTCAATTGCACATGGGATCCCTATCCATCGGTAACCCATACTGGTCTCTTCCCTCTCTGCAGTCATTCCTTTTCTCCAAATGCTCACTAGCCACTCTCCACTCACTCTTTGAGTAAGAGACAGGGAGCCCTGCTACGAGACACTCCCATTATGCCCGTTATTTAATGGCTGTTCCTCAGAGATGCACATGTTTGACTGACTTTTCCACCTGCCTTTTTTTTTTTTCTTTTTTTGGTTTTGTGAGGTAGGGTCTCACTCTGGTCCAGGCTGACCTGGAATTAACTATGTAGTCCCAGGGTGGCCTCGAACTCTCGGCGATCCTCCTACCTCTGCCTCCCGAGTGCTGGGATTAAAGGCATGCGCCACCACGCCCGGCTCCACCTGCCTTTTATTCTGCCAGCTCCTAGCTAGTTGATGAAGATGAGATGACCAGCTCTACAGCTCCCTTCTACCTTTCTTTTCTATTTCCTTCCCAGCCCAGACATACAAAAAGTGTCTTCCAGGATGTTCTTTGTCCTAGAAGAGAAGAATTCAGGGGGCTCCCTGTGCTATTCCAAATACTCTATCACAGCCCACAGCCAACCCCTCTGTCCTGCTACAGCCATCAAGAAGTTTTCAGCCCATTTCCCACTCTTTTTTTTCCATAGAGTGTGGAGACCAGTGCATTTCCTTCTCTTCTTTTTTTCACAAGTGTGGAGACCACCTATGCCTGCTCTTTAGTTGCTCCTTACTGCATACACAGTGACTTTCAGGCTGTGCCTTGCTCTACTGACTCTATTATAAGAGTAGAATTTGGCTCCGTTTGAGTCTAAATGCAAAGGCAGGATGACTCTGCACCTCACTGTGCATGTAGACAGCACCATATGCCCAGCACCACTAATGAGGCACAGATGATTAAATATCTTCTTCCTAAAGGTAAAAAGGTATCTGAAACTTTTTAAGTAGACTGGGAACCTAAGAGCACATGGGTATATTAACACTGTACCAGAAAAACAGCTCTGAGGACTTAGTGGACACCCCAGACCAGTGAAGAGGGTAGCACCCTCGCTCACCATAGAGAGAGGGACACCTAACACTGCAATGGTGCTGGCCCACTGGCCTGTCATTTGACAAGGGCGGACAGGCAGACAGCTCCAGTCTGCCCTTGGGGCTTCAGCTCAGCTGAGTCCCATGGGTAGCATGGCCTACTCAGATTGTGGGACATCTGTCCATTTGTCCACCTATCTGTCCAAACTTGGGACTGTGCCCAGCTTCTATGACCTCCATGACCCTGCACCTAGCCTCTGCAACTCCACAGACTCCACCACGTGACCTCAGCAGCTTGCTAACAGGACTCATCAACAGCTCATCTAACTACCCGCAAGGACTCTGTCGCATCTGTGTCTGCTGTGGTTTCTTTACTCCTTTTGCAGCCATTCTGTGACATGCATGTACATATGACGAAACACAGAAAGAATTGTGTAATGTGTGATCTGAGAGTTGATATTAATACTTAAGATTTGCAAGACATGTGCATGCTTTTTAATCCCAGCACTCATGAGGCAGAGGTAGGAGAATTGCCATGAGTTCAAGGCCACCCTGACACTACATAGTGAATTCCAGGTCAGCTTGGGCTAGAGCAAAACCCTACCTAAAAAAAAAAAAAAAAAAAAAAAAAAAAAAAAAAAAAGATTATTATTAAGATTAGAATAGAAAAAAACTGTTTGCCAACAGCTAGATATCAAGGGAAATAAGGAATACTTGGCAAACTTCAGCCAAAGGAAGTGATGCAACTTGTGAATTTATTGTTATTCAATAGATTCTAACATTGTGGAAATATATAAACATGCCCATTGATGTTTCTGGCATACTATGCCCACAACACACAGCCTCTACAAGATATACAGTAAGAATGACCCTGAGCCAGGGCCTCTAAATTCTTGACAACTCTTATTTCTCTCCCTGATAAGTAGCTGTTTTCTTTGTTGAACTTACAGCTGATGTATGTATGTACATATATATATAGGTGTGTGTATATCAGTTTTTAACTATATGTTCTCATACTAAAAATGTATTTTGAAATATGGCTTTATTATTCTATCTTTAAATGGAAGGATAAGAAAAGCTAAGGAAAACAAAACAAATAATCCTAAAATGGCCAAAACAGTTGTAACAGGATCACTGCAACACAGGCACTACAATGGACACTGCTGGATGCTGACTCCCCTTGGTAGATCCACATGCCTCTCTGCTTGCTGTCATGAGAATGCTCGCCTCACGCACTCTTCCTCCCTGAGTTGTTCTGCTGACAAGTATCCATTTCATGAGGCTCCTGAAGTGAGATCTGCTAGAGACCCCTGAGAAACACCCTCCTGACCCTTGAGAGAGAATAATGGAAGCTCTTCTATGCTCTTCCTAGTGTAGGCCATGTGCAGCAAGCACTGAATGCTTCTGACGAAAGCTCCCACTACCATAAGGGAAATTTGCCTTGAGGTGAAGACCACTGACTGACACTGAACAGCAGAGGGGTGGCACAGAAGGGTGGGGGAGTCTTACATATATATGCTGGGTTAACCACACCTGAAGCCCACACCTTCTCTTATATGGATAACTGTTTATATGAGCAAATAACATCTTTCATTAAGCTGAAAGCACCCTAATAGCATTTAGACTATATTTGTAATATTAAATACTCTTGTGTTAAAAATGAGTATTTTTAATTAAATTAGCATAGAATGTCAAAGTTATTATTAAACAATGACGCATGGCTAAGGATATAGCTCATTTGGTAGAGTGCTTGCCTCGCATATGCAAAGCCCTGGGTTTGATCCCTAGCATCCCCAAAACTAGGTTTTGTGCCAGATGAAGGTGGAGGCAGGAGTATGAGTCATTCAAGAAGGTCTACATAGTGAGTTCAAGCCAATATGTGCCACAAAGGACCCTGCCTCTGGGAAAAAAGGAAAATCAGGTATGTCTGAAGGTGCTCAGAAAAATCAATGGTCTCCAGAATCAACAGAGACCCACCCCTGCAATCCCAGCATACTAAAAGCAAAAGATCAGAAATTTAAAGTTAACCTCAACTACACAGCAAGAAAAAACAAAGACATAAATATTAACTGGTCCTATCCAATCAAGAACTTGAATGTTGGGCTAAGGCAATAGCTCAATGGATACTTTCTTGTAAAGCCCACAGTCCCAGGTTTGATTCCCCAGCACCCATTTAAAGCCAGACGCACAGATGGCACATGCATCTAGAGTTCATTTGCAGTGGCAAGAGACCCTGGTGCACTCATACACACACACATTCTCTCTCTCTCTATCTATCCTCTTTTACAAATAAAAAAATTCTTTTGAGACAAGCCCAACAGACTGGCCTTTTTTATGGGGGAGAGAGAGAAAGAATGAGAATGAATGTGTCAGGGCCTCAGCCACTGTAATCAAACTCCAGACACATGTGCAACCTCATGTGCATATGCAAACTTGCATGCTTGTGTCTGAAGAGTAGAACATGGGTCCTTAGGCTTTGCAGACAAGCATCTTAAGTGCTAAACCATCTCTCCAGCCACTAAAGAAATATTTTTTAAAAAACAGGTTGAATATAACCACCCTGATGAGGCAGTCTAGGGGTAACAGCCTCCCTTCCCCCAAAAATAGAAGCAAGGAGGTGTCTTTAGGCCTATAAAGGAGAATCTGGGTCATTGCACTTTGCCAGAGGTCAGAAATATCAGAAGGGTCTAGCCTTCCCCAAAGAAGTTCCCCTTTCCTAGAAGAGCTAATCACTCCTTTCTGAGAAGGATGCACCCTTCATTGAGGATTAAGATTTCTGGAAAGACAGCAGGGTGTGGTGGTGCACCCTCTGATTCCATGACTCAGGAACCAGAGGTAGGAGGATCACCATGAGTTCAAGGCTGCCCTGAGAATTCTAGGTCAGCCTATGCTACAGTGAGACCCTACCTCGAAACACACACACACACAAAGATTTCTGGAAAGATTGCCCTTTCTCAGAAAATCTGACCTAGAACCTAATATCAGGACTGAAATAGTTCACTTAGGGGGGTCTCCCTTAAAAAACCTCAACATGGGTCTCTAGGTGGGCCTCCCCATTTTTTGGGAAACTCCTCTTGCCTTCTTCTAGGAAAAAAGCTCTGTATTCATTCATTCTCTTAAGCTTTCTATCTCCTCAGCTCTAAGCCTTCCCTATAATAAAATCTCTAAACATTACCTTCTCAATTGTCAGAATTCAAAAGACATGAATTCAGAAGGCACCAATTCCATGAAAACTTTCAGTGACTGTTGAGCTTCTGGAACCCTAGCTCCTGAGTTACTGCTTACCCACGCGCTGAAATAAAGTTCCAGTGCTCATAAAGACACCTCAAATCCCCCATTAGGTAGTTTAGAGGTGACACGGTCCTCCAAAAGTGAAAGTGAGGAATAGCCTCGAGCTTGCCCTTACAGTCTCCCCTTGCTAGAGGTCAGAGAAGAATCTGGCTTATCTTTGTATCTTGCTGCCTAAAAGAGTTCTCTCGATCTGCTTTTCCTTAAACTCAATTGGAGTCCCTCCCTAGAAAGGAGTTCTTTTTTCCTGAAGGATTAGGATTCCTGAAGAACTAAACCTGAGCTCCTACATAAAAACCTAGCATTGTCAGGGCTGGTTAGCTCAGCCCCTTCAGAACCTAGAAAAGACCCCAGTCTTGGATTCAAGGTGGGCTTGTCCATTTCCAAAAACCCCTTCTTGCCTCCTTGAGCATGAACACTCCTTTCCCTCTCTCAAATTCTATCTATAATTTAATAATCTCTCTCTCTCAACTTATCCTGACCTGTGGATTTCAATTCTTTGAATTAATAAGATCAGAACCGAGTGGCCAGACTCATTGGACGTTTTGTGTGACCTTGAGAGTCTGGTACCCTAATTCCTGTATTACAGCCCTACCAAGAGCTAAGAAAGGCTCCATCACTAGTTAAATACACCTCAAAATCCCATATGACATTGGCGTACTGGCAAGTAACGCCAATTCCTGTACCAGTAATCACTGGCAGGAATGAAGATATTATATAGAGACACTTGTCCCCTTCCTTTGGCTATTAGGACACTAAAATAACAAACCCCAAGAAACTGGAATTTCCCTAGGAGTCTCAGGCTGGGAAAAGGAAAAGACTTAAGTTAGTGCCAGCCAGAGGAGGAACTTGCCTTCTGGAAAACGATGCCACACGAACAACTAGTCAAACCACCTTGCAAGAGAGACTGGAGTCAAAACATTGATAATGAGCAAGTCCATACCCTGACCAGGACTGTGCAGTTACAAGTTCTCTTGCCTTCTGTTTACCAACAGGTTAGACCCTAAAGGTGGACTGAGGGAGGGTCACTAGACCTCGTTATTTGTTCCTCTTCCCAATGTGGCCACGTTGAATAAATCTCCTTCCTCTGTTTTTCACTATTACCCGTTTAAGTTAAAATACTGCTTTCTTTGGCCAAGTAAGGATGGGTAGCCTAAAAGTTGGGGCTGCCAGAGCCCAAACTCTGACCCAGAGAAAAAGAGAGAGAGCATATGAATGAATATGAGAATGGACACACCAGGGCCTCTTACCACTGCAAACCAACTCGAGATACATGTGCCACTTTGCATATCTGGCTTTATGCGGGTTGTGGGGAATTGAACCTGGGCACTCAGGAAACTTACTAATCCTTAACCAGAGATCACAAAACAGAAATGCCACAAGAGCAAACAAATGTCTGCACAGTATACTCTAAAGGCAAGGTAGAAAGCAGAAAGTCAGTTTGATCCCTCTCCACCTGCATTCACTGAGTCCAATGGGTTAACAAACCATGCATCGCGCTGACCTCATTACCTCCAAACTAGACAAGGTCACTGTCACCTGTTTCCCAGGACAAGGATCTGCAAGGTTTGGATGATGTGCCATTTGTGGCCTTTAGTTTTGGAAACAAAAATTTTACTTGAACACTTTATGTCCTTATACTTTGTCTTTGAGTGGTATTATACTAAAATGGTGAGGTTGAGTGGTCGTGATGGTCTGGCCCTCAAAGACACTTGTTCCATAGTGTCCCACTCAAGAGCACACTGCACAAGATCATGTCATCTAGTGACATCTTAGCTGTGTGTGCATACTCCATGCTAGTGCACAACACCAAAATCACCAAACACTTAGTGTGTCTGCATTGTTAAACAACATATTACTGTATTTGTTATCTGGTCCTTTACAGAAAAAGACTAGAAAACCTGTAAGCTATTAAATAATCTTCAAGTTAGTCTCCATAACTCACTGAATTCATTTTCCAAACTGTAGCTCAGTGACGTTTTAAGAACAAAACTGTAGTCATTCCTTGTGTGCAAAGACAAAGTCAACTGTTCCAGATAACTTCTTGCATTGTCCCCACTCAACCTTTATGCTGTAGGTATTCCATTTTAATTTCTTCTATGTTGGCCAACCTCCTATACCGCGGCTACTCAACTCAACATTTATGTTCCAGTTGTTTTATTTTAATTTTTTTGCTTTTTAAATATTTTTTATTTTTATTAATTTATGAGAGAGAGAGAATGGGCATGCCAGGGCCTCCAGCTACTGCAAGCAAAAGATGCATGTGCCATCTTGTGCATCTGACATACGTGGGTCCTGGAGGAATCAAACCTGGTTCTTTTGGCTTTGCAGGTAGGTGCCTTAACTGCTAAGCTATCTCTTCAGTCCTCTATTTTAATTTTTAATATTTATTTATTTCAGAGAAAGAAACAATGGGCATGCCAGGGTTTCTACTCACTGCAAACCAACTCCAGATGAATGTGCTACTTTGTGCATCTGGTTTTACAAGGGTACTAGAGAATCGAACCTGGGTCCTTAGGGTTTGCAGGCAAGTGCCTTAACTGCTAAGCCATCTCTCCGGCCCTATGTTAGTTTTTTCAAACTCATCTTGCTCTAATATTTGGGCCTTTAGCCTATAAATACAGCAATATGCATTTCCTCAACCCAACTCATCTACCTTGTTTCTTCTCTGTCAGTCCCTATTTTAGCTGTCCACACAAATGCCATTTTTCTTCAGGAAGCCTTTCCTGACCCCTTGGGCTTATATTTGCTGTGAAACTCCTGTCACTGACATTATCAAACTAATGTATATTCAATTATCAAAGCAGATCACCCAGCATCATGAGGACAAAGGTAGGCTTTGTGGAATTAACTATAACTACTCCTTGAACCAAGTAAAGCACTCACAGGGCTATTCAAGTACCTCGATACTCTGCATCTTGTTCTGCGAATCCAAAGCAAGAATAATCAGACTTAACCAATGGAGGTAAATCATTTACCATTTATAAGCTGAGTAAGAGTGTATCAAAATATGAAAACTTAGAAACTTACTAAAAGACAGTCTCTTCTGTGCACAATACTTGTGTGCTTGTTAGTTAATTACCAAAGAAAATGCTGGTCCTTCAGGCCCAAGTATTATTCGAGATCATAATGAATGAAATTATAATACAAATAATGAAACTTTTAAAAAGCATTCTCCCATTACCTGTTCTTCCCTCTCCTTTTCTTTGGTCTTGCTTCTGAAGACTCTAGCAGAAGTAGTGTCCTGAGAAGGAATGGCAGAGATCTGGTGCAGTGGCATGCTCATCCCAGCCTCTGATCTGGTCTCCCTCTTTATGAAAGGGAGTATCCGCTGGCAGAGTCATTTTAGGCCATGGACTTCAGCTAAGAGAAGTGAAGACAAACATGGCGGAGCTAAAATATCAATAGAATTTCCAAGAGGGAAATTTAACATTTTATGTTCATATTCATATTTAAAGTTGAGTAAGCTAGAATTACAAAGGCTTGTCTTCAGAAATCATAGATGACTAGAAAGATTTTAACATTTCTCTCATAAAATCAGAGGACTTGAAAGAAGCTGGTAAATCAGGTATTAGTTTTCCGTTGACTAAGTTTAAAACAGTAGTGCCTCCACTGTTATAATATTTTTGAAGTTAAGCTTCAGTCATAAGCAAGCATTCACTGTGTGTGCGTGTTGCTGGGAATCAAACCTCCATCTTCATGCATAGTGAGATAAACAGATCTTTACTTAAAACTGTTGCCCTTAGCAAGAGGACTATAAGTTTAAAGCTAGCCTGGGCTACATAGTGACATCCTGTGTCAAAATACTAAAACAAACAAGCTCCAATAAGCAAGCAAACAAAAACCAGTGCTATCCTTGGGGCTGGGATATAGCTCAGTGGTAGAGTGCCTGCCTATCATATACTCAGTCCTGGGTTCAATTCCCAGTACCAAGCCTAAAAGTAAATTTTAAATAACATACTGATCTTGGAAACTCATGGACTTCAAAGAGAAAACTCCCCCCACCCCATCCCTGCTCTCTGCAGAACAAAAGTAGGCTTGCATACCAAAAAGTTTCTCAAAGAACTTTTCATATCCTGTTTAACCCAGGCTAGTCTCACTCTTGGCTGGAGAATCTGTTTTGTTTTAGAGATGGCAGAGAAAATGGAAGAAAGCCAAGATCCATTGATAAGAAGATAGCCGACTGCCCACCATGAGATGTGCCACCTTTACCACATCTGCCAGGGCCCAAGAGAAATTGCAGAGGAAGCGGCAACACGAATACTGATACCCAGCTCCAGGGTAATGGTGACAGACATGGTGATCAATCAAATCCTACCAATGCAGAAATATAGAAGCTATAGAGAACACTAAATCAGACTGCCAACAGGTCTTTCATGGCTTGGGGAACATTGTGGAAGAGGGGGCAGAAAGACTGTAATAGCCACAGAGTAGGTGGGAATACCCTGGGGCATGGTCATCCCCACACACCGTCAATTCCCCCACAGGGACTGACTGAGGCCTTCATGAGCCCACAGTGAATACTGTAACCACAATGAGGAGGGCCCCAGGGAAACAGAACAGGGGTGAAGGGATAAAAGAGTATACCTGTTTTTATATATATTTAATTAAAATATGACAAGATCACACATTAACAAATCTAAAATTCAAGATATCTGTGAGTCAAGCTTAACCTTCCAAAAGTCCAGACTCTCTAAAACAATTGATAGCAACTTTTCCTATAAAGGGCAGGATAAATATTTCAAGCATTATAAGTCAAATTTGTTCTAACTACTCAAGTCTGCTATGCAGTATGAAATCAGTCACAGGTAACATGTAAATGAACAAGAAAGGAGGAGCTCTGGTTTGTATATAGCTTGTCCCCGAAAGGTTCATGTATCAGAAGCTTGGCCCACAATGTAACAGTAATTAGGTAACAGGGTTTTTAAAAGATTGTAATTAGGGAACAAGGGTCAATGTTCTTGCAGGAGTAAGTCAGATCTCAGACATAACCTAGAAACATGTTGTTATAAAGTCAGCTTGGCTTCCTCTGGTCACTTCTTCTTTTCTCGCTGTGTATAGCAACTCCCTCTTCACACTGCCCTGGACTCTGCTGCACTCCCATTCTGTGATGCCATCCAGCATGTTGTAATGGGGCCACAGGTCCTCACCATAAGCCAGTGCAATGCCACACTCATGAATCTCAAAAACTGTGACTTTATTAATTCCTTGCTTTTTTTTTTTTTTTTTTTTTTTTTTTTTTTTTTTCGAGGTAGGGTTTCACTCTGGTCCAGGCTGACCTGGAATTAACTATGTAGTCTCAGGGTGGCCTTGAACTCTCAGCGATCCCCTACCTCTGCCTCCCGAGTGCTGGGATTAAAGGCGTGCGCCACCACGCCCAGCAATTCCTTGCTTTTTAAAGTGCCTAGTCTCAAGTATATTTTATTATATTAATACAAAATTGATTAAAACATTACATACTAGTAAAACTTTACTTCCAAAAATAATTGGCAGGGCTGGAGAGTTGGCTTAATGGGTGAGGTACTTGGCTGCAAACCAAAGGATCCAGATTCAATTCCCCAGGACCCACGTAAGCCAGATGCACAAGTTGGTGCATCAATCTGTAGTTCATTTGCAGTGGCTGGAGGCCCTGGTGCACCCATTCTCTCTCTCCCTCCCTCTCTCTCTCTCTCTCTCTCTCTCTCCCCCTAATAAATAAATACAAATAAAATATTTTTTTTAAAAACCATAATTGGCAGGCTAGATTTGGCTAGTGATTTACAGTTTGACAAGCACTGCACTAAAGGTTTCCCAGGAAAGATGGAGGTGCTGTGGTATGAGTATGAAATGTTCCCCACAGGCTCCTGTATTCGAACACTGGGTCCACAGCTGGTGGTGCTGGAAGAAGTGGGTCACAGTGGGGTAGCACCTAAGTTCCATAGCCCAGCCCTTCCTATTCCTCTCTTGCTTCTTCTGCCTGCAAAGGACTAATTCGGAGATTTGGGTGTCTGGAAGTGAGCAAGATAACAGCCTCATCTCTCCACCTAATGCCCCAGTCTTCCATGGCAAACCATCTCAAATACTTTTCATCTCTCCACCTAATGCCCCAGTCTTCCATAGCAAACCCATCTCAATTATTTTTCATCTCTCCACCTAATGCCCCAGGCTTCCATAGCAAACCATCTCAAATATTTGACAGCGTCTTGGCATAGCTGAAACTTTAGAATCTCCATATGCCAGGAAATTGAGAATCCTGAGTGTCTAACCTATGGTTTTGGACCAGTCTGGATGGTCTCAGAGATAGAAAAAGAGCTGGATATTAAGGACTCAGCCTATTTCCTTTGCCCTCCTTACAACAGGTCTAGCTAAAGGATGGTATTATCCCCTCAGGGGCCAAGTTCTGGGTCTGCTGTCTGTGACAAGGAAAACCTCATGCAGGAGGGAGTGGGTTCCCAAATGGTTACTTAACATAAAGGCAATTGACCCATAGAAATCTATGTTGTTGTGGGTCTGTTCTAAAGGGGAATGGGAAAGAGAAATGTTGTCCTGGTGAAATAAGAAGAAAGGGAACTAACTCCTCTTTCATGAAACTGAGAACTATGTCATTACTTTTTTTTTTTTTTTTTGAGGTGGGGTCTTACTCTAGCCCAGGTGGACCTGGAATTCACTATGTACTCTCAGGCTGGCCTCAAACATATAGCCATCCTCCTACCTCTGCCTCCCAAGTGCCTGGATTAGAGGTGTCCACCACCACACCCAAAAATTAAGCTACTTTTACAAAAGAACATGGAAATAACTAACATTAACTAAGAGAAATGTCTTTGTTTTCCCTTTGAGCTATCCCAGGGTTTATCCAGAGAACCAAGAGGTGGCCACTGCAATGCTATCTTACCCTTCTCCTGAAAACAGCGATGGGAAGAACCCATAATCACTAACCAGAAATCAAAGTCCAAGTCCCAGCGCAATGGTGTGAGGTTAAGCAAAATTTCTAAGCTGTTAGTTCCTGTCTGTAAAAGGGAAGGACAAGGACCTCTATTCAGTTCACAAGATGACTGTGAAGATCAAATAAGATTGCTTCCCAGTTACATAGCCACAGGGCTCTCTCCACACTGCATCTACCAGCAGCATCACAAAGCCAGGAGCTTGCTCTGTCTTTCCAGCACTACTTGCTGCTTCCTTCAGCTTCAATCCAGTCAAGATGGACACACCTCCTGTGCTTTATCATTTATTTAGGAACTTTAAACAGTTTGACTCTGAATGTAGCGAGTTGACAACACAATCCCTCCACAGTGGTCTATACCATCCTCTGCAGTAAGCCTGACAGTGAAGACAGCTAGAGTGGCTTAAAAATCAAACTGGTCTTTGTGCTTTCCAGATGCTCAAGATAAATGCAGATTATACCCATTCCAACAATAAGGCTGTGGACAAATACAAACAACGAAGACTGTATTTCCAGAAGACAATGGTGCCAGTCTCAGCCTCCCTGATGAGCAGTCACCCCAGGGAAGGTACACCTGTCTCCATTCACCCTTGTCTTAGGTACCAGGCTCCAGTAGCACCCTCTTCCATCCCCTAGTTTCTGACTGCACACTCACGAGAGGGTGCACAGAGCAGCAGGCTCAAAGGCGGAGCTTCCCCGCTGCTTTACACACTACATCTCCCTCCACAGTACCTATACCGTCCTGTGCAGTAGGCTGACAGTGAAGAGAGCACACTGAGTTTCACACGACTACGGGAAGGCCAAGCTGTGCTCACAGTGCAGAAGACAATGACACTTCACCACAGAGGAATCCATTTGTTTTCTCAGGAACGACATTTATATCATTAAAAGTCTTTTAGAAAGCAACACTGGAGAGTTCCTAATGATATTTAAAAAGATCTACCTCAAACCAAAATTTAACAGAAACAGAAAAATATGTAGATATTCTAAATTAAGCTATAAAGTTTTCTAAGATTACTGAAAGCAATACCAATGCCTGAGCAAATGACTCATGCTTAACACACAACAAGTGTGACCACATGAGTTCAGATCCCCAACACCACGTGAGGCTGAACACTATAGCAGGTGTCTGTAGTCCCAGTGCACCTGTGGGTTGAGGGCAGCGGAGACAGCAGAATTCACCAGAAACTCACAGGCCATCTAGCCTTGGGAAGAGAGCAGGAAATGAGAGTGCCTGCCTCAAAAGAGGTAGAAGACAAGGAGCCAACACCTGAAAGGTGTCCTCTGACCTCCAAATATGCACTATGGCACGTACATGTTCACACTCCCACACATGATCATGCACACATACATTATACACACACCAAAAAAATACTACTATCAGCTTAAAGATACAACATTTGTAGAAAAATCAGTCATGTGGGCTGTGGGTGTAGTTCAATGGTAGAGTGCTTGCTTAGCACGCACAAAGCCCTCAGCTCAATCCCCAGCACCGCATAAACTGCGTGTGGTGATGTCTTTAATCTCAGCACTAGGGAGATGCAGAAAAGAGAAGTTTAAGGTTATCTTTGTCTACATAGTGAACTTGAGGCTACCTTGAGATACACAAGACCCTGTCTCAAAAAACAGTTGGGGGCTGGAGAGATGGCTTAGTGGTTAAACGCTTGCCTATGGAGCCTAAGGACCCCGGTTCGAGGCTCGATTCTCCAGGACCCACGTAAGCCAGATGCACAAGGGGGTGCATGCATCTGGAGTTCGTCTGCAGTGGCTGGAGGCCCTGGCGCACCCATTCTCTCTCTCTCTCTCTCTCTCTTTCTCTCTACCTGCCTATTTCTGTATCTCTCTCTCTCAAAAAAATAAATAAAAATAAAAAATATTTTAAAAAAAACAGCTGGGCATGGTGGTGCATGCCTTTAATCCCAGCACTCAGGAGGCTGAAGTAGGAGGAGGATTGCCATGAGTTTGTTCATGGCCACCCTGAGACTATATAATGAATTACAGGTCAGTGAGACCTTACCTTGAAACCCCCCCCAAAAAAATCTATTCCACAGTATGTGTATATTTAAGAACTTTTAACTTAAAAACATCCAATGAGCCAGGAATAGTGGCACACACCTTTCATCCCAATGCCAGCACTTAGGAAGGAGGCAGAGGCAAGAGGATCATCATGAGTTCAAGGCCAGCTTGAGACTACATAGCAAATTACAGGACAGCCTGAGCTAGAGTGAAACCCTACCTCGAAAAATCAAAAACAAAACAAAAAAGCAATCCAATGACTTTAAGGTAATAGAGTATGTTCTCCTTAAGGTAAAGCATATATTAAATTAAGTCAAATCAAAGTCAAAGAAAGAGTTTTTGTGTTAAAAATTATCTTAAAGTTATACATAAAAATAAGGTAACTAAGTAGAAATGTTGGTAAAGATAAGAAGATAAGTTCTATTAAATGCTGAAACATTTATAATATTATTGAACAGTAAGACTGAAAAGAGACCAGAAGCTAACTGAGCTATACAGAAGACAGTAACAGGCACCATAGGAAGCAGTACCCAGTTATAGAAAGGGCCACCTTAATCCATATATGCTGCGGGATAACTTGTTAATCCAGAAGGGAAAAATTTTAGTTGAGATTTACATACTTTATTCTGCAAAATAAATTCTGAATTTAAATGCAGAAAAATGCATACACAAGAAAAAATGAAATTCAATTGCAGATGAATATATTAAGAAATAACACTAAAGGGAGAAGGGCTTTCTAGATCCAGAATTAACACACCTTTATCCCAGTATTCAAACTTGGGAGGCAGAGATAGGAGGATCTCTGTGAGTTCCAGGCCAGCCTGGGACTAAAGAGTTAGTTTCAGGTTAGCCTGGGCTGCAGTGAGACCCTGCCTCAAAATAAATAAATAAATTAATTAATTAAATTATAATAAATAAATAAAATAAATAAATAAAAGTGTTTGCAAATCTAATTACAATAAAAGTCAAAATAGGGCCGGGCGTGGTGGTGCACGCCTTTAATCCCAGCACTCGGGAGGCAGAGGTAGGAGGATCGCAGTGAGTTCAAGGCCACCCTGAGACTACATAGTTAATTCCAGGTCAGCCTGGGCCAGAGTGAGACCCCACCTCGAAAAACCAAAAAAAAAAAAAAAAAGTCAAAATAAAGAAATTTAAAGTCAAAATAAATAAAATGGGAAAAACAAAGACTATAAAATATATGTAGTACACAGGGCTTTTGCAAACGTGTGTGTGTGTGTGTGTGTGTGTGTGTGTGTGTACATAGTTTTTTGTTTTGGTTTGATTTTTTGAAACAAGGTCTTGCTATATATGTAGCCTTGACTGGCCTGGAGCAAACTGTGTAGGCCAGGCTGCCCTCAACCTTGTAGTGATTGCTCAAAATCCAGGAGGCACTTAAATTTAGTATGATACGCATAAGAAAATATGTAAAATTTAATGGGCTTCAAGATTTTCAACTTAACATTATTTACAACAAAGAAAATAAAAATAATCTTAATTTCCCCTAAATTAAATAATTAAGTAAATTGTGATGCCAGTATGATCAAAGGACTATTACATAGTCATTATAACCAACACAGAACCAGAGGAGATAAACAGTCCCTGTGCTTCCTGATGACATGTCCACCTCGGGCTTAGGATTTGATGTTTTACTGAGTTCTTTTCTTCATATTAGAATCTCATGCTGGAAACTGGTTCTTAATATTGATACCATTACCTATTTGTTTGTTTTGTTTCGAGATAGGGTCTCACTCTAGCTCAGACTGAACCTAGAATTCACTATGTAGTCTCAGGCTGGCCTCAAACTCACAGCGATCCTCCTACCTCTGCCTCCTGAGGGCTGGGATTAAAGTCATGTGGCAATGTGCTCAGCTAATGTTTAATTACTAACAACTAATGAAAATAATTTTAGAATTAAAAGCATTTTCCTTAAAATCCTAAAAATAATTTAAATTGACATATAAAACTTTATGGAGTGCTATGTAATGTTTTGATACATATAAACATTGCACAATCCTAATTTTAAAACTTTTTGGATAGATTTACTTAAGGATATATAATAAAACTGTGCTTTAAGTCACCTGGAAAAAAAAAAGCCATTTTACATGGCAATACCACCAATTTGATGAGTATTTAAGTTTATTTTGTATTTGAATTTTAGAGACTTTCAACTATCTTAAAAATAATTATAGGTGCCAGTTGTAGTGGTGCACACCTTAAATCCCACCACTTGGGAGACAGAAGTAGGAGGATCATTGTGAGTTCAAGGCCAGCCTGAGACTACATAGTGAATTCCAGGCCAGCTTGGGCTACAGCTAGACCTTACTTCAAAAAAAAAAAAAAAACAACAAAACAACAACAACAAAATGTGTGCGAGATATTTAAACAACTGAAGTTTGGCAAGGAACAAAGTGTGGGCAAATTTAAAGTTGTAAATAAGGAGTCTCCAGCTGAGGAAGCAGCTATAATATTTGAAGAGGTTAGCACCATTAAAGAGGAGCCTACTATTTGGTACTAGGACAGCAAGAAACGGGCCCTAAGGGCAAGACTCCAGACACTGAACTCTCTAGCTTGTGAAAATGCAAATTCTTTTGAAAGAAGGCTGGAAAGGAAAATGCTTAAGGAGCTCCCTGTTCCTGAAAAGCAGCAGTCTAGAAAAGCCTTTCCCCAAATCACAAACACAGAGGCTGCTCAAACTGCTCCAGGAACCAGGCTCCTTCTTGGGCCAACAGTAGAACTTGGCAGCATAGTCCACAGGATGCTGGTTTTATAGGCATGAACAGTGTCTCTTCTTCCTTTTTTTAAAAAAAAATTTTTATTTATTTTTGGAGAGAGAGACAGAGAGAGACAGACAAAGAGAGAGGGAGAGGGAGACAGATAGAGAATGGGCACGCCAGCAGTCTCTCAGCCGCTGTGAACAAACTCCAGATACGTGTGCCCCCTTGTGGGCAAGTGCGGCATTGCGCCCTTGCGTCACTTTGCATCTGGCTAAATGTGGGACCTGGAGATTGGAACCGGGTTCTTAGGCTTAGCAGGCAGGTGCCTTAACCGCTAAGCCATCTCTCTAGCCCTCTTCTTCCTTTTTTGAGACAGGGTCTCCCTATAGCTCATATTCCAGGCTGGCCTTGAACTCAGCCTCCCTCGTGCTGGGACTACTGGCATGTGCTGCTACCTCAAAATGTTCTTTTTTTTTTTTTTTTTTTTTTTTTTTAGGTAGGGTTTCAGTCTAGCTCAGGCTGACCTGGAATTCACTCTGTATTCTCAGGGTAGCCTTGAACTCACAGTGATCCTCCTACCTCTGCCTCCAGAGTGCTGGGATTAAAGGTGTGCTCTACCATACCCGGCTATTCAAAATGTTCATTCTCAATACTTCCTATTGATTGCTTAATCTATCCTACACATACCTCTAGCTACCACAATAGAATTTAAAATACTACATTGTTACTGGGAGAAAATGGCACATTCTCATGCTTTTATGCCTCCTTTTTTTTTTTTTTTTTTTTTTTTGGTTTTGCAAGGTAGGGTCTCACTCTGGTCCAGGCTGACCTGGAATTCACTATGTAGTCTCAGGGTGGCATGCCTCCCTTTTATAAGAGTTCTAACAAGACTGTAATCTCTAGCACAACAACAGACAGAAAAACTAGATCCTTACTAGGACAAGTCTGAACAATGACTGAACAGAAGACCAGTCTGAGTTCCATGGCAAGGAGAGGAATAAGGCTGGAATGTGGCTTTGGGGTCACTCTAAATATGAATGGGACTACATCTGTAACTCCACTCATTGTTGGGACAAATACCTGACAAGAGATAGCTTAAGGAAGGCGTCTCTCGTTTACAGTTCTGGGACACAGTCCATATGGCAGGAGAGGCACAGCAGCAGGCAATCAGCTGGACATGTTGGATCCATGGCCAGGAATTAGAGTGAGTGAACTGTAAGTAGGGCCTGTCCCAAATGACCCATTCCTCCAGCAAGGCTCTACCTCCAAAAGGTTCCAGAACCTTTCCAAACAGTGCCACCACACATATGACCTTATGGGAGTTATTTCACATTCAAATCACAACAGGAAGCAAGACAGGAAGAGGTAAGACAGTACCTAAGAGGACACAGTACCAGTTAGTGAACCAGTCCCTTAATGACTGCACTGGTCAAAGACTCACTACTAGATGCCCTGAACACTGACAACCTTGGGTCCAAATTAACTGAGCAAGAACTTAGGCCATGCATCTTTTAACATGCTTGAGTTAAATATACCTATGCAGGCTTAATAATAATGAGGCAGAAAAGGACTTATCTCCAAGTCTGGTAACAATAGGTATGTGTAAGAAAAATGACCACTAATACTTTTCTGCCTGTTCCTATAGTTCTAAATAACTTTGGCATTTGACAAACCCTTCATCACTCCTTTTTCAAAATCACTTTCATACAACATTATTCTTCAGGAGTGCAATTCCCAGTCTGAGCCACTCCAGAAAGACACAGAGTTTGCATATGACTGGAGAACAAAGTATCAGCCTGCCCAACCAAGAACTTTGTTTACAAAAAGGACCTAGAAATCTTGGTGAAGGGGAAGATACAAGGGGCACTTGTCATGAAATAGGGACTCTCAGGTTGATCCAAAGAAAGGCTCAGATCATGAGACTGTAATGGTTTGGAGGACAACATGGCCTCCATGTCTCCCATTACTGCAGATAAAGCAAGGGAATATGTATCTCTGTGGAGGCACTCCTTGAAAACTCCACAAGAAACAAACTTTTGAAGAATCTGCAGCACAGGAATCAGCTGTGAGGCCAGGATTGACAGCAGCATGGGCAATGACCACTTTCCTGGAGGCCTCCGCCCGATAGCTGCCCTGTCAACACAGGATGAGAGACTGCCTTCTGCAGCCAGGCATGGGGGATATAGCTCTCCTGAGTTTCTAGCACACTAGCTGTGTGTGTGCGCACACATATACACACATGTATGCATACATGCAATGCCCAACTACTAACTACTAACTGTGGCTCAAGAGCACTCAGCAAACAGAGGTGGAGTCACCAGAGAGCATTCATGTTTCCCAGTGTTACAGTGCTAGAAGTGTAACGTTCATCCTAAAAAATAAAAAATATGTACAGCAGAGTATATCAAGGCCTAAAGGAAGTACTTATGTGATAAAATCAGTGTAAGTTAATGTAGAATTTATAATAAAAACCTCATTTGTCCTTTGACAATCCTCCCCTTTTTAAAAGCACATGACTAATCCAAGTCAAAGTCCCTTTAAAGAGTAAAAGCATGGCCGTGCGTGGTGGTGCACGCCCTTAATCCCAGCACTGGGAGGCAGAGATAGGAGGATCACGGTGAGCTTGAGGCCACCCTGAGAATACAGAGTGAATTCCAGTTGGCAAAAGTTAGGCCCTACCTCAAAAAAAAAAAAAAAAAAAAAAAAAGTATGGTTCAAATAATCATGATAATTTTGTGGCTATTTAATCAGATAAAACATAATCTTAGCCTTGTCATCAGGAAATTAGAAGCTGGTGATCATGTCATAAACCTAACAGCCCATCTAAAGCAGCACAAAATAAAAGTCTAGGACTCAAGAGTCTGAGGACCTGGTGGGGACCTGGGCATCCAAGCCTGCTACTGAGCCTGGGCAGGAATACACATCACCAGAGAACCTGCCACACCACAGGCTAGTTCTAAGCACTTCACACAGACCAACTAAAGAACTCCTCACAAGCCTCTGAGCTAGATCCCATGGGGAAATCAATACACAAGGAAGTGGACTGGTGCACACAAGGCCCCTCCTCAGCCACAAACCAGAGTTTACCAGCAAGCCTAGCCCCAGACTCTGTGCTCTGACTCAGCAAGCAGCAAGGCTCAGCATCTCTCTCTGCCTGTATAATCTTCAACCTAAGGCTATCATAAAAAACAAATACCACAGCAAGTGTGGAAAATGTTTCAAACCATACAGTCTACACAGATGACACTAAAATGTCTACCATCCACAAACAAGCTGACCCTTTCACTTGACTGTGTAGTATACAGTACAACAGAATGGATTGTTACAAAACAATTTCTAAAGCCATTTCTTGTATTATTAATTCATATGCACAAGAATTTGTTTTCAGTTAACTGGAGATGCTCTTAGTGATATTGATATTTCAATACACATGAACATTAAATCTCTGAGATTGAGATCGCTAAAAATAGGACTGCAAGCCTGTGTTCCTCGTTGGCTAGAATCCTAGAGGCAAAAAATTCCAAGTGTGCATTAGTTCCAACAGCTTTCACAGAATAATAAATATATAGGTAAATTTTATTCGCCAAACTTGTTTCTGCAACTGGATTTTTTTTTATATTAGAGAAGTTCATTTTTATACAATTTATGGCTTCAAAAAAGAATTAAATAGTTTAGAAATATATAAGTGAGTCATGTTGTCCTAGCACTCAGCCAAAGAGAGGACCTCACCAGACAGGTTAGGTGACAGGACACTTCCTTTCTAACACACTCAGAGTCATCTGTCCCAAGAACAGCACACTGCTAGCTGGGGGAGAGGCTAGCTAGGCAGCTGGCATGTGGAATCTGGAAAGACTGGACAAGAACCCACAATGAGAAGCAGGCTCACACAGGGAGGTGACATGAAACCATTCAAGGAGGAGGGATGATCTTGAAAGATTCACAAGCCAAGCCAAAGTCAGCTGCAGAAGAGTACATAAACAGACGGGAAGAAATAGAGAGCAGACAATGTGGGGAGGAGAAAGCCTTGTCCTCAAGGGAACACACAGCAGACAGGAAGAGAGCAGCAGAGGTGCAATTAGCAGTGTCACTGCTCCTAGAACTGTGCCCCATCTCATAGCCACGTGGCTTGTTCCCTGTGGCTTGAAAATAAGAGCCCTTCTTCTCTCAAGAACATTGAAATGATGTTCCTAAACATCAGGAAAACCTCGGGCAATATACCTTCAATTATAAGATGCATTTAAATATACAAAGGAATAGGACAGAGAGAAATAAGAAAGGTAACATCGGCTCTCCCCAGTTCTTCTTATCACCATGTCATCTGCACACAGAGAAAAGAATTTCAAGCTGGGCATGTGGTGTATTGCCTTTAATTCCAGCATCTGGGAGGCTGAGGTAGGAAGATCACTATGAGTTTGAGGCCAGCTTGAGACTACATAGTGAATTCCAGGTCTAGGGCAAGGGCAAGAACCTACCTCAAAAAAAATTTAGTTCTCGTCGATGAAGAAGCCTGTCTGGCTCATTCAAATATGGCAGCAAGTAAGTTTTTTAAAAAGGAATAAAAATCTTGGGGACTGAAGAGATGGCTCAGCTGTTAAAGGCACTTGCTTATAAAGCCTGAGAGACTGGGTTCAATTCCCCAGTACCCACATAAAGCCAGATGCACAAAGTAGTGCATGGGTCTGGAGTTCATTTGCAGAAGGCGGCCCTGGAATGTCCATATTACACACTCTCTCTCTCCATCTCTCTAACTCACTCACTCTCTACCTCTTTCTCTGTCCCTTTCTCAAAAAATAGCTAAAAAATAAATCTTCTTTTCCTCTTAGAGACTCATAAGTAGTTTGTTTCAGACTTATCTTGAATATTTTAGAAGGTGTCAAATGGGGGGAATGTGGCTCAGCAGTTGGAGGCAATTCTTTCCAAGGCCTGGTGGCCAGACACAAAAAGTGGTACAAGTACCTGGTGTTTGCTTGCAGTGGCAAGAGACTCTTGTGCACACACACACACACACACACACACACACACACACACACACACACGTAATGTATCATGCTGGTGGCAGGAGACAAATGGAAGAGACTTGAAGGTGAAGAGTAGAAATATTTGTTTATGAATGCAAAGAAAACTCCCTCTTCTGGATTTAAAATAAAAACACCGTTTGTCTTGAATAAAATAGTGTTTCTTCTCAATGCAGCTCGCATTTGTTCAAAAGATACATCTACACCCGAGGAAGTTAAGTGTACAACACAGGAAGCATCCCTGGGCCTGGGCTCACCCTGCAGAGCCGGTTACTCTCCCTGGGGCACCCTGTGGATTATCACTAGGACACGCAACTTCCCTGGGCAGAGTCTACAACATCATTCTACTTCTGGGTCATTCCCTTGGCAAGGCCACAGAGACTCCCCACACTATCTGACGTCAACTATGCTCAAAGCCAACTCTTCTGCTGGTATAGTGGCATACACCTGTAATTCCAGATAAATCTAGCCTGAACTACACAGCAGACCCTATCTCAGACAAAACAAAACAAAACAAAAGTAATGCCATTCCCGTGAGCAGTGAGTTTGAGTCTGCCGGCACTGCCCTGTCCTATTTCTCTGCAAGTTCAACTGACCTTCCATAAAATGACCACAATTCTTCATGAAGTGTTTCACAGCGTAAGTGGTTGGGAAGAAAAATCTAAGAATATGAAAAAAATCATGTTGTTCTGGCAAATGAAAACCTGTAAGCAACTTCATCGTGTAGCAGTCACAGTGACTGTGAAGGGAAAGCGAAGTGCCGTCATGGAGAACCATTCCTGACGTCATAAACCTCTCTGCAAAGCACAGCTTGTCAACCCTTTCTCGCTGCTTCTGAATCTGCCAGGAGTGCAGAGTCTGGGACTACATGTTCTCTGTTAATCTGCATCTGGGGTATTCTCCCTGCTCGTTTGGAACAGAAGGGCCAGATGGATAACTGTTTGAGCGTCAAACCTCTACCACAGGAGCTGATGCTGGCAACCTCTGCAATGCACAACTGGTCCCACCACAATGACTCGCAAGCCTGTGTACGTGTCAGTGTAACCATTACCTGAGCATGGCTTCTCAGCTGATCCAGAGTTCACAGCTGACCTGACCACTCCCTGCAAATACTTCAAACCTCCTGAAACCTGAGCTGATGCTTTCCTAGAACTGTAAGAGGGTTAGCCAAGCCACGGTGACCTCATCCTAACCACAGGGTCCTTGAAAGCCACTGAGGCAGGACTGTCATGGAGGCAGCTCTGATCGAGAGCCTTGTTTTACTCTGGATTGGGCAAGTGTTCATCATCACTGAGCCTCACTCTTTGTGCATGTGTGTGTGCTGTCATGCCGCAGCACACATGTGGACATCAGAGGACAACACTGGGTGTCATGCCACAGCACACATGTGGACATCAGAGGACAACACTGGGTGTCATGCCGCAGCACACATGTGGACATCAGAGGACAACACTGGGTGTCAGTCCTCACCTCCAACCTTGCCTAAGACATTACCTCTCATTGTTCAACAGATGCACTTGTTAGGCTAGCAAAGCTTCCAGGGGATTCTCCTGTCTCCATCTCCCATCTCACCACAGGCATACCAGGACTATTACTGTGTCCCATCTCACCATGGGTGCACCAGGCTGTTACTTTTATGTGGTTCTGGGAATCTAAACCCAGGTGCTCACACTTCCATGGCATCTCCCCAACCTGACACATACTCCTGAACATCACAGAACAGCTTACTTACACTAAGTATCTTGCCTGGAGCTGGTCAGATAAAGTCTGGTTCAATAATGGTCTCAATCCCAAACTGCTTAATTTTTTTCCTACTGTTTAATTTTGTTACCAATCATAAGCTCATTCTCATCTGGGAAACTGAAATACATTAATGAGCAGTTTACTTCAAGGTGCTGATTTCAGAAGAGTAATATCTAGTTTGTGAAATAAGACAGTCGTCATCTACATCATCACTAGTGGTTGATTCAGAAACAAAAATACAACATGGGGGCTGGGGAAATGACTTAGTGGTTAAGGCGTTTGTCTCCAAAGCCAAAGGACCCCGGTTCGATTCCCCAGGACCCATGTAAGCCAGATGCACAAGGAGACACATGTATCTGGAGTTTGTTTGCAGTGGTTGGAGGCCCTGATGCACCCATTCTCTCTTTCTCTCTGCCTCTTCTTCTCTCTCTCTCTCTCTCTCTCAAATAAATAAATAAAATAAAGGCATGAGCTACCATTCCTGCCTTTTTTAAAAATCCAACATGGAACTTTTTCAAGAAATGGTAAACTGCAGTGGGGCCTGCAAACTGCAAAGTCAACCAGGCAGGCAAGATGTACCCACCAGTGCACTAATGGCACATACGCTATGGGAGGAGTCAGCTGCTCTCCAGCTGGACATGAGACCCACTCAGTGGATGGGAATTCCTGACTGGTACTGAGAACCAAGTCAGAAGCCTATGGCTTAGAAGGTCATAGGCCATGGAGAGAAGCTTACACTGTCCACTAGCTAAAAGGAGAGGTATTGGTCATCAAAAAGTCTTCTAACTGTAGATGTTTATCCCCTTTCATCAATGCTGCTCTCACTCTCGGTTAAAGAAACCTACATTTCATAGCTGGCAGAGAGACACAAGATCTATCAAAATGACAAGAAAAGAAAGCAAGGTCCCTAGCACAAGCACAAAATGAGTCATCTCTATCACACCTGTCAGGGACATGCAAGAATTACAAAGGAAGAGACATAAGAAATATGAGTGCTAGTCTCATGACTAGCCAGAAAACCTCCTTCTTGGAGATGGTGGTAAACACTGAGGAGACTCAAAACTCATCAAAGCAGAAAATAAGAGGCTGCCAAGAGCTCAACACTCAAGTAGACCTCTAACATGCCCTCCAAGGTTCAGGGAACACTGGTAACGAAGGAGGTTGAAAGATTTTAAGAGTCACAGGGGGGCTAGAGAGATGGCTTAGCAGTTAAGGCACTTGCTTGCGAAGCCTAAGGACCCAGGTTTGATTCCCCAGAACCCACATAAGCCAGTTGCACAAGGTCAGGCGTGAGCAGAAGGTGTTGCACACATCTGGAGTATACTTGCAGTGGCTAGAGGCCCTGGCACACCAATTCTCTCTCTTTCTCTCACTCTCTCTCATAAAAAAAAAGAGTCACAGAAAGGGAAGTATACTCTGAGACACTGTCCTCCCCACCGGCAGAGACTGGAACAACCAAAACTGCACAGGGATTACAAACTCTCCACTGAAGAGAGCCCTCGGGAATAGTCAGAGGAGAGAGGCATAGAAAACCAATTTGTAATATGTTCATATTTTAGAGTCCCCAATAAAATTTAAATTAAAAGAGAATGTTTGTATGTGTAGTGAACAACCTTGGAAATAGTAGTAAAGTCTCCATCCAGAACAAAGATTGTCCAGTACAATAAAAAGCCAGTTCAGGCCGGGCGTGGTGGCGCGCAAACTCGGGAGGCAGAGGTAGGAGGATCCAGTTCAAATTCAGGTCAGCCTGGACCAGAGTGAGACCCTAAACATAATAAAGGCAATGTTTCTCTCTAGGACAAAAAAAAAAAAAAAAAAAAAAAAAAAAAAAAAAAAAAAAAAAAAAGGTTACATCTCCTTGCTCACTGAGCCAAGGAACACAACATGGCTGTACTCAGAACTGGAACTCTGCTAAGTGGTTAATATCATTCACCACAAAAGTATTCCCTATTTCCTGGCAGAATTCATATTCAAATGGTCTCTATTTGAAGTCTTATGGACTATCACAGACTAAATCTGTAAAAAAGCTCTTAAAGGACTGGAGAGATGGCTTAGCAGTTAAGGCACATGCCTGCAAAGACTAAGGACCCCAATTCGATTCTCCAGGTCCCACATAAGCCAAATGCACAAGGTGGTGCATGTGTCTAGAGTTCATCTGCAGTGGCTAGAGGCCCTGGCACACCCATTTCCACTCTCACACTCACACACACACTCTTTCTCTCTCTCCCCCTCTGTCTCTAATAAATAAACAAATAAAAATAAAATCTTTAAAAAATTGTTTAAAAGCTCTCACAAAAATTACTATATACGCCAGGTGTAGTGGCGCACGCCTTTAATCCCAGCACTCGGGGGGGCAGAGGTAGGAGGATCACCATGAGTTCACAGCTACCCTGAGACTACATAGTTAATTCCAGGTCAGCCTGGATCAGAGTGAGACCCTACCTCGAAAAACCAAAAAAAAAAAAAAAAAAAAAAAAAAAAAACAACAAAAAAAAAACTATATACATAGAGAAGTCTTTATGAAAAAAAGCAGAAAAACGAACTATACATATGACCTTTACCCTCACTTCAGAAATATAATTACCAAACATAAAACATTATTAAATAAAAAGGAACTTCTAAATGAGCAAACAGGCTGGAGAGATTGCTCAGTGATTAAAGGTGCTTGCTTTCAAAGCCTGATGGCCCAGGTTCGATTCCCCAGTACACACATAAAGCCAGATATACAAAGTGGTGCATGCATCTGGGGTTTGTGATGGCAGGAGGCCCTGGCATACCCACACACACACACTCTGTCTTATCTTTCTCTCCTTCTCTCTCTCTCTCCAATAATTAAATAAAAATATTTCTTTAAAAGGGAAATAAAAACTACTAAAGAGATGAACAGACATGAGGAATAAACTGGCATGGCCTCACATATGACTATTTGAGTCCTGAAAACAGAACAGAACAGATGTTAAATGAGAAGAGAAATTGGCTGAGGGGCTGCAAAGATGGTTTAGTGGTTAAAAGCATTTGCTTGCAAAGTCTGATGACTCAGGTTCAGTTCTCCAGTACCCACATAAAGTCAGATGCACAAAGTGGTGCCTGCACCTGGAGTTCATTTTCAGTGACAGGAAGCACTGGTGCACTTATTCTCATTCATTCTTATTCTCATTCTCTCTCTTTCTCTATCTCATTCTCAAATAACTAAAAATATTTTTAAAAGGCTGAGCATTTTCATAAATAGATATAAGACTTGAATCTAGATTCATGAATCACAATATACACTGAGAAGTACAAATAAAAAACTGTACATCAAAACAAATTATAGTACATTTCTAAATGAATCTAAAGAAAAATTCAAACATCAAAATGTTTTGGACCTGGGGCTGGAGAGATGGCTTAGTGATTAAGGCACTTACCTACAAAGCCAAAGGGCCTCAGTTCAACTCCCCAGGACCCACATAAGCCAGACACACAAGGGGGCACATGCATCTGGAGTTTGTTTGCAGTGGCTGAGGCCCTGGCATGCCCATTCTCTATCTCTCTTTCTGCCTCTTTCTCTCAAATAAATAAATAAAAAATAAAATTATTAAAAATGTTTTAAGGTGATTCCTATAACTAGCAGGAGCATCCCATGTGTATTAAAGCCCATTACACGCCACAGTGGACCCTATCTCAGGAGAAACAGAAGACAGCTGTACATAGTGTGAGCATCTGGCACTAAGTATATTGGGGAAATGACCATTGTTTATAGTGGACAAGGAAAGTAGAAAGTTTCTTTCTTTATTCAACTTCAGCTAAGAACATAGATATCAAAATTCTTCAAATATCAGTTTTGGAGTTATAAGTCAATCTCGTAATTTTTGCAGATCCCAAATTTAGGATCAACTATGTAATTACTAAATATAAACAAATGTTCCAATTAAGAGGAAGACATGGGGCTGGAAAGATTGCTCAGTGGTTAAGACTCTTGTCTACAACACCTAACGACCTGAGTTCAACTCCCCAGTACCCATGTAAAGCCAGATACATAAAACAGGTGTAGGCATCTGAGTTCATTTGCAACAGCTAGAGGCCCTGGTGCACCCATTCTTTTTCTGTCTCTCTGTGTGTTTGTCTGTCTGTCTCTCTTTCTCTCTCTGTGCTTGCAAATGAATAAATAAAAACATTTAAAAAGAGATAGACATTGTGGGGTAAGGAGAATACACAGCAGTTAAAGGAGCTTTATTATAAAGCCTGTGGTCCAGGTTTGATTCCCCTGTTCCCTTATAAGGCCAGTACCCACGCACCTAAGCCAGATGCACAAGGTGGCACATGCTTCTGGAGCTCATTTGCAGCGACTAGAGTCCCTAACACTCCCATTCTCATTTTCTCTCTCTCTCATTCTCTCTCTCAAATTAATTAATTAATTATTAAACAAAGAAAAAATAGACTCAACTATTTCATGTCTATAAGAGCTGCACTTCAAATACAAAGAAACAGAAGAAAGTGTGAGGATAGGAAAAGACCCACCACGCAAGTACTAAAGCTGTCACAAACACAACCAAACTCTACACAGCTGACACCCACAGGACCTAAGAGTGGCTAGCCCACCCTTCTGCAAGAAGAATATTCAAGGTTCAGATGTGCCCCTGGTGAATCCACCAAAGACACTACACAAGGAAGAGCATAAGAGAAGAAATAATTCCCAACTCAGTTTAGAAGGCTCAAATAAAACTGCTACCAAAACCCCAAAAATAGGGCTGGAGAGATGGCTTAGTGGTTAAGGCGCCTGCCTGCTAAGCCTAAGAACAGGGTTCCAATCTCCAGGTCCCACGTTTAGCCAGATGCAAAGTGATGCAAGGGCGCAATGCCGCACTTGACCACAAGGGGGCGCACGCATCCGGATTTGGTTCACAGAAGCTGAGAGACTGCTGGTGCGCCCATTCTCTATCTGTCTCCCTCTCCCTCTGTCTGTCTCTCTCTGTGTCTCTCTCCAAAAATAAAAAAAATTAAAAGAAAACAAAAATAATTACAGGACCACAATAAAGCATGATCATGTGATATGAACATAAGAGAAAAATATCATTAGCATGATAATTAAAAGTCAAAATCAAGAACTTATAACAAACATAAAACATTATTAAATAAAAGGAACTTCTAAATGAGCAAACAGGCTGGAGAGATTGCTCAGTGATTAAAGGTGCTTGCTTTCAAAGCCTGATGGCCCAGGTTTGATTCCCCCAGTACACACATAAAGCCAGATATACAAAGTGGTGCATGCATCTGGGGTTTGTGATGGCAGGAGGCCCTGGCATACCCACACACACACACTCTGTCTTATCTTTCTCTCCTTCTCTCTCTCTCCTCCAATAATTAAATAAAAATATTTCTTTAAAAGGAAATAAAACTACTAAAGAGATGAACAGACATGAGGAATAAACTGGCATGGCCTCACATATGACTATTTGAGTCCTGAAAACAGAACAGAACAGATGTTAAATGAGAAGAGAATTGGCTGAGGGGCTGCAAAGATGGTTTAGTGGTTAAAAGCATTTGCTTGCAAAAGTCTGATGACTCAGGTTCAGTTCTCCAGTACCCACATAAAGTCAGATGCACAAAGTGCATTCTCTATCTCTCCTCTTTTAAAGTAGTCACAGCATGCCTGTATTTGTAAAAAATAAAATTATTAAAAATTTTTAATGCTTCTTTGATTCATTCATTTCTTACATTCTCTCCAAGCCATTAGGAGTAATTTGTCAACCAACATCATAAGACAATCAGCCATCTGGAAAAACAACCCATTTTCACTAAAATAAGTTTCTTTTGAAATGGACAATTCTATTTTAAGTTGATAATGTATACCACTGACTACTTTATTCAAATCCATCCTGTTGCTTGTTTTCCAAAATGAAGTTTACTGGAACATAGTCAATCTCAATTTTTAATCCCAAATTTAGGATCAACTATGGCTTACAAATATAAACAAATGTTCAATTAAGAGGAAGACAAAGGCTGGAAAGATCTGCTCTTTTCTTAAGACCTTGTCCACACCTGGCAGCAACAGAGTTCAACTCCCCAACCATAATGGAAAGCCACTCAACATAACAGTTGTTACAGCAGTATGATGTTCATTATGTTTCTTTCAGAGGCCAGTACACCCATTCTTTTCTTGTCTCTCTGTGTTTGTTTGTCTGTCTTAGAACAAATCTTGTATGTGTTCCTCTTCATCATTGTGAACATCCTGGGCCTGCAAATGCCCTGTAAATAAAAAAATTTAAACCCAATTTTCATTTTCTTACCCTTAATTCTGATTTCCTAACCATTTATTTTAGTCTGATGGTCTTGCATCTATATATATATTTTTCTGGAAATAAGTTAAGCATAAATAAAGACTTAAGCCAGATACACACTTTCTTTGCTTCTACTTCATTTGCTTGGGCAGAATCCCTAACTCCATTGTATTTCTACTTCTACCTTCTAGTTTAAATGCTGCATTGAGTATTATGTTGCAAAGTGGAAGAGTGCTTGTGTGACCCTGTTTCTTAATATCACCCCAAACAACAAATGACATAATAGACAAATTTTATAGGAAAACCCAACAAATTATAAAGCTGTCACAAACAGCCCACCTTCTAAATATAGAATATTCTTTGCTTAAGTTTCAGATGTAAAAGTTAGTTTTAACCAAATTATTTCAAAGACCAGCACAATTTTGACAAAGTCAACTGGCAGCTGTGATAAAAAATAAATAATTCCAAGACACCTGAGTTGAATCCTTGGTTAAAACATGTAATAAAAACCATGATTAAATAACTGTTGATGACCATTTATTAAATATCCAGCATTTCCCAGCCTTTCTATACATTGTTGAATTCATTCCTTGTGACACCACATGATAAGGTCTTAATAGTCTCATTTCAAAACACTGTGATAATGAAACTCAGATTGATGACAGGGCTTGCTGGGATGGAGTGTACATTTCTCCCTCTGTGGCTGCAGGTGCCTGGCAAAAATGAGAAAAGTAAATGAAAACAAAAATAATTGGACCACAATGCGCATGATCATGTTATATGACCATAAGAGAAAAAGATGTGTAGCAAAGTGATTTAAAGTCAAAATCAGTGTTTATAACAAAAAAAATATTGATATATGCTTCAGGGCAGGTTTGGCACCTGAATCCCAGCCCTGGGTGATGCCACAAGCTCTGGAGCTGACTGCCGTGGGTTCGAATCCTGTTGGCCAAGGTCTGTGTTCCTTTGTTTTTTTGAGCTAAAGTCTCACCCTACCTCAAAAACAAATTCAAAAAAAAAAAGAGGTGTAATAATGGTGGCCTATCCCAGGAAATAAGTTGGCCTCCCAAGTGCTGGGATAACAAATGTCCAGCCATTTGTCAAAGTTAAGCTGTGTTATTTCTGAGGGTTTAAAAAAATCATCTTCACTGTCATCTGAATTACAAGAACTGATATCAGGACTTCAGGAATTGTTCAGTGTTTGAAATGTTTAACTCATGCCTGCTGCATAGAACATACTCATGAAATGCCTACCTGCAAAAAAAAAAAAAAAAAAAAAAACAAACAATTAAAAACATTTCATAATGAGATTTTAACCAGGCTTTGATGATTGCAAAAAATACACCCACATTCCACCAATTCTACCCAACATTATGCCAAAGGTTTTACCAATTCTACATTGTCAAGGTTCATCATAAAAGAAATGACCAATAAGAAAATGAGCCATGGAAAAACTTCTTTTTTGTTTTTTTGATAGAAAAGTATAATTGAATAAATAATTGTTTAAATTTCAACAAAAGTTCTGTTTAAAAATCATCACCATTCTTTCTAACAAAAACAAATATGCATAACAAACATAGCTCTCATTGTATTTACTGGGATTAAAATAAATCCAGGAGAACTAAATATGAAAATCAAACTTTCTGCATGTATGCAGTAGATGATGAAACAACACATTTGTAAAGCTTATCATTCATCACTAGTTGCTTTTACAGATATTGATCACTGGTTCTAAACTGATATGGAAATACAAAGGACTTAGAACAGGCAAATCTATATTGTAAAAGCTCAGTGTGAGTTCAAGTTCTTATAAAGCTACAGTAACCATTTACTAGGTTGGGCAAAGGTGTTTTGTGCCTGTGTAAAGCTTCTTAAATAGATGAAAAGCCTGGAAAGGCAAGATTTTACCTCAAGATGAAAGTTAATATAGACAGAGGAAAGCTTCTCTAGTAAGATTTTTTTTAAAATATGAACAGAACTGAGAATTGGGAAAGTAGGATTATCCTAAGTCAACACAATGCTAATTCTTGCAAAAGTGGCAGTATAGAGCATTCAACAGAGGACTGACCCTGGAAAACAAATTTTGGTTCTGGAACAAAGTGCTGTCAATACAGTAAATGTTGGTTTAAACCAGTCATTCCTACATAAATGAATGTCAGTTGTAAATAACCCATATCTTAACCAAAATAGACAAAACTGTGTTCAAAAAAATATACAGTCTAATTGCTTCAGTTAGTTTTGTGTTATGATGGTGACAGCGTACAGAAGGATGACATTATAAACACTGTTTCTGAAAAGAAACAACACTTGTTTTGACAACATGACAGATGCTCACAGTTAAATATAATTTTGCCCCATATATAGATGGCAATGGTATTGGGGTCATCATTTTAGGTCTTTCCCCGAAGAGGCATTTGTAGACAATAAAAACAATAAAGTTGGGCTGGAGAGGTGGTTTAGAAGCTAAGAGCTTGCCTGCAAACCAAAAGGACCCAGGCTTGTTTCCCCAGTACCCATGTAACCTCAGATGCACAAGGTGGTGCATGTGTCTGCTCTTCATTGCAGTGGCTGAGCCCTGGTATGCCCATTCTCTCTCTGTTTCTTTCTACCTTGTGATGTTTCTCTCAAAAAAATAAAAAAATAAATAAATAAATAAATAAATAACAAATCAGAGTATTTTACTATTTAAGTACTAATAGACTAAGATAGATTTATAAACTAAAACAACAGGTATGTGTATAAACACAGGCTCAAACAAATATAAACTATGGTAATAAATTATAGGTTACTAAATAAGAACAAACGTGTACATCATACAGATAAATAACTGAATGAATGAAGAAATAAATAAATAATTGTCCCTGGCAGGAAGAAAGTTCTTCCTTATTTTCTTTCTTCTTTGTAGTAATCAGCAATATAGGCATAGAAGCAAAAGATAAATTAATAATATTCATACAAAACTGGTAATTACCTGGTGGGATTCAGGAAAATGATAAGGTAAAGTTAATAATGAAATTCTTTAGTTGAACAATGTTATGTTTCAATAATAATGGGAAAAAGAAAAAGAAGTGAAGTCTAGAGCAATCCTTAGTGGATGAAATATGTATAACCATGGGTCCATGTATATTGCCAATATCAAAACAGTTTAAGTGGATATGAGAGTTGCATGTTGATTGGAAATGCAAATTTACTCTGTTATATACTGTTACTGTCCCAATCTGTGTATTTGCTCTCTTTTGGGTATTTTTTCTTTCTGACAACATTTTAAGTTCCTATCCTTGTTCATGGTATTCTGAATTTTTATCATCTACTTTGACACAGAATATCTTTATTTATTATAAAAACACAATTATTTCTTCAATTATGGAATGTTAACTCTAATTATTTAAATTTTCTATCATTTTTTTTTTTCTGCTTTTGGAACATGTTACATATGTGGAAGACTCTTTTGCTGACCTTACTTCTTCCCAGGCACGTAATGGAGGAAAGGATATTTATTGAAGCTTACAGATCCAGGGAAATTCCATAATGGCAGAAAAAGCTGGCCTGCTTTTCCCAGGTCTAAACACAGAAAGAGAAGCACAAGCCAAAATCCATACAGCATAGCACACTTCAGGAACTCCAGCTAGGCACATTTTATATATCTTTAGATTGGAATCTCAAACCCACACCACCACACCTTGGGGCTGGACCTAAGATCCACCCAGTGACACTGCCTCCAGCCAGGTGGCTGCAGATCCAAACTACAAGCTAATCAAACACTGAATATATTGGGATCCATCTATTCAAACTACTACATTCCACCCCTGGCTCCCAATAGATTCAAAACCATCACACATTGTAAATTGTATTCAGTCCAATTTCAAAGGTCCCCACAGTCTTGACCAACAAGTCTTGACCAACTCCTCTGAGATTTAGATTGAATCTTAGCTGTGAGTCTGTAAAATCAAACAAGTTAAATACTTTCAACATATAAAGGCACAGAGTAAACATTTTCAACTGGTATAAGGCATAAGCAAAGAGACTAGAACAATGCAAACTCAACCAAGCAATCATCAAATGCAATGCAAGTTCAAATAACCAGATTGGACAGTCTCTAGGTTTTCCAATTCTGCCCCTCCAGATGGGCAGAGTAGTCAGGGAAAACTTCCATCCCAGGGCAACAGTTCACGCCATGGTAGCCCTTGCACAGTTCTGGTATATCCAAAATGTCTTCAGGTCTCCATGCAAACCACGGTCCATCTTCCAAAGGCTCTTTTAGCCTATCAGGGTATCATGCTCTGCCTCGTGCCACATCTCAGCAGCAGTTTCTGGAACTGTGTGTGTACTTCATGACCACTCCATACATTTTTCTTGTTTCCAAAACTAGTATCAGGTGTGTAGGACACAGCCATATTCTTAATTCAGGGACAAAATAAATCACAACCTTGAAAAGCAGGTTCCTTTTCCATTTAACTCCTTCCCAAAAGAGTTTGCATTTCTATAATAGTCTTTCCTCAGGCATCTTTTCCATTATTTTAATGTAAAGCAGTTGGGCCACCTTCCTTAAGATTACTTATGTATTTTACAATAGCAACTTCAGCAATCTAAAACCAGTCTCAGTGCCTATAACTTTAACTTGTTCGAGGTTTTCCAACTTAAAATCTTAAATCTTTCAGTCCAGTATCTTTAGCCAAGCACATCAGTCCATTACAACTTTAATTTTGATCAAACTCTATGGGCCTGGCCAACAGAATGCAGTCACCCTTTATGCCAGTAGCCCAGTTCCAACAAAGTCCTCTGCAGTCTTTTCTTCCCCTTAGAAAGCTCATAAGCCAAGCCTTGAAATTCAGTACTGTCTATACTTAGCATTTTCAAATTCTCATCAGACTAGTCCATAAAACTTGGCTTACCACTCCAGAAGGAGTCTTCACTTGCAAGCACCAAGTCCATGTCCATTCCTCTAAAACAAAGGTTCCAAAAGACCAAAATCCATATGGTCAGGTTCATCTCACCCCACTCCTGGTACCAACTTCTGTAGCAGACAGCTTCATGTTTGCTGAAATGAACTTCCAGACCAGGTACCATTATGGAGGAAGAGATGTTTATTGAAACTTACAGATCCAGGGGAAGTTCCATAATGGCAGAAGAAGCTGGCCTGCTTTCACAGGACAAAACACAGAGCAAAGTCACACAGCACAGCACACTTCAGAAACTCCAGCTAGGCACACTTTGCATACATATCTTTAGAATGAAATCTCAAACCCACCACCATACCTTAAGGCTGGACCATAAGATCCACCCAGGGACACTGCTTCCAACCAGGTGGCTACAAGCTAAGAAAACACTGAATATATTGGAGGCCATATATTCAAACTACCACATGCTGCCTGACATATATAACCTGAACCTACTCATGAGGGGACTTTAGAGTACCACAAGTTAGTGATATTTTGGAAAATAACTAGACTATACCCTTCAAAGACATCAAGGTCAAGAACAAAGATAGATAAGGAAATATTCCAGATCAAGAGACTAAATAAACATCACTGCTAAATTCAGGATGACAATACTAAGCAGGAAAACAAAAGAATACTTAAGATGCCCATAATGACAACTGCTAAAGGCTGTGACAGGGATGACGAATGAAGTAGCAATACTGGACCCATTATTAGATTCTTGGTAAGTGGGGCGTGGTGGCACATGCCTTTAATCCCAGCACTCAGGAAACAGAGGCAGGAGGATTGCTGTGAGTTCAAAGCCACCCTGAGACTACATACTGAATTCCAGGTCAGCCTGGACTAGAGTGAGACCCTACCTCAAAAAAGAAAAATATATAAATATATAGATTCCTGACAGATCATTTCTCTGTGGCACGGAAGTTAATGCACTGGCTCTGAGAAGAAAACACTGAAGCAATCTTGGGAATGAATATTCAACTATTCAACTTGGACTCAAGTAAATCAAAAAATGCATATATGTGCATGTACAGAAAGAGGAACACAATGATAAAGCTACAGGGTAAACAGAACCAGTGATTTTACTAAAGGACATATGGCAACACTGTACTCTTCTTACCTACTTGTTCTGTAAGCTGAAATCAAATAGGAGAGATGGCTTAGAGGTTAAGGTGTTTGCCTGAAAAGCCAAAGGACCCAGGTTCAACTCCCCAGGACCCACCCCATGCAAGCAAGATGCACAAGGTGGTGTATGTATGGAGTTTGTTTGCAGTGTCTAGAATTCATTTGCAATGGCTGGAGGCCCTGGAGAGTCCATTCTCTCTATATGCTTCTCTTCTCTCTCAAATAAATAAATAAAAATTTTGAAAATTAAAAAAAAGTAGAAAAATATTCTGGACAAATATCAGAAAAACAGGCCACTACCTTTAATACACCAAAAATTGAGGCTAGGAGTATAGCTCAGTGCAATGTTTGCTTGGCATGTAGGAGGCCCTGGGTTTGACTGGTAGCATAGCAAAAAAAAAAAAAAAAAAAAAAAAAAAGGAGCAAAAGGGAGACAAAGAAGAGGCAGGTAAGCAAAAAGTTGTAAAGAAAAAATTAGTAGGCCAACAGATTAATAGGAAATGGATGCATACAGCAAATTTACAAGGCTAATGAACTTTAAAGAAAACAAAAAGTCAACTTCACTAGTAACCATGCAAATACAGACAATGAGATGTTTTTCCATCTTTAAGCTAGGACTACCAGTAATTTTCTCTTTAAAAATATCAACATTGGGGGCTGGAGAGATGGCTTAGCCTTTAAGGTGTATGCCTGCAAAGCCAAAGGGCCTCGGTTCAACTCCCCAGGACCCACGTAAGCCAGATGCACAGGGGGTGCATGCTTCTGGAGTTTGTTTGCAGTGGCTGGAGGCCCTGAGCATCCATTCTCCTTTTTCTTTCTGTCCCTCCCTCCCTCTCTCTCAAATAAATAAATAAATAAAAATATTTAAAATATCAACATTGGGACAAGAGAGATGGCTCAGTGATTAAAGTGCTTGCCTACAAAGCCTAACAATTCCACATAAAGCTGGATGCACAAAATGGCACATGCATTTGCAGCAGCTGAAGGCCCTGACATGCCCATTCTCTCTATTTTTCACTGCTTGCAAATAATAAAAATAGTTTTAAAAAAATAAACATTGGGGGCCTGGAGAGATGGCTTAGCAGTTAAGCGCTTGCCTGCTTGCCTGTGAAGCCTCAGGACCCCAGTTCGAGGCTCAACTCCCCAAGACCCACGTAAGCCAGATGCCAAGGTGGTGTATGCTTCTGGAGTTCGTGTGCAGTGGCTGCAGGCCCTGGTGGGCCCTGGCGCACCCATTCTCTCTTTCTCTCTGTCTCTATCTGCCTCTTTCTCTCTCTGCCTGTCGCTCTCAAATAAATAAATAAATAGAAAATAAATAAAATAAAATAAAATAAAATAAAATAAACATTAGGAGCTGGAGAGATAACTTAGCAGTTAAGGAGCTTGCCTGTGAAGCCTAAGGACCCAGGTCTGATTCCCCAGGACCAATGTAAGCCAGATGCACAAGGAGGCGCACACATCTGGAGTTCATTTGCAGTGGCTGGAGGCCCTAGCATGCCTATTCTATCTGCCTCTTTCTTTCTCTCTCTCTCTCTCTCAATCCAACAAATAAATAAATAATTTAAAAATCAACATCAGTAAGGATTCCCAAAAGTGGCCACAAAATACCTTCTCAGTGGGAGTGTGAATTAGGAACACTCAGGAAAGTAGTAGAGCGGGATCCATCAAGAACCTGACATATTCTCACTATTTCAATTTGTACTACCTGAAAGAAATAATCTCAACCATGCAATGAAATTTATGGCCAAAAATTTTCATCAGAGAGTATTTATAGTAGTAAGCTTCTTTAAAATAATCCATGTTAATATGAAAATGGTTAAGTGAAGATACAGAAAATTCAGTATTCAGTTACTAAAAGATACTAAAAAGGGGGGCTGGGAAGATAGCTCAGTAGTTAAAGGCACTTGCTTGCCAAACATGCCAGCCAGGGCTCAGTACTCAAGACACTCAGGTAAGCAGATGCAAAACAAAAGTAGGGCAAGAGGCCCTGGGGTGCCCACACACAAGCAGGCACACAGGCAAAGATTTTTTTTTTAAGTTTTAAAGATATTTTTAATTAATTAATTAATTTATTTATTTACTTTGGAGTGAGAGATAGAGAGAGACAGACAGAGAGAGAGGGAGAGGAAGACAGAGATGGGTGCACCAGCAGCCTCTCAGCTGCTGCGAACGAAATCCAGATGTGTGCGCCCCCTTGTGGGCAAGTGCGGCATTGCACCCTTGTGTCACTTTGCATCTGGCTAAACGTGGGACCTGGAGATTGGAACCTCTGGAGATTGGAACCAGTGTTCTCAGGCTTAGCAGGCAGGCTCCTTAACTTCTAAGCCATCTCTCCAGCCCTCTAAAGATATTTTCAAAGTGAAATATGAAGGCTGGAGAGATGGCTTGGCGGTTAAGGCGCTTGCCTACAAAGCCAAAGGACCTAGGTTTGACTCCCCAGAACGCACATAAGCCAGATGCTCAAGGTGGTATATGTGTCGAGTTCATTTGCAGCATCCGAAGGCCCTGGCACACCTATTCTTTCTCTCTCTCCCTCTCTCTGCCTCTTTCTCTTTCTCAAATAAGTAAAAATAGCCAGGTGTGGTGGCACACACCTTTAATACCAGCACTTGGAAGGCAGAGGTAGGAGGATTGCCATGAGTTCAAGGCCACCCTGAGACTACACAGTGAATTCCAGGTCAGCCTGAGCTACAGCAAGACCCTACCTCAGAAAACCAAATTAATTAATTAAAAATAAATTAATTAAAATTTTTGAAAAGTGACATATGATGCAAAAAAATGTTGAGAATGAAGTTTTCAAAAAGAGATATTCAGATGATCTTAACTAAGTGAAAAACATTTCACTAAAGCACAGACTATAAGTACTACACGTGAACAGGGATGAGAATAAAAACAGGGAGTGCAAACACCTGTCCCCAACTCCCGCTTATCCATTCGGTCTAACCTGCCCACCCCTTCCCACAGACTGCCCCCTCCAAATGCAGAGCCACCACTCCTCATGACGGTGCCCTTCCCACCTCCCTCCTCGCTCCCTCAGCACGTAGGGTACAGACCTTCCCCAGCTGCCCTCGGGAAACTCTTGCTGCTTCCCATTTACAAGTATTTCCACTTCACTTCTTACATGCAAAAGAAACTTACTCCAGCTATGGAAGTTGCCTCCAACTGAAACCTGAATTAGACGTGGCAGTACATCGAGTTGTAGTTTCACTTTTCTTTCCCCAGAATTTTCTTTCCTATCTCAAATTTCCAAGGCAGGCTCGAGAAAGGACACAGACAGCACATACCTGATTCTACTCTGTGCCAGGACCACAAGTGTGTCTGCTCACTGTGCTGTCAAAAGGCATTTATTTTAAGTCTAATCACCAGCTACCACTCCAAAACACACCCATGTGTGTGTGTGTGAAAGCTCAGCGTAGCGTGGCCACACCTGACTGCTCTGCTCTATTCCCCACTGATTCCCCTTCCACTTGTAAACGCTCCACCTCATTAGCTGAGCATGGCACAGTCAAGGGAGAAGAGGATGTGCACAAGGCTGGGAACACACACACTCAACAGACAAGGAGTAGGATTACCTTAACCTGGTAGACAGCAAGCTGAGAGGTGTCTATAAGTCAGCAACAGTCTGAACACAAGTGATTTTTCAGCCCAGGGACCGTGGACAGTGTTTTGGAGACATACTGGTGGCCATCATTGTTGAAATGTGACTGGCATTTAGTAGGGGGCCCGCGACACTACTAACATCCTAAGATGCTCAGGGTGACTCTGCACACAACAAAGAATTATCTTGAGAGCTCAGGAACTCTGCCATAAATGGGTGTATCCACAAGTTCAGTAGCGTTCAATTCCAATTCAGCAAGAATAAGACACCGTGGGCACAAGAGAGCCGTGGTGCTGTAGGCACTACAAATACCCACACACGCCTCAGTCAGACATGACAGCTAGAAAACTGTTCCTCTGGGCACCAGAACCTACCTCAGATATGGGAAATGAGAACACACAGTTAGAGTCAAGTTGTAAGTTGCCTTTTCTACTCAAGGGCTCACTCTCCTACATATCTCATATTTTTTCCAAGACCGCTTTAAGACAGCAATTGTAAGAAGATAGTATTATCAAAATTGACCAGACTGGTAAACACCTCCAGAGAAGCTGGCAACACACCCACAGGGGTGACGGATTTAGCTGTGTTTCAACGGAACCTAAGAACCCAAACTCACCGTGCACAGCCTCCGGCAAGAGACAAGTGCCAAGCTGCTCAAGAAAAACATAATAGCAGTGCTTTCCACAGTGAATCCTCAAAAACTCCAGGACGAAGAGAAGCAGCACTGTGAAAACTGAGAATAAACCGTACTGAACCTGCACTTCAGCCAGAAAAACCTGCACAGAAAGATGTATTTAGTATACGGTTTGTCCTGGCTATAATTCAGTTAAAGTGTGAAATATGAAGGCTGGAGAGATGGCTTGGCGGTTAAGGCGCTTTGCCTACAAAGCCAAAGGACCTAGGTTTGACTCCCAGAACGCATAAGCCAGATGCTCAAGGTGGTATATGTGTCGAGTTCATTTGCAGCATCCGAAGGCCCTGGCACACCTATTCTTTCTCTCTCTCCCTCTCTGCCTCTTTCTCTTTCTCAAATAAGTAAAATAGCCAGGTGTGGTGGCACACACCTTTAATACCAGCACTTGGAAGGCAGAGGTAGGAGGATTGCCATGAGTTCAAGGCCACCCTGAGACTACACAGTGAATTCCAGGTCAGCCTGAGCTACAGCAAGACCCTACCTCAGAAAAACCAAATTAATTAATTAAAAATAAATTAATTAAAATTTTTGAAAAGTGACATATGATGCAAAAAAATGTTGAGAATGAAGTTTTCAAAAAGAGATATTCAGATGATCTTAACTAAGTGAAAAACATTTCACTAAAGCACAGACTATAAGTACTACACGTGAACAGGGATGAGAATAAAAACAGGGAGTGCAAACACCTGTCCCCAACTCCCGCTTATCCATTCGGTCTAACCTGCCCACCCCTTCCCACAGACTGCCCCCTCCAAATGCAGAGCCACCACTCCTCATGATGGTGCCCTTCCCACCTCCCTCCTCGCTCCCTCAGCACGTAGGGTACAGACCTTCCCCAGCTGCCCTCGGGAAACTCTTGCTGCTTCCCATTTACAAGTATTTCCACTTCACTTCTTACATGCAAAAGAAACTTACTCCAGCTATGGAAGTTGCCTCCAACTGAAACCTGAATTAGACATGGCAGTACATCGAGTTGTAGTTTCACTTTTCTTTCCCCAGAATTTTCTTTCCTATCTCAAATTTCCAAGGCAGGCTCGAGAAAGGACACAGACAGCACATACCTGATTCTACTCTGTGCCAGGACCACAAGTGTGTCTGCTCACTGTGCTGTCAAAAGGCATTTATTTTAAGTCTAATCACCAGCTACCACTCCAAAACACACCCATGTGTGTGTGTGGAAAGCTCAGCGTAGCGTGGCCACACCTGACTGCTCTGCTCTATTCCCCACTGATTCCCCTTCCACTTGTAAACGCTCCACCTCATTAGCTGAGCATGGCACAGTCAAGGGAGAAGAGGATGTGCACAAGGCTGGGAACACACACACTCAACAGACAAGGAGTAGGATTACCTTAACCTGGTAGACAGCAAGCTGAGAGGTGTCTATAAGTCAGCAACAGTCTGAACACAAGTGATTTTTCAGCCCAGGGACCGTGGACAGTGTTTTGGAGACATACTGGTGGCCATCATTGTTGAAATGTGACTGGCATTTAGTAGGGGGCCCGCGACACTACTAACATCCTAAGATGCTCAGGGTGACTCTGCACACAACAAAGAATTATCTTGAGAGCTCAGGAACTCTGCCATAAAATGGGTGTATCCACAAGTTCAGTAGCGTTCAATTCCAATTCAGCAAGAATAAGACACCGTGGGCACAAGAGAGCCGTGGTGCTGTAGGCACTACAAATACCCACACACGCCTCAGTCAGACATGACAGCTAGAAAACTGTTCCTCTGGGCACCAGAACCTACCTCAGATATGGGAAATGAGAACACACAGTTAGAGTCAAGTTGTAAGTTGCCTTTTCTACTCAAGGGCTCACTCTCCTACATATCTCATATTTTTTCCAAGACCGCTTTAAGACAGCAATTGTAAGAAGATAGTATTATCAAAATTGACCAGACTGGTAAACACCTCCAGAGAAGCTGGCAACACACCCACAGGGGTGACGGATTTAGCTGTGTTTCAACGGAACCTAAGAACCCAAACTCACCGTGCACAGCCTCCGGCAAGAGACAAGTGCCAAGCTGCTCAAGAAAAACATAATAGCAGTGCTTTCCACAGTGAATCCTCAAAAACCAGGACGAAGAGAAGCAGCACTGTGAAAACTGAGAATAAACCGTACTGAACCTGCACTTCAGCCAGAAAAAACCTGCACAGAAAGATGTATTTAGTATACGGCTTGTCCTGGCTATAATTCAGTTAAAGTCATGGCCACTAAATTATACTACAGTAAGGTTTTTCCATTTTAATAACTTTCATAATATAGATACAAATATATATGCATGCATGTGGAGGCCAGAGAAAAACCTTGGGTGTCATTCCTCCAGAATGCTGCCCATCTTTTATTGAGACATTGGCCTGGAGCTCACCAATTAAGCTAGACTGGCTGACCAGCAAGCCTCAGACATCCATGGGTCTCTGGCCTCTCCAGTGCTGGGATTACAAACTCACCACAGTATTCAGCTTCCTTTACATGGGATTTCTTTTTTTTTTTAATTTTTATTTATTTATTTTTGGAGAGAGACACAGAGAGAGAGACAGACAGAGAGGGAGAGGGAGATAGAGATGGGCGCGCCAGCAGCCTCTCAGCTGCTGTGAACGAAATCCAGATGTGTGCGCCCCCTTGTGGGCAAGTATGGCATCGCGCCCTTGCGTCACTTGGCATCTGGCTAAACGTGGGACCTGGAGATTGGAACCGCTGGAGATTGGAAACAGCATTCTTAGGTTTAGCAGGCAGGCGCCTTAGCCGCTAAGCCATCTCTCCAGCCCACATGGGATTTCTTTTACATGGTTTCTGGCGATTGAACTCAGGGCCTCATGCTTGCACGGTAAGACTTGACCAACTGAGCCATCTCCACAGCCCCTAATTTAACTACTGCATTATGCTGTGACTACCTCTGATGGAGGCCAGAAGGCTGAGGCTTAAACAATGCTGACCTATATCCCAAGCATTTTTCCCTGTCTAATCTTGACCTTTTTCCTTTCAGGGTAGGGAGCATAGGCCACTTAAGGTTACCCATGTCAACAATGAACATGAGTACCCACTGGACATGTGTCCATTAGAAAAGCATGATGGTACAAACATGCAATCCCAGAAGTCAGGAGACTGAGGCAGGAGGACAGTTTAAAGAAAGAATGAATAAGGGAGATGGAAGGAGGGAAGAAGAAAGGAAAGGAAGGAAGGAAGGAAGGAAGGAAGGAAGGAAGGAACCAAACTAGGGGCTAAAGATATAAAATAGCTGGCTAAGTGCTTGCCTGGCTAGCATGAGACCCTAGGATGGATCCTTAGCACCACCAAGAAGGAAAAAAAAAAATACAGAAACGTGTCTCCCTTTGAACGACAAAGCCCGTGTGAATGCAGGGAACAACCTAAGTACTCTCAGTGTCAGCACCTGAAGTTTCAGATCATGTGGTCCTCCTGAATCAAAGCCTTTTCTTCAGTGGCTTGTGAAATGTCCTTCTTGTCAACAAAATGGTGTCACAGGTAGTTCTTTAGGTCATAAGAATCAATGGTAGAATAATCCAGAATGGAAGAACTAGGATGAATCTTAGAGATCAGTCAGTTGACTCCCAATCTCACTTTTATAAATGAGTAAAGAAGACAGAGGGAGAAGCAAATCTCCCTGCCCAAGTCCAGGCGACTACTCAGGAAACTTGAGGGTAAAACTCAAGATTCCTACTCTTGCCCTCAGATTCATACTAAGCAGGACAGTAAGATGCTATGCAACAGAATTGCAGTTTTTATAGCTTTATAATGAAATACAAAAATGTTTTCAGTTTGATACAATTTTTAACCTGATTTATGAGAAATTATATTTTGTATACTTACACTTGATTACAATCAAATATCTAAGCCAAATGTAAATGGAAGGTATGTGCTATGCATTTGTTAGTATCTGGTCTACAATAACTCATTTAACTTTCACAACCCCCCTATGAAATAGTATTCATAGTTATAATCCCCCACTACCCTGGTAAAGAAACCCATGTCTTGAGGCTGGGGAGATGGCTCAGTGCTTGTCATGCAAGCACAAGGACCTGAGTTTGGATCCTCAGCACTCACCTAACCCCAGAACTGGAGAGACAGAAGAAGAAGATCCCTAAGGCTTGCTGGCTGGTTAGTCTGGCAGAATTGATGAGTTCTAGGTTCAAGGAGAGGGAACACTGAAGAAGAGGGGCAGAAAGAACACAAGGAATAGAAGACAGGAAGGAGAAATACAGAATGCTGTTCTGGACATGGCACAGCCTTTGCGTTCATGACAGCACAGTCATGTGCACAGTATGTGCCAAGTACCTGCACATTAGCATTCCATCACCGATGGTGGAGGAGGGCAGGGGCCTCCTCCCTTCATGAGCATTAATGATTACTGGGAGAGTGGAAGGAGATAGTTTCTGCAGTAGTGCTGCCACTCTGGTAAAAGCCATGCTGACAAGGGGGTTCAGTGGAAAATGTTGGTAGGTGGACTAAGAGAAGGTAATAGAAGATTATTATCAAAATATATTTATATATGTGTGTGTGTATAAAACTGTCAAGTAAAATTTTAGACAGACGAAAAGAAACATAAATAAAATCTGTAAAATAATTGTAAAAAAATAGCATGGATAGGGCTGGAGAAATGGCTTAGTGGTTAAGGCGTTTGCCTGCGAAGCCAAAGGATCCCGGTTCGATTCTCCAGGACCCACGTAAGCCAGATGCACAAGGGGGCGCATGCATCTAGAGTTCATCTGCAGTGGCTAGAGGCCCTGGCATGCCCATTCTCTTTCTTTCTGCCTCTCTTCTATCTCTCTCTCTGCTTGCAAATAAATAAAATTAAAAGAAAGAAAGAAAGAAAGAAAGAAAGAAAGAAAGAAAGCATGGATAGCAACTAAGAAAGAAAGAAAGACACCTAATGTTGACATCTGGCCTCCATATGCATACACACACATGCACCCGTATACAAACATGCAGACACACCACACACATACATATGAAAAAATGAAAAAATAAAACCCATGTCCAAGGTCATATGGCAAAATAGCAAACAGTGACACTAATCCCAGAACCTACATGTTTAATAAATTCCATATTCAACATAGAACATTCCTAAGATGATCATACATTAATTTACAAACTGAAAGACTTCTAGAAATTCTTTAAAATATTTATGCTTAGACAGAATCACATGGATATAAAAGTTATACTTCCTGGGAATATATTTAAACTGTCTGTATTGTCTTTGTACATGCATGCCACCGTGCATGTAGAGGTCAAAGGGGAATCTTGGCGTCAGTTGTCTCCACCCGCTTTCTTTGAGACAGGGTCCCTCTGATTGCTGTCTTGCCTCAGGAAAGGCTAGATTAGCTGGCCGCAAGCTTTGAGATTCTTCTGGCTCCATCTTCCACTGCCACAGGCACAATGGGATTACAGACATGACACGTGCACCTTTCTGAGTGCAGCTTTATGTCAGTCAGTTCTGGTGACTGATCTCATATATCAGCAGGTCTGGGGATCAAGCGCGCCTTTAACCACTGAGCCATCTCCCCAGCCCCTACTTAAATTATTTTTTAACAAATAAGATAAAATGTAAAGGTTTAAAGTAAGCAGCCACCTGGAATACAATGCAAGCTTATTTGAACATGAAAACTAAGATGCAGTATTAAAGCATCAACTTCTGTATTGACGACCCTGATGATAATCACCTACAAGAAACCATATAGGGCATGAAGCACTGTGGGAAACCCCAGCTAAGCAGAACTTCAGACACTCAATCAGGCCCCATAGGCTCTTCCAAGCCAAACATCCTGTACTCTGACCCAAGGGCCACGCCTGAATGGAACTCTGGACTGCAAAGAAGAATGAAACAGTCTGCAGACTAGAACAACCAAATGAAATGGAGTCAGTGCTGTTTGCTCAGTACAGATAGCTTCTTGTTCCTGATCAGCCAAGACTACAGCTTCAGCCTCATTCACACTCATGTCCACGTGACTGAATCCAAGTCAGTACATTACAGGGAGAGCGATGTCAGCCACTTTCACGTCTGACCTTGAATGCCATTCAGCATCTGATGAGACCCTCCAACTTGCTCTCCCTCCATCTTAGCACAGCTACAACTTCTGCTGGACTTTGCATTACAGAAACATTCTCTTGTAGCTGTGGTTATTACTAGCCACAACATATTATGACACTATTTTTCAAAAAATTAGGTGCAGGATGAGAGCCAGTTCCTAGACAGTTAGCCCATCTAGTGTTGGAAAGCACTACATGACCTAGTGGGGGAAAGTGGCTTTGCAGGCAATCTTAACCACTAAGCCATTTCTCCAACTCCCCCCCCTTTTAATTTGAGTTCACTATTTTAAAAGAAAAAATTCTAAGTATGATTTTATCAAAAATGTAAACATTACTTTTTTTTTTTTTTTTTTTTTTTGGTTTTTCGAGGTAGGGTCTCACTCTGGCCCGGGCTGACCTGGAATTAACTATGTAGTCTCAGGGTGGCCTTGAACTCACGGCGATCCTCCTACCTCTGCCTCCTGAGTGCTGGGATTAAAGGCGTGCACCACCACGCCCGGCTTAAACATTACTTTTAAATAAAGAAAACTTTTAAAGTCTGGTATTAGTGTTGTGGGCAAGTGAATAGGGACAGCACACTTACACAAAGCTCATGGGAGTATAGCTTAAACCAAAATGAGACAACCAATTGACATTACCCAACAGAAAGCCCTTTAGAACACACACGTCCATCTTTAGGACTCTATAATTATAATTACACCCCCCAAGTGTTTAAAGACACATACACAAGAATGGTCACTGCAGCACTGTTATAACAGAGAAAACTTAGACCACACTAGATACCAACCAGCAAAGGAAGCAAACGTTATGAATTTAAGTATCCATGCAGTCTTCGCCCAATAACTTCTTTGTTTTGAGATAGGTTTTCACTGCATACCCACACTGGCCTTGACTTCACAATCCTCGTGCCTCAGCCTCTCCAGCGATGGGACTGCAGGTATACACATCCACTTCATCCCACAAATAGTTGATCACTAACCACTAGATATATAGTAGTAAGCAACACTCAGCCTGCAAAGGAATACTATATAAAAGGGAAACAGAGGGCTGTAGAGATGGCTTAGCAGTTAAGCACTTGCCTGTGAAGCCTAAGGACTCCAGTTGGAGACTCAATTCCCCAGGACCCACATATGCCAGATGCACATGGTGGCACATGCATCTGGCGTTTGTGTGCAGTGGCTGGAGGCCCTGGCACACCCATATTCATTCATTCTCTCTCTCTTTCTCTAATCAATAAATAAAATTATTTTAAAAAGGGAAATGGAGGGCTGGGATGTAACTCAGTAGAGAAGAAGGCTTGTCTACCATACACAAAGCCCTGGGTTCAACCCCCATCACTGCATAAACCAGGCATTGTAGTACATATGCCATATCACTTCAGAGGCAGAGGCAGGAGAATCAGAAGTCCAAAGATAGCCTTGGCTACCTAGAAAGTTTTAGGCTGGCCTGAGCTACATGAGACCTTATCTCATATACAAATAAACTTAAAATAAACAGAAATGTAAACCTATGTATGTACTGAGCTGAGTGAAAAAAAGCATATTTCAAAATAATACACACAGTATAACCTTATATTTATTAAGGGACTTTTATGTATTTTAAGTGCTTGAATTTTCTTCTAACAATTACCATTACTGTGTAGTTTACTTTAGGTAGGGCCTCACTATATTTTCAGACTCATTATATTTTCCATAAGTCTCCAAGTCATGAGTTCAAGTCAGCCTCCTGCCTAGTCTCCAGAGTAGCTGGGTTAAAAGGTGCACCCCACCACACCCCATCTTCGATGTAATTCTTTTAAAGATAATAAAGACATTTGCTTGTTGACTGCAAAAAAGCAAGAAAAGAAAAATGCAGAAGAGCAGGGAGAGGGGATCTTTTAGTAAAAGAGGAAATTTCTAACACTGCATAGTTACAATGCCCACTGCTGACGCATATGCATACACATATAAAAGAAAGTTTTATTAGTTTTAGGAGGATTCTTAAATGTCTATATAATTCTTAGAAAAATACATACAATATTTATAAATTTCCAAAGTTTCAGTTTGAGTCACAAGCCTCATATTGTGTGAACAGAAAAAGCAAGCGAAGGCTAGGCGTCTAGCTCAGTAGCAGCATGCAGATTATCGCTTGATGCACACAGAAAAGAACTGGGATCACACAGGGGACAAAGGACATCATGAGACTGGCTACAAGGTAACAGTGTTTAAATTCTACAAACTCTATAAATATTACAATGTCTACTCAACATTTAAAAGAGAAACAGAGCTGCACGCCTTTAATCCCAGCACTCAGGAGGCAGAGGCAGGGGGATCACTATGAGTGGGAGGCCACCCTGAGACTACAGAGTGAATTCCAAGTCAGCCTGGGGTAGAGTGAGGCCCTACTTCTCAAAAAAACAAAACAAAACAACAACAACAACAAAAGACAGAAATATCTAGATGACTAAACTTACACATAAGCAACAAAGACTTTTGCTAACACGTGTTCATTGAAAAAAACAATACACATGTATAAATACAATCAGTATAATCATACAATATGCAACCTTTTGTGCCTGTCTTTTTCACTCAGAATCATGTTTTCAAGGGTTATCCATGCTGAAGCATCACTCAGAACATCATTCATTTTTATGACTACTGTATGGGTGGATCACATTTTATTTAACCCTTCATAGCACATTTGAGTTGCTTCTACTTTTGAGCTACTGTAAGTACTGTACACTTATGTGTAAGATTTGCTGCGGCTATATTCAAATTCTCTTGGGCATATACTTAGGAGTGGAAATGCTATGCTATGAGCTCTCCCCATATATTTAGCCACTTGAGGACTGCCAGATTGTTTTTCAAGGCAGTTGCATCATTTTACCTTCTCACCCACCAGTAGTGTCTGGAGATTCCGATTTCTCCACAGCCTCACCAACACTTGTCATACCTGTCTTTTTATTGCAGTCATCCCAGTGAGTGTGATGTGGTATGTCACTGTAAGTATTTGGGGAAGCTGGGATTGAGCCCAGGGCCTTGTGCATGCTAGGCAAGCTAGACTTTTGAGTTATATCTTCACCCCTTCATTGTGATTTTGATTTGCATTTCCCTTTAGTGTTTTCTCATGTTGTTTATTGACCATCTGTATGTCTTGTCTAAAGAAATATCTGTTCAAGCCAGGCGTGGTTGTGCATGCCTTTAATCCTAGCACTTGGGAGGCAAAGGCAGGAGGATCGCCATGAGTTTGAGTCTACCCTGAGACTACAGAGTGAATTCTAGGTCAGCCTGGGCCAGAGTGAGACCCTACCTCAAAAAAAGAAAATATATATAAAAATAGTCCATATTTAAATTGATCCTTTTTCTTTATATTGCTAAGGTTGGTGCATCAGTGACAGAACTGGTTGGCCTATGGTACATATTATCATATTGTTGACACAGAAGAGTTCTTTAGGCATTCCAATACTGGGCCTTCGTCACATTAATGATGTTCACACACTGTGCACTAGCAAACATTAAGACTGGAGAACAAGTGAAGCTCTTTGTACACTGCTGGTAGAAGAGCAAACCAGTCCAAGGACATGGGGGAACAGCTTGATAATAGTAAAATTACCAATGTGTGCTGAGCATGGTGGCTTATGCCTGTTATCCCAGCACTGGGGAAGCTGAGGTAACAGAATAGCAAATCTTAGGCTGGGAAGATGGTGTGGCAGTCAAAGGTGTTTGCTTGCAAAGCCTGTTGGCCCAGGTTCAAGTCCCCAGTGCCCATGCAAAGCCAGATGCCCAAAGTGACACATATGTCTGGAGTTTTTGGGTTTTTGTTTCTTGGTTTTTTTTTTTGTTGTTGTTGTTGTTGTTTTTGTTTGTTTGTTTTTGCAGTGGTAAGTAGCCCTGGCATGCCCATAGTGTTTGTGTGTGTCTAACAAATAAATTAATTAAAGAGAGAGAGAGAGAATAGTGAGTCTGAGGCTAGTCTGGGCTACATAGCAAGACCTTTTCTCAAAAAAGGGGGGTTGGCTGGCGAGATAGCTTAGCAGTTAAGATGCTTGCCTGCAAAGCTTAATGACCCAAGTTCAATTCCCCGGGTAAGCCAGATGCACAAGGGGGCTCATGCATCTGCAGTTCATTTGCAGTGGCTAGAGGCCCTGGTACGCCCATTCTCTCTGCTTCCCTCCCTTTCTCCCCCACCCCATTCCTCTCTTTCTCTCTCAAGTAAATAAATATATTTTTTAAAAAAGAAGGGTTTCAAAGTAAAGTGCAGCTCAGTGGCAGACCACTTGCTTAGTATGTAAGACCCTTGGTTTGATGCCCAGCAGTGGGGAAAAAGCTGGGCATGGTGGTCCATACCTATAACCCAAACCCTCAGGTGGCCAGAGGCAGGACCCAGAGTTCAAGGCCAGCTCAGGCTACACAGTGAGACACAATCTCAAAAGCAGCAAGAAAAAAATAAGTGAAAAAACTAGAACAGTTACATAGGAGCAAAAAGGAAGAGACAACATGTGACAGTGTCCCTCAAGAACCAAACAGCACTGCTGGCAATAAACAGGGGTTCTTCAGTTTTAGTTTTTCTTGTGTGTGTGTGTGTGTGTGTGTGTGTGTGTGTGTGTACTGAGATGGAGCTTTACGCCTGCTAAAGATACTCTCTGCTACTGAGCTACATCCCGAGTCACCAAGAGGGGTTCTTTTATTTTGAGTTTGTTTTTTTGGTGTGTGTATGGTAGGGAAAGATGCCGCAGCACACATGTGGAGGTCTGAGTACAAACTCAGTCCTCACCTTCCACCTTGTCTGAGTTTGCCAAGCTAGCTGGCCCAGCAGCTTCCTGGTACTGTCTTATCTCTGTCCCCATGTTGCCTTAGGAGTGCTGGGATTATCGATGCTCAATACAACCATGTCCAGCTTTCAGTGTGTTCTGGGGATACAAATCCTGCTTACATGGCAAACACTTTATCCACTCCATCTTTCCAGCCCCCAACAGAGACTCTTGACAAGAGAATCAATTTAATCCTATCTAAGCCTTGAGCTCCCTTCTTCCAGTGCTAACTTGAAATGGAGCTAGGGCAGCCATTTAACCACAACAACAAAATTAAACCCAGTTACCCTGCTTTTGGATAAATGATTGAACAATTTCAAGTTTTTATCATATATCTTGCTTATCTAAATTCATGTTACCTGAGAATCCTGTATTTTATCTGACAACCTAGGCACAGTCAAAACATGGAGCAGTAATCAATCAAATATGCTCACTTTGGAGCAGAGGCTAACAACCCAAGAAAGGAAGTAGCTGGCCTGAGCTTGAACCACAGGCCAAAGAGTGAATTTCCTTGGAAAAGAGGAAAACATACTCCACTCTGGAGTCAGGGCCACTGACGTTAAACCTCCAATTCTGCCGGGCGTGGTGGTGTTCGCCTTTAATCCCAGCACTCGGGAGGCAGAGGTAGGAGGATCACCATGAGTTCGAGGCCATCCTGAGATTACATAGTGAATTCCAGATCAGCCTGAGCTAGAGTGAGACCCTACCTCAAAAAAACAAAATAAAACAAAACTCCAATTCTTGCTTATCTCACATAGGTTCTAAATGGACAAACTTTTTAAAGAAGGTAAGGTCCCCTCCTCTTTTTTCTAATTTTTAAAAACGATTTTTATTTTATTGAGGGAGAAAGTGAATGCATGTGTTAGGGCCTTCTGTCACTGCTAATCATCTCCAGATGCATATCTAGCTTTATGCAGGTACTGGGGAATTGAACCTGGACTGACAGGCTTGTAAGCAAGTGCCTTTCACCACTGAGCCATCTCTCCAGCCCCTCTGATTTTTTTTTTTTTTTTTTTTAAGACAGAGTCTCATGTATCCCAGGCTGGTCTGGAACTGCCAACATCGCTGAGAATGGCCTTGAACTCCAGGTTCTCCACTTCCCAAGTGCTAGGATTACAGATACATGCCACCACCAGCAGGCTTTCCTCTTTTAACATCAAACTTCAAGTTTCAGCACAGCTCTTACTCCAAATTCCAGAAACAGCAAACTAAGAAACTATACATTGCTCTCAATTAAACATTTCCTGATAATTGCATTTGCCTGTGACCTAACGCTTCTCCTTATTGATTCACTATACTAAACAGGGCAGGTTTTGGTCTCTTAAACCCATTCTCTCAAAATTCAAATTTCTTTTGCTTCAGGGTTCACGATTTTGTAAAAGAGCATGTCCACTTTATTCCACGACTAGTAATCGTAGCTCATGCATTATTGCTGCTTCCATGTTGTTCACAGGCTCCAGGCCTGTAATTGTCCACATATATAAACCTTCTGCTCACATCCTGTACCTGTTAGGTATGACGTCTTTCTAACATCCCATGGGTCGGGATGGACAAGGAAAGACCTTTATTAGAAATGGTGGGCCCTTATTCCGGGACCCAGGTCATATACCAAACATTCCTCTGATTGTGTAACACGCAACTGAACGAAACCAAGAGAAAATAACAGAAAGCTCCACACACACAAATTCACCTTCAGATCTCATCAAATTAAAAAATTCATCTCAACTCTTGCAATAGGCTTCTCAGTCTATGACAGTGGGAATCTTTAAGGGGTGGAGACCATGAGGCAGTTAAAGGTTTTCTTATCTTTTTTTTAAAATGGGTTTCCAAATAAGAGGTGTTTTTTGTGTTTTGTTTTTAAGGAAGTTCTGTTTCGTGAGAAAAAAAAACACATGGAAAACGAGAGCAAAGCCCTTATGACTCCTTAACAAGTTCTCCATTAAAAACTTGACTCCGCGGAGGCAGACTCTAAGCCTTCCCATGGAAACGTGTGAGGACAAGCTCCAAGTTGGCGATGGACGTGCGGAACCTACCTACGCTTCCCCTCGGGCAGCTTCCGCGCGGGGCGGCCTCGGCGGGCGCCGCATCTCCGGAGGGGCTGTCCTCGGCGACCACGGCCACACCTGCGAACGCGCCCCGCACAGGTCGGACGGACGGACGGGCGGACGCCCGGGGACGCGAGCACGCGGCGCAGGGCCCGAGCCCCGGCCCACCTGTCGCCGAGCTCGCTCGCGGCCACGCCCCCTGCCCGGCCCCGGAGGGCTCGGCCCGCCTGGGCGGCGGCCGCGGCTGCTCGGCGTGGGACGAGGGCGCGGCAGGCGGCTCAGGTGGGCGCCGAGCTGCCCGCGCGGCCCCCGCGGCCCGCCCCGAGCATTCCCGAGCGGCGCGCGCAGCAGGGCCGCCTCCCGGCCAGCGCGGCGCCCGTCAGCACCAGCCTCCGCCGGGACGCCGCTGACCCGTCACGTGACGCGCGCGTCACGCGCCCGCCCGCCCGCCTGCCCGGGGCGCAGGCAGAGGCGTTGCCCGGGCGACCGCGGCGCGTGGGGACGGCCGGGGGCGCGCGCGGGGACGGCCGGGGGCGCGCGGGGCGGGCGGGGCGGCGTGGCAGGCGGCAGGTGAGGGAGGCTCCCGGCCCTGGCCGCGTCCTCGGAGCCCGGGCATTGGTACTGTGGCAGGAAGGGAGTGCGGTCCATCATCATTTTCTTACAGGGAATTACAAAAAGAAAGAAAATGGAAACTACTTCTTTACCGGAAGCTGGCAAATATTGGAAATAGGGGTGGGGAAATGAGTGATAAAGGTTTTGTTTGCCATAAGGAACAGAGTTTTGTTGGCTCTCCTCCTTAAGCTGCAGGACACTGGTAATATATCCTATAATAATTTTATGAGGTTTGGTCTTTGCATAAGTATTTGATTCAGCTTTTGTCCACAATCTTTCCTGACTATACTTCAGGGATGTTTTCTCCCTAGTATGCGCTTGAACCCAGGGACTCTCACAGAAGCTGGGCGAAGCCCTCCTACCACTGAATTACATCCCTGGTCCTTTTAGCGAAGATTATTTCCTCCAACTCCCATTTTCCTAAGTCACACTTTATAGAAGGGAAGATTTCAGCCACTGCCGATTTTATTTATTCTATTGTAGTCAATACAAGTTGCATGCACGACTAATAAACATTACTTTTTAAAATTCGTGAGTGAATTGTAAGCAAACCTCTACAAATATTCTATAATTTTTCCATTTTCTAGAAGAGATCGGGGTTTTTCTATTTCTTCCCTAAAATTGTGATCACTTTGCATACTTGGCTGCCTAATTAAAGGACACATTGTCAGGGTCAGCATGCTCCAGATGGGTACAGCAAATCCAAAACAACTTCATTTGTCAAAGTCACCTTGAATGTAACATTACACTAAAAAAAAAAAATGTAATGGGGAATTTTCTCCTTTCAGGTCTTTTGCTTGGAAAATAACTTATTGTAAACAGCTGCCACAACCTGGGAGACTTTCTACTGCTTCCAGCAATAGGTGTTCTGTGAAGGCAAGACCAGTATCTTCTGTTAGTATAATGCATGCCTGCAGTATGCCTGATGGTTAAAAACGGGTGGGTTAACTGACTAATGGATGTGGAATCCTGCCATCCAACTATAGGAAGTGACACAGACTTCGTCGCTCCAGAGGCATCTGTGACTTATGTTGAATTGTCAGGCAACAGTCACCTTCTGCATTTTGCAAATGCTGAAAGGCACTGACTGACCTAGGACATTAATTACATAATTGCAACAAAGACTGGTCCAACCAGGACACAATACAGATAAGGATACTACTAACTGGAAACTTAGAAGCCAGAGATAAGGAGAGAGCTACAAGAGAGGACCCTGAATTTGAAGTGAAGGAAACGTTTCTGAAGAGAAGGCCCTCTATGTGTTATCCGCAGCTGACAGACTGGGTAAGATGAGAACTGACCTTTGGATTTGGCCTTACAGGGATCGCCCAGAAAGCACAGCAATTAAGATACAGAGGTGAGGGCTGGGTGTGGTGGCACACTCCTTTAATCCCAGCACTTGGAAGGCAGAAGTAGGAGGATCACCATGAGTTCAAGGCCACCTTGAGACTACATAGTGAATTCCAGGTCAGCCTGGGCTAGGGTGAGACCCTACCTCAAAAAAAAAAAAAAAAAAAAAAGATACAGCGGTGGGGTTAAAGACCTGATTGCAGAGATACAGCAAGTGGAAATATCTCTTAAATGAAGGGAAACAGGTATGTGGAATTACCAGAGATATGTGGGTTGAGATTCTTTTATTTAATTATATACTAAAGTGATGAAACAGGGACATATAACTAATATAAAAATATTCATTTGGTTTAGACTGAGATCTAGCACTAAATCCAAGAGAATGAAACAAAGTAAAAGTTTTAGTAGGGACGGAAACACAAAACTGTAGTCCCAGGTACACCAGGGGCTGAGGCCTGAGATCATCTGATTTATAAGCCAGAAATCAGATGGTATGACATTACAAGACCCTATCGCAAATAATAAGTAATAAAAAAAATTAAAGGCCAGGGCTGGAGGGATGGCTTGGCACTTAAGGCACTTGCCTATGAAACCTAAGACCTAGGTTCAGTTCCCTAGTACCCAGATGCACAAGGTGACGCATGCATCTAGAGTTCATTTGCAAAAAATAAAATATTAAAAATATAAAATATTAAAAATTAAAGACCAGTTAGGACCTTCAAACTGAATGTATTGAACTGTAGTCTTTTGATGGTGACACAGGTTATAGACAGCTGGGTAGATTTGTTATTAGAGTTGAGCTGGTGGGGTGGATCAGGCCTTGGCTGAGAATGCTCAGCTCTTGCTTTCCATTTAAGCCCAAACCTCACATTAGGACCCCACAGACAGACGAGGAGGGTCACTGGACCTCTTTGTTTTTCTTCCCAGTATAGTCATTGAATAAACAAATTTTTGTTCTGTTTTTCACTTCCTTGTTTGATTGGCGTGTTGAGGATGGGAACCCAGACCTGGTTTATGGAGGGTTGTTAGGGCTTAGGCTCCTAACATAAAAACTTGGATTATACTTTTTTTTTTTTTTTTTGGTTTTTCAAGGTAGGGGCTCACCACTCTGGCCCAGGCTGACCTGGAATTAACTTTGTAGTCTCAGGGTGGCCTCAAACTCACAGAGATCCTCCTACCTCTGTCTCCTGAGTGCTGGGATTAAAGGCTTGCGCCACCACGCCCGGCTCTGATTACACTTTTATAAATAAAAGAATTTAAAATTTGACTTAGAGTGAGGCAGGGACAGCCAGGCCACCTGGGACACCACTCCTTGGCAGCTCCTGTCCTGGTAGAGTCATGGTGCTCAGGCATATCCTGGTACAAGGAAGATAAGACAGGACAGTGTCCAGCAGTGTTGAGCACAAGTGCACTGCAAGCCAATGTGCTCTTGCAGTGACCTGTCAGGAGAGACCCCTATTTGCCAACTTGTGTATTCATGATGGTGCCTACGTACACTTAAAATCATGAGATGTGGTACAGAGAAATGGCTTAGTGGTTAAAGGCACTTGCTTACAAAGCCTGATGGCCTGGGTTTGATTCCCCAGCACTCACATAAACCCAGACGCATAAAGTAGCTCATGAATCTGGAGTTTGTTTGTAGTGGCAGGAGGCTCCTGCTTGCACCCATTCTAATTTCCATTCTCGCTTTTTGTCTCTCTGTCTCTCTCCCCTTGCAATTAAACACATAAAATATTTTTAATTATGAGATGTATGTTCCACACATAAACTATATGACAGCCCATCTGTCAATCAGGATAATGAGCTGCCTCATTCCCGCCTCTGGGATCAGTGCCTTCTGTGCCCAAACTCATAAGAAGAACCCCACAAAAGAACTCTTGAGCCACATATTTGCTCCAACTTGTTCCCACATTGTGGCATGTATTCTATGCTTTTTTTTTTTTTTTTGGTGTTCTAGGCTTTTATGCACTTTTAATAAATCCATACTTTCACAATTACTACCTTGTCTTGTCCAATTCTTTGCACAGGACACCAAGGACATTGCATCTCAGGACACTCTGAGACCCCTCTGGTGACATACTAGGGGAGCCATAGAAAGTAATTCCCCCAAAAGAGAGAAGAACCCCATCCTTCTGCTTGCATGTTCTCCTTTACTTTGCATTCGTAGCAGCTTGGATAGGACAGCTAGGAGCTATTAGTAGGCAACTGCCATTTGAAGTCTCCCTTGACAGGATAACCAGACTGTGGAAGAGGGCAGTGTAGGCCCTGCACCTGGACAGTCTCCCTTGTCCTACTGGAGCACATGCTGGGGCAAAATCATGTACATCGTGGCTACCAGGCACAGTCTGTGTTTAATGACCATCATGGCAATGGCCATGTGGACTGATCTTTATAGCACGGGGTGAAGCTTGCACGGCCTGCCCATCATGTCAGTGCTTGCGCCCCTCTCCCTGGGCTTCCCCTTTCCCTGTGCCCTAGGGTAGCAAGGCAAGGTGGGCCCAAGGTGAAGTTGTCAGGGGGAGGTGGGAGGACTGCAACCCAGCAACTGCCACTGAAGAGCAAGTTGTGCAGGGTCACTTGGCAGGTATGAGGCTGTGAGGAGGCAAAATGTGGGTCGTGTGAGGGCAGCAGGCACCTTGAGGTTGCCTGCCACTGTCATAGGGGCAACATTTTTGCCTGCCACAGTCTCTCCTCGGTCTCCACAGAGAGACCTGAGCCTGACACCAATCTGTACCACATTAGGTGCAGGCCCACTCTTCCCTCCCCAGGGCCATGTTGATGTTCCCCTGGGTAAATAAATCCATCTCTCAGCAGAAATACACCCAGTGTTCCAGAGACAAATTATACACACACACACACACACACACACACACTCATTCTAACTGTTAATACTCTCTTAGAACACTTCTGTGGTGGTTGAATGTAAAATAGTCCCCACAGCCTTATTGTTTTGAATACTTGGTCTCCAGCTGGTGGCAATTTGAAAGAGTTGTGGAGCCTCTGGAAGGTGGGGCCTTTCTGGAGGAGATCTGTCACTGGGGCAGACCTTGAGGTTTGAGCCCCCCCCCCCATGGGAAAGCCAGCTCACTCTGGCTGCTGACATGACATGACGAGATTTGACTCCCCAACTGCCTGCTTGGCCATAATTTCCCTGCCATGATGAACCTTCCCCACCAAAATAAACCTTTCCCTTCCATAAGCTGCTTCTAATCAGCTATTTTGTCCCAGCAACAAGAAGGTAACTGCTACCAGGGCTGGAGAGATGGCTCAGCAGTTAAGGTGCTTGCCTGTGAAGGCTATGGACCCAGGTTTGAGTCCCCGGTGCCCACATAAGCCAGATGCACAAGGTAGCACATAAGTCTGTTCTCTCTCTTTCTCTCTCTGCCTTTCTCTCTCAAGTAAGTAAATAAAAATAAATAAATATATTTTTTTAAAGAAGGTAACTGCTACCAAAAGTTGATACCAGGAAGTAGTACCATTGTTGCATTAAGACTAACCATGTGGTTTCTAGTGTTTTGGAACAGATTTGCCAGAAGAATACAGACTATAGAAGCTTTGCAGTACTGTAAGAAGAACTTGATGGACCATTCTGGTGAGAGTTTGAAAGATCTAAAGTCTAAAGGCAGAGAAAAGTGTGGGCTAGAAAGGTTCAGGCAATGAGGGTTTGGGGGAGGAGAGAGGAGAGGGAGGGCTTTGTTGGGACTGGGCAAGAGGCAGTCCGTGTGATGTTCCTGTGGAAAGGCTGGCTGCATTCTGCCGTGTTCTGAGCACTCAAGCAAAGTTGAATTTAGAAAAAAAAAAATGGGCTGGTATGTTTGGTAGAAAAAAGTATAGCACAGAATGATACGAAAGGTATAAAGTTTGATAAAGAAGGAATTCAAAGTTTCAGGCCAGAAGCTGAGGAGGATTTAGCTGGAATTGTTTAAGAGATTACTAGCCTTGATGGGCCAGCTGCTCTGCAGGAGGACAGTAGGAGGAGTGTGATTCCTTTGAAAGGAGGGAGCCTTAAAGAAGAATGCAGAGTTTCCTGCTCCTCAAGGTCTGGCTTTTCCCCCTCTGAATTTACAAATTCAGCAGTAGAGCCAGCACAGTACTTGTTTCATAGTACACCACCCCATCCTCTGGTTTATGTATTCTTTCCACCCCCACTTCCACAGTGTTCCCTGAGCCTTAAAGACAATGATGCAGACATATCTGTCTTCAAGGCTTAGGGTGATGTAGACAGTGATATAGACATAGTGATTTAGTGCTGAGCATTCAACAGCCACTTATTCTCAGCACTTTGACCAGTGTTGAGTCATCCCAGTAGTCACCGCCATCTATGAAAAGAAGCTTCTCTCATCAGAGGTGAGAGCAGCGCTGATAAGTGGTCATAAACATGGATATTTAGAGGGCAATTTGATGAGGAAAACATATCCATTTAGCTAAACAACATTAGTAGCTTCCCCTCAGGGCTTATGAATTTCATAGTCTTGACTAGGTTTTCGGTACACGGCATGGATTCCCTCCCGTGGAGTGGGCCTCCAATCCAATCAGAGATCTGTTGGTTATCCCCATAAGAGAAATGCTACTATTACACCAGTAGGCGCATCGTGACTGGCTGGTTGGTTATGTAGCTGGCAGGTCTACTGCTGGGTAAGACTCTCGCTGACTTTTCTCCTCCAACAGCTAGAATAGCACTTTCCAGCAGTGGGATAGCTAGTGAGCAGGCAGGAAGCTTCCAGCTCGGTTCTAGCTTGATTTCTCAGTGTCCTCCAACTAAAGCCAGTGCTGTCTTTAGCAATAGGGTCTTACCATCTAGTTCTTGTTTGCAATCACAAGCATTGGCAATAGGCTGGAGAGATTGCTCAGGGATTAATGCACTTGCCTGAAAAATCTAAGGACCCAAGTTTGATTCCCCAGAACCCACTTAAAGCCAGATGCACAAGGTAGCACATGTGTCTGAAATTTGTTTGCAGTGGCTAGAGGCCCTGGTGCATCCATCCTTTCTATTTATCTGCCTCTTTATCTCTCTCTCATAAATATTTTTTTAATTTAAATAAAAAGCATTGGCAATAGTTTGACTTGGTTTTGGAGGCCTTGGGGACCTCACTGAAAGGTATCATACCCAGGCAACAGAATTTTCCTATAATAACCTATGGCTTCTGGGTTCAGCAGTACCCAATCCCATAGGGTATTTCTGCCCAAACACTCCCTTTTTTAAATTATATTTTAAAATTAGCTAGCCAAGAACTAGGTTTCTGTGTGGCCTTTTCATAAGAGATGACAGTTTGTTGCAATCAGGTTCGTATTGCTGGCAGACATCACTCGACCTCAGGAGACTCAAGGGGAAGCTCCATGATGGCACGGAAAATGACGACGTGAGCCCACATAAGGTAGACCACAGGAACAGGAGAGTGTGCCAAACACTGGCAAGGGGACACTGGCTATAACACCCATAAGCCCACCCTTGACAATACACTGCCTCCAGGAGGTATTAGTTCCCAAATCTCCATCAGCTGGGAACCTAGCATTCAGAATACTTAAGTTTATGGGGGACACTTGAGTCAAACCACCACATTCCGCCCCTGACCCCCATAAACTGATAACTGTCCACGATGTAAAATGCAATGTGTTCAGTCCATCTTTAAAAATCCCCATATTCTTATCAATCCTAATGATGTTCAAACATCCCCCAAATCTAAGGTCTTTTAACTGAGCCATAATACAAAAAAAAAAAAAAAAAAATTCACACTGCAAAAGATGGCATTGGGCATAACAAAGAAATATTCAGCCAATACAAGATTTAAAATAACCAGAGCAAACATCAAACTCTGTAACTCCAAATCCAACAACTCCAGTCAGTGACAAATCTCCAAGTCCAATAATTCTAACTAGCAACGTATCTCTGGAGTTCCAATTCTACCCCTCCAGCTAGGCTACTTACAGTCCTGGAAAACTTCATCCAGGGCTGGCAGCTCTCCTCAGCAGCCATCTTGTGGTCCTGGCATCTCCACTGGGTCTCCACTGTAACCCACAGTCCATACTCACAGCTCTGTTGGGTGTCCATGCAGGCATCCAGCAAACCTGCTTCACACTGCCCATGGATGTTTCCAAAATACAAGAAGACTACATTGCAAATTCAATGACCCTCTCTTTCCTACATTTCTTATACTCCACAATACCAGGTAGGGTGCCAATTTGTTAATCGGCGGGGGAAGGCGGGGAGGGAATAAAGCAGACTTTGAAGAATAGGACATTCCTTGAGCACTCAGGCCCCTTCAAAAGAGTCTACATTCTTCCTGTTGCCCCAGTGCAGATCAGCTGGCCCAATCTCAAAGGTTGTAATCTCTCAATTGAAGCTGAATGGGCAGGAGTTCACCCAAAGATTTCATTTTTTCCAGTGCCATATCCCTCTGGTCACACCAGTCTGTTTCTACGCAAATCAACCCTGCACAACTTCTCAGGACACAGGCATAACAGCAAGCTTCTCACACCAACTGCCTCTAGCACAGTCCAAGCAAAGCTCTTTTTCACCCTCACAAGCCAAACCTCACAGTCCATAATTTTTACTGCATTCAAGTCTGAGTTTGACCAGAATAGTCCATCAAGCTGTACTTCAGCATTACAAGGCATCTCTTAGGCCAAGGTTTCAAATCCTTCCACATTCCTCTTGAAAATCAGTTCCAAAAGGCCAAAGCTACACAGTCAGGTGTCTAGCAGCAACCCCACTCCTCCGTACCACTTTACTGTTGCCATCAGATTCTCATTGCTGGCAGAAATCACCCCACCTCGAGAGACTCAAGGGGAAGCTCCACAATGGCAGGGAAAATGACAACATGAGCAGAGGGTGGACATCACCCCCTGGCCCACATAAGGTGGACAAATAGGAACAGGAGAGTGTGCCAAACACTGGCAAGGGGACACTGTCTATAACACCCATAAGTCCACCCCCAACAATGCTTTAATTCCCAAATCTCCATCAGCTGGGAATCTTGCATTCAGAACACCTAAGTTTACTGGGGACACTTGATGATTCCACCACACAGTTTTTCTTGGGTCCTGTAACACAGTAATTGAAACAACCTCGATCACATCTTTGTGCAAGAGTGCAAAGATAGTACTGAAATCTCACCTCACTAATTCCACGTTGATTTGTTTCTAAGGACAGACCAAATAATCTTAAAGCGAGGCCATAAAACTACAATGTTTTCAGGCTGGAGAGATGGCTTAGCGGTTAAGGCGCCTGCCTCCTAAGCCTAAGAAGGCCTGTTCCAATCTCCAGGTCTCACGTTTAGCCAGATGCAAAATGACGCAAGGGCGCAATGCTGCACTTGCCCACAAGGGGGCACACGCATCTGGATTTCGTTTGCAGCAGCTGGAGAGGCTGCTGGCGTGCCCATCTCTATCTGTCTTCCTCTCCCTCTCTCTCTGTCTCTCTCTCCAAACAACAACAACAAAAAAAAAAACTACAATGTTTTCAAGGCTGGATAGATGGCTTAGCAGTTAAGGCGTTTGCCTGTGGAGCCTAAGGACCTAGGTTTGACTTCCTAGGACCTACCTAGGCCAGATGTATGCACTAGGTGGCATATGTGTCTGGAGTTCATTTGCAGTGGCTAGAGGCCCTGGCAAGCCCATTCTCTCTCTCTCTCTCTAAATAATAAATAAATTTAAACTACAAAGCTTTCAAATCATTTTAAATTTCGTTCAAGGTGTGTGACCCACAGGCATTCTGGAGGCACTCATGGGATGTCTGTTGCGGGGAGCGCAGCACACACTCAGAACATGTGCTTGTGTTAGGTCACCAAGGCAAACACCACAGAGAAGGGGAGACAGCTTCCACCACAGTGCGTTGTTTTCCACTGGAGGCTACAAGTCCAAAGTCAAGGTGTGACAGGGCTGCTTTCTTTTGAGCTCCTCTCCTGGACTTGAAAGTGGTGCTTTCTCATCGAGTTTTTTGCCTAGCTTTTCCTCGGAGAGCCTGGCCTTCTTGTAAGGACACTGGTGTTAACAGCTGGGGTTAGGATATCAGTATTAAGAAGATGAGGAAAAGCCGGGCGTGGTGGCGCACGCCTTTAATCCCAGCACTCGGGAGGCAGAGGTAGGAGGATTGCCGAGAGTTCGAGGCCACCCTGAGACTACATAGTTAATTCCAGGTCAGCCTGGACCACAGTGAGACCCTACCTCGAAAAACCAAAAAATAAAAATAATAATAATTAAAAAAAAAAAGATGAGGGCAAGCTGGGCATGGCATTGCACGTCTTTAATCCCAGACTCGGGAGGCAGAGGTGGGAGGATCGCCATGAGTTCGAGGCCACCCTGAGACTACATAGTGAGTTCCAGGTCAGCCTGAGCTAGAGTGAGACCCTACCTCGAAAAGAAGAAGGAGGAGTAGGAGGAGGAGGAGGAAGAAGAAGGAGAAGGGGGAAGAAGAAGGAGGAGGAAGAAGAGGAGGAGGAAGAAGAAGGAGAAGGAGGCAGACCACAGCTCAGCTCACACAGCTGGTTCTCTGCAGACCCAGTGGCCTATCACCTTCACACACTTGAGAATTCCTTTCTGCCAGGTCCCTCACACTCAGATGTTGTGTCCCCATATCTGTCTCTCTTTCAGGCTCTCAACTGCACAGCCCCAGAGAGGAATGACAAAGGACAGTGTGGGTTTGGGAGTGAGCACGTGACTCCTGGAGCTGCACAATAACAGAGCCCCATGCCTCCACCCTCTCTGAGGGGCCTCAGCATCACAGCCCAGAGGTCATCTGCTCCCTGGATCTGCCCGGAGGCAGAGTCTCTCCCTCTCTCTCTCTCTCTCTCTCTCTCTCTCTCTCTCTCTCTGTGTGTGTGTGTGTCCCTCCCTGACCAGTTCCTGCATTCCTGCAGCAGGGCAAGTGTTTCCTGGCCCTGAGCTGACTCCATAGTCAGTGTGAGCACCCCTTTCTCTGTAGAGAGCTCAGAACCATGACCACCACTGGCACTTGAAGAAGGCACTGAGTTGCTACCCATAGGGGCCAGGACCCTCTCTGTCTGAAACAATGGAGCAGGGCATTCCATGGCTTGGGAGGTGGGCTGGGGGTAATCCATAACTAGAGGCCTCCTGTGGTCCCTTGTGGCTGTGGGGAGTGGGGCATCTGTGGAAAGACTCCTTCCCTGATTTTTTATGCTTGGACTCTGTGTCCATGTTACAACTCTCCACAACAGCATCACTAGCACACACTGCTTTATAAGGCAAGTCCACAGGACACTAACAGTGGGACCTGGATCTTTCCAACCCCCTGGTTTGTTTCCCTCTTAAAGGGCTTTAGGTACAAAGTGTTCCTCCAAAATTCATGTGGTGACAGTTTTGCGTAGCTGGTGCCACTACTGAGAAAGGACTGGATTATGAGGGTTCTGACCTCACCTCGAGCCTGTGCTCATGGCGCAGGAGGGCTGCAGTCTGCATGCTGACTTGATTCTCCCCAGAGAATGAGGAAAGGGAGAAACGTGCCCTGAAAATTATGGCAGTCACTTCTGCTCCAAATATATTGGCATTACCATAGTCTTGTGATTAGAGCCAGATGGGAGAACGTCAGCTTATGGCCTATGTCTGCCTCCATGTAACAGTCACCAGCACACAGTAACCCATGTCCAGGGGAGGCAGAACCCAGAAAGGTAAGGTAAATGTTGAGAAGAAACGGACTTTTGTAGGAGAAGAACACAGGGCCAGGTAGCCTCTGAAGAGCCCCCTGTGGGGTAAGATTGGCCCATGCACCCCAGAACCCCAGATGACCCCCGTCCCAGGGCCCTTCCTCCTGTTCCTCATCAGAAGCTCCACCTCATCCCCATCAATACAGTTCAGAGTTGTCCTGGGGTTTAGATCCAAAGTGCTCCCTAAGGATCCACGTTATGAAAGCTTTGGATAGCTGGTGCCACTACAGAGAGGGGACTGCACGGTGAGGTTCTGACCCCATTGACAGGGATTAGGAGATGGACATAGCTGGTGGAAGTGGGCCACTGGAGTCCTCTCTCTCTCTGTCTCTTCTCTTGTTCTCTTATTTTCTCACTCTCTTCTCTCTCTTCTAGGTAAATTCTTTCTCCCTCAGGTATTTTGTCACAGCAACAAAAGTAGCTAATATGAATATGCCTTGAATAGTGGTAACATTTTACTAAAATTTTGGTTTTTTGCCTGATTTTGAAAGATGAGCCAGCCTCTTGCATTTAAGGTGAGAGTTTTTGGACCTTTTTCTGACACTTTAAATGCCAGTATGTAAACTAGCACATCTCTTCCTGGTGATGGTGAATAGGTGTGTGTGTGTGAGTGTGTGTGAGAGAGAGAGAGAGAGAGAGAGAGAGAGAGAGAGAGAGAGAGACTATCAGAAGAGAGCAGAAGGCCTCTCCCAAAGCCCAAAGTGCTTAGGTTCCCATGCATCACCAAGAGCTGCTGCCCTCTGGTGGCCTTCATTGGTGGCTCACACATCCAATATACAAAGGGTAGTTTGGGTGTGTCTCAGTAGAGAAATTTACAAGTTTATTCTGATAAACAAATATAAAAATATTATATAAGCAATGCTGTAAAAGCTTTGTAAGAATTTGATAATATATGATAGTTTAGTGGGCGTTTGCTGTTATGACTATATTTTGGTTTTCAGATAGTTGCTTTTTTTTTTGCCTCATAGAGTGTTTGTATATGGGTATGACTGCATGCATGTGGGAGTAATAGATGAAATTTAGGAAATAAGATATATAATTTAATGTAAACATAGTGGGGTAATTTTGGGGTGTTATAACTAGTAAAGACAAAATAATTAAAAACATGTATTTTCTACTCCCCATAAATTAACTCTAAAGGTTTAACGTTAAGGAAAATGTAAAGAAATGTTATTCAAGCACCCTCACTTCTCCCATGTCCTAGCCTGTGGTATGTCTGAGCTTCTTTTCCTCTGGTTCTTGGGACAACTGGGGGGTGGCTCACATGCAAACCTTTCCTTCTCTGGTCCATGAGGTCTGGGGTGGAAAGACACAGGGCGTTCCATCAAAGCTGCTCACAGTTCTGAATCTCAAAGCCTCGGGCTTCCTTTGAGGAAAATCTTTTTGGTCTGTCCAGCTGCCTCCACCCTGACTCGGAATGACACTGTCCCACTTCAGGGGCTGTAGTCAAGGGGACATTCCCGAGAACCTCCTCCTACTGGTCTCCCTGCAGCCATCCTCTTTCCCAGGAAACTTAGCAGACTTAGGGGTAGCTGGGGACACAGGAGCTGAAGGATCACAAGTATGGGAACAGCTCTTCATTTATCCCTCTGTCCCTCTCGTAGATCACTCTCAGTCAGCCAACGTCTAATCCAGACAGTGGATGGCTGCCCACCACTGCCCCTTCCTTGGTATAGGCTGGCCTGTCTTGCTATGTGGAAGCTCCTTATGCAGGATGTGAGGCCCAGCCGTGGGCCTCCGAGTACAAGGGAATGTGTTGGTCCTGGTCTGGCCTACAGAATCTCTGAGGAGCCTTCGTTAGATTTTCTCTGTTAGCTGGGAGGGAGCAGCCCCTAATAAAAGAGTCAGACAGACAGACCCTGGACAGATGCTAAGGAATTCACCTGGAGACTGCAGACTTGCAAACAAGCTTAAGCCACAGTGGATCCAGAAATAACCAACTGTCCCTCTATCTTAGGCAACAAGAAGCTGCTTGCTGACTTTCGACCCCCAGGAAACTAACCATCCAGACAGCTCCCACTTCCTCACATTCCCCTTGCTCATTTTGCTGCCAAAATGTCCCTACCCCCATCCTAAGACTTCCCAGCCACCCGGCGCCCAGCGTGCTCTTGTTTCCAAGGTCATAGTGCTGCTGGAACCTGAGGCATTATCCTCTCAGGCCCTGCACTCTGAACAAAGCCCGCTCTTTGCCATTGAGATTTCTATCAATTTCTTTCTTCCAAATTCACCTCAAAACTTTCCTTACAGCTAGGAAGAGAGTTGTTTAAAAAAATTAAAAACTACCTCAGGTCTGGAGAGATGGCTTAATGGCTAAGGTGCTTAGCCATGAAGCCTAAGGACCAATGTTCAACTCTTCAGGTCCCCATGTAAGCCAGATGCACAAGGTGGTACAAGCATCTGGAGTTCAATTATAGTGGCTGGAAGCCCTGGTGCACCAGCTCTCTCTTTCTCTTGTCTCACTCTCATTAAAAAAAAAAAAAAAAAAAAAAAAAAAAGGCCAGTCCGTTAGGCTTGCCTCAAAAAGAAAAAACTGCCTCAATAACAAGCTGTATTTTGATTCACGTGTCCCCCATAAACTTAGGTGTTCTAAATGCTAGGTTCCCAGCTGATGGAGATTTGGGAATTAACGCCTCCTGGAGGCAATGTATTGTTGGGGGTGGGCTTATGGGTATTATAGCCAGTTTCCCATTGCCAGTGTTTGGCACACTCTTCTGCCGTTGTCCAGGAGGTGATGTCCACCCTCTGCTCATGGAGTTTCCCCTCAAGTCTATAAGCCAAAATAAACCTTTCTTTTCCCCCACAAGCTGCTCTTGGTTGGGTGAGTTCTGCCAGCAATGCAAACCTGACTGCAACACGAGCCATGGAGTTTATGTAAAGTGGTTTGGGAGGGTGTTGGGAAGGTTCATTTTAGTAACTGCTGTATTTATATCCACGTATCACTATTAAAATGGGCAAACACAAAGCAAGAAAAAAGAAAAAGAAAAGAAAATAGAACCTCAGTCTGAGTACTCCTGACCTGTCCACAGGCCTGAAGCGCCTGTGTAAACTGGAACTTAACTTCTACCATGCCTACCCGAACCCGGCCTGCGTTCTCCCAGCCCTGGCAAGTGTCATGGCTCTGGTCTTAGCCATTCTGCTCCAGGGCTTCTTTCTCCACTTGTTTCCTGACCTGTTCTGTCCTCCTCACTCAGGTTTGATGACAATCTATAGTTGAGGCTTCACTGAAGAAAGGTGGGGCCACGGGCAAGCAGTTCCCACTTTTGGACTAAATCCTGCCTGTCTACCCTCCAGGGTCTAAGGACTGATCTTTAGGGTCTGAGGAGTTGGGAGACCGTGTCTCTCTAAGGAAACGGAGAGTCACTGTCCTTCGGGATTTTGAGAACACTGGCAAGATACTGTCCCTCAGGCTCTGAGGACGGGAGTTAACTGCTGCTCCTCAGGCTGTGGGGACATTGGGACATTGTGTTTCAGGCTCTGCAGTAACAAGAGGCTGAGTCTCAGACTATGAGACATGAGAAGCAGCTGTCCTCCATTCTCTAAAGACGCTGGAAGTGGCCTCCTCGAAGGCTGAGCACACTGGCTAGCCACTGCCCCTCATCCTCTTAGGACACTGGAAGTGACTTTCCTTCATGCCGCGAGGACACTGGAAGCATCATGTATCTCAGGTCTCATCCCCAGGTGTGAAGGGGCACCGTGGAAACCTAGTCTCTTTGTAAGAATGCCCACTACCAGCTCTGAGTGAGGCGCCTAGGGCATGGCGTCTGGCCCTAACGCTTCCTGGGAACCTTTTTCTCTTACTTTTTGTCCCATTGTCTTGGGGGCTGAATTCTGAGGTTAAGGTACTGGCAGGCCTGCTTCTTTGGGCCTTCTCTGTGGCCTGTGAACAGCCTCCTCTGCTGTGTCTTCCCATTGTTACCCGTCCATGCCTGGAAGAGTTCCTGTCACTGGGTTGGGACTCACCGGATGACCTCTGCACCCACACCTCCCCATGAAGCCCACACTTATATGTAAATGTGGAGGACACAGCTCAACCCGTGACAGAAGCAGTGCCAGTCCCTGGTGAGTGTGATCTCAGTGAGCATGCTGCTAGCTGCACCTGGTTGGGTGGAGACGTGGTGGCCGTGTGTCCTAGCAGGCCACATTCTAGGGTAGGCTCTCTCTTTGCCTTGGTGACAGAGCCATCTCCTGGATGGTTCCCAGTCCCCTGGCCTTCTGTCCATATGGGTGAATGCCATCTCAGCAGCCAGAACAATGTACCAGGTTGCCTGCTGCTCTCTGACTCTGTCCTATTCAGCCAGACGTCTGCCAGACAGACAGCAGCCAGGCTGGGGTGTAGTAGTGGGCCTCTACTGGGGTTTACCTGCAGGAACAAACCGGTGGGGCGGCTCTCACAGGACCCATGATGCCAAGGGCACCTGCTCCTTAGTGCCTTAGAGGGTTGTTGTCCTCTTGAGTTTACCCCAAGGACTGTCCCTTCAGTTCTTGGCCCCAAGCCTATGGCAGTGTTAGAGACTCTCCAAGGCTTTATATTCCTCTCAATGACAACTTGTCAATATTTATCTAGCTTATTTAGAAAAGGATCAGCGGTCTCTTCCAGAAATAAGAGGCTTGGTTTAGCAAGAAGCATCTCCCAGTAATGCCCTTCCTGGGCCAGCCAGGCTAGCAGAGACAGCTTGGATCATTGGCCACTATTTACATGGGTAAGGTCTGAAGGTCAGGTCTGCAGATGCTGTTGGCCAGCATGCTCTCCCAAAGATGAGAAGCAGCTCCCGGTGGCCTTACCATGGGAAGATCATGTCATACCCATGGTCTGTATGGTTGATGTCCAGACGCACAGCCTCTAAGAAAGCAGCTGGGCTCAATGCCTTTGGTCATGGGCTCAACTCCTGCCTGGGCTTAGCTCTTGCCTAATAGGATTCCTGGGAATGAGGGCATCTGCTCTGAGCGGACTTCTCCTTGCTAGTAATGAGCATGTGCTTATGGATTTGGAGCAAAAGTTCAACCACTGTTTCTGGAAGGACTGGAAGACAGAACTGTGTAAAGTAAGTTCGGTGGAAGAGAGGGCCAAAGCTTCCACAATGGGCCAGTGGCCCTCCTAATGGGCCTCTCCTGCTGAGTCAGGCCCATTCCTTGTCACCACGATGGTCAGCTGTTTGTCAAGAGTTGTCCTCTGGCAGACCTGCCATTGACCCCAAGGATTCCAACTCACCTGACCCAAGAGTAGATGGTGGACAGGTCTCCAGTACCATATCCTTTGTCCAATATTCCTGAGTGCCATACACATCACCTCACTGGGCTTTTTTTTCTCCTTTAAAGGGAATCAAGATAAAATGATGAATATCACAGCAGTCAAGATCTGAAAGCTGCGTGTGAGATGTTCCCGGAGGGGGTGGACTGTGGAAGCTGCCCAGCTATGCAAGCCTGCCTGGGGTCGTTTCCAGGTCTCTGTCTTTCCCTGCACTCTTCTACTGACAGGGACATGAGAGGCACCCTTTGTCCCCTTCCTCAGAGCATAGCTCTACATGGAAAATGGAAAGGTCATAAGGAAACTACCCTGATGTCAAGGGATAGTGCCAGGAAGCGTGGAATATAAGTCCCAAGGAGGCTCGTGTCTACCTTTGTGTGTGTTTAATGTGTTCTGAAAACCAGAACAGGGTTGCAGAGATGGCTCAACAGTTAAAGGCATTTGGTTGCAAAGGCCGATGATCCGGTTTGATTCCCATGTACCCATGTAAAGGCAGATGTACAAAGTGGTGCATACATCTGGAGTTAAGTTTGCAGTGGCAGGAGGCCCTGGTACACCCATATTCATTCTCTGCCTCTTTCCCTCTCAAATAAATTAATAAAAATATTTAAAAACTGGGTTGGAGAGATGGCTTAGCGGTTAAGGCACATGCCTGCAAAGCCTAAGAATGCAGGTTTCATTCTTCAGGTCCCACATAAGCCAGATGCACATGGTGGCACATGCATCTGGAGTTCGTTTGCAGTGGCTAGAGGCCCTGGCATGCCTGTTCTCACTCTTTCTCTCTCTCTCTCCCCCTCTCTCTGTCTCAAATAAATAAATATCCTTAACATTTTTTTAAATAAAAAATGTTTGAAAACTAAGAATTAAAAATAATAAAAACAAAGGAGTCCACGTTGGCTGTCACTGTGTGGATATAATTGTCACCCGGCATATAAAGGGTCATGTTACAAGATGACACCTCTTCAGACAAAGGCTTTTCTGTTCTCCAGAGTGGCTGTGTGAGTGACCATCTTCTGGTGGTATGGGAGGGTCTGAGGAGCTCTGCTTTGAATGGGAGCTTTTTCCTACAAGGCATGTCCTTTCTCTTTTTGCACACGTTGCTAGGGCCCAGGGAGGTTGCTAGGGCAGGGGACCATGAGTAGGTCACTTTGGGTCTGCTGTTCTCAATGGGCTGCCTTAGCACTGAGAAGGAAAAACGAGCTCCTAGGGACCATCGTGGGATAGGTTATTCTCTGAGCAGAGCACTGGGGACACATGAGCAAGGCCTAGGTTTTCTTGAGCTGCCTCTTGGCAAGTTCAGCTTGGCTCTTGATGCTGAGAAGGAGTGGGCAAGAGAGGGGAAGATTCTGGAGAATGAGGAAGTGTGTGATTGTTAGAGACTAAAGAATGAGAAGTATGTGGCTGTGTGGATTGCTCTGGGGAGAGGTTATATGGCTCCGTGGAAGGTTCTAGAGTGAGAGTTAGCAGGAGTTGCTATGTGGAAAGTTCTGGAGACATGTCAGGAGAACTGGGGAGGAGGAGGCTGATGAAGACAGTTCTCCAACCTGTGGTGGCTAGCACACCACACAGTGTGTTAGATCTATAAGGAGGTCCACTCCAGAGGAGGCGTGTTCTGCTCTTCCTTTAGACACAGGCTGGCTGTCTGGAAATGGCAAGGGTGTCCTAACAGGCTGTGACTGAAGGAGCAGCTCTCACGCTGCTATTTTCCACTGATAACACGGCCTGGCACCTATACTGCTGACACCTGAAGGAGTGGTACTACAGTTCAAGTGCATCCACAGGGAGGAGCCTACTTCCTGCAGACCACCTGGCTGCAGGCCGACATGGAAATTACCAGGAGCTAGCCTGTGTGGGCAGGTATTTCAAGCCACACACCTACTTTCCACAGTGGGTAACATCTTCTAGGGGATGGATGCTCACCAAGATGACATTCAGGGGTCCAAGTAGAAGGGGTGGGGCTGTAGGCATAGGGAAAAGCCCTGGGTGCTTCCTTTCCAACACCCCAGTTCCACAACTCTGAGCTACTTGGGCCTGTCCAGCTGCAGAATCTGACCATCCAGCCTCTGTAAATATCCCAGGGTCCCTTGAGAAGCTGCCTCACTTCCAAACACTCAGCATCTCTGTGCCTCTGTTTCTCCACCCATACCCTGAAGAAGAGGTAGCCAGGAGCAGGTAATTCCACTTTGTGTGCAAGGTTCTAAGTCCTGCGTCTAGATTCTATGCTGTGCAAGTGGTCCTGGTGGTGACTCAGGGCCTTGGTCAGTCAGACTTCTCTCTGGCTCATGTTTCCTTCCCCCCACCCCTCCGGTACACTGCTGGCCTCTCAAACCTGCTCTTCATAGCAGTCACCACCGCCAAGGCTGGAGGACAAGTCAGCCTTCCTCAACGCTACTGACCCAGGACACCTTTGCCCCCTCCACACATTTTCCTCTTGCTGTGGGCTTCATGGACATCTGGGAAGCCCAGGGAAGAGGGGAAGGACCCAAGACCTGGAGACATCACACACTCACCCCGGGTCCTAACCCACTGCAGCAGGCCCCTCCCCTTCCCCACTGTGAGCTGGCCAGTGGCTGTATCTTAAGATTATCACACCAGGAGGGGACGACTACATCCTCAGGCATGCTTCTATCATGCACTGTGAGCAGTGGAGCCTGAACCCAAGGAGAATCTGTTATACTTTATCAGGGAGGCCTGCTGGATGGCCTGCCCACTTCTTCAGTCTTTACAAGCTCAGGCCCATGGTCTCAGAGGTGACTGAGGGCAGAGGAAGACACATCTTCCATGGCTGACCATGTATCCAGGCCCCTATAATGGAGTGGACTCCAAGACAAGGTAAATAGAGTCCTCTGCAGAATAACATTTCGAAACAGTGAAGGATGGAGAGAGCCCTCCCCACCTGGTGACAGTATGATCAAAAGCCTAGAACAGGAAAGGACAGAAGTCTCCCATGACAGAGGTGCCCCTATGGTGACAGTGTGACCAGGAAAGGGGACAGAGGGTCCTGGGCCGTGGCTCCTATGTGGTGGGCTATAGGGACGGTTGGATGGAGAGTGTATTTGGGGTGGTGTGCTAGGCTTCCCTGCTGTTTGAGTTCCATTGTACCCTGCTGTCTGGACCAGCATTCCCACTCCTCTACAAGAAGTATGTCAGCTGCCTGGGGGGGGGCAGACCTGCTTGACTGTGCTGATTCATAGAAAATTAAGTTCCCTCCCTCTGGAGCCCGGAGAATTTTATCCCAAGTCCCAGGTGCTGGACATGGAGCTGCAGGAGCTGACGTTGGCCCTGCTGATTCTATCTTGCACTGCTCTAGTCTGTACTTCCCGTGTCTTATTCGTGCAATGGGAACACTTATTTTGTGTCAAGTTTTTGTTTTTTTTGAGAGGATATTTTTTAAGTTTATAGGGCTCACAAGAGACTGTTTTGAATCTCAGATGAGACTTTGGACTGTAGACTGTTAGTGTTGTAAAGACAATGAAGACTTGTAAATTTATGTTCAAGCAAAGAAAGAGAAAAGAGGGACAGAGAGACAGAAAGAATGGGCATGCCAGAGCCTCTAGCTACTGCAAATGAATTCTAGATGAATGTGCCACTGTGCATCTGGCTTTACATGGGTACTGGGGAATCGAATTTGGGTCAGTAGACTTTGCGGCCAAACACCTTAGCCGCTGAGCCATCTCTCCAGCACAATGAGGACTTTTAAATATCGACTGAATGCATTTTGATTCATGAGATGGTTGTGAGTCTATGGGCACAGGGACAGAATGTGGCGTTTAAATGTAAAATGTTCTCCATAGGCTCATGTGTTTGGTCCCCTGCTGGTGGGTCTTTGTTTTTATTTGAGAGAGAGAGAAAATGGGCACTGCAGGTCCTTTAGCTGCTGTAAACAAACTCCAGACGCTTGTGCTTGTGACATTGCATATTTGCATCACTGTGCATCTGGCTTACATGGCACATAGAGATTTGAACAGAAGTTCTTAGGCTTCACAGGCACGTGCATTAACCGCTCAGCCATCTCTCCAGCCCTGGACCTTGACTTTTATTAGACTTTTTGGTTTTTTGAGGTAGGGTCTTCCTCTAGGCCAGGCTGTCCTAGAATTCACTATGTAGTCGCTGGCTGGCCTCACACTCACAGATATCCTCCTACCTCTGCTTCAAGAATACTGGGATCGGGCTGGAGAGATGGCTTAGGGGTTAAGGCGCCTGACTCCTAAGCCCAAGAACGCCGGTTCCAATCTCCAGGTCCCACATTTAGCCAGATGCAAAGTGACACAAGGGCGCAATGCTGCACTTGGCCACAAGGGGGCGCACGCATCTAGATTTTGTTCTCAGCAGCTGAGATGCTGCTGAGACACTGCTGGCGGGCCCATCTCTGTCTTCCTCCCTCTCTCTCCCTCTTTCTCTCTCTCCCTCTCTCTGTCTCTCTCCAAAAAAAAAAAAGAAAGAAAGAAAGAAAGAAAGAAAGAAAGAAAGAAAGAAAGAAAGAAAGAAAGAAAGAAAGAAAGAAAGAAAAGAGAAAAAAAAAAGAATGCTGGGATTACAGGCACCATCATGCCTGGCCCACAGCCTTTTCTTAATCTTGTACAGAGGACAGGTACGTTCCAGGAAAAAAGATAAGAGATTTTATTCAAATGCCTCTCTGTGACAAATACAAATATTTTATTATCTTTGCTGGAAACTCTTCAAGGTAAACAAAGACCTATTCCTCCCTGATTTTAAAAAACAAACTCAAAAAATTGTTGCTACCAAAAAATCTGCACTTTCTGAATTTTACAACCTTAAGAACATCTAGCTGGGCGTGGTGGCACACACCTTTAATCCCAGCATTCAGGAGGTAGAGGTAGGAGGGACACTGTGAGTTTGAGACCACCCTGAGACTACACAGTAAATTCCAGGTCAGCCTGGGCTAAAGTAAGGTCCCCTTCCCACAAAAGGAGCATCTTAAAACTGCTTAGAACTACATCTTATTAAAAACAATGCTTCATTTTAATAAAATAGCTCCAATTGATATGACCAAAAATTATGCTATTTGCTGGACGTGGTGGCGCACGCCTTTAATCCCAGCACTTGGGAGGCAGAGGTAGGAGGATCACCATGAGTTCGAGGCCACCCTGAGACTACATAGTGATTTCCAGGTCAGCCAGACCTACAGTGAGACCCTACCTCAAAAAACAAAACAAAACAAAACAAAACAATTATGCTATTTGATTGCTACAGATTTCTTTTCTAGGAGTATTCACAGTGTATGGATAGACTGTGAATGTGAGATTTATGTTAAGGCTGTGACACAATCCTAACAAGCATGATATCTAAAATCTGGGTAAGTTTACTCTGTATGTAATAATAACAGTCTTACCAAAAATGAAAAGAAAGCCGTCTCATTTGTTTACAACTGGGCACATGATGGTAGCCCTAGGAGGAGACGATAGCTGAAAACTGGCAGGCTACTAAGGTCTACTAAGTTCAAACACTTGATGTGCAGAGATAGGGCCCATGGCTGTACAAGTCACGCCAAAGTGTCACTGGTGCCCAGCTAAGTACCAGAAACATCTCACAACCTATGGCTGCATCACAGACAGGGACATCCCAAAGGATCATGGTAGGATCTAGAGATCTCTCAGAAGGACACCTATAGAAAGACTGTTGAAGCTCTACTGTCTTTGTCCTCAGACTTTCTTTTTTTAGAATACAATAGGAAACAATTCCTTGATTCCCACTAGAGCACCACTTGACTAGATCCTTAGCCATTGGAGACAATTTGGCTCAGCTAATCTAAAGAGAAAGTGCCTTGTTTTTCTCTACAATACAGCCTAGTCCTAATATGAGTTGTATAACCAAGAATGATGGCCACTTCATGACAGTCTTAATGACAACATCATATTATAATTAGACTTAGAAGAGATAAGGCAAATGGTCAGATATACCATGCATACAGGCCTTTATGTTTCCTACAAAGATCCCTCTATTTACAAAGGAGGTACAGAAGCCCAAAAGAAAATGGGTTCCTAGGTGGGACCCAGAGCCAATCTCATTCCAAAGTCCTAGTCAGTGAGTAGTGCTGGGAGAACAGGGCCTAGCTTGAACAGAGTAGGCCAGGCCTTACAGGGACTTAGGAGACCTGCCTAGAGACTACACTCACCAGGAGGACCCTGCTCAGACTGAAGTGCTACCAGCCCAAACCCTCCTTGATCAAAGCTGAACAGGCCACTCAACACAGGCTCCGTGAGAGCTGTTATTGCTACATTCTTAGCAAGACAAGTGGACTATCTCAAGATTGGCAAACCCCGACAAAAATACCAAGACACCAAGCCAAAAGATCCCACCAAGAATGCCCAGTCCCACCGGGGAAGCCTTCAATGAACACTTAGGAGAGCCTCCAGACACAGAATCCAAACGTGAAATTTAAACAAACTTCTGAGGCCGTGAACAAATGGCTGGATGAAATGGGAAAAAAATTTTTAAAAAGAACTTAATAGATGGCTGAAAAAATTAAAAAGAACTCAATGGATGGCTAAATGAAATAGATGATAAATCAACAAAAAAATGAACTCAATCTCAGTAGAATAAACTCAGTGAGGACATGATAAAATGTGAAATGAATTCTAAGGGACAAGTCAAACCAAGTAATGGAAATGGAATTCGATAATGAGATGGAGATGATGATGGAAAACAAAAAAGAAATAACTCATTTAAAAGGCTGCCAAGGGCTGGAGGGATGGCTCAGTGGTTCAAGGCAGTTGTTTACAAAGTCTGAAGGTCTGGGTTCAATTCCCCAGTACCCATATAAAGGCAGATGTACAAAGTGGTTCATATATCTGGAGCTTGTTTACAGTGGCATGAGGCCTTGGCATTCCCATTCTCATTCTCTCATTAAAAAGAAATAATTTTTAAAAATTAAAAATAGGGCTGGAAAGATGGCTTAACAGCTAAGGTGCTTGCCTGAAAAGCCTAATGACCCAAGTTCAGTTCTCTAGTACCCATGTAGCCAGATGTACAAAACGGTGCCTGTATCTGGAGTTCGTTTGCAGAGATTAGAGGCCCTGTTAGGCCTCTTTCTGTCTCTCTTCTCTCTCTCTCTGCTTTCAAATACATAAATAAAAATATTAAAAATAAATTAAAAAATAAAAGGCTCCCAAGAAAAGCCTCACCAATGAAACAGAGCATGTGGAGGACAGCCTATCACAACTTGAGCATGTGGAGGACAGCCTATCACAGCTTGAGGACAAGTCAGAGGAAATATATCAGGAGTACAAAAACATGAAATGTTCAAAAACCCTATGAACACATGAGAGAAATTTGGAAAACCTTAAAGAGACAAAATATTTGGATTATGGGTATGTAAAATGGAAAGAAATACAGGCTAAGAGAATAGAGAATACAAAATTAATGATGAAGAACTGGGGGGATGGCTTAGTGGTTAAAGCACTTGCCTGTGAAGCCTCAGGACCCATGTTTAACTCTCCAGGTCCCATGGAAGCCAAATGCATAGTGACACAAGTGCACAAAGTCGCACACGTGCACAAGGCGGCACATGTGTCCAGAGTTCGATTGCAGTGGCTGGAGGCCCTGGCATGCCAATTCTCAATCTCTTTCTTTCTCTCTCTTTCGCATAAAAAAATGCCAGTCTGTTGGGTTTGCTTCAAAAAAAAAATTATTGAAGAAAAGTATCATACTATTACAAAAGAGAGACCATCCAGGCACATGTGTCCAGAGTTTTCACATTATCGAAAATACTAAACATAGCAGTGGCTGGAGGCCCAAGAGAAAAACAGCATGCCAATTACTCAATTTTTCTCTTTTGGAATGGAGTTTCTCTGCTCTTTACGCAACTAAAAAAATGCCAGGTCTGTTTGGGTTTGCTTCAAAAAAAAATTATTGAAGAAAATAAGCCAGATATCATACTATTACAAATAGAGACCATCCAGGCACAGGAAATAAATACAAATCTTTTTAAATTTTTCCATGGTAAAAGCAGAAGCACTAAGCCAAACAGACCAGAGGAGAAACAAGCCCAAAGAGGCTTCAGGAGGGAAAAACATTATATGTTAAAATACTAAAAATGGGAGAATCATAGAACACACAAACACACACACAAAACAGAGTAGAACAGATGAAATCAGAGTCATACCATCTAACAAAGCCCAGATGAGATGAATCACCTGAGAGATGAAATCACTGAGTCATACCACTAACAAAACCCAGCTGCAAGAGAAAAATCAGCTAACCATCTACAGACAAAGATAAGCCCATCAGAAATTACATACCACCTAACAAAGCCCTAATTTTTCCTGAGTAGATGAAATCACTTTTCATACCATCTAACAAAGCTTGATGAATGAATCACCTATTTCATGGCTGATGAGATGAATCACCTGAGTAGATGAAATCACTGAGTCAACCCCAAACTACTATACAAAGCCCAGATGAGAAATTTATCCCTCTAATAGGATGGTGAAATGAAAACTTAACCTCCATGGTGCTGGAGAGATGGCATACCATAATGAGATTACCTGAGGTGCCTGCCTGCAAAGTCAACATACCCAGGTTCAAACAAAACCCCACCTGAGGACCTGAGTCATACATCTAACAAAGCCCAGATGCATGAAGGTGGTGAAATCATGCATCTGGAAAGTTCTTCTGCAGAGTCTACCACCTAACAAAGGCCCTGGTGTGTCCATTCATCCATCTGCAAAACCCAGATGAGATTTACCTTTCTCACAGATAAATAAATACAAATCTTTTTTAGATGAAATTTTGAGTCATACCACCTAAAAAGCCAGATGAGATGAATCACCTGAGTAGATGAAATCACTGAGTCAAACCATCTAACAAAACCCAGATTGAATATGAAATCATACCATCTAACAAAGCAGATGAGATGAATTACCTACAGAGATGAAATCACTGGATGGAAAGCCCAGATGAGATGAATCACCTACACTGAAGAGAAAAATCACCTGAGTAGAAGCATCATACCATCTAACAAAGAGGCTGAATCAGGAGGAAAATCACTGAGTCAATAATCAAACAAAGCCCAGATGAGATGAATCACCTGAGTAGAAAAATATGTTAAAAGATGAGATGAATCACCTGAGTAGATGAAATCACTGTCAACCAAAACAAAACCCAGATGAGATGAATCACCTTAGATGAAATCATTTCAAAAACAAAGCCCAGATGAGATGAATCACCTGAAAAAATCTGAAAAATGTGAGATGACAGATGAAAATCATTGAGTCATACCACCTAACAAAGCCCAGATGAGATGAATCACCTGAGTAGATGAAATCACTGAGTCATACCACCTAACAAAGCCCAGATGAGATGAATCACCTGAGTAGATGAAATCACTGAGTCATACCACCTAACAAAACCTGAGATGAATCACCTGAGTAGATGAAATCACTGAGTCATACCATCTAACAAAGCCCAGATGAGATGAATCACCTGAGTAGATGAAATCACTGAGTCATACCATCTAACAAAGCCCAGATGAGATGAATCAAATGAAATCACTGATGAGATAACAAAGCCCAGATGAGATGAATCACCTGAGTAGATGAAATCACTGAGTCAAACCATCTAACAAAACCCAGATGAGATGAATCACCTGAGTAGATGAAATCACTGAGTCATACCACCTAACAAAACCCAGATGAGATGAATCACCTGAGTAGATGAAATCACTGAGTCATACCACCTAACAAAGCCCAGATGAGATGAATCACCTGAGTAGATGAAATCACTGAGTCATACCACCTAACAAAACCCAGATGAGATGAATCACCTGAGTAGATGAAATCATTGAGTCATACCATCTAACAAAGCCCAGATGAGATGAATTACCTGAGTAGATGAAATCACTGAGTCATACCATCTAAGAAAGCCCAGATGAGATGAATTACCTGAGTAGATGAAATCACTGAGTCATACCATCTAACAAAGCCCAGATGAGATGAATCACCTGAGTAGATGAAATCACTGAGTCACCAGATCTAACAAAGCCCAGATGAGATGAATCACCTGAGTAGATGAAATCACTGAGTCATACCACCTAACAAAGCCCAGATGAGATGAATCACCTGAGTAGATGAAATCACTGAGTCATACCACCTAACAAAACCCAGATGAGATGAATCACCTGAGTAGATGAAATCACTGAGTCATACCAGATGATGATGAATCACCTGAGTAGATGAAATCACTGAGTCAAACCATCTAACAAAGCCCAGATGAGATGAATCACCTGAGTAGATGAAATCACTGAGTCATACCATCTAACAAAGCCCAGATGAGATGAATTACCTGAGTAGATGAAATCACTGAGTCATACCACCTAACAAAGCCCAGATGAGATGAATTACCTGAGTCATAGATGAAAATCACTGAGTCATACCACCTAACAAAGCCCAGATGAGATGAATCACCTGAGTAGATGAAATCACTGAGTCATACCACCTAACAAAGCCCAGATGAGATGAATCACCTGAGTAGATGAAATCACTGAGTCATACCACCTAACAAAGCCCAGATGAGATGAATCACCTGAGTAGATGAAATCACTGAGTCATACCACCTAACAAAACCCAGATGAGATGAATCACCTGAGAGATGAAATCACTGAGTCATACCATCTAACAAAGCCCAGATGAGATGAATCACCTGAGTAGATGAAATCACTGAGTCATACCACCTAACAAAGCCCAGATGAGATGAATCACCTGAAAGTGAGATGAAATCACTGAGTCATACCACCTAACAAAGCCCATGATGAGATGAAATCACTGAGTCATACACCTGAAGCCCAGATGAGATGAATCACCTGAGTCATGAAATCACTGAGTCATACCACCTAACAAAGCCCAGATGAGATGAATCACCTGAGTAGATGAAATCACTGAGTCATACCATCTAACAAAACCCAGATGAGATGAATCACCTGAGTAGATGAAATCACTGAGTCATACCATCTAACAAAACCCAGATGAGATGAATCACCTGAGTAGATGAAATCACTGAGTCATACCATCTAACAAAGCCCAGATGAGATGAATCACCTGAGTAGATGAAATCACTGAGTCATACCACCTAACAAAGCCCAGATGAGATGAATCACCTGAGTAGATGAAATCACTGAGTCATACCATCTAACAAAACCCAGATGAGATGAATCACCTGAGTAGATGAAATCACTGAGTCATACCACCTAACAAAGCCCAGATGAGATGAATTACCTGAGTAGATGAAATCACTGAGTCATACCATCTAACAAAGCCCAGATGAGATGAATCACCTGAGTAGATGAAATCACTGAGTCATACCATCTAACAAAGCCCAGATGAGATGAATCACCTGAGTAGATGAAATCACTGAGTCATACCACCTAACAAAGCCCAGATGAGATGAATCACCTGAGTAGATGAAATCACTGAGTCATACCATCTAACAAAGCCCAGATGAGATGAATCACCTGAGTAGATGAAATCACTGAGTCATACCACCTAACAAAGCCCAGATGAGATGAATCACCTGAGTAGATGAAATCACTGAGTCATACCACCTAACAAAACCCAGATGAGATGAATCACCTGAGTAGATGAAATCACTGAGTCATACCATCTAACAAAGCCCAGATGAGATGAATCACCTGAGTAGATGAAATCACTGAGTCATACCATCTAACAAAGCCCAGATGAGATGAATCACCTGAGTAGATGAAATCACTGAGTCAAACCATCTAACAAAACCCAGATGAGATGAATTACCTGAGTAGATGAAATCACTGAGTCATACCACCTAACAAAGCCCAGATGAGATGAATCACCTGAGTAGATGAAATCATTGAGTCATACCATCTAACAAAGCCCAGATGAGATGAATTACCTGAGTAGATGAAATCACTGAGTCATACCACCTAACAAAACCCAGATGAGATGAATCACCTGAGTAGATGAAATCACTGAGTCATACCACCTAACAAAGCCCAGATGAGATGAATTACCTGAGTAGATGAAATCAATACCACCTAACAAAGCCCAGATGAGATGAATCACCTGAGTAGATGAAATCATCTACCACAACAAAGCCCAGATGAGATGAATTACCTGAGTAGATGAAATCCAGAGATGAGATGAATTACCTGAGTAGATGAAATCACTGAGTCATACCATCTAACAAAGCCCAGATGAGATGAATTACCTGAGTAGATGAAATCACTGAGTCATACCATCTAACAAAGCCCAGATGAGATGAATCACCTGAGTACCTGAGTAGATGAAAATCACTGAGTCATACCACCTAACAAAACCCAGATGAGATGAATCACCTGAGTAGATGAAATCACTGAGTCATACCACCTAACAAAGCCCAGATGAGATGAATCACCTGAATCATACCATCTAACAAAGCCCAGATGAGATGAATTACCTGAGTAGATGAAATCACTGAGTCATACCATCTAACAAAGCCCAGATGAGATGAATCACCTGAGTAGATGAAATCACTGAGTCATACCATCTAACAAAGCCCAGATGAGATGAATCACCTGAGTGATGAAATCACTGAGTCATACCACCTAACAAAGCCCAGATGAGATGAATCACCTGAGTAGATGAAATCACTGAGTCATACCACCTAACAAAACCCAGAAGAGATGAATCACCTGAGTAGATGAAATCACTGAGTCATACCATCTAACAAAGCCCAGATGAGATGAATCACCTGAGTAGATGAAATCACTGAGTCATACCACCTAACAAAACCCAGATGAGATGAATCACCTGAGTAGATGAAATCACTGAGTCATACCACCTAACAAAGCCCAGATGAGATGAATCACCTGAGTAGATGAAATCACTGAGTCATACCACCTAACAAAGCCCAGATGAGATGAATTACCTGAGTAGATGAAATCACTGAGTCATACCACCTAACAAAGCCCAGATGAGATGAATTACCTGAGTAGATGAAATCATTGAGTCATACCACCTAACAAAACCCAGATGAGATGAATCACCTGAGTAGATGAAATCACTGAGTCATACCATCTAACAAAACCCAGATGAGATGAATTACCTGAGTAGATGAAATCACTGAGTCATACCATCTAACAAAGCCCAGATGAGGTGAATCACCTGAGTAGATGAAATCACTGAGTCATACCATCTAACAAAGCCCAGATGAGATGAATCACCTGAGTAGATGAAATCACTGAGTCATACCATCTAACAAAGCCCAGATGAGATGAATCACCTGAGTAGAGCTGTAACGACATCCAACACTATTGAAAATACACTTAAAAGCCTCCCAACAACAACAAAGCTCAGGCCCTGATGGATTAATTGCTAACTTCTACAAAACTGTCATTGAGCAACTAAAACCACTGTTTTTCAAGTTATTCCATATAATTGAAAAGGAGGGAACACTCCTTGATTCCTTCTTTGAAGCCAGCATTATACTAATACTAAAACCAGAAAGAGACCCAGGTGTGGTGGTGCACGCCTTTAATTCCATCACTTGGGAGGCAGAGATGGGTGGATCACCGTGAGTTCGAGGCCACCCTTGAACTACATAGTAAGTTCCAGGTCAGCCTGAGCTAGTGGACCCTGTCTTGAAAAAAAAAAACCAACCAACCAACCAACCAACCAACCAACCAACCAACCAATAAACAAAAAACTAACCAATGTGGATTAGTGAGAGATAGTGCACAATTGGCAGACCTTGCCTGCAAAATTCTGAATCGTGGTGAACATGCACATGACCTGGCTCCCTCCTGGATGTTTTGTCTGCTTTCCTTAGCAAAGCTTTTGCTGCTCCTCATGGCCTCCTGTTCAGGCCTTGGCTATTAAGATCTTGACCTCTTAACCAAGTTTGTTTCTTCTTACCTAGAAGCTGTCAGACTCCAATAGGGTTTCAGGTCATTTCCAGAAAGAGACCCGGGATCTCAATGACCCATTGGACCAAGCAAAATGGCTTCCAGACCAACTTGCTAAAGAAAATGTCTGTCCTCACTTGACTGTGGTAAGGAACTTCAGTCTTCCACTGTGCCCCAGGAAGCTTTTCCTTAGGGACATTAGTGGGAGAGAAGGTCTCATTACCATTCGATGCCCCTATTTCAGCAGGAACCAGTTACTGAAATGGATCATCACCCTCTGCATCCCTAAAGATTGAGAGAGGAAGGTCTGTTGGGGGAAGTTGAGGGAGGCAAGTATGGGGACAGCCTGGAAACCTGGAGGACCTCCCTTTGGCTGTCTCTTTCCTGGAAAGGCAGCAGCCAGCACTTTCACTCCTGTGAGTAATCTGTGTTCAGGCAAATCCTGCAGGAGAGACAAGAAAGGGCAACTTCGACTAGTGTTGTGTGCCTACCTGTGTTTGCAGTCACTGAGCTATTCCCCCATATCTGCCTTTACAGTACCAGTCAGAACAAAAAAATCCATTTATCCTCTCAGGTGTGTGCATGAAAGAGAGTAGGAAGCCATTTTATTAGGCTTAACAGAAATGAAAGAGGGGAAAACAAAACAAAACAAAAAAGGCAAGACAAGCAAGCCCTTAGCAACTGCCAGGAGGATGGAGACTGAAAAATGGAGAAAAAAGAAAAAGAAAAATGGAAGAGAGAAAGGCATGCTGAGTTAGAAGTCAGAAAAGTAGGCACTAAGGAGGTATCTCAATGAGTAAAGCACTTGCCCCACTGAGGGCCTAAGTTGGGATCCAGCCATCAAAGAAATGCCAGGTGAAGCCAGACAGAGCATGCCTGGGTTTTGCTGGTGAGCTCCGGGTTGAGTGAGAGACCATTGTCAAAAAAAAAAAAAAAAAAAAAAAAAATTGGAAAGTGATTGAGGAAAGACACTCAACACTAAATTCTGGCTCCACATGCACACACTCATGTGCATACACATCATATACACAAACACACGCAAGCATATACAATTCTTTTGAAATCTAATCATTTATAATAGATACTGTCTCTAAACAACCCAGTCCCCATCTCTAAACTCTTGTTGGAAACTAATGAAAAAACTTGGATCTCCCAGCAACTCTTGTAACAGGATTCTGACCCAGACATCTCTTCTTAAAGAGGTAAAGCCACACTAACAAAAAGAAATTCTCTTGAAAATATGCTTATTTTTTATTCTAGGACTTTCCCTATCACCTTCCCTTTAAAAAAAAATAATTATTATTTATTTTTCTTTTTTAAACCTTATTTCTTTTTTTCTATATTCATTTTATTTGAGAGAGAGAGAAAGAGGCAGAGAGCGAGAGAGAGAATGGGTGCATCAGTGCCTTAAGACACTGTAAACGAACTCCAGAGGCATGCACCACCTTGTGCATCTGGCTAACGTGGGTCCTGGGGAATTGAACCTGCGTCCTTTGGCTTTGCAGGCAAACACCTTAACCACTAAGCCATCTCTCCAGCCCTCACCTTCCCTTTTTTACCCTTTGAGAAGTTCCAACTAAAAGAGCCCTGAAGTAGGTGAGTTATCTTTCACTTATTATAAAGCTCCCTATACTTATATTATTTATCAAAATTTCAATCAGATGACACAACTGTTCAATCTCTCTGTTGCAATACAAATTCCACCTGACTAGTTTGCATTGTATTTCCAACACCTAATTACAGTCCCCTGTATTTGGGAGGCATATTTGAATAAATTATTTTGCAAAAGCAGGACTGTCTGATAAAGCATGCCTCCAAGTACATATACATTAGGCAATACCCCCATGCTAATTACCTTCTTATTTCCTAGTCACATACAAAGTCTCTGAACACTTAAAGATACTTAACATCACAAAACAAAGAGATTATGATTGACAAACAAATTCAAGAGAATGAATTCAGAAAATTTTCAATTAAAAAAAATTAGGGCTGGAGAGATGGCTTCATGGTTAAGACTCTTCCCTGCGAAGCCTAAGGACCCATGTTCAACGCTCCAGATCCCATGTGCCCACTAGGTGGTGCAAGCGTCTGGAGTTTGATTTCAGTGACTGAGACCCTGGCACAATTCTCTCTGTGTGTCTCTCTCTTGATCTAAAAAATAAAAAAACTGAAATTAAAAAAAAAAAAACTTTTTCATTTTCAGAAATAAAGTGGTATAGGTTATCCAAACAATGCATCAAACTGAAGATGCTGAATAAAATAACATAGCAGATACCAGCAAGTATTTAGTAACAAAGATAACATATTTTAAGGATATATAATAAAGATATTCATGCATAACAAAACATACATACATACATGGGTGCTAACAAGTTATGCCAATAGGCTGACACATGTCTTTCTAAAATGTCAGAACTTACCAAGTTCATCAGCTACATCAGTTTCCTTTCTTTTACCTCACTAATAACTCTAGGTTTCATTTGAATCATGACTACAGCCATCACAAATTCTTTATTCCATTCTAATCACAATAATTTATAAAATATCGCTCATCACCATTCATACAATGATGGTGGTCTAGAGAGAGGCTGAAAAGGATGAGAGGTGCTAGGGAATTTAGAGGTGGTACAACAGGTAAAGGTACTGAGCCCACACATACATACTGAAGGTAGTCAAGAACAAGGTTAACCACCCAATCAGGGAGCTTCATGGTCCAGAGCTGCTAAGGTGAGTGTCTGAGGGTCTGGATGGCTGAGCTTTGAAGTGGCAGCTTTAATATGGCAGGTGAACCGTGCCATGCTGAGTACAGTATGGAGTTTGAAGTGGTGTTTCAGTCTGCTTCTTGTTGCTGAGACAAACTTCCAAACAGAAGCAGCTTATGTGAGAAAGGAGTTTTACTTCAGGCTTACAAATTTCAGGAAACACCATCAATGGCAGAAGAAGCTGGCTCACTTTCATAGATACAAGTAGAGAGACACCACCAACACCAGCAAGCACAAACAACCACAGCTCCAACTGCTCTCCACACACCGCAAGGATGGACTTCAGGTCTGCCCCCAAAGACACCTTAGGGCTGGACTCCAAGATTCATCCCCAGGAACATATTCTTTCCCCAGTAGGACTCTTCCCACTGGAGACTTAAGAGTTAAGCCTGAGTTTATGGGGCCACACATTTAAATCACTATATTGCCCCTGGCCCCCACAGACTCATGACCACCTCATGATATAAATTGTATTCAACTTTAAAGGTGTTCATAAGCTATACTAACTTTAAACGATTCCAGAAATCTTAAGTCTCATCTGAACTTCAAGACTCTCTCTTAACTGCAAGTCCTGTAAAGTCAAAACAAGTTACATACTTCCAACATATAATGGTACAGAGTAAACCTAACATTGCAATGAGGCATAACAAGGAGAGACTGGGCCAACACAAATCAATAACCATCAGGTAAACATTAAACACCTACAGTTCCAAGTTCAACATCCATAAACCAGTGATGACAGTGTCTGCATTTTCTAATCTGCCTCTCCAGCAGGCCTGGTCACAGCTGCACAATCCTGGAATATCCAAAACATCTTCAGGCCAGGTGTGGTGACACATGCCTTTAATTCCAGCCCTTGGGATGCCGAGGTTGGAGAATCACCATGAGTTCGAGTGAGACCCTTCCTTGAAAAATCAAAAAAAAAAAAAAATCTTTAGGTCTCCACTATAAACCACAATCCATCTTCACAGCTCCATACAATGGCTTTAATTGGGCCTTCAACACAGGGTTTATTTCACCCTGTTTCCCATTCTGCATCTCAGCAGTGGCCTTGGAACTGGTTCTCTTCATACAATGGCCTTACTAGGTCTCTACACAGGGACCTCACCCTGCTTCACACTGCCATTCATGTGGGACCATGTGCACTTCATGACTCACTTCCCTGTGACTTTCATGTTTTCAAAACCATTATCACTGGCTGCGATTTTGTAAACCTAGGAGTAAACTTTGGCCTTGAAAAGTAACATGCTCCTTTAGAGTTTTTCTTTAAGTCATCTCTCTGTAAAAGAGTTTGCACTCCTACTCATAGGGCTTTCCTGAGTGGACTCCACCCTCAGGCATCTCTTCCATTGTTTCAATGCAAAACAGTTGGATCACCCTTAATAGTGGTAATCGAAAATCTCACCTTCAGTAACCTAAAACTAATCTCTGTGCCAGTAACTTTATACCAACTTGAATTTTGCAGTGATAAACCATAATCCTTTATAGTTTTCTGTTCTATACGTTTTGCCAAGCACATGAGTCCATTACTTTCAAATTAAACCTTGATCAAACTTGTAGGGTTTGGGCATAACACAACCAGCCTTTCTGCCAATACCCAAGTTCCAACAAGGTTTTCTGTTTTCCTTTAAAGGTTCATAAGCCAAGCCTTCACAGTTCACGGTTCTCTGTGTTTAGCATTTTCAAACTTTCACCAGAATCGTCCATCAGGCTCTGCTTACCTCACCGATGCAAGGTGTCTCCAATCCAAGTACCAAGTCCTTCCACATTCCTCCAGCACACAAGTTCCAAAAGACAGAAATCTCAGATTCATAGCAGTAAAGACCCCACTTCTCTGGGACCAATTTATTGTAGCCAGCTTCTTGTTGTTGAGGTAAATATGCAACCAGAAACAGCTTCTGTGAGGAAAGGGTTTATGTCAGGCTTACAAATTGCAGATGAACATCATCAATGGAAGAAGAGGCTGGCTCACTTCCTAGTTCCAAGCAGACACCAACAACAGCCAGCACCAATACCAGCAAGCACGAACAGCCAGAGCTCCAACTGCTCTCCACACACGTTAAGGCTACACTTCAGATCTATCACCAAACACAACTTAGGGTTGGACTCTAAGATCCAACCCCAGTGACATACTTCTGCCCACTGAAGATTAAAGATTGAAGCCTGAGTCTGTGGGGCCACACATTTAAACCACTGTAAGTGGTGAATATCCTGGCTGTTGCTGTCATATAATTCTTACATGTCCCATCCTTTGCATGTTTCAGGTGAGTGGGGGGAGGGAGGAGGTTGTCATGGCTTTTGTTGACTTGGTATGTTTGAAAATTCTCATGCTTAGTGACTTTTATTATTTTGTGTGTCTGTGTGTGGTGTATGCACTATATGTATATGTAGGTACAGAGACCATGTGTGCCTGGGTACACACATGCAGAGACCAGAGAAAGTTGGGTGCCTCCCTCCATCTCTAAGGCATGTGTTTCCTTGAGAAGGGAGTCCTTCACTGATTCTAGAGCTTGCTGTTCACATAAGCCCCAGCAATTCTCTGGCCTCCTCACAAGACTGGGGTTACAGATGTGTGTGGTCATACCCAACTGTTTATGTCAGTGTTGGGGAATCAAACTCAGGCAGTTTCAGGTCCCCTCAAGCCCTCATGTTGTGTGAGAAGTGCTCTTACCCACTCAGCCATATCTCCAGCCCATTATGTTTTAATGCCCTTTCACTATATAGCCCAGGCTGACCTCAACCTTGAGATCTGCCTGCATCTGCCTCCCAAGTGCTGGAATAACAGGTGTGCAGTGATATGCTAATGCTATACCTGACTTTTGGGATCATCTGTCTGTGATAAAACAGCACAACACAATATCATCTAAAATATACTGGCCATTGTTATGATGGAAACTACCAACCCCCCCCCAAAAAAATATTAGAATAAATTAGAGGTCTTCAGTGAAGTTTTTACTTTCATTTTTCTACTTATGTAGTTTTCCTAAAAACCATATATATTATTTTCATCAACTATTAAAATTTTTAAACATAGTTTTAAAAGAAAAGTTAAAATATCATATATTCATTTTCTAAATTTTAGTCATTTGGCTTGTGATTTCTGTTATATGTGCCTTAGCTTGCCAGTTTTTGACCAACTTTTTTTTTGGTTTTTTGAGGTAGAGTTTCATTCTAGTCCAGGCTGACCTGGAATTCACTACGTAGTCTCAGGGCAGCCTCAAACTCATGATAATCCTCCTACCTCTGCCTCCTGAGTGCTAGGATTAAAGGTGTGCGCCACCACGCCTGGCTCAAGTAACTTTTTATAAGCCTCAGTCAACCTCCTTTATTTAGAACTGTTTAGAATTTTCTTTTTCTAATGGGCATTACAATGCAATAATTATTTTAAAATGTTTATCCCTATGTCACCTAATATCATTTCATGTTCCTAGAGTGATATGGGGGGGTCACATTTTAGAAAGCCTGAATGGTGCATTGATTGATTACACCAAAGAACAGGCTTCTGAGATCATGAAAGGATATAACAATACTTGCAATCATTTTTTCTAAGTAGGATAAATTACTAATTTATTTAAAGGGCTTTATAAAAGAATGCATTTATAAAAGAAGATGCACTATAAATAATAAAATAAACTCATAATAAAGTTGAATATTTATTTGAATTTCTCCTAGTAAAAGCACTTAACATGTAAGAAAAACAAACCAGCTGTGAGACCCTCCTTTTAAAAATGTAGCTATGTTTTAAAAAGTGAAAAGTTGATTTCTATTTTTAATGGCAACAAGACAGCATCTATTTTAAAACTACCATTTTAAAAAGCAGTATTTTAAGAGATGGTTACTATATCAACATGATGTGTTTTACAGAAATGATACATATCTGAATGCCAATCTGAATATGGAAGAAATATGTGTTACAAATCACATTGGAAAACCAAATGTTCTCTTTTTCATAAAAAGTAGTTTGAAATGAAAAGAACTTGTTAATAATTCTCATAACCTTTCACACATGGGATTTATAAAAAAAAATCCCCATCTTCCCACCCTCACAAAAAGGAAACAAACAAGCAAACTAACGAAAAGACAAACTCTTGTCACTCTGAGTGGACATTACATAACCACTCAGTTGTCTGTACATGGAAGCCTTATTACGTGGTCAATACTAACTCCCCAAAAGCGTGTATCTTGAAGATGTGTCTAATAACAATGCAATCTCAAACACAAAACACAGACATACAATAACAAAGCCCAAACATTATAGCATAAGGTTTTTTAAACTACTTTAAAAACGTTTGACTCGTCAAAGAATAAAGACATCAAATACAGTTGTTCTCCAACAGTGTGCATTGTATGCTCTTGTTATTTGGCAAATCTTTTGGAGTCGAACAAAAATAATGCAGTCTAAACAATATTTCTTCTGTCAATATAATGCGATTCCTCGGGCAGAACAGTAAAGTGCACAGCAAGAGTTAGATTTTTGGAAGTTTTGGTGCATTAACCACAGGATTGGCCTCCTGCAAGTATTTCCTCCCTGCACTCTTGTAATCATAGGTGCAGCCATGAGTTTCTGCATATCGATGAGATGCACAGAAGTTGTTTCCACATCTAAAGCACAAAAAAAGTTTATGTGAATAGTCACATTTGCACAGAAGGCTATTTTCTTTAGGAGAGAGGAGCTTGATTTCAGGGAGTCCAATAGAAGCCCTCTGGATCTCCTTAGCATTTTCAGAACTGGCATTATTCTTCTACCCATAAGTATAAAGACCCCACATGAGAACAAGATGCCAGTTTATAATAAAGAATTATGTATGGAATGAAATAGAGGGATATAGCTTTATAAGTAAAAAATCAAGAAGTTGATTAACATGTCCACCAGACCTCTTATTCCTTGTGAATTTGAATTCTAAGAAATTCAATCTCATGAGAAAATTAGGTTGTATAAAATCTAATAATGTCATGAGAGAACTTAAAAACAGCTTTTAGCAACAAAATAATTATTTTTATTTTAACACCATGCACTCTAAAAATCCAGTTATTTTCAATGTCTGCCCTCATCCTATTGGCTGATACAGTATCAATCAATGCTAATGAAAAAACATAATTATGAGAAGAAAAATTTCATTGTTTTTAAAACTATATCTATCTGCTTTGAAATAACTGTACCCAAGAGTTGTTAAAATTCATAATAAGTTAACTTTCAATTTAGTCCTTTTTGCTCAATTTAAAATAGAATTGTGGCGCTAGAGAGATGGCTTAGCAGGTAAGGCGCTTGTTTGCAAAACCAAAGGACCCAGGTTCCATTCCCCAGAACCCACATGAGCCAGATGCCCACAAGGGCACATGTGTCTGGAGTTCATTTGCAGTGGGTTGGAGGCCCTGGCATGCTCATTCTCTCACTCTGTCTCTCTCTCTCTCTATGCCTCTTTCCTTCTCTCTCAAATAAATAAATAAAATAGAATTGTGGAGGGAAAGACTCTTCTAGGCAATATTCAAACCCAAACCAACTGGCTTAACTGTCAGCCTAAGCGGCAGTGGAGAACATACTTCTGCTTTTTGGAAAGTCATGAACTATTTATTTTCAATCAATTAGGAATTCAACTGAGGTTGAATTAAAACATCTCTTGATGTTATGAATGGCCAATCTGAATAATACTTTATTTTGAATAATCCCCATGCTGAGTTACCACAGAGAAAGCACGTCAGCTTCTCCAGCTGGCCAACCTGCCTGCATTCGAAGCTGGTAGCCAGTCCTGTTTTTTTTCCACAAAGAAAACAATGTTTTGTTATTTTCTTCTTTGTTTGAAGAGAGGCTTTCACAGGTGGGAAGTGATGGATAGTTTCTCCTATTCAGAGAAAGAATACTTGGATTAATACAGGCATAAAATCCTAACTAAGCAAAACATTCCTCTCACATGAATTATCTGTGCTATATAAATTTAACTTCTAATATTTTATATGTAAAGCTTCTTGTGAAGTCTACAAGTGTTGCAACAGAACTCTTTTCAAAAGATGTGCTAAGCTTCTATTGGTTAGGATTAGATTTTCAGGTCTTCTTGTATATAACAATGCTTTTCTGACTATCACTAGAGATAATCAGCATAAACAAATACATCAAGAACTGAAAAGAATTAAGAAAAATATCTGCGTCAAAATCCTATCTGAGGAGCCCTCTGAAAACTGTAACAATCATTCATTATTTTCTTTCTTTTGGAAATGCTTAATTTAGTATCTTCCAGTTTTTTTTTTTCCATTTAAAGTGTGCATTCTTTGTGTGCAGAGACAGAGAACACATCTGTGAGAACATGAGGTGGCACGAAACTGAATGATAATCATCTTTTATGAGAAGTTTCCATAAATCCTTCTAGCCATTCAGAACTACATTAGCCATCATCTCTATGCTAGGAAGCACTAATAATATATATCATTTTAATATTCCTTTGTGGGGTTTTGAGAAGAAAATGCTCCCATGGCCTCATGTATTTGTGATTAGCCCTTACACTTAGACTTAATCCCCAGCTGGTGGAGCCCAAGCACACTAGGAGGAGGTCACTGGGGCGGGCCTTGAGGTTCATTGATCTGGCCCAGCAGGATGTTCAGAGACTCACTCCTACTGGTTCTTTCTTGCTGAAGTAACAAAGTGTGAGGCCCACCTATCTACTTGTGCCATGTGTTGCCCACCAGCCACAGTGACATTTTCCTCTTGAAACTATAATCTTGACATAACTCTTTCTTTCCACAGGCTGTTCTGGTCAAGTGTTTTGACCCAGCAGTGTATTGAAGGTCTTTTATGTCCAAAATAATATCTTTCTAACTTTCCAGAGTTAATTACCATTTCAAACCCACCCTGAATAAGGTATAAGGTCTATTTATATCTGTAATATCTTCTTCTAACAAAATTCTGCTAATCCTGTAATACATTATCAAACCATAACCTTCTCTCTGAAGCTTCCTCACAATTGTGCTATCAAATGCACAAGGAAAGAAAAATTAGGTAACGTCCATGTGAAGAGTCATTTTTAGTGTTCTAAAAATCTGTTGTGGCCTAGAGAGATGGCTTAGTGGTTAAGGCGCTTGCTTACAAAACCAAAGGACCGCAGTTTGATTCCCTAGGATCCACACAGATGCACAGGGTGGCAAATGCATCTGGAATTTGTTTGCAGTGGCTGGAGGCCCTGTTTCTCTGTTTCTCTCTTCCTTCCCTCTCTTTCTCAAATAAATAAAAATCTGAGCCGGGTGTGGTGGTACACACCTTTAATCCCAGCACTTGGAAGGCAGAGGTAGGAGGATCACATGAGTTCAAGGCCACCTTGAGACTATACAGTGAATTCCAGGTCAGCCTGAGCCAGAGTGACACCCTATCTCGAAACCACCCCCCCCAAAAAAAATCTGTTGATAGAAGTTTGGAATAATTCACTGATTTGATGGTTACAAGCTAATGTCTATTTTAATGCAGTGATAATTTGTGGAAGAGAAATCCAGAAGGATAATAAATTAATATTCCAGATGCAAGCTTGGCAGTCAGCTGTATAAAACTGATGGCTGTAACTGTAATTATGGTTCAAGTTTCCAAGGGATACCTGGTAGAGAAAAGAACCAATGAAAGAACTTAGTAATTCAATTAAAAGAAAAGAACTTCTAGAAAAAAATGTAGTGGAAAAGTTAATGACATTAGATTTGGCAGTCATTCTTGAGTATGATACCAAATCACAGGTAACATTGAAGAAAACATATAAATTGAACTTCATGAAATTTAAAAACTTGTTAATTAAAAGATATTTTGGGGGATAGAGAGATGGCTCAGTGGTTAAGGTACTGGCCTGTAAAGCCTAATGACACAGGTTCAATGCTCCAGCAGAGGTACAATGTGGTGCATGCATCTGGAGTTGTTTGTTAAAAAAAAATTTTTTTTTGAGGAAAAAAAGGCAAATTCATACAATGGAGAAGTCAACCAATCTAGTCTTGGTGAAACAAGAATAAGGAGAGGACAGGACTGGAGAATCCCTCCAAAGATCCACAAATGTCCAAGAAGCACATCAGGCAATTGGCAATGCTAAGGGGAAATCAATTACTCCTCACGGAAGACACGCAAATCAAAGCCACAGGAACATGTCCCGCATAGTCACTAGGACGGAGAGTAGCAAAACCACCACCTACGACACCACATCAGAAAGTGTTGTTAAGGGAGGGAGAAGCTAGAATCCCTGTGTCCTGTTAGTAGGACTGTAATATTGGTAGAGGAAAACAATATGGAGAGATGCCTCAAAAATACCGTATGACCCAATAATTTCATTTCTGATATATACCTGGCAGAGTTGAACGTGATGTCATAACAAGCATTACTTGTTACAACATCCCTCAAAATAGCTAAAATGTAAAAGCATCATATGACAAGGAAATAGTGAGATGTCAGCCTTACAGAGGAGGGAAGTCTGGCACATGCTACGGCATAGATAAGTCTCAAAGACATTAGAGTGAGTGAAGCCTGCCAGCTACAAAAGCCCTCTCTGATGCCCCTTACACGAGGTGCTTAGGGAACTAAATAAGGCACATAAAAAAGACTGCAGGGATACAATGGTTGGGGGTTTTATTCTGTTGGCGGGGGCTTATTTTTTCTACCTTCTTTGGAATGAGGTTTTACTACGTTGTCTGAGATCACACCATCTCCTGTCCCAGTCTCCCAACTTCAGCCTTCTAAGTAATGGCACCACACATGACAGGGGTTAGGTCTTCCACAACAATGTCAATGCACTTAATGCCACTAAACTGTACAGATGAATTAATATAAAGACAAGTGTTAGTGGCACTTGCCTGTAATCCCAGCACTTGACAGGTTGAAAGAGGAGAATACTGAGTTTCAAGTAGCCTGGGTTACCTAGTAAGTCTGCCTCAAAAAAATATATTGAGTGGGGTGTGGTGGTGCACGCCTGTAATCCCAGCACTAGGAGCAGAGGTGGGAGGATCACCATGAGTTTCAGGCCACCCTGAGACTACCATAGTGAATTCCAGGTCAGCCTGAGCTAGAATAAGACCCTACCTCAAAAAGCCAAAATAAATAAATAAATAAATAAATAAATAAATAAATAAATAAATAAATAAGGTGCTGGAGAGATGGCTTGCCTATGGAGCCTAATGACCCAGGTTTGATCCCCAGTATCCATGTAAAGCCAGACACAAAGTGGCACAGGAGTCTGAAGATTGTCTGCTGTGGCTAGAGGCCCTGGTGCCCCATTCATCCATATTCTCTCTCTCTCTCTCTCTCTCTCTCTGTGTATGTGTCTTCTGTCTCTCCCTGATTCAAAATAAATATTTTAGAAAATGAAATAAGGGCTGGAGAGATGGCTTAGTGATTAAGGCACCTGCCTGCAAAACCTAGGAACACCCGTTCCAATCTCCAGGTCCCACATTTAGCCAGACACAAAAAGTGACACAAGGGCACAATGCTGCACTTGCCCACAAGGGGGCACAGGTGTCTGGAGTTAATTCACAGTGGCTGAGAGGCCACTGGCACACCCATTCTCTGTCTGTCTGTCTGTCTGCCTCTCTGTCTCTTTCTCTCTCTCAAAAAAAAAGAAAGAAAGAAAGAAAGAAAAGAAAAGAAAAGAAAAGAAAAGAAAAGAAAAGAAAAGAAAAGAAAATTTTGAGCTAGGGATGATAGCACACACCTTAATCCCAGTATTTGGGAGGTAGAGGTAGGAGGATTGGGAATTCAAGAATAGCCTCATCTATGTAATAAGTTTGAGGCCAGTCTGAGCTACATGAAACCCTATCTCAAAACAACAAAAATGAATAAGTAAATAATTAAGGAAGGTTTTTTACATGTGCTTTATCATAATAAAATATCTGAAAAATAAGTGGACATATTAAGACTTTATAACCTTTAGCACTACATAGTAATGGAGAGCAACTCCTACGTATCACTTTAAAAACAAAACTCACATGACATCCATAATATGTAAAGTATCTTTTACAATTCTGAGGCTACAAAGGTGGTGAATCTTTGGTGCGTCCCAAACTCTGGGTATTAAAGCACAAGGCAGAGTCGCCCTCCTCCTCCAGCCTGACAACCAGCCCAGGCATCCTCAAGGTGCTGTCCTTGACAGAAGGAAGAGCTCCTTACAGCCACTTCTGCTACTGCATCTTGGAAAGGGCTGGCCCTAGGGATTGTTTCTTTCTCGATCCAGAAATAACCAGCTCATCAAAAAGAGATTCTTGGGCTGGAGAGATGGCTTAGCAGTTAAGGCACTTGCCTGTGAAGCCTAAGGACCCAGCTTCAATTTCCAAGAACCTACGTAAGCCAGATACACAAGGTAGCACATAAGTCTGGAGTTCATTTGCAGTGGCTGGAGGCCCTGTGCACTCATTCTCTCTCTCTCTCTTTCTCTAATACATAAATAGATAAATATTTTTGTTTTTTTTTTTTTGAGGTAGGGTTTCACACTAGTCCAGGCAGGCTAACCTGGAATTAACTATGTACTCTCAGGCTAGCCTCTAACTCATGAGAATAACTCCTACCTCTGCCTCCCAAGTGCTGGGATAAAAGGCATGCGCCATCACGCCTGGCAATAAATATTTTTAAAAAAGAGATTTTTATAGATCTCCTTGACTTTGGACTTGATAGTGTACCTAATCTTGATATTAAAAACACCTATCTAGGGTAACACTTCAAAACCTACCTTGAAGCTTTAGAATGACCAGCCATGGGTGAGGGAGTTAATACATAAAATCTTGTCTTTTCACATGGGACATACTTCTTCCCAAATAAGGGATGCCAACCTCAAATTTCATTTTATTTTTCATATGTGTCCAATAGTTCATATAATTATTTTCTGAAAAGAAAGCTTAGCAGAGAGCTTACCCTGTACATACCAGAGACCGTTCTTTGCACTTCTTGAAAATTCAACAGTATGCTAATGTTGCAATTAGCCTTATATTATTTTCATACTTTTTTGTAGCTTACCTACTCTTTTCCCTGCAGCTGCATTATTTCCATTCATTCCAATACCACGAGAAGACTACAATTAAAACACAAAACACCTACAGAGGTGAGTCAGTGGACAATAGATTACCAAATGGAAAATACTTGTATTTTATTACTAAGATGCTGTTGGGCTTCTACTAAAAAAATTTTATTTTTGTTTAACTTAACTATATTGTGCTTATTATGTCTCTTTAAATGAGTAAAAATTTCATGTCTGTAACCCTAGCACTTGGTGGGGGGCGGGCAGAGGAGAAGGATCAGAAGTTCAAGGTCATCCTTGGGTGAGTCGGAAGCCAGCCTGGGTTACATGAGACTCTGTGAAAGAAAGAGATGTGGAGATGGAGGGAAGGAAAGAGGGAAAGAGGAAGAAGGAAGGAAAGGGGAAAAGAAATAAGAAGGAAGAGAAAGAAAAAGTGACGTTTGGTGGTGAGGCAGCAAAGAGATGTGAGTTTGGGCAAAAGCCATAGTACACACAGGGATCACGGAACCCTGCGATGACAGTGGGCATGGTAGCAACGTCTGTGACTGTAGAACCAGGGAGGCAAAACAGGACTTGCAATTTGAGGCCAGCTTCAGGTACGTTAACAAAGAAACTATTTAGATGAATTTATTTTCAAATTTAGGGACTAGCATGTTATTTAAAATTCATTCATGAGCCATGTGGGACACCAACTATAATGCCAGCACTTGGGATGGGGAAGCAGGAGGACCAGGATCTTAAGGAGGCCAGTCTGGGGCTGCACAACAACCTGTCTCAAAAGACACCCCCTATGCAATCAGTAAAAAGATCTTCAACAAACTACATAAATGTTGCCAGCGAAATTTATAGGGTGAAAAAAATCCAGGCTTAGCCTACCTTATTAATATTCACAAAACTCAAACTTGAAATTGATTGAACAATCCCTACAAGGACAACCAGGAGAGCATGGTGAGAAGAAAGTGCTTACTAGAAAACAGTCTGTGTGTTCGGCTGGGGGAGAGCACTTCCTGAGGCCGTGGTCCTGCAGATGCTGGAGCGGGATCCCCGAGGGCCGCAGGCGGCCTGGCCCTCGCGTGCTGTGCGCACCATCCCGGCTGGTGCTCCGCGTCAGCGAAGCCAGGAGCCCGCTGTTGTTCACACAGCCCACGGGCTCCTTGGAGGCCTTGTTCGCCATTTCTGTGATATCTCGAGCTTCCACCTTGGAAATAACATCAGGTCTTTTCCCGGGCGAGTCAACCTTGACCCCGCGAAGGCGAGCAGTCCTGGAGAAGGGAGGCTCCGTGGTGGTGGTGGTGGAGGGGGCAGCGCGCGTGTCCAAGGCGCGCAGCGAGCCGTGCGAGGCGGAGGCGGGCAGGGTGTGCGGGCCGGCGGGTGCGGGGCGCAGCGGGGACAGTAGCCGACGCTTGAGCCCCGCGTCCATGGCCTCCCCCAGCGCCCGGGCCGCGCCCCTCAGCCCTCGGCCGTGAGCATGGGGCTCAAAGCCACAGCTTGGCTCACTCACATGTCCTTCTGCACATGCGGCAAAAGGACCTACTTCTGGTAGGGGAGAGTCTTTGGGAACACCCTCTTCTGAAGTTGCAAGTAAGACAGGGCCGTCCTCGTTAGATGGTAAGTTTCCCGGAAAGTGCTTTGTCCACCTAGGCAGGTGCGCAGAATCAGCAAGCTCCTTAGGTTGCAGTTCTGTATGGGTCTTGTGAGGTGGTCTGCTGCTGCTACCCGTGGGATGCGGGAGCGACTTGTAGGTCTCCCAGTTGTCATCCTCCTTAAGTGGGTCACTCCTGAGAGAGGATGTGGGTCTGTTTGCAGCCACGTGAGTGGCTGAACCTGCAACAACGCTCCTGGCTGTTTCAGGAGGATGCGCACTGCCCGGAGACGGCAGACAGGACTGCCCAATGTGAGGGAGGACTCTTAACAATCTGTGGCGAGCTGCTGCGGAGCCACTGGAAGGTCGAGGAGTAATAGGTGGCCGAGGTTTTACTTTGACAACTTTCTTAGGCTACAAGGAAAGAGTTAATATGTAATTTTTTCAACATAGCCATCCTATTTATTGTCAAAAATTAATGAAGTAAATGTTACTTACCAAAACATATTTATTACTACCTCAATGTAAAATGCTTACAAAAAGCTGGGGGTGGTGGCTAATTCCAGTAATCCCAGCACTTGCAAGGTTGGGGTTTGAGGCCAGTCTTGGCTACAGAGTAGATTCCAAGACAGCCTGGGCTACATGAGGTGTCTCAAAATACAAAAATAAACAAATGAATAAGCTTAAAAATAACGGTATCTTAAGATTATAACTAAAAAGGATTTTTCTGAATTACTTTGAGTAAACTTTTCTGAAGACATTAAAAATAATTTCATTTTCCTCACTATTATTTCTCAGTTTTATTAGGTAAGACCTTGCTGACTTATTTCAGATCCTCCATATTTCCTACCAGGATGTTCTCATAAGCAACTATTCAGGAACACAGTAGAAAGGACTAAAGTGCTGCTCTCGGAAAGGCTGACTTGCAAGGCTGGCCCCTGACAGGTTTCTTGGAACTTACATTTCAGGAAGGTTCCTAGGACCCTCACTGTTCAAAGTGCTTTGTTGTGCTTCAATGGCTTGTACCAACATGGTCTGTGTGAGTGTGTGTTTTTCCTCGGGGACTGCGGAGTCACTACCAGGCAGGAAGCATGCGCTGGGAGATTCACTGGGAGAGGACTCTAGGCTGCTTGTACTTCATGTTCCTGTGCCTTTTCCTTTTGTTAACTTGGCTTCACATCCTGCTGCACTGACCCTTAGCCATGGTACAATAATAGGCTTTATTAACTGAAGCTCCTGGAACAAAGCCTCACCTACACTGATATAGCTGATTATTAATTAGAATATCAGTGATTTTGCAGAACTGGAATGTTGCAGGTCCAAAGCCAAATTATCTTAGGCTATTCTAGCCCCGCCCCCTAATATCCATTTATTGCCCACCTCTGTGTGAGACCAAACATTAGGTAAGTCCTTTTGGACTGTATAAACATCCTAGCTTCTATAAACCCATAAGCTAATCATGTCATCAGATATCACCCGAAGCCTACAGCAGGAATTCCCTTGCTCTGCTGTAACCCACCTGAAAAACCCACTAATGTATTTGGAAAGTGACTTATGACCTTTTTTGTCCAGTTACTGTAATGAAGCATGAAATTTTTGCTTTGATAGAACTCATATTTGGCTCCAGAACAAGCTATCCGTTATTTCCTTGTAGGTGACAGCTTTGTCCTTTTGCATTGACCATTATGGCCACCAACATGGGACCAAAAGGACAGTCCATTTTCCCTGAAGGGATCACCCGGATTGGTGCCAGGTATGAGCATGGGCTTCTCAAGTGAATGCTGATGAGTTCCTCCTGGGGCGCAGACCTCCCCTGAGTGGCTGATGGACCACTGGTTTATTGTGAGCTGGTTGCTAGGATCCTATTTGGATAACTTTGTTGGTTTGCTTTCAACCTGTTTGGTTAAAAGTATCCATTTTGTTTCTTTGCTTTGAAAGCATCTTCATTTCTGACTTTCAGGTTGCTTTTCTGCTTTCAGACATTTGCAGGCATTCTGGTTTCTGACTACTTGGTTTGCAAATTTGCTAGCAATCAGCCCTATTCTCTTACTACTCCCCCAAAATCTAATTCAGGAAAGGAGGAAAACTGTCATTCAGTACTCTAGTTGGTATTACATTTCACAACTCCGTGTTAATTTAACTTAAAAAGTATTTGAGGAAAAAAACAAGGGGGTGCTGGAGAGATGGCTCACAAAGGAAGAGCTCGCAGTGTAAACATCTAGACCTGAGTTAAGCCTCCATACCCACATAAAAGTCAAGCATGTTTCATATGCCTGGAACTCTGGCACTGAGGAGTGGAGCGAGAAGGATTATTGAAGCTCCTTGATCAGCCAGCCTAGCAAACAAACAAACAAACAAACAACAACAAGGGAAGCCTCAAGCTCAGTGAGAGAGTCTGTCTCAGGGAAATAAATCAGAAGAGTGATAGAAGAGGACACCCAACATCTTCCTCTGGCCACCTCACATTTGCCCACACGGCATGTACGTCTCGTAAACACACATATACACAACATACATGCACACCACATGTGCACACATACATTCCAAAAAAAGGGACTCTAATTTGAGAGAGAGAGAGAGAGAGAGAGAAAGAGGGAATTGGTGTGCCAGGGCCTCAGCCACTGCAATCAAACTTCAGACGTTTCAGACACCACCTAGTGGGCATGTGCGACCTTGTGCTTACCTCACCTTTGTGCATCTGGCTAATGTGGGATCTGGAGAGTAGATCATAGATCCCTAGGGTTCACAGACAGGGGCCTTAACTAAGCCATCTCTCTAGTCCTAGTATCTCTAAATTTTTAAGCAATAAATTAAAAATCCTAGGTAATAATTTTAAGTTGTATATGGAGAGCTTGCTTTAACTAAAATTAAAAAACCTCTGAAGAAAAAATGAAATTGGTAATTTAAAAATGAGTAAGAGGAGCCGGGCGTGGTGGCGCACGCCTTTAATCCCAGCACTCGGGAGGCAGAGGTAGGAGGATCGCTGTGAGTTCGGGGCCACCCTGAGACTACAGAGTGAATTTCAGGTCAGCCTGGGCTAGAGGGAGACCCTACCTTGAAAAACAAACAAACAAAAAAAAAATGAGTAAGAGTGGGGCTGGAGAGATGGCTTAGTGGTTAAGGCATTTGCCTGCAAAGCCAAAGGATCCTGGTTTGATTCTCCAGGACCCATGTAAGCCAGATGCACAAGAGGACGCATGTATCTGGAATTCATTTGCAGTGGCTGGGGGCCCTGGCATACCCATCCCCCCAAATAAATAAATAAAATATATTTAAAAATTAGTAGGAGTTTTAGAAAGGCATCTAAGTTAAAAGGAGATATTAAAAATGAATGGGAAGCCGGGTGTGGTGGCACACGCCTTTAATCCCAGCACTCGGGAGGCAGAGGTAGGAGGATCGCTTAGAGTTCAAGGCCACCCTGAGACTACATAGTTAATTCCAGGTCAGCCTGGACCAGAGTGAGACCCTACCTTGCAAAACCAAAAAAAAAAAAAAAAAAAAAAAAACCAAAAATGAATGGGAAATTGGGGCTGGAGAGATGGCTTCGCGGTTAAGGCATTTGCCTGCAAAGCCAAAGGATCCTGGTTTAATTCTCCAGGACCCATGTAAGCCAGATGCACAAGGGGGCACATGCACCTGGAGTTCGCAGTGGCTAGAAGCCCTGGCGCGCCCATTCTCTATCTTTCTCTCACTCTGCCTCTTTCCCTCTCTCAAATAAATAAATAAAATATATATTTAAAATGAATGGGGGGGGCTGGAGAGATGGCTTAGCGGTTAAGGTGCCTGCCTCCTAAGCCTAAGAACACTGGTTCCAATCTCTAGGTCCCACGTTCAGCCAGATGCAAAGTGATGCAAGGGTGCAATGATGCACTTGACCACAAGGGGACGCACACATCTGGATTCTTCACACACCAGCAGAGAGGCTGCTGGTGCGCCCATCTCTATCTGTCTTCCTCTCCCCTCTCTCTCTGTCTCTATCTGTGTCTCTCTCCAAAATAAAAAAAATTTAAAAAATGAATGGGAAATTAATAAAAAATCTAGAGGTTATGTCAAGATTAAAGAAAAATTCTAAGGAATCTATTTCCACCCCCTACTTTCACCTATTCTTCTCTGACATTGCCTTCTTTTTCTCCAAGCAGAACACAATTCTATATCAAAGGATAAGATTGTTATGTCCTGTTTTAGATTAAAACCTAGAGGGAAGAGAAATATACTATATTAACAATTCCTATTTGTAAAGCAATACTGGTGACTAACTCAAACAGGAAAAAAAAAAATCTAATTCTACATGACAAGTCTTACCTTTCAGTGCTTTGTCACTAACCCTTTCTTGTACCTTAAAGAAGCAGAGCTGCAAACCTTCTATGACGATGTTTTTACTGGGCGTACCTTCCCCTCACCTCACCTAATCTGCCAAGCTGCTTGTAGCAGTTGTTTTCATGTCCTTGCCTTTATGTCATCTTGTATCCTGAGAGAGACTTAAGGAAATAAACTCATGGCCCCTTCATTTATCATCTTTTTAAGTGCTATTCTTGGTAAATGTCTAATTCTAAGATGTGTGGATGTATACATATGTATAGAACAAAAATATTAAAATAATTTTTTATTGCTAATGCCTCTTTTGGCCAAGCAAGGTAGGATACAACTCTTTAAAAATCTGGAACTAAGGGGGGTGGGGAGGAACCTTCTTAAAAGCCAATGAAGCATTCTAAAGTTTACAGATGATCCTAATGTGTCTTATTACAATATTATAATTTCTCTCTTACAATGATGATGTATTTGGGACAACTCATCTCTGTGCTTTTAGTTTTAAAATGATAACATAAGTTAGGTAAAATTCTTGTTAAATGGTTGAGATGCTTACTTTACAAAGGCAAACAGATGACTCGAAAGTAAAGGAGAAAAATGGCAGGTGTTAGCCCTGCTTTTGGTTGCCTTGCAGACCCAAGTGAAAAGATTTTTTTTTTTTTTAAATAAAGACACTTTCTAAGTGCCTACTATAAGATTTAAATCTTCAACAAATGGCTAGTTTAAATTTGTTAAGAAAACACAAGACAACATGTTTAGCATGTATTTGTAATTGTTGGATATTTAAGATAAAATTTGCATGTTTCCTGTGTCAGACACAGTTTTCTTTTTCATTTGGAATACAATTATTTAAAAGAAGTGTTTTCTAAATCTTATGGTAATAATAATTAATAATCACAATAATACAAAAAGAAAGCATTAAGTAAAAAAAATAAATTCAGTGGTTTTATATATATGAGGGCCTGCAGAGATGGGTCAGTGGTTATGTATATGAGGGCCTGCAGAGATGGGTCAGTGGTTATATATGTGAGGGCCTGCAGAGATGGGTCAGTGGTTACAGATCCTTATTTGCAAGCCTGTGAACCCAAGTTCAAGCCTCCCCACTTCCCACAGAAAGCTGGACACAAAGTGGTGCATGCATCTTTAATTCCAATGTGTCCATGGCAATGAGAGCCAGGAGAATCTACCAGCTACTTTTGTGTGTGGAGTGGCAAACCAAGAAAGTGGAAGAAGACAGACACCTTGAGGTTGTCCTCTTATGTCTACATGTGTGTCATGACACATGTGTGCCCATACATACACATATAAATCAATAATGTTGTAGATATGAAATGTATTTTGGTAACAAAGGTTAAAGAAGAAGGGAAATGCTTTTGAAGATAGGATTTTTTAAAGTACAGTAAGAATTTGCCCTAAGGTAAAGTACTGTTTCAAACTGGAAATAGATGAGAACAAGACAGAAAGTTAAAAGTATCATATAAAATGATTATGAGTTAAAACATAAAGATGATAGGAACTGGTTATAATTAAAGGTTAATAAAAATTCTTAAGGTCAAATTCAATACCATAAGATAAAACTGCTCTTAAAAACAAGACAAAACCAAACCAAATCCCTGGCTTAAAACAAACAAACAAACAAGAATTTCATGTTGTATCCTTTCACTGAATAAACCATTAACACTAGTGATTACATTTATCCAAATGCTATGTTTGTATATTTTTGTATTGGGTAAAGAATTCACTTGTTGTATAGCCACTGCCTCAGCAGTAAGGAAAACTCTATTTGAAAGAATTATTTCGGATATGATGGAGCGATGGCTCAGAGGTTAAGGTGCCTGCCTGACAAGCCTAAGAATGCTGGTTCCAATCTCCAGATCCCACGTTTAGCCAGACACAAAAGTGATGCAAGGGCGCAATGTCACACTTGTCCACAAGGGGTGCATGTGTCTGGAGTTCATTCACAGCCATTGTGAGGCTGCTGACACGCCCATTCTCTCTCTCTATCTCTCTCAATAAAAGAATTATTTCTAGCTGGGGCAATCCTGCTAAATTAACATAGTAACTATAAAATTTAGTGGAAAAGTATTAAAATTTATTTGCAAAACTTGGCCTTATTGTACAGTTTTATTGTGCCTATGATCTTCAGTCCTCTAGATCTGTGGTTAAACAAATAAATGATACTTAATTGTTAACATTTACTAAATCATTTGGTTTCCTTAACCTAGTAAAAACCTGTTACTTCTTCTAAATTTGAGATGTACCTCTTTTGGAAGATGCCTATTTTCTCCTTATGACACAACTGTCTGATAAAAAAAAAAATAAGAAACTATATGAGACATCTCTATTAAAGGGAGACATGTACTATTCCAAGGGACTTTTAAACATGGTAAATAAAAATTCAGAATCAGTTACATAGTCTTTTTACAGTGAGCTTCTAGGTGACAAAAACCAGGTGTTTTCATCAATTGGAAAAAATATATTACAACAGATTCCTTTCAACCTGGAGCAAAAGGACTCTGTATCAGGTACTTCTTTCCAGCTCCTGTGTAACAAAACTTTTAGGAGATAAACCTAGATTTTCATTTATCACTTCAATCTTGTGTCATCATCTTCTGAGCACACATCCATGTAGACTTGAGACATGCTGGGTGATACTTATTTTCAACAAAATCAACACAATCAAGCAATGTTTCTAACTTTCATCTATTTCTTAAACTGTTTTATGTTTAGACATTTAAAAAATGCTTATGCTATCTGGAATTTTATTTTGTATATCCCTAAGTGACAAAAATAATAGAAACTTGGTTCTAATGAAACTATAATGAAAATGGTACCATGTTCTTCCTTTAATGGTGTTTTTTTATAGCTGTTTATTTACCCAGACATTCTACTGCACTTAAACCAAGCTTTTATGTTTTAAAAGACTCAAATTTTTCTATTGCCTTTGTCAAAAAAATCTCTCATTATTCTTAGTTTTAAAGCATCTAGTTTTTTAATTGACAAAAATTTATCTTAAATCTTCAAAAAGTAACTCCATTTTGGTGGTACTGCTATTTTAAATCAAAACTCTCAGAGCCAAAAACAAAATCACATTCCCTTCCACCAAGAAAAAGGAAATAATGTTAACTGGGTCCAATAGCACACTGATTTACCAGGTTTCTATGGACATTATTATCAATGTTAAGATGCAACAAGTTAAAGACTCTGAAAAGCCCTATGACAGACTTCTCACAACCTTAAATTAACTTTAACTCCATTTACTTGAATTAGAGAAACCTAGAAATTTGTCACTAAAAAATTATCTAATTCATTCTTTTGGGCTAAAGGGGAAATTAAAAAATTATAAATTTCTGGGAAAAAGACAAAATGAACCAAATGACATCATGTTCCTGCTGATGTGTTATACAAAAAAATTACATCATCTCTATAAATTTCTTGCCTAAAACTTTTTTTTTTTTTCAAGGTAAGGTTTCACTCTAGTCCAGGCTGACCTGGAATTCACTATGTAGTCTCAGGGTAGCCTTGAACTCACAGTAATCATCCTACCTCTGCTTCACCAGTGCTGGGTGGGATTAAAGGTGTGCGCCACCATGCCTAGCTCCAAAACTTTTAACTTACATCTAATCATGATGTAACTATCACATGAGAGACAACTTACAAATCAACTCAATTATACTCCTTAAAATATCTAATAAAATGTCTAAATAAGGCTAACGCCTTTAATCCCATTTAAAGGCAGAGGTAAAAAATATTTTTTTTGGGGCCACCCTGAGACTACAGGGTGAATTCCAGGTCAGCCTGAACTAGAGTGAGACCCTACCTCAAAAAAACCAAAAAAAAAAAAAAATCTAATAAAATGTCTAAATAAGGCTAAGAAATAATTCCATTTAAATATTGCATTTAAAAAATATTTTTTTTTAAAAGGGCTGGAGAGATGGCTTACTAGTTAAGGCATTTTCCTGCAAAGCCAAAGGATCCAAGTTCAATCCCCCAGCACCCACGTAAGCCAGATGCACAAGGGGGCACACACATGTGGAGTTTGTTTGCAGTAGCCCTGGCATGCCCATTCTCTCTCTCTCTCTCTGCCTCTTTCTCTCTCAAATAAATAAATAAAAATACACTTAAAAATATTTAGGGGCTAGAGAGATGGCTTTGTGGTTAAGCACTTGCCTGTGAAGCCCAAGGACTTTGGTTCGAGGTTCGATTCCCCAGTACCCGTACCCATGTAAACCAGATACACATGGTGGTGCATGGGTCTGGAGTTCATTTTCAATGGCTAGAGGCCCTGGCACGCCCATTCTCTCTCTCTCTCTCTCTTTTCCTTTCTCTGTCTCTAATAAGTAAACAAATAAAAATAAAATATATTTAAAATATTGCAATTATCATGCAATGCATGATTTCTTTTTCCTTTCTTTAAATTTATTTTTATTTGAGAATGACAGACAGAGAAAGAATGGGTGCACCAGGGCCTCCAGCCATCGCAAACTCCAGATACATGTGCCACCTTGTTCATCTGGCGTACGTGGGTCCTGGGGAATAGAGCTTCAAACTGAGGTCCTTAGGCTTCATAGGCAAGCGCTTAAGTGCTAAGCCATCTCTCCAGCCCCTCTTTTTCCTTTTTAAAAAATATATTTTAGGGCCGGGAGTGGTGGCGCACACCTTTAATCCCAGCACTCGGGAGGCAGAGGTAGGAGGATCGCCATGAGTTCAAGGACACCCTGAGAATACATAGTGAATTCCAGGTCAGCCTGGGCTAAAGTGAGACCCTACCTCAAAAAACAAACAAACAAAAATATATATATATGTATTTTAGGAGCCAGGCGTGGTGGCGCACGCCTTTAATCCCAGCACTAGGGAGGCAGAGGTAGGAGGATCGCCGTGAGTTGAGGCCACCCTGAGACTACATAGTGAATTCCAGGTCAGCCTGAGCTAGAGTGAGACCCTACCTTGAAAAACTGAAAGCAAACAAACTATATATATATAGTATTTATTTGAGAAAGAGGCAGAGAAAGAGAGGGGGAATGGGCATGCCAGGGCCTCCAGCCACTGCAAATGAACTCCAGATGCATGTACCCCTTGTGCATCTGGCTTACATGGGTCCTGGGGAATTGAGACAGGGTCCTTTTGGATTTGCAGGAAAACACCTTAACTGTCAAGCTACCTCTCCAGCCCTTCTTTTTCCTTTTTGAGACAGGGTCTCAGGCTGGCCTTGAACCCCTGGGTTCAAATGACCCTCTTGCATCTCAGACTCCTGAGTAATGGGACTACAAGGTCTCATCACCATGCCTAGCCATATGATTCTTTTTTGAATCCCAGATGGGATGTATGACTATAGATAACAATGTGTGAATCAATGATAAATTATGTGTGTAAGGTGCACAACACAGGAAAAGACACTTATTTTTAGGAGATATGTGTTAAATAAAATAGTTATAAGAGTCATGGTACCTATAACTAATTCCCAAATGAACCAGTGGAAAAGCAATTAGGGGAAAAAAAGAAAATGTGATAAAATATCAGTCTTGTGTAATTTACATGGGTGTTGTACAGGTTAGCATTTCTGAGGAACTGAACACTTTTCAAAATTAAAAAGGTAAAATACAACCTACCCATGGATGAATGACTAAAACATTTTACATTATACACAGTAGAGGTTTATTCAACTACAAGGAATTAAATTATGTTATTTATAGAAAAATGGATAAACTGGAGATCATTATGTTAAGCAAAATAAGTGGGACTCAGAAAGACAAATATCATGTTTTCTTTTACATGCAGAATCTAGATTTCTTTTTCAAAAGGCATACAAGTAGAATGGGGACCATTAGGAAGTTGAAGGACGGGATCAGCAGCAGTGCTCAGAAGGGTTAGGGAGGTAATGGAGGATGAACATGATCAAAATATATTACATACATAGATGAAAATATTGTAATGAGAGCCGGGCGTGGTGGCGCACGCCTTTAATCCCAGCACTTGGGAGGCAGAGGTAGGAGGATCGCCGTGAGTTCGAGGCCACCCTGAGACTACAGAGTGAATTCCAGGTCAGCCTGGACCAGAGTGAGACCCTACCTCGAAAAAAACCAAAAAATATATATATATAAATAAATATATATATTGTAATGAAATTCCTTATCTTATACATTTAATAAATGCTAATATTGAAATGAAATAATTTAGACATACAGAAAATAATCCTTGAAGGAAGTACACAATTGAAGGAAAGAAAAACAATAGAAAAGGTTTCTATGTAAACCTCTATAAAACAACTCAATACTGGCAATATAAGACTGAGAAGTGTTTGCCATACAAGCATGATGACCTGAGTTTAGAATCCCAGAACCTATGAAAAAGCCAGGTGTGGTGGCATGCACTGTAATCCCAGCTGAGGAAATCGAGGCAGAAGGATTCTTAAATGCTTGTTGGCTCTCAGTCTAGCTGAATCATTGAGCTCTGAGCTCAGTGAGAGAACCTGTCTTAAAAAACAACTTGGGAGGCTGGAGAGAGTGGGTAAAGGTTGCTTGCTTGCAAAGTCTGACAGCCCAGGTTTAATTCCCCAGTACCACACAAAGCCATATGCGCACTAAGTGACACACGCATCTATAGTTTGTTTGCAGTGGCAAGCGCCCATACTCATTCTCTCTGTCTGCCTCTCTCTCTCTCTCAAATAAATAAATAAATAAATAAATAAATAAATAAATAAATAAATAAAATACTTCTGAAAAAAATTTTAAAAAGTAGCTTGGAGCCTGACTGTGGAAAACTCAATGCAACCTCAGGCCTCCAGTCACACATGCACCCCCCACATGTGTAGCCACACATATATGAACATTTATATACACATGCACACCCCCATACACATACACAAGAAAAAGAAAGTCCAAATAAATCCATCTGAAAAACAAAACAGAAGTTACTACAAATATAAATGAGGTTAGTAGTCTAAAATTCTGGCATTAGCTACAATAAAGCAAGAACACACATTAGAATCTCTATAGTAGTTACATACATCAGAACAAGAATGTATAACTTGGCTTCCACTTGAGTCCATCACTCCATGAGCACCCTCCTGCTCGGTGTGCCCCTCCCCTACTGGCCCAGGCGGCCAATGTGCAGGGAACGTGCTGCCCTGCATCACCCTGCTGCTGCACATGTCCTTCTTCCATTCACCGTGACATCCTACACCAAGGCTGTTGTGTGTGAACAGGTCACTCCAGGGACACCGTCCTTCCTGATCCCCGTGTCTTCCCCACTTGCCAGTGCCTCGTGCGCAGCTACTGCTCCACAGGCACCTTCCTGCTCAGAGCCCCCTGCCCTGCTTGCCCCAGCATCCCGTGCGTTCACCACCAAACGAGTCTGCCATTTGGCAAACACCCTCCTTCTCCATGGACCCCTCCTATGCTCACTTCTGTAAGTTGCACTGTGTGCACCTGCATCTCACTTCATACACCTTTCCCATATCTACCCAGCCAGCCATCCACCACACACAGTGCATCAGCGCTGTGTGAACCTACAAACTCATCACATGCCCCTGCCCCGCCTCCCATGCCCACCCCATATGAGCCCACTCCCTCCTGTTCTGCATGCCCCTCCCTCACCCACGCCACCACCAACCACTACCCAGTTTGACTACATGCAAATCCTCCCACTCCACTTACTCCCCATTCACCCACTCTGCTATCATGTGAGTGCTGGCTTTTTTGACTGATGAAATATCTCTAGATGGGTAAATTCCAATAAAAAATGAGTAACACAAGAAACTGAGTCAATATATCCCTACCATGAATGCCCATTCATACAGTCTAGGCTTCTAATGACAGTGACATAGAAAAAAATGCACAGAATTATGATAAATATGTAGAAAGAACTTAAAGAGAACATGAATGTCTGAATGAAATCTAAGAGAGCACAAACTGAAAAACTCAATAGACAATTCAGAGGACATGATACAGATGTCTGGATGAACTCCAAGAGAAAACAAATAACTAGCTAAATTAAATAAGAAAGTCAAAACTGGATGTGAACATGGAGTTCTTTTTAAAGAGATAGAAATGTTGAAGAAAAACCACAGTGAAATAAAAAATGCAATGAAGCAAATAAAAAGCTATGTGGAAAGCCTCACTAACACAGCATGTGGAGGACAGAATATCAGGACCCAGGGGACAAGGCAGAGGAAATAGATCAGGTTAGTCACAATCAATGGCAAGTTCGAAATAAACATGTGAGTAGAACATGAAACATTGGGACAGCATGAAAAGACTAAATTGACAAATACTGGGCATGAAGGAGGGGAAGAGATTTGGGCCAAAATAATTTTCAAAAATTCTTCAATGAAATTATAGAAGAAAATTTCCCAAGCACAGGAAAAGAGGTGCCTATCCGGGTACAAGAGGCATATAAAACACCAAATAGACTGAACTAGAAAAGAAATTTCCCATATTATGCTATAGTCAAAACATTAAATAAGTATGGGAGGTCTTCCATCTTCTAGTGTCTTGTTCAATTTCTTTCTTCAGTGTTTCTATGGACCCTGTTGTATGTCACAATTGACCTGCAAAGAAGATGTGCCAACAGGCACAATGGTGGCATGAAAATATGAAGACTGCTCTACATCTGGATTTATGGCCCGTTCCACAGGGAAGAAAGCATACCTGGTAGTATAATTTTGTCAAAAGCCTGTGATTAAGGACTTAGACCCTAAGGGGGAACCCAATACTGTGGTTACGTTAAGTAGACAGCACTTCAAACTGCATTTAAATATCCATTGTTCCACAGATTGGTACTGCTGGCAGCCTCAATCATAGCAGTTTCTTTACACAAAGGGCAAGTGACAAGTGTATGCTTAGCTCTCAACATGACATCTAAAACACCTCTCCTGAGGCTCAGGAAAGAGGGGCAGAAGGCCTGTAATAACAGCAAAGGAGGGAGCTATACAATGCAATCTTCTGGATATAGCATGGCCAGTATATTCATGGAGTCACAGTGGATATGATTTCTTGTACAAGATTGAGCTTGTCAATATTTCATAATTGAGGGAGGGGCTCATGAGACTCCACAACTCCCTCCCATACTAACTAATATCAACCGATCACTGCAGGCAAGGGGGGGTCACATCCTTTAGTGGTGTCACTGGACTGACATCAACTGATCACTGCAGGCAAGGGGGGGTCACGTCCTTCAGCGGTGTCACTGGACTGACTGGTGGGCTGCTCATGATTGTGAAAGTGACCTCAGTTTAACTCAGTGGTTCAAATAAAAAAAGGTGGGACATGCCGGGCGTGTGGCGCACGCCTTTAATCCCAGGCAGAGGTAGGAGGATTGCCGAGAGTTCGAGGCCACCCTGAGACTACATAGTGAATTCCAGGTCAGCCTGAGCCTGAGCCAGAGTGAGACCCTACCTCGAAAAACCAAAAAAAAAAAAAGGGGACATGAAAGTAGGAAGTAAGACAGGAATTAAAAGGGAAGGAGGCTTTAGGTGGAGGGTAGTGGATGACAGGATAACTGGGGGAAGTGGGGTCCATACATGTATGGAAGTGGCAACAATTAAAAATACAACTAAATAAAGAATATATAAATCATAAATAATTAAATTATAAAGGACCAAAAAAGAATAACCCTAGAAAGAGGAGGGAGAGACGAAGGGAAAGTGATCAAACAGAAAACAAGCAGGAAGATGAAAAATATGGCTGTTAGGAATCACATTAAATGTAAGTAAAATACATAACCAAGCTTATCAGTTTAGACCAAAAAAGAAGAAAAGAAAAAGGACATGAAAGTAATAGAACAAGGTTAGAAAGATAGCTCAACAATTGTATTTCCTGTACAAGCATGAAGGCCCAGGGGAGAGGGTGAGACCCCCCGAGTATAACTCTAGAGTCCACATAAACAAAATGGCAATGAACACACGGGACCTCAGTTTTGTGGGGATCAGAGACAAGACGATCTCTGAGAGTAGGGAATAACAAGCTCCAGAATTAGTAAGAGACTCTGTTGTAAGGCAAAAACAGGTAAATTTTGGAGGGGACACTGATGTCTCTCTGGCCACCACAGGCAAGCCCACAGGACATGCGCATCCACTATACATACAAACCACACAGACCACATCACAATACTATGCAGACACAGAAAGCAAATGATAGAATAGAAAGGATTTATAAAATTATAACATACTTGGAAACAGAGAAGCCACTTCTAAATAAGCCATTACTTAAAATACGTATCACAAGCCAGGTGTAGTGGCGCATGCCTTTAATCCCAGCACTGGGGAGGCAGAGGTAGGAGGACTGCCATGAGTTCAAGGCCACCCTGATACTAAATAGTGAATTCCAGGTCAGCCTGGGCTAGAGTGTTCAAAAAGAAAAAAAAAATCACAAATAATACTCAAAGAAATCTGCAGGTTTAATGCAATGCCTATCAAAATCCCCACAGCAGTTTTTTAATGGGAAAAAGTCCATACTAAGTGTTGCATAGTACTAAGGACTAATATGGTTCATTCATGAATGCTAGGCAAGCACTCTACCAGCTGAGCTACATCCTCAGCCCTAATAATCCTTTGTTAGTTTTCTATCTGTCCTACTTTTGTGAGAATGTGAGAATCTTTGAAGTTCTTCTCTATTTCTCCTTTTAGTTGTTACTTCATTCATCTATCAAGTTCTGTTACTGTATGCATAAAAATTTAGGATTGTGCAGAAAGTTTTTTAGTTTTTTCTTTTTCTCTTAGTAGAGCTAGGTCAATTGTTTCTCATCTGAATTACATAAAAGAATCCATGAATTATAGATCTAATGAGACCTGTGATGTGAAAATATTTCATAAAAGGTTATTAAATACTAATCATATCAAAACTGATAAATTATAATTCATTAAAATTAGCATTAATAAAAAAAACAGGCCTGGAGTATTATAAAGATCTGAAAACTGTACCTCTGACAAAGAAGCTACACACATACAAAACGTATGTGTGTGTGTGTGTGTGTGTGTGTATTTACTGGGCTTTGGTTTTTTTTTGGGGGGGGGGTAGACAGAATTTCATGTAGCTTAGGCTGGCCCTGAACTTGCTATGTAACTGAAGTTGATCTTGAATTCCTGATAACTCCTGCCTCTGCCTCCTAAATCCTTGTATTAAAGGGATGGCCTATCACACATGACTCCAAAATATATTTTTAATGTGTCCAAAATTAATAAAAAGGAAGATACCCTAATTGAAAATGAGCAAAAATCTTCAACAGGTACTTCACAAAAGGCAAAGGCAGAATTTTAATGAGCAACAATCATGTGAAAAGTCAACATTATTATTAGGGAAACAGAAATGAAAACTAGTATATAATATATAGCCATGCTGATGGTTAAAATAAAATGATCAACATCAAGTGTTGTAGGAATATGTCCCAAACCAGAACTCTCATGTCCTAATGGAGTGTGAACAAACCAAACTCTCATGTCCTAATGGAGTGTGAACAAACCAAACTCTCATGCCATAATGCAGTGCGAACAAACCAAACTCTCATGCCCTAATGCAGTGCGAACAAACCAAACTCTCATGTCCTAATGCAGTGCGAACAAACCAAACTCTCATGTCCCTAATGCAGTGCGAACAAACCAAACTCTCATGTCCTAATGCAGTGCGAACAAACCAAACCCTCATGTCCTAATGCAGTGTGAACAAACAATCTCATGTCCTAATGCAGTGTGAACAAACCAAACTCTCATGTCCTAATGCAGTGTGAACAAACCGAACCCTCATGTCCTAATGCAGTGTGAACAAACCAAACCCTCATGCCCTAATGCAGTGCGAACAAACCAAACTCTCATGCCCTAATGCAGTGCGAACAAACCATACTCTCATGTCCTAATGCAGTGCGAACAAACCAAACCCTCATGTCCTAATGCAGTGCGAACAAACCGAACCCTCATGTCCTAATGCAGTGTGAACAAACCGAACCCTCATGTCCTAATGCAGTGTGAACAAACCGAACCCTCATGTCCTAATGCAGTGTGAACAAACCGAACCCTCATGTCCTAATGCAGTGTGAACAAACCGAACCCTCATGTCCTAATGCAGTGTGAACAAACCGAACCCTCATGTCATAATGCAGTGTGAACAAACCGAACCCTCATGTCCTAATGCAGTGTGAACAAACCGAACCCTCATGTCCTAATGCAGTGTGAACAAACCAACCCTCATGTCCTAAAGCAGTGTGAACAAACCAACCCTCATGTCCTAATGCAGTGTGAACAAACCGAACCCTCATGTCCTAATGCAGTGTGAACAAACCGAACCCTCATGTCCTAATGCAGTGTGAACAAACCGAACCCTCATGTCCTAATGCAGTGTGAACAAACCGAACCCTCATGTCCTAATGCAGTGTGAACAAACTGAACTCTCATGTCCTAATGCAGTGTGAACAAACCAAACTCTCATGTCCTAATGCAGTGTGAACAAACCAAACCCTCATGTCATAATGCAGTGTGAACAAACCAAACTCTCATGTCATAATGCAGTGTGAACAAACCAAACTCTCATGTCATAATGCAGTGTGAACAAACCAAACTCTCATGTTATAATGCAGTGTGAACAAACCATAACTGACATGTTAGCTTTTCTACAGGAAAAGATAAGAAGCATTTTAACTTGAATCATGTCTGAAAAAGTGTACGTAATTGTTAAAATTCATCAAGCAGTACATTAAAGATCCATAAATATTATATGAAAGGGGGGTCCATTAATAAATTTAAAATAAAGTAAGTAGTGTGGTAGAGAGAGTAAGAGAAACAAAGACTCATATCCAGACAATAATAATAACAAATGGGCAAAAGATTTGAGCTAGCATTTTACCAAGAAGGATAATGAAATACCCAATAATCATGCACAAAGTCCCCATCTTCCTTTACAAGAGTGGTAACTGTAACACCAATTACAATGACAACTGGAAAAGGAGCACCATAAGAATGTGGGAAAACCCAAAGTCTCATTTAATATTCTAGAAGTATGTAAACTGGTCATTCTCTTGGAATTACTTTGGAAAGCAAGCAGTATTTACTTAGTTGGAAACAGCTGATACCCTCCAGGCATAGTGGCTCACATCTATAACCCAAGCACCAGGAAGGTGAGGCAGGAAAATCATGAGTTCAAGACCTGGGCTACATAGTGAGTTCCAGGCCAGCCTAGACTATGGAGACCCTGACTTAATCCCTGTGCTCCCCCAAATAGATCTCCATATTAAGTAAACCTTAAAATGGAACTTAAAAATTATTGCAAGTTTAATCTATTTTTAATTATCTTTCTTCGTGTTATAGCCATTAAATTTTTAAAAATTATTTTAAGAGCAATGTAATCCTTTTTTACTAGGTAAAAGAGGTGGTCACTTTTCATATCAATAAATAATGAAGCCAGAATCTTATAATGAATAATGTTTTATCATTTTTCACAATTACCACAACAGACATTGGTGAGTGCTGCTGAGAAAAGCCAGAGAAAAGCCAGAGAAAAGGCTGGCCAGTGCCAGGTCACCTTTTTGCTCAGGTTCATGTTCTCCATCTTGGCCCTCAGCAGCTTCATCTTATTCATGGTTACTGAGTTCTCAATGATCTGCTGTCCTGAAGGAGACGGCTCAGCGTCTTCATCCTCATCTGTATACAAATTATATACAGACCCACCACTGCAACAAAAATGAGAAGTACTTGAAATCTGCTTGATGCCTCCTTAGAGAACAAACATTTCCCATGTGCAGTCGTAACTAATGGTCCTACTAAGTATAAAACACTAAACTCATTTTGTCATTACAAATGCAAGAAAATAAATTTCAAAGCACATTTTCTCTCTTCCCTTCTTTCTTCTCCCCCTCTCTCTCTCATCCTTACTTTTTTCTCTTTCTCGCTCTTATGAATGAAATTATGAGTAAATTACATGTAAGCGCAGATAAGGGGATCGGAAGGAAGAACTCAAGAGCTGGTCTTCACAACTCATTCAAGTCTGTACTGCTTGAGCTTTGACTGTGACTGTGACTGTGACTGCCACATACTGGAGAGGCCAACTGACATGAAGCAGGGTGCCAATCACCAAAAGGACAGCTCTGGAATAATAATGCTGCTTGCCATGTGCTGAATGCTCCCTCTGCCAGCCACATCCACATGTCATCATCTTTGCAAAACTGTACAGGGGAGGTTAATTATATTCCATTTTATAAATAAAAAAAAAACAACCCTGCAGTTAAGAGGTTCAGTGATTTAGCTGACAACCAGAAAGAGCACGCACAGTGAGGCTGTGGTCAGTCTGTCTGGTTCCGAAGCTCACTTGCCCTACCTACTTCCTATTGCTTCCTCAGGCAACAGGAACAGACCTCACTGCATCACAACTGTGCACCCCATGCCTGACAGAACAGACCTCACTGCATCACAACTGTGTACCCCATGCCTGACAGACCTCACTGCATCCCTGTGCATGCCTGACACAGAACAGACCTCACTGCATCACAACTGTGCACCCCATGCCTGACAGAACAGACCTCACCTCATCACAACTGTGCACCCCATGCCTGACAGAACAGACCTCACTGCATCACAACTGTGCACCCCATGCCTGACAGAACAGACCTCACTGCATCACAACTGTGCACCCCATGCCTGACAGAACAGACCTCACTGCATCACAACTGTGCACCCATGCCTGACAGAACAGACCTCACCGCATCACAACTGTGCACCCCCATGGCTGACAGAACAGACCTTACCTCATCACAACTGTGCACCCCATGCCTGACAGAACAGACCTTACCTCATCACAACTGTGCACCCCATGCCTGACAGAACAGACCTCACCGCATCACAACTGTGCACCCCATGCCTGACAGAACAGACCTCACTGCATCACAACTGTGCACCCCATGCCTGACAGAACAGACCTCACTGCATCACAACTGTGCACCCCATGCCTGACAGACCTCACTGCATCACAACTGTGCATGCCATGCCTGACAGAACAGACCTCACCGCATCACAACTGTGCACCCCATGCCTGACAGAACAGACCTCACCGCATCACAACTGTGCACCCCATGCCTGACAGAACAGACCTCACCGCATCACAACTGTGCACCCCATGCCTGACAGAACAGACCTCACCTCATCACAACTGTGCACCCCATGCCTGACAGAACAGACCTCACTGCATCACAACTGTGCACCCCATGGCTGACAGAACAGACCTCACTGCATCACAACTGTGCACCCCATGGCTGACAGAACAGACCTCACCTCATCACAACTGTGCACCCCATGCCTGACAGAACAGACCTCACTGCATCACAACTGTGCACCCCATGCCTGACAGAACAGACCTTACCTCATCACAACTGTGCACCCCATGCCTGACAGAACAGACATCACTGCATCACAACTGTGCACCCCATGCCTGACAGAACAGAATAGGAGATGGCTTTTTTTCCAGGTCAACATATCCGAAAAGAAGGGTACATAAAGATTTTTGTAAGTTCACCTTATGGAGTTAGAAGAAATGATTCAAGTCCACTCTATTTTCAGGTCACCTTCCAATATTTAACTTGAAATACTTTCCTGTTGCCCTGTAGTAACTTTACCCTTACTGAATGTTCTGTGATGTTTCTGATTCAATCTTGCTGTTATGAAAAGTCATTACCTCCCGTGTTTAAAAAGAATAATTCTAATGAATTCTTCATTGGACACATTTTAGAGTATAAAAACATATTTAGATTGACCTTATTTTCAAAGAATCATATAATTATATTTTCTCTCAACAATACAATTCATGAGGTCACTGAGAAGCCATCACTAAGTTTCTTTCTAGACAAGAAAAATATAACTACACTAGGACAAAATAGTAATTTACAAATTTCCCTCAAAATATCTTGATATTTAAATATTTATGCTTTTTGAATTTCTAAATATTTCCCTGAATAACATATAAATGTTCACTATTATCTCTTGTTCAACCCCAAAGCAAGACCCTCATCAGTGCATGTAGGCAACTCATTCCCATTCTCTTCTCTTCCAGCTCTCCCTCCCCACCCTCCTTCATTCCTTCCTTCCCTCCCTCCCTGTTCCACTCTTCAGCCTGGATTCCCACATTTCTGTCCATCAGCTACTGAAGTTCAGCATGTTCTCAGAGGTCACACCTCTCAGCCACTCTCTAGTTGTTTTCATTCCAACTTATGAAGAAGTAGTTAAGTGCTAGCAGCTTCTAATGTACAATCTTGACCCTCTCCAGAGTACACATCTAATAAATATTGGAATAGATTATGTGTTAGTGATCTAGTATTGTCAACAGTAAGCTTGGTTTATCTTACGGGTTTGTCTATCATTTTAATGGGAACAAATTTTATCATTGTGTTAGTCAATTTTCCCAGTGCTGTGACAAATCACTGAGGAACAAGGAAGATGATGGCAGCTCGTGTTTCCAGAGGTTTCAGTGCATGGCCACTTGGCTGTATTCCTCCTGGGATGTGGAGAGGCAGAGCATCAGAGCAGGAACGTGTGGCAGAACAGAGTTACTCCCCTGATGGCAGCTGGCAAGCAAAGACAGGGAGAGAAAGAGGAGTGAAGAGAGAAAAGAGGAGAGAGCAGAGGCAGAGAAGAGAGGGAGAGAGAGTAAGGGAGGAAGAGAAGGAGAGAGAGGGAAGGAAGAGGAGAGGGAGGGAGGGAGAGGGAGGGAGGGAGAGAGAGAGGGAGAGAGAAGGAGGGAGGGAGAAAGGGAGAGAAGGAGGGAGGGAGGGAGAGAGAGAGAGAGCGCCATCACATCATGAACCCATCAAGGAACAAATCTATTAATCAGGTCTGAGCCCTCAGGAGCCAATCCTTATCTCAAAGCTGTCACCAGCAACCAAATCCCCCAAACAAGAGCCTTTAGTGGATATCTTAGTTTCAAACTGTACAATAATACAGTCATGAGATAACTTTATTTAGTGTTTTGTATTAAAGCTAGGTACATACACTACACATAATACACTACACATACTCTATACACATACCACACAGAGTATAAACAAAATTCCATTCCAGACCTGTTTCACTAAAAAATGCACTCAATTGTTATTTTCTTAAAATTTATTTTATTTGAGAGAGAGAATGGATGCACCAGGGCTTTCAGCCACTGTAAACAAACTCCTAACACATGCATCACTATGTGTATCTGGTTTATGTGGGTCCTGGGGAATAGAACCTGGGTCCTTTGGCTTTGTAGGCAAAAACCACTAAGTGCCTTAACTACTAAGCCATTTCTCCAGCCCTCAGTTGTTAATTTTATATTTTGAATTTTGTCAGTAGAAATTGTATTTGCTTTACTTTGTTACATAATGCCCTTTACTTTGTCAGTTCGAGTCCTATGACAGTGACTATGTGGACCTGTACAGAAGCTGCTGCTGTTAGAGACTAAGAAGTCCCATCCAGTGTTCAACAATATGTCCTTGAAGGTGTGAACAGATAGTTTTCTATTTCTTTCTCTACTCATCTCTTTATCCAATTGTGCTAGGTGAATGGAAAAAAGAAAAAATAATAATAAGCTGCAAATCAAGTCCCCAAAGCAGCAGTCTTTGGGGACATCACAGATTCAAACTGTCACAACTGTAAATTGTTGTAAATGCAAATGGAAATCAGTGGGCAAAGCCAGGCATAGTGGTTCATGCCTATAATCCCCACACATGGGGGGAGGGGTATAGAGGAAGAAAGACCAGAAAGTCAAGGCCACCCTCAGCTATATCGTGACTATTAGTCCAGCTGGGGGTAGAAGAGATCTTTTTGTCTCAAAAAGAAAAAGTAAAGAAAAGAAAAAAGGAGAAAAGGAAAGGAAAGGAAAAAGGGAAAGGAGAAAGGAGAAAGGAAAGAAGCTGTAGGAAAACTGGAGTAATATGTAGGAATGGCATTATAAGCAAATAGGAAAATGTATGCAAAAACATAGCATAATGGAAAGGTCTGAAACGCAAAATGACAAGTTGTCAAAGCCTCACTTACTGCTAAAGAGCAGGTATCCTACTTTAGAAAGGGAGAGTTAAGAGAGGCCAGATGAGTGAGAAAGCTAACACCATGAGCCAGCATGTGGAAAGGCTCCATGAAAGAATTCTACTAATAGTCCGTGGCAGTGCCTTTACTACTGACTCCTCTCCTTCTAGCTGGAGGTGGATGTCATGACTGGTTAGCAGTCAACCCATTTGTCACAGTCAGTTCTCTATGGTCACAAAGAAAATGAACCCAACCTCGCTTCCCCATACACTCTGGTGGGCAGAGTCCTAAGGGAAACTATGATTCCTGACCCCTGGAGTTCATTACTGGGATATTCTGCCTTGCACATGGCATGACATGACAATGCCAACTGAACACAGCAGAAGTAAAGGGACTTTGTAGAAGTAATACAGGCCCCAAATCAGTGCATTTTGACCTAATCAAAAGGGAGATGATGGTAGCCACTAGCCTACTGTCGGGAAAAGACCAAACCCTCAGGCCCTCAATCATCTACTGAAGGGGAGTAAATTGTGTCTCAACATGAATATGGAATTGAAATCAGGTTCTCTTTCCCAACCAAGATTTCAGACTAGAACGCATCTTGTCATCTTACATGCAACCTACTGGACCCTGAGCAAAGTACTAGCTTCACTGCACCTGTTTTCTGATCCTCAGATACTGCTCTCCAAACCACAAGCTGCCTTTCCTTTGCATAGTTTTTATTCATTTATATGTGTAGATATGTGCCAGGGTCTCTTTGTGCTGAAAACAAATGCCTGTCCAACTTTAGGTGGACAGCCAGGAAATTGAACCCAGATTGACAGACTTTGTAAGCAAGCAAGCACCTTTAACTGCAGAACCATCTCCCTAGCCCAAGTTTTGTGATTAGATTTTTATCCTCTTTTCATTTTCCTTTTAGTTACACCACCTTTCCTTCCTTTGTTTGGGAAACCCTCCTCATCTGTTAAAGTCACTTCTTGTCAGAGGCCATCCCTAATTCTACCTCTCATCTGTCTTTCTGGAGAACAGGATATCTTTTCATAACCATCACCAATAGTATAGCACTAATATTACTAAAAGCAGAACGCTCCATGAGTGGGAATATCACTTATGATTATTATTATTGTTTTGGTTTTTTGAGGTAGGGTTTCATTCTAGCCCAGGCTGACCTGGAATTCACTATATAGTCTCAGAGTGGCCCCGAACTCACAGCGATCCTCCTACCTCTGCCTCCCGAGTGCTGGGATTAAAGATGTGTGCCACCATGCCTGGCTTGGAAATACCACTTTTAGAGCACCTGTGCCTAATTTATCAGTGGTTAGCTATAAGCGTTCAATAAATGTCTAATGACGTAACGTGAAAGCGTTTAACGAGTCTCATGAAGTTGGAAAGGCCAAAGCTCAGGAGGTTATCTTGTCCAAATTCCTCATTTTTCTACTGACCTGTAGTTTCCATTCTGATTTTAAAAGTAATCTTACAATTTCTCTCCCTTTACAGAGTAACAAAATAAAGATGTAAAGATATTAATCCAGACTTAAAAATGATACCAACTTTAACCCTCCCTGCTGTGCCACAGTTATAAAACAACACATAACACAATCATACAAGATTTTATAATCTAGATAGAAAGCAACTTGAAGAGTTTCACAAAGTATCAACCAAATGTTTTCTATGAAAAAAAAAACTACCATGTAAAGAAACTTCAACCATATAAAGGATAACTTCTGAATTATATATCAGGGAGAGGAGGTGGGGAACGCATGAAATTTCCTTAGTCTTGTTAATACACAAAGGTAATGTTGATGGCCCAAGGAAAACACAGACATTTGTGAAGTATACCAGTATATTCTTCTTTTCTAAGTGAGACATACAAATGAAAACCTAGTTACCTTAGTGATTCAGATAAAGGTGTTAAAGTGCCATCTCCCCTATCTACTACACGAAAGAAATTCAATTGATCTCCTTCCCGGTACACCAAAAATGTAACTTGTTTGTTGCAGGAGGCCTTCTCCCAGACCTCTTCTTGAGTGGAATCCACATATTCAGCAAGCTCCCTGAATGGGTCTTCCACAGGAACTACAATGGAAACACCAGTAAACAAGCTTTCAATTCTCATCAACGTTTTTCTGCCCTGCCACAGTAACACTGACTTGTACAAACACCCTGTATGTATCATGTGTGCGTGAAATCTCCAAATAGGTTTCTGATGTATGTACAGTTCATAAAACATTGTGTTATCACATATGGCAATTCTTGCTATATATCTTCTGCTTCCTGTATTTTCAAATGTTGGTTCCAATAATCAGTAACTTAAAAGCAGCATAAATTCTACTTTGACTTGTAAAATAAACACACACACAGTTGGGAAACACATATAAGACATTATATACAAGGGAGAGTTGGGGGTTGAATTCAGTGGTAGAATGAGTGTCTATCATGCCCTTGTATTTTATAATACAACCCCTTTGCCAGAACAAGCGAGCTCAACTCTCTACCACCTCCTTGCTGACTTCTGACAATGTGACCCAACCTTCTGCTTTTACCATGCCATCCTCAACATGATGAAACTTCCCCTTGAAACTATGCTGAAATAAACCCTTTCCTTCCACAGGATGCTTCTTATCAGGTGTTTTGTCTCAGCAATGAAGGTAACTGCTACAGAAAGTTGGTACTGAGGAGCAGAGCTGTCACTGTGATAAGCCTGAACGTGTGGTTTTTAGAGAAGCAGAGCTTATTAGGCCATTCTGGCAAGAGTTTGCAAGATTGCAATGTGGAGTGTGAAGGCTTGACTTACAAGGTTTCAGAGGGGAAAGGGACTTTGCTGGGAACTGGACTAGAAGCAATTTATGTGATGTTCTGGCAGAGATGGCCACATTCTACTCATGTCCTGAGAACTTGAGGAGAGTTGAATTTGAAAGCAATGGACTGGTGTATTTGGTGGAGGAAGGTAGAGAGTAGACGGATATAAAAGTTGTAAATTTGGTACAAAAAGAAAGTCTCAGGCTGGAGATTGCAGCAGTTTCAGCTGCAATTGTTTAGGAGATTTCCAGGCTTGAGATGAGCCAACTGCTTTGCATAGGGACATTAGGGTGAGTATTGATTGTTCTTCAAGGAGGGGGCCTGAAGGAAGAAGACTGAAGGAGCTTCCTATTCCTCAAGGTTTATCCCCCCTGGATTAACAAATTGGCAATGTTGCCTACCTGGTACTGGTTTTGGAAGTATGACAAATATAGAAAATACTGGATTGTAACATGCTTCTGGAGATGGCTGCTAACTAATGTGAAAGCAGGGCTGAGATCCCTGCAAAGAGGCTCTGTGAGGCCATTGTGTGAAGTCGTGAAGATGAACTATGGGTTGCAGTAGAGACCCCAGGATTTTGGAGATGCAAGAACTATGGGGGAGGTGCTGCCAACAAAAGCTGCTAGCTTGAAGTGGATTCTGCCCAGGAAGCAAGTAGCACAGCTGAAGGGAAGTCCAGAAGACTTCATCATGAGTCCTAGATGACAAACATCGAACAGCAGGATTTGATGGTTGCTCTTCTGGTTTTTGGTCTTGCATTGGATGAAACATTCCTTTCTATGCATCCATTCCTCCCTTTTGCAGTGGGAATATTTACTCTGTGGTGTTATATGTTGGAAGTATGTAACTTGTATTTTGGTTTTACAGGGCTCATAAACTGTCTTGAGTATCAGATGAGACTTTTTATTTATTTATTTTTTATAAGAAAGTGAGCAAAAGAGAGGAGAGGGATGCCAGCCACTGCAATCAAACTCCAGATGTGTGTGCCATCGTGTGTGCATGTGAGAGCTTGCACATTTGCATCACTCTGTGTGTCAGGCTTATGTGGGACCTGAAGAGTCAAATATGAGTCCAGAGGCTTTGTAGGCCAGCACCTTAACAACTAAAGCCATCTCTCTCTCAGCCCTCAGATAAGACTTTAACTTCTGAACAGTGTTGGCACTGGTAAACACTACAGGGACTTTTGAGGTTGGATTGACTGCATTTTGTATCATGAGATGGCCATCAGTCTCTAAGGGCCATGTGTTTGTGATTAAGCCTCTCGCCTAATTCCCAGTTGGAGGTGGACCTTGGTGGAAAAGGTATATTAATGGGGGCAGGCCTTGGAATTTTATAACCCAGCCTCCTTCCAGAGATAGTTAGCTCAGCTCACTCTCTCTACTAATCTCCCTGCTGTTCTGTGAGTGCGAGCTGGCTTCCATGCCATGCTTCTCACCATGATGAAACTTCTGTAAGCCAAAATAAAACCCATTCCTTCCATGAACTGCTTCTGGCTGAGGGTTCCCCGCACCACCTGGACCAGTGAGAAGATAACTGTTACACATATTTTATCTTCAGTTTTCTGGTTTGTAAAGTACTAAACAAAAATGAGATTCAAGCCAGGCATAATGGTGCACACCTTTAATCCCAGTACTCGGGAGGCAGAGGTAGGAGGATCGCTGTGAGTTTTAGACAACCCTGGGACTACAGAGTGGGCTCCAGGTCAGGCTGAGCTAGAGTGAGACCCTATCTTGAAAAAAAACATAGCATAGCAGGATTGCTCTGAGCATGTGATGCCATTTGGTGGGGATTCATGTGACAGATCTCAGCTGAGGGCCAGTAAAAACATTTGCTCCATGTTTTGAACCTTTCGTTAATCACGTTGTCTTTTCCAAGGACCACTACTCCTACTTGCGCACGTATTCCGGCATTATCCTACTTCCTGCACTGCACTTCCAACCACTAGATTCCACCCGTTCATGTATCTACTAAAGGCAGTGTCATGAAGCAGGGGATTTGCCTCCCATATACACTGTACTTCAGACAGTGCATTCCACACCCAGTCAGTTGATGCTTGCTATGCATTTGTTGAATGAATGAATGAATGAATGAATGAATTCCAGAAACCACTCATATTCTGAGAAAGGGTCAACAGGGCCATGAAAATGCTCATGAGATCCAGATGTGTTATCAGTTAAACAGACATTTTGGAGTTTTCAATAGCAAATATTATCCCAGAAACTGAAGACTCAGCAGATTACAAAAAGCAACAAGACTGGTATGAACCTAACTACTGTAAGATAATAGTTATACTCTCCTTTCATTTTCCTATACTGATGAGGCTTATTTTTAAATCTAATTGGAATGAATCCAGAATCATGACAGTTTTCCAAAACACATTTTAGCGTTGTAATCTTCATGTATCTAGGTTTTAAAAAATAATTGTTGGGCTGGAGAGATGGCTTAGCGGTTAAGGTGCCTGCCTGCTAAGCCTAAGATCCCGGTTCCAATCTCCATGTCCCACGTTTAGCCAGATGCAAAGTGACACGAGGGTGCAATGCTGCACTTGACCACAAGGGGGCGCACACATCTGGATTTTGTTCGCAGCAGCTGAGAGACTGCTGGCACGCCCATCTGTCTTCCTCTCCCTCTCACTCTGTCTCTCTCCAAAAAATTGTTTATGACTATGATTGCTATAAATTGCTTTAAGCATGCCTACCTTTTCTAGTATTTATAGGTCCACCACGCATAGCCAATACCAGCTTCAAGGTACAACCTTCTGAAATGCTGTGAATAGACAACATAAAAATAAACCAAAATCATCAAAAAATTCAGTATTGTGCTGGTTTATTATGTGCTCCCTAAAATATAAGGCAACGTGAATAAATATAGGATATTAAGGTATTTACCTGTACAAATAATGAATAGTTTACAAATTCTCATAAGCCTTAAGTATTATGTGAAATCCCAGATTACAAGTACTGGGAAGGATCTCTGTGATGCTAGGACTTAGTCTCTTTGTTCCACCCTTAAGGAAAAGGAGGCCCCAGGAAGATACGAGGCTTGCCCAAGATCCCACGTGTTAGAAAGCAGCAGACCTACCAAGTCTCCTTACTTCTGACATTCTGCCGGCTATTCCACATCACCTTTCAGCCCTATGATTTTGTCTTAGAGTAATGAATTATGTGAGAGGAAGGATAAAGAAGGTAGGTTTGTAATCGCTAATATACAGTGCTACTTAGTAAGAAGGTGTAATGACTAAAGTGTTGGTGGAAAGCAATTCTCTCTCATGCTAAAAGCTCTGGTGAGAACAGAAAGAAAAGAAACACAGCAGAAGCAAAGAGGGAAAGAAGTTAATGGGATCATTTAAAAAGGCAAGGGACAAAGAGTTTGGCATGAAAAAATAAGAAGGTAAAAGTCAAGTGTGGAGAATACAGATCAAGGACAGAGACTACACTGAGCCAACACATATAGGTCAGAATTCACAATGAAAGCTAGGTGTTCAGGAGAGACATGATCTCGGGGTTTGAAAGCACTGCTAAGTGCAGTCATACTATCAAACACCTCTAACACAGCTAAGAGGGGACTATACTCACTTGTAGTCTTTCAAACAGTAATCATCTTCAAGTTCTACATTATTCCAAATTAAGTGCTGCTGACAGATGGGAATGCCTGAGGGGAAAGTGAGAATAAACCAAGTTTAAAACTTCAACAGCATCTCCAAAAAGAGTATCATGCAAAGCTTTTCATTAAAGAATCCAGAACACTTACACACTGCTTGTATTCTGTTATATTCAGTGATTAAAATATATTATGGACATTTTCAGTACAGGAAATGATAGTCTACAAGACAGTCTTTTGAAAGTTTTTATTTGTGCATGTGTGTGGTATAGGTGTGTGTATGTGTGAGTGAGGGTACATGTGGAGGCTGGAGTTCAATATCAGGTGTCTTCCTCAGTCAGTCTCTACCGACTTGATTGAGACAGGGTCTCTCACTAAAGTCAGCTTGCCTCCGGGATTCATCTGTCTCTACTTTCTGAAGCTAGTGCTGGGAACTCGGAACCCAGATTCTCATGCTTGTGCAGAAAGTGCTTTACCACTGAGTCATCTCTCTGCTTCCATTATTATTGTTACTTTTACATTTCTGTGTTTAAGAAAAATAAGGGCTGATTTTACATAATTCCACATAAATATTTTTTCTTTTTCAAATTGCACATATGAATATCTTCCCATAGTTTGATTACATTATTCAGGGAGTGAACATTATCTGCTCAATAGAAAACCTAATGGATACTGATGGTAATGAAAGTCTCGTAACCTGCCTAAACTGCTTTTGCTTACGACACTATCAAAGAAACAGACCAAATAACACAGAACTATGTGTATCAGCTTTTATGAATACAAGCCAGACACTAACATGCACTTGATCTGTAACTTAAGGGCACTAACCTTGTGAAGTGAACATTAACAGATACCCCATTTCACAGGTGGTAACAGTCAATAATAGTACGATTAAGTGACACACTGAGTGCATGTGGTGGTCAGAAATCCACTCAATATGTAGCAAGACGATCTATCTTTAAGAGATCAACCTCCACTGAGCAAAAGTAACTGTCTAAGGAACGTGCTTCAACGGGGCTATTAGTACAACTAAGAATCTTCTAAATAAATACTCAGCAAGCATTTCACAAGTTCATCACATTCACAGTTTAAGGGACACTCACACAGACACACACACACACTCACACACACACCCTACCTCCCAGATTGAACATTTCACTTTTTTTGCTACTAGCTAAAAGAGAATGGTAATAAATAATGGGAAAAAATAGAAAAGGAAGAAGTGAAAATATCCATATTTGTATACAATAGGATCCTGTACTTAAAAGACTCCACCAGAAAACTCTCAGACCTAATAAACACTCATGAAAGTAGCAGGATACAAAATCCACATGAAGCCTTTTTATACATGAACTTGCTGAGAAAGAAATTTTTAAAAATTACATTCACAGCGTCAAGAAAAGAAAAAAGGGCTAAAGAGATTGCTTAGTGGTTAAGGCACTTGCCTGCGAAGTCTAAGGACCCAGGTCCATTTCCCCAGGACCCATATAAGCCAGATGTACAAGGTGGTGCATGAGCCTGGAATTCATTTGCAGTGGCTGGAGGCCCAGACACACCCATTCTATCTGCCTCTTTAAATAAATAAATAAATAAATAAATAAATAAATAAATAAATTATATGTAACTCTCTATATAACCATATATATATATATTTTTTTTTTTAAAAAAGAGGGCTAGAGAGATGGCTTAGAGGTTAAGGCACATGCCTGTGAAGCCTAAGGACCCAGGTTCACTTTTCCAGGTCCCACATAAGCCAGATGTACATGGTGGCACATGCATCTGGAGTTCATTTGCAGTGGCTAGAGGCCCTGGTGCACCCATTCTCACTCTGTCTTTCTCCCTTTCTCTATCTCTAGTAAATAAATAAAAATAAATCTTAAAAAAAATCTAAGGATCCATGTTTGACTCTCCAGGTCTCACATAAGCCAGATGCACAAAGTGACACAAGTGCGCAAGGTGGCACACACATCTGGAATTTGACTGCAGTGGCTAGAGGGCCAGGCACTCCAATTCTCTTTATATATCACATTTTAAAAAACACCAGTCTGTTGAGTTTGCCTCAAAACAAAAATGGAAAATCAGGATCCTTATATTTGTTGCTTCTAAGAAACCCACCTTTACATAAAAGATGGATAGTATCTTAGGGTGAAAGGTTGGAAAATGGTGTTTTGAGCACATGGGCCTAGAAAACAAGCAGATGTCGCTATCCTAATATCTGACAGGGTAGACTTCAAACCAATATTAGTCAGGAAAGATAAAGAAAGTCATTTTACATTGATTAAAGGCACACTCCAACAGGAGGACATTATAATCCAAAACATATATGCATCAAACAAACATTATTAGAATTAGGGTCACAGATAATGCCAAATACAGCTGCAGTGTATGACTTCAACAACCCACTCTATCTACTGACAGGACATCCTTGCAAAAAAAAAAAAAATGAAAAGAAAAGCACCAGGATTAAATGAGGATTAAATGAGGTCACGGAACAAATGGACCTAACAGATATCTACAAATATCTACAGAACATTTCGCCCAATGCTGCCAAATACACACAGCAGCACATGGAATATTCTCTAAAATAGACCATATATTAGGACACAAAGACCATATATTAGGACACTGCATTAACAAATACAGGAAAATTGAAATAATTCCTTGTAATCTATCTGATCAACATTGGGATTAAATTACAAATTGACAGCAAGAAAAGCTATAAAGCATACACAAATCATGGAAACTAAACAGTACACTACTAAATGACGAATGGGTCAATGAAGAAATCAAGAAGGAAATCAAAATATTCAGAGAATCAAATGTTGAGAACACAACATACTAAACATACTTTGGGACAAAATGAAGGCAGTCCTAAGATGGAAATTTATAGCTTTAATTGCCTAAATTAAGAAATTAGAAAGGTCACAAATAAACAACTTAATGCTTTACCTTAAGGCCTTTGAAAAAGAAGAACAAGACAAATCAAAAATCAGTAGATGGGAATAAATAATAAAGATTAGAGCAGAAATTAATAAAAGAGAAACCAAAACAAAAAGCCAAAGAATCAATGAAACCAACAGTTGGTTCTTTGAAAGGACAAACAAGATTGATAAACCCTTAGCAAATCTGACCAAAAGAGAGAGAGAGAAGAGACACAAATTAATAAAATTAGAGATGAAAAAGGCACCATTACAACAGATACTAAAGAAATTCAGAAAATCACAAGGACATACATCAAGAACATATACTCCACTAAGTTTGAAAACCTGAAAGAAATCATTGATTTCCTTGATTTATATGACCTACCAAAATTGAATCAAGATGAGATTAACCACTTAAATAGACATATAACAAGTACAGAGATCCAAGCATTTATTTTAAAAAAAAATCTCCCAACTAAAAAAAGTCCAGGCCCAGATGGATTCACTGGTGAATTTTACCAGACCTTCATGGAAGAACAAATACCAATGCTTCTCAAACTTTTCCATAAAATAGAAAAGGAAGGTATGCTATCAAACTCCTTCTATGAAGCCAGCATTACCCTGATACTAAGACCAGACAAAGACAGAACAAAAAAAGAAAACTACAGACCAATCTCCCTCATCATCATCGATTCAAAATTTCTCAACAATCTCCAGGTCCCATGTTTAGCCAGATGCAGTGACACAAGGGCACAATGCTGCACTTGACCACAAGGGGCGCACACATCTGGATTTCGTTCACAGCAGCTGAGAGACTGCTGGCATGCCCATCTCTGTCTCCCTCTCCCTGTCTTGTCTGTCTCTCTCTCCAAAAATAAATAAAATAAAAAAATTAAGTTGGGAGTTTTTTAATTATTACTTTAATCTCATTAGATGTTATTCATTCATATCTTCCAGATTTTCCAATTTTATAAAATACAGGTTTTTGAAGTATGTCCTAATGATTCTCTCATTTCACTGGTATCTGTTGCAGCATTTCTTTTTTCCTCTCTAATCTTGATGACAGTTTTCTCTCTTTTTCTATTATCACTGTGAGTTTGAGGCCAGCCTGAAACTACATAGTTGCATAGTGAATTCTACTTCTGCCTGGGCTAGAACAAAACCCTACCTTAAAAAAAACGTAATTAAGGTGTCAAAATTAACCCTATTTATTTATTTATTTGTAAGCAGAGAGATAGAAGAGAAATAGAGAGATAGAAGAGAAATACAGAGAATGGGTGCACCAAAGCCTCCAGCCACTGCAAATGAACTCCAGATGCATGTTGCATTTTGTGCATCTGGCTTTATGTGGGTACTGGGGAATCAAACCCAGGTTGTTAGGCTGTGTAGGCAAGCGCCTTAACCACTGAGTCATCTCTCCAGCCCCTGTAGTTTCTTTACTTGGCAAAACAATCATCATTACACAATTGTGAGGAAGCTATTTAAGGGCAGAAAAATAGCAGCTGAGACAGATCACTGAACAGCATTTGCATAAGACCAGGAAGATGGAAACCAAGAGCCAGACTGAGTGTGGGGAGATCATGCCATAGGGAATTACTAGACTTGAGACAGACAGCCTTGTTCTAGTCAACCTCCAAAACAGAAACCATAAATTAATAGAAAGGATCAAATGATGTCAAATTAACTTTAATTAACCACAAAATAAAGCTCAAAAAGACTTACAGAAATACAAACATGTTTCTGTACCTCCAAATATACAATTCATATCTGTTCAGTAATACCCAGGCATGTAGAGAAATACAATATGGGCTGGATAGATGGCTTAACAGTTAAGGTGCTTTCTTGCAAAGCCAAAGGACCCAGGTTCGATTCCCTGGATAACCAGATGCACAAGGTAGCACATGTGTCTGGAGTTCATTTGCAGAGGCTGGAGGCCCTGAAACGCCTGTTCTCTTTCCCTCTCCCTTTTTCTCCCTTCCACCCTCCCTCCCTCAAAAAAATTATTTTAAAAAAGACAATATTCAATAAGGAGAATAATAAGCTAAATAAAGACATAAAACTGACAAGAGTTCAAATTATTAGAAAATGTTATTCTATCTGTGTTATACATGTTCACAAAATTAAGCACAAGTTCAAGGAGGTAGTGTTTTTAAAACTCAACTGAGATATGTAGAAGATGGTAGAAAGCATCCTTGTGCAAGAAGAGTTACACTCTCTAGGGGAAAATAAAACCAGGGACAGTTGTAAAGCAGCCATCCCAAGAGAGAGGTGCCAACAGGTCAACATTAGTTTCAGTAGAAAAGAAAGAAAATTTTGGAAAAACAAAACAGTGTGTGTGTGTGGGGGGGTGTTCTGGAAGGCCCAGCCTGGACTAAAGAGTTCTCTGCTCCTATAGAGAGCTGTAGGGGCAACTGCACAGAGTTGAAACCGCATCTTAAGATGAAGAGAAAGAACCTCAGAAACTGCGTTATACTTTCAGCTACAGATAAAGAGGAGTGAGTGAGGGAAGGAAGGAAGGAAGGAAGGAAGAATTGGGTATGGAAGACAAAGGACAGCAGTGGAAGAAACTCTGTAGAAAGACCCAGACTGAAACCAGCTGCTAGAAGCCCCTGTAAAAAGACCTCTGATGAAAACAGCTGCTAGAAGTTCCTGTAAAAAGACCTCTGTTGGGTTGGAGAAATGGCTTAGTGGTTAAGGCATCTGCCTGCAAAGCCAAAGAACCCCAGTTCAATTCCCCAGGACCCACGTTAGCCAGATGCACAAGGGGGCACACGTGTCTAGAGTTCGTTTGCAGTGGCTGGAGGCCCTGGCATGCCCATTCTCTCTCTCTCTCTCTCTTCCTTTTTCTCTGTCAAACAAATAAATAAAAATAAAAAAAGGACCTCTGCTGAAACCAGCTGCTAGAAGCCCCTGTAGAAAGACCCACACTGAAACCAGCTGCTAGGTAGCTCTGCATGCCAGGGTACTGCGCAGCTCATGATAGACACCCAAAGCGAGTGTCAGATTATCGCCTGGGTTCTGGGCTGCAATTACCTCTAGATGGAGGGGCAAAACTTTGAGTTAGAAGTGCACAGTGCCCAAGAGTGTAAAAATGTGAGACAGGATTAGACTACTTGGAGGCATACTTGCACCTACTCACCCACATTCCACCCACACACAACTGCACAGAAGCAGATAGTACATGTGCCCCATTCCCATGCTTGGTTGGACAAAGGCATCCCAAGGATGACTACACAGAGACAGGGTCAGAATCCACACCGCACCCCAGCAAGAACTGACACAAGTTCAAGGCCAGTTGGGTCTACAGTGTGAATTCAGGATAGAATGAGACCCTGTCTCAAAGCAAACAAATGAACAAACACAAAAGGAACAAAACCTCACTATAGAATGGATCGAGTAAAAGACAGATTAGCAGAATGTGAAGATAAGCTGGGTAAATTAGCCATTTAGGTAATGACAAAGAAAAGATTAATATAGGAACAAAATACATGAGATCTACAAGACACCATTAAATAACCAAATCATGGGCACAGTAAAAAGAGGAGACGGGCTGGAGAGATGGCTTAGCGGCTAAGGTGCCTGCCTGCTAAGCCTAAGAATGCTGGTTCCAATCTCTAGCGGTTCCAATCTCCAGGTCCCACGTTTAGCCAGATGCAAAGTGACACAAGGGCGCAATGCTGCACTTGCCCACAAGGGGGCGCATGCATCTGGATTTCGTTCACAGCAGCTGAGAGACTGCTGGCGCACCCATTTCTGTCTCCCTCTCCCTCTTTATCTCTCTCTCCAAAAATAAATAAAAAAAAATAATAAAAATTTTAAAAAGAGGAGATGTTCAAACTTAAAGTATACAAAGCATGTTCAAAAAAATCATTGCAGAAAACTTCTCAAATCTAGGGAAGGAAATGACCATTCAGATGTAGGGGGCATTGAGAACACCAAGTAAACAAGATAGAGCAGAACTCACCCACATCATATTATGGAACCACAACTCTGGGTGTGTTAACTGGGATGTTTCCTGAACATGGGTGGTACCATACAATGAGTTGGGGGTTCTGGACTAAATAGTACACTTCTCAACAGAAGCTTGAAGCCAGAAAGAGCATGGAACAATGTATTTTTAACCTCTGAAAGACTACTGGTATCTGTCAACAGAGATGACTATATCCAGCAAAGCTATCCTTCATAATTAAAGGAGGAAGAAAAACTTTCTGTGCCAAACACAAACTAAAAGAATTCATGACCATGAAGTCAACACTACAGATAGTTGAAGTGATCCTACCTACTGAAAAGAAAGACAAAACATCCACAGCTCACAAAGAAATGATCAACTAAAGTGAAACATTACATAAGCAAATGAGGATTAGAAAGGACCAAACATGATCAGGTGAACATACTGTCTACAGAATCCTTGGCCCACACACTGCAGAAGACACACTCATGGAAGCAGCTGTGGAACGTTCTCTAAAACAGACATCTTAGAACATAAAGAAAGGCAAACAGAAGAAAACAGAATGATTTCCTGTATCCTATCTGATCACACTGGCATAAATTAGAAATCAACAAGAGAAGCTACCAAGCATGAACATATGCATGGACTGAAAAGGTACACTACTGAAGGACAAGTGGGTCATCAAGCACTAAAAAAATTAGGAAGGAAATTTAGATATTCCTAGGATTGAGTGAAAATGAAAATACAGGGGCTGAAAAGATGGATTAGCGGTTAAGGCATTTGCCTACAAAGCCAAAGGACCCAGATTTAATTCCCCAGGACCCACATAAGCCAGATGTACAAGGTGGTGCATGTGTCTGGAGTTTGTTTGCAGTGGCTGAAGGCCCTGGTGCGCCCATTCTCTCTCTCTCTCTCTCTCATCACTCTTGCTGTAACAAATAAAATTAATTTTTTTCATTTTTTAAATTTTGTTTATTTTATTTCTTTTTCCTTTTTTGTCTCTGGCCTATGATTCCCAGTACCAGAAATTGGTTGCTACCTACAATGAGCTGTTGATCAGAGAGACCTACAAGGTCTCCAAAACCTCTGTCAAAGCATTTGATTACCCGCTGGAGGCAAAAGATAAGACCCTGTTGCTGAAGATCCCATATGCTGCTGACAGAGTATGGAAAGACCTGGCTGGAAACTAGAAGAGAGCCAGTTCCCAGACAACCTGTCTAGTTCTGGAAAGCACTACATGAGCTACTGGGGGAAAATGGCCAACAACAGTCTGAGCAACCAGAGCTCTAAGCTACTCAGAAGCCAACAACCTAAGAAGATGCACATGCCAGTGCAATAGTGGCACACAGCCTTGGTGGGTAACCAATAGCTTTCTGATTAGCTAAGAGATCTGCTCAGTGTAAAGGAACTAGACTTGGGAAACAAGTCAGAATCCTACGGAGACAAAGATTCTGCTCTCCAGGGTCAAGTTCTCACTAGTCTTTGGCTAAAAGAGGGGCTACATACACCAAATTCTCCCTAAATTAATAATGCTTATCCCATTTAAACTGTGGTGACTTGGTCCTCCATTGAAGAATCTGTTCTTTTCCAGAAAGTATCCAGACCTGAAGAGTTAAACTACCCCTCGCACTTCAGCCAACTCACAGCTGAAACAACGTAGGTATTAGACAAGCAAGAGTGCTACTTCCATGGTGAACCTGACAATCAGCACCAGGGTGAAGGAGACAGATCCTGAGGACAATTACCAAAGTGGAAATCCAGAGGGTCCCAAGAGCTCATCACTGAAGTAGACTTAAAACACACTCACCATGGCTCAGGGAATTTTGCAGAAGAGGGGGCAGAAAGAGCTACAGGCTAAGACATCATGCCCAGAGGTACTGCCTCTCTACAAAAACTGACTTTTGCCCCCACAACATATGACTCACAACCCCAGGGAAAATACCTGCAACTCCAAAAAGGAGGGTCCCCAATGAAATGGGAGCAGGAACGAGGGAAAAGAGGGTACCATACAAAATATGTTGTAAAGCTGGGCATGGTGGCACATGCCTTTAAACCCAGCACTCAGGAGGCAGAGGTAAGAGGATCGCTGTGAGTTAGAGGCCACCTTGAGACTACATAGTAAATTCTAGATCAGCCTGGGCCAGAGTGAGACCCTACCTCGAAAAACCAAAAAAAAAAAAAAAGTTAATTTAAAAAATTGAAAGAGACCGGGCATGGTGGCACATGCCTTTAATCCCAGCACTAGAGAGGCAGACGTAGGAGGATCACCGTGAATTTGAGGCCACCCTGAAACTACATAGTGAATTCCAGGTCAGCCTGGGCTAGAGTGAGACCCTACCTTGAAAAACCAAAAAAGAAAGAAGCTGCGCATGGTGGCATACACCTTTAATCCCAGCACTCAGGAGACAGAGGTAGGATGATCACCATGAGTTCAAGGCCATCCTGATACTACATAGTGAATTCCAGGCCAGCCTGAGGTAGACTGAGACCCTACCTTGAAAAAGAAAAAAAAATTAAACGAAAAAAAAAATGGAAAAATGCATGTAGGTCCTTTGTGGAACCTGGTACTTCTGGCCCCAGATACCCTCAATGCACAGGGCCTGGATCAGCTCTCTGAACCTTTCTCTGTTGGCTGAACCTGCTTAAGCCCCACAATGTCCCCCGCAGTTTCAGGGGACAACAGTCTCCTTCATGAAGGTCTCCCAGGTGCTCTGGAGACTGAAACATAAAGACGGCAAGCTCAAGACCAGCCGGGGATACATAGTGAGACCCAAAGGTAAAAATATAGGTTAGTACTAGAGAACCTGGCTAGAATCACCCAGTGAGGGATGGAGGAGTTCAGCTGCAGACCATTTGCCTAGCATGTCTGAAGTCATAGGTTCCATGGGAAGCTTAGCAACTCCAAGATCATGCTGGGGTCTCAAGGTCATTCCATTTGGTCCATTTTTTTTTTTTTTTTTTTTTTTTTTTTTTTTGAGGTAGGGTCTTGCTCTAGCCCAGGCTGACCTGGAATTCACTATGTAGTCTCAAGGTGGCCTCGAACTCACAGCAATCCTTCTACCTCTGCCTCCTGAGTGCTGGGATTAAAGGCGTGCACCACCACGCCTGGCTCAGATTTTTAAAAAATATTTTTATATATTATTTATTTATTTGAGAGAAACAGGCAGAGAGGGAGAATATGAATGGGTGTGCCAGGGCCTGCAGCCACTGCAAATGAACTCCAGATGTATGTGCCCCCTTGTACATCTGGTTTACATGGGTCCTGGAGAATCTAACTAGGATACTTTGGCTTTCCAGGCAAATGCCTTAACCACTAAGCCATCTCTTCAGCCCCCATTTGGTCCTTTTTTAATTCTAGAAGAAGACTTTGGGTTCCAATGAAGGCAGCTGGAGCTCAGACAGCTGCCTAGCACTCAGAGCAGCACCACTCCTTGGGGGTCCCCCGAGCCAGGGTTTTTTGCCCCCAGTACCCTTTAGAGCCACATGCTCCTGTACATGCCTTATGGGCCACCCTTCTCCCAAGACATGACTACTTCTCTCCACAAATAGCATAAAAGAGAAGCTTATGACCCAGGCTGACCGGTTTAGGAAGAAGAAGGTAAATATGGGTTTTGAGAGGAGGGTCCCATATCCCCTGCTCTGACCTGCTAAACCACCACCAACCAAACTTGTCAATGTGCCCCTCCCAGAGGTCAAGGAAATGTTTTTGGCATTTTCTTTCTTTTTTAAAAAAATATAATTTTATTTATTTATTTGAGAGAAGGAGAGAGAGAAGCAGATAGAGAGAATGGAAACAGCAAGGCCTATAGCCACTGCAAACTAACTCCAGACACATGTGCCACTTTGTGCATCTGGTTTATGTGAGTACTGGGGATTCGAACCTGGGTCCTTTGGCTTTGCCAGCAAGTGCCTTAACTGCTAAGCCATTTCTTAGCCCATTTATGGCATTTTCATTGGATGTCTATGGCAACTTGCACTATAGGTACCTGTGCTACGTCATTACACATGACGAGGAGAAGGACTAAGAGATAAAGTTTCTCCAACATTCGGAGTCAGTGAAAGACTAGCTGAGGTGGGATACCCTGAGGCTGGAATGTACAAGGGAAAAAGCCTTCACTGTCCTATGAGTTTGGGTGCTGAAGCAAAAATAAAACCACAAAGATGGGAGTTTTGTGAAAAAAAAAATACAACATATCAAAACCTGTGGGATAAAGTTTATCTATGCCTTTATTAAAATATCAGAAAAATCTCAAATAACTTATATTGTACCCCAAGATCTTTGACAAATAAGAAACCAAAATGAAAATCAGTAACCAAAAAGAAATAATGAACATGGCAGAAATTAATAACATGGAAATTAAAAGACTAAAATATAAAGAATCAATAAAACAGAAAAATAAACAAGCTTAAAAATTCTTGCTAAACTAACCAAAAGAAAAAGAGGGGAGACACAAATTAACAAAATTCAAGATGAAGATATTAATGAAACCAGAGGATGATTAGGGAATGCTTTGAAAATCTATACTCTAGTAAATTTTAAAAAGCTAGAAAAAAAATTCCTTGTACAAACTAGCATTACTTGATATCAAAACCAGATAAAAACACAACAAGAACAACAAAAAAGAAAACTACAGACCAATCTCCCTCATGAACACAGATGCAAAAATTATCAACAAAATAGTGGCAAACCAAATACAGGAACACATCAAAAAGACCATTCATCCTGATCAAATGGATTTTATCCCAGAGATGTAGGGAAGACTCAACATACACAAATTGATAAATGTAATACACCATATAAATAGATGCAAGGGCAAAAATCACACGATCATTTCAACAGCTGTAGAAAAGGCATAAGACAAAATTCAACATCCCTTCATGACAAAGGCCCTAAAGAAACTGGAGATAGAAAGAACATAATTAAGGCTATTTATGACAAACCTATAGCCAACATTACACTAAACGGGAAAAACTAAAAGCATTTCCTCTAAAACCAGGGAAAAGGTAAGGGTCTACTTTCTCCACTTTTAAGTAATATAGTACTCGGAAGTCTAAGTTACAACAGTAAGATAAAAATAAAAGGGATATAAATAGGAGAGAAAGAAGTCAAGTTATTATTTATTTGCAGGTGGTATGATTCTATATATAAGGGACCCTAAAGATTACCAGCAAACTGTCAGAACAGATGCTTTCAGCAAAGTAGCAGGATATAAAATTAATGCACAGAAATCAGTAGTCTTCCTATATACTAACAACAAACAGGCTGAGGATGTAATCAGGGAAAATGCCATTCATAATTGCCTCCAAAAATAAATAATAAAATGCCTTGGAGTAAGTCTAACCAAAAAAGTGAAGGATCTTCATGATGAAAACTTTAAGACACTCAAGAGAGAAACTGCAGAAGACACTAGGATATGGAAAGATATCCCAGGTTCTTGGATTGGAAGAATCAACATTGTGAAAATGTCTATCTTACCAAAAGCAATCAATACATTTAATGCAATCCTCATCAAAATTCCAATGGCATTCACCGAAACAGAAAAAAAAAATGCTAAAATCCATTTGGAAGCACACAAAAAGCTTGAATAGACAAAGTGAATACTGAGCAACAAAAATAAGGCTGATGGTATCACCATACCTAGTTTTAAGCTATATTACAGAGCCATAGTAACAAAAACAGCATGGTACTGGCACAAAGACAAACACATAGAATAGTGGAACTAAACAGCGGACCCAGATGTAGTCCAGGCAGCTACAGCCATCTGATTTTTGACCAAAAAATGCCAAAAATATTCATTGGAGAAAAGATAGCCTGTTTAATAAATGGTGCTGGGAAAAGTGGGGATATCTACATGCAGAAGTATGAAAATAGATCCTTGTCTCTCTCCATGCACAGGTCAAAGACCTGAATATCAAAAACCTGACACTCTGAAACTACTAGAGGAAAAAGCTAAGGAAAATGCTTCAACATGCAGATATAGGCAATGACTTTCCCAGTGCCAGGGATAGGACACCTCGCAGTGGTTTGTTAGTCAGGTACCCACTCCCAAGGATTTGAAAACAATCAAGGTCACTGACAATGCTCTTGGTTGCACATCAGAACTAAATGGTAAGACCCCACTGCTGTCAAGACATCTTCAGGTGATCTGAATCAGATGTCCTCCATAAACTCATGCTTTCTGAATGCCTGGTCCCCAGCTGTTGGCAATTTCAAAGGTGTACTGGAGGAGTCTGTTATTGGGGGTAGGATTAGGGGTGTTATAGCCTGCTCCCCCTTGCCAGAACTCTGTTGCTGCTGTTTCCACCTGCTATAGCAGAGGTGATGTCCAGCCTCTGCTCATACCACCTTTTCCCTGCCATCACAGAGCTTCCCATTGAGAAAGTATGCCAAAATAAGCTGCTTTTGGATAGGTGTTTTGTCCCAGAAATGAGAAGGTAACTGAAACACCTCTTGTTTCAGTTGTAGAACACTGAGAAATCAAGCTGGCATTGAGCTAGAAGCTTCTTCCCTGCTAGCTCGCTGTCATAATGATGGAAAGCGCTGTGTAGGCTGCTCGGGGAGAAAAGTCATCAATGGCCTTAACCAACAGCAGACCCTACAATCTACACAATTACCAAGCCAGGCAAGATGTGCCCACTGATGCAGTAGAAGCACGACTAATGTGGGGATAACCAACTGCTCTTGGTTAGATTTGAGGCTGGTCCATGTAAGGAATTCATGCCTGGTACTGAAAACCTAGGCACAGGCCTATGGCTGGGGAAGTTATAGGCCCTAGGAGAGAAGAGAACTGTTGCGTGGCTAAATAGGTATGCTGCACCTATCAAATTTCCTCCAAGTATTAATCTGTAGTCGTAGATTAGCTGTACGCTCATCTTTGTTACACACGCTTCTTTTGGTAGTTGATATTGACTAGTGGAGAGATGCAAAATTTGTCAAAGCTGAGTATTCAGCATTAAATGAAACATGATATCACCTCTTTCAAGGCTCAGGAAACACTGTGGAAGAAGAGGCAGAAGGAATGTAAAGGTCAGAGAGCGCTTTGGAACACTCTTCCAGATGCAACATGAGTGATGCATTCATGACCTTACAGTGAATACAGACTACCATTACCTGCACAAGAAAAAGCTTCATCAAAATAGAACAGGGTCTTTTGGGAAATAAATTCAGTGAAGAGGAGTGGATGAGATTAGGGACAAAAGAACATATTCTGAGAGGATTATGATCAAATTACATTATTGTCATGGGTGAAAATTGCAAAAAAAAAAAAAAAACCTGTACAATATTGTGCCCATCAGTATTCCATCAGTGTGATGGTTTGAATGCTTAATCCCCAACTGGTGGCATTGTTGTTTAAGAAGGTTGTGGAACCACTGGGTGGTGAAGCCTTGATAGCAATGTGTCACTGGGAATGGGCCTTGAGAAGTTATTAATCTAGTCCTGTTTGCTGTTCTCTTTTGCCATTTCCTCCCTGATGACGTGAAGATGTGTGATACCAGCTGTCAGGTCCTACTATGCTTTCCCTGACAGGATGAAACTTACCCTCTAAACTATAAACCAAGATAAGCCCTTGCATTCCATAAGCTGCTTCTGGTCAGGTATTTTTGCCCTGGCAACAGAACATAACTGACGATTTATGGATGGTGGAGAAGAACAAAAAAGATATATAAATACAAGAAGGATGAGTTGGAAAAAAGGGTTCAGTGGACAGGGAACAGAGAAAGGAAGGCAAAAGAAAGTAACAGGAGGTAATTTTTTATGTATGTTTTACATACATGTATGAAAATTATCAATCATAAGTTTATAAAAATAAAAACATTCATCCACTGTCATCCTTCTACACTTCTGCACCTAAGCTGATTGGATGTCAAACCCTAATTACCTTAACGTTACACATGAGTTCTAGCTGAGCCCAGCAGCAAAGATCTATTTAGCATTATTTGGACTCCAGAAAGAGAAACCCTGCTTCAAGTCAGCTGCAGAGGCAAGGACCAACCTGAAAGCTGTTCTCTGACTTCCATTCACATGTCACAGCACATGCACACCCACATTCTCACACACAATTACACACTTGCTCACAAATATGCACACACTTGATACACACAAAAACATAATATACAAAATAATGTTGAAAATTCTAAAAGGTAAACAAGGTCATTAAAGGAAATACATACTTCTCATTAAAAGTAACAAACAGAACACTGCAAGCTTTAAATTTGACCAGCCAGGCCAAATGAGCCAACGGGTGCAATAGTGGCATGTCTGTTATGGGGGAAACCAACTGCCCTCTAATTGGACTGGAGGCCCGTTCCATGGGAGGGAATACATCCCTGATACTGAAAACCTACAACAGGGGTAGTCATGAGCCCTAGGGGTGTAACATCTGCCAGTGTCTGGCTAAATGTATATATTATGCTCACTAAACTGCCCAGTAAGCACTTCTCTTAATGTCCATATCCATATATTAATGCTACTGTCGCTTTTGGTTAGAGAAGCTTCTCTTTTCAGATGTCAATGACCTTGAGATGACTCAAAAGGCACCATGGTGCTGAGAAGAAGGGACAGAGGAGTGCCCAGCACTGAAACATCTCTAACACACCTTCCAAGGCTCAGGGTCCATTGCAGAAGAGGGGGCAGAAAGAATGTAAGAGCCAAAGGAAGAGCAGGACTCCTTACAATATGTTCCTCCAGACACAGAATGGCCTGGATATCCATGACCTCACAGTGCCTGATGCTACCTACACAAGACCATCATAATAGGAGGAAAAGATGATGACATCAAAATAAAAGAGAGACTGATTGAGAGGGGGAGGGGATATGATGAAGAGTGGAGTTTCAAAGGGGAAAGTGGGGGGAGGAAGGGAAGTACCATGGGATATTGTCCACAATTTAGGAAGCTGTCAATAAAAAAGGAACTAACAGTGACACAGAATTATGTTATCATCCTAACTTGCAAAAACCCATTTGAAACATTATTTCATACCACCAATATGATGCCAGAATCTGGTGGCAGGGGAGCAAAGTGGGGAGAAGCAGGATTACAAAGGAGAGAGCTCAATACTAGATACCTGTTGAAGGTGAGTGAGGGATACATGCAGGTTTATTATGCTACTTTCTAATGTCATGTTTTCACCATTAAAAATACGAAAAATTTATTATGTTTCCCCACACTTCTAATCCACATATCTTAAAAATAAAGAAAGACTAGTACCTTCCAATCTTTGAATTTTTCCTTTCACGGAAATAACAGCTTCTAAGGGTGAAACTCTCAGCTCAAAACACGTTCCTGTCAGCGTCTCGATAGAGAGCTCCATGGTGTCACAGAAAGGAAGTTTGAAGTAAAGCGGTCCCACACTGTCTTCATTGAAGAACGGAGGCTCTTTTCTGTTATCCATTACTTTAACTTTTCTAATTCCTCTGAAATATGCTGTATGCAACTGTAGTCCACTTCTACCAATATCAGCTTTGACCATCGGTAATATGTGTCGTTGTTCATGTTCTTCGTTTTGTACCTAAGAAAGCAAGAATTTTTAAAAACAAAACTGAAAGTTTCCTTTTTTTTTTTTTATAAAGATTTTCTGAATAACTCAGGCTCATGTTGGTCTTCAGATGGACCCAGAATTTATTTTAGAGTCCTTAGTATTTCTTTCTTTTTCTTTTCTCTTCTTTTTTCTTTTTTGAGGTAGGGTCTCACTCTGGTCCAGGCTGACCTGGAATTAACTATGTAGTCACAGGGTGGCCTTGAACTCATGGTGATCCTCCTACCTCTGCCTCCCGAGTGCTGGGATTAAAGGCGTGCGCCACCACACCTGGCTTTTTGTTTTGTTTTTTTGAGGTAGGGTCTCACTCTGGCCCAAGCTGACCTGGAATTCACTATGTAGTCTCAGGGCAGCCTTGAACTCACAGCAATCCTCCCACCTCTGCCTCTCAAGTGCTGGGATTAAAAGCATGCACCACCACGCCCGGCCCCTTAGTATTTCTAATAGGTAACTTCTGATACTTGCCTCTGAAACTGCTTTCCAAACTAGAATGTACAATTATTAAAAATAATTCCTTGAGGGCTGAAGGGATGTCTCAGCAGTTAAGGCATTTGCCAGCAAAGCCAAAGGACCCTGGTTTGATTCCCCAGGACCCACATAAGCCAGATGCACAAGGTGGAGCATGCATCTGAGTTTGTTTGTAGTGGCTGGAGGCCATGGCGTGCCCATTCTTGAATTCTCTCTCTCTCTGACTCTCTTAATTAAAAAAAAAAAACTGGACTTCCGGTCAAGATGGCATCCGTGTAAACACGCCTCACCTGGCACAGAAGTAAAGTAACAGCATGGGGCTAACTTTCACAATGAGCTGTTGATCAGAGAGACCTAGAAGGTTTCCCCCCAAAAAGACAGATTTCTGTCAGAGTTCTTGATGACCCACCAAAGGTTAATGATAAGACCCTACTGCCAAAGACAGCATACACTGCTGGGACGAAACATGGAGTGACCTGGGGGTCAGTCCCTAGACAGTTAGCTTGTCTAGTGCGAGAGGGTGCTGCACGAGTGACTGGGGGAAAATGGCCGACATCTGTCCAAACAACTCGCAGTCTAAGCTACCCAGCAGGAAACAACCTGACATAATGCTCAAACAAGTGCAGTAGTGGCACACAGCCATGGTGGGCAACCAACTGCTCTTGATTTGGCTAATAGATCCACTCAGTAGAATGGAACTCATAGCTGGAACTAGGAAATAAGTCAAAACCATGTACAAAAAATGAGCCCAGTCTCCAGGATCAAGCTCCCACCAAATGTAGGCTAGAAGAGGGCCTAGACATATAAAGTTCTCTCTATGGCCATTCCATCTATCTGGTACTAACTTCTCTCTCCATTGGAGAATTTGCTTCTCTTTTCCAGATGGATGATGAACCTGAAGGGAGGATCAGCCTATCACACCTCACTAGGGGCCCAGCTGAAACCATAGAGTAATGGGGGAAATGGGCAAGAGTGCACCTTTCTCGATGAACCCGACCCCAGAACAAAGCTGAAGGAGATAAACAGAGAACACTCAACTCCTACTAAGCCAGATATCCAGAGACACAGAGGCTCCCAAGATCTCATGACTGAAGTAGAACTAAAATGAATGCAACATTGCTCAAGGAAATTCATGGAAGAGGGGGTGGAAAGAGTGTTATAGCCACAGGTTGGGTCATTATGCACAGAGACTTTGCCTCTCCCCCATAACTGTTGGCTACCCCCATAATGCATGACCCACATTCCCCAATGAAGAGGGTCCCTTCAGAGGGAGGTCAGAGAGGAGGTTACCAGAGGCACCAACATGAATGTAAAATTATAATAAAAAAAATCCACAACATCAAGGATGATTTCATTCATCTAAGCAAATCAACAAAGATTGCATTAAATAAATGAGTGTGTGATTGGTATGAAGATAACAGGTAAATTACAGTCAGTGAAGAGCAGATAACGTATTGAGGTAATAGGGACTAAAATGATGGGAGTGAAATATAGTTGGAATGGGAGAGTTTAAAAAAGCATTCTTTGTTAAAATTTTTTAATCAGAATTTAGTTTTCTTTGTCTTCGTAAAATATTTGTATTCAAACATGTTGGCCATGTGAAAAGACTAAATGATTAGATTAAAAAAACTTAAAAAATAAAATTTAAAAATTATAAAAAATTACTTAAGGACTGGAGGGATGTTAGCAGTTAAGGCACTTGCCTACAAAGCCTAAGGACCCCTGTTCTACTCTTCAGATCCCCCTTAAGCCAGATGCACAATAGTGAGGCAAGCACAAGGTCACATATGACCACTAAGTGGTACAAGTGTCTGGAATTCGATTGCAGCGGCTGAAGCCCTGACAAACCAACTCTCTCTCAGATTAAAAAGAATAATTATTTGATGCTTTAATATAACTTGTGACTAAATGTCACCAAATAAAATAAATAAATATATATATATATATTTATTTATTTTAGTTTTTCGAGGTAGGGTCTCACTCTGGTCCAGGCTGACCTGGAATTAACTATGTAGTCTCAGGGTGGCCTCGAACTCTCAGCGATCCTTCCTACCTCTGCCTCCCGAGTGCTGGGATTAAAGGCATGCACCACCACGCCCGGCCTGAAATGTCACCAAATATTTTTGCTAGTAATAAACTTCACACATCAGTATCATTTTGGAAGACTTTCCAAATGTATGTATATCCTGCAAAGCGTGTGTCTTTTAAACATATAAATTAAAATTGTATACTCATTGCATATTTGAATTACATTGGATAAAAATAGCAAGCATCTTAATAGGCTTATTAGTAACATGATTTACTAAATAAGCAGTGAACATCTTGGTTTCCAATGGTACCTATTATAACCACTTGGAAATCTCTGCTCAGACCATACAATAACTAAAGATAAGTAGAAGTTTAGTTAATGATAAGACCCTACTGCCAAAGACAGCATACACTGCTGGGACGAAACATGGAGTGACCTGGGGGTCAGTCCCTAGACAGTTAGCTTGTCTAGTGCGAGAGGGTGCTGCACGAGTGACTGGGGGAAAATGGCCGACATCTGTCCAAACAACTCGCAGTATAATGCTCAAACAAGTGCAGTAGTGGCACACAGCCATGGTGGGCAACCAACTGCTCTTGATTTGGCTAATAGATCCACTCAGTAGAATGGAACTCATAGCTGGAACTAGGAAATAAGTCAAAACCATGTACAAAAAATGAGCCCAGTCTCCAGGATCAAGCTCCCACCAAATGTAGGCTAGAAGAGGGCCTAGACATATAAAGTTCTCTCTATGGCCATTCCATCTATCTGGTACTAACTTCTCTCTCCATTGGAAAATTTGCTTCTCTTTTTCAGATGGACGCCGAACCTGAAGGGAGGATCATCCTATCACACCTCACCAGGGCCCCAGCTGAAACCATAGAGTAATGGGGGAAATGGGCAAGAGTGCACCTTTCTCGATGAACCCGACCCCAGAACAAAGCTGAAGGAGATAAACAGAGAACACTCAACTCCTACTAAGCCAGATATCCAGAGACACAGAGGCTCCCAAGATCTCATGACTGAAGTAGAACTAAAATGAATGCAGCATTGCTCAAGGAAATTCATGGAAGAGGGGGTGGAAAGAGTGTTATAGCCACAGGTTGGGTCATTATGCACAGAGACTTTGCCTCTCCCCCATAACTGTTGGCTACCCCCATAATGCATGACCCACATTCCCCAATGAAGAGGGTCCCTTCAGAGGGAGGTCAGAGAGGAGGTTACCAGAGGCACCAACATGAATGTAAAATTATAATAAAAAAAATCCACAACATCAAGGATGATTTCATTCATCTAAGCAAATCAACAAAGATTGCATTAAATAAATGAGTGTGTGATTGGTATGAAGATAACAGGTAAATTACAGTCAGTGAAGAGCAGATAACGTATTGAGGTAATAGGGACTAAAATGATGGGAGTGAAATATAGTTGGAATGGGAGAGTTTAAAAAAGCATTCTTTGTTAAAATTTTTTAATCAGAATTTAGTTTTCTTTGTCTTCGTAAAATATTTGTATTCAAACATGTTGGCCATGTGAAAAGACTAAATGATTAGATTAAAAAAACTTAAAAAATAAAATTTAAAAATTATAAAAAATTACTTAAGGACTGGAGGGATGTTAGCAGTTAAGGCACTTGCCTACAAAGCCTAAGGACCCCTGTTCTACTCTTCAGATCCCCCTTAAGCCAGATGCACAATAGTGAGGCAAGCACAAGGTCACATATGACCACTAAGTGGTACAAGTGTCTGGAATTCGATTGCAGCGGCTGAAGCCCTGACAAACCAACTCTCTCTCAGATTAAAAAAGAATAATTATTTGATGCTATAATATAACTTGTGACTAAATGTCACCAAATAAAATAAATAAATATATATATATATATTTATTTATTTTAGTTTTTCGAGGTAGGGTCTCACTCTGGTCCAGACTGACCTGGAATTAACTATGTAGTCTCAGGGTGGCCTCGAACTCTCAGCGATCTTTCCTACCTCTGCCTCCCGAGTGCTGGGATTAAAGGCATGCACCACCACGCCCGGCCTGAAATGTCACCAAATATTTTTGCTAGTAATAAACTTCACACATCAGTATCATTTTGGAAGACTTTCCAAATGTATGTATATCCTGCAAAGCGTGTGTCTTTTAAACATATAAATTAAAATTGTATACTCATTGCATATTTGAATTACATTGGATAAAAATAGCAAGCATCTTAATAGGCTTATTAGTAACATGATTTACTAAATAAGCAGTGAACATCTTGGTTTCCAATGGTACCTATTATAACCACTTGGAAATCTCTGCTCAGACCATACAATAACTAAAGATAAGTAGAAGTGGTAAGTTCAATTAAGAATGTGGAATTTGGGCTGGAGAGATGGCTTAGCAGTTAAGGCACTTGCCTATGAAGCCTAAGGACTCATGTTCAACTCTCCAGGTCCCACATAAGCCAAATGCACAAAGTAACGGATGCAAGTGCACAAGGTTGCACTTGTGCACAAAGTGGTGCATACGTCTGGAGTTTAACTGCAGTGGCTGTAGGCCATGGTATGCCAATTCTCTCCCTCTCTCTCTCTTTAAAAAAAAAAAAAAAAAAAGGGCCAGTCTGTTGAGCTTGCCTAAAAAAAAAAAAAAAAAAAAAAAAAAAAAAAAAACTGTGAGCCAGGCATGGTGGTGTACACCTTTAATCCCAGCACTTGGGAGGCAGAGGTAGGAAGATCGCCATGAGTTCGAGGCCACCCTGACACTACATAGTTAATTCCAGGTCGGCCTGGACCAGAGTGGAACCCTACCTCGAACACCCGCCCCCGCCAAAAAAAGTGTGTGGAATTAGGAGTAAGGAGGCTCAAATTGGCAAATTGTTATTATTTGGTGGAAACTATGACTGGGGGCCTTGAAGTTAAATTATAAAGACAAATACTAATTTTTCTGGAGACGTAGGAAACTTTGTCAAAAATGTAGCTCATGGGCTAGGGAAATGGCTCTGCAGGGAATAACTGCTGTGCCAACATGAGGACCTGACTTCGATTTCCAGAACCCATGTTCAAAACCAAACAAAACAAGAACCAGACTCATGCCTACCACCACAGAGCTAAGGCAGGGATCACTGGGGCTCCTGGGCTGGACAGTTTAACTGAAAAACAGGGAGTGCCATGTTCAGTGAGAGACTGTCTCAGACAAAGAAGACCGAAGAGCAATAGAGGAGGACACTTGACATTTTCCTCTGGCCTCCTTACATGTGTACACAGGGTATGTGCACCTGTACACACATGTACATATACCCCCACACCACATACTACACATACACCAAAAGTAGCTCAAGATATGATACAAATAAAGTCACTCATTTAAACATCTAAAATTCATTTTTAACACTAACAATGTGTAACCATCACTACAAACTTCTTTCCAGTGCTGGGAACTGATCAGTGCCTTGCACATAATGGGTGTTTTACTACTGAGCACCCCAACAATTATTTCCTTTACAGTCAGTTTTGTTTTATCAAATTATTTTCAAGGAGAGTATATATGGCCATGGCAGGGCCTCCTGCCACTGTAAACAAACTCCATATTCATCCACCACTTTATGCATCTGGCTTTATGTGGGTACTGGGGAGCTGAACCCAGACCAGCAATTTTGCAAGCAAGTGCCTTTAACTGCTGAGCCATCTCCCCAGCCCATTATTGTGTTGAAATTAGGAAATGTGCATCTTCTCATTGTCCTTTTCTTTACATATTGTTGGCTATTTTGAGTCTCTTGAATGTCCACATGAATTTTAGAAGGATTTTACCTATTTTGTAAAAATGTCAGCAGAGATTTTGATAGAGATTGTACAGATCTGTATTTATTGGAGAATGCTACCATTGAAAAATAATGTCTTCCAACCCATGGCATGCAATATTTTTCAATTTATGACTTCTTTAGTATTTTTCAATAGTTATGTAGTTTGTAAAAGTTTTGCCGAGCATGGTGGTGCATGCCTTTAATCCCAACATTGGGAGGCAGAGGTAGGAGGATTGCCGCGAGTTCGAGGCCACCCTGAGACTACATAGTGAATTCCAGGTCAGCCTGAGCTAGAGTGAGACCCTACCTCAAAAAAACAAAAAACAAAAAAGAGTACAAGTTTCATACTCTTTGGCTTACTCCCTAAGTATTTTATTCTTTTTGATGCTATTATACAAAGGAATGCAAATGATTTCAACATATTAATCTTATACACTGGCACTGTACTATTTAGTTTTACAGTAGTTAGTTCCTTGGAAATTACATAGAAGACACATACATAATATATGCATACATATGCAATGTCATATGCAATATAATTTTTTCTTCCTTTCAACTTAGGTTTTCTTTTTCTGAGATCCTTCAGTATAATGTCTCCTAGAAGAGGAGAATGGGGCATCTTTGCCTTCTTGATTGAAGGAAAGAAACACTGAGTCTTTCACCATTAGGTATGTCATCTGTGGGCTTTTAACAGACAACCTTTATCAGGTTGAAAAAATTCCTTTCTAATCTTTTGCTTAGGTATTTGTTTTATTTTAAACCACAAAGAGGTATATATTTTGTCAAATACTTTTGTCAGTATCTCCTTAAATGATCATGTGGTTTCAATTTTATTATTACTAACATAGTAATTTTTATTTTTGATTTTTTATGTCAAATTAAACATGTATTCCTAGAAAAAAATCCATTTGTGTATATAATCCTTTATATATGTTGCTGGATTTGGTTTATAAATAGAAATCATTTTTTCAGGACTTATGTGCATAAACATCAGGGATGGTGATCTGGAGTCACCTTTTCATCTTTGGTGGGAGTGCTGAGGTTTGAACCCAGGGATTCATGCATACTAGGTAAGTGTTCTACCACAAAGTGACATCCCCAGCCCAAGGGGAAACTTTTGATTGTATTTCAGAGTGATTAGAGCACAGAGTAGGAGAGGAGTATCAGCAAGGAAACCAAAGTGAACAGAAAGTTAATATTATAAAAATTAAAAATCAAAGTAAGAGCCGGGCATGGTGGTGCACGCCTTTAATCCCAGCACTTGGGAGGTAGAGGTAGGAGGATTGCCGAGAGTTCGAGGCACCCTGAGACTACACAGTGAAGTCCAGGTCAGCCTGGGCCAGAGTGAGACCCTACCTCGCAAAACAAAACAAAAAAAAATCAAAGCAAGTATAGGTCACACATAAATTTTAAATATTTCTTATCAAAAGAATGTGTGATATCACTGAACTCACCGTAATTTTAGTAGAAACTTTTTTTTTTTTTTTTTAATGTGTGGTGTGTGTGGGGGGGGAGCAGAAGAACTGGTGCACTAGGGCCTCCAACCACTGAAATCAAACTCCACATAATTGCACCACCTTCTGCATGTGTGACCTTGCACACTTGCATCACTGTGTGCATCTGGCTTACGTGGGACCTGGAAAGTCAGACCTGGATCCTTAGGCTTCCCAGATAAGTGCCTTAACTGATAAGCCATCTCTCCATTCCAAAACTTATTTAATTTTGAGATAGGGTCTTATATAGCCCATGCTGGCCTCATAGTCCTGATTGTTCTGTGTGCCAGGATTATAGATGTGTGCCACCGTGTCTAGCTTAAAACTGTATTTACAGGTGCAGTTATTTTTGAAGACTGTGGTTTGGATAAGAATCACTACTCTAAAAGCATGATGTTCCACAGACATCTGAAATATGGGTACTCCCAAAACACCTGCAAATCAAAAATAACTACCTTTCCCAAGACAATTCTCCTTGTCTTACAACCCTTATCTTGTTTAAGTATACCAATATTCACCCACTCATTCAAGTCACAAACCCAATGAGATCTTCAGGTGACCAATTCCGACAATAGGGCCTAATCGTACTGTATTCCCTCAGCCTCTACATTCACTCATCAGGACTTAAGTGTCAGGGTTCCATTCCTTTTCCAATGAGCAATCTGCAGAGATGAGCTATCATCCCTGACTTCCATGTATCACTCTTCTGGTCAGTGCCTAACTGTTGGTTGTTGCTTGTTTTAATTTTTGACGTTTCTAAAAAGTGGATTGGGTATCATGCTTAGTAGTTACTCTCCACAATCTATGACCAGTGGAAGATGTCACACAAAGTTCTAAAATGTTCTTACCCTGTAGAATATAGTAAAACCTCACCAGCGAGGAAAAAACTTAAAGACATGCATTCCCTCCCGTTATTTCAAATACTTTATTTTGAAGAGAAGTTTCAAGTTCACAATAAAACTGACAAATACAGAGAGTTACTGTATATATCCCTTCCTGCCCCACCTCCTCGAGCTGTATCCTACACTGGCATAGTCCATTAGCAACACTATGCATCATTCCCATCCATGGTTCATCATTTACATTATGGTTCACTTTTGACATTGTACATCTGATAGGTTTGGATAAGTGTACACAGACAAGGATTTCACTAAGTTCAGTCTATTGGTCCTTCCCTTCCTCCCTCTCTACTAACTACTGATCTTTTTAATGTATCCACTCCTTTGCATTTCCGGAATATAACCTAGCTGGAATCATATATAGACTGTTCAGATTGGCTTCCCTAAGTAATGTGCATAATGCTCTCTCATGCTGCTTCATGGCTTGGTGGCTTATTTCCTTTTAGTGCTGAACTACCTATATTGCATTGTCTGGACATGTTACACAGTTTGTCCATTCTCCTACTGACTTGGATACTTGACAACTATGAACAAAACTGCTACAGACATATTGTATCCAGGTTTTGTGTCAATATGTTTTCAGCACATATGGGCAGACTTCAGGAGTGAAATTATTGAATTTTATGGTAAGATGATTTTTTTAAAGAAGCTGCCACACAGTATTCAAAGTGGCTGCACCATTTTGCATTCCTAGCAGCAATGATGAATTCCTGTTGCTCCGCATCCACACCACTTGTACCATCAGTGTTCTAGACTTGACCATCCCAAGTAGTCTTGGAATAATATCCTAGTGTTGTTTAATTGGTAACTCTGTGATACCATGTTGCAGTGACTTTCTCTTTGCTGAGATAAACACCCAACCAGAAGCAACTTACGGAAGGAAAGGGTTTACTTCAGGCTTACAGGATTCAAGGGAAGCACCATCATGGTGGAAGAAGCTGGCTCACTCCAGCATCCACAGCAGGGAGAGAGAAAAACCAACATCAGCAAGCAAGAAGAGCCAGAGTTCAAACTGGCTCTGAACACACTTTAGGGAAAAAAAAATCTCTTTCTCCTTTGAAGAAACCTCCGAAGAAACTCATAATTATAGCTAAGAGTATTTATCCCTTTCTTAGAAATGAGAAAATACTGGTTATGGCTCCAAAAGTTTGTTTGGAGGAATGATTGCTTCTTAAGGGAATATTCTGATTCACTCCAAATCAACTCCACAAAAGCCTAATTAACGACAGATATGTACACAGGTACTCCTGTCACAGTGGAAGTTTTCATACTTCTAAGAAATGTCATTAATTATCAAACTTGAATTGCACTGTGCATTTTGCCAATCCTCCTGAAAAATGGCATCATAGGAAGAAAAGCTGCTGCTAAGAGCAGTTATTTCAAGTGCATGATACTATATAAAAGTAATAAATATGCCGGGCATGGTGGTACCCACCTTTAATCCCAGCACTCGGGAGGCAGAGGTAGGAGGACCACTGTAAGTTCAAGGCCACCCTGAGAATACAGAGTGAATTCAGGTCAGCCTGGGTTAGACAGAGCAAGACCCTACCTCGAAAAACAAACAAACAAAAAAAAAGTAATAAATATAATACAAAGTACCATGCAACTAGTACTGCTGGTGACAGTGGCAAAAGTCCATTACTATTACATTAAGAACCATACTGCTGAAGTTCAAGTTAACTTATATCTTTTATAGTGGATAAAGATGTAGCTCAGTGACAGAGCACTCACCTAGCACGTTAGACCTATGTTCAATCCCCAGTGTTATAAACACGAGGACATTATAGTGAAATGCTCGCAGGTAACATACAGACTCTTAAAACATACCAGTGTGTGTTTCCAAACCAAGGCCACCAACAACCCTGAGGAGTACTGCTGATAGCTTTAGTAACAGAAGTCGGATGTGAGGAACTCTGAAAGGAGCCTTACAGAAGAAAGGCAGCGTTACCAAGGACTACCCTAAGAATTTTGAGGCAGAAGATATAAGTATTTCCTTCACAGTGTTGTCCTATCCCCTGAAATACTGAATGCTGGGTCCACTGAGAAAGGCAGGAGGCCTGCTCAAAGTGACACGTGATCATGCCTGAAGGAGCACTCTCCATGCCACTCCCTGGTGCTGGAAAATGGGGAGAGGGAGTGCAATAGAAACTAAAAAAAAAAAAAAAAAAAAAAAAAAAACAAATAAATGAGAAATTGATGCAGTAGCTAAACACTAGGAGAAAAGGGGGGGTAGGCAAGTAAAGTGTTTCCAAAATTTTTATAAATAATTCAAAAGCAATACTTAGGTATTTAAGAGTACTGGCAACCAATAAATAAAATAAAATTTCCAAACGGATTTTCCGAACGGTTCTGTCTCCCCCCCCACCCCACTGGCAAAGTTCTAGAAACACAACTCTGATGAAAGAGAAGTGAAAAGGCAAGGAGAGCAACAGCAGGCCCAGCAAGTGACCACAGTGAGGCGGACTCTGCTTCCTTCTGCTCCATAGGAACCTGGTCGGGCCGGCAGCTGCAACCTTTCAAAGCCAACGACGGTACCCCGGCCTTGGAAGCGTCCACGCGCGGGGACCGGCGGACCCTGCTCACCCTCCCACGCCCCCAGCAAGTCCCAAGGCCAGGGGCGACGGGAGCTGCGGGGCCCAGGGTTGAGGGGTGACTCGGGGTCCCCCCGACACGAGCGAGCACCGAGTCACCTGCACAGCTGCACGGGCCTTCCGCAGGGAGCGGCGGGTCCGCGAGACGACCACGTCCACCGCGAGCCCCGCACCGTTGGGGCCGGGCAGGCCGGCGCCGGCCGGGGAACCACGGTGAGGCCGGTCCGGGCGCACGGCGAGCGCCGCGGCCACGACTGCCCGCCCGCCGACCCCACGTCGCCCGCTCGCACTCACCAGTGGTCTCGTCCGTCCGCCCGCCCGCCCGCTCGCTCGCCCGCTCGCTCGCCCGCTCGTTCTCTCTCTCGCTCGCTCGTCCGCCCGCAGGCCGATGGGGATGCGCGCGCGCCCGCCCGCCCGCCGGCCGGCAACGCCGCGGCACGAGCGGACCCGCACGGCAACGCTCCGAGGCCACGCCCTTTATGACACAGCCCGCCAATCGCTGATCGGCGCTCCCCAGCACCGTCCAATCAGCGGGGAGGTGGGCGTGGACTGGAGCTCCGACGCCGACGGTTGCTCGGACGCCCGGGGTTGTCGGTTGGGAAGAGGCTCCGGTGTTGACCCTTTATTACTAACAACAGTAGACACCTGACCTGCGGAAGGAGCGGCTGCAGAGCAGGAGCCCGGATGGAACGGCGGGTGGAGTCCGGGACAGCCGGGTCCTCAGCGTAAGGCCCCTCGCCCATGGCCTTTTTGGAGCCCGGGCCCCCCTGGCTTGAACACAGGCTCCTAACATTTTCTGGCTCTGGTGGTTCATCTTGATAAAATGGGGCATTGCCATGCGCGGCTGAAAACCAGAGTGGAGCTTTCTATAAGCCTCATTCATTTATTGCATATCCAGAGTGCTAAATACTCTTCGCAAAAATCTCAGCCGTCCTTCCTGGGTGCTCCACTGTCCATACTGCTAAACTGGGGTGTAAGCTAGCTGCCTTTCACAACACGTGCCTGCCAGCCTGGCTTGGGCAAATTCACTCACAAGTGGTTTCAACTCTACCTAATGTTTCTAGGAGGATTGCGCAGTGCAACCAGGAAACCATCTCCTTCCCACTGAAGGTTAACTGGCCTCAACTTGTGATTCAGGACCAATCTAAGTGAACCCCAATCCTCTCGCACCCTCTCTCATTGTCCTGAGACCCAGTCCCTACCCACCAACCTCCACCTTTCATACTCCTGAGCATGGAGGTGGGGGGTATGGTGAGGTCCTAAGATCATGTCATGGTTGTACATGACAACATAGCACAAGACGACAAACAAATAGGGGGCTAGCAGCTCCTGCCTGGACAGTGCAGACACAAAATGTGGCCATCAGTGCAGAGGCTCCATGTAGCACTGCTATAGAGACATTTCCATTCCAAGCTTCTCTATGATCAGCTGGGCTCACTCTATTGCCTCCAGAAGAAAATGCAAAGCTCCAAGTATGGTGGATTAACACCAAGAGAGACTAGAGAACACACACAAACTCGTGGACATTGAACAATACACGAATGAATGAAGAACGGGCTACTGGAAAAAACAAGAAGGAAATAAAAAGCCCTAGAACAAAATAATGAAAACAACATACCAAAAACCTACGGGTTATAAAAAATTAGAGTGATCTGGGGCTGGAGAGATGTCTTAGCAGTTAAGGTGTTTGCGTGCAAAGCCAAAGGATCCCAGTTCGATCCTCCAATACCCACATAAGCCAGATGCACAAAGGGGCACATGTGTCTGGAGTCCACTTGCAGTGGCTGGATGCCCTGGCGTGCCCATTCTCTCTCTCTAAATAAAATATTTTTTAAAAATTAGAGTGATCTCAACTTGGTGGTACATCTTAGGGCCTGAGAAAAAGAACAAGCTAAATAAAAAATCAGTTCATGGAAAAAATAATGAAAATTGGGGCAAAAATTAACAAAATAGAACTAAAAATAATACAAAGAATCAAAGCTGCAAAGAGTTGATTCTGTGAAAGGATAAACAAGATTAAGGAACCCTCAGTGAAACTGACTAAAAGAGAAGATCCAAATTAATAAAATTAGAGATGAAGGGTAAGCCATTACAAGAGACACCTATGAAATGCAGAAAACCTTAAGAATATACCTTAAAAATATAGTCCAATAAATTGGAAAATCTAAAAGATAAACTTTTATATTCCATATGACCTACTAGTATGAAATATCTATAATAAATAATGAGATCAAAGTAGTTACTAAAAAAATCTCCCAACTGGGTATGGTGGTGCACTGCTTTAATCCCAGCACTCAGGAAGCAGAGATAGGAGGATTGCCATGAGTTCGAGGCCAGCCTGAAACCACACAGTAAATTCCAAGTCAGCATGGGCTACAGTGAGACACTACATCAAAAAAATAAAAAATAAAAATAAAAAAGAATTCTAACTAATACAAGTCCAGGCTCAGATGGATTCACCTTCAAAAAAGAACACCAAGCCGGGTATGGTGGTGCACGCCTTTAATTCCAGCACTTGGGAGGCAGAGGTAGGAGGATCACCGAGAGTTCAAGGTCACCCTGAGACTACATAGTGAATTCCAGGTCAGCCTGAGCCAGAGTGAGACCCTACCTCGAACCCCCCCCCAAAAAATAAAAATAAAAATTACAACAACAACAACAACAACAACAAAAACTAGTCCATAAAATAAAGAGGGAATGTTATCAAACTCCCTTTATGAAGCAAGTGTTATCCTGATACAAAAAACAAGACCAATCTCCTTCATGAACATAGATGAAAAATTATCAACAAAGTATTTTCAACCAAATTTCAATTTTAACAAGTATTTCTCAACCAAATATAAAAATGCATCAAAAAGATGAATAACCATGGTCAAGTAGGTTTTATGCCAGAGATGCAGGGATGATTCAACATACATAGATCAATAAATGTAATATACCACATAAATAGACTATAGGACAAAAAAATCACATGATCATCTCAATAGATGGAGAAGAGACATTTGACAAAATCCAACATCCCTTCACGATAAAACTAGGAATAGAAAAAAGTCTCAGCACAACAAAGGTTCCAAGAAACCTATGGCCAACATTATACTAAATGAGGGAAAACTGAAAGCATTTATACTAAAATCAGGAACAAGACAAGGGTGTCCACTTTCTCCCCTCCTGCTCACCATAGCACTGAAGTCTTAGCTGCAGCAATAAGGCAAAGGGAGCAAATAAGAGATGCAATCAGGGAAGGAGAAAGTCAATTATCCTTATTTGCAGATGATATCATACATAAGGGACCCTAAAGACTCCATCAGCAAACTGTTAGAGCTGATAAACACTTCCAATAAAGTAGCAGGACACAAAACAGCACATAGAAATCAGTAGCCTTCCCACATAACCAAGAGCAAATATGTTGAGGATGACATCAGAGGTCTACTCCCATTCACAAGAGCCTCAAAAAACAAACAAAAAACCCCTTGCAATAAACCTAAGCAAAGAAATGAAAGACTGCTACAGTGAAAAATTTTAAATACTCAGAGATGCTTGCTTATCAATGTTTATTGCTGCTCTATTCACAATAGCTAGAAAATGTGATCATACTAGACATTCATCAAATGATGAATGGATTGTGAAGATGTAGTACATATACACAATAGAGTTTTATTCAATGTTAAAAAAAATTCGCAGAAAATGGATAGATCAGGAAAATATACTTAGGTAATCCAAGATGAGAAAGAAAAATGCTGACCCTTGCTTCAGATTTTCAGATTTGTATGTAGGTTGGATTAAGAGTTGGTAATAGAAGCCAGGAATGGACTTAATGGGATAATATTTAAGTTGAAGGGAGGAATACTGAGGGCAGAAAGGTCTAAATGGAATCAGGAGGGGAATGGAGAAGGGGAAAGGCTAGGGAGAGGGCTAACCAAGACCAAAGATATGAATAATCCCTATGGAAACCTACTTGTTAGCTAATTGAAAACTATAATTTTAGAATGAGGGGGTTGGAGAGATTGCTCAATGGTTAAGACGCTTGGCTGCAAAGCCTAATGACCCAGGTTTGATTCCCCAGTTGCCACAAAAAGCCAGATGCCAAGGTGGCACATGCGTCTAGAGTTCATGTGCGGTGACTCGAGGCCCTGGCGTGCCTATTCTCCCACTCTGCCTTTCTCCCCGTCTCACACATACACAAATAAACAAACAAACAAAACAAACAAACAAACAATTTTTTTTTGTTTTTTCGAGGTAGGGTCTCACTCTGGCCCAGGCTGACCTCGAACTCACAGGGATCCTCCTACCTCTGCCTCCCAAGTGCTGGGATTAAAGGCATGCACCACCACGCCCAACATAAATAAAATCTTTAAAAAATATTAATTTGAGGTAGAAGTTCCCTGCAGGTGTGGATAATGCTGCTTCCAGAAGCCATAGGATCTTATGGGAAAAAACCAATGCCAGAGGCAAGATTCCTCCTAGTAAGTTGTCAGGGAGCCCTGCCCCCTAAGGCTATTGTGAATGCTCTTGTTTACCCTCCAGAACAAGATGGTAAGACTCTCCTTGTTGCTGGAGACACTGTATGCTTCAGTTACAGGACAGCCAAATCCAGCTAGAACTGGTAGTTAGCTGCCATAATGCTGAAAAGTGCTATGCAGGTTGTGGGGGTAGAAAAGTCAACAACAGTCTTAATCAGTAGTGGACCCTGAAAGCTACAGAACTAGCCAAGCCAGGAAAGATTTATCTACTGGTTCAACAGTGAACATGTCTGTTATGGGGGTAAACAACAGTTCTCTCCATGGGAAGAAATCCGTGTCTGGACTGAAAACCTAGTCAAAGGCCTGTGACTGAGATGGTAATGGACCCTATGCCGGGAGCTACTACTGTTGTTTGGCTGTATGGACATGCTGTGCCATCAAAGTGCCCTCTAAGCATTTATGCTAACATAGATTATGGCTCTCACTTTTGGTCAGAGAAGCTGACTTCTGCGGATGTCGGTGAGTACTAGGGAGACTCAAAACTCATCAAAGTGACGACAGTGTTCAACACTGTCATCCATGGCTCAGTGAACACTACAGAAGAGGTGGCTCAAAGAATGTAAGAGCCAGAGAAGAAAGCAGTGCCTTGGAACACTGTCTCCTGTACATGAAGTGGCCATTGGATTCATGACCTTACAGTGCCTGTTGTTACCTGCACAATATTGGGCCCATCAACATGTCATAAATGATGGGTGGGGGGGGAAATCACATTAAAATACACAGAGGAGTAGTTGGAAAGAAGAGGTTCACTGTAAGGGGATGGGTGAGGGGGAGAAACAAAAATGAGATTGGATTATGATAAAAATACATTATGTATGAATTTTTTTTCAAGGTTGGGTCTTGCTCTAGCCCAGGCTGGCATAGAATTCACTATGTAGTCTCAGGGTGGCCTCAAACTCATGGCAATCCTCCTACCTCTGCCTCCCCAGTGCTGGGATTAAAGGCGTGCACTACTATACATGGTACATATGAAAATTTTTAATTCAAAAAATACTTATAGGGCTGGAGAGATGGTTTAGCAGTTAAGGCACTCATCTGTGAAGCCTAAGGACCCATGTGCCACTCTCCAGGTCCCACATAAGCCTGGTGCACAAGGTGATGCAAGCACAAGGTCACACATGCACGCAAGATGGCACGTGCCTCTGGAGTTTGGTTTCAGTGGCTGAGGTCCTGGTGCGCCAATTCTCTGTCACCCTCTCTCTCATAAAGGCTATGCTACTATGACCAGCAATAAAAAGAAACATATAAATATGCCATGATCATAATACCATCCCACTGCCCTCCCTGTTCTTCCCAAATCTCCCCTCTACTGAATCCTCTTTTATTTTATGGGGTTTTTTCAATGTAGGCTGACCTGGAACGCACTCTGTAGCCCAGTATGTCCTTGAACTCATGGCAATTCTCCTACTTCAGCCTCCTGGGTGCTGGGACTAAAGGCCTGCACCACCACGCCTGGCCGAATCCTATTTCTTTCCAACTAGTCTCTCTTCTTTTTTGATGTTATAATTTTTTCCCATATAATTATGCAGGTGTAGGTGGCAATAAAATGATTGTTTTTTTATTTAAGAAAACACTTCAGGTATTATTAATCTCCTGCAACTACTCAACTCTGGCAATGTAAGTCAGTTGAACATAGTCATAAATAATATGGAAAAGATTTGTGTGGCTGTGTTCTAATAAGCCTTATTTCCACAATCAGACACTGAAGAACCATACTTTGACAAATCTTTCCTTAGAGGACTTGCAAGGACATTTCTGGAATCAGTACAAATCTCTTCTTACAGGCTAAGCCTGCATCACACAAGTATACTTTCTTACCTCTTTCTCTTCCACCTGTCCAGACTCTGACTCCATTAAGATCTGTCCCATGTAACACAACACTTCGGGTCATCTGTCTGACATCTGTCACCTCTGGATCCCTGCACACTTGTGAAAGCTACAGATAGATATCTAGTCTAACCTGCCCACATCTTCTCCCCAGACTAATGAAATAAAAAGAAACCAATGTGAAACATTTATGTTTGTTTTATAGTATTAAGCATAATTAAAATCAGTGCAGAAAAATATTGACTACTTCAGGTAAAAGGTGAAACAGCTGTTTCGGTATTTCCTTTCTGGAATCCAGTTAAGACAGGGAATGTAGAAGACAGTCGCTAGCTGAAGGGCGAAGCAGAAGGGGAAGCTGTGGATACCCTGCATGCTCTACTGGCCTCCAAAGGCATTCAGGGGGTCGTCAAATATGTTGGACACCTTGTGTTCAGCTCTCGTTTCAGATGTTGCCTGTGCAGATTGGCTTTTTGGTTTGGTTGTCTTAGGTTGGAGACCAGAGGAGAAGATATCATCTGTGAAAAGAGAAAAAGAAAAAAAAGAAAAAAGAAAAAGAAGTTGCTGGACAGCCAAGAAAATAAACACTTTTGAGATGTATCCAAGCACACCACAAAACCCAATTCTGATACCATCATGGAGTCAAACCTCTTAAGAATCCGGTCCTGACCTGGTTCCTCAGTCTTATGAAGTGCAGGTGCACTTGAAGTGTGACTTTCTTAGCCACAACACGTGTGTATGTGCATGCAGAAGACAAAGGAAGTGACTAGATCTCTCACCTCACCCAGGACTTTGAAACTGGAACAATGAACCAATTTTACATTCTTTTCACTCTAGATTTCAAAAGGCAAGGGCAATAAGAATATGCAAAAGAAGGCTGGAGAGATGGGTCAACAGGTAAGGCACTTTCCTGCAAAGCCAAAGGACCCTGGTTCGATTCCTCAGGATCCAAGTAAAGCCAGATGCACGAGGTGGTGCGTGGATCTAGAGTTCACTTGCAGTGGCCAGAGGCCCTGGCATGCCTGTCCACTCTCTATCTGCCCCCACCCTCTCTCTCAAATAAATATATAAATTTTAACAAAATGGTCTATTATTTTTTTAATTCTAGAGAGCAAGAGAGAGGGAGAGAGAGAATTGGCACACCAGGGTCTCCAGTCACTGCAATCAGACTCCAGACATATGTGCCCCTTGTGCACATGTGCGACCTTGCGCACTTGCATCACTTGGAGTGTCTGGCTTATGTAGGACCTAGGGAGTCTAACATGAGTCTTTAGGCTTCACAGGCAAGTTCCGTAACTGTTAAGCCATCTCTCCAGGACAAAAAAGTAAGTTTGACATTAAAAAAAAAAAAAAAAAAATACGCCGGGCGTGGTAGTGCACACCTTTAATCCCAGCACTTGGGAGGCAGAGGCAGGAGGATCATCATGAGTTCAAGGCCACCCTAAGACTACATAGTGAATTCCAGGTCAGCCTGGGCTTGTTGAGCGAAAAACCAAAAAATAAAAAAATAAAATAAAAAAGAATAGGCAGAGGAAAGTCCTATATAGAATTCACTCTCAGAAGTAATTAATTGATTGGAGGTATCTCAATGATAAGAATAAGTCTTGGTGAATACATTCATGGTCAGTGACTCTAAAGCCTCTCTTAGTTATCCTACTAACCCAGTAACACTATTGGTGGAATATGCCATAGTATGGTTTCAGCATCATACATGAAGACAGGTGCACATGAAAGATTGGGACCAATTTGTAAGAGGGAAGTCAAAGATTCCAGGTTGCCATCAGCAGGCAAATGACTAAGCACAAAACAGCATTACTCAAAACACTAAAATCAAGGAGCAAGATGTTGGGGCTGAAGAGATGGCTTAGCAGTTAAGGCATTTGCCTGCAAAGCCAAAGGATCCCAGTTCGATTCTCCAGGACCCACATAAGCCAGATGCACGAGGGGTACATGCATCTGGAGTTCGTTTGCAGTGGCTAGAGGCCCTGGCATGCCCATTCTCTCTCTGCCTTCTATCTCTCTCTCTGCTTACAAATAAATAAATAAATATTGGGGAAAAAAGGAGCAAGATGTCTATGTACTGACAGGGAAAGACAGTTAAAATGTGACTAAAAGAACAAGTCAAGTCTGTTTCTTATTTTGGAAAAAAATGAGTCTATATTTATATGTGTATAAAAATGTACTGATACCGTATCTTAAATGGCATACAATAAGCTATGAATATTGATTAGCTTAGTCTAAGGCTTCCTCCATACACTTCTTACACTTTCTAAATTCTATCAAAATGAAATTGCATGCAATTAGCATAAGCATGTATTCTACCTTTGGTAATAAAAGAAATAAAGTCATGTATGCCATTTTAGAGGCTGAGACAAGATGGTCATGAGTTTGAGGTTAACTAGGGCTACAGCAAGATCCTGTGTCAAAAAAAAAAAAAAAAAAAAAAAGAACAAATCCAAAAAAATTAAACAAACTTAGCTAGGCATGGTAGCACACACATGCCTTTAATCCCAGCTCTCACTCAGGGAAGCATAGGTAGGAGTGATGAAGTTCAAGGCCAGGTTGAACCACAGAGTGAGTGTCAGGTCAGTCTGGACTACAGTAAAACCTTACCTTGAAAAACCAACAAACAGCAAAAAGCATTTCACTGCCTGTAATTAAATCCCATAATGCATCTGCTCAACCTGCGATGTACTGTTTTAGTTTTGAATTATAAGAGTTGGGCACGGTGGCACACGCCTTTAATCCCAGTACTCGGGAGGCAGAAGTAGGAGGATCGCCAAGAGTTCGAGGCCACCCTGAGACTACATAGTGAATTCCAGGTTAGCCTGAGCTACAGTGAGACCCTACCTTGGAAAACCAAAAAAAAAAAAAAAAAAGTTTCAATGAAATCCAGGTGTTGGAAGACAATAATTTCAATTTATCTTTAAGTTGTGAGGGCTTTAAAAAGCTTAAACTTAAGCATAAGACTATAGAAAAATAAATTTTTCCTGTAATAAATTTATAATGCAGCACTAATTTAGTATACTGAAGGCAGAATGTAACTCATACGTGTCAGGTTCCCACCTCTAATGCAGTCCCAGTGTTGGGGAAAGTGACAGGGCCAGCTGGAAGATGTGCTCTGCTGGTTTACAGGAATTTCACTGTATTGCAAAAGCTTGTCGTATTTGACTGTTTAAAGGAAGTGATTTGATCTGTGGTAAGAAGGCCTTTGTTAACTAGATAGTAATGCAGATTAGTGACTAACTGTACCTAGTGTTCTTATAATCTAATCTGTAGTACACTGTAAGGTAATCTTGTAAATTATTTGGAACTTAATGGTGACGTATTGTGCTCACGTTCCGTTTTGCATCTTATTTACACAGTCAAATCTGAAATATAAGCAAGGCCATCATTGGATGAAGGGAGAGTCTAAATTTGTTAAGTTTGTACAGAGATGTGACATGGGAGAAGGATGTGGATGCTAAGCGCCCTTGTGTCAAAGCAAACATCACATTTCTCCTCATGTCTAATCTCTTTACGAAAAGAAAAATACCCTTTGGTTTGTTCATTGGTCTAGAACACCCACCAGTACCTCCAGTACCTGTAGGTGAGTTAATCTGAAAAAACACAGCATGGACTTGAAGTGTTTGTAGAACACTCCATGTAGAGAGTGAAGGTGAGATTTCCCTAATGGATATCCTCATTAGCCTTGGATCCACTTCAGCATAACGGTTTTTATAGAAAAGCACATCAATGAAAGGCTATCCAACAGTTTCATCTACAATGACTGGTTACCAAGGTGTGAGGCGATAATCAGCTTTCTATGGTCACCTGCCTGCAACATGGGGCTTATTTTCTGTGCACTGCAGGACTTATTCACTGGTGGTTAGACTCAGAATAAAGAGATACACAGGCTCATAAAAAAAGAAAAAAAATTCTCTTCGACTTATCTGGTGATAGAACACAGGGCATGCCAGAGGGCCAGACCTAGTGTGGTTCTGCAGACCAGCATCTCCCAGTCAGACCCAAGGTGCAGAACTGGGAAGGACAAGGGGGAGAAGTAGAAAGTACATATGTAGCCCTGGACCAAGACCACCAACATAGGATCTATCAGAGTCCCAACCATTATATCCAGGAGGCATTTGGCTGGCCTGCTTGCTGAGTGGGGTTGTAGCATTGACAAATACCCAGGAACTCAACGCGATGCCAACTTTGACTTGTGCACCACTCCCCTGCGCAGTACTGCTCGCCCACACTGCCTCTGTACACTGCAGCCCCTCTCTCTCCAGCTGCAATGAATGCTGACTCAACCCACTGCATAGCAGCCAAGGCAGTGGCCTCAGCCTGCTGTTCAGCATGCGGGGCAGTTTCCGATGGATTCTCCTTAAAACATCAGTATTTGTTGATGGATGGCAGGGGAGCACTGGGAAAAGAGTTCTTTTACACTTAAATTCTGGGTACCTTCGCACTCCTTGACATTCAGCAGACTAGGAAGTTGCTTCACACAGAATACTGACTAGACCACTTACTCATCCATTCCTGGCTGTCCTCAGCCCCATGGTAAGCGAAGGACCCACTGCAGATAAGGCCCAGCAAAGGGCCAAGGCCAACTACAGAGTAAAGAACCAGTCTCTGAGCAGAGCGAGCTCCCAGGCCCATGTAGAAAACACTCACCCATATCATCATCAAATATAGACTTGGCCTCCATTTTCTTTTTGGACTTTTCTTTTGGCTTTACAGTTAGGTCGGCGAAGATATCAATGTTATCATCAAATAAGTTGGATTCCGAAGTTCTCTCCTTCTCTCTCTTTTTTTGAGAGGGTTTAATTGCTTCTGTAGCAAATATGTCATCCTTGTGAAGGCAAAACAAATTTTAAATAAAATTATTTTGTGTTTGTGTTTCGTGTACATGTGAGTGTGGGTGCATGCATATGAAGGGCAGAGGACAACTTCCGGGTCGGTTTTTGCCTTTCCACCTCATTTGAGGCAGAGTTTCTTCTACTCTACATCTTGCTCTGCTGCCATTCTTTTATTTATTTGGTGGGGTAGGGGGTTCGAGGCAGGGTCTTGCTCTGGCCCAGGCTCATCTGGAGCTCCCTCTGTAGTTCCAGACTAGCCTCGAACTCACAGCTGCCCTCCTACCTCTGGCTCCCGAGAGCTGGGATAAAAGGCTGCTCTTATTCTTTACTGCTGGCTGTCGTTGCTGTGATCTTTGGGGAAATTCTTCCTCTGCCTCCCATCTGGCTGTCAGTGTGCTGAGATTACATAAGCACACTGTGGCTTCTGGCTTTTTTTGTTTCATTGGTTTTTTGAGGTAGGTTCTGGTTCTAGCCCAGGCTGACATGGATGGAATTCACTAAGTAGTCTCAGGGTGGCCTTGAACTCAGCAATCCTCTTAACTATGCCTCCCAAGTGCTGGAATTAAAGGCGTGCACCACCACGCCTGGCTAAGGCTTCTGGCTTTTCACATGGGGTCTGAGGAGGACTGAACTCCTGTTATTCAGACTTGAGCTCCTTAGCCACTAATCCATCTCCCTAGTCCCCAATTATTTTCAACTAAAAATATTCCAACAATTTGTAGAAATCAGACTTGTGTGCTTAGGCACAAAGCTGTCCTAAAGCCTGGCAGGCACTAACTACCCCAGGTATCTGCAAGCCTGCTCCTTCTCATCTAGCTCAAACCTAACTCTGTGGCAAGGTCTTCGTTACCTGTCCTGCCTAACAGCTTCCCACTGCTGCCTTCCACTCTCTCCAGATAATCTTCCTGGCACTTAGTCATATTTGAAGTCATCTTAATTATCAGCTGCATATTTGTATTTGGTTCCCACATTCTAAGAGCTATAGGGAACAGAGTTCTTTTTTAATTATTTTCTTTATTAGAGAGAGAGAGAGAAAAAATGAGGCAGATAAGAGAAAGACAGAGTAGGTACACCAGGGCCTTCAGCCACTGCAAACAAACTCCAGACACATGTGCCACCTTCTACATCTGGCTTAAGTGAGTTCTGGGGAATTGAACCTGGGTCCTTAGGCTTCATAGGCAAGTGCCTTAACCACTAAGCCATGTCTCCAACCCCAGGGTTCTTTTTTTTTTTTTTAATTTTATTTATTTATTTGCAGGGAAAGAAAGCAAGAGAGAATAGGCATTACAAACGAACTCCAGATGTATACATCGCTTTGTGCATATGTATTTATGTAGGTAATGGGGAATCAAACTCAGGCCAGTAGGCTTTGCAAGTGCCTTTAACCACTGAGCCATCTTCCCAGACCCCAGAAGCAGAGCTCTTTGCCCTAGTTTTTATTACTCTGTGTGTGTTTACACACATGTACACATATGGGTAGGCCAGGGGCCAATTTCAAGTGATTTCCTGGATTGCTCTCCTCTATTCTTTGAGACATGGTCTCGCTGAACCTACAGCTCACTAATCAGGCTAGACTAGCCAGCCAGCGAGCCCCAGGGATTCACTATCTCTGACTACTCAGCACAGGGATTACAGGCACATACCACCAAACCCAACTTTTTACATGTGAACTGAGGATCTGAACTCAAAACCTTGTACTTGCACAAGCCTTCTACTCACTATTCACTGAGCCACCTCCCCAGCCACACTCCTATCTGAGTTTACCGTCTGCCTGCAGGACTAATAACTACCTGCTGAGCAACTCCCACTGAAGGCCATCGTGCCTGACCCTTTGCTAAACCAGCAGTTCCAACCAAAACCAAAGGTTAAACATATAAGCTATACCAATGGACTTCATATATGTCATAGTGGCATGTCAAGGAGGCTGATAAGAGCAACATTCTATATCATTCTTAAAATCTAACATATGTAATACAAATCAAGACCTAAAACTTGGCATGCAGTTCAGCAATACAGTGTTTGCCGAGCATGTACTAGGCTCCAGATTCTACCCCAGGACCACCAGAGTAATAATGATGATATTACTAATAAATCAAGCCTATATCAATGATTACAGGCAGCAAGAACTCTCGCTGGGCAGCTGAAATGAAAAAATTCACTTCAAGTAAATTTCAGACTTATTAAGATGTGATCCTAATTATGACTATTAAGCAAGTAAATACCAGGCATTTAAAAAGCAAGCTTGTCAGACACAAGCTAAACGCATCATGTCACTCCCACTGCTGTCCCTTGGGAAGGTCTGAGACTAAGGCCACCATGAGCAGCCCTAACAGGGCTCTCCCCACCTCAGTGAGGCGAACTCCCAGAGAGCAGGGCTCCATGTGAGGGCAGACTGGGCAGGAGATGCCAGCGGTGCACCCAGGGCCTGTCAACACAGGCCAGCCAAGTGAGTTCAATGGCTGAGGTGAGCCACTTCACATGAGGGCCTCATAACCCCATTCAGAATACTCTCCCCTGTCCTCTTGCGGGGGCAAAAAAAGCAAGCTTAACACATAATCTTTGGCTCAAAGGAGTCAACTGGCTATTTCCTTCCATAGGCAGTTGGCATGAAATGTCACTGTTACCTCAAAAATATCTTGTGTTTTTGATAGGACTTCCTGATGACTACTGGATTTCAACTCACTCTTCTTGCTTTTCTGATCTGCAAAGAGATCGTCCTCGTCTTCCAGGAAGGGAAAGGGATTGGTTTTCTTTGCTGGTCTTGGCTTAACAGCCTGGAAAAGATCATCTGCACTGCTGGCCTCCTCCAGAGCAGGAAGCAGAAGGCTCTTCTCTTTACTACCCCCTGGTGGCTGGCCCAGGGTCTCTGCTGCCTTCCCCTTGGTTTTTGTTCTCTCTGTGAACTGTGAGGGTGGGTTCCTGGAGAAGATGTCCCCAGAATCAAACAGGTCAGCCTCACTTCCAGCCTGACCCAGGGACTTTATAAAGGGGCTTCTGTCCACTGGAGACACAGGACTTTCCCATGGTGGTGCAACTGCCGCCATGGCCTCCTCAGAGCCAGCTTCTCCACTGGCTGTCTGGGGCTGCAGCTGAGGGTAAGGATCACTTGTCGAAAGACTGCATTCTGCCAGTGGTGCAAGGGGTCCTCTAGAGACAGCCACGTCCTCAGCCTCACTGGACTCCTGGGCAGCCAGGCGCCTGGCCGCTCGGGTCTGTGGTCTACGCTTCCCCCTCACTTTCACCCGGCTCTGCAAAGGCAAAAAAGCCACACGTTGATCTCATGATCAAATAAGTATCCAAATCGAACAGAGCAGAGACTCAAACTACTGTGAAGGTATCTAGTCTACTTCCACCATACCCACAAGCTAGAAAAGATTTCCAAGGAAGTTTACCAGCTCCTAATACTCCAAGATTTAGTCATTTTTAGTCCTTTGAGAACAGTTTCTTACACCGTTCAGTTCCACCAACCAAAAAGCTTCAATACTGCTAGAACCCCAGAAGGTGGGCGTGTTGGTCTCTGTCCTTAGCTCAAATGTAGACTGCCTTGTCACCAGCTGGCTTCTGTCACCAACTTCGTTGATATGAGACATTAAAGGAAGAGAGGTACTTTATGGAGCTGTTTCCTTTAGGTCAAAAGCCAGCAATTCAAACACTGATCATTCAATGTAAAAACATGGCTCAGAAGTCAGAGCACTTAACTTACAGCTATGGTTTCACAGTTCTGATTTTCCAAGGTATAATCATGTTGAATTTTGATAAGACACAAAGTACATGATAGCATCTTCCTACTTCAGGAAATGTCATGAATAATTTTAGGAAGTAGACAACTTAAGAGCTAATAAAAAGGTAACAGAAGAAAGCCTATGTGATTTTGCACAGGGAAAACAGATCTAGAAACACTAAAAACAAACGTATCTGCAGGGCTATGTCATCCTAAGTCCTGTCACAACCTTACATATCAGCTAAGATCTTCTAGAGAATGGAGGGAGACTGGATAGAGAAAGAACATTCACTAAAACGAAAGGAAAACTTCCCAGAGTTCAGAGTCCAGGGAGGAGATCCTTTGATCCCTTTCCTCACTGGGGAGGAACTGCATGGGATCTCCGAGGAGGGAGCCCAGGCCATGGAAGCAAGGAGGTTTGAGCTGTGCTGTAGGCAGGACAGAACATTCCAGAAGCAGAATGGCAGTGGACAGCAGCAGGACTGAGCATGTAACTGAGGACGGGGACCTGGAGTGACTAGAGTTCAGGCAGCAAGGGTGGGGAGGTAAATGGGAAAGCTGGAACAGAAGCAAGTGATGAAAAAGCAGAATTAGGAAACTGGAGAGAAGGACAAGAGAGAAAGAGCCAAACAAGGATGGAGAAGATGCCCCTCACAGGAGGAGGTGAAGCTGAGCTGCTGTGAGTTTGTAAAGAAGCTGGTATGGTTAACGGGAAAACAAGCAAAGACAGTTTCATCACCTTGTTGGCACTGTGTAAAGTGTCTGCCTGGGCTGGAAGGTCAAAACTCACACCAGCTTCCCCACTCCCAGGAAGACTGGGCACACATTCCACACCGTGGCTCCTTCCAGGTTCCGATGAAGGAAAAGCCAGGTCAGGTGAAATGGATTTTGCTCCCAAGACCTGGGGAGCTGCTGAAGGCAGCAAGGCCGCTGGATTAAGGGCTAAGTTTGCCTAAAGGAGAAAAATGAAAGTCGGTATTTGTTCTTAAACTCGCGAGTCTGATCATTTCAGTGACACAGGATGAGACTCGGTGCACATAATGCAGAGTACAAGAGGAGAGAAATGCAGGAAAATCAATACTCTAGTCTCAGAGGAGCATACACCTGCACCCACCATGGGGATCAGAGAAAGGACACAGAAGAGACAGCACACGAGAAGCAGCAACCAGGTTGGGGCAGAGGGTGTGGAGGTGGCAAAGGAACAGATGGGAAAGTGCTGGGCAGCAGCTGAAAAAGTGAAAATTCAAAAGTTTTCTAGGTGCCACAGGCAGGTAATGGAGATTCCAGACGCAGCATAGTTACTTGTAGCTTTCCGATGCGAGTGGATGGCTCTTTGGTTTTAAATGGAGCGGGACCTGATGAGTCCTGTGTGAAATTACATTCAGTTAAAACTCCGTTGAGGAAAAAGCAAGCAAACCATCTTGGATTACTTCGTGTCTGTAGGTGAGTCAGTGAGGGAGTACAGCTGCCCCGCTCTGTAGCTCAGTCAACTCTCCCCAGAGCCTCATGGCTTTTCGCTTGCTGGGACTACTTCACCAATGCCACCACCTCTGGCACATGGCACAGATATTAAGATTTATTACAACTGCAGTTCTGTCAGGACAGTGACGACTGTAGCTGGCAAGTCACGCTAACCACCCACCATGGACACTTTCCCACAGCCTCACACACACGTTCCAACAGCAAATGATCTGAGTGTGGGGTGAGTTAAGCAGAGATGTGCTACCCAAGTGTCTCATTTTCCTGAGCAGAGGGAGGTCTCAATGAGACACCAAAAGGCCACCAGGACTGTCCTGAATTCTTCTGTGGAGAAGCTCCAGTGTCATTCTGAGAAGACTGCTGTGGAAGGAGGCCTGACAGCAGCCATCTTGGAAAAAGTGACACCACGGAACAGCAAGAACTCAGACATCATTGGTATGACCTCCCATTTAACTCTACTCAAAAGGAGCCCAAAGAAAAAATGGAGGCTTTAGTGAGGAAAAAAAAAGATCTTTTACTTTAATGCCAAATTAAAAATCAAGTTTGGAATTTATCCACAGTAATGATGATTAAAGACAGAGTCACGAGTATAGCGAGGAGCAGGGATGTAAGAGGTCAGTGACAAGAGAGCTACCAGCTGCTGTTACTCCTGAACTAAGAGAACGCGGGGACTTGGGCTCTCTCTGTGCACTGCAATTATCTGTACAGGACATAACCCAGAGCTGAAAACCAAGAGGGAGACCCGTTCTAACCTGTGATGTTTCTGGTTTCCATGTACTTTTTTCTTTGCTACCTTCGGTAGATTCTGGGTGTGTCTGGTTTTTGAAAGAAGAAATAGGGTGATCATTTTTCACTATAGTCTTTTTTTCTGGTACCTTCAAAAGAAAAAAATACTGAAGTTTCTTATATGTCTTCAAACATTTAAAACAAAAATGATAAGGCAAACAAGAAATTTGGCATATGGGTTTTAATGGTCCATTCTTAAATGAGGATTAAACTAGGTCATAGGTGGCATTTCAGAAGTAACATCACAAATACTGTGTTTTTCTAGGGCTGAGAACTAACTCAGTGCTGGAGCCCAGCAGGCACAAGGTCCTGGGATTGATGCTCAGCATAGGGAGGGGAAAATAAAGAATGTGACTTAAGACAGGAGCCCTCTCTGATAAAAAGAAAATATAGAGATGGCTTAGTGGTTAAGGCACTTGCCTGAGAAGCCAAAGGACCAGGTTCAATTCCCCAGGACCCACGTAGCCACATGCACATGGTGGCACATGTGTCTGGAGATCATTTGCAGTGGCTGAAAGCCCTGGCATGCCCATTCTCTCTATTTGCCTCTTCCCCCATCTCTCTCTCAAACAAAATAAAAAGATGGTTTTTTTTAAAAAAAAAAAATACAGAATGTACTTATGTACATACTAGGTATGAATATATGTATGTACATACGTATGTGTATGTGAGACAGGGAAAATGATACAGGGGCTAAAACTCAGATTTAAAGCTTTGCACCCGAAAGGTACAAAAATATAGTCATCTTATTGTAAGCAATGATTCTTTCACAAACAACTTAACGCCATCAGAGAACCTGAGTCCTTCAATGTCCTAAGGTTTGCTGGGGAGCAGGACAGGGAGAGATGTGAACTGAAGTCTCATCTGTGCACACGATGCTGCCAGTATGTCCTCTGTGGCTCACTGACAAGCAAGCATTGTAATTCTGTCAATTTCCTTCCTCCTACAATCGCTATCACTTTCCAGCATCCTCCATCCCGAGAACAGAAGGCTGATACCGATACCAAAGGCCGGGTCCTGGCAGAGCTGAAGAGACCATCATCTTCATCATCACCAAACAGACTCCCACCACTCGGCACTGACAACTAGAACAGAAAACACTTGGATCAGTTATCCTGAAGCAAAGCAATTTATAGAGCCTAGGTGAGCACTGCACTACATAACACAAGAACAAAGCCAGACTGTAGAAATCAGTGGGAACTGACCCTGGATTTTTTGGTGCCAGCAAAAAGGTCAACATCGGGGTCATTGTCCTTTTGGAGCTTGTGGCTGAAAAGGAGTTCTTCATCCTGAAAGACACCTGTGCTCCTGGGACGGGCATCGGTATTGGCACTCTGGGCACAAGACAGTAGATCATTAGAGATTAGGTTTGCAAAGATTCATTATATAAATTCACACAAAGGCAAAGATGGATAAAATAAAGTTGCTCACTTCAGCTTTGTTTACACTGGCAAATCTGACCACAGCATATGTGCCAATCAGGAGAGGAAAACGACATCTAAGAGTGGCAAGTAAGTTGATAACTGCAGATACCATGTGTACAATGCAGGAAGATCACCAGCCAACTAGCTGTACAATGAGAAGTACTCTGGGGGTACACCCACACAAAATAAGAGTCCTCGCTCTCATTCCTGAAGGGAAAAAGGGACACCTGCTAACTTAAACCTTCAAAGCACATAAGAATGGGAAAAGTATAGATGTCTAAGCTGCTAGCCACTTAGTCTAAAGACCTGGTCAGGTGTGTCAGCAAGCCCCGCACTTTGCCCATTCACTGTTCTCTCATTACCTCTACCTCCAGAAGGCTCTCTTTGTTTGCTAGGATAACTGACATTTAAGTTACCAATAGCATCACCTGGTTTGCAGTGCTGCAGTGCTCCAGCCCCCCAAGCTCATCACTGCTTCTTTACTATAACAACCTAAACAGATAAGAGTAAGACGAGTATCTCTCTGGCCCAGCATGGTGGTGCACACCTTTAATTCCAGCACTCAGGAACTCAAGGTAGGAGGACTGCCTTGAGTTCAAGGCCATCCTGAGATTACATAGTGAATTCCAGGTCAGCTTGGGCTACAGTGAGACCCTACCTCAAAAAGCCAAAAAAAAAAAAAAAGTTTTTTAATTTTAATGAAATAAATCATACCAACAAGTAAGTAATTATCAGTAGTATATAAGGACCCATTAAATTCAGGCATACCTAACTCATTCTTATAACCCCAGAGGGTTATGACCTCAAGGTCAATGTGAACTACATATTGAGGCTCTGTACCCACCCCCCAAAAATATTCACATTACAGAAAAACGGTACAAAACCATACACAGTACTAGCCTAAAAGGAAATATAGCAAATCATTCATAGTCATTACATGCAGCTCTCAGTGACAGAACGTGGGCTTGGATGAACTCAGTGGTAGAGTCGCCCTGCTGAGCAAGCTTAGGGTCTCAGTTTGGCTTCGCCAAAAATAATAAAGAAATAAACTTATGCTACTAATAACAAAAAAAAATCATGTACCTTTATGTAGAAATTGCTGTGGACTATTCCTTCAGCTTGATATTTAAAACAAACAAACAAAAAAAAAAAGAACTCTGCCAGGGGGCTGGAGAGATGGCTTAGCGGTTAAGCGCTTGCCTGTGAAGCCTAAGGATCCCAGTTCAAGGCTCGATTCCCCAGTACCTACATAAGCCAGGTGCATAAGGTGGCACATGCATTTGGAATTCGTTTGCAGTGGCTGAAGGCCCTGAAGCACCCATTCTCTCCCTTCCTCCCACCCCCTCTGCCTCTTTCTCTGTCTGTTGCTTTCAAATAAATAAATAAAAATTTAAAAATAAATACTCTGCCAGCCAGGTGTGGTGGCACACGCCTTTAATCCCAGCACTCAGGAGGCAGAGGTAGGAGGATTGCCAAGAGTTCAAGGCCACCCTGAGACTATATAGTGAATTCCACAGCCTGACCTACAGTGAGACCCTACCTCGAAAAACAAAAACAAAATTCTGCCAACAGCTGCTTTTTTTTTTAATCTGTTTAGATAAAATTCATATCATATAGAATTTGGCCAAAAAGTACACAATTCAATGATTTGTTCAATACATTCAGAGTTGTAGAACCATCACAACCTAAGAATCTAGAACATGTGCAGCACCCAAATAGAAATTCCAAATTGTCAAGGCTCAGCTGCCATTCCTGCCCACCCTCTCCTCTGGGCCTCAAACAGCCACTCATCAACACTGTGTCTTTATGGTGGGTTGTGAGGTAATTCAGTGCGGTCATCAGTGGATGGACATCGGGTTGTTTCCACCTTTTGGCTGATGTGGATAAATAGTCCCCAAAATGAAACTGCTGTCTCACATGGTTAAGCCCTGTTTCTTTCGACAATGTCCTGTAGTATTTAGTGGGTAAGACTTACATTTCTTTTGTTAAAATTTATTCCTAAATATTGTATCCTTTTATAGATACTATAAATGGAATGTTTTTATTTTATTTTTATAGAAAGCTATAAATGATTTTCACATATTGATCGTATATCCTGAAATGTTGCTAAATCTGTTTACTTACTTTGAATAGATCTTTGTAGATTATTTAGATTCATTTAGGACTTCTTTTTTTAATATAATATTTTATTTATTTACAAGACAGAAAGTGAGAGAATGGGCACTCCAGGGCCTCTTGCCACTCAAATGAACTCCAGATACATGCGATCCTTTGTGCATCTGGCTTTACACAGATACTGGGGAATTGAACCCAGGCTGTTAGGCTTTGCAAGCAAGCATCTTAATTGCTAAGCCATCTCTCCAGCCCTGGGACTTCTTATATATAAGATCCTGCTATCTAGCACAGAGAACTTTCTAATCTGGATACCTTCTATTTCATATTCTTGCCTAACAGGCCTTTCTAGAATGTCTAGTACAAGGCTGATGAGAATTGGCAAGAGTGGATAACCTAGTCTTACCCATGTTGAAAGGGGAAATCTTGCAGTCTTCTATCAAGTGTAATGTCTGCTATGGGTTTTCATAGATGTCCTTTATCAAACTAAGGAAGCTTTCCTCATTTAATTTGTTGGGTGTTTTTATTATGACAGGGTTTGGATTCTGTCAAATACTTTTACTTTAACCTACAGACATGACCATACACTCTCTATCTGGTACTTTATTGACAGTCTATTCTATCGACAGATTTTCAAATATTCAACTAACTTGACATTTCTAGACGAAATCCCACTTATGCTCTGTAATCCACTTCATGTTTTCCTAGATTGCATTTACTAGGCATTATATTGAGGATTTTCTCATTTATATTTACAAAAAATACTGATTAACAGTGTTTCTGTCAGTATTAGTGTCAAAATAGTAGCCTCACAAAAAGTCGCTTATTTTTACTAATGAAATTATTGGAACATAATGATGCTCAATAATTTTTCTACTTCCTATGGCTGTTACAGCACCAATGACAGTTGACCAGCCACATAAGAACCCATAAAGCCTGCAAAGGCTATGACAGTTACCACATGGCCCTTTACAGAAAGGTTTGCTGATACCCGATAAATATGAAAGGTCTATCTACGACATCTACTCCAAAAACTGAATGTTAGAAGTACTTATACACTCACACCTAACTTCCTTTTCCTGTTGCTTACATCCTATAAATGGCCAAGGGACCAAGGTGTACTAGGAACAAGGTCTGTAAATCCCAGAAGAGGCAGGTGAAATCCTATTTCCTGTCCCCAGTGCTCCTTAGGAAAGAGTTGCTGATTTGGTTTCTCAAACATCTAAATGACTGGAGAGAATCATTCCCACGCTGTACTAAAGGCTAAGGTTGCTTCAGCATCTCAAAGGACAACACTAACACCATAAACGATTCCTTCTTCTATTCTAGAAACTTCTACACTCACTGCTGCTCACTCACCTTTTCTACGTCCCTGTGTGGTGCAGAGATGGTGTTTTGATCTTCCATTGTATCCTCCTCCTCATCAAACAAGCTAAGAACTGTTTTAGTTCTGCCCTTGGCTCCTTTATCCAATGGAGAGGAAGAGAATGAATCTGAATGCCCAACTGCTTCCTGGGCAGATATAGTCAAAATTTCTTCCTAAAAATGGAAATAATAAGGAAAAATAAGCAATAAGTGAAATAACAATCTACCATGGAACCTCACAAGCTCTTCATTAATTCAGCAACTGCCACATTAGCATGATTCACGTCACTATGGCTTGTCACATCTTCCCCATGAGACAGGACACTGAGGTCATGAACAGTCCTGTACAGGCAGTTCACAGCCAAAGACAATTTGCTCCATCACCGAAAGGCCACAGGCCCTCTTTCCTACAATGTCACAGAGTAGTTATGACTGGGATGCACACAGGTTACTCATTCTCTACAAAGGACTTCCAAATTACAGAGCCAACAATGTCAGTCACTGGGAATGGTTCACCTATTTCCTGGTTTTGTGTGTGTGTGTGTGTGTGTGTGTGTGTGTGTGTGTGTGTGTTTCATGCAGGTCCACATGCAGCTACTGGGAAGAGAAGGTCACAGAGAGACTCGGGTAAAACTGAGTCTCACTGTACTTTCAAGGAGCCTCCATTGGAAAAGTAAATAACAGTTTTCTTCACATGGGCCCTGAGGAAAGGATTAAACTAGGTATGTAGACCCAAGAGTACAAGGAGAGTTAGAACAACAGAACTGGTACAGATAGAAAGAGCCACTGATGCTGATCCCCAGTTGTATGTAGACACAAGAGTACAAGGAGAGTTAGAACAACAGAACTGGTACACAGATAGAAAGAGCCACTGATGCTGATCCCCAGTTGTATGTAGACCCAAGAGTACAAGAAGAGTTAGAACAACAGAACTGGTACAGACAGAAAGAGCCACTGATGCTGATTCCCAGTTGTATGCAGACACAAGAGTACAAGGAGAGTTAGAACAACAGAACTGGTACAGATAGAAAGAGCCACTGATGCTGATTCCCAGTTGTATGTAGACACAAGAGTACAAGGAGAGTTAGAACAACAGAACTGGTACAGATAGAAAGAGCCACTGATGCTGATTCCCAGTTGTATGTAGACCCAAGAGTACAAGGAGAGTTAGAACAACAGAACTGGTACAGATAGAAAGAGCCACTGATGCTGATCCCCAGTTGTATGTAGACCCAAGAGTACAAGGAGAGTTAGAACAACAGAACTGGTACACAGATAGAAAGAGCCACTGATGCTGATCCCCAGTTGTATGTAGACCCAAGAGTACAAGGAGAGTTAGAACAACAGAACTGGTACACAGATAGAAAGAGCCACTGATGCTGATCCCCAGTTGTATGTAGACCCAAGAGTACAAGGAGAGTTAGAACAACAGAACTGGTACAGACAGAAAGAGCCACTGATGCTGATTCCCAGTTGTATGTAGACACAAGAGTACAAGGAGAGTTAGAACAACAGAACTGGTACACGGATAGAAAGAGCCACTGATGCTGATCCCCAGTTGCAGCCAGCAGCATTAGCAGTGTGCCCCAGCACAAAACAACAGACCTTCAGGAAACCAATCCTGGTGTTCTAGAAGAAAACACATTTCACTCCACTCACGTATATATGGCCAACATTAACCAGACATAAATAATGATAAACTGACTTCTCAAAACTGACATATGGGGCTGGAGAGATGGCTTAGAAGTTAAAGTGCTTGCCTGTGGAGCCTAAGAACTCATGTTCGAATCTCCAGGTCCCACATAGCCAGATGCACAGGCACATGTGTCTGGAGTTCATTCATAGCAGATAAAGGTCCTGGCGTGTCCATTGTCTATCACTCTCTTTCTCTGTCTCTGTCTCTTTCTCTCTCCTTCAAAAAAAAAATTTTTTTTAATCTGCCATTTGAACTCACATACAGGTGAGGGCTGGAGATGCAAGGCAAACAGAAGTGTCACCAAGAAGAAAAGCCAGAAGTGACAAATCCACACAGAAAGACAAAGTGAACATCAAGCTGAGGAGACGCACTCCGCAGAGAGGAGCAAAACATACTGTGATACACGACAAAGCATAAAACAGGAAGCCTGCGTGCCAGTGTGCACACACCCACCTAGAAATGAACCACAAGGCAGGGCCATGGACAAGGACTTCCTGACTGACAGCACAGGCTGTCTCTCCATTTTCCAGTGTATCCAAATCTTTCTACAAATGAGCCACTTATTTTCAGTGTGCGTGTGTGTGTGGGGGGGGTGCCACATCATGAGACACACTGCATTAGGACTCGAGACAAACAACCTACCTTCTCCACAGCCTCACCCGTGCCACCTCTCCCCAGCTCTGAGGACGCTTGGGCATTCTCAACCTTCTTATCTACAGCTTTCACTCCAAATGGTGCCTCTTTCTCTTCATCGCTGAACAGCAAAGGTGGCACCTCACAGATGGTCTCTTTTTTCTATCAAGAAAAGATTTTAAAAATCCATAACAATTTTAAAATGTGCCTAACTAGGATGGCAATGTATAAAATCAACCAAAATCAGTTCTTTCAGGCATAAGTTAAGTGCAGAGGAGGAAGGGCAGACAGGATGGTGAGAGTGGCCCCAACAGGGAGATACAAGAGACACTCTTGACTTGTGCCCACAACACTTCAATTTCTATCACCATGTCATCCTCCACTGCCCTCACTGAAGACCTTCACTGGCACTTAGACAATTGCTAATCGGTCTCTTTCCCCTCACATCTCAACTGTAAGACAGACCCAGAGTTGCTGGGAAATGAAGTAATCCACTCCAAACCTGAGCTCTTTGCATTGAGAAATAGCAGTAACAGTCACCCCCCTGCACCCTTCTTGTCTGCCCCTCATCACTCCTTGCCAGTCCTTCGACTACTTGAAACCCTCACACTCCCATATTGTGTGCCCCTATCAGCTGGGGCCAAGTTTCACCTCTGCAGCAAAGCCAAGCTGAAAATGTCACCCCATGAAGGTTTTACTGTTCTCTTCATTAAGTATCAGCTGTTTCCCTAAATATATATACTATTTCTCTATCTGGCCCTTTCTTCACTTTCTTTTAAAAAGATATTCATTTGCTTATTTGACAGGGTTAAGGGGAGGGAAGAATGGGCACAGTAGGGCCTCTTGCCACTGTAGAAGAACTCCAGATACAAGCTCCGCTTTGTGCATCTGGCTTTATGTGTGTACTGGGAAATCAAACCTGGGCTGTCAGGCTTTGCAAGCAAGTGCCTTTAACCACTGAGCCATCTCTCCAGACACTTACTCTGCTTTCTTCCCAATTAAGATTAGCTGTCGGCAAATAGATGCCTATTGACAGATTTATCTACAAGGGCCAATGGTATTCCCATGGCCAGACATGCCATTTCACAAAAAGTATGTGCTCAGGTTTGCAAGCCCTCATCCCATTTCTCATAATTTCTCTTAATACCTTCTATGAGAGGGAGGGTGTTGAGAGATGTAGAAAGTGAGGTTTTGTGACCCGCCTGGAGCTATTATCTGGAGCTATCCACATCCAATGGGAAAGTGACTTATCAACAGATTTCCAAGGAAAAAAACTCCATCATACTAACTAGACTAGAAGCCAGGAAGAAGTAAACTTGGAAGCAAAGTCTAAATAAAAGGAATGGTTCCATGGTGTAATGGCTAGCACTCTGGGCTCTGAAGTGATGCCTAAAATCAAGTTAAGAAGGCAGATGCAGGACACTAAAAACGGACAATACTAACTACAAAAAAAAAAAGGGTCCAGGGCTGGAAAGATGTGGTTAGTGGTTAAGGTGTTTGCCTGAGAAGCCTAAGAATGCATATTCAAGTTTCCAGGTCCCACGTATGCGCACAATGACACAAGCATGCAATGTTGCACATGTGCACAAAGGGGCACACATGTCTGGAGTTCATCTGCAATGGCTGAAGGCCTTGGCACGTCAATTCTCTCTCTCTCTCTCTTTCTGAAATAAAAGAAAATGGGTCAAGGTGATTTTTAGTTATTGGTAGGAAGAGATCCTTAACATGGGAAAATGGCAGCTAGGGAGATGGCTCAACAGATACAGCACTTGCCATACAAGTTTGAGGACCAGAGTTTGAATCCCCAGGACCCATGCAAATACCAGGTGGATGTGATAGCACACTTGTAATCCCAGCACTCAGGAGACAAAGAGAGGGGTCCCCAGGAAAGGTTACTCAGACTAGCTGAATCAGCAAGCTCTGGGTTCAAGTGAGACCCTACACATCAGTAAATAAAGTGGAAAACCAGGGAAGACACCTGAAGTCAACCTTTGGCCTTCATACGCATGTGCAAATATGTGCATGCACATACATGCATCCACACATAAGCACATGCACACCACACACATTCAAAGCAAACATGAATTCAACTTGAAATAAAGCAGACTGAAAGGTCACCAAGAACCTCATCAGGGAAAAGGAAACCCTGAGGTCAGTCAGAAGACTGAGGACCTGCTGGGTTCGAATGGGAAGGTCACTGTTCTCCCAGGCTCAGGTACCCAAGCTGATGAGCTAATGTGCAGGCTCTGGAAAGACGAGGAGAAAAGGTCTTGCTAGAGAAAGGTTACTGGGAACATGTCCTTGAGAGCTAGGTCTTCCCTGACCCTCGCTCTACTTTCTGTCCACTCTAAGTGGCATGTCCTCTGCCACATGCTCCCGATCCTCACCACAGATCCAGAAGGAACCAAAGCAAAGACGGACTGGCCCCTCTGATACCATGAGCCAAAATAAACCTTTCCTCGTTAATCTGTTTCTATGAGGTATTTTAGTAGAGCAGCTTCAAGGTCAGGTTGTCAGAGCTGACTAGGCAGCACTATTTGTGTAGTACAACCGTAAGGCTATTTTCTGGATGTGAGAGAATGAATACCTGTGTTGCAGGAGGAACAGACACAGGAGGAGAGCCAAACAGAGAACTCCCACCGTCCACATCATCTTCAAAGAGTAGTGAAGCCCTCTGGGTCTTCTTCTGACTATATGAACAAACAAAGATCCAGTACAGGACACATGAGATTTAAAAACAAAAACAGTGTTCTTTCTTGGCCACACCTACAACAACCAACCCACCTGCCATTTGTAACCTCACACAGTTGAAGGCAGACAGGGAAAACCTTGGTAAGGAGGAATTTGCCTCTGATCAGTCGGCATCCTCTGTGCCTCTGTCATATGTAGAAGAGCCTAGGGCCTTCATGTCACCCTCCCAGTCTCTTTCCCCCACTGCAGCTACACTAGCTCTTAGAACCGAGAGGCACGCGACACTCAGCACTCATAGCACGGCATTTGCCCTGCTGCCTCCTACAGCACAGCAAGAACCACACGTGGACATGCCTATTTCCAGCAGGGTCAGCAAAGTTGCTGCTAAGAGAGACTATCGGGCCAGGGTCAGTTTTAGAACATGACCCTTCCTAGTTTAAGTGCATTCTTAGGACGTAATTTACATGCCATCAACTAAACCTTTCTGAAGGGTGCACTTACTTCCGTGGTTTTCAGCAGAGTGAGAGTTGTACACTCTCATCACCACATAAGCCTCAAGCCCTGGCAACCACCAATCTACTTTCTATCTCTGCATTTATCTCTTCTGGACACTTCATATAAATAGAATCACACAATCTGTGGTCCGCTGAATCATGCCCCAAAACATGTCAGCACTTCATTCCTTTTTATTGCTGAATAATGCTCCATTGTGTGGTTTGCAGCATTTTGTTTACCTCTTCATCAGCTGATGGAGATGTAGGTTGCTTCTACTTTTTGGCCATTGTGGATACTATAACGAGCATTCTTAGAAAAGTTTTTATATGAACATGTTTTCATTTATCTTGGGTATATACCTCAAAGTGGAATAATTGGGCCACATGGTAACTTGGGCCAAATCATTTTCCAAGTGACTGTACCGTTTTACATTCCCTCACATCCTCACCTGTACTCTGTATAAAGCTTCTTCTGAGATCTGATCAAAGTACGAGTTATTCTCCCACATAAAATTTTACAGGCAGTTTCAAGAACTAGAAGTGTAAAGAATCTGGGGCAGAGATACTGAAAGCAGAACTGTGTGTGGCTGGCACCAGGACTTACAAGGACACTGTGTATGGTAGAAACACACGTGTAAACAGCTAACTTCCGTATGGTATAGAGAATGCTCAACTGCAGTAGAGCTGCAAAGGGGCTGAGGAAGTCAAGAGTCATGCCAGCTCTCTGCTCCCCCAATTTCTTCTCTTTTTCACCAGTTTGAACTCGGGAAGACTTCTTAAAAGAGGACTTGTACGGACTTTGGAAAGAAGCTGGCCGGGAAAGGCAAGAAGTGTTCCAGGAGAGAACACAAAAATAAAAGAAGGGAACCAAACATGGTGACACACACCTTCAATCCCAGCACTCAGAGGAGTCTGAGGCAGGAGAATTACCTTGAGTTTGAGGCCACAGGGCTACAGAGAGAGTTGTAGGTCAGCATGGGTTAGAGTAAGACCTTACCATGAAAATAACAAAAATTTGAAAAATAAAAATAAAAGAATGAAATGTCCTTCCCGCCCCATTCATGGTGATAAACAGCAGTCTGCCCTGCTGGCAGTGCACCAGGATCATGCTAAGAACCTCACAGTTGATCATCTTAGCAGCACTGTGAGAGGAAATGCTTGCACAACACAGAAGTTCCTCAACATTACTCACACAGGCACTGGCAGAGCCGGGACTTAATCATCAGGCATCAGGACTCCCGAACTTGAATTCTGAACCAGAAGCCAGAAGTAGCAGTTGTCAAGAAGAAATAATGAACAGGAAGAGATAACAGTATTTGAAGACAGAAATCAGAGGTACTTTTCCATTGATCTCATGAAGCTTATCCACTCTAATACACAGGATCACCTTGTCTACCATTCAGCTGAATTTAAAGTAATCACTGGAGGCTCTCCAAGGAAAAACTGTATTGCAGGGGAGTTAATTCAAATCCACAGCTAAGCAGGCAGCTCCATCAGCCATCAGCACAGCCCACGGTAACTCTTCACCTGCCAGCTCTGACACTGATGTGAAAACTGTCTAGATCAGGAAGGGCAGGTGGTACCTGCTGCGAGTCCACAGCTCTGCAGAGAGCTAGCCTCCTAACAGAATACTTTTCAACGCTCAGTTAATTTCCATCAAAAGAACAAACCTTTACATAAGCTTCACCAAAGGTTGTATTCTTTAACATGGCCCAAAGAAGAAGCAAACATTAAAGATAATCAACTAACAAGCTAAGAAAAAAATACTTCCAGATTTTAAAAAATGATAGGCATTGCCAAGGCCCTTGGTTTCCCACAGAATAGATGGGGCAAGACTCCACATCCTTAGGCTGCAAGGTCACTGAGAAATTCTGCTGGAGCTGAGCTGAAAACCTCCATGTAGACCAGCTGACAGAAAGCTGGAAAAAGCTATGTTGCATGCAGTTCAGGGGAAAAGAGAGAAATCACCAGTAGAGATGAACAACAGTGGACACTGCAAGCCTTAAATTTGGCTAGACAGGCCAAATGAGCCAATGGGTGCAATAGTGGCATGTCTGTTATGGGGGAAACCAAACACTCTATAATAGGACTGGAGGCCCACTCCATGGGAGGGAATTCATCCCTGGTACTGAAAACCTACAACAGGGGTAGTCATGAGCCCTAGGGGTATAACATCTACTGGTGTCTGGCTAAATGTATAGACTATGCTCACTGAACTGCCCAGTAAGTACTTCTCTTAATGTTCATACCTATATATTAATACTACTCTCACTTTTGGTTAGAGAAGCTTCTCTTTTCAGATGATGGTGACCTTGGGATGACTCAGAAGGCACCATGGTGTTGAGAAGAAGGGACAGAGGAGTGCTCAGCACTGAAACATCTCTAACTCACTTTCCAAGGCTCAGGGTCCATTGTGGAAGAGGGGGCAGAAAGAATGTAAGAGCCAAAGGAAGAGTAGGACTCTTTACAACATGCTCCTCCAGACACAAAATAGCCTGGATATCCATGACCTCACAGTGCCTGACACTGCCTACACAAGACAAGTATAATAGGAGGAAAAGATGATGACATAAAAATAAAAGAGAGACTGATTGAGAGGGGAAAGGGATATGATAGAGAACAGAGTTATGAAGGGGAAAGTGGGTGGGAAGATTTACCATGGTTTATTGTCTATAATCACGGAAGATGGCAATTTAAAAAAAAAAGAACAATGATAAGGAGAAAGACATTAAGAATTCAAGATAAAGCCTGGCATGGTGGCGCATGCCTTTAATCCCAGCACTCGGGAGGCAGAGGTAGGAGGATCGCCATGAGTTCGAGGCCACCCTGAGAATACAGAGTTAATTCCAGGTCAGCCTGGGCTAGAGTGAAACCCTACCTCAAAAAAAAAAAAAAAAAAATAAAAAAATAATTCAAGATAGAGCTGGAGAGATGGCTTACAGTTAAGGCTCTTGCTTATAAAGCCTAAGGACCCAGGTTCAATGTCCCAGGACCCATGTAAGCCAGATACACAAGGTGGTACATGTGTCTGAAGTTTGTTTGCAGAGGCTACAGGCCCTGATGCACCCATTCTCTCTCGCTCTCTATCTGCCCTTCTCTATCCCAAATAAATAAATAACATTGTTTTAAAAACTTTAAAAAAAATTCAAGATAATCTTTTCTGAAAAAGAGCTTACCTGCAAACAGCAGCACAGCCCTATCTGATAAGGAGGCAGCAACCGTTAGCAATGGCAGCAAGTGCCTATCTCACACACCATACACCTCTCCTTGTTACTAGAGACACCTAAAAATGACTTCTGAGCCGGGCGTGGTGGCGCACGTCTTTAATCCAGCACTCAGGAAGCAGAGGTAGGATTGCTGTGAGTTCGAGGCCACCCTGAGAATACAGTGAATCCAGGTCAGCCTGGGCTAGAGTGAGATCCTACCTCGAAAAACAAAAAATCAAACAAACAAACAAAAAGACTTCTGTGGGGTCTGTGATGGTCCATGTCTTTAATCCTATCCCTCAGCCTGGGCTACAGAGTAAGCTCCAGGTCAGCCTGGACTAAACTGAAACCCTGCTTCAAGAAACAAAACAAAACAAAAAATCTCACCTGTCCTTGGCAATAGCAAACAGATCATCTTCATCTTCATCTTCCTCAAAAAGACTGGTTTTTGTAACAGCCTTGACCTGTTGGCCTTGAATGGTTCCCGAGTCTCTGAGTTCCCCTTTGGGTCTGCTATCAGGTGCTGACTTAGTCTCTGAATCAGTAATATTCCATTGGTCCTTAAAACATAAAACACACATTAAACCCGTAAACATAGCTTATTGGTATATCATACACACACCATCCAGTAGCTAATTTAGAAATGGAACATGGGAAGTAAAATAAAAATTGTCTGTTAAACTAAGTTACATTAAAATTTAAGAATATCACTGTTGAAGAAAGGCCATTTCTAAGAGTAGTCTTTGAGCTTAAAAGCAGACATCTGGGCTCTGTGATGGTACACACCTTCTCATGTCTTCCTCTGCCATTCCTGCCCCAATATTTCTCCCTGCTATAGTTTTATCCTATGTTAGGATGAGAGAAAATATCTATGTTACAGTATCAAAATAATTATAGCAAGAATAAGCAGGAAGAGAAATTTTGAAAAATGAAAACCTGTCAACTTTAGGGAAGAGTATTTTAAGTTTTAAAAATGCCAAAGCAAACCATAAAAAAAGTATTAAAAGCTCATATAACACATGTATGAAACAAGTCGCAAAGCAATGCTGCTAACCCTTTGACCATATCTCTAAAGGATTCTGGCCTTCAGGAAGAGTTAAAGGAAACTGTCTGGTGATGCTGACCCGGTGGGAGAAGGAACTCTGAAACAGTGGCTTGGGTGGTCTTTTGATCCTAGGAGTCTAGAACTCTGAAAAATCAAGTGGGATCCCCCAAACCAGTAGCAGGAGCAATAGAGCCTCAGGTCCCATATCACACCTTCTGAATCAGAATGTGCACGTCCCAGGGTGCTCAACTAATTCCTTCACACATGAGAGTTCGGGGTTCAGAACTGGCCTCCAAGCAGCCATGCTGAGGAATGACTGCAGAGCTTTAAAAATTCCAGTGAGAAGGGAGGCCATACAGGCTGCTCGTGCTCTTACAGGTCCCCAGGTGATCCCAAGGGAGAGCCAAGGTTGAGGGAGAGTCCCAGAATCCTAGTCATCTTTACTCGGTGTTTCTTTTGCACATCAGCTTCAGCTATGCTTCTGTTTTCCTGACACCACTATGAGGCTTAGCAGGAAGCAGCTCACCAGTATCTGACTGTTACTAACAAGGCAAAGGACAATGAGAAAAAGAAAATAAAGGACAATCCATCGTCAATTCACATATTCGAGCAGAAAGTATTATTTTAGTCATTTTAAGCTGCTTTCAAACAAATGTTAGTGCCAGACATGGTGGCACTTGGCAGGCAAAGGTAGGAGGACTGCTGTGAGTTCAAGGCCAGCCTGTAATTAGAGTGAGTTCCAGGTTAACCTGTCTAAAGTGAGCTACTACCTTGGAAAAAAACAAAACAGGGGCCAGAGAGATGGCTTAGTGGTTAAGGTGCTTGCCTGCAAAGCCTAAGGATTCAGGTTCAATTCCCCAGTACCCACGTGAGCCAGAAGCACAAGGTAGTGCATGCATGTGGTGTACCCATTCCCTCCATTTGTATATACCTCTTTCTCTCAAATAAACAAATAAAATTCTTTTTAAAAAAATCAAATAAAGACATTATCACAGCTACAACTGGTCTATCTACTTCATTCACTTCTAACTTACTTATGATAAACTGAAGAACAATTGCTACCCTACAGGTAGATATTTAATAGCTTTTCATGGTTTACAAATATATATATTTTATTTGTAAGCAAAGAGCAAAAGATAGTGAATGAGAAAGAAAGAATGGGTATGCCAGTGCCTCAAGCTCCTACAAACGAGCACCAGATGCATGTACTACTTTACGCATCTGGCTTTATGTGGGTCCTGAAGAACCAAACCCACACTGCCAGGCTTTCAAACAAGCACCTTCAACTACTGAGCCATCTCTCCAGTCCTGTCTTTCGCTTTTTAAGACAAGGTCTCATGTATCCCACGTTGGCTTCAAATTCACTATATAGTCATGACTGACCTTGAAACTCTGGTCTTCCTGCCTCCACCTCCTGAGTGTTGGGAAGACAGGTGTATGCCACCACACACAGCTTAAGTAGTGCTGGGGATTAAAGCCAGGCCTTTGTGCGTGGAAGGCAAGCACTCTAACAACTAAGCTACATCTCCAGCCCTTTGAATACCATTTACATCCCTGGCTCCTAGGAAGACCTTTAATGCTTAGGACATCACGTTTCATTATATTTGGCACTTCTCAATCTTATGTCGAAAGTCAAGTATAATTTCATTCCATCTAAAGTCTTCTGCCCACCTAAATAAATCTGAACAATGGCCTCTGTGTAGTCACCACCAATTTTGCTGATCTGTATCCAGAGAAAATAAAAAATGTTACGATCCTGCAGAAAAGGAGCTGAATTTGCACAGGCAAGCTCCCACCCTGTGTGACTCTAGTTCTATCTTAGTGACACACAGCCGTCTCAACAAGGTGATGTGCAGTGAATGGAACCCAAGACACACTGTCTTCAATGTACAGCACTCTGGCAATGGAGAAAATATGCAGCCAACTCCCTCTGACCTTCCCCTCACCTTATCACCAGAAGGATGACAGGATGGTCTGAGCCTCCACTCTGTGGCAGGTCAAAAGGACTTCCTTCCAAAGGTGTCCTTGACACCTGGAGGAAAGGTACGCCCAATTTTTGAAGACATGGAGAAGAGCCAGACCAGATCTTGCCAAATTCCCTCTAGCTTACTACTGCTAGATCACACCTCGTTAGTCCGGTCAAGTTTTCCCCAATTCTCCACTTTTACATCAGATAGCACAAAACACACACAGGCTCCTTAGCACCTAAAACATACCTTAAAGGTGTGTGCTTTTCCCTTGCTATCTTTTGTTACAGGACCGCAACCAAAAACCATTACAAAGGGGCCATTCTTACTCTTTCAACAGCATTTATGTCCAAATTAACACATTATACTAAATATCTTCAAGATACAATTATATAAATACCATCTTTTGGTGACTAATCTCCACTAACTATAAAAGTGGAAAGAAAAGATGTTAAAGAAAGCTCTAACTGAATTCTGACCAGGTGTCTCTCCCTTGTCTCCATGTAAATAAACCTCAACTCACCTCCTCGTCGCTGCTGAACAAGGCAGAAGCTTTCTTTCTGGGCTGCTCTGAGGATTTGGCTTTCTCTTGACTCTGCGGTTGTAGAGATGTCTGCTTCTTAGTAGCTGTAGCACCAAAAAGGTTATCCTAGAAGGAAAATGGCAGCAAAGTATATAAAGTTATCACAGCTTCATACACATAAACCAGAAAACGGACCAAAGAAGTCAGTCTCCAATGAGAAACAGAATATAACATTTCCAGGACAAACAAGCAAAAATTGAGGCGGGCTAAGACAGGGAATAGCTAGCCACCCGGGGCATTGCTTGGCCTGACCAGTAAACACACCCTTCTCCTAGCAACGTGTTGGGAACCAGGGACCCCAACCTGTACTGAACTCTACATGTAACCTACTTCACACATAAACTAACTTTCTCCCAACTTAGCAATCACTCTTCATGCTAATACCCACAGAAATATATCCTTAGACAGATCCAGGATTGGAATAGCAGGGTTTTACATGTGCAGGAAGGCAAACTGTGTCCTCTACGAGAACTTTTAGAGAGAAACCCTACCTATCATCTTGTATCTAAAAATAACTGGATGTACATACTAAAATCAGATACACCATGGGAAGGAACACATGCAGTAGAAAAGACATTATGTAACTGGTGGTTTGAGCTAGGTGCCCCCTTAAATTCATGTGTTCTGAATACTAAGACTCCTGCTGTGGCAGTTTGGGAGTTAGAACCTCCTAGAGGTGGTGTATTGTTGGGGTGGGTTTATGGGTGTTATAGCCAGCTTCCCCTTGCCTGCCAGCGTTTGGCACACTCTCCTGAGGCTATTGTCCACCTGATGTTGCCCAGGAAGAGATGTCCAGCCTCTGCTCATGCCATGTTTGCCCCTGCTATCATGGAGCTTCCCCGAGTCCATAAGCCAAAATAAACCCTTTTCTCCCATAAACTGCTTTTGGTCAAGTGCTTCGTGCCAGCAAGATGAAGTTAACAACAGCAGTAAAATTAGTACCAAGAAGGAAGGTTGTTGCTGCTAGAAACCTGGCTCTATGACTTTTGGCCTTTTGGAACTGACTTATGAGAGAAATGTGGAAGGATCTGAAACCTTTGTCTAAGAGATGCCTTGCAGTGCTATAGACAGAGCTTCATGGATTGTTCTGGTCAGAGTCGAAAGATCTGAATATGGTAAGAGCTGTGGACTGGGAGGTTTGGCTTATAAGGGGAAGAAAGAGCTTTGTTGGGACTGGTCTAGAAGCAGTTTGTCTAGAAGCTTGCTTCATTTTTGCCTCGCTGTGTCCTGACAACTTATGCAGGGCTGCATTGTGTGCAAACAGAAGAACATGGCACAGAAAGAAATGAAAGTTTCAGGCTGCAATCATGCCTGTTCCACTCCAGTTGTTCAGGAGATTATAACCATTTAGATTGGGCCAGCTATTCTGCACTGGGGCAGCAGGAAGAATGTGAACTCTGAAAGTAAGGGGCCTGAATGCTGAAGGAGTCTTCCTGCTTTTCAATGCTGGCTTTATTTCCCCCTGAATTAACAAGTTGGTAGCCCACCGAGTACTATCAGAATATAACAAATGCAGGAAAGACAGGGTCACTGGATTTGCAATGTGGTCTTATGTTCTGAAAATGGCCATGGGAAATATGAAGCAAGGTTGTGTGGAGGTCTGATGGAACCATGAGGACGAACCACAGGTTTCAGTGAAGACCTAATGAAATGCCAGGACTGTGAAAAAGCCACCACGGAGGGCTGCCAGCTTGGGATTCACTGTTCTCCCAGCTGTGAACAGACCAGATGGAAGGGTGGAATTGAAACTCCACACTCTGTCACTGGTTAATGTTCAACTTGGAGCTATGGAATTTGATGTTTGCCCTGTTTTTTGTTTTTTAATATTTATTTGACAGAGAAAGAGGCAGACAGAAAGACAATGGGTGTGCCAGGGTCTCCAGCCCTGCAGAAGTGCTCCAGAAGAATGCACCCCCTTGTGCATCTGTCTTATGTGGGTCCTGGGGAATCAAACCTAGGTCCTTTGGCTTTGCAGGAAGCGCCTTAACCACTAAGCCATCTCTCCGCCCCACTGTTTGTTTTTAAACTTGTACTGGTTCAATCTTCCTTTTCTATGGCCAATGCCATCTTTTGCAGTGTAAATGTTTATTCTGTGCCCGTAGGTTCTTGTGTGTGTGGGGTTGGTATTATAGCTTAAGAAACCTTGGACTATGGGGATATTTAACAGTATTAGGATTGATTAAAAACTATGAGGACATTTAAAGTTGGACTGAAGGCACTGCATTTTACATCATGGATGGTTGTGAGACTATGGGGGCCAAGGGTAGAATGTGATGGCTTGAATTAGTTGTCTCCCATAAACTATTGTGTTCTGCATGCTTGGTGCCCAGCTGGTGAAAATTTAGGAATTGGAGCCTCCTGGAAGCAGTGCATTATTGGGGGAGGGCTTATAGCCAGCTTCCCCTTGCCTTTGTTTGGCACACTCTCCTGCTGCTGTTGTCCACCTGATGTTGGCCAGGAGGTGATGCCCACCCCCTGCTCAGACCACATTTTCTCCTGCCATCATGGAGAGCTTCCCCTCTAGTCTGTAAGCCAAATAAACTCTCCTCCCATAAGTTGATTTTGGGCAAGTGCTTTGTGCTAGCAACTAACCACAAAAATAACCCAAACGTGTTAGTCAAACCATAAGACCACCCTTATGCCCCTAGCACCCTTTCCAGCCATCACTAAAAATCCTGTAAGAGAAGTCCCAGCCATTTTCTGCTGCCCTTTAATGCTATTCACTGGAGTGGCCTACTGCCCTTTGGCAGTGTATTTAAATCTTAAACCAGGCGCAGTGGCACAGTCCTTTAATCCCAGCACTTGGGACAGATGTTAGAGGATTGCTGTGAGTTTGCGGTCAGCCTGGGACTACAGAGTGAGTTACAGGTCTGTCTCGGCTAGAGTGAAACCCTACCTTGGGGGAAAAAAAGCCAACAACCTCTCATGTGCCTACTTTCATAAAATGAGAATAAAAGTACCAGAGGGCCCAAGATGAGTAATGTGGAAAGACTTAACAATGCAGAGGACAGCAGCAGTGGGTCGTCCTGAACAAAGGACAGTGGGGAGGGTCTTCAAGGAGAGTGGTCAGGTGGAAAAGACCACAAGCATAACGAGCTCACCAGCCACAGTGCAAGGATGTGCACTGGGCATTTGTTTTAGCTGCCACAATGACCCTATTGACCTGTAAGCCACAGGACACTGAAGATGTTCGGCTACTTGTACGAGGTCTGACTTTGCAGTGACGTAGCTGAGTCTGAGGCCACAGCCTATGTGCTTCTTAGTCATGGCGCAGCACTGAGTGTTCAAGTTTGGTTTCTTTTCTCTCTCATTCTTTGGCTCCCTGGCCATCAAAGTTAGGAGGGAAAGGCAAGATCAGGGCATAGCTACGTCCTCTTTTCTCCCCTATTTTGTCAAAGACATTCTTCCAGATCTTTGTGTATAACAGTGTTTTTTAAAAAGCATTCTTCAAAGGCAGTTTAAGAAATGAAATCTATTTGGCTTTCTGTAGTAACTGGGTCAAGAGTTAAATGTCCTCATTGGTGGGAAAATCTGAGTCAGAAAAATGAAACCAGACATTGGTAGTCTAGTGGCTTCTCTATTCCCCTCTGGGCATACAGCGACATCAACAACAGCTTTGTACTGACCTAAGAGGTACTTATCAGGTGCTGCTTACCTCTTCATCTTCATCACTGAAAAGGGAGACCGACGCAGGGAGTTTACTGGGCAGAAGTGAAGCACTTTTTGGCTTACTCACATTCTGAGAAAACAAATCCTGCTGGATCAAAAGTGAAGCTGCTGGTTAGCAGGGTGTATCAGTTGTTAAAATATCTGCTCAGTAGAAAACGCTAGACCAGGACATGATGACTACATGCCTGTGGGTTTCTCCCATCAGTGGAGGAAGGTGGTTAGGACAGAGCAGGCAAAGGGCCCTCAGAGCCTACCCTTGGTGTGCCCAGCACAAGGTCTGGAATGGGGGAGGAGGAGGAGACAGCCATGGGAGTCCAGCTTGTCTCAGGAGCCTTGAGGGAAACCAGACTTCCACCTAAAGGATGGAAGGCAGGAGGCCATTTTCCAGTCAGTCCTACCATTCTTAAAACAAAAGAAACAGGAATTCCGTTGTGTCTGAAGAAGCACACATATTCCATCATGGAATCAGGCTTCGTGATTGCTTTATTATTAATGCTCTCTGCTCTAAGAATACATTATTTCCTTTAAATATAAATCAAAGTCCAATGTCTGTGCTGGGAAAATAGCTCAGTGGTCAAACACTTGCCTAGAAATATTTGCTATTCTTCTAGAACAGTAACTATGGAATAATGCAACCCAGGGAAAGATCTGCAAGACTTTTAGCTATGTTCAAAATGTCATGAAATGTCAGACTGCAAAGAAAGGTTTGCCATCCGAGCCATGTGAACTAGAGATATAAAACAGGACAACTCATCCTTTGGGAAAGGGAACTTCAATACAGAGCCAGACAATTAATAAGACAAGATCATATTTAATAAGACCTCTTTGGGTTTTTTATTACATCATCATTGTCTATTCCTCAGATACACATCTAAAAGTTTACTGAGCTAGAAGAGCAGTTTTCATTTGACTCCACACAATCCCCAGGCTTATTTAAGAGGCTACATGGGGAGCCCATGCCTTCCTACACTTTATACCCTGACATAATAACTCTGCTGGTTTAAGAAAGCCAAAGTAATGCAAACCAAAGAAGAAAATATCTACAATGCAATTTGGGGCCTTTCTTGGTTTGGGGGGAAGGAAGCGAAGACATTTCTATTACCTTAAACATGTTCCCTCCAAGACTCACCAAAGCAGGCTTGTGCAGTTGGGACACAGACAACCACATTTCTATTACCTTAAACATGTTCCCTCCAAGACTCACCAAAGCAGGCTTGTGCACTTGGGACACAGACAACCACATTTCTATTACCGTAAACATGTTCCCTCCAAAGACTCACCAAAGCAGGCTTGTGCACTTGGGACACAGACAACCACATTTCTATTACCTTAAACATGTTCCCTCCAAGACTCACCAAAGCAGGCTTGTGCACTTGAGACACAGACAACCACATTTCTATTACCTTAAACATGTTCCCTCCAAGACTCACCAAAGCAGGCTTGTGCACTTGGGACACAGACAAGAGTGCTGATCCAAAGCTTTATTTCCTAGACTACCTGGTGTTTAGTTCTCCTTAACAATCACAATGACATCCAATTAAGATCACTCTGTGATGAGGCACACGGGCAGAGCCTTTGGTGATGGTTTTAAAACAAGCCTCCAGTTCATTATACTTCTACCACCAAGGGGCGAAGTTTATGCCTCCAGTACCTAATCCTAGGTGGGTCACCGTGACTGTCTCAATCAATAGATGCCAAAGGAACAGCACTACTCCCAAGGCTGGGTTACAAAATTGACATGACACGCTCAGGAGTTTCACATGGAGCCCTAAGTCCCCAGTAGGTCCAGCTTCTCTGAAGCTGCCATGCTTCGAGAAGTCAGATGCTTGAGTCTTGCCACCTAAGCACCAGATGTGTGACATGATTCTCATCCCATCTACCTTCAGCCTTGAGAGACCCTCCATGACAACTGCCTGGCTGAGCTCATCCAGACTTCAGAGCTGTAGGAGACAATAAAACTGTTGGTGTTTCAAACCACTCAAGTTTGGAATGACTTGCTTCGTAAGGGCACATAACCAGAATTCCAGGTAAAAAATCCAGGTGAAATCACTCACAGTGGGTTTTTCATATGCTCAACAATGCGAGTAACAGCAAATTCCAATCACTTAGGGATAAAGTTTCAGAGATGGGACAGGGAAGCATCCTTGCCCTGTGGAACTTAACTTAATCGGGGCAAAGACAATGAAGAACACTGCACAGAAAGCAAGAGCCAGTGCAGGACCCCATATGCAGGTGCACTGGACAACGAGGCCCAGCAACCTCAGTGGGGAAAAAACTGGGAGCATGAAGATAACAAAAAGAACGGGGCCTAGCATGCCGTGCCTTTGCAATCCAGAGTCTGGCTTACTTTAGCTAATTCCTTCATCTACATATGGGCCTTCAATGAAATGCAGTCCTCCAAGGTGTTTTGACAACAGTAAGCAGAACCACTAAGACTTTCATGTTCATCCTGGTTGTGAGACTACCCATTACACCTTAACCCCAATGCCACCATTTCTTCAGACTTCATGTACACATGTGCTAAGTCCACGTTTTTTTTGTGTGTGTAAGGGACTTACTGCTTCATATCACATTTTCATACAGACCTCTGATCCTGTGCTCTAAAAGGCTAGCCCTAAAACTAGTTCTGACAGGACTAACCCTGAGGGAGGCAGAAAAAGCAATGAAGCTTCTGAGAACCTAAGAAACCAGAACCACCCACAACCTGTCACTGGTCATGAAAGACGAAGGCTGTGCTGAAGACACATCACAAAAAAGACGCCCACCAGTCAGGGAGGCGATCAACACAGGAAGCGGCAGGTTGATTTCCACTCTCATGTAAGCACCTCATCACACTGTGCGCCAACAAAGAGCCTACTTGAGCATCCTGGAGACAGAGCGTTTCCTTCCCAGGTAAAACAGCAGGTTCAAACTCAAAAGGAGAAAGTACTGTGTGCACACTGCTCCTTAAAATCCATGTGCTGAGGAAGTACTGTGTGCACACTACTCCTTAAAATCCATGTGCTGAGGAAGTACTGTGTGCACACTGCTCCTTAAAATCCATGTGCTGAGGAAGTACTGTGTGTACACTGCTCCTTAAAATCCATGTGCTGAGGAAGTACTGTGTGTACACTGCTCCTTAAAATCCATGTGCTGAGGAAGTACTGTGTGCACACTAATTTTTACAATCCATGTGCTGAGGAAGTACTATGTGCACACTAATTTTTAAAATCTATGCGCTGAGGAAGTACTGTGTGCACACTAATTTTTAAAATCCATGTGCTGAGGAAGTACTGTGTGCACACTAATTTTTAAAATCTATGCGCTGAAAATCTATGGAAGTACTGTGTGCACACTAATTTTTAAAATCCATGTGCTGAGGAAGTACTGTGTGCACACTGCTTCTTAAAATCCATGTGCTGAGGAAGTACTGTGTGCACACTAATTTTTACAATCCATGTGCTGAGGAAGTACTGTGTGCACACTGCTCCTTAAAATCCATGTGCTGAGGAAGTACTGTGTGCACACTAATTTTTAAAATCTATGTGCTGAGGAAGTACTATGTGCACACTAATTTTTACAATCCATGTGCTGAGGAAGTACTATGTGCACACTAATTTTTAAAATCTATGCGCTGAGGAAGTACTGTGTGCACACTAATTTTTAAAATCTATGCGCTGAGGAAGTACTGTGTGCACACTAATTTTTAAAATCTATGCGCTGAGGAAGTACTGTGTGCACACTAATTTTTAAAATCCATGTGCTGAGGAAGTACTGTGTGCACACTAATTTTTAAAATCTATGCGCTGAGGAAGTACTGTGTGCACACTAATTTTTACAATCCATGTGCTGAGGAAGTACTATGTGCACACTAATTTTTAAAATTCATGTGCTGAGGAAGTACTGTGTGCACACTAATTTTTAAAATCTATGCGCTGAGGAAGTACTATGTGCACACTAATTTTTACAATCCATGTGCTGAGGAAGTATTGTGTGCACACTAATTTTTAAAATTCATGTGCTGAGGAAGTACTGTGTGCACACTAATTTTTAAAATCTATGCGCTGAGGAAGTACTGTGTGCACACTAATTTTTAAAATCTATGCGCTGAGGAAGTACTGTGTGCACACTAATTTTTAAAATCTATGTGCTGAGGAAGTACTATGTGCACACTAATTTTTAAAATCCATGTGCTGAGGAAGTACTATGTGTACACTAATTTTTACAATCCATGTGCTGAGGAAGTACTGTGTGCACACTAATTTTTAAAATCCATGTGCTGAGGAAGTACTATGTGCACACTAATTTTTAAAATCCATGTGCTGAGGAAGTACTGTGTGTACACTAATTTTTAAAATCCATGTGCTGAGGAAGTACTGTGTGCACACTAATTTTTAAAATCCATGTGCTGAGGAAGTACTGTGTGCACACTGCTCCTTAAAATCCATGTGCTGAGGAAGTACTGTGTGCACACTAATTTTTAAAATCCATGTGCTGAGGAAGTACTGTGTGCACACTAATTTTTAAAATCCATGTGCTGAGGAAGTACTGTGTGCACACTAATTTTTAAAATCCATGTGCTGAGGAAGTACTATGTGCACACTAATTTTTACAATCCATGTGCTGAGGAAGTATTGTGTGCACACTAATTTTTAAAATCTATGTGCTGAGGAAGTACTGTGTGCACACTGCTCCTTAAAATCCATGTGCTGAGGAAATACTGTGCACACTAATTTTTAAAATCTATGTATCGAGGAAGTACTGTGTACACACTGCTTTTTAAAAATCCATGTATCGAGAAGGCTTTTTGGTTTGTGTAAGGTGTTTTTGTTTGTTTGTTTTATTTTTTTGCTTGCAGCAACAGGCCTCATACATGTTTAGGAAAGCACTAAATTATATCTCCAACCCAAGAGATTATTTTCAGAGAGAAAACAGAATAGAACTATGTAAGAAAGTCTTATAACTCTGCTGAGAAAAAGTGAAATCAGAAATATTTATGAATGCTGCATCTATAGATAATCCAGAACTCAGAAAAATAATTCCTTACCTCAGAGTCTTCCTCATCTGAAAATAAACCTTTTTGAGTTTTTGTTTCCGACAAGAGCTGGATATTTTTGCTGGAAGGTAAGGTAATCTAGTTGGAGACAAAAAAAAAAAAAAGAAAAAAGAAAAAAAGAAAGGTGATGATTAGTAAGTAAGATGCCTAGAAATGAGTTCAGTCGTTCATTCAGAATATGTCCCGAGTTTCTGCTATGAGATGGCACCAAGCCAAGTTCCAGAAGATTAAAGATGCCCTGGACCTCAGTTCACACAAAGAATTAATATAATAGGAGAAGTACACTGACAAAGATTTCAAAAACTGGCATAAGCTAGGCAAGATGGAAGATAAAGTCCCTTTAGAAAGTAAAGTCTGGCCAAGGAGGTCCTGGTAGCCTCCAAAACATTAAAGGATTTTGCCAAAGCCCTTGGTTTCCCTTGAGAAACAGATAGTAAGACCCTATTGCTGAAGACATCTCTTGCCTGAGAGGCAAGGCCACTGAGAAAGCAAGCTGGTGCAGAGCAGAAAACCTTCTCCCTGTAGACCAGCCAACTGAAAGCTGGAAAAACCTGCACTGCATGCAGCCGTATGGGAGACAGAAGTCATCAGCAGTGAAAACAGTGGACGCTGAATATTCAAGTTTGGCCAGACAGGCCCAATGATTGAACAGGTGCAACAGTGGCATGTCTACTCTTGGGGTAACCAACTGCTCCATAATTGGACTGAAGGCCCTCTCTACAGGAGGGAATACATGCCTGGTACTGAAAAACCTAAGCAAAAGTCTATGGCAGGTGAGGTCATGAGCCTTAAGGGTATAAAGCCTGCTCTTGTCTGACTAAATGTATATATTATTCCCACCAAGCTGCCCTGAAAATACTACATTTCATGTTCATATTCACATATTAATGCTATTCTCACTTCTGGTTAGAGAAGCTTCTCTTTTCAGATGGCGATGACCACTGGGATGACCCAAAAGGCAACATAGTGCTGAGAAGAAGGGATGGAGGAGTGCCCAGCACTGAAACATCTCTGTCACACCCTCCAAGGCTCAGGGACCATTGCGGAAGAGGGGGCGGATAGAATGGAAGAGCCAAAAGAAGGGTATGACCCCTTACAATGCAACTGCCCAGACAGAAATTGGCCTCAATATCCATGACCTTGCAGTGCCTAGCAATACCATCGCAAGACCCTCAAAACAGAAGAAAAAGATGATGACATCAAATTAAAAGAGAGACTAATGGAGAGAGGGAGGGGATATGATGGAGAGTGGACCTCTAAAGTGGAATGGGGGAAGGGGAGGGAAATATCAGGTGGTTTTTTTGTATGTGAGTATAAAAGTTGTCAATAAAAAAATAATAATTAAAATAAATAAATAAATAAATAAATAAATAAATAAATAAATAAAGTCCTCAGACTGGACAAGCCCTGGGCACAGTGAGATAGTACAAACGGGGTTCCAGGTAGATGGAACGACATGCGAAGAGAAAAGCAAGATAAAAGACAGGGTGCATCTGGTTTGCCAGGAGCAGGAGCAAATGCCTGTGTCACACAGGGTACAAAGGGGACAAGTGCCAGTAGACACACACAGCAGAGCAGGCTGTCCAATGGACCTACCTGGCTCTGAATGCTGGCACTCGGGCAGTTGTGGTAAGAGTGTGACACAGTGGACATGCTGTACAAATGCTGACAAGCTGGGTGTGGCAGTGCACATCTGTGATCCCAGCACTGAGGGGCCAGAGCAGGGGGTGGGAGGCAGAGAGATCAGCTAAAGATCAAGGCCAGCCTGGTCTACACAGTGAGACTGGTGTACAAACTGTTAAGGACTGATGGGGACACGGGCCACTTGCCGAACAGGTCAATTTGAGCATCATCATCATCATAATGGACTGTAATACGCTGAATAAAGACTCTATGTCCCCAAAATGGGTATGATGGTATATGGGGAGACTGAGGAAGGAGGACTGCAAGATCAAGGCAGGCTTCTACTATATAGTGAGACTGTCTTAGAAGCAAAGGAGAAAGACTCCATGTTTCCATAGCAGTATTAAAACAAGAGGAAAATAACAGCAGAAAAGCTATAGAATTTGAAGACATTCTTTCTATCATGATAGCTGGTTTAGGGAAGGATCATCAGTGAATGTTAAAGCACACAGTACAAAAGGCCAGCAGAAAGCAGGATGCTCTGAGTGCCAGTGTCTTGTGTATAGTAAGACTGGGCACTGGGCTGGAGAGATGGCTTAGCAGTTAAGGTGCTTGCCTGCAAAGCCTAAAGACCCCGGTTCGATTCTCCAGGTCCCACATAAGCCAGATGCACATGGTGGTGCATGCATCTGGAGTTCGTTCGCAGTAATTAGAGGCCCTGGCATGTCCACTCTCACTCTCTCTGTCTCTAATAAATAAGCAAATAAAAATAAAATCTTTAAAAAAAAAAAAAAAAAAACTGGGCACTTTACCAATGTAGCTGCATGGGGAGCACAATTTTAACCAAGGCAACCAAACTGTCACCAGAGCAGGGAGCTTAGACACAGAAGGGAGCACATATTGTCTGCCTATATTCTTATCAAAAATGCTTAATCTATCTATATCTAATTATAGGAAAATAATGAGGAAAATTCACAGTGGGTTACTTTCTATAAGGTAACTAGCTGGCAAGAGAAAGCAAAACAAAACCTAAGGTTTTTTTTTTTTTTTTTTTTTAACATTAAAAGCCCAAAGAAACAGGACAACCAAGTGCAATGAAGAAACACTGCTGGATCCTGGATTTCTTTAAATGCAAATAAAAATGTTATATAGGATTATGTGTGGGACAAGAGAAAAAATAGGGTACAGGCTATATATGAAATTTTACATCAGTACTACATTGGTTGAGTTTACAAAGATATTTTGGGACAAATTAGAGCAATCTGAATGTGGACTGGCCAGTCCATTCTTATACAGAATTATGGCCAATCTCCTAAGTATTGATAGTGGCAACTGGAAAGACATGAAGCACTTTCCCAAGAGATGCTTCAAGAGACGCACATTCGAGGGTAAAATATCATAAACTACAATAGTTCAGAAAATAGTATGTTTGCATAAAGGTTCAGATACATGAAACATTTCAGAAAATCCTGACTCTATCTGCGTCTGGCTGCCAGGTATTAGGGAGGGGGTATCATGCATTCTTCTTTCAGTTGTCTGCTTGAGGATCTCAATGTAAACATGAAGCTACGCTTCCCTCCGAGCTCCAGACAGGTAACAAGATGCCCAGATTACCACTACTTCCGTCACTCCGCTCTCCTGCTCACCAATTTCTCTGCCCTTGTCCTGTTCTCATCTGTCTGGTCCATGGCAGATCCTGGCAGAGCTGTCACTTGTTCTTGGAACAGATCTCCTTCCTCCTCATCAAAGATCGAGGCTGTGGGCTTCACTTTGACTTTATCTTTAAAAAAAAAAAACGAAGAAGAAGTTATGCCAAGGCCAAGACTAAAAAGTTCCTAAAATCTACATATTTTTCTCTCTCAAAGATAAACTTAATTATTTAGAAAGGAATACAAACTAAGTAGAGCTATACTTTTCCTTTACTATTTTTCCTTTAAAAAATTTATTTATGTATGCATTTAGAGAGAGAGAAAGAAAAAGAGAGAAAGAAAGAGGCAGGTGAGAGAGAATGAGTGCCCCAGGGTATCTAGCCATTACAAACAAACTCCAGACGTATGTGCCACCTTGTGCATCTGGCTTTAAGTGGGTCCTGGGGCATTGAACCTGGGTCATCAGGCTTGCAGGCAAGTATCTAAACCGCTAAGCCATCTCTCCAGCCCAGTATTCCCACCCTCCATCTGTTTTTTGTTGTTGTTGTTGTTGTTGGTTTTTCAAGGTAGGGTCTCACTCTAGCCCAGGCTGACCTGGAATTCACTATGTAGTTTCAGGGTGGCTTCAAACTCATGATGATCCTTCTACTTCTGCCTCCCAAGTGCTGGGATTAAAAGCGTGCACCACCACGCCCAGCTTCCCTTTTTTCCTACAATGCTAAGAGAAGGAAGACTGAACCCAGGGCCTAGTACATGCTAGCTAAGTGTTCTGCCACTGAGCTACACTCCTGGCTCCAGTGCTCTGGCCCTCTAGTCTTAGAACCCAACCACAGCTCCAATGAAGGAAGAGAGTTGAACCTCATGTGACTGACACACTTCCCAAGCAGCAGCATGCTATGCTCATAGGAGCTAGCTAAGACTGGCTTAAAAAGAAAAACCCATAGAAATAAGTTCATTTAAAACAGCCACAAAGGACTGGAGACATGGCTTAGCAGTTAAGGCACTTGCCTGCAAAGCCTAAGGACCCATGTTCGACTCTCCAGGTTCTACCTAAGCCACACAAGATGATGCAAGCACGCAAGGTGGCGCACACATCTGGAGTTTGACTTCAGTGCCTGGAGGCCCTGGTGTGCCAATTCTCTCTCTTCACCGTCCCCATAAAAAGAAATTACAAAAAAAAATTCCACCAAGTCAAACATTCTAAGAGTGAGATGTGAAGGCTGACTCCTGCTTAAAAACAAACCAAAGCCCAGTGTGGTGGTGGATATTTGGAGGCAATGGTAGGAAGACGACAGTGAGTTGAAGGCCAGCCTGGGCTACAATGAGTTCCAGGTCAACCTGGGCTACGAGACCCTACTTGGAAAAAACAAAAAACAAAACTAACAAACAACAACAAAAACAACAAGCGGGGTTGGAACATGACTCAGTAGAAAAAGTTCTCGCCACATGCAAGTGAAGACCACAAAGGTTCAGATTCAATCTTAGCATCCATGTAAATGCCAGGTGGAGTGGCAGCCTGACCATAATCCCCGTACTTGTGAGGATGAAGCAATCTAGCTGGCTCAAATGAGAGACCCTGACTCGTAAACAAGGTGGAGAGCAAGCAAGGAAGACACCTGACCTCAGCCTCTGGCCGGTAGGTGAACTTGCATACATGTATGCCCATATGCACATGAATATGCACATACACGCACACATGCATGCCACACACAAATCCATCAAAAAACTTCAAACCACACAGAATCAGATAAAAGCAAATAATGGCCCCCCTCATAGCTCCAGCTGCTCACCTAAGCAAGAAAGATAGGAGGAAAATTTTGGTACACATTTCCCCCAAGTTCATGTGTGCACTTCAATTCTTCATTAAGTAAGCCCATTAATTAAAGACAATCTGAACAAGTACCCTGCCATTGTGTTTTCTGATTTCTGTATAATGTAGCCAGAAGTCTTCCCATCTGTTGTATGTTTATGTGTATGTACATGGCATATATATGAACACATACAGGACCACATGCAGTGCAACCCCAGCCTTGTTAAACAACAAAAGCAGGCCTGGAGGAATGGCTGAGCATTAAAGTGTTTACCTGCAAAGCCAAAGGACCCTGGTTCAATTCACCAGGACACATGTAAGCCAGATGCACAAGGTGGCGCATGCATCTGGAGTTCATTTGCAGTGGCTGGAGGCCACTGGCATGCCCATTCTCTCTGTCTGTCTGTCTGTCTGTCTGTTGCTCTCTCTCTTTCTCTCTCTCTGACTCTCTTAAATAAATAAAGCTTTAAAAAAAAAAGAATAAGAGCAGTATGTGAACATACATGTGCATGTACACAAATATATACATGATACACACTGATAGCTAACTACAGAAGAGAGGTCTGGAATGCTGCGTGATAGGGTTTCCTTGGAGAACAAAAAACAGGACTGGACGAAGGAGGTGAGGAGAGGGTCAAGAGAATCTCTCTCTCTGTGTGTGTGTGTGTGTGTGTGTGTGTGTGTGTGTGTGTGTGTGTAGACTAAAGGACAACCTCAGTGTCATTTCTAAGGAATGCCGTCTGTGTCTCACTGGCCTAGAGCCTGCTCATTAGGTAAGACTGCTGGCTGGCCAAGGCGCCCCAGGGATTCACCTGTCTTCACCTCCCCAGTGAGAGGATCACAAGAGCACACTACTTTACATGGGCTGAGGATCAAACACAGGCAAGTGTGTCAGCAACCGAGCTATTTCCCCAGCCCCAACCTCATTCTTTTTGACAGCTTTACAAAACTCTACTGAATGGTAACACCACACATAGCCTATTCATGAATATCTGGGTGGCTTCCAGCTTTGTGTTCCTAGAAGCATTGCTGAACTGAATGAGGCGTGGATCAGTGCATGAGGCACAGAGTCCAAGTTCCAGAGATGTCTGTCAGGATGTCACTACACGACAGCCTTTCAAGGCCGAAAAGGGCACTACTCGTCTCTCACTGCCATTTCAGTCTCCAGAAGTGAGCCCATTGTGCGTTTCCCCATAGTCTTCCTAAAATGACTGGGCTACCGCTTTCCCCCCAGTTCTACTTCTATTCCTGCTCTCTACAGCTAACTCTGGCAGTCTGCTGAGACACATTATGTTTCCATCCATCCCTGATGCAGCCTCTCCTTTACCAAGTAGCTGAAAATTGTCTGCACCTTATGGATCCACCCTCTTTTCTGAAAGAACATCCAATGAATGCAGTCTTGCTTCCCCAAACGTGACCTACAGAGCTGGTTCTGTGACCAATGTGAACTTGTTAGAAATGCAGACTTTCCAGCCCAACCCTACACCCATCTAGTCAGAATCTTCATTCTGATTAAAAACACTTTTGGAGACACATCCAAACATTAAAGAAAAACGGCTTACAGGAGACTTCATGAACACACACTTCCATCAGAGAGAAGGAGAGCACTGAAGGAGACAAGAAGATGAGATGCTGTCGTGGGAAGTGAGCTCAAAGACACCCAAGCAGACAGAAAGAGGCTGGGAACTGAGCCCCTGGCATGAAACATTCCGCTCATCTAATCACTGCTAGAAGAAAGGATGACAAGAACTTTATAATGTCAATGCCAAAACTTTTTGAAAAAAATACCAGGTCTCTATAAGACAATCTTAGTCTTCAAGCAGAAAAGACTTGACCACTAAACAGAACTGTCCAGGTCACAGCACTACTTAAGTGCAGATTAAGCGGTGACAGGACCAAGAGACACAGAACGTGAGGCGCTATGTTCCTAGCTATGTGCTGTGTTCTCGGAATCGGAGCCTGGAGCAGGTACCGGTCTTGGGAGGTTTGCTAGAAGGGGCCACAAAAAAGTCGTCGTCGTCATCATCATCATCGAAGAGGCCAGAAGGAGTTGGCAGGTGTGGGCTTTTCCCTGGAGTGGGCTGCTCTTGTTTCTGGGGCTCCTTTAGTGATAGGGCAGCAGTGACCCCAAACACATCAGTGTCTCCTGTGGATGGAAAGACAAGACCGTCAAAGCCAAGAGCCAGGGTGCTCTCGGGACTGCACAATACACAGTACCACTAGCTGAGACCCTTCAGCTTCAGCTCACCCACAGAACAGAACACACTCATGGGTCAGACAGCCCTGTGTGTCAGTGCTACAGAAACGGTCCTCAATGCACAGTCACCTGATCACACTCACAGGTCAGACAACCCTGTGTGTCAGTGCTACAGAAACGGTCCTCAATGCACAGTCACCTGATCACACTCACGGGTCAGACAACCCTGTGTGTCAGTGCTACAGAAACGGTCCTCAATGCACAGTCACCTGATCACACTCACGGGTCAGACAGCCCTGTGTGTCAGTGCTACAGAAACGGTCCTCAATGCAGAGTCACCTGATCACACTCACGGGTCAGACAACCCTGTGTGTCAGTGCTACAGAAACAGTCCTCAATGCAGAGTCACCTGATCACACTCACGGGTCAGACAACCCTGTGTGTCAGTGCTACAGAAACGGTCCTCAATGCAGAGTCACCTGATCACACTCACGGGTCAGACAACCCTGTGTGTCAGTGCTCAGAAATGGTCCTCAATGCAGAGTCACCTGATCACACTCACGGGTCAGACAGCCCTGTGTGTCAGTGCTACAGAAATGGTCCTCAATGCAGTCACCTGATCACACTCACGGGTCAGACAGCCCTGTGTGTCAGTGCTACAGAAACGGTCCTCAATGCAGAGTCACCTGATCACACTCACGGGTCAGACAACCCTGTGTGTCAGTGCTACAGAAACGGTCCTCAATGCAGAGTCACCTGATCACACTCACGGGTCAGACAACCCTGTGTGTCAGTGCTACAGAAACGGTCCTCAATGCAGAGTCACCTGATCACACTCACGGGTCAGACAACCCTGTGTGTCAGTGCTCAGAAATGGTCCTCAATGCAGAGTCACCTGATCACACTCACGGGTCAGACAACCCTGTGTGTCAGTGCTACAGAAACGAACTCAATGCAGAGTCACCTGATCTCAATGCAGAGTCACCTGATCACACTCACGGGTCAGACAACCCTGTGTGTCAGTGCTCAGAAATGGTCCTCAATGCAGAGTCACCTGATCACACTCACGGGTCAGACAGCCCTGTGTGTCAGTGCTACAGAAATGGTCCTCAATGCAGTCACCTGATCACACTCACGGGTCAGACCGCCCTGTGTGTCAGTGCTACAGAAATGGTCCTCAATGCAGTCACCTGATCACACTCATGGGTCAGACAGCCCTGTGTGTCAGTGCTACAGAAACGGTCCTCAATGCACAGTCACCTGATCACACTCACGGGTCAGACCGCCCTGTGTGTCAGTGCTACAGAAATGGTCCTCAATGCACAGTCACCTGATCACACTCACAAGAAATCCCAAAGCCTCTGATTCCTCCCTGCCTTCCTCTCTCCATATCCTCTTCCTCTCCCCACCCTCCCTCTTTCACTGTGCTGGGCAGGTAACCAGGGCCTTGCACGTTAGGCAAGAGCTCCAACACAGAGCCCTATGCCCTGCACCAAAGCCACTGTTCTAAAAGATGACGAGCTAACATCAGTAAAGGAGCTCTTGAGCTGCCCAATGCCCTCTGCAGCTCCCGAGGACCTCCCACTCCCCCACCAGTCCTTGTCTGACGAAATGAAACTCATACAGTTTTAAAGAAACAAACCCTCTATTACCTAGAAATACAGAAACAGCTCCTGCTGGAATTTTCTTTCCAGGTTTGGAAGATGAAGACTCTAGAATATAGGGAAATAAGGGGTAATTATTTTGCCCAAAAAAAGCATCTTTCTTTGATAAGTTGAGCTCTTCACCAAGCACAGTGGCTCAGGCCTACTATCACTGCACTTGAGAAACTGAGACAGGAAGACTGCTCTAAGTTCAAAGGCAGCCCAAGACCACATGGTGAGCACCAGGCAACCAGCACTACATGTTAAGACCCTGTCTCAAAACTAATAAACCCACCTTTTCTGAAGAATATACAATATGACACGTCCTAAGATATTTCTTAAAAAGTAAATTTTCCTTAAATAAGCCAATTAAAAAATTTCAAGTTTTTCTATTTTTACTGATGCCTACAGTTTCCAGAAGCTTTTCCTTCAAATTAACAGTCTAAAGCTGTGACTCGCTATGGTCACACAGCAGCAACAGGGGTGAATGGGGGAGCAAGCAGGCACCCTCGAAAGTGTTCTGACTCTACCCAGTCCAGCTTCGTGAGGTGAACTGAAGGGATAGCAAAGCCTGAGGAGGAGCTACACAGACCATGAAGACAACGGAAGCGAGGAGGAAGCAAAGCAAGCAAGTCACCAGCGGCAGAGCAGGGAGCAGACACCAGGGGACGGACAGGGAGCCAACAGCACACAAGCATGACAATGGCCCACCTCTGACAACGGGAGCATGGCAGGCTGTCACTACAATGGACTCCCAATTCCTACGGACGCCCTCAAATCTTACGGAAAAGTTGTAGATTTTTTATAGAAGTATTTTGTGCTTTTAAAGAATTCCTATAGACAATTCTGACAGATGCCAACTTGGAGAATGACTGAGCACCAACTGGCATGCAGAACATTCGCAAGGTTTCTTTGAATTAAATTCAAGCTAAACCCATCTTCAATGAGACTATCAAGCACTTTCCCTGTTTGACATCCTTAGGATCTTTCTCCTAAGAAAGAGCAAAATGTGATGTAAGCTTGCACATGGGACTGCTGTTCAGCCCTGAGCCAGGACCTGGCAAAGATGCCTACTGTTGACAGTTACAAGGCAATGCACCTTTCAGCCTGACAATGGCTTTGGGGGTTCTGTCTCCCAGTGGAGCCTCCAAGGAAGAAAGGAGTGGGCCCCAATCTCAACAACCTACCTGGACCAACAGTGCCTTGTGCTTGGCGGTACTGGGGAGCTTCCCTGAAGAGGTCACTCTGGGTGTGGTAAGACATACAAAAGGAATTTTAACAATGAAGAGGGAAAGACTTGCATTTGAAGATTTCTGAGAAGTACCCTATCGTTTAAAGCTACATATTTACTGTTCTGCCAGAAAATCAGTTGCAAGTGCAGACTTAGCAAAATGGAATTTCACCTCATATAAACCTTTGCAGGAATTAAACACAGAGACAGAACAAGACAATATACCAGGGAAGTCATCCATCTTTAATACTCTCATGGCCTGGCTGCTAATGAACAGTATCAGGAGAGAGCAGTTCTCACTCTGTGACTGAGTTAAACGTGTCCCCACAAAGGAAAGAAGTGACTGTTACAAGAAGCTACTTTTCTCTAAGAAAACATTTATTTCTTCCTTAAAACTGATGACATAGCCAGTCGTGGTGGTGCACACCTTTAATCCCAGCACTCAGGAGGCAGAGGTAGGAGGATCACTGTGAGTTCGAGGCCACCCTGAGACTACACAGTGAATTCCAGGTCAGCCTGGGCTAGAGTGAGACCCTACCTCAAAATCCCCAACCCCGCCCCCCGCAAAAAAATGATGACAGATACAGAGAGCACCTCCAACTCACCTCTTCATCTTCATCATCAAAAAGGCCCTGCCCTCCACTGAACAGGCCACCTCTGGAGCCAAATGGAGAGAAATCTTCATCTGTCAACTTGGGGGGCATGAATAAGTTGTCTTCTTCGTCTAGCAAATAGAAAGCAGTGTTGTCCAAGGAGCATGAACAGTGGGCATAGGGCCGGGCGTGGTAGCACATGCTTTTAATCCCAGCACTCAGGGAGGCAGAGGCAGGAGGATTACTGTGAGTTTAAGGCCACCATGACACTACATAGTAAGTTACAGGTCAGCCTGGCTAGAACAAGACCTTGCATCAAAAATAAAAAATAAAAGAGTGGGCACAGGGGCTGAAGAAGATGGCTGAGTGAGTACATGCTGTGCAAGCACGAGGACCTGAGTGATGCCCAGCACCCCTAAAAAGCCAGGTGTGCAGACAGGAAGATCACAGGTGCTCCCTGGGCATCCAGTCTGACCCAAGTACAGGGAGCTCCAGGTTCAGTAAGAGACTCTGTCTCAGGAAAAGCCGACTCCTCCCTCTGGTGTCTGCATGAGTGCACACCAGGTACATCTCCACACACACTACACATACCATACTCTCTCACACACAACAAACAAACAAACAAAAAGAATGGGCTTGACACCAGGCAGTGAGGAGGCACGTGCCCAGCATTCAGGAGGCTGAGCAGGAGGGTCCCATATGTGGCCAAACTGAGCTACAAAGGGTGTTAGAAGGCCAGCTTGGGCAAGAAAGCAAGACTTTGTCTCAAAAATCCAGGGCACGAGGGCGGGGAGAGAACAGATGGGTTTAGAACCAAATTCCTGAGACCTGCCTGTTAATACCATACAAAATGTTGACATGGAATTTCTATTACCACAGTTAACAAGGAATAGTGGAGGGAAGCTTGATGAACTGAAGACAAAAATCCCACTGGACAGTCCTCTAAATACAGTACTTCACAAGGATCTCTGGGCTCTCATTTTCAAGCCAGCAATGTTTGGGGAGGACAGTGATTCCTTAAGGCCCGCCCCCGCACTTCATTTATTAAAGAAGCAAAGCTAGGGCTCTAGTGCTACACCCAAACCTACAAGGAAGGACAAGCCAGACAACAGACCTCAGATGTGATCTTTATGGAAAATTTTAGCAATTCCTACATCCTATGCCTCTAGAAAGTTCTAGCCAGGTAATGCCCACCAATAGACTAGTAATTTAAAATTTACAGGCATTTTTATTCTATACCTGACCTTCCTCCATAATAGCACCTTAAAATATGCTTTAGATGCTTTGAGAATGCGAATGGAGACAAAGCTTACTTGCCAGCATCTGAAGTGACACTTTGAGAGTTACCTAAACATGCTCAAGTCCAAGGCTCCTAATGAGGAAAAAACCTACCATCTGAAGGTGTTTTCCTGTCCTTCTTCTCTTTCACTGTCTTCCGGGGTTTCGTATCTGCCGAAGACAAGGCTTGAAGAGTAACTCACAGTTTGAACAACAGTCCACCCTTAGCACACAGCCACTGAACTCTAATCATCTGCATCCCTGTCACTCAGGCTGAGAGCAGGACATTCAACTTCATGTGTCAGCTCCACCAGAGCACTTAGCTTCCTGCTTTACCCATGGGAGTGTCTGTATGTGGCAGACAGCTGACACTTTCAGGTCATATGCATACAAGGACTGTACTTAATGAAGAAGTTATTCTATCTTTCTATCCTGATAAATAACTAGTATGTCCTGGATAGTGCATTTTAGTGCATTATTAGTCAAAATATAGGTTTAAACATCAAGCCATGAATTCCTAACCTGATGCCTGTGGTTCTGTGATATCCACAGTTAAATCAGGTAAAATGTTACATAGATGTGCACATGTGAACTTTTCCTGTAGAGTTCACAGTGTCTAATATAAAGGAGACAAACTCCCCTCCCACAAAAAAAAGGGAACTATGATTTAAGCCTATTATAATGTAGTAGCTAGGGAACTCCATGTTGGCTATGGTAGAGGATAAGGAAAGAAGGGAGGAAGGGAGGGAGGGAGGGAAGAAGAAAGGACGTATGGAATTAAAAAATGGTATTTTACCCTTTGTTGAGCCAGCAAAAACTCCTGCATGTCACCACCACCCCATTAACTGGCTTCAAGGACTCACCTATCTGTTCCTCTTCAGGCCGGCTTGAGGCATCACCTTTGATCCGAGCCACAAGTTCATCAGCAAAAGATGTAGGTCTTTTCTACATTCAGAAGAGACCAAAAGGATCCCTGTCTTATAACAAACTAGGAGTACACTTTGCTTCCAGATACCCAATTAAACTGTGTCAACAGCAGCAAAGAACTTGCACTGAGAATAAGTCTTCATTAAATGAATTTAAATACATGTATCCTATAGAGGTCAGTCAAGGAACAGGAACTCATAAGATGTTCCCTCAAGAGAAGATACTCTTGGGCTGGAGAGATGGGTTATAGGTAAGGCGGTGGCTAGTAAAGCCAAAGGACCCTGGTTCACTTCCCCAGGGCCCACATAGAGCCAGATGCACAAGGTGGCACATGCATCCGGAGTTCATTTGCGTGGCTGGAGGGCCTGGGGTTCCCATTGTCTCTCCATCTATCTCCCCTCTCTCAAATAAATAAATAAATGTTTTTAAAAAGAAGATACTCGTATTCCCTTATTTTTTTAATGTGTTAATACTTGAAAAAGAAGATGAGAAATCATGCGTGAGTGCATGGAGGGAGAGGGAGTAACTGGTCATAAAAAGTGTGCAACTGAATATATTCTTTATAATTTAAATTTAAAAAATCATAACATTGGGCTGGAGAGATGGCTTAGGGGTTAAGGCGCCTGCCTCCTAAGCCTAAGAACACTGGTTCCAATCTCCAGTGGTTCCAATCTCCAGGTCCCACGTTTAGCCAGATGCAAAGTGATGCAAGGGCGCAATGCTGCACTTGACCACAAGGGGACGCACACATCTGGATTTCGTTCGCAGCAGCTGAGACACTGCTGGCGCGCCCATCTCTGTCTTCCTCTCCCTCTCCCCCTCCCTCTCTCTCTCTCTCTCTCTCTGTCTCTCTCCAAAAAAATAATAATAAAAATTTAAAAAAAAATCGTAACATTGAGAGAAGTGTGAAGCAATTGCAGACATTCACCATCATGTCAACATTATAAACAGCACATCAGTAAAATGACCAATATGATGTCAAGTGAGATGGTCAGAAATGCAGGTGACAGTCCGAGAGTGAGCTGGAAGCACCCTGCTAAAGCCATGCCACGTAATATCAGCTCCACTCACAGGTTTGGTGCTTTCTTCAATACCCTCAAGATCCTCCTCCTTCTCAGAGTCGGCAAAAAGGTCACCATCTTCATCCTCTTCATCACTCATTTGTGTGGTGTGCTGAGGGTGTAAGACAGAATGACTAGATGCAAGGAATCAAGCTGAAAAAGAGGCACTGCCATGGCATTTTTAGCCTTCCCTTTTAAAAAGCTAAACACCATTAGAAATGAGCAAGTACTGAGGCACTGGGGTGCTAGGCCTCACTCCTCAGGAGTTACTCAGAACCTAAAGAAAGGTTTTACTTTTTAATAAAAATGGAACACCCAAAATGTTCATCACTAGAGGGATCTAAACTCATCTTATCTCAGTAAGTTGAAAGAAGTACATTGTAACAACCAGACAGCTAGCCAAGGTAGAGCCAGCCAAAAAGTACAGAATGAAAACTCCATGATACTGTGTGTGCCCTGGCCTCCATCTCCCTGCAAAGTGTCTCTGTGGAAACAGATACATTGGCAAAAGCAAAGAAAAGGCTCTGGAAAGAAACACTCCCAGATCATCACATCAATCATCCTGACAGAATTTGCACAGAAGATGAGAACTGGGGCTAGGGAAATGGCTTAGCGGTTAAGGCATTTGCCTGCAAAGCCTAAGGATCCCAGGACCCATGTAAGCCAGATGCACAAGGGGGGTGCATGTGTCTGGAGTTCGTTTGCAGTGGCTGGAGGCCCTGGCGCATCCATTCTTTCTTTCTCTTTGCCTCTCCCCCCGCCACTCAAATAAGTAAATAAATATATATTTTTTAAAAAAAGATGAGAACTGGAGGGCTCCAACTCAGTCTGTTTGTTAAGTTCTAATTTTCCAAAGGTTTCACTCAATAGAGTCTGCCAGGCACTATGTGAAAAGTGTTCTATTATCTTGGGCTGCAGGGATGGCTTAGCAGTTAAGGCGTTTGTCTGCAAAGCCAAAGACCCAGGTTCAATTCCCCAGGACCCACGTTAGACAGATGCACAAGGGGGCACATGTGTCTAGAGTTTGTTTGCAGTGGCTGGAGGCCCTAGCATGCCCATTCTCTCTCTCCCCCTCCCTCTCTATCAAATAAATAAAAATAAAAGTATTCTTTTATCTAATTTAATCCTTACAACTCTGAGGTAGCTGTGGCAGACAAAACTAGGCTCTCTTTAACAACAACAATAGATGAGTACCCAGTGCTTTTAATCACTAGATTGCAATTGTGCTGTGCTACAGATAATACTGCATTATAATACTCTGTAATAGAGACAGAATTATCTGTGTTACAGACCTTGACAGTTGATTCCACATAAGTAAAAACCTTCGAAAGGAAAATTATGAAAAATATAAAAACCAATTACTTTCATGAAAACAACCAAAAGAAAAGAAATACCAAAGTAAAAAAAAAAATCCTTCATTTGATAGTTGAAAGCTTTGTGAATAAAATATTTCCTTTTGAAACTGAAATGCAAATTGGGATTATTCAGTACACCATAGCACCGATCTACTGAGGCAAAAATTCAGTTCAGACCATTATCCTGGGGCTGATGAGATCATAAGGAAATCAGTAAGTAACCTGAAATTCTGAATATCCATCATACACTAGTATCAAAGGCCATTAATATAATTCCACATCACCTCAATCCCTTATCCCTTGAAGTACTGCAGTATCACATACCAGCATCCTTAAAAACAAATAAGACTTAACATGAATAAGGCCCTAGGTTCAATCCTCGGTACTATAAAAACAATCTAATGAGGAAAAAAAACTACAAACTAAAATAAAAATACAGAAGCCTATAAGACAAATTATAAAAACTATTTAAGGCTGGGAGATTGCTCAGTGGTTAGAGGCACTTGCCTGCAAAGCCTGCCAGCCCAGGTTCAAGTCCCTAGTACCCATGTAAAGCCAGACACACAAAGAGGTGCATGCACCTGGAGTTCAACTGCAGTGGAAAGAGTCCCAGACATGCCCATACACACACACATACACACACACATGCTGTCTCTCTGGCGCGTGTGCTCTCTCTCTCTCTTTCTCTCTCTCTCACGCACACACAAATAAATAAAAATACTTTAAGTAAGAAAAACACTATCAGCATAAAGGTGCCTAAAAATGTCTATTAAGAAAAGAAAATGCTCGTTGAGTGAGATACAAAAATAAAGATAACTGGTCAAACAGTGAGATGGCTTTCATTGTATTCATGAATATTTCTGCTATAATGTCTCAAATGTTTAAATGGGGGGGGGTTAGGGGTGCGGTGATTTGACTTTAAATGTTCCCCATAGCCTCAAGCATTTGTGATTAAACTTCCCACTTTAGCCCTCAGCAGGTGGAGCCCTGCTGGAGGAGGTGGATCACTGGGTGTGGATCTGAGTCTAACCCATTGTGTGTTTACAGCCAATGGGTGCTTGCTGGTCTCTCTGCTGCCCATGTGTGGTGATATGAGCTGGCTGCCTTTCTCCACTATGTGAAGCTTCCCTCTTAACTGCCAATCTGACACAAACCCTTTCCTCCCATAAACTGCTTCTGGTCAGATGTTTTGTTCTAGCAAAGAAAAAGCACATTTTACAATGTGAAACAGTTGTTTGGGCGATTTAGTATTGTTGTTGGGGCCCTGTCTATTAATTTTGCTTTTTAAGAAAAATCATGAAGATCATTTATAAAGCAAAATTGGGGAAAAAATACACACAGGAGATAGTTTAGCCTAAATACATAGCATGCTTAAAACTAGTTATAAAATAAAAAAAAAATGTCCTTAATACGTCTTTCAAAAGTAATTGTTGGGCTGGAGAGATGGCTTGGCCATTAAGGCATTTGCCTGTGAAGCCTAAGGACCCAGGTTCGATTCTCCAGTACCCATATAAGGCAATTGCACAGGTAGTGCATGTGTCTAGAGTTCTTTTGCAGTGGCTGAAGGCTCTGACAAACCCATTCTCATATTCTCTCTCTCTCTCCCTCTTTCTGTGTCAAACAAATAAATACATAAAAATTTAAAATTTTCTTTTTAAAAAAGTAATCTTAGGGGCTTTGGGATATAGCTGTGGTAGAACATTTGCTTAGCGTGCATGAAGCCATAGGTTCACCTACTCATACTGGGGGTGGACCAAGAATTTTAACATGTGTATGCTATCGCTCAATTAAAGTTTAAAAGTAAATTCACTTTAATACACCAAGCCTTACCTGGTTTTGATCATTGTCACTATGATTGGCAAAATCTTCATCAGAATCCTGTGGGTGAAAAGTAGCTTTGCTGTTAACACAGACAAGACTTCAGGTCAGTCTCTGGAGCAAGCTGATGTACATCAAGTGGAGCAAAAACTCTGACACTTGGTCTCCTATAGTGACCACTAGTCACCATTAGTGTCAGGGAGAGATGAGGTGGATGACTGGCAATATGAAAGAGCTGTCCAGCTAACACAGCTTTTGTGGTTCATCCCAACAGCTCTAACAATTCATTCATGTCATTTACACTTTTTCATTCTAACCTTCAGATTTAAAGAAAGAACAGCACATTTACTCCAACTATCAGAAAGTTGGTTTGTTATTTTGTACTTTGACTCCAGTCTCTGTCTTCCCTCTATGTAGGATAACTACCTCATCAGGCTCAAGAGAACACCAGCATTTGCTGCCAGCAATTGGCAAAGAGCCCAGGATTCAATGACTGACAGCTCTAACAAGCTCACTTAGGGCACGTTTATTTCCTATGGCTGTGGCTTTGTTTGCAGGGCAGAAGGAAGGAGGACTGGAGAGAGAGGCTGCACAGAGAACAATTCTGAAATGAAAACCAGGCACAACAGTCTCCCCCAAAAAACTCACACTCAAGGACTCTCCTTCACCTTTTGCAATGATGAATATTCCATCTAAAGAAACCACTCAAGGCCCAAGAGATCCCTGCCCCAGCAGGGAATCAGGCTCTGTTCTGTGTACATGAAGACGTGAGAGGGAGCAGTGACACTAATACATAAAGCAGATGCTTTGAGCATCCTCCAGTCTAAAGATAGCAAAAAAAAAAAAAAAAAAAAAAAAAAAAAAAGAAAGAAAGAAAAGAAAAGAAAAGAAAAGAAAAGAAAGAAGAACTTCACCGCAGCTTGATTTAAGAAGTTCTTCATACACAACGACTAAGTTTCAGCAGAGATCTAGCAGAGCATCTAAGTGGCCCTCCTGAAAATGCGCTGGGAAGAACGGCAACAGTAAAGGAGATCACAGCAAGCTCCCTTGTTTCTACCTGTTCACATGACAGAAAGGAGCCGGGCGTGGTGGTGCACGCCTTTAATCCCAGCACTCGGGAGGCAGAGGTAGGAGGATCGCTGAGAGTTCGAGGCCACCCTGAGACTACATAGTTAATTCCAGGTCAGCCTGGACCAGAGTGAAACCCTACCTCAAAAAAAAACAAAAACAAAACAAAGCAAAAAAAAACCACAAAACACATGACAGAAAGGAACTGCAGTCTCCAGAAAAATCCTACACCTCTGCTAAGAGTCTTCCACAGCAGATCGCTAATCCATGAAGGTGTTACTGGGCCTGCTGAGCACATCCCATGTTTCCTGGTCACACAACAGTCCTTACCTCCTCTCCTTTCTCTTCTTCACTGTCCACAATACTGCCACGGTCACTGCCGATGGAGCCTTCTGTCGTGAAGAGGTTAAGAGTGAGCGCCAAATTCACCAAATGACCTTGGCCCCTTCTCAAAGTCACAAACCACCACCAGAGACTGCAATAAAGCCAACTATTCCATTTAATGGAATTCAAAGCATTTTTATAATGTATACAAAGCACCTCCCCGCAAAATATATATATATTCATAAACTGGCCTGTATTCTAGCATGTCATGAAAAGTTAAAAAAAATTATCAGACTAAAATATCAGAGATTTCACCAGAGAGGACAGACACAATGAAGGACATTAATGAAGTAATAGATAAAATCTCAATGGGACCAATGATTAGATAGTGGCATTATACTCTGTAAAACATCTTTATTTTAATCATTTTACTGTGGCCACATAACAAAATGTCCTTGTTCTTAGAAAATAAGCCAGGACTTTAAAGTATAAGAACTTGATATCTCTCAAATAGGTTCCAAAAAATGATACAAAATAACCAAAACATGCACTGAAATGCTAACAGGGTGAAGAGCATATGTGAGCTCTTTGTACTATTCTCCTTCTTTTTTTTTTTTTCGAAGTAGGGTCTCACTCCAGCTCAGGCTGACCTGGAATTCACTATGTAGTCTCAGGGTAGCCTCGAACTCACAGTGATCCTCCTACCTCTGCCCCCCGAGTGCTGGGATTAAAAGCATGCACCACCATGCCTGGCTCTTTGTACTATTCTTATAATGTCAAGTTTAAAATGGCTTTAACACAAAAATTTAAGACATGGATAGTATTGAGAAGGTTCAGTTAAAGTGTCACACAAGCACAAGGACTTGAGTTCGGATCTCTAGCACTCAGGTAAAAATGCCAGGCATGGTGACAGGCACCTGTAATCAATCCCACGGCTGGTTGGAGAAGCAGAGACAGAAGTACTCCTGGCACGTGCTGACTACCTTGTCGAGCTAAATCACTGAGTTACAGGTTTAGTGAGAGACCCTGTCACACAAAAATAAGGTGACGTGATAAAGGAAGACACCTATGTTGACCTCAAGCCTCAGCATGCATCCACACACATAGGAACCCAAATACACACAAATGTGCAAAATAAAAACATTAGAGCCAAGCATGGTGGTACACACCTTTAATCCCAGCACTCAGGAGGCAGAGTTAGGAGGATCACTGCTAGTCGAGGCCACCCTGAGACTACATAGTGAATTCCAGGTCAGCCTGAGCTAGAGTAAGACCTTACCTCGAAAAACCAAAAAAAAAAAAAAAAAAGGAAAGAAAGAAAAAGGAAAAGGAAAAATTGAAAAATTGAATTAAGGTATTTTTTACTATTTACCTTCACTGGACAGCTCCCCAAGTCCCACATCTTCTTGCTCCATAAAGAGCTTCGACCCAATGAGATAGGGTAGAGGACGATCAATGTAGAGATCCTTCTCGGAGGGAAAGGGAGTGCTCGTTACACACAGAAGCTGAAAACAAAGTCAGCTACTCTACTGGACATCGTCCTCCACCTGACCACCGACAAGTTACATACTTAAAGGAGAGAATGCAAAACGTGACAGGATGAGAACGAAAACCCACTCAACTCAAAAGCACGTACCATCATACCTGGTTTTATGTAGTGCTGGGGATTGCACACGGCTAGGCAGGCACTCTAATCACTGAGTGTAGTGGTTTGATTCAGGTGTCCCCCATAATCTTAGGTGTTCTGAATGCTGGGTCCCCAGCTGATGGAAATTAATGCCTCCTGTAGGTGATGTATGGGGGGGGGGCTTATGGGTATTATAGCCAGTTTTCCCTTGCCAGTGTTTGGCACACTCTCCTGTTGCTTTTGTCCACCTTATGTTCACCAGTGGGTGATGTCAACCCTCTGTGTATGCCATCGTCTTCTCCTGCCATGATGGAGCTTCCCCTCGAGTCTCTAAGCCAAAATAAACCCTTTTATCCTACAAGCTGCTCTTGGTCTGGTGATTTCTGCCAGCAGAGCTAACCTGACTGCAACACTGAGTAAGGGCTAGAGATGTGACTTAGCTGGTAGGAGTGCTTGCTACCATGCACATAGCCCTGGGTTTGATCTCCAGCACTGTATAAACTGAGGGTAGTAGTAGAAGTTCAAGGTCATCCTCTGCTACACAAGGAGTTTGAGGTCAGCTAAGTGACATGAGGCCCTGGTTCAAAGCCTCTTCAAAAAAAAAAAAAAAAAAAAAAAAAAAGCCGGGCTGGAGGGATGGCTTAGCGATTAAGCTCATGCCTGTGAAGCCTAAGGACCCTGGTTCGATTCTCTAGGTCCCACGTAAGCCAGATGCACAAGGTGACCCATGCATCTGGAGTTCACCTGCAATGGCTTGAGGCCCTGGCGTGCCCATTCTCACTCTCTCTCTCTCTGACTCAAATAAATACATAAATAAAAACAAAGTTCTTTAAAAAAAGAAGTCTCTGGGCTGAAGAGATGGCTTAGCAGTTAAGAAGCTCACCTGTGAAGCCTAAGAACACAGGTTCAATTACCCAGTACCCACGTAAGTCAGATGCACAAGGTGGCATATGTGTCTGGAGTTCGTTTGCAGTGGCTAGAGGCCCCAGCACACTCATTCATTCATTTATTCATTCTCTCTGCCTCTACCTCTTTCTCTCTCAAATAAATAAGTAAAATATTTTTTTAAAGTCACTTCAGGGCTGGAGAGATGGCTTAGAGGTTAAGGTGCTTCCCTGTGAAGCCTAAGGACCCATGTTTCACTCTCCAGATCCCATGGAAGCCAGATGCACAAGGTGATGCAATCACACAAGGTCACATACGGGCACAAGGTGGCACACGCGTCTGAGGTTCAACTGCAGTGGCTGGAGGCCCTAGTGCACCAATTCTCTCTCTCTCTCATTCGTTTGCTCTCTCTCATAAAAAATTTACATAAATAAATAAATAAATAAATAAATAAAAGTTCACAGGTTTTAGGTGTTCTCACCACAAAGTATGAGGCATACACAAGTTAGCTTAAGTTATTCCATAATGTATACATACTTCAAAATATGTGCAAGATATATATATATATATATATATATATATATATATATATATATATATACACAAAGTTTTGTCAATTAAAAAAGTTAAAGATAAAAGCTGGACATGGTGATGCACGACTTTAATCCCAGCACTTGGGAGGCAGAGATAGGTGGATTGTCATGAGTTCAAGGCCATCCTGAGACTATATAGTGAATTCCAGGTCAGCCTGGGCTAGAGTGAAACCCTACCTTGGAAAAAAAAAAATTAAAAGTAAGAGTCCAGTTTAAAAAACAAAACTGGTTGGGGAATAAGAGGGTAATTTGGGGAAAATAATATCAATATGCATTGTATACATATGTAAAAATGGAAAAAAAGTTTAAATGAATTTGTAAAAACCACTAAACTCAACTCAACTGGGGCTAAAGAGCTGGCTCAGCAGCTAAGAGTGTGATCACTGAGGCCTGTAACCCAGTTCTGCAGGGGGCAGAGGTCACAGCATCACTGTGGCTAGTGAAGCCACCAAAAGCTCCAGAATCAGGAAGGCAGCAGATGAGCCCTGGAGGGACACTCAACGTTTTCCTCTGGTCACACACGTGGGGTCCCATCTGCACACACTCGTGCATGCACCACACACACAAGGCACCCGCATCCAATCTCATCTTCACCCTGCTGCCTCAGCTCTAGTCAGCTCTGCCTGACAGCACTGATCCGAGGCCTGTGGGTCAGCTGCTCTGACATTTGTGTGTGGTCTGGCAGTCTATTAGCTGTAGCAAGAGACCCGGTCTCAGAGAAGATGGAGCACAGACACCTCAAAGTTGTCCTCTGACCTCCACCCACATAGGTGCCGTGGCTAGAATGCCTCCCCCCACCAACACTAAGTACCTATCTGAATTGAACACCTTTACCTTTGGCTCGAGGATCAGTTCTACCCGCTCATTAGCATCTTCTTCCTCAGAGTCCGAGTTCCCAGCTTTTATGTCAAGTTGCTCAAATGCACTGTCCAGTACCTGCAGCCCATAGTTCACAGCCTCCTGAACCTTGGGGATCAGATCGACTTCTTTCTGTTCTTTGGTTTTCTCCTACAAACAGAATGCCTTACAATGTAATACCACCTCAAGGAAATACAGTGACTGTTCATAAGTGGGTAACAAATTCTTGAGTACTATTAGAAATATGTTTCTAAAAATGCTGGGAATAGGCAGAACTCCAGGTAGTTTCTAACACCCTTTCCTAACCAGCAGCTTCCTCTTCACAAGTGATAGATCCCGAGTCTCAGCCTTTCAAAATTACTTACACTTTCCTTTGAGGAAAAGCCTTTGCCAGAGCACAAAAGTCAACATGGCCCATAACCTCTTGCCTGGGTTGTGGAAACATCAGGAAGAACACTTGTACAACTGCCACATGTGATGCCAGAGGAAGAGCGGCAGGAACCGCTACTTCTCAGTGCCCTGGCCTATGAAGCATCTAGCACACAGCTCTCACCCCCTTTCCTTCCTCTGGCCTAACCACCACCATTTTCTACAAACCCAGTTCACAGGGCCAGGAATGTAGCCCAGTGGGAGAGCTTGCCTCATCTGCATGAGGCCCTTTGTCCAATCCCCAGTACTGCAAAAACAAACAAAACCACCCAATTCATAAAATACCTAGCACCCCTTCAACCTGGAACCTTGACTCATGGCACTCTCTTATCAGCATAGCCTCATCCCACTGCCTATAACCTCGACCTTTCTTTCTCTGTCTGCTTTATGTCTCACCCTCGAAGATTTCTGTGTATCTTCCTGTGAAAACTCACTAGCCATGCAGTTCAGATGTGCTGCAGCTTATGGCCCAAAAGGCTGAAACCTCTTAAGAGTAACATGCCCTAAGTTGCCAGCTCTCTGCAATCTTACTAGCCAGTATCTGTCCACTGTACAGTCCACACTCTGTCTTAACACAAGAAACCCTCCAAACTAAGCCCACATTCACTTCAACCACTTTCATCTGAAAGTCGACTTAAAGACAGTCATGAAAGGATGGGGAAACTGGGTCTTCAAGAACCTCATCTCTGTAATATCCTATTCCATGGCCTCTGAGGTAAGAGTGGCCTCTATAATTTTAAAGGTCAGGAAAATAAAAATAGAAGGAAGCAGCAAGAGGGGAGAAAGGATGGGGAAAGGGGAATGGGAAGGAGGGAAGAAAAGGGAGAAGAGAAAGCAACCTATGTGGTCTGCATCATTACTGACTGGTCTTGGTAGAAAGTGATTGCTGAACTTGTGGCTGAGTGTGGTAGCGTGCACCTTTAATCCCAGTACTTGGGAGGCAAAGGTAGGAGGACTGCTACGAGTTCAAGTCCAGCCTGGGACTATAGAGTGAGTTCCAAGTCAGCCTGGGCTAGAGTGAGACTTACCTCAAAAAACCAATAGTAGTCGTAATAATAATAATAGCAATAATAACAACAACAATAATAGCTGGACCCTGTTCTATTCTTATGCCAGAATTCAGAAATTTTATCTACATATTACTAATAGGTAAAACTGAAAAAATAAACAAGAGAGTTCAATTGGGCCATTGTCAGGAGCAGTATCTCCTATTTTCCCAGTCTCAGTGGCCCTCTTCCTTTTCTCCTCTTACATCTACTGGTCACATTCTAACTCTCACTATTTTTCTTCTCTAACTCAGGAACTCAGCCAACCACTGATTTAATACAAGTACCTGCTCTGTTTTGTCCGCCTCAGCCTTGAGCACCGGTTCCTCCACTTCTTCATCATACACACGCTAAGTATGGAAGCAAATTCATTTTTAAAAGTCAAACATCATTGGAAATGAATCACATATAAAAGTTCAATGCACAGTTAGGGGAAAATGGATAAATGGTTATCAGAACACAGTTGGGATGACTCCTAGTGGGTCATGGACAGGGAACAAAGAACAGTGGTCGTTAACTTACCAAAGTTAAATTCAAAATGAGACACAGTATCTAGGAAACATGAAGTTTTACCTCTGTAGCTGACCAAAGACCTCCAAAATTAGTAACCTACCAATTATCACAGTCAAGGCCACTGGCAATGTCAACTAACAACTAGGTAGTAAGACCTTTAACAAGTGGAACAACAGATATGATAAAGGTAAATTTACCTTCATCCCACTGTTTAAAATGACAGTAAGCTTTTATTATTATCCCACTTAAAGTGAAAGCAGAAAGGCAAAGTCCACTGAGCACATGACTGACCTCTACTACAGGGCAAAAGTCTCTTGCAAGACAGAGCTATCGCTCTGAGAATACACTGTGACTTCTTTTTTTCTTCTTTTCAAACACAGAAGTACAACAGGCTTGTTATAAAAAGTCAATATAAACAGAGAGATGTTCTGGAATCAGACAGTGGTGTCTATGATTATAAAAGGTTATGAGTACACTGAAACCCACTCAGAAGGATACTTTCTGTTTGTTTGTTTTGGTTTTTCAAGACGGGTTTTGCTCTAGCCCAGGCTTACCTGGAATTCACTGTGTAGTCTCAGAGTGGCCTTGAACTCACATTGATCCTTCTACCTCTGCCTCCCAAGTGCTGGGATTAAAGGTATGTGCCATCACACCCGGCCATGAGCAGGATACTTTTTACAAGAGTAAATGTAATCCATTTAAATTTTTTTTAATTTAAATTTTATTTGTTTATCTGAGAGACACACAGAGAAAGAGAAAGCATGGACATTCCAGGGCCTCCTACCACTACAAAACTCCAGAAGTCAGCGCCGCTTTGTGCATCTGACTTTACGTGGGTACTGGGGAACTGAACCCAGGCTAACAAGCTATACAAGCAAGTGCCTTTAACTACTGAGCTGCCTTCCCAGTCCCAGTTAAGTATTTCTTATAAGAAAGCGTGGGACTCTGGGCTAGAGAGATGGTTCAGTGGCTAAGGCATTTGCCTGCAAAGCCTAACAACCTGAGTTTGATTCCCCAGTACCCATGTAAAGCCAGATAGACAAAGTGGTATATGCATCTGGAGTTCATTTGCAGAGGCTGGAGGACCTGGCATGCCCATTCTCTCTCTCTCTTTCCCTTCTATCTCTCAATCTGCTTGCAAATAAAGAAAGAAGCTTGGGACCTAAAGTTTTTTTTTTTTAATAAAATTTAGAATATTTGCATAGACTTCACCATAGATAGATATAAATACAGATGCATATGTGTGAATACGTTTTCTAAAAATAGTTTCCTTCGGTTGGAGAGATGGCTTGGTGGTTAAGGCGCCTGCCTGCCAAGCCTAAGAACGCCAGTTCCAATCTCCAGGTCCCATGTTTAGCCAGAAGCAAAAAGTGATGCAAGGGCGCAATGCTGCACTTGCCCACAAGGGGCGCGTGTGTCTGGAGTTTGTTCACAGCAGCTGAGAGGCTGCTGGCACACCCATTCTCTATCTCTCTCTCTAGCTCTCTCTCTCTCTCTTCCCCTCTCTAGCTCTCTCTCAAAAAGAAAAAATAGTTTCCTCCCTATCACCAATTTAATCCTTGGACTAACTCACTTGAGCTTGGTGCACATAATCCTGTACCCTAAGGTCCATATAAAATACAAATAGACACATGCATATTCAATGTTCTACCACTGTTCCTGTTTTAGGTAAACATACACTAACACTATACTTCTCTCTGCGCTGTTCTTTAGAGTTCTCACAAACCACTTTCTAGGTCAATGCACACAGATTCGACTGGGTTCTTTTAATTAACACAGTAGCTTCCCATTAGTGAATATGAAGATATCCACTATGGTAAACAAAACTGCTCTAAAGACACACACACTCATATGTCTTTTGGTTTTTCGAGGTAGGATCTCACTCTACCTGGAATTCACTATGTAGGCTCAGGGTAGCCTTGAATTCACACGATCCTCCTACCACTGCCTCCCGAGTGCTGGGATTAAAGGTATGCGCCACCATATGTTGCAACATTTTTAAACACTGGTCCTTTTACATCTACAGACTTCTCAGAACCAGAACTTCAAATCAAAGAACAAAAGGTATTGTTTAATTTTAATAGCTATTTCCAGATTATCATGCAAAAATATATCCCAACTCCCTGTCACCTTGAGGATACATAGCAGTTTCCCAGCCCTTACCAGCAGTGGGTATTGTCTACAGTGTTAAAAACATATACCACTATGATCAAATAATGCCATTTGTAAATATGACTTCTTACTCAAGAATCCCAGTTCTGGAAATTTAGTTCCAAGAAAAATCATTATCAGTAAACAATAGGTTGCTCATGGCATTCAAAGTCTCAAACACCGAAGTAATAATTCTATGATATTTCAATAAATTGATAATGGGATTTTCTGTGGAAAAAATAGAGTGAGATGATCATCAACTTTGTACAGGCAAGTAAAAAACCAAAGATAAATAACTATGACAATTCTGTAGCTGGCCCACCGTGGGTCACACCTGTAATCCCAACATTCAGAAGGCTAAGGCAAGAGATCACATACTCAAGGTCAGCTTAGACTACACAAGATCTTGCCTCAAAAATATCAAAATTCTTGCTTGGCATGGTAGCCCACGCCTTTCATCCCAGCACTTGGGAGGCAGAGGTAGGAGGATTGCTATGAGTTTGAGGCCACCCTGAGACTACATAATGAATTCCAGGTCAGCCTGAGCTAAAATGAGACCCTACCTCGAAAAAACAGAAACAAAAAAATCAAAATTCTTTTCAAACAACAGTACTTGCTCTATTAAAATTCCATGGTACTTAAAATAAATGACACTGGCATGCAGTAGAAAAACAAGAGGTAGAGACTAGGAAGACTCACAATTATAGAGAAACTTGTTTATATTCACATAAACAATACATGTGCACATGTGGACATTTATATACACAAGTCAATGAGGAAGAGAACAGTATACAAGAAAGCTTACCTATATGTGCTTTCACACAAGGCTAGACATAAAGAAACACAAGGAAGCCTTCACCAAAAGTTTACAGTTGAGGGTTGGAGAGATGGCTTAACGGTGTGGTGGTTTGATTCAGGTGTCCACCATCAACTTAGGTGTTCTGAATGCTAGGTTCCCAGCTGATAGATACTTGGGAATTAACACCTCCTGGAGGCGGTGTATTGTTGGGGGCGGGCTTATAGGTGTTATAGCCAGTGTCCCCTTGTCAGTGTTTGGCACTCTCCTGTTGCTATTGTCCACCTTATGTTGGCCATTGGGTGGTGTCCACCCTCTGCTCATGCCATCATTTTCCCTGCCATCATAGAGCTTTCCCTTTAGTCTCTAAGCCAAAGTAAACCTTTTTTCCCATAAGCTGCTCTTGGTCATATGATTTCTGCCAGCAATGCGAACCTGACTGCAACAGCAGTTACAGTGCTTACATGTGAAGCCTAAGAACTCATGATTGAATCTCCAGGTCCCACATAAGCCAGATGCACAGCGACACAAGTGTGCAATGTTGCACATGCACACAAGGGATGCACATGTCTGGAGTTCATTTGCAGCCACTGAAAGCCCTACCATGCCATTCTTTCTCTCTCTCTCTCAGTTGCTCACACACTCTTTCTCTGACTTTCTCTCTCTCTCTCTCTCTCAAAAAAATTTAAAAAAATTTTTTTAAATTTATAGTTGCCAGGTGTGGTGGCACAGGCCTTTAATCCCAGCACTTGGGAGGCAGAGGTAGGAGGCTCACCATGAATTCAAGGACACCTTGAGACTACATAGTGAATTCCAGGTCAGCCTGGGTTAGAGTGAAACCCTACCTTGAAAAAAAAAGTTTACAATTAAGAGAAAAGTAAGGCAGCCAGGGGGCGGGGTGCCTTTGAAGTAAATAGGGCAAAATATTAAAATTTATTATTTGATGCTAGTTGCTGCATAGTCTTAGTGTTTGTGTTATTCTCTGTACTATTCCATACATATGAAGGACTTCAAAAAAAAGTGACACTAACTGGGCATGGTGGCACATGCCTTTAATCTCAGCACTTGGGAGGCAGAGGTAGGAGGATCACTGTGAGTTTGAGGCCAGCCTGAGACTACATAGTGAATTCTAGGTCATCCTGGGTTAGAGTGAGACCCTACCTGAGAAAAAGAACAAAACAAAACAAAACACCTGGCATCAACAGACAAAGTATGAATTATATCACCATATAATGGAGTAAAAATACAACTTTAAGTTCACAAGATGGCATGGTGGAGTGTCCTGGTGGAGTGACAAGATGGCATGGTGGAGTGCTATGGTGGGTTATCATGGAGGGCAGGAGCTGAAGGTCATCGTCAGCTAGAAAAGTTCAAGGACAGCTTTGGCTACATGAGACCCTGTCTCAAAAATCAAAATAGGGGCTGGAGAGATGGCTTAGTGGTTAAAGCGCTTGTCTGCAAAGCCAGAGGACCTCTGTTCAATTCTCCAGGACCCACATAGCCAGGTGGACAAGGTGACGCATGCATCTGGAATTCGTTTGCAGTGGCTGAAAGCCCTGGTGCACCTATTCTTTCTCTCTCTCTCTCAAATAAAAAAAATAAAAATTTTAAAAATTAAAAAAAAAATCAAGGGCTGGAGAGATGGCTTAGTGGTTAAGGTGCCTGCCTGCCAAGCTTAATAACGCCCATTCGGTTCTCCAGGTCCCACGTTTAGCCAGACATAAAATGACGCAAGGGCACAATACTGCACTTGCCCACAAGGGGATGCACCCATATAGAATTTGTTCACAGCAGCTGAGAGGCCGCTGGCATGCCCATTCTCCTTCTCCTTCTCCTTCTCCTTCTCCTTCTCTCTCTCTCTCTCAAAAAAAAAAAAAAAAAAAAAAAATAGGAGTGCTCGCTTCAGCAGCACATACACTAAAATTGGAACAATACAGAGAAGATTAGCATGGCCCCTGCACAAGATGACATACAAATTTGTGAAGCATTCTGTATTTTTTTAAAATCAAAATAGGAGCTAGATGATATCTCAGTAGTAAGAATACTTGCTATCCAATCCCAGTACCCACAAAAAAGGCTGATAACAGAGAGGGGATGGAGAAAAGCAGTGTACATCTGCCCACTCCTATAACCCTGTGCTGAGGGGGCAGGCAGGAGGGTCAATGGAGCCCTCTGGTCAGCTCTAGGTTCAGTGAGAGACCCTGCCTTAAAGAAATAAGCCAAAAGAGCATTAGAGCCTGAGGACACCTGAAGTTTTTCTCTGGCCTACACACATGTGAGCATAGGCTCATGCGTTGGCATACACACGCATACCCCAGAAACATGTACACACGCCATACATACCACATATATCAAAAATAAATAAATAAAATTTAGTTTACAAAAGTCTCAAAGATGTGTTTATACAGGCTGCAAATGCATGTAAAGACACACACACAATCATTCAGATTAGACAGAAATGCAGAAAAATGTTCACTGGCTGGTTAATTTAGAGTAATAGGATTATAGCTGATGTTCCCCTAAACTGGATTGATTGAGGAGAGAAATAGGCAGAGAAAGAGAGAGAAAGGGTACACCAGGGCCTCTAGCCTTAGCAAATGAACTCCAGATGCAAGCACCACCTTGGGCATCTGGCTTATGTGGGTACTGGGAAATTGAACCTGGGTCCTTAGGCTACGTAGGCAGATGCCTTAACTGCTAAGCCATCTCTCCATCCTATGGTTTGATTTCTTAAGCCTACTATATGCATGGAAATGGACATAGGACATTTGTGATAACAGAGTTTTTCCTGCAGTTGAAGAAACTCAGTTGTTTTTCTTGTTCTTACTTACCCCTCACACAACTGTTCTACAAAGAGCAGACAATACTTTGGTAATTTCCAAAGAAAGGAAAAAAAAAAAATCTTTAAGTGCAGACTTGAAGCCAGAGCCACTACCTAGGTCACTTCTGAAGTTACAGACCAAGACCACGAAGGTAACAGGCTGAGCGTCCCACTGAGTCAGCACACAGCCAACAAAAAGATTCCCTACTTCTCACTGAAAACCCTGCCCAAGATGTCAGTGTACTTCAGCTGGTAAGCTCACAGGACATCTCAGAAAACGAGCAGTTTAGGAAGACCTAAACCCCACAAGATCTTTGACTAACAGCAGATGGTAACTCATGCTGACTTCTTTCCCTTCCTCACCACGTATGTGTTGTGTACTCACTTTACAATCAGAGAGCAACATGTGCAGCTGTTAGTTATCTTTAAAATTTCCCCTCCGACAGGAACTTTTCTTCATCTGGGGAGATAGGGTAAGTGACAAGTGGGACAAGGGCCAGAGGCTTATTAATTACACACAACTCTGGCCCTTTTCATTTATGTTTTCTCAGTCATTGAAACACCATCTCTACGTGTCAAGATTGAGCTAAGTCCTATGAACACATTTAGCAAAAACATGAGGCCTGATCAATAACTTTAAAATGAGGATTTTTAAAATACAGTATATACTTGTATGAAAATGCCCTTCTGAGCTGGGCGTGGTGGTGCATGCCTTTAATCCCAGCACTCAGGAGGCAGAGGTGGGAGGAGTGCTGTGAATTCAAGGCCACCCTGAGACTACACAGTGAATTCCAGGTCAGCCTGAGCCGGAGTAAGACCCTACCTCGAAAAACCAAAAAGAAAAAAAGCCCTTCTGAAACACAGTCCCAGGTGTAATAAATATACACAATGGTAACTTAAAAAAAGATTATGCTTGCTAGAAGTCTGCTACAGAATGGCATGCAATGCTTCATGAGCCCTTTGGGGGCATGGGAGGGGGACAGGCCTACTGCAGAGCAAGGAGATAGTGACTGAGCTGAGATCAGGCACACAGACAGATGTCATATGGCAGAGGCACACAAAGCCTGCAGTGTTGATGTCGAGGCAAGGGACATGTGTAAAAGAAAGCATGCTAGGGAGGGTGCAGCCTATGCAGGACATTATAGGCCAGTAAGGCTCTAAGCAACTGCTGAGTCCCTAACAGTGTAGTAATGGCATCTACTTATTCAAGAGAAAGGTTTGCCAAAGGGGGGGCAGGAATGATGAAAATGCAGCTTTTATAAAATAAACAGAATGATTTGGCAAAACAAAATTATTTTCACAAAGCTAAAAATTTTGAAACTGACTTTCCTTCAAGATCTTTCAACAAACTAAGTCATTAACTACTTAATATCTGGACGGCTGCTGTGAGTTCCAGGCCAGCCTAGGCTACAGAATAAGACTCTGTTTGAAAATAACAACAACAACAACAGATCAATGGAGCCCTGAGAACTGGGTCACTTTCTGCTCAGACACTAAGGCACTGGCCAGTGTTAATTAGCAGTTCTTCCAAGTCCTCAATTGAGCTTTGCTAAAAGCCCTTATTCATTTTTCTTGTCCTTGAAAGTCCTGATAGCTCTCGCCCTAAAAAGCTCAATTTGTTTAGGTAACTCTACAATGTAGTTTGCAACTAATAAAACCCAAAAACCTACAATGTATTTTTTCCCAATGAATTAGCACAAAACTAAATGGCACCATTCTAACTTGAACTGTACTACATGAGTACTAATGTCAGAGTTTGAAGTAAACATGGAAGAGGCCAGATCACTGCTATGGGTATTACCAGCAAGCAGACTGTTCTCAGTTTTCCTAAGCAATGGTTGTTCTCTCCACATCGCAGCTGCTTTGACACAAATGGATAGTAAGCACCATGCAGCACTAAAGGAGGTCTGGGAAGCAGTTACATTTGGTAGCAGTCCCAAGACATCTAGGCTGTAGATTGAAAGGGAAGAGACATGAGAGCTTTACACTGATGGAAGAGTGAAACGGATGGAAACAGGGACTCCACAGAAATGGACCAAAATAAAGAATTATTACTAAAACGAGAAACAGAAACAAATTTCACAAAACCTAGGCCATGGAAAAATTCAAACTCTAAGGAAATTTGACCAGATGAGAAAACACAGAAAGAAAGAGATCATCATCTTGGGACGGGATTTCTCGTGAGTGAAATGCTTTCTGAGCAAACATGAAGGCCTGAATTCTGATTCCCCAGCACCCACATAGAATGTCAGGCATGGAGGCATGCTCCTATAATCCCAGCCCGGGAAGATGGAGACAGGAGGATCTCTCGGGCTTGCTGGATAGCTCAAGTAGCTGAATCAGGAAGCTCAAGGTTCAGTGAGGGGCTCAATCTCCAAATATAAGATCTCTACCTGCTGACCAAGAAAGGACAAACCAGCAAAAGAAGAGCTAGACATTATGAAAGATGAAACTAAGTTTTTAAAAACTTCACGCTTCCACTTTCATTAGAAATGACCTGAAATCCACTATTACCTAACTGTAGAACTTGATACGTACATAACAGGTTAGACTTCAAAATGAAATCCTACTAAGAAATAAAAATTTAAAAGGAAATTCAAAAAGTAATACGGTGGAGAACAACAGAGGAAAACACCTGACATTAACCTTTGACCTCCACATGTATACACACTCACATACATGTGACCCATACACATGCATGCACGTGCACACACACCCACACACAAAGATACAAAGTCGGTTACTCAAAAACGGAAGGTTAGGATGCCCCCTTTCTCCGCACTCCACATTTGATCCAGTACCAAGCTGGTACAGGCACATCAAGTATAAAAGAAAACCCCACGGTTGCCTGTACAGTCTAGAGCTGCAACACCAAGTGCAGGAAAAGCCAAGCATCTGATCCAGGAAGACACACAGTGAGAGGAAGAGCAACGAACTCAGAGTGTGGGAACTGACGGCGCTGCAGTCACCAGGGAAGTAAAGACTAGTCCCTGACTGACTCTTCCATGGAGGTAACTGCTCACTCACATTGGCCAAGCACGTCCTGATCAGGAAACTACAGGTTGGGCATACCTAATTCAAAAATCTGAAATCCAGGTCTGCAGGGATGGCTTAGCGGTTAAGGTGTTTGCCTGCAAAGCCAAAGGACCCAGGTCCGATTCCCCAGGACCCACGTAAGCCAGATGCACAAGGGAGAGTACGCATCTGGAGTTTGTTTGCAGTGGCTGGAGGCCCTGGTGTGCCATTCTCTGCCCCCACCCCTGCCCTTTCTCTATCAAATAAATAAATAAATAATTTAAAAATAATAAAATAAAATAAAATAAAATAAAAATCTGAAATCCAAACGTTTCATGTTTGAGCACTGATATGACACTCAAAATAGTTCTGAGACTGGAGAGATGGCTTAGCGGTTAAGGCGTTTGCCTACAAAGCCTAAGGACCCAGGTTCAATTCTCCAGGTCCCACATAAGCCAGATGCACAAAGTAGCACATGCGTCTGGAGTTCGTTTGCAGTAGATAAGAGTCCCTGGCATGCCCATTTTCTCTCTCCCTTTTTCTCTCCCTCTCTCTGTCTCTAATAAATAAATAAAAATAAAATCTCTAAAAAAATAGTTCTGTATTTTGAGGTGTTTCAGATGAGGCATGCTGGAAATATCACCAATTTTTTTTTTTTTTAAATCTGCACTTCACAGATAGGGAATCCTCAAATTGTACTGATTTTATTTGAAAACCTGTTATGTTTCAAACTTACACATTTCCATTCACCACTAAATAAAATAACTGGCAAAAAGATTTCTAAGATCTTTATTATGATTTTTACATTTAGATCTCCAAAGGAAGCTTTAGAAATAGCATTTTAGGCCAAAGAAGGGCAGGGCTATGCACAATGCACTCTTCCAGACACAAAATGGTCTGGATATCCATGACCTCACGGTGCCTGGCACTATCTACACAAGATCATCGTAAATAGGAAGAAAAGATGATGACATCAAAATGAAAGAGAGATTGATCGAGACAGGGAAGGGATATGTTGGACAGTGGAGTTGCAAAGGGAAGGTGGGAGGGGAGGGAATTATCATGGTTTATTGTCTATAATTATGCATGCTGTCAACTTTTTTAAAAAGTAGTAGCATTTCAGCCTAAGCTATTATAATATGGAAACATGCTATACAAGTTGCCTACATGGCATTATGGTATTCTCTTAATAATAATAATGGATGTTTTATAATCTTGCCATTTTAAAAATTCCTCATTAGTACTTTACCTCTAACAGTCTCAGAACACAGCTGATTTTAATAATTCTGCTCACACCTTTAATCTCAGCATTCAGGAGGCAGAAGTCAGAGGGTCACCACAAGTTTGAGACCAGCCTGGTCTTCACAGCAAGTTCCAGGACTGTCAGAGGGACATAGTGAGTCTCAAAAAAAAAAAAAAAAAAAAAAAAAAAAAAAAGGGGGGCTGGGCATGGTGGCACACGCCTTTAATCCCAGCACTGGGGAGGCAGAGGTAGGAGGATCATCGTGCGTTCGAAGCCACCCGGAGACTACATAGTGAATTCCAGGTCAGCCTGGACTAGAGTGAAACCCTACCTCAAAAAAACAAAGAAAAACCAAAAACAAAACTGTCTTTTGGGAGCTGAGAAGAAGGCTTGGTGGCTAAAGGTGTTCATTTGCAAAGCCTGTAGGCCTGGGTTCAATTTCAAACCCACTAATGTAAGAAAGATGCAAAAAGTGGTGCAAGCATTTGGTGTTCCTTTCCAGTGCCAAGAGGCTCAGATGCACGCATGGACACACATACACAATAATTTTTAAAAGTTGTTTTTTCACGATTAATTCAGACAGCCAGACTCCCTGGGAGACACACGACAGGCTAAACTAAGTTTCCTCCCCAACCTCATCTCTTCACAGTCTCCCTTCTACACGCTTGTCTCCAGGCACGCCTACTTCCGTTCTATTGTGTAACTGTTTACTAAGACAGAGGTTCTAATGTACCTAGGAATTCCTAGCATGTAGCAGAAGCTCAGTATGTAGACAAAAACCACATATGGCTTAAAAAGTTCAGCAACATGTTTACAACTGATTCTCTACCATGGATGCAGCCATCATATGAAAACTGGTTGACAAAATTCTAAGTTAACATGTACATCCCTTTACATGTCATGTACCACAACATAATGGAGCCAATTAGCAACTGCAGCCATAAGCCAGCACTCAAAGCATCAGATCAGGTATGTGGTTGTCCTTACACTTTGTACATAGGATGGCTTGAGTGTCATACAATTCAGAACAATTATTCAGTACTGTTTCAACTAAAAAAGGGAGGGAAAACTTGAATAAGGAAATCTTACCATTAGATTTTTTTAAGGGTTGAAAAAAACCACAAATCTTACCAATAAAAAAAAAAAAAAATCAACATTGAGCCACATGTGGTGGTGCACACCTTTAATCCCAGCACTAGGGAGGCAGAGGATAAGAGGCCAGCTGTGAGTTTGAGGCCAGCTGTGAGTTTGGGACTACAGAATAAGTTATAGGTCAGCCTAGGCTAGCGTGTTCCTTGAGGGAAAAAAAAATCAGTATTAATGCTAGAGAAAGGAATTTCATAGGGCGTGATGGCGCATGACTTTAATCCCAGAATTCGGGAGGCAAAAGTAGGAGGCTTGTTGTGAGTTCGAGGTCACCCTGAGATGACATAGTGAATTCCAGATCTGCCTGGGCTAAAGTGAGACCCTACCTCCAAAACAATAAACAAAATAAAACTACAATAGCTCTTGCTCCCCAAAAAGGTACTGTGTGTAAGTCAGATGTAATTAAACAACTCACATTCTCAATGAACTGGGTATTAGACAGCATGAGGAAGTCATTGAAGACATTGTGCAGGCGACAATGGGTGGCTTTGGTCTCCCGAATTAGTCCATCCACCTGTTTCTTGATTTCATGGGTCCTGGAGATAGTTTGCTGTGAGAATTCCTGTAGAAACTGCAGGAGCTAGTTTGAACAGAAACATACCATAGTATCAGTGTGACATGCGTTTATTCTCTGAGGCCAACAGAAAAAGGACCCACGTCCTCTCATGTGCTGCTAGTGAAAAGGACGATGCTTCTGACAGTAAGATTCTACTCATGTGCGGCTCTGTTATTAAAAGTTCTGAACTCAGGCTGGAGAGATGACTTAGCAGTTAAGGTGTTTGCCTGCAAGGCCAAAGGACCCAGGTTCAACTCCCCAGGACCCATGTAAGCCAGATGCACAAGGTGGTGCAGGTGTCTGGAGTTCATTTGCAGCCCCTAGTGGTACTGATGCACACACTTTTTTTTTCTTTTCTTGTTTTGTTTTTCAAGGTAGGGTCTCACTTTAGCCCCAGGCTGACCTGGAATTTACCATGTAGTCTCAGGGTGGCCTCCGACTCACAGCCACCCTTCTCCTTTTGTCTGCCATCTACTGGAATTAAAGACATGCGCTACCACATTTCCTATCTTCCTCTTTCTCAAATAAATAAAGATTTTTTTGAGAGGGGGGTTCTGAGGTAGGGTCTCACTCTAGCTCAGGCTGACCTGTCACTATGTAGTCTCAGGGTGGCCTTGAATTCCTGGCGATCCTCCTACCTCTGCCTCCCGAGTGCTGGCATTAAAGGCGTGCACCACCACGCCCGGCTAAAAACAAGTGTTTTTAAAACACTGAAAACGCTCAGAGCTCTCTAGTTGCCACGCCTGAGGAGCACGCACTCAAGCATATGCACGTAGCGGCTCGTCCTCTGCACCAGCGAGCCCGGGGTCCCACACCCAATGGCTCGGAGTGACAATGCAAAGCCCGGGCGCAGCCGAGAGGGTTCATGATGTGCCCATCACCAGCGTGCACTGGCGCAGTCGGGTGGGCAGAGCCCGGGGGAACCTCAGCTCCCGCCTCCCGCCTCCCTCCCCGGCCCGGCCCGGGCGCGCCCGCCGCTCACGCCCGCGTCGGCCGCCAGCGACCAGCTCTGGCTGCAGCCGCGGATCTCCTCCACCGACCAGGGCCGCTCCCACACGGGCTGCGCGGCGGGCGCCGGCCGGCTCATCTCGGCGGGGGACGGACGCGCGGGGCCCGGGACGGCGACGGACGACGACGGCGCCGAAGCCCGCGCCCAGCCCCGGCCCGGAGAGCTCGGAACCCGTCAGCACCGCGGACGAGCTCCGAGGCCTGACCGCGAGCTCCTGCGGCGCCGCCTGGGGAGAGCGGCATCACGTGACCCGCTCCCGCATCACGTGACCCGACTTTCCCGTATCACGTGACCCGCCCTCCCGCGTCACGTGGCGGACCCCCACGTGACCCGTCGTGCGGCCTAGCGGCAAGGAGGGAGGCCTGACTGTGCGCTCGCCGGAAGCGGAAGCGAGGCTGCGGCCGGTGCGCGCAATCGCCGTGGGCATGGGAAACCAGGGACGGCGATGGGGGTTCCGGGGAGACCTTCCATACCCCCGGGGCTGACGGTCGGTGAGCGGTGACCCGCCTCGCCGGAATGAAGACGTCCCCGACCCACGGACAGGCCTCCTGTTGCTCATGTGTGCACCTGCCTTAAAAGCCTTCACCCTCCCAAGCCAGGCCAAACCACATTTGGACAGGGGGAAAAAAATAAAAATAAAAATCCTCAGCTCTTTCAGCTCCCCCCGGCAGGGCTGTGATGTGTCTTTGGAAGGGGTACTTCCTTGCAGTCCAGTTGCTGAGTGGCTCTTCTGCCAGACTCCCACTTTTAAAAAGAACCCCAGTTCGCTCTATCTTTGTGTTCCTGGGGGCAAAGTGTTTAATCCTATAGGGAGAGGGAAAAGATGGCCAAGAAAGGGATACAAAAATAATGGAGTGGATTAAATGGCTTGCAAAGCAGATCACTGCTTTTCAGCCAAAACCACATAGGAATATAATTGTAGTTGAATAAGTTAGATCTTTCAATTGTCCCAATGAGGAAGGCTGCTTGCTGTGGAAATCATGAAGTATCTCAATAACGGGACATAAGAAAGGAATTAACATAAGAATGAGACTTGTGTTAGGTGATTTCTGGGGAGGATTTTAAGTGGGTTTTGTTAAAGTCTGTATCTTGACTGTTCTCCCAAAGTGCATGTATTAAAGGCCTGGCACTACTGGGAAATGGTGGCAACTTTCAGAAGTGACCATAATGGAAGTTCTTAGGTCACTGGGGGATGTGCATCAAAGGGGACACTGGGAATCCAGCCACTTTGGATCTGTTTGCTTTTTAGTTGTGCTTTTCAGCACAGCACCCTCCCCACTGCCCTGCCAAAGGCCAAATGATAAGGACTGAAACCTCCAAAACTGTGAGCCAAGATAAAACCTTTCTCTTTATATTTGTATATTTGTATTTGTTACAGTAACAAGAAGCTAACTAACATAGGAAGTGGGATAGTTCCATGATAGGATGTCTCATTTAGTCTTATGTAGGAGAGAAGAAGATAAGAGTGAAGCTACAAGGATGACCGGTAAGGAAGGAGAAGTTACTCATAACGACTAGTGCGGTTATAAGAAGTCCCATTAGAAGAAAAAAAGTTCCATTGGTCTGGAGAGATGGCTTAGTGGTTAAGGTGCTTACCTATGACCCAGGTTTGATTTCCCCAGGACCCACGTAAGCCAGATGCACAAGGTGGTACATGCATCTGGAGTTCATTTGCAGTGACTGGATGCCCTGGTATGTCCATTCTTTATCTGCCAATCTCTCTTTCTACTTCTTGAATAAATAAATAAATAATAAGGCCTATTTGTCTTCATTCACACAGGCCAGAATGTGGCTTTGGTGATATTAATATTCTTTGAATTAATTTATGTTCAACAGGAGAGCATCCAGGCCTAGCTGATACTACCAGGCCACGGTCAGCTTTTCTTTATCTCAATGGACATTTAAACTATTTCTGATCTCTCATAGTGACAAAAAAAAAAACACCCAAACTCAGTTACATTCTACAAAAATATTGGCTAATACTCTTCAAAAGAGCAAAAGATCATGAACAAAAAAGAAAGATGAAGCCAGGCATAATAGCACACACCTTTAATATCAGCACTTGGGAGGCAGAGATAGAAGAATCGCCTTGAGGCCACCCTGAGACTACATAGTGAATTCCAGGTCAGTCTGGGCTAGAGTGAGACTCTACCTCAAAAAGAGAGAGAGAGAAAGAAAAGAAAAGACCCTACATCGAAAAAACACAACAACAACAACAAAAGAAAGATGGAAGACTCATGCTAGACTGTGGAGATGTCCTGTGTAGTCTCAGAGTGTTCATAAAAGAGCTTTGGGTAGTGATGACATTTGAATGATGTTTCTTTGACAGATACTATAATTTTTTATTTTTTTATTTTTGGGGTTTTTTTTTAAGGTAAGGTTTCAGTCTAGCCCAGACTGATCTACAGTTCACTCTGTAGTCTCAGGGTGGCCTCGAATTCATGGCGATCCTCCTACCTCTGCCTCCAGAGTGCTGGAATTAAAGGCGTGCGCCACCATGCCTGGCCCTACATACTATAATTTATCAATGTTACCTCATTAGTTTTCTTTTTGAGGCAAGCCCAACAGACTGTCCCTTGTTTTTTATGAGAGGGAGCAAGAGTCAGGAGGAGAGAGAGAGAATTGGTGTCAGGGCCTCTACCTATTGTAATCGAACTCCAGACATGTGTGCCACCTTAAATTTGCTAACAAGGGAAAACCTAGAGAAGACTCCTGCCAGGGTATTTGTGAGTTCAGCAATATCAGGATGATGTCACGCACAGACCTCTAATCAGGGTTTTTCAAACATCAGGTTAACAGGAATCTCCTAGGGCCCTTGTTAAAATGCAGGTACAGGGCTGAAGAGATTGCTCAGTGATTAAAGGTGCTTGCTTACGGGCCTGGGCTTGATTCCTCAATGTAAAGCCAGATGCATAAAGTGACGTATGTATCCAGAGTTTGTTTGAAGTGGCATGAGGCCCTGGCACACCCATATTATCTCTTTCTCTCTCATTCATAAATAAATAAATAAATAAATAAATAAATAAATAAATAAATAAAATTTTTTTAAGTGCAGGTGCCAATTGAGTGGTTGGAACCTGAGAGTCTTCACGTAGAACACGTTCTGATGTGCCTTCTGGGCTGCCAACACACAGTCACATCAGAATAGAAGGCCAGGCTGAGACTTGTCTGCCTCATGGTACTAACCTTGAGCACTAACATGTGTCTTTGTTGTGGGGAAAATTAGTAGAAAAGAGCTAACTGTCACATAGAAGGTAGGCCAGGTCTTGATTCTGGACGCTCACGGAGAAAGGAGAAGAGCAAAGATAGAGAAATGGCTTTGTGGGCACACAAGCTGCACAGTCCACAAGGCTCCATGCTATTGTGTGGGGGGCTTTGCGGGCACACAGGCTGCACAGTCCACAAAGTCCCATGCTTAGCATGGCTCCACTTGTTTCAATGCTCTGCATCTACTCCAGATTCTTAAAATTTTCAATGAAGGATCCCCACAATTTCATTTTGCACTCAGTACCACAAAGTATGTGGTTGGTTGTAGATTAGTTGTGTATGGTTGACTAAATACTTGAGAGAAACCACTGAAGGCAGGAAAATGTTTGTTTGGGCTCCTAGGACAGTGATGTTTCGGTCCACCATGGTGGTGGGATCATCTGATGGCAGAGGAGCAGAGAAATGAGATGGAAAGTAGGGCAGGCTTCACAATGACTCACCTCTGCCTTCCAGTCCCAACCACCTGAAGGTTCCACAGCACCCCAAAGGGCATCACCAGCTGGGGACCGAGTGTAAACACCTGAGCAAGGTGGAGAACACTGCAGACACAAGCCATCACCTGGGGATATGGTACACTTGGGGAGGGGTGATGGGAAGAAAAGCTCATAGGGCTGGAAATCAACGTCGCCTTCCTTTGGACAGCTGCCCTCAATGAGGCCAGTGTAAGACAAGCACTTCACTGACAGAACCATTGACCTAGCCCCTTTTGGTAGCTTTTAATAGTTTTCTCTTTATTTTTGGTGTCCTGTAATGTCAGCCCTTTCTTAATTTCTGAAAAAGCTTTTAACCATGTATTGAAAATACCCTTTCCTATTCCCTCTGATCTCTCCCGCTGGAATTTCTTTGTTTGTTTGAAGTAGTGTCTCCTTCTAGCCCAGGCTGACCTGGAATTCACTATGTAGTCTCAGTCTGGGCTTGAACTCACAGCAGTCCTCCTACCTCTGCCTCCCAAGTGCTGGGATTAAAGGTGTGCATCACCTCTCCGGCTCTTGGAATTGCTAATAGAGGAAAGCTTAGATGTTTTTATCTGTCCTTTGTTTCAACTTTCTCATTGGTCCCCCCCACTGTGCTTCAAGTTTTGGCCTCCTTTAATCCCCTATCTTGCATCTTTTGACTTTTTTCTTTGAACAGTCTGTGCCCTCATTTTTGGGGGACTTCTAATTGGTACTTTTTCATAATTCTTTGATTTGGTTCTGCTGTTTTTGTTCTAATGGCCTAGTAGTCAATCATATTCCCTTCATTTGTTCCGTGTGTGATTTCCTTTTCACAGCAGAAACCATCCTTAAGTCAGGCACTTGTTCTTCCCACTAGTTTTTGTTGTTGTTGTTGTTGTTGCTTATTGTATATTTTATTTATTTAAGAGCAACAGACAGAGAGAGGAAGAGGCAGATAGAGAGAGAGAGAGAGAATGGGTGCTCCAGGGCCTCCAGCCACTGCAAATGAACTCCAGATGAATGCGCCCTCTTGTGCATCTGGCTCATGTGGGTCCTGGGGAATCGAGCCTCGACCCGGGGTCCTTAGGCTTCACAGGTAAGCACTTAACCACTAAGCCATCTCTCTAGCCCCATTGCCATTAGTGTTTTGGTTAGAATTGTGCATCTGAGCCTGGGCATTTTGTGGCATTCGTGTGGATGCAGACTTCTGTGGTCTGGCCCTTCTCTTTGCTCATGACGTCTTATCAACTTCTTTCAGGGAGGAGGGTGTGCCTCGTTGACTCTCTGCTCTCAATCCTTCCTCTTCATGATTTTAAGCCACAATACGTGGACAACAATTTCATTTCTATACCTAGTTGAACATTTCTTCAGACTGTGTGAAGGAGAGACACTTTAAGAATATTTTTCTAGAAAAACTTAAATTTCAGGCTGGGGATGCAGCTCAGTCATAGATTGATAGCCCACTGTGTGAGGCCCTGAGCTCTAGCCTTAATATCACCAAAAAGAAAAAAAAAACGAAACTTAAATCTCTAAATTGTACTTGAAAAAAAATCTCAGACCTGTATGGTGGCTCATGCCTATAATCCCAGCATGCAAGAGGCTGAGATAAGAGAATCCCTGTAAATTCAAGGCCAGCATGGGCTACAGAATGAATTCCAGGTCAGCCAGAGCTAGAGTCAGAACCTGCCTCAAAAAAAAAAAAAAATCACAACCAAACAAAATAAAAACCCCAGGAGAACAGAGCATGCCAGACATGGGCACAGAGTAAGTGTGTATGCACATGCTATTTGAACATATTTTTAAATACTTTTTTATTTTTTGGAGAGAGACACAGAGAGACAGACAGAGAGAGAGGGAGAGGAAGACAGATAGAGATGGGCGTGCCAGTAGTCTCTCAGTTGTTGCGAACGAAATCCAGATGTGTGTGCCCCCTTGTGGTCAAGTGCAGCATTGCGCCCTTGTATCACTTTGCATCTGGCTAAACGTGGGACCTGGAGTTTGGAACTGGGTTCTTACACTTAGCAGGCAGGCACCATAACCACTAAGCCATCTCTCCAGCCCCTGAACATATTTTATAATATTTTGCAATAAATATTTTTAAGTGTTAATGCAAGAAAATTTTCAATTTTATTTATAATAGGTCAACTTGCAATTTCTCTGTTAAATTTGCTTTACGTCTCAGGTGTTTTTTTGGTCTTTTTTGTTTGTTTTGTTTTTCAAGGTAGGGTCTCAAACTAGCCCAGGCTAACCTGGAACTCACTATGTAGTCTCAGGGTGGCCTCGAACTCAAAGCGATCTTCCTACTTTAGCCTCCCAAATGCTGGGATTAAAGGTGTGTGCCACCATCCCCAGCTTAGGTGTTAGTTTTAAAAGGACAATATTGGACTGGAGAGATGGCTCATCAGTTAAGGCTCTTTAGCCTTCAAAGCCTAAGCACTCAGGTTCGATTCCCCAGTACCTGTGTAATCTAGATGCACAAGGTGGCAAATGCATCTGGAGGTCATTTGCAGAGGCTAGAGGCCCTAGTACACTCATTCTCTATATATCTGCCTCTCTCTCTTTCTCTCAAATGAATAAAATAAATAATAAAATAAGTATTTAAAAAGATTTATCAATGGAGAAGAGCTAATCGATGTTTGGTGTGGATGTGGCTGCTCAGTCAAGCCCAGAGAGAAGTGCACAGCGCATTTGGATGTTGCCCTCCATGGCTATCCTCACAGTCTGCAGGACCCTGCGCTGAACTCTCCAACAGCAGGGCAGGGCAGAGGCCAGCAGGAAACACCCTGTCTGTCTTGATGTAAGTCTTGTCCTTTGTCCGTGATCTCCTAAAAGGCCACAAGGTGGAAGCATAATGCAATGAGAAGAGACACGCGTCCTTTTGTAACCGAGACTGACCTTGAAGTTTCTGAAAAAGATATGTTCCTCATTGAGAAAATCATCCCCATTATAAAGTGTACAGCTCAAGGAATTTTCTCCAATGGGACACAACTGTCTTATCAGTTCTCAGATCTAGAAACAAGCATGCCACCAGCGCAGGGGGCTCTTCCCGGCCTCATTCGGTCTCTACTTTCCTGTTACCCAAGGGGAATCATCACCTAGACTTCTGACGTTACAGGTTAGGCTCCTCTATTTTTGTGCTTTATAGAAATAGAATGAGATGTCCTGATTTTGGTTCCCGTGGGACCTGACCCAGAGACAAGGATTTTCCTGAAGATCATTATTTGGGCAGCGCAAGGAGCACTTGGGGGACAGAGGGAGTGTCAGCAACCAACCAAGGGCGTGTTGTGAGCAAGCGCCCCCAGGGAGTGGAAAGCGCCCTCCTTAGAATTCCCCACTCGGGGTGGGAGAAGGAACTGGATTATTTTACATCCCAATCACGAGTTGTCCCACTGGTGCCACTTTTGCTCTACTATCTCACTCCAGGGCCTGAACCAGGTGTAGTTGCCTCATCTTCTTAGTCCCCTTTATATGCCATATTCTACAACTTTGAGTTTGTATGTATGACTCTGTTTTAAAGTAAACATACTAACCGGGCGTGGTGGCACACGTCTATAATCCCAGCACTCAGGAGGCAGAGGTAGGAGGATCTCCGAGAGTTCAAGGCCACCCTGAGACTACATAGTGAATTCCAGGTCAGCCTGAGCTAGAGTGACACTCTACCTTGAAAAAAAACAAGAGTAAATCAATCAATCAATCAATAAAGTAAATATACTAAGGCACAGAGAGAGGAAGCGTTTTGCTTGAGGTCATAGCATGTAGGATAATAAAGGAAAGACTGGAACCCAGATCATCTGGCACCAGGGGGCTGGATTTCAACCACAAATCCATGATGAATTCTGAAAATATTTAACTGAGTTAGTTCATGTTACAAAGTAATAGTAGCTGCTCTTGTCTGAAAATTTTTTTTTTTTTTTTTTTTTTTTTCGAGGTAGGGTCTCACTCTGGTCCAGGCTGACCTGGAATTCACTGTGTAGTCTCAGGGTGGCCATGAACTCTCGGCGATCCTCCTACCTCTGCCTCCCGAGTGCTGGGATTACAGGCATGCGCCACCACGCCCGGCAGACTTTCATAATTATAGTCAATAAACTATTGTAATTTCCTCTCCCTCACTTTCCCCTTTGCAACTCCACTCTCCATCATATCCCCTCCCCCTCTCAATTAGTGTCAGTTTTATTTTGATGTCATCATCTTTTCCACCTATTATGCTGGTCTTGCATAGGTAGTGTCAGGCACTGTGAGGCCATGGATATCCAGGCCATTTTGTGTCTGGAAGAATGCATTGTAAGGAGTCCTGTTCTTCCTTTGGCTCTTACATTCTTTCCACCACCTCTTCCCCAATGGACCCTGAGCCTTGGAAGGTGTGTTAGAGATATTTCAGGGCTGAGCGCTCCTCTGTCAAGTCTTCTCAGCACTATGGTGCCTTCTGAGTCATCTTAAGGTCACTGCCACCTGAAAAGAGAGGTTTCTCTAACCAAAAGTGAGTGTAGCATTAATATGTGTGTATGGACATTAAGAGAAGTGCTTACTGAGCACTTTGGTGAACATAATATATGCATTTAGCCAGGCACCAGCAGGTGTTACATCCCTAGGGCTCATAATCTCCCTTCCCCATCATAGGTTTTCAGTACCAGGCATGTATTCCCTCCCATGAAGTGGGCCTCCAGTCCAATTAGAAAGCAGCTGGTTTCCCCCATAACAGACATGCCACTATTGCACCCATTGGCTCATTTGGCCTGGCTGGCCCTACTTTAGATTTGCAGGGTTCACTGTTGTTCATCTCCACTGATGACTTCTTTCTCTCCCATGGAGCTGCATGCAATGGAGCGTTTTCCACCTTTCTGTCAGCTGGTCTACATGAAGGTCTACATGTCAGCTCAGCAAGATTTCTCAGTGACCTTGCAGCCCAAGCATGTGGAGTCTTCAGCAATAGGGTCTTACTATCTATTCCTGGTGGGAAACCAAGAGCCTCAGCAATAGCCTGTAATGTTTGGGGGGCATCAGGGACCTTCCTAGCCAACAACTCACTGGAAGATATCCCGTCCCTGACACTGAAAATTTTCTAGTAACAATCTATGGCTTCTGGGTGCACCACTGTCCAAAAAAGTCGGTTTCCATGTGACTTATTCATACCCTCTTAGATTTTAATTAACCCTCCCCCCACCCTTCCTTTACTCAAACTCTTCCCTTGACCTCACTTAGGCCTTTCCACTCCCAGTAATCTGTTCTTCTACTTACATATATACAATATCATCCTATTAAGTCCCCCTCCCCCCTCCCTCCCTTCCCCCTCCCTCCCTCCCTCCCTTTTATTCTCTTTCTAGCTTACTGAGCTTCCTGTGCTACTGAGTTTTATTCCAAATAACATACAAGTCCAAATATTTGTAGCTAGGATCCATATATGAGAGAGAACAAGTGGGTGCTTGGCTTTCTGGGTGGAAAAACATTTTTAAGGATTTTTTTTTTTTTTGTTTTTCAAGCTGGGTCTCATTCTAGTCCAGGCTGACCTGGATGGAATTCACTATGTAGTCTCAGGCTGGCCTTGAACTCATGGTGATCCTCCTACCTCTGCCTCCCAAGTGCTGGGATTAAAGGCATGTGCCACCACACCTGGCAGAATTTTTTTTTTTTTTGAGACAAGATCTCATGTATCCCAGGCTAGCCTCGAACATACTATGTAGCCAATAATGACATTAAATTCTGATCCTCCTGTCTCCAATCTCACAAGTATTGGTATCACATGTGTGCATTACCATGCCTAGTTTTACAGTGTTCGGTATTGAACCCAGGGCTCCATACGAGCAAGGTAAGTACTCTACCATCGGAGTCACATCCCTGCCCCTTATCAATTTCAAATATATTTTAAAAATTATATCAAAAGCAGGTCAGAGCTGGGCGTGGTGGTACATGCCTTTAATCCCAGCACTCAGGAGGCAGAGGTAGGAGGATTGCCATGAGTTCAAGGCTACCCTGAGAATACAGAGTGAAATCCAGGTCAGCCTGGGCTAGTGAGCCCCTACCTTGAAAAACCAAAAAATAAAAAAAGCGGGTCAGGGTCTGGAGAGGTGGCTTAGTGGTTAAGGCACCTGCCTGCCAAGCCTAAGAACACTCCTTCAAATCTCCAGGTTCCACGTTTAGCCAGATGCAAAAGTGATGCAAGGGCGCAATGCACGTGTCTGGAGTTCATTCACAGTGGCCTCTCAGCTGCTGGTGCACCCATTATCTGTCTCTCTCAAATTTAAAAAAAGGGGGGGTCAGTTTATTTTTTAAGTTGAAAAGTATTTGTTAAGTATTAAATTTTATTTATTTATTTATTTATTTATTTATTTATTTATTTATTTATTTGAGAGAGGGGGCAAAAGAAAGAGAAAGAGAGACAGAAAGAGAGAGAGAATGGATGTGCTAGGGCCTCCAGCCACTGAAAAAGAACTCCAGAAGCACGTGCCACCCTGTGCCTCTGGCTTACATGGGTCCTGGGGAATCAAACCTGGATCCTTGGGCTTTGCAGACAAGCGCCTTAGCTGTTAAGCCATCTCTCCAGCCCTTTGTTATGTATTCAAACAGTGCACAGTTGTGCACTAAGTACTTAGGATATGGCTTGGTTAACACTTTCATCACTGCAAGGCAGTACTGAACCATCATGTAAGTGACCGAGTGATTTAAAATCACGACACAGGATGGTTTGTAGCAGCACACTCATTTTGTTGAAAATTAACACTTAATGTAACTTAACAAACCTTATTTCATTACCACTAGATACTGATTATACTGTTGTATAATCAAAGTGTTAGCTAGCACTAATTAATGGTCTGCTTACAAGCATGCACACATTCACTCATCATTCATTCCATGTCAAGAGAAGCATTATAACATGGAGATAAGAGGTTTCTTTGAATGTGTGTGGGCCCATGGGATTTTTTTTTTTTTGAGAGAGACACACAGAGAGAGGGAGAGGGAGACAGATAGTGAATGGGCATGCCAGCATCCTCTCAGCCGCTGTGAACGAATTCCAAATGCATGCGCCCCCTTGTGGGCAAGTGTGGCATTGCGCCCTTGCATCACTTTGCATCTGGCTAAACGTGGGACCTGGAGATTGGAACCGGGTTCTTAGGCTTAGCCAGCAGGTGCCTTAACCGCTAAGCCATCTTTCCAGCCCGGGATTTTTTTTTTTTATCCCTTTCCATAAACTGCATTCCAATATCTGACTTCTGCCTGTTGTACCAAGGTTTTTATACCAGGATGCTGAGTAATCTTGAATTACTTGTTGAGACTGACTCTTCTCCTTTCCCCATTCTGTTGGGAGGCCAAACTCTGCAGATGGCTTCAGACTGGTGGTTGTCCCCCTGAGTGGAACAGAAACACAGGATTCAATGACGAGGACATGAGAAGGGAAGGAAGCTCCTTATCCCGGGATCTAGTTTTCCTTTCCTGATGGATGAGAGTCAAAGAACTTCGACACAACTGATCAAATAAGATTGTTCACAGTGATCATTCACAGTGACGTATGCTTTCCTAAAGACGGCTCAAACAAGGCTGTCAAAACTTGTCAATCGGGCCTACTTAGAGGCAGAATGTATTGGCACCCTTGATTTCTACCATATTAGCCCTCTAGTCTCATCCCTAAATCTAAATAGTACACCTCATGAAAACATCTTACAATTTCATTTACAAGGGAAAATTCCTTATGATAAGAAAAATTTGTATAACTTTTAAACATTAATTAAATTTAGAGTATTCCTTAATATTTTTAAATGTTGTAAACTATGTTCTTTTAGAAATGTAACTCGGGCTCTGCCAGGCGTGGTGGCGCACGCCTTTAATTCCAGCACTTGGGAGGCAGAGGTAGGAAGATTGCTGTGAGTCCAAGGCCACCCTGAGACTACATAGGTCAGCCTAAGCTAGAGTGAGACCCTACCTTGAAAAACCAAAATAAATAAAATAAAATAAAATGTAACTCAGGAGCTGGAGAGATGGCTTAGTGGTTAAGGCATGTGCCTGCAAAGCCTAAGGACCCAGGTTCAATTCTCCAGTTCCCACATGAGACAGACACACAAGGTGGCATATGCGTCTGGAATTCATTTGTAGTGGTTTGAGGCCCTGGCATGCCTATTCTCTCTCTCTCTGTCTCTCTCTCCTTCTTTCTCTGTCTCAAATAAAAATAAATAAAACATTTAAAAATATAACTCAAAAAGCCACAGGATCCTATGTGTCACCATTGTAAAGGCACCTAAGTGGCTCTCTGGAGATGCCCTGATCCATGTTGTGGGATTGTGGACTGAGTTTTCCCTATTGACTATGTAAGTATTTAATAAACTCACTAACTTTGCCTCACTGTGGCTCATCCTGAAATTCTTTCGTGAGTCATCACGGATTCAGTTTGACCTGAGTGGAGGTCTCTGAGGGGACAGGGACCCTCAGGCTTCCAGTGGCTGTGATGGGCTGCGTCTTCTTGCAACACCGCCTGCTCACATCCCTGGCTTCCTGCTGGGTTTGACCAGTGGAGGAAAAAGGAGAAGCGAGGGGTCATTCCACTGCCTCCTTCCTTGCTGGGCTACAGTTTGAGCAATAGAATTCCTTATATTGGCCTCAGACTGGGTAATTTATAAGGAGCAGAAATGATTTGGTTTATGGTTTGAGAATCTCAAAAGTCTAGGATTAAGGGGCCACATCTGGGGAAGGCTTCTTGCTGCGTCTCACGGCAGAAAGCACAACACCAAGAAAAGGAGGGAAGCTGGCCAAACTGGGCTTTTATAACAATCCTACTGCAATAGTGGCATTAATCGTCACCTAATAAACTCTTTTTAATTAATTAATGTATTAGAGAGAAAGAGAGAATGGGCTCACCAGAGTCTCTAGCCACTGCAAACAAACTCCAGACACATGCACCACCATGTGTTTCTGGCTTATATGAGTTCTGGGGAATAGAACCTGGGTCCTTAGTCTTCATAGGCAAGTGCCTTAACTGCTAAGCTATTTCTCCAGCCCATCATCTAATCAACTCTTAAAGTTTCTATCTCTCAGCACTGTTGTGTTAGAGATCAGGTTTCTATCTACAGGGAACACATTCGAGCCATCCCATTTCCTTGCTTCTGTTTAGGCTTTTTCCCACAACCACAGACAGATTCTTCCACCAGATTCACTTACTCAGACACAGGGATGAGAACGGCTCCTGGTTCCTGTAAGTGTATGAGAATACTGTTTGCCCGTAACTGCTTAGACCTTTGTAAACAGTCCTTACGCTAAATGTTACACTGGTGCATGGGCCATCTCTTGTCCAGCATAACTCTGATTGACCAACATAATGAGGAGGAGGGGGAGGAGAAAGAAAAAGAAAGAGGAGAAAAGGAAAGAGAGGAAGAGGGAGAAAGGAGAAAAAAGGACCATATGCCAACATGGAGAATGGTACACACTGCCAGAGTTTTATGTATTTGCCCTCTCATGACAACCTTGCAGTGAGCTTTTCACAATCTTTACTTCAGTACATTAAATAATTTCTCTGTATCCCTCAGGTACTACATAGCAGGGTTGTTGTATCAAATCCATGTCTTCCTGAAACCTAAACCCACATTTTTTCCACCATATGCTCTGAAGGAGTTGTGGAAAACTCATTTACATCTGTCTTAGGCATCATGTCAAATACTATTTGCAGTGTCAAGTTATACATGAGAAATGTATTTCCAATGTTTAAATTTCATTAACTTTTTAAGATACTTTTACATTTAGAAATCTAGTTAGGAGGAGCAACTGTTACAAATCTGGAATGTGTCTCTTTAAAACAAATACATAATTCTCTATTGAGATATAGTTGTTTTCTTTATTGCCCTGGGAACCAGGAACTTCCTGAAGAACTTCTGATGAAATCACAGAGACCTATCCACACCCCTGAACTCTTCTGTCCTCTCTCCTTATCTTGACTTCCTGTTCCCATGACTAGCTCATTGCCTGCTGCCCTTTGTTTAAAACCCTTTGGAAAAAGACATGACATTGATCGTGTGTATAGACACACATATATGGATGAAGCAGCAGGAAACTGGCATAGTTTCTTTACACATTCCATTATTTATGTAAAGTTGAACTGCAATGAAGCAGTTAAGAGCCACTATGTACCTGCTACAATTTAGAGCCAAAATATGTGTAGATTTCCATCTTCTTTCATCACTCCCTATTTGCCCAATGTATTTTACGGACAATTTACCATGCAAAGAAGAGCTCATAGGAGTCCGAAAGTTAGTATGAGTTGACAGTGTTGTAAAGAACCCAGCAGTCACATGTCACATCATGCCACATCACAGCTATGCGCCTCTAAATGAGTCAGAACACTTGTTTCTCTATTTTTCTTTCTCCCCTTCCTTTCTTCCTTCCTTTTCTTTCTTCTTTTGAGTCAGTGTTCCCTTGTAGCCCAGACTGAGCTCACTATGTACCCAGGCTGATCTAGAGTTCATGGCAATCCTGTCTCAGCTTTCCAAGTGTTGGGATTACAGCTACTATGCATGGATTCATGTTTTTCACTGTCAATATCAGGCTTGAAAATTTCTTAGAATCTGAGATCTGAGAAAACAACTCCTCCTCCTTCTCCTCCTCCTCCTCCTCCTCTTTTTCTTCTTCTTCTTCTTCTTCTTCTTCTTCTTCTTCTTCTTCTTCGAGAGAGAGAGAGAGAGAGAGAGAGAGAGAGAGACAGAGAGAGAGAGAGAGAGAGGAAGACAGAGATGGGCACGCCAGCAGCCTCTCAGGGGCTGTGAACTAAATCCAGATGTGTGCTCCCCCTTGTGGTCAAGTGCAGCATTGCGCCCTTGTGTCACTTTGCATCTGGCTAAACGTGGAACCTGGAGATTGGAACCGCTGGAGATTGGAACCAGCGTTCTTAGGCTAAGGAGGCAGGCTAAGCCATCTCTCCAGCCCTCTTCTTCTTTTTGAGGTAGAGTTTCACTCTAGTCCAGGTTGACGTGGATTCACTATGTAGTCTCAGGGTGGCTTCAAACTCATGGTGATCCTCCTATCTCTGCCTCCCGACTGCTGGGATTAGCAACCCTTCTTTTTTTCTTTTGGTTTTTCGAGGTAGGGTCTCACTCTGGTCCAGGCTGACCTGGAATTCACTATGCAGTCTCAGGATGGCCTCGAACTCACGGCGATGCTCCTACCTCTGCTTCCTGAGTGCTGGGATTAAAGGTGTGCACCACCATGCCCAGCTAGCAACACTTCTTTTAAAGTGTGTGTCACATTCCAAGGCTCAGGGTCCATTGCAGAAGAGGTGGCTGAAAGAATGTAAGGGCCAAAGTAAGGGTAGAACTCCTTACAATGCACTCTTCCAGAAACAAAATGGCTTGGATATCCATGACCTCACAGTGCCTGACACTACCTACATAAGACCAGCATAGTAGGAGGAAAAGATGATGACATCAAAATAAAAGAGGGGATATGATGGAGAGTGGAGTTGTGAAGGGAAAAGGGGGGGATTATCATGGTTTATTGTCTATAATTATGGAAGTTGTTAATAATAAAAAAATAAAAATAATAAAGTGGGTATGTGTGTGTGTATAAGATTTGTCAGTAATTGAAAGTTAACTGACCCTCATGGCCAAGAAGGGGAAGCTATTGGTCTGCAATGGATACTACCAACAACACCGACAGATGAACTGGGCTTGACTACAGGAATGTGGGTCAGGCACCAGTACCATCTGCTGCCATGATTCTTAAGATGAACTGGGCTTGACTACAGGAATGTGGGTCAGGCACCAACACCATCTGCTGCCATGATTCTTAAGATGAACTGGGCTTGACTACAGGGATGTGGGTCAGGTACCAACACCATCTGCTGCCATGATTCTTAAGAAAGACTTGGCCAGAGGTAATGAATCTGTTGTGAGCTTGCAAGGCCCTAGGTGAACAGCTGTGGTGGGTATCAAGCTGTACTAGGTATACCCATGCAAGAAAGAATTTGCTGCCCAAATGCAGGAAGTGCGGTCAGTAGATATGCTCCCGTTGTCTGCCTCCTTTCCGAATCCTTGGTCTTGGTCTTTCAGGGTGAGGTTGGATTGGCCCATGTTGTCACATTCCTGAAGCAGCCTCTTCATTCCAGCGGATACCGGGGGCTGCAGAGTGCCTACCGGGTAGACGGAGAGCTTGCCAGGCAGACATCACCATTCAGTTTCATCCTCCGGCCTCTGTGATTCCCCTCATAAGTGCTGATCTCTAATCACTATTATGCATTGCAAGCTCCATGTCAGTAGTTGCTTCGGCAGAACTTAACCCTCAACAAGGCTTTCCAGGTATCTTTTCTTGTCTTAATAGACCAAGGAAGGACAGCTTCCTCTCCCGCGAAGGCCTGCCCTGCTGGCTGGCTCTGTTTATTCCACCAGTCAAGCGCGGACTCACATTCAAGGGCAGGGCAGTAAGCTTTAACTTTTCTCAACCACAGGTGTGGTCATCAGCCCGAGACTCTGTGTGGTCAGGGTCCAGGCTTCTCAATGCACTACGTACACAAATGTTGAGAAGTTATCTCTCATACCCATACTCCAGAAATCTCTCTCCTGGAGGCCCAGTGCTTCAGGACAGAGCAGACCTTGCACCTCCACCGGAACTGGACAGTTCTCGAGCCGTTCACAGAAACTTGGCTTCAACATAAGAACATTGCCAGTGAGTGAGTGCTCACCGGGAGACCAAGGCTCCTGCTTTCTGGTCCTGCTTATGCTGAATTCATTGCACAAAATAGGACCCTTCTCATTTTCAATCCGTGCAGTGTGAGAAAAAGGCACACGTTACCTACCAGAGACCCAAAGAAGCCACAGCCTTGGGGGCTGTGATTGTATGACTGTATCCCCTTGCTGAAATCTCCACGGGTCTTTATCGGGGACAAAGAACAGGGATCAGAAGAATGCCAAGGTCACTCTCTAAGGCCAGTAAAGGTGGAAGTTAACCAGGCCAGTTGATTCAGGCAGCATGCTGTTTAGCCAGGTCACTGTGGTCTGTAATAATCTGTGTTTTCCTACAAGGCACTATCAGACCTCCTGTTGCCGGCTGGTCTTCCAGCAATACGTGCTGTGTGCAGCACCAGCTTTCTGCCTAGTGACTGTTGTTGGCTGTTAAGGAATCCCCAACATATCCCCACTTTTCTTTTGTTTGTTTATTTTTGTGTCTTTCGAGGTAGGGTCTCTCTCTAGCCCAGGCTGACCTGGAATTCACCATGTAGTCTCAGGCTGGCCGAGAACTCACTGCGATCCTCCTATCTGTGCCTCCCGAGTGCTGGGATTAAAGGCGTGCGCCACCACGCCAGGCTTAAGTTACATTCTGTAAATTACATTCTGGAGAGACTGGGTTAGAGCTGCAACTTCTGTGGCTGCTGTCGCAGTAATAGTGGTGGCAGCTAGTATGGAGGCTACAAAAATATGCAGAAATCTTTTGGACCAGCTAGGAGAGTAGTGACTTGCTCAAGGGCAGGGCCTTCTTCCCAGTCCCTAGTGAGGTTGACTGGGAGCCAGGCTTCGGCCTGTTGTTTGAGCATAAAACATGAGTTATATTAACGGCAGACACATTAGTTGAGTGAGACAAGGTGTTAGCGAACTGTGCTTAGCAAAGAGGGTTACATTAAGAAAAGCAGTTAATGGGCTGGAGAGATGGCTTAGTGGTTAAGGCACTTGTCTGTGAAGCCTAAGGACCCATGTTTGACTCTCCAGATCCCTCATTAGCCAGAACCACACAAAGGTGAGGCAAGTGCAAGGTCGCACATGCCCACTAGGTGGCGCAAGCGTCTGGAGTTCAACCACAGTGGCTGAGGCCCTGGCTTGCCATTCTCTCTCTCTCTCTCTGCCTCTTTCTCTCACTCTCTCTCTCTCAAATAAATAAGTGTTTTTAAAAATATAATTTTCTCCAGGATCAAGGGTCCTCCTATCCCAATTGCTTGAATAAATCCTGGTATTTTATACTTTTGGCTTGAGGCTGTTGAAGAGGAGTTTTACATATGCTATTCATGTATCATTGCTGTTAAATTAAAGCATATTTTTGTATTACTCACAATAATTAATGATGCAGAGTGGAAGTTTATCTGTTAGAAAAAAAAAAACAATCATAAGCCAGGCGTGGTGGCGCACACCTTTAATCCCAGCAGAAGGCAGAGGTAGGAAGATCACAGTGAGTTCGAGGCCACCCTGAGACGACATAGTGAATTCCAGGTCAGCATAGATCAGAGTGCGACTCTACCTTGAAAAACAAAACAAAACAAAACAAAAAACCCAAAACAATCATGATACTGCCCATTATGATGCTCATAATTTCCACATCCTTGTCTGCGGTCCTCTCAAGGGCCAGAAAGTGGCGCTCATTCCCGCCCAGCGACGGGCATATCATTAGATGCTATTGGTAGTCCTGGATATCAAGAGAGATCAAAAGGGGATGGAAGGTTCCAGGGAGTGTGTCAAGGATGTGGGCCCAGTAAGCAAATTTTGTATTTTCAGAAGAAAATAGATCTCACAGCCTGAGTTTAAATTGACATCTTTTTGCTGTGGCTTTGAAAATCAAATAAGTCAGAGCCCAACTTCAGGTGAAGTGGGTGGGTTTTGCTTAGGTTTGAGTTGAGTGGTGGTGGGCAGAGCGCTACTGGGGCGCAGGTGGGAGGAGGAGGCGTTGTATACCAGCTGGTGTGTTTCTCTTAAGCCTGGTGTCCATGGAGAGAATGTTAAACTTAACCTTGAAAAAAAAAGTAGTTTATTTTATTGTGTTTTATTTTCTTTTGTTTAATATGAAAGTGGCAACAGGGCACTAATCTCTTTGGGTGGCCTGGCCCTCACTGGCAGTTTAGTACATTAGGCCCCAAATTTGGGGGGGAGCTCCCGTGCCCCTGGCCTCTGTGGCTCTGGCAGCTGGAAGCTATCCCAGCAATTGAGAGGTTTATGTGGCCCAAAAGCTTAGGCAGACAGAGAAAGGAGATAAGCCTGTTTGCTTTTGAGCTAAGAGAAAAGCAAACCTTTAGACCTGTAAATGTTTTTTGGACCACCTGATGTATCCCACAGCTATGTGGAGGCAGGCAGGTGGAATTCAGCCTGGCCTCTAGCCTGTGAATTAGAGTTGCTGTAGATGGCTTAACAACACTTTTTTATCTTATCTTTTTAATTTTTGTTTTTTGAGGTACATGTAGCTGTAGCCCAGGCTGACCTGGAATTCACTATGTTATTCTCAGGGTGCCCTGGAACTCATTATGATCCTCCTACCTCTGCCTCCCAAGTGCTAGGATTAAAGGCCCCTCCCCAAAGACAGCTTTGGAGTTCTGCAAGCTAAGCGGCATCATCAAACTCGTTTGTTTCTCTTTCGCTACACATTTTAGCTTTTCCCAACTTTGTCTCAGCTACTCTTTTTTTAATGAAATACTTTATTTATTTGAGAGATGAAGAGGCAGATATAGAGAGAATGGGTGTGCCAGAGCTTACAGCCACTGCAAAAAAACTCTAGAGGCATGAACTACCTCATGCATCTGGTTTATGTGGGTACAGGGAAATTGAACCTGGGTCCTTAGGCTTCACAGGCAAACACCTTAACCGCTAGGCCATCTCTCCAGCCCACGGTTACTCTTTATGCAGTAGTATAATGGGAGACCATCTATGGGGATTTAACGAGAGCTTAGTTTGTTGATTGGGAAATATGTCAGGCTTATTATTTATTTATTTATTTATTTAAGAGAACAAAGCAGAGGAGAGAGAGAGAATGGGCGCGCCAGGGCCTCCAGCCACTGCAAAAGAACTCCAGACATGTGTGCCCCCTTGTGCATCTGGCTTACTTGGGTCCTGGGGAATCATACCAAGGTCCTTTGGCTTTGCAGGCAAATGCTTTAACCACTAGACCATCTCTCCAGCCCCCAAGGCTGCTTTTTTACAACCTGTTGTCCTGAGATCTTTGCCTCTGGCTCTGGTCAGGGAGGGCCTAAAAGAACATGGAGGCTTAGCAGAGGAACAAGCAGAGAGAGTTATCTGTGAGTTTTTAGCAGGAAGAGGAAGGGGAGTTGGCTTAGCAGTGGCGGCTATGGTTTGGCTGGAGCCTTAGCCTGGGGTGGCAGGAGTGCGGGGTGTGGGGGGGATTTAAGGTAGACCTGAATCTTTAGAGGAGTTCTGGCGACTTCTCTTACATGAGGCAGAGAGCCACTCTACCCAAGTCCTAGGTAATCAGATCTAAAGTCTGATGGCACCAACAGTACATTTATTAATGACTAAGAAAGTTCCGTGAGCGGTTGACCTATGAGTGTGCCCTCAGCTGTTATGAACAGCTCTTTACCTTGTGTCTTATGGTCTTGCTGAGCCTTGGAGGTGGGGGCTGGGAGAGCAAGAGCAACACGGAGGTAAAGAAATCAGAAATCATGGGCTGGAGAGATGAGGGGCTTAGCAATTAAGGTGCTTGTGTGTGAAGCCTAAGGACCCAGGTGCAATTCCCCAGCACCCACATAAGCCAGATGCTCAATGTGGCGCATGTGTCTGAAGTTCGCAGTGGCCAGAGGCCTTGGTGTGCCCAACTCCCTCCCCCCACCTCTTCTCTCTCTCTGTCTCTCTCAAGTAAGTGAATAAATAAATTAAAAATTTTTAAAAAGAAATCGGAAATCATAACTGGAGGGCCGGGTACGTCTTTAAGAGGTGGGAGGATCATCGTGAGTTGGAGGCCACCCTGAGAATACAGAGTGAATTCAGGTCAGCCTGAGCTAGAGCGAGACCCTACCTGGAAAACAACAACAACAACAAACGTAGCTGGAGAGATAAGAGGGGACGAGGACAATCTCTGGGCTGATCTGACCTTCTTGCAAGTGTCCATGCTGGCCTACGGTCACTTGGATCTCTATCTGGAAGGAATGCCCCTCACTGGGATGAATGTGGAACACGCTCTATTTGCTTTTCCAGGTTTGGGAGGTCAGTCTCTCTTGACCATGCACCTGCTGAGGCACTGTCATCTTCACACAGGACACCACTCGTCTCATTTTCAGTCCATGTCGTGTGAAAGGATTACTCTATACACGGTTCCTTTTGTAAACCAGAGACCCAGAGAGGCCATAGCCTTTGGGGTCTGTGATTGTATGACTGTAACCCCTTGCTGAAATCCACACAGGGCTTTATTAGGGACAAAGAACAGGGATCAGAGGAAGGAATACAAGGTCACTCTCTAAGGCCAGTAAAGGTGGAAGTTAACCAGGACAATTGACAGCAGCATGCTGTTTGGCCAGGTCACTGTGGTTTGTAATATTCTGTATGTTTTTCTATAAGGCACTATCAGACCTCCTGTTGCCTGCTGGTCTTCCAGAAATATGTGCTGTGTATAGCACTGGTTTCCTGCCCAGTGACTGTTGTCACATAGGAAGTCCACATGGCTATTAAGAAATCTCCAACAAGGACCAAGTTCCCAGAATGCTTGGCAGGCACCTGTTCTTATGGTCGGCAAGTATATATACTGAGTAACTGAAATATAGTTCTAATTGGATGAAAGTACTGATCATACTTCTTTTTGTGTTCATTTTTGTGTGTATGTATGTGTATATGTGTGTACGTATGGGCATGTGTGTGCTACGGCCCATGTATGGAGGTCAGAAGACACCCTCAGGGTGCTGGTCTATGCCTTCCACCTCGTGTGAAACAAGGCCTCTGTGCTTGCTTTGCCACTGTGAATGTCAGACTAGCTGGCCTGTGGGCTTCAGGATTTTCTTAACATTGCTATTGCCATTGGCACGTTAGGATCACCAACGCATGCACTACTGGCCTGCAGCTTCATGGAGGCTCTGGGAATCTGAACTCTGGTTATCAGACATGCACAGCTTTGAAACGCTGAGCCACCTCCCCAGCCCCTGATCATACTCTTGATTCTGGACAGTAGAATTTAAGGAGGCAGTGGTAGGAGGATTGTCATGAATTCGAGGCCACCCTGAGTCTACATAGTGAATTCCTTGAGAAACAAACAAACAAACAAAAAAAAAAAAAGCCATATAGAGGCAGAGGGTATAGCTTAGAAATAGTGTGTGCTTAGGTCCTGGGTCTAATGCCCAACACTCCTCCTCCCCCAAAAGTAAATAAATAAAATGCCAATGAAACTTAACTGCCTTTCTCCTAACATTGAGTCCTGCTAAGACAAGTACACACGTTACATACCTCCGGTGCCGCAAGGTGGCTATTGGACTGGGCTGTAAACCAAGAACAGGCTCCAGTGTCTCCAAGACACAAGATCATGTGGACAGTGTAGTCAGGCAAGGGCAGGTCAACATTATCAACAGGCCAGATCATAAAGGGAGACTTATGAAAATGCAATTTAGAGAGACAGAAAGTCAAGAGGTCAAACAAACAGGTGGTTTATAGATGCTCCCCACATTAAACATTATGCCATTCAACAACTGAAGGACGAACACAGCACCCTGCCAGTGACTACACTTTGGTGCTTGGGAACCATTATGGTTCATCTCTGGTTGTCAACTTGACAGGATTAAGAATCACCATGGGGGCTGGAGAGATGGCTTAGCAGTTAAGCGCTTGCCTGTGAAGCCTAAGGACCCTGGTTCAAGGCTCTATTCCCCAGGACACACATAAGCCAGATGCACAAAATGGCGCATGCATCTGGAGTTAGTTTGCAGTGGCTGGAGGCCCTGGCACGCCCATTCTCTTTAAATCTATCTGCCTCTTTCTCTCTCTGTCCCTCTCAAATAAACAAACAAACAACAAAAACAACTTAAAAAAAAAAAGAATCACCATATAGGGCTGGAGAGGTGGCTTAGTGGTTAAGGCGTTTGCCTGAGAAGCCTGAGGACTCATGTTCTATTCTCCAGATCCCAGGTAAGCCAGATGCACAGAGACACAAGCATGCAAGGTCGCACATGCGCACAAAGGGGGCACGCATATCTGGAGTTCAATTGTGGTGCCTTAGGGCCCTGGCACACCAATTCTCTCTCATAAAAAAAATCCCCATATAATCCCCATGTAAACCAATCTCTGTCATGTCTGAGAGAGATTTTCTAGATCAGATTGACATGGGAGCACGGGAGGACTCATTGTAGCCGTGGGCAGCACCATGTCACGGGCTCTGTTCCTGGACTATGTGAAGAAAAAGCTAGCTGAGCATTCAGCATTCCTGTCTGGACTACTTCCTCCATGTTGTTGTGACAACGTGTCTCCTTCCTTCTTCTGTCTCCCCCATGCTTTCCCTGCCATAATGGACTTCCCCTGGAAACAGGAAACTGAAAATAAGCCCTTCCCTTAGCTGAAGTCAGATATTTTGTCCCAGCAACGAGAAAGTCGCTGATACAGAAGTATTTGCATTGACTCCATTTTATCATCTCCTTGGTTGCGCACATACACACCAGTGATCCTGTTCCATCGCCTGAACCCTTTCCTCCAACACACACCCCAGGAGGAGCGACGAGCCGGGGCTCTTCCTGCTAGGATCTCAATTCAGTGCTCCAGCTTTCTCTTTCCTCCTGGACTCTTGTTTCTCCTTCCTGTCTGGGTGAGTGTCAAATGGTCCCCATGCCTCTTGTTGAGGTTGAGAACTGGACTACCCAATGTCTCTATAGCCCCTCTCCCCGAAAGCTGTTGTTTCTGCTGTGAACCAGGGGGAGGTCATCTTGTAACACACAGGGAAATTTGACTCCGTTCTCTCTGAATCATTGCTGGAAGCATCCTCCCCTGAGCCCAGGGCACCAGAAATTGAGGTGGGGAGGGGGGAGAAACAAACATCAGTAAGTAATGCTTTAAATGACACCCACCTTTGGCCAGTTAATCTGGAGATAATAAACGGAGCATGTTTACCTGCCTTAAATATATCATCATTAATTCATTGACCTCAAATATTCTTATTATTTACCTTACATATTAATATCTACTATATTTATTTATTTATTTATGAGAAAGGGAGAGAGAGAAAGAGAGGAAGAGGCAGATAGAGAAAATGGGCACACCAGGGCCTCCAGCCACTACAAACAAACTCCAGACACATGTGCCACCTTGTGCATCTGGCTTATGTGGGTCCTGGGGAATCAAAACTGGGTCCTTAGGCTTTGCAGGCAAGTGCCTTAACCACTAAGCGACCTCTCCAGCCCTATAATCATTTCGTTAAATATAATACAAATTAAATATTTGTCTACTCTAGTCCTTCCCTCTTCTGACTTTAAGACAAATCAGATAAGGAAATATCGTTAGTGACTTTGCATTCTATTTTTTTCCTGGTTTTAGGGCAAGCAGGAAGGGACACAAAGATGAAGTGAAGATAACCAGGACTTTGTGGTGGCCTGAGTGAAATGTCCCCATAGCCTCATGCGTGTTTCGAATGCTTGGTCCCCAACTGGTGTCAGTTTGGGAGGTAGAGCCTTACTGGAGGAGGTGCGTTGCTGAGGGTGGGCTTTGGGGTGTTATAGCTCAGCTTCCTCCTTGCCAGAGCTCAGCTCACTCTTGCTGCTTTCTGACAGCTGCTATGGTAAGATGTGATGCTCAGCCTCTTCTCTACCACCCTGGAGAGGGAGGAGAGGGGGCTTAAGAGGAAGGCATAGTAGATACATAAGGGGAGGGGCTGAAAACTTGGGGGTGGAATGATCTACGTGGAGTCAGAGGAGGGGATATGGGAGAGGAGGGGAGGGTCAATCAAAGTTAAAGATGTTCTTAATAAGCCATATGAAAAGCCACATATAATCTTCATTAGCTAAAAACATATATGTTAAAAGAGAGAGAGAGTTTGGGCAGAAATACCCTGTGGGGGTAGTTAATACTGGGCCCAGAAGCCATAGATTATCACAAGAAATTTTCAGTGTCAGACACAGGACACCTTCCAGTGAATTGTTGGCGAGGGAGGCCTCTGATGCCCTCATAATATTACAGGCTATTGCCAAGGCTCTTGGAATCCCACCAGAACTAGGTGGTAAGACCCTATTTTTTTCTTTATTTTAAGAAGAGGTTTTATATATATTTGAAAGAGAGAGAATGGGCATGCCAGGGCCTCCAACCACTGCAAACAAACTCCAGATGCATGTGCCCTCTTGTGCATCTGCTTACATGGGGCCTGGAGAATCGAACCTGGATCCTTTGGCTTTGCAGGCAAATGCCTTAACCACTAAGCCATCTCTCCAGCCCTGTAAGACCCTATATCTAAATGCACCACCTGCTTGGGCTGGAGGACATTGACAAATTAATCTGGAACTGAACTGGAAGCCTCCTCCATGTTGGCTAGTTGTCATGATTCTGGAAAGGGCTGTGCAGCTTTGTTTTGGGAGTGGGGAGGAAGATCATTAATGGTCTTAACCAGCAGTGAACCCTGCAAATATTACAGCTGGCCAGCCAGGCCAAATACACCAACTGGTGCAATGGTGGCATGTCTGGTTGGATTTATACTTATACTGAAAATCTACTCAAAAGCCCCTAGCTGGGGAGGTCATATATCCTAAGAAAGAAACTTCCACTGTTTTTTGGAAAAATGGATATATTATGGCCACCAAACTGCCCTCTAAGCATTTATATTTATACCCATATATTTATGCTACTCTCACTTCTCATTAGAAAAACTTCTCTTTTAAGATGGCAGCGACTAATGGCAATACTCAAAATTCATCAATGTGCTAAGAAGAGACAATGGGGCGTTCAGCACTGTGAAGCCTCTATCACACCCTCCAAAGAAGAGACAATGGGGTGTTCAGCACTGTGACACCTCTATCACAATCCCCACCAAAAGGCAGAGGAAGGAGGATCAATGGGAGTTTGAGGCCTCCCTGAGACTACTCTAGTTAATTCCAGGTCAGCCTGGACCAGGGACCAGTGTGGAAAAAAAAAAAAACAAAAAAACATGAAAAAAAATGCTGGGCATGGTGGCACACCTTTAATCCCACCACTTGGGAGGCAGAGGAAGGAGGATTGCTGAGAGTTCGAGGCCTCCCTGAGACTACATAGTTAATTCCAGGTCAGCCTGGGCTAGAGTGAGACCCTACCTCGAAAAACCAAAAAAAAAAAAAAAAAAATAAAAGGAATACAAGTCAAAAGAAGAGAGGGAGTGCTTACAATCCTGTTTTCCAGACACAAAGCAGACAGCACAACTTCTGCATCACCAGGAGGAAAAACTGATGACCTCCAAATAGAAGAGAGACTAGTTGGAAAGAAGGGATTCAGTGGGGGGGGGGACTTGGGACTGGTGAAAAGGGAAGGTTTTGGGAGAGGATTATTATCATGGTATATTGGCTATACATATGGAGGTTGTCAATAAAAGGTTTAAAAAGGAAAAGGAAAAAAATTAACTTCCCCCTTAAACTATAAGCCAAAATAAATATTTCCCTCAGATATGATGCTTTTGGTCAGGCGTTTTGTCCCAGCAACATGAAGGCATCTACAACAGACCTCATTCATACCCACTGGTCTCTGCCTACACAGCTCCAGTCTTGTCATAGCCGTCCCTCCACTGCTGGTGCCCCCACCTCCCTGTGACTGCACCCACTGTCTCTTCACTTTGCTCCCCACCAAAACAACCACTGGTGCCATGTCAAGTGATTTGAGTGACCAGGATCACAGCTGGACTCTAGCGTTTGGTGCACCTCAATTAGGATGGAGTAATGTCGCACCCCAGTCTGGAGGGAAGTATGGAAATCCTGGCAAGAAACTGGTTATAAAGAAGTGGAATCTTCCGAAAACCATTTCAGAACTGAGCTGGAGCCTCCTTCCTGCTGCTGCCTACATGTCATACTGCTGGACTATGCAGGCTGCTGGGGGAGAAAAGTCACCAACAGCCTTCACCAGCAGTGAACCTGTGAGCGACACAGCCGACCAGCAAGGTAAGGTATGTCACTGATAAAGTAGTGGCATGACCATTATGGACATGGCTGCTCTCTGATGAGCTCTGAGGCCTGCTTCACAGGAGGGAATGCCTGCCTGGTACCGAAAACCTAGTCAAAGCCTATAGGCCCTAGGAAGGGAGCTACTACTGTTGTTTGGTTAAATGGATATTGTTGTCGCCATCAAATTGTCCCCTGCATACTTGTTTATGCCCATAGATGAGTGCTTCTCTCGCCCTTGGTCAGAGAAGCTTCATTTTACAGTTTTCAGTGACTAGTGGGGAGACACAAAACTTGTGAACATGCTGAGAAAAAAGTCGTGAAAGTGACTAGTGAGCAGTCAGTGTCAAATGAGATATCCATATCACTCTCTCCAAGGCTCAGAGAACATTGTGAAAGAGGGGTGGAAAAGAGCCAGAGGATGAGGGAAAGTGCTGTGGATCACTGTCTTTCAGACATGAAGTGGCCATTGCAGTCATATTCTCATAGTGACTGTTATTATCTATCCAAGACCTGCACAAGGGCTGGAAAGATGGTTTCGTGGTTAAGGCACTTGACTGAGAAGCCTAAGGACCCGTGTTCAACTCTCCAGATCCCACATAAGTCAGATGCAAGACTAGCAATTTACCACCGAGCCACGACCCTAGTCCAAGATGTATGTTCTGATTCAGTTCTGTTGCATGTTCTAAAGGCAGATGTGAAAGTCTATTAATGTTAAAGGCATCTGAAGGTGATGGTGATGTTGATGGACCTTCAAGAACACTGGACCACCACTGACTTCAGACAATGATTCTCAGTTTCCAGGAACATTTCAATTAACTAGGGGGTGGGTAAAAAAAAAAAAACAAGGCACTAAAGGCCCCACATCCAGGGATTCTGATGTCACCCTTCCTTCTTTCCATCCTTCCTTCCTTCTTCCCTCCCTCCCTTCCTTCCTTCCTTCCTTCCTGGAGCAAGAGAGAGAGAGAATTGGCATGCCAGGGCCTCAGCCACTACAATTGAACTCCAGATGCTTGTGCCACCTAGTGGGCATGTGCGACCTTGAGCTTGCCTCACCTTTGTGCATCTGGCTTATGTGGGATCTGGTTAGTTGAACAAGGGTCCTTGACCTCAGGCTTCGCCAGCAAGGCCTTAACCACTGAGCCATCTCTCCAGCCCAGTGATGTCATTGTTCTTTGTCAGGCAAAACAAGGAGGTTTTTGTTTGCTTTGGGGCTGGGATTGAGCCCAGATTCTTGTGCATTCTAAATAGGTGCTGTACCACTGAGTCATCTCTCCAGCCCTATTGGTGGCTTATAAGAACCAAAGATGTCTCACATGTACATCCAGTATAGAGAACTGATGAGGCAAAGGAAAGGAAGGAGATGTGAAGTTTGGATACAGAGATAAGCCAGTAGGATCAAGCTAAACCTCAAATGCCCACAGATTCCACATGTCCCCAGTTAAAAAGGAAAGCCTTATCTATTTTTTAATTGTCTTTCCTGAAATAAAATCTAGATGAATTAAGCTTACTCTAAGAAACATTATCATGGACTTTACAGTACTGGAATTTAGTCACGGATGGTCTGGTCATCACCTCCATGTTGCTGCTGGGATAAAACACCTGATCAAAAGCCGTTGATGGGAGGAAAAGGTTAATTTTCACTCACAGTCTCAAGGAAAAGCTTTTTGATGGCAGGAAAAGGTGACAGAGCAGAGGGTGGGCATCACTTCTTGTCACAGCAGGTTGGAAATAGCAGCAAGAGAGTGAGCTGAGCTCCGGCAAGGAGGAGGCTGGGTAGAACAAGCTTAAGCCATTCCCTAGCAACACAGCAAGCTCCAAAATGCCACCAAATGGGGACCAAATGTTGAGGACACTGATTCAAACCAACACAGATGGATATAGAAGCACTGTCTCTGACACCTTCAAAATGGCCTGTAGTCATGTGGCAGGGGCTGGCCTTGATGTCTTGACAAGCTGTGATCCTGTAGTGTGGCTTGAGCCCTCCACTGATGATGTGATGTTTTAGAATGGCTGGATTTTTAAAAAATTATTTTATTTTTATTTATTTATTTGAGAGAGGGAAAGAGGCAGAGTGAGAGAGAGAGAGAGAGAGAGAGAGAGAGAATGGGCGCACCAGGGCTTCTAGCCACTGCAAAGGAACTCCAGATGTATGTGCCCCCTTGTGCATCTGGCTTACGTGGGTCCTGGGGAATTGAGCCGAGGTCTTTTGGCTTTGCAGGCAAGTGCCTTAACCACTAAGCCATCTCTCCAGCCCAAATGGCTGGATTTTGATGATGCCATTTGTGTCCTGCATGCGAGGTGGGTAACTAAGAAGAAATGCTTGGAGTATGTTTGTGCAGACAAGAAAATCCACCACGGTAACAGGTATGTCTCAGCCCACAGAAGCCAGTGGCGGCTGCCGTCTCCGAAGAGCAGCTGTTCTCTTTCCAGATCCCAACCTGGTGAGGCTTCCTGTCTGGGTTTTCTTTGGTTTTGTTACAGTGTCCTGTCATCAAACTTCAGCACCTAAGTGATCTGTCTTATTCACTCCCCCCAGCACCTAGATGTCATAAGCAGACTCTGACAGAACACAGATGGACATACCTGTGTATTTTTACAATGTCAGAATTCACTGACTAGCCATAATTCACAAACTATATCGGTTTCATTGCCTGTCATTTGCCATGTGTCCTGATTTCTGTTGATAGACGGCCATTGGCAAACACAGATTCTGTACGCCAATCTTTTGTTTGTTTGTTTTTCAAGGTAGGGTCTCACTCTAGCCCAGGCTGCCCTGGAATTCACTACGTAGTCTCAGGCTGGCCTCAAACTCACAGTGATCCTCCTACTTCAGCCTCCTGAGTGCTGGGATTAAAGACATTCACCAATGCCCCAACTTCTACTCCAATTTTAACTACTCATATTAACTCTCAGCATACATTACCTATCACACAGGACACATATCTACATGTGTGTATATTAGGGCACAACATGTCTTCAAAAGGGTTGAAGTAGCCACAGGAGAGTTCCAGGGGTTCAAGGAGGGTTGGAGGCAGTCAAGAAGCCCATGGAGACAAGGAGAATGTGGGAGCCAGAGAACCTGCTGGAGGCACCACTGCAGAGTCTACATGTAGAGTCAATGTTGAGCCAAGCCTGGAGTTGAGTTGAGCTGCCCTGGTGAAGGACAGGACCACGGAGGCTGTAGAGGCCAAGTGCAGCACTGGATAAACGTCCCAATGTCATGACAGCAGCTTGACTAGCCTGTGCCAGCAGCAGGGACCTAACTGAGCTGAAGAAGGCTCCTAGGGCAGTGGGCAGTTTCTGCTGGTCCCTCGATGCACACACCGGCCAGATGGAAGATCAGTGGGTCAATCTTCATTGAGGTGTTATATGTCTTCCTTTATGTGTGTGTGTACATGTATGTAATAGGAACATGTCTATGCATGTTCACACATGTGTGAGTACAGGTATGTAGGCAGATGTGTGGAGAGGCGTAGGGTTCTAAGCTCAGGACCTCAGGCTTGTGTGGTGATCGCTTCACTGGCTGAGCTGTCTCCCCAGCCTCAGTGTCATCCTTTTTCATGGGTGCAGGTAGTGTTGCACCCTTTAGTCAGCGTGGCTTCTCTGGTAAGTTGTCCTAGCTGATATCATTTTAATATGCCCATGTGCTCATATGGTCACTATAGCCTTGATCTTGGAGGTTTGCGTGAGCAGTTATAGTCTAGCACTACACTATGGGGGATGAGCTGAAGTGTGCCTTGTATAGTAAGCCCTGTTTATTTCACTGCTCAGGTTGACCCCAAGGCAGCCCGAGACATAAATAGATCATTTCTGTTGGCTTGCTATGGACATTAGAGGTCTAGTCCTTTGGCAAGTGAAAAACAAAGTACCTGTAGCTACTTGCATAATGCATAACTGCATGTGACACCTTCCTGTTATAGCCTCAGCTATAGTGTCTGTAAGAACAGGAATGACTCCATTTTGTTTTTGCAGTGCTGGGTGTGGACCGAGCCCCACACAGGCTAGACAAGCACTCTATCCCTGAGCAGTGCTCCAGCACAGCAGAAGCTCTGGTATAAAGTAGCATTTACAGGCTGGCTTTTACAGATGGCTTAGTGGTTAAACGCTTGCCTGTGAAGCCTAAGGATCCCGGTTCGAGGTTCGATTCTCCAGGATCCATGTAAGCCAGATGCATAAGGGGGCACATGCATCTGGAGTTCGTTTGCAGTGTCTAGAGGCCCTGGCACGCCCATTATCTCTCTCTCTCTCTTTCTCTGTGCCTATTTCTGTATCTCTCTCTCTCAAATAAATAAATAAATAAATAAATAAATAAAATATATATATATAAAGTAGCATTTGCCAGAGCTGTCTCTGACCACAGAAGTAGAGGGGGTGCCTCGCTGGTGTTAAACCTTTGCCGTTTGCCGTTTGTGGCTGAGATATTTGACTTTGTCGTTGTAGCGAGTGTCACCGTCACTCTGGAGTGCTTGGAGGACCTCCCGGTTATAGTTGGTAAAACAGTTCCTCCTTCACCTGGGAACTCATGCCCACAGTGACCCATGTTCCTCACTGCTCTGTCATCCCAGCCGCTCCTGGGTTCTCCATGAACCCAGTACAGAGAAGAGGAAAGGCTGCTCCTGGGACAGAAGGTGGAGCGGCCTGTTGCTGCAGTCAGAGAAGCTTGAGTCTGAGCCTCACTCCCTGTGGTGCTTGCTCTGTCTGCCTGGCATGTTTGTAAATCTCTCTGAGCCTCAGGTTCTCTGTGGTAAAATAGGGATAACATCATTATTATGTGTAACCGGGTAAATATTTAACACCTTCTGTATCCTGTCTGTATCCTCTGAGTGACGACAGTGACTGACATGTGGTCAAGGCTCAAGACGCCTTTTTCTTCTCTCCTACCTCGTTGCCTGCTCCATTTTGCACGATGCTCCCCTCTAGGGAAATGTGCTTACTTGTCCCTAGAACCCAGAACCAGCTCCTTCTCCCCGGAAGTGCCCCACGACCATCCAAATCTGCTGTTCTCATGAACTTTTGTTGCTTTGAGGTGTGGTCTTGCTCTAGCCCAGGCTGACTAGGAATTCACTCTGTAGTCCCAGGCTGGCCTTCAACTCATAGTGATCCTCCTGGTCTGCCTCCTGAGGGCTGAGATTAAAGGCGTACCCCAAGAAGTCCGGATCCTCTAGAAATTTTTTTTTCAAGGTAGGGTCTCACTCTAGCCCAGGCTGACCTGGAATTCACTCTGTATTCTCATGGCGATCCTCCTACCTCTGTCTCCCAAGTGCTGGGATTAAAGGCGTGCACCACCACGCCCGGCTCCTCTAGAATTTTTGTTTTCCACCACCTTTGGGAAAACTTTTGGACCCTTTATGGGACACTGCCCAGATCTGCGGGTGTTGAGGACCTGGAGCCCAGGAAGGGGCTCCCTAGCAGGGTGCAGCGATGTCCTGGCCTCTGCTCTGTAGCCCAGGCTCCCTCAGTGCAGTGTGGAAGGCAGAGACCCAGGTCATGAAGCCTCCAGCTTTACAATCCCTGAAGTCTTTTGTATTCCTCTGAGTTTCTCTACAATGCTTGGTCTGGGTTGAACTTAACCATGTATCCGGTCACATGCTGTTAGCCAAGCAAATGTACTACACATAACTGGCAGAATTACACAATTTCATTTCCTACCAAAAAGTTGTTAAAGAATAGGTATGTCTTCTATAATCACTTCTTTCTTTCTTTCTTTCTTTCTTTCTTTCTTTCTTTCTTTCTTTCTTTCTTTCATTCAGTTTTTTGAGGTAGGGTCTCGCTCTGGCCCAGGCTGACCTGGAATTAGTCTCAGGGTGACCTCGAACTCACAGCGATCCTCCTACCTCCACCTCCCAAGTGCTGGGATTAAAGGCATGCACCACCACGCCCAGCTACTTTATTTTTAAGTATTTTATTGATGAAAATATAGTACATAAAATTTACCATTTTAACAATTTTGAAATGGTCCTAAGCACATCAGCAATAGTGTGCAACCATTACCAGAGTTTCCAAGCCTTACTAAAGATTTCAAACTCAGTATCCTTTAATCAGCAATTTACACTCATTCAACTTGTCATAGAGTGACCAGTGAGGAATGCCAGGTGTTTTCTTTCTGAGCAGGGCTTCACTGCACAGTGTGGACTGGTTTGGACTTGCTATGGTGTCAAGTGGGCCTTGAACTTGTGATCCCTGTGCTTTAGCCTCTGGAGGGTTGGTGGAACATACATGTACCACTACACCTGGAAACAGCCACTTTCATTTGTTTTATGTTTTTAAATTTAATTTTATGGTGCTGGGGATCAAATCTAGAGTCTTGTGGATGCTAAACAAGGGCTCTGCCACTGATCTAACCCCCCCCCAGCAACCTCTTATAAACATTGAAAGGTTTATGAAAGGTTTCCCCAAGTTTACAAAGTAAAATTTAAAAATGATTCATAATTCTACTGCCTAAAAACAATAATCTTTAACATCTTCTCAGAATTTTTCTCTTTTCTATACCTTTTTTTCTTTTACATACTGACCATCAAATTTAATGTTGTATGTTAAAAGAAATTAATGGTGTATTTTATGAACCAGGCACAGCAGCTCATGCCTATAACCCTGTCACTTGAGTGACTGTGGTCGGACTGTCACTGTGACTTTTAAGTCAGCCTACGCTACAGAGTGAGTTCCAAGGCAGCTTGGGCTACAGTTAAGATCCTGTCTCAATAAAACAACAACAATAGAAATACAGTCTCACTATGTACCCAGGTTGCCCTTTTGCTTCTGCCTCCCAAGAGTTAGAATTACAGAGCTATGCCTGGTGCCTGGATGTATTATCATTTTTTGGTCTGCTTTTTTCTAGTTAATATTAGTATCATTCCATCTTATCAAACCACTTGAAAACATTATGCACTGCAACTTAAACATTCCTTATCTTAAAAAGAACTAAACCAGAACCTTGAAGCAAAAGCCATGATTTTATCATTTGCCTCCACTCACGGGCCAGTGTGCTTATGGCTTTGTGCTGTCTTGCTTGTTTTTGTTCAGTACTTAATAGCCTGGTTGACCATGAGCTGACTTCTGGCCAACCTCTTTCCTACTGACCACTTTCTGAACAGGGAGGGTGGGAAAGGCAAGGCTACCAGCAGCTTTCCTAACCCAGTGCTCCCCCTGTGCCTGTGCAAGCCTCCCCGTGTCCTTCTGCACGTGCAGGGGAATGTGGGACCCGTGTGAGGGATGATCCATGGGGCCAGACACGGGCAGGTCCAGATGCCTGGAGCCTAGGCTGTCAGGCTGCCTGTCAAGGGGGGCTGGGTGTATGTGTGTCCTTTTACTTCCAACAGGCATTGTCTTATCTTAGTGATGGCTCTCCTGTACCTGTGGGTTATAACAGAGAAAGGGCAAGGGAATATTCCACCAGGATCATTGCAACTACACTATGGTGGAACGGAGTAACCCAAAAAAGGCCTGTGATGTCACTTCTTGGATGATGTAAAAATGTTCCTAAGCCGGGCGTGGTGGCACACACCTTTAATCCCAGCACTTGGGAGGCAGAGGTAGGAGGATTGCCATGAGTTCATGGCCACCCTGAGACTACATAGTGAATTCCAGGTATACCTGGGCTACAGTGAAACCCTACCTCAAAAAAAAAAAAAAGAAAAAAAAAGAAAGAGAGAAAAGTTTCATTCACTGTGCATCTGAGTTCAAGGCATGGGGACAGGAGAGTTAAGTGCACAGTGTAGTTTTGGGGTCTTTCTGCTCCAGGTGATCAAGGCTGACTTCCTCATGGGGCTTTTGTTGGCCTCTGTGCCAATTTCCCTTCTGATCTCTTAGCTCCACAGCCCCCTTCCATTCATAGGCTCTGACTATCCTAGTTTCTGCTTGTGAATCTGTGTCTCCTGTTTTCTGCTGAAGGTGTCTTACCCCAAATAGTGGTCAGTCTTGAGTAGGACCCATCAAACCTTATCATGATCCTGTCCTTTGATTGGAAATGAACTACAGAGTGAGTTCCAGGTCAGCCTGGGATAGAACGAAAAACAACAACAAAAACAGTTTGATTGTGGGCTGGAACTTACTTACAAAGTCGCTGGCCCCAGGTTCAATTCCCCAATACCCAGATACACAAAGTAGCCCAAGGGCAAAAATGCACATAAGAAAAGACAATAGTCATGGTTGAAATTGTGCAAAAGTCAAGTTATTGGCCAGACAGTCTAGTCATCTTCACTTAATGATTCAGACACGATATAGACGGGCACACATGAACGCTGGCCTGGAGAAGGCCTAGCATCACAGACAATTCTAGTGTTACTAACACAGTTAAACGTTTTCTTGAGGTTTGCATTACTATTAAATTCACATGCATTTAGCTCTGAAAACTTTTGCAAAGTATGTAGATAAAGTTTGCACACACATGCACATCTCTACACGTTTCTACTCACAGATACATAGGATATGAGGTGTAGTAGAAACAATTAAAAATAACAATTGAAATTATCATTGAAAGCACTAACATGGGGGCTGGAGAGATGTCTGCTCAGTGGTTAAGGTGCTTGCCTGAAAAGCCTAACAACCTGAGTTCAATTCCCAAGGACCCACGTAAACCCAGATGCACACACATCTGGAGTTCCATCTGCAGCAGCTGGAGGCCCTGGTGCACCCATTCTTTCTTTCAGCCTCACTCTGTTTGCAAATAAATAATTTTAAAAATTACTAACATGAACAGATACATAAATGAACCTTGACTTCGTTAAGACTCAATTTCCAATGTAACAAGATGATTGACAAACAGCAGAAACCTAAGTAATGATCAAACAAAAATTATTATTTTTTTTTTTGGTAAAGTGTACTAGTGTACGCCTTTAATCCCAGCACTCAGGAGGCTGAGGTAGGAGTTCAAGTCCAGCTTGAAACTACGTAGTGAATTTTACGTCAGCCTGGACTAGAGCAAGACCCTACCTCAAAAACAAAAACTCCCACCACGGCCTGGAGGCAAAGTCGCTATTCCCCTAGCGTCCTCCTCAGCTCCCATCAGATCATGTCACTCCACCACCCTTTCCAAAATCTAGCCTCGGAGGGCAAGGATGCAGACCCCTGTTAGATCTGGAGTCTCCTGCCTGTCACATGACTGCAGCGCCAGTTTCTGGTTTGTGGGGAGAATTCAGCACTGCATCCAGCTCCATTCCAAATCAGGCACCACAACCATCCAGTTTTGAGTTTCATTGGCAAGACATTAAGGACAGACTTGAATAAAAATGACCCTGAGGAGTTGGGCGTGGTGGCGCACGCCTTTAATCCCAGCACTCGGGAGGCAGAGGTAGGAGGATTGCCGAGAGTTCGAGGCCACCCTGAGACTACATAGTGAATTCCAGGTCAGCCTGGACCAGAGTGAGACCCTACCTTGAAAAACCAAAAAAAAAAAAAAAAAAAGGCCCTGGAGCACCGTGCTATGAGGGAAGTTAGGAACCCTTTATTGCCCAGAACCAACAGTAATGGACGATCTTTTTCTGAGCTTCTTCACGGCATCCGAGCTGATTTTTGCCACCCTCTGTTGTTACTGTACAGCCAAGAGAGTATCTGTTCTCTTCATGATAGCAAACACAAGCTCATCTCTTCATTGATAAGACATATGTGTATTTCACATGGAGCACATCTCAGAAACCATAGTGTTGCAGATGCAAAACCAAGTTTTAAAATATATAAGCCAGTACTATAGTCTTTAGATTCACATTAATTCTCAGTGCCGTCTTAGTAAAAACAAGGAAGAAAATTTGCGTCTCTTGGAGCTTTCGTAAAGGAAAACAGCAGGTTAGAAGGTGAAGCTAGTTACAAAGCTTAAAGTGATATCTTTATTTCCCAATCCTTTGCAGAGTAACTCTAGTTATAAAATAGTACAATCATTTAGAGATCCACTAGATGGCCATTTTCCCTAGAGCCCAACATAGAGTGGCCAAACTGCATCGCAGTAATACATCATTTTCTTATTTTTCATAGGGTCATAACTATAGTAAGATCAATATGTTAGGTTCTGCCCTAAGGAGCTATTGTGAGGAATAAAAGTTATGCTCTCCATTCTAAGACTCAGAGGCCTGAAGTATGCCAGGCAGAACTGAACAGAAAGTTACCTTCAACACAGAGTCCCAACAGGACATGACCCAGGAATGTGAGGGGAGGAAATAAAAAAAAAGAATAGAAAGTGCTTTTTAAAATTTATTTTTATTTGAGTGTGAGAGAGAAACACAGATAGAGAATGGGTACACCAGGGCCTCCAGCCACTGCAAATGAACTCCAGATGCATGCACCACCTTGTGCATCTGGCTTACATGGGCTCTGGGGAATTGAACCTGGGTCCTTGGGCATCACAGGCAAGCGCATTAACCATTATGCCATCTCTCCAGCCCTAGGAAGTGCTTTTAAGCCAAAAGCCAAATGCATGATAGCCTGGAAACAAAACCAGAAAGAGTCACAATTCAGTTTAGAATTCGGGTTTTACTTATAAAAGCTATGGGGTGTTCTAGGCTCTTGGGAAGGGAAACTTCTCAGGTAAAATAACTTAGCATCTGTGGAGAAGTTTCCCAGTTCAAAACTCCAGGGAAATCAGTCCAAGCAGCCACAGGGGGCAGGTTCCCCAGGCAAGGGGACACAGGCAGTCAACCGTCCTGGACTCTGTTCCTCTGCTCAGTGGTAGGCACATTCCTGAGGTTGGTGATGCCTGGGCCTCTCTCTTCATCTGAACCTGCCCTCTCTGCATGTCAACTGGGTACTGGACTCGAGGCTGGTTATTATCTGTTGTTCTAACTCTGTACTCCTCCAGAAGTTAACTAAGAGCACATGGGCCCTAACAGAGTGACGTGCGGAACAATGCATGACACCGAGTTCACAGACTTTCCCACAGCATGGAACATAAAGTGAGTCTTTAGTATGGAAGACAAAAATGTCCGGGTCTGGTGAGCCTGCCAGGCTGACCTACCGGGATAATCTGAAGTTTTCACAAAACCCAGCTTCAGCATTTTGAGGCTGAGATCCACATACCCTGAGCCCGTCTCTCTCTGTGCATGAACCAAGTACGAGCATGCAGTGTGCCTAGATCCGCCCAGTAGCGGGGAAAGGCTCAGGGGGAAGGTTGTTTGTTCCTTCAGAACAAGGGAACCTGCTTATCAAGGTGGAGACAAGAATAAACATTCAACAAAGTTGTGGGCCTGATATATGAAACTCATAAATTATTTGCTACCAAAAGTTTCTGCTGATAATCAACCCTCTGTACATAGTCAATATGTTCTTTTTTCATTATCTTCCCAAGATTATCAAATGTGTGGTTGTCCTTCACAGTATAAATACGGGACTCAGGCTTGCTGAGAGAGACTTTTTGTAGGAACCTGCCTGTGAGAACCCTGCTTGTCACAATGGTAGGTAACTGATTTCATACATAAAGACCAGGAAAGAAGAAAGAAATATATTGCTTATTTTAATATGCTGTGTTGCACATTTCTACTAGGTAACTTTTTATTTATTTATTTATTTGAGAGAGAAAGAGATAGATACAGAAGTAGGCAGGTAGAGAGAGAGAGAGAGAAATGGGCGCTCCAGAGCCTCCAGCCACTGCAAAAGAACTCCAGATGCATGGGCTCCCTTGTGCATCTGGTGTACGTGGGTTCTGGGGAATCAAGCCCCGAACCGGGGTCCTTAGGCTTCACAGGCAAGTGCTTAACTGCTAAGCCAGTTCTCCAGCCCTCTACTAGGTAACTTTTAATGGAAATGCAACTTGGTGACATTTTATTTGTATATTACTTGTAATGCATTGTGATATGTATAACAAAAGACTGAGAGCTTAGAAAAACACCTTAGTGAGTCTAGCATTGGTTCTATCCTCTAAGAAATAAAGTGATTCTTGTCATTGCACTGTTTAATGAGGTTTCAGGTGTGTCTTTAAATCCTGGGCACCACTGAGTGATTAATTTCAGAGCTCCACTGAATGTATCATGTTACAGACAAGAAAACTGCATTTGCAAAAGGGAAATGACTGCCACTGGGTTCTGACCACAAGCCATCTCTCCAGCCCCAAAGATGCTTTTATCAGGACTAGGATGGGACCCAGTGGTTGATTAATTACCTAGCATAGGGTTTGATGGCCAACACCGCACAAAAGAATGAAAGTAAAGGAATAAAGATGCCTGTGTCATTGTCACCTGACGTTCTTAGCTCCTGGATTATGTTTCACCCTGATCGTAATCTGTATCCCCAGTTCTGTCTCTAACTTGCTTGGCTCCAGTAAGACTCCAACTACATTTTATTTGCCTCTATGTTTTTGCCAATATTTTATTCTGGCTACAGAGTGAGTTCCAGGACACCCTGAGCTACAGTATGAGACCCTACCCCCAAAATAAAAAATAGTGGGGGAGCGGAGGGAATTATCATGGTTTACTATCTGTAAGTATGGAAGTTATTAATAAAAATGCCAAAGAATAAATTAAAAAATAAAAATGTAACAGTATAATGGAGGTCCAGGAAGGCCCTTGATTCCCAAACCCTAGGTTCATTTCTAATTTTTTGTTTTGTTTTGTTTTTTGTTTTTCAAGGTAGGGTCTCACTCTAGTCCAGGCTGACGTGGAACTCACTATGTAGCCTCAGGGTGGCCTTGAACTCACGGTGATCCTCCTACCTCTGCCTCCTGAGTGCTGGGATTAAAGGTGTGCACCACCACACCTGGCCATTTCTAATTTTAATCAAAGCAGTGAATAACAAAGAAGACTGAGAAAGCCAGACATGGTGGCGCGTGCCTTTAATCCCAGCACTCTGGAGGATCATTGAGTTTGAGGCCACCCTGAGACTACATAGTGAATTCCAGGTCAGCCTGGACTAGAGTGAGACCCTACCTCAAAAACAAAAACAAACAAACAAAAAAAAAACAAGCTGGAAAGATGGCTTAACAGTTAAGGTGCCTGCCTGCTAAGCCTAAGAACACCCATTTGATTCTCCAGGTCCCATGTTTAGCCAGATGCAAAGTGATGCAAGGGCGCAATGCCACACTTTCCCACAAGGGGGCGCACACGTCTGGCATTCATTCACAGGAGCAGAGAGTCTGCTGGAGCACTCGTTCTTTCTCTCTCTCTCTCTCTCTCTGTCTCAAAAAAACAAAGGCTGAGAAGGATAATTATTAAATTATTATATTTATTGAGGGAAGTACAAAGCTAAGGAAAGGCACCCATGTGGCTAGAGATCCTATGTGGAGGGTCTGGGAGAAACCACAGAAAAAGAGGAGAGAAAAGAAAGTTCAGAGAGCTCCTGCCACGTGGAAGCTGGAGGGGTGAAGAACCCATGTGGAGAGAAAGGGCTGGGGGGCCCTTCCCTCTGCTCAACCCAGCTGGGGCCCAAGCCCAGTTGAGGGAAAACCTCACCCACAGCTGGAAGTTCCCAAGTGGTCAGAGAGCCTGCCCTCCCCTTGCAAAGGTATTTATAACCTTACAGTGGAGGCTGTCTTCCGGCTCAGGTGAACCAGAGGGACAGCTGGTTGGTTAGGGCTAGGGGCTGTCTCAGGAAGAGGTTAGCCCTGGCACCAAGCTCCCAGAGCTGAACTTAACCAACCACAATGTTGGGATCTTATGAAAGACCTCCCTCCCAGAAGGGGTCCAGGTTTGTGGAAAAACAGGTCTAGGGAAGTAGGCAAGAGATAAAAAGTCAGATATCTTTGATTTCTAGCAAATGCAAACTTTCCTGCCCTTTTTTTTTTAACCTTTACCTTCAGGGGTCCAGTCAGCCTAACTGTACTCCCCTCTCAACACAGCCCCAGCAATTCCAGCTCTAGGAATCTATCCAAAATGACGCTCCAACAAACACAGAAAGATGCACCTGGTCGCTTTGTTTGTGACGGTAACAAGTCGGGGCAGTTTGCTGACTGTGGCTGCTGAGCCTGCCTGCTTTCTTGAGTTACAACTCACAAACCAACTTTCCCCTTTTAGCTCCATCTTCTTTCTCTTCTTTGGCTGCTGGCTGAAGCATGCTGGCCCTGATACTTTAGTGCTTTTCTACCTTTCTTCGATACATCAGAAAAACAAGGGTTGGACCGGAGAGAGAACTTAGCAGTTAAGGAGCTTGCCTGCAGAGCCAAAGGTCCCAGGTTCCATTTCCCAGGACCCACGTAAGCCAGATGCACAAAGTGTCTGGAGTTTGTTTGCAGTGGCTGAAGGCCCTGGTGCACCCCTTCTTTTTCTCTCTCTCCCCCTGCCTCTCTTGCTCTCTCTCTGTCTCTCAAATAAACAAAATAAATTAATAAAAAATAAAAGATGGAGATATGGTTCAGTGGTTAAAGGCTTGCAAAGCCTGCCTGCCTGGGTTTGATTCCCTGGTACCCATGAAAAAACCAGATATACAAAGTGGCTCATGTGTCTGGAATTCATTTGCAGAGCAGGAGACCCTGGCATATAGTCTCTCTCTCTCTCTCTCTCCATATATATCTATCAAATAAATATTTTAAGTGGGAAAAATTCTATGCTCTTCATAAAACTTGCTTCTCCTTTATCATTCTATGCATTAAATTCTAAATATTCCAAAAAGCGACTTAAAAATCACCTATCATCTACAATGGTTTTTCAAACTTCCTCTGTAATAAAAATAGCACACTGCCATTGTTTCTCTGTGATTTTATTAATTAATTTATTATTTATTTATTTTGGTTTTTCAAGGTAGGGTTTCACTCTAGCCCAGGTTGACCTGAATTTATTATGTAATCTCAGGGTGGCCTCAAACTCAGAGCGATTTATTTACCTGTCTCCCCAGAGCTGAGACTAAAGGTGTATGCCACCACGCCCAGCTTGTTCTCTGTGATGTTTGACTCATGCTTTTGTCTGCTTGGTTGGTTGGATATTGGTTCGTTTTAGTAACCTAGGGACATCTTAGTCCCTGGCTGACTTTCCTGAATGTACAAGCTCTACCCTCACGCACTCAGCGGGGATCCTTGTAATGACGCTTAGTCGAGGATGGCCTTCAGGAATCTCTCACTGTCCACCCCGACCTTTCCTTCCTTACAGAAAGCTCTCCTGGTCAGTCTCGTGGTCCTCGCCTCTGTGGTGACGTCATGTAATGCACAGTGCTATATCGTTGAGCTTGACAGATTGCAAAACCATTCAGGTAAGTCCTGGTTTCACAGGGTGTTGTGTTTCTTTGTTGGCTTTTCAAGGTATTCTCTGGCTGGCCTTGAACTCACAGCAATCTTCCTACCTAACCCTCCCAAGTGCTGGGATTAAAGGAGTGCACCACCACGCCGGGGTTCATGGGGGGTTTATGTTATTTAGCAACCCAGTAGATATGGATGACCCTTTGAATCAATATTAAGAAGGGTTAGGGCAAATATACAAATGGAGTAAAATGACAAGACTTCAACTTGCCCTGTGTTTAAAAAGTTGTTCTTAGCCGGGCGTGGTGGCGCACGCCTTTAATCCCAGCACTCGGAGGCAGAGGTAGGAGGAGCGCCGTGAGTTCGAGGCCACCCTGAGACTACAGAGTGAATTCCTGGTCAGCCTGGACTAGAGTGAGACCCTACCTCAAACAAACAAACAAACAAAAGTTGTTCTCAATTCTAGCTAGGTTAGATTACCTAGAGAGCTTTTGAAACTTGGTAACTGCAGAGCCCACCCAAGACCAGGGAAATAAGAATCTTTGGGGTGAGAGCTGAGCATTTCAAAGTTGTTTGATTCACTGTCATATGCAGCCAGGTTGAAAACCACTGTATATTCATAGAAATATTCAAATTTTAATGTAGTCAATGTATCAATACATTGTGTGTGCTCATCTTTGGGAGTCTTGTTAAGATGTGGGGTTTTTCTGTTTTATTTTGTTATTTTTGTGTGTGTGGTATGGAGAAGGAACCCCTGGATTCACATGTGCTAGACAAGCACTTTACCACTGAGCAGCACCCTCAGTCCAAGATGTAGGTTCTGACTCAGTAGATCTGAAGGAAGATGTGAACATCTGATGTTCAAGGAAGTTCCAGGTGATGCTGATATTGATGGTCCTTCAAGAACACTGGACTGCCAATGATCCAGTAATTCTCAATTTGAATGAACAAACATTTCTATCATTTGTTAGGATGGCAAAAAAAAAAAAAATAGGGGCTGGAGAGATGGCTTAGTGGTTAAGGCACTTGCCTGTGAAGCCTAAGAATGCTTGTTCAACAGGGCCCATGTAGTAGCCAGATGCAAAAGTGATGCAAGCGTGCAATGTTGCACATGTGCACAAGGGGACACACGCATCTGGAGTTTGTTCACAGTGGCTGAAAGGCCCTGGTGCTCCCATTCTCTCATTCTCTGCCTCTCTCTCTCTCTCTGTCTCAAAAAAAAAAAATAAACTTAAAAAAATATGGCAGTATGGGCCCCACACCCAGAGACTCTGATGTCATTGTTCTGTGATGGAGCTCCGACCCAGAGGTGTCTGTTTTGCATTGGGCTTGGGCTCAGGTTCTGCACATTCTAAATAGGTGCTCCACCATGGAGCTACCCCTCCAGTCCATGCATGGTTTCTCAATACCCAAGATGTCTCACATGTGCACCTAGGATTGAGGACCACTGATGCAAAGTCTGCAGGAATGAGCTTAAACCTAGAGCCCACAGACTCCAGTAGCTCCCCAGTTAATGTCTGTTCTGTAGCAAAGCCTAGAAGGACTCACACAGCTGCGTGACACATTATCAGTAGCATGGACTATACAGTACTGGAATTGAGCCATGGATGGACACGGGAGCACAGACTGTGACACCTTTTAAATGTTCTGTCATGGGCTGGAGAGATGGCTCCATAGTTAAGGAATTTTCCCGAGAAGCCTAAGGGCCCAGGTTCAATTCCCCAGGACCCACATAAACCAGATGCACAAGATGGCGCATGCATCTGGAGTTCCTTTGCAGTGGCTAGAGGCCCTGGTGCACACCTTCTCTCTTTCTATTTGCCTCTCTCTCCCTCTCTCTCTCTCTTTAAAATAAATACACTAATTTTTTTAAATGTCCTGTCATCATGTGGGGAGGCCGGCCTCAATGTCCTGACAAGCTTTCATCCTGTTGTGTGCCTTAGGGGCTCCACTGATGATGTGATGTGTACTGTTCTAGGATGCACAGATGATCGAGGCATCACACATTCCCTGAACTCGAGGTGGAAGGTTAGGAACTGCTATGAGTGCATTTGTGGAAGAAATAAAATCGAGTGCTGTAGCAGGTAAATTCCCGCCTGTGAGAGCCAGAGGTGTGCTGCCATCTCTGAAAAGCAGCTCCTCTCTCACGAAATTCCATCCTGCTGAGGTTACGTTTTGTTACTGGCTGGTTTTGCTATGCTGCCCTGCTCTCAAACGCAGCACTTGAGTTTCTCCATCTTCATTCTCCCCATCAGTTGGGTGTCACAAGCACACTATGTCAAAACCCAGATGGACATGTCCGTGTATTTCCACAATTTCCGAATTCATTAACTAACAATCATTTCACAAGCCATGTCACTTTCATCGGCTGTAACTTGCCATGTGTTCCAGTTTTCACTGACAGATGGGCACTGGCAACCACCGGTCCTTTACTCCAATTATGTACTAATATTAATTCTCTGCCTGTGCATTGCCTATCACACAGTACATATATCTACACGTGTGTATATGTAGGTCACAACATGCCTACAGAAAGGGTTGAGGAGGCCATAGCCGAGCTCTCGGGGGTCACGGAGGGCATAAAGCTCATCGAGACAAGGACACCTGCTGGAGGAGCCGCTGCAGAGTCACGCTACACACTCAAAGATGAGCTAAGCCTGGAGTTGAGTTGAGCTGCCCACGTCAAGTGCAGGGCCATGGAGGTTGAAGAGATCAAGTACAGATTGGACCAACATTCAGACATAGGGACAGCAATTCGAGTAGGCCATGTTAGCACGAGGGACCTGACTGACCTGAAGCCCCTAGAACAGTTGAATGTTCACACCAGTCCATATCACAGGTCTATGGGAATAGTCATGATTGAAACATTTAGGTATTGTCTATGTAGTCTGTAATTGACGTGTGTGTATACATCTTCACATGTGTATGAGTGTTTATGTTGGGGGAAAGGCCAGAGATTGATCTCAGGTGTCCTTCTTGATTGCTCTCCATCTCTTTTATTGAGACAGGGTATCTCATTAAACACAGAACCCATGGATTCATCTAGTCCAGCTAACCAGCTTTCCCCAGCACTCTCCTGCCTTCACCTCCCAAGTTCTTGGGTTACTGACCGGTCACCACACCTACCTACCATTTCATGTAGGTGGTGGCTGGGGAATCTAAGTTCGGGGTGCATGCTTGGGTGGTAAGCACTTCAAGTTGAGCTACCTGCACAGCCTCAGTGTTGGCCCTGTCATGTGTTTGACGAGTACACATAGCACTGGTATTCGTTTAATATGCACAGGTGCTCATTTGTTCAGTATAGCCTTGACCTTGAACATGTGTCAAAGCAAGTGCAGTCTAAGAACAGGCAGAAAGAAGAGATTTGAGGGATGAGGGATGACCTGACTGTACCTTGATTGGTTTATTCCACTGGTCAAGTTGACCTCAAGACAGCCCAAAAGTTCGAGGATTTCTCTTGGGTTACCATAGATACCATAGTCCTTAGGCAAATGGAAAATAAAGCACTTATAGCTACCCCCGTACTAGTCACTGTACCCCTAGCCCCTCAAATGCCTCTGCCATCTTCCTGTTAGGGAGTCTCAGCCGGCAGCGTTTTACCAGAGCAGGAATGACTTTCTTCTGTGTTTGCAGTGCTGGGACTGAGCCCAAAGCCTCATACATGCTAGGCAAGCACCCTACCACTGCACAATATCCCCAGCCCAATAAAAGCATTGGTATGAACCGCATTTCCCAGATGAGTCTCTAGTCATAGAAGTAGACTGGGGAGCGTCTAACTTTAGTCACAAAGCCTGAGTCGTACTGAAGTTAAATGTTTGAGTGTGCCCCATGGGAAATACGTAATGGAACAAGAGGCGCATCAGACTGGGAGATGGGTGGCCTGACCCCAGGCATTGTGCTAGCTGGATTCCCCACATGTTACAGTTGAACTTGGGATATCTGACTTTGTGCGTGTCGTGAGTGTTGTAACTCTGGAATGGTTAGAGAATGTCTGTACGTGTCGCGAGTGTCTGTAACTCTGGAATGGTTAGAGAATGTCTGTGCGTGTCGCGAGTGTCTGTAACTCTGGAATGGTTAGAGAATGTCTGTGCGTGTCGCGAGTGTCTGTAACTCTGGAATGGTTAGAGAATGTCTGTGCGTGTCGTGTCTGTAACTCTGGAATGTGTCTCTGTAACTCTGGAATGGTTAGAGAATGTCTGTGCGTGTGTCTGTCGCGAGAATGTCTGTGTCTGTAACTCTGGAATGGTTAGAGAATGTCTGGGCGTGTCGCGAGTGTCTGTAACTCTGGAATGGTTAGAGAGTGTCTGTAACTCTGGAACGGTTAGAGAATGTCTGTGCGTGTCGAGTGTCTGTAACTCTGGAACGTGTCTGTAACTCTGGAACGGTTAGAGAATGTCTGTGCGTGTCGCGAGTGTCTGTAACTCTGGAATGGTTAGAGAATGTCTGTGCGTGTCGCGAGTGTCTGTAACTCTGGAATGGTTAGAGAATGTCTGTGCGGAATGTCTGTGTGTCGTGTCTGTAACTCTGGAACGGTTAGAGAATGTCTGTGCGTGTCGCGTCTGTAACTCTGGAACGGTTAGAGAATGTCTGTGCGTGTCGCGAGTGTCTGTAACTCTGGAATGGTTAGAGAATGTCTGTGCGTGTCGCGAGTGTCTGTAACTCTGGAATGGTTAGAGAATGTCTGGAATGGTTAGAGAATGTCGTCAGTGTCTGTAACTCTGGAATGGTTAGAGAATGTCTGTGCGTGTCGCGTCGCGAGTGTCTGTAACTCTGGAATGGTTAGAGAATGTCTGTGCGTGTCGTGAGTGTCTGTAACTCTGGAATGGTTAGAGAATGTCTCTGTAACTCTGGAATGGTTAGAGAATGTCGTGTGTCTGTAACTCTGGAATGGTTAGAGAATGTCTGTGCGTGTCGTGAGTGTCTGTAACTCTGGAATGGTTAGAGAATGTCTGGGCGTGTCGCGAGTGTCTGTAACTCTGGAACGGTTAGAGAATGTCTGTGCGTGTCGCGAGTGTCTGTAACTCTGGAATGGTTAGAGAATGTCTGTGCGTGTCGTGTGTCTGTAACTCTGGAATGGTTAGAGAATGTCTGTGCGTGTCGCGAGTGTCTGTAACTCTGGAATGGTTAGAGAATGTCTGTGCGTGTCGTGAGTGTCTGTAACTCTGGAACGGTTAGAGAATGTCTGTGCGTGTCGCGAGTGTCTGTAACTCTGGAATGGTTAGAGAATGTCTGTGCGTGTCGTCAGTGTCTGTAACTCTGGAATGGTTAGAGAATGTCTGTGCGTGTCGTGAGTGTCTGTAACTCTGGAATGGTTAGAGAATGTCTGTGTCTGTAACTCTGGAATGGTTAGAGAATGTCTGTGCGTGTCGTGAGTGTCTGTAACTCTGGAACGGTTAGAGAATGTCTGTGCGTGTCGTGTGTCTGTAACTCTGGAATGGTTAGAGAATGTCTGTGCGTGTCGTGAGTGTCTGTAACTCTGGAATGGTTAGAGAATGTCTGGGCGTGTCGCGAGTGTCTGTAACTCTGGAACGGTTAGAGAATGTCTGTGCGTGTCGCGAGTGTCTGTAACTCTGGAATGGTTAGAGAATGTCTGTGCGTGTCGCGAGTGTCTGTAACTCTGGAATGGTTAGAGAATGTCTGTGCGTGTCGCGAGTGTCTGTAACTCGTTAATGTCTGTGCGTGTGTCTGTAACTCTGGAATGGTTAGAGAATGTCTGTGCGTGTCGCGAGTGTCTGTAACTCTGGAATGGTTAGAGAATGTCTGTCAGTGTGTCTGTAACTCTGGAATGGTTAGAGAATGTCTGTGCGTGTCGCGAGTGTCTGTAACTCTGGAATGGTTAGAGAATGTCTGTGCATGTTGCGAGTGTCTGTAACTCTGGAATGGTTAGAGAATGTCTAGGTAAGAGCTGGTGAATAAATGCCCATAGTGACTCACACGTCCCCACCCTCACATGCAGTGTGAAATCACAGCCATTAACAAATAAAATAGCCGGGCGTGGTGGCGATTGCCTTTAATCCCAGCACTTGGGGGGCAGAGGTAGGAGAATCACCATGAGTTCGAGGCCATCCTGAGACTACATTCCAGGTCAGCCTGATCTACAGTGAGATCCTACCTGAAAAAAAAAAAAAGTAAATAAAAGCTGGGCATAGTGGCACATGCCTTTCATCCCAGCACTTGAGAGGCAGAGGTAGGAGGATGGCCATGAGTTCAAGACCACCCTGAGACTACATCGTGAATTCCAGGTCAGCCTGAGCTAGAAGTGAGACTCTACTTAGAAAAACCAAAAATAAAAAATAATACTCAATAAATAAATAATAAAATAACAACTCCCACGATTCTCCATGAGGCTGGTGTAGAAAACAGTAGGAGCAGGGCATGGTGGTGCCACCATTACTCTCAGCACTGAGGAGCAGGGCATGGTGGTGCCCACCATTACTCTCAGCACTGAGGAGCAGGGCATGGTGGTGCCCACCATTACTCTCAGCACTCAGGAGGTGGAGGTAGGAGGATCCCTTGAGTTTGAGGCCGGCCTCGGACTACAGAGTGAGTTCTAGGTCATAGAGTGAGACACACCCTACCTCAACCCCCTCCTCCAGAAAAAAGAAAGAAAAAAAAGAAAGAAAAAACTCAAGAAAAGTGCAAAGACCCCTCCTTGTAGTGACGTGGGAAGAACCTATTACTGGAGCCAAAGGATGATGCATCTGAATCTCATTCCTAAGGTATTCTCTGTGTGCTCCTGGATAAGTTTTTGAGTCGCTCCAAGCCTTAGTTTTCTTGTGCAACAATAAGCCTTATCTGGTGATATGTGTAGCACTTATGTGTTTTAAAATATTTTATTTGTTCATTTATTTATTTGAGAAAAAGTGAGGGGGAGAGGGAGAGAATAGGCGTGTGCCAGGGCCTCTAGCTGCTGTGAACTCCATCTGTCTTTACGTGGGTGCTGAGGAATCAAACTTGGGTCCCTAGGTTTTGCAGGTGAGTGCCTTAACTGTTGAGTCATCTCTGCAGCCCCAGTTATGTATTTTGTTGCTGGGACAAAACACCCAAATAGATGAAGCTTCTGGGAGGAAAGGACTTAGTATATTTTATTTATCTTTATTTATTTAATTAGTTTAATTTATTTGAGAGAGAGAGAGAGAGAGAGAGAGAGAATGGGCATGCCAGGGCCTCCAGCCACTGTAAATGAACTCCAGATGCATGTGCCACTGTGTGCATCTGGTTTACGTGGGTCCTGGGGAGTTGAACCTGGGTCCTTTGGCTTTGCGGGCAAGTGCCTTAACTGCTAAGCCATCCCTCCAGCCCTTATTTTTATTTTTTGAGGTAGGGACTCACTCTAGCTCAGGCTGCCCTATAATTCACTATGTCATCTCAGTGGGGGGGGCCTTGAACTCACGGTGATTCTCCTACCTCTGCCTCCTGAGTGCTGGGATTAAAGGTGTGTGCCACCACACCCGGCTTTTTTTTTAATATATATATTATTTGTTTTATTTATGAGAGAGAGAGAGGATTGGTGTGCCAGGGCTTCCAGCCCTTCATTCGAACTCTAAATTACTAGATTTATAGTTTTGTGGGGAAGCTTTATCACAGTAAAGAAAGCATGGCAATTGGCCCACGTCACACTTCGGCAACAGAGAGACAGAGCAGCCTGACCTGGTTAACTTTGAATACACAGTGTCGGACTAATCACCCTCAAGATCCACCCTATAACACTCCTCCTCCAGCAGGACTCCACATCTCAATGGATCCACCAGCTGCTCACCAAGAGGGAGGCTGAATCACACACACACACACACACACACACACACACACACACACCCTGAGGTTATGGGGGACATTTTACACTCAACCCACCACAATATGAGACCTAACTGAGATACTGCATCTGAATTCATTAACCCAATTCTTTAACCCAACGCCTTCTCTAGGTCTGGTCTGTGTCCCCTGAGATCAATGACAGTAATTGACATGTCCTTCTTTCCTTGCTTGCCCTGTTGTCTGTTCCATTTGGCAGTGATCCACTCTGGTTAAATGTGCTTAATTGTCTCTGTGGTTCAGAACCAGCTCCTTCTCCCTGGCTTAGCCCTGTCAACTCTGTTATTCTCACAATCCCTATCCATTGCCTGCCTATCATCTAATCTATCTATCTATCTATCTATCTATCTATCTATCTATCTATCTATCTATCTATCTAACATCTATCTATCTATCTATCTATCTATCTATCATCTATCTATCTAACATCTATCTATCTATCTATCTATCATCTATCTATCTATCTATCTATCATCTATCATCTATCTCTCTATATATCTCTATCTCCTCTCTCTTTTCTTCTCTCTCTCTCTCTCTGCTACAGAAAATGTGCGTGCATGGTGGCACATGCCTTTCATGCCAGCACTCCGGAGGCGGAGGTAGGAGGATCACCTTGAGTTCACGGCCACCCTGAGACTACATAGTGAATTCCAGGTCAGCCTGGACTAGAGTGAAAACTTACCTTGAAGGAACAAAAACAAAATCAAAGAAGGAAGAGGAGGAGGAGGAGGAGGAAGAGGAGGAGGAGGAGGAGAGGGAGGAGGAAGAGAAGTAAAAGAACAGCAATCTTTCTGTGGCAGAATTGTTAGACCCACAGCACCCTCTATTGGACACTTCCTTGATTTGCAGGTGTCAGGAGCTGGTGCCCAGGCAGAGGCTCCCTGGGCAGGGCATGGGGGTGTCCAGGTCTCTACTCTGTAGTTCCCTGAAAGCAGAAGAGAGGGAGGCAGAGGGATCAGGTCATCCAGCCCCCAGCTCTACACTCCCTGAGGTCTGCACTATCCCTCTTCATCTCTCTTAACTATTCCATCTCCAAAGTTTGGTCTGGATTGAATTAAAATTTGCATCCAGTAAATATGTCCTTTGCCACAGCAAAGCATACTTGCACATAAGTGACAGAATTACATAATTTTGTTTCCTACCCCAAATTTGTAAAACAGTTATCTCGCTGGGCGTGGTGGCGCACACCTTTAATTCCAGCACTCGGGAGGCAGGGGTAGGAGGATAGCTGAGAGTTCGAGGCCACCCTGAGACTACATAGTGAATTCCAGGTCAGCCTGAGCTAGAGTGAGACCCTACCTCGTAAAACCAAAACAAACAAACAAAACAAAAAATTATATATTATATACATATATATTAGGGCTGGGAGAAATGGCTTAGCAGTTAAAGTGTTTGCCTGCAAAGCCAAAGGACCCAGGTTTGATTCCCTAGTATCCACAAGCCAGATGCACAGGATGGCGCTTGCATCTGGAGTTTGCTTGCAGTGGCTAGAGGCCCTGATATGCCCATTCTCACTCTCTCTCAAATAAATAAAGTAAATAAATAAATTTTAAGTATAAAACATTTTATTCATTTATTCATGAGAGAGGGATAAAGTGAGAGTGTGAATACAGGTATGCCAGGGCCTTTTGCCATTGCAAATGTACTCCAGATACATGTACCACTTGATCCTCCTGGCTTTGTGTGCATATTATGGAATTGAACTCAGGTTAGCAGGCTTTGCAAGCAAGCACCTTTAACTGCTAAGCCATCTCCCCAGACCTATGTCTGTCTCTTTTCAACACCCTTTTGCTTTTATATATGGAATATCAAACATTATATTGCAAATTAAATGAAATTAAAAGTTGTTTTGGATGAGCCAGGTGTGGTGGCTTATGCTCATAATCCCAACACTCTGGAGTCTGTGGTAGGAGGAGCAGTGTGAGGTCAAGGCCAGCTTGGGCTACAGAGTGAGTTCTAGGTAAACCTGGTCTACAGTAAGACCCTGCCTCAAAACAGAAAAAAAGAGTGTGTGTGTGTGTGTGTGTGTTTCCACTGCAAATGAATGCCAGAGGCTTGCACCACTTTTTACTTCTGGTTCTACATGGGTGCTAGGAAATCAAATCCAGGCTAGAAGGCTTTGTAAGCAAGTGCCTTCAACCAGTGAGCCATTCAGATCTGCCCCTTTTTTGAGACACAGTCTCACTATGTACTCAGTCTGGCTTATGAACTTATAACGCTCCTGCTTCAACCTCCCAAGTGCTAGGATTACAGGGCTGTGCCTCTATACCTGGCTATACTGTAATTTTGTGGTCTACTTTTTCTACTTAATATTTTAGCATTAATACAATTCTGTTTTATCAAACCACTTCAAAATATTGTGTACTACAACTCAACCATTGCTTATCTTAAAAAAAAAAAAAAAGAATTAAACCAGGGGTTAGGAAGATGGTTCAGTGGTTAAGGACACTTCCTTGCAAAGCTTGCGGACCTGGTTCAATTTCTAAACTACCCATGTAAGAAGGATACAAAAAAATAGCAGAAGTATTCTTTGGCAGTGGCAAGAAGCCCACAAACACCTAAACACACACATACACATGTGAAAATAATTAAGTAAAAATTATAAAGGATGGGCTGGAGAGATGGCTTAGATGTTGAAGCACTTGCTGGCAAAGCCAAAGGACCCAGGTTCATTTCCCCAGTACCCACATAAAACCAGATGCACAAGGTGACACATGCAAAAAATATATATATCAAAAGAAAAATTAAACTAAAACCTAGCCAAGCCATGTTTCCATCATTTGCTAACATCACAGGTACACACTCTGGGTTCAGTGCCCAATACCCTCGTCAGCCACAAGCTAACTTCTAGCTATCTTCCTGAACAGGAAGGGTGGAAAAGGCACGTGTATAAGCAGCTTTTCTGACCCAGCATAGCCCAGGCCTGCCCCTGTGACTGTGAGAACTCCCCACTGTCCTTCTGCACATGGAGGGGCAATGTGGGACCTGTGTGAGGGAGGTCCATGTGGCTGTGACACAGACGGGTCCAAATGCTTGGAGTCCTGTTGAGAGGCATCCTGGGGCCCTTACGTTGATGAGAGGAGCCCTGACCAGCGGGCTTGTGGACTGCTTCTTGCACACAGTGGATCTGAGAAATGAGATTGGGAGCCTCAGGGTCCTTTGACTTCTAACGGGCATTGCTTTATCTCAATGACAGAATTCGTGTACCTGTGAACTATGACAGATCCAAGTGCCTGAAATTATTCCAATTACAGAGGTGCAAGTTCATTGTGGTGCAACGGAGAAACCTAGGAAAGTCCTGTCCTGTCGCTGCTTGGTATACGTAAACATTTTTCAAACGGGCCCAGCACTCCCAGACTACAGAAACCCATGTCCTCCCAGGCCTGGTGTCACTCTCCTGTGACTTCTAATCGTCTGTGGTTGTATAGTCTCGCCTGTAAGTAAAAAAAAAATTGTGCAAGTCTTTGAATATGTGTATTTTGTTTGTTTGTTTGTTTTGTTTTTTCGAGGTGGGGTCTCACTGTAGCCCAGGCTGACCTGGAACTCACTATGTAGTCTCAGGGTGGCCTCGAACTCACCGTGATCCTCCTACCTCTGCCTCCCAAGTGCTGGGCTTAAAGGCATGTGCCACCACGCCTGTCTGAATATTTGTATGTTTTAAATTTACCATGTATGGTCACATTGATTTAATGCATGTAATAAATCAAGCAAACCTTTAAAAGGGGGAACAAAAATAAACTCAAGTAAAAATGACAATATTTCCCCTCACACTCCAAAAGTCACGGTGCATGCATTCTCTTAGGGAACCACTTCCTATGTCAGGATTTTTCTCTCTGTGATCCAGTAGATAATGAAAAAAACTGTGCTTTCCCAGTGAAATTTGATTCTGTTTGTGTCTATCCTTCTTTCCTCTTCCTTTTAGGGTGTTTTCACACATCCTTCTGTGTTTGCCTGAGATCAGGAGGTCAGCCAGAGCAGGTCACAGATGGCTGAAAAAGCCCTCACGACCTCCTGGAGGAGCTGGGGGCTGAGCTCAGTGGAAGATCTCATGCACCCCAACAGGGAACTCAGAGGCCACAGCTCCCTCTGCTGTGGGGAATCGCTTGGGTCCAGAGCTCTAGGGTCCATCTTCTATGGCTGCACACAGACCACCAGAATGGAGCTTCTAGAAACTGGAATGCTGATTCTCATCTTACAGTTTCTTTGGAAAAGAACATTTTCTCAGTACTGTGCTGGGTGCTGGGCCAGGAGCAAAGAGCAGTGGACCAGAGAGGTTGGGCCCTGCTTCCCGGGTTAGAATGAGCTCTGCGTGTGTGTGTGTGTGTGTGTGTGTGTGTGTGTGTGTGTGTTACAGGAACCTCCAAGCACAGGCGCTTCTAAATCAGGAGTGGGCAAGTGACAAAGAGCTTTCATTCCCTTGACTCTGACCCTATCTGCTCACACATGCTTTGTGGACCCATGAAGCAATCTAGGTGGGTCACCCTGTTTGCATGGCCACCCTCTAAGAATAAGATTTGGTCACTGTTGTAATTACCTCCTCATTGCTGGGACAAAAATACTCAACCAGGGGCTGGAGAGATGGCTTAGCAGTTAAGGCGTTTGCCTGCAAAGCCAAAGGACCTCGGTTCGATTCCCCAGGATCCACGTAAGCCAGATGCACAAGGTGGCGCCTGTATCTGGAGTTCGTTTGCAGTGGCTGTAGGCCTTGGTGCACCCATTCTCTCCCAATCTCTCTCTCTTTCTCTGCCTGTCTGCCCCTCTCTCTCAAATAAATAGATGAAAAATACTCAACCAAAAGCAGCTGATAGGAGGACAAATTTTTATTTTGGCTTACAGTATCGAGGGGAAGTGTCATGATGGCAGGGAAAAGCATGGCATGAGCAGAGGCCAGACATCGCCTCTGCCACAGCAGGTTAAAAAAAAAAGCAGCAAAAGAATGAACTGAGCTCTGGCAAGGGGAGCTGGTATATAACACCCCAAAGCCCACCCCCAATAACATACCTTTCCAAATTGCCACTAGCTGGGGATCAAATATTCAGAACACATGAGTTTATGAAGAGACAGCTAATTGAAGCCATTAAAAATCTCTTCTAGTTACATAAAAGTCTCATTCATTCTTATTCAGGGTGCATCTGAAATGAAGGCATAGAGATAGGAAAGTTAAGGGCACAGTGCAATAATGGGTTCTTCTGCCCCACTTGAACAAGGCTCACTTCCTCATGGGGTTTCTACTGGCTTCTGGTCCCTCTTCTCCACAACTCCTCTTCCACCCATAGGTTCTGACTATTCTCCTAGTTTCTGAATGCGTATCTGTGTCTCCTTTTTTTCTGCTAACGTTGCCTTGTCCCATTAACTCTTGAGTTAATCCTCTTGAATCGGCACCATCAAACCACATTATGATCTGGGCTTTTGGTCTTTTGATTGGAAATGTGGGGAAGACACTGACATGAGTCATAAGGGCCCTCTGTCAAACCATTTGGTCACCAACGATAGAGGGACAACATGTTTCTGGAAATCAGGGTAAAGAAAAACGTGGGTTGTGGTAGGATGCCTATAAGCATGTTCTTTGGAGTTTGCTGACATGGGTTAGAATTGGGACTCTCCCGTTTTACATTTATTATTATTATTATTATTATTATTATTATTATTATTATTAGAGAGAGAGAGAGAGAGAGAGAGGGAGAGAGAGGGAGAGAGAGATGGGTGCGCTAGTGTCTCAGCTGCTGAGAACGAAATCCAGATGCGTGCGCCCCCTTGTGGGCAAGTGTGGCATGGCGCCCTTGCGTCACTTTGCATCTGGCTAAAGGTGGGACCTGGATATTGGAACCTGCATTCTTAGGCTTAGGAGGCAGGCACCTTAACCCCTAAGCCATCTCTCCAGCCCCCGTTTTACATTTTACTCGACATTAGGGGCAGGGCATAGAGGCATGGGTTCTTTGAGATGGGAAGACCCGTCCTAACAGTGGGAAGTACCATTCCATGGGCTGGAGTCCAGGACTGAATACAAAGGAGAAAGGGAGCCGAGCACCAGCACTCATCGCTTTCTGCTTCCTGAGAACGGATACCATGTGATCTGCTGAAAACAATCACCCAGGGGAGCGTCTCCCCAAGGACAGCTAGGAAGGAACACACGGGGATGCGTCTGTGGTTCCACAGGCCCAGGCCACATCTTGCACTGGCAGCATTACTTGTCAGTGTCAACCCTGAGTACTGAATTTACAAGCATAACAGATGAAAGAATGGGTGGATCCTGGAGGTTTGTTCCAAGCTTGTGGAGGACCATTGAGGCCCGGCTCTATGAGGCAGGGTTGGAGTTCCTAGAAGGCAGTCCCGGGCCGCCAATGTGGGAAGCTGAGAATGTCAAGCCCAAGTTACAATGCAGACCTCAGGATGCTGGAAATGCCAGGACCGTGAGACATGCCCCTGGTAGGACTGGAGTCAGCCTGAGAGGCTGTCTTGCAGGTGGCAGGACTAGAGGGATCAAGTACTCAAATCAAGCTGAGGCGATTCTATCACAAGTCCAGATCCCCTGCCTGAGGCTGTAGGATTTGGTGTTTGCCCTGCTGAGTATTAGCGTTGCTTTGGCCCAATCTTTTCTTGATAATGCCCATTTCTCCTTTATGGAATGGTGATATTTACTCTGTATCATTTGAAAAGGGACTGACTTTTGGGGGTTCAAATGTAAACCCCAAACCTAAGCCCATTTCTGCTTTTCTTAAAGAATTGAAATAAAACGGGCTGGAGAGATGGTTTAGCGGTTAAGGTGCTTGCCTGCAAAGCCAAAGAACCCAGGTTCAGTTCCCCAGGACCCATGTAAGCCAGATACCCAAGGTGGCACAAGCATCTGGAGTTTGTTTGCAGTGGCTGTATGCCCTGGTGTGCCCATTCTTTCTCTCCCCTTCTCTCTCCCTCTCTCTGTCTCTTTATCTCTCAAATAAAAAATAAAGAATACATTTAAAAATTGAAATAAAACAAGACTTGAGAAGAATTATTGTTGTGAATTATTGTATTTGTTCAGGAGACATAAAGGAGAGTCCACAGACCAAAGAAAGGGGAATGGCAGGGAGGTTGGTATGAGAACCATCCACATGCTCTAAGGGCCTATGTATATCCTTTTCTCCCCTAGCAGCAGCTAAGCTAAACTAAGCTTAACTAAGCTAAGCTTTCAGGGTGGGAAGGCCAAACCTTACCAGTGGTGAAAACCTCAGCTGCTGAGAAATGAACAATCTAGGAGGAAAAAGCCCACTACAAGCCTCATGAGCAACCAGGCTTTTGTGTGTGTGTGTGTGTGTGTGTGTGTTTGTGTGTGTGTGTGTGTGTGTGTTTTTCCCCGAGGTAGGGTTTCGCTCTAGCCCAGGCTGACCTGGAATTCACTATGTAGTCTCAGGGTGGCCTCGAACTCATGACAATCCACCTACCTGTGCCTCCCAGTGCTGGGGTTAAAGGCGTGTGCCACCATGCCCAGCAAGGCTTTTTTTTTTTTTTTTGGAGAGAGTCAGAGAGAGAGAGAGAGACAGAGAATGGGTGCGCCAACAGCCCCTCAGCCACTGTGAACAAACTCCAGATGTCTCCGCCCCCTTGTGGGCAAGTGTGGCATTGAGCCCTTGAGTCACTTTTGCGTCTGGCTAAATGTGGGACCTGGAGAATCAAACAGGTGTTCTTAGGCTTGGCAGGCAGGCACCTTAACCGCTAAAACATCTCTCCAGCCCACAACCAGGCTTTTTATCCTGGGTCCAGAGCTGAATCCAGAAATCAGCACACCTGGGTGCAGCATCCTGAAGGAGCTGGGCTTGAACACACACACACTTGAATGCACACAACTGAGTCCAGCTCTGCACGAGTCACCACAGATAGCAGGGTCAGGGTGAGTGTGAGATGTTAACTAGCCTCCTTGTGTTTTATCTCTAACTCTCCTATGGGTCTTCCTGTCTCACACTGAAAGGTAGGAAGTGTGTAATTGCTTTTTTTTCTTTTTTTCTTTTTTGAGGTAGGGTCTCATTTTAGTCCAGGCTGACCTGTAATTCACTATGTAGTTTCAGGCTGGCCTCAAACTCATGGCAATCTTCCTACCTCTGCCTCCTGAGTGCTGGGATTAAAAGCATGTACCACCACACTTGGCAGTTTTTTTTTAAATTTTATTTTACATTATAGGGGATCATTGTTAAGAGATTGCCTGGGTCTCAGAAGAGACTCTATACTTACAGTTTTGAGCAGTGTTGGAACTGTTAAAGATATGGGGACTGGGCTAGAAAGATGACTTAGTGGTTAAGGTGCTTGCCTGAAAAGCCAAAGGACCTCTGTTCGATTCCCCAGGACCCACATAAGCCAGATGCACAAGGTGGCACACGCATCTGGAGTTCATTTGCAGTGGCTGGAAGCCCTGGCACACCCATGCTCGCTCCCTCGCCCCCTCTCTCTCTGCCTCTTTCTTTCTCTCAAATAAATAAATAAAAATATGTATATTAAAACAAGATATGGGGACTTTTCACTCTCTTTTTTTTAAAGGAGAGAGAGAGAGAGAAGAAGATGAGAGAGAGAGAGAAAATGAATATGGGTGCACTAGGGCCTCTAGTCACTGGAAATGAACTCCAGATGCATATGCCACCTTGTACATCTGGCTTTATGTGGGTGCTGGGAAATTAGCCCTGGGTCCTTTGGCTTTGCAGGCAAGCACCTTAACTAAGCAATCTCTTCAACCCTATAGGGACATTTGAGCTGGACTGAAAGCAATTTGCATTCTGATATGGCCATAAGCCTATGGAAGCAAGGAGTGGAAAGTCATGGTTTAAGGAATACTTTTGGGTGTCAAGTTGACAAGAGGTGGGCTTGTCAATATTGTCAACTTGTTAGGATCTATAATCACCTAGGAGACAAACCTCTGGGCATGTGTGTGAGAGATTTTTTTTTTTTTTTTTAACGAGATAGCTGTTGAACTCGCAGCCATCCTCCTACCTCTGCATCCAGAGTGCTGGAATTACAGACATGTGCCACCATGCCTGGCTTCAAAGGAATTTTTTGATTGGATTGACTGAGGTACTGGCTGAAGTAAAAGGAGCAACTAGCTGAGTGCTCATTGCTTTCTGCCTTCTGACTGGATAGAATGTGTCCTGATTCCTCAAGCTCCAGCCATGACTTCCTCAGTGTGCTAAACTGTTCTCCAACTGAACCAAAATAAATCATTCCTTCCTTAAGTTGCTCTTGTCAGGTATTTTGTTACTGCAACAAAAGAAGTAACTGATCTGATATATATATTAAAAAGTTACTAAGCCGGGCGTGGTGGCGCATGCCTTTAATCCCAGCACTTGGGAGGCAGAAGTAGGATGATCACCATGAGTTCAAGGCCACCCTGAGACTACAGAGTGAATTCCAGGTCAGCCTGGGCTACAGTGAGACCCTACCTTGAAAAAACAAAACAAAAACAACAACAACAAAAACCAGAAAATGTTACTTTGTGCCTTATACATGTGAACAATTACTATGTGCTAAAATAAAAATATTTTGGGATAAGCATTCGATTTGTTCGGCATACAAGTGGCATCATAACACTGTATTTGGTCTTCTGACATGTATTCTTTTGCATAAGAATGCTAAGGCTAAATAAAATCCTAATATTTGGTATGAGAGACTCACTAACGATCTTTCTCTGCTTAACACAGTGTTTCAAAACCCGTTTGCCTCATTTAATGAGACTTATTTCGGAGGATACCAAAGGACCCTTCATTAACTGCAAGGGAGAGCCTCTGCTGGGTCCGCACACAGCCTTCTAGGCTTGAAGCTAAAGGGGAGCAGAGATCTCGCGAGACTGTCAGAGGGTAGCGGGAAGGCGTAGGAGGAAGGCCGTACTCTCGCGATACCTCCGCCTTTCAGGCCCGAGGCTCGTCGGGCTGGGTGTGTGGGTCCGCGAAGCTCCGCTCGGGTCTGCCGCACGAAGCCCTCCGAGTGGTAAGGACGCGAGCGGCCGGTCGGCGCGCGGGTCTCGGCGGGTGATGTCCCTCGGGGCTGGGTGGACGCGCGAGGACGCGGGGCTGGGCGCCGAGCTCGGGTATCCTTCGCCGGGGCCTTCCCTTGCTGTCGACCCGACCCCGGGTCCCGGGCCACGTCCTCCGGCGCGCGAGGCCGGAGCTCCGGGTCCTCGGTGCCTGGGCCTGGCCTGGCCGCGTTTGCTGGGGATCCAGGGCGCGGTGTCCCTTCCGGGCCGCCGTCCCCGCGCCTTCCTCCGCGCTGTCCCCGTCTCTGCACGCGCGGGCCTGGCTGCACGCGGCGGCCGGAGCACGGCCGTTCCTAAGGGCTTGGCAGGTGCACCCCCGATTGCTTTTCTGGGGGGTGGGGAGTGGGTGTGGGGCGCTCTGCGTGCCCCACACAATGTGCCTTTTGACATCCCTTTTAAGGCACCCAGCCGTCCTGAAAAAACGACTCATTATTATCCCTTCTTCACACCAGGAGAGCTTGTCTGTTCAGTGATTGATTCCAAGCAGCAGTCGTTTTTTGTCTTTTTTTGGTTTTTCGAGGTAGGGTCTCGCTCTAGTCCAGGCCGACCTGGAATTCACTATGTCGTCTCAAGGTGGCCTCGAACTCATGGTGATTCCCGTACCTCTGCCTCCCTAGTGCTGAGATTAAAGGCGTGCGCCACCACGCCCGGCAGCAATATTTTATTTTATTTTATTTATTTTTTTAATTTTTTAAATTTTTATTTTATTTTATTTATTTTATTTTTTATTAAGGCTGTGTGCCCGGGGTGACGAAAAGGGTCACACTGCGCTCCCTGATGGAACGAATTTCTTGTCATGGGAACAATATCGTCTTAAATGATGATATACGGGATATACCTGGAGGGCGATGGGGGTCTAGAGCGGTCTGACGCCAAGACATTAACATTTGGTGTGGATGGACTTTCACTTTGGTATTTTGCAATATGAGTGAGGGTGGGACAGGTAGCCGGAGCTAGCTCATTTCTGCCCTGGGATCCTACTGTGACGTTTGTACTTTCTACTTGGTTTTTGGAAACACACTGGCTGGTGCTGCGATAGAGGGAGATGCATTTAGTATCTGCGGCTCATCAAGGAGCTGTTCCTTTGAAGATGTGCTCCCTTGTGGAGTTGTCCACATTAGTGAATGAAATACAAAGTCTAGCCCTGTAACAGTCCTTTTTCCCCTCCACGGATCCTTTATTTTTGGGTGTTTTGTGAGAGTTGATGTGTAATCGTGCCTCTACAGTTACATTATACCCTTGGAACAAACAAGTATTTTCAAACATAGAGTCAGGTGTACTGGCACACGCCTTTAATCCCAGTACTTGGGAGGCAGAGGTAGGAGGATCACAGTGAATTCAAGACCACCTTGGGACTACATAGTGAATTCCAGGCCAGCCTGGACTAGAACGAGACCCTATCTCAAGGGGTGGGGGGAAGCAAAGCACATTCAGCAATGAAAGATCTAATTTTAGAATTATACAGGATGTCTGTTCCCATTCTGTTATATTAGTATAGATATCTAGAATCTCAGGAACCTGTATAGGGGTTTCATAAACCTCTGCAAGCTGTGCTGACATAAACCCTTCCTCTATGTGATAGTGTTTTGGTGGTGTGTGCTGGTGCTTTCATACATAGTGTTACAGTGGAAGGCATTCAGAGCCAACCACTGTTAATGATAATGACCTTTTAACGAAGAGAGAATGGGCGCGCCGGGGCCTCCAGCCACTGCACACGAATTCCACACGCATGCGCCCCTCGTGCATCTGGCTTATGTGGGTCCTGGAGAATTGAACCAGGATCCTTTGGCTTTGCAGGCAAACTCTTTAACCACTAAACCATCTTGTCAGCCCCTTGTGGTTTTTCTTTTTCTTTTTTTTTCTTGAAGCAGGGTCTTACTCTAGTCCAGGCTGACCTGCAACTTACTGTGTAGCCCAGGCTGGTCTCAAACTGATGGGGATCCTCCTGCCTCAGCCTCCTGGCTTCAGAAATTTAGTATTTTGTACTTATTTTTAGTGGTTCATTGACACAAATTCACCACTAGGTGGCAGGTTCACTGTTGTATATTCAGCTTTGGTCCTTAAATACTTGTTGAATGAATACACAGGCCTTACTCCTTAAGTGATTTCTTGAGAATACCAGGTGTGGTAGTGGTGGTGGGGGGTTGCTGTAGACTCAGACAGGATTAAATGTTGACTTTTCTACTTTGAAAGTTGTGACTATAGGTAATATTTAACCTCATCAGGCCTGATTTTTTTTTTTTTGGGGGGGTAAGGGTTTTGCTGTAGCCCAGGCTGACCTGGAATTTCCTACATAGTTTCAGGATAGCCTCGAACTCACAGTGATCATCCTACCTCTGCCTCCCTGAGTGCTGGAATTCAAGGCATTTGCGCCACCAAGCCCGGCCTTGTTTTGTTTTGTGGTGTTATTTTTTTTTGTTTGTTTGTTATGGTTTTTCGAGGTAGGGTCTCAGTCTAGCTCAGGCTGATATGGAATTCACTATATAGTCTCAGGGTGGCCTTGAACTCATGATGATCCTTCTACTTCTGCCTCCTGGGATTAAAGGCATGCCCCACCATGCCCTGCCCTTGTTTTATTTTTTTTCAAGTGATGATAACTCCCTTAAAGCTTTGTGAGGACTAAATCAAGTCATCTGTTAATAAAAGAAAAGTCTTGGGCTGGAGAGAGCTCAGAAGTTGAAGGCACTTGCTTGGAAATTCTGATAGCCCAAGTTCAATTCCCCAGTACCCACATAAAGCCAGATGCATAAAGTGGCATATGCATCTGGCATGCCCATACTCTGTCTTATCTGTTTCTCAAATAAATAAGTAAAATATTAAAAAGAAGTCTTGGGCTGGAGAGATGGCTTAGCGGTTAAGGCATTTGCCTGCAAAGCCAAAGGATCCTGGTTCTCCAGGACCCATGTAAGCCAGACGCACAAGGGGGCGCATGCATCTGGAGTTTGTTTGCAGTGGCTGGAGGCCCTGGTGCGCCCATACTCTTCCTCTTTCTCTCAAAATAAATAGAGAAAATATAAAAAGTCTTGACACAGTAGACTGTATGTAAATACTCACTGAATTATTGACCACCTAGCTTATAGTCCATTTACTGAAGCAGGGTGTCCAAAAACCCATTGTTTCTACCTTTCATGTTATAATAAGCACTATGGAGAATAACAAAGCATAAGAAGGGGGAGTGGAGAGAGGAAAGAGTTTTTAAAATAAAGACAGTGAAGAGTGGCCTCCCTGAGATGACCCGGAAAGACATTGAGGATGTTTGGAAGAGAGTGCAGGTCCTGAGGTAGAAGCGTCCATGACCTGAAGGCCAACCTGGGTTGTCTGAAAATGAAAGAGAAAGAAAAATCAGTATGTATGTACTGGGTTAAGTTCAGTCATGAGGCAGCTATGGTATTTTTATTACTCTTTTTTATTTATTTGAAAGAGAGAGAAAATGGACACGCCAGGGCCTTCAGTCATTGCAAATAAACTCCAGAAGCATGTGCCATCTTGTGCATCTGGCTTTCGTGGATCCTGGGGAATAGAACCTGGATCCTTTGGCTTTGAAGGAAAGCACATTAACCTCTAAGCCATCCCTCCAGCCCTATTTTTTATGACTCTTCATGCTGCTCTTTAGCCCTTTGAAAGGTTAAAACAAATTGGTTTGTTTATTTGAGAGAAAGAGGCAGATAGGAAAATGAGACAGAGATAGATACAGAGAGAGAGATAGAGAATGGGCCCACCAGGGCCTCTAGCCAGTACAAACGAATTCCAGATGCACATGCCACCTTGTGCATCTGGCTTACGTGGGTACTGGAGAATTGAACTTGGGTCCTTAAGCTTTGCAGGCAAGCATCTTAACTGCTAAGCCATCTCTCCAGTTCCCCTTTGAAAACTTTTGTTCAAGGTTTCATTTTAGCTTTGTTTTCATTCCTGGTAAAGACATCACTTTAACACAGGATATACCTGGATGTGATGGCCTCCACTGGAGTAGGGCCACTGGCAAGTAGCATCAGGAGTGCTTTATGCTTGTCAGTCACATTATCCTTAGCTTGTCTTTGATTGTTAAATCACAACATTCCAGTCATCATTTGCAAGCGTATAGTTAAGTCTGTAACACTGCAGTCCTGCCATGTCATGTAACACTCACTGTAACACCGCAGTCCTGCCATGTCATGCTTACTCCACACACTAGATTGATGCCTGGGCAAGTAAACAACATACTTCTTTTGAGGAGAGTTCTTGTGTGTGTTTTCTGCTGGAACGGTTCACTGTGTGCTCATAGCTGTTCTTATCCAGGTTGTATGGTAGAATCAAGATGTTCCTTTTGGGGGCTAGAGTGTGTGGGGCTTTTGAGGTTTCTGTTTCATCTTGACTGCTCTATAAATGCCACAGTTTGATTCAGTGATGAGAGAATACATTAGAATAGAATAGCTTAAATGGTATTGGCTTGCTTGTCAGTGTGACCACAGGTAAGAAGCTTCTAAAAGACTTGTCAGGGGCTGGAGAAATGGTTAAGTGGTTAAAGCATTTGCCTGCAAAGCCCATGGACCCAGGTTCAGATCCCCAGTACCCATGTAACACCAGATGCACACAGTGACACATGCATCTGGAGTTCATTTGCAGTGGCTGGATGCCTTGGTGCACCCATTCTGTCTGTCTCTCTTCTCTCTCTCTGCTTGCAAATAAATAAAAAAATTTTTTAAAAAAGACTTGTTAGGAATGTTTTGAGTTTTGCTTTGGCTTTATTACTAGTCTCCTAGGCTTTAGAGGGAAAATATTTGATCACTTGTTTGCTTGAGTGGAGAAAACCAAAACCACAAGTTATTTATCAATCATTTAAAATCAGAGAGAGATTGGTATTCTTCCTTTTTTTTTTTTTTTCCGAGGAAAGGTCTCGCTCTAGCCCAGGCTGACCTGGAACTCACTTTGTATTCTCAGGGTGGCCTCCAACTCCCTGCGATCCTCCTTCCTCTTCCTCGGGAGTGCTGGGATTAAAGGTGTGCACCACCACGCCCAGCCAAATTGGTATTGTTATTGTGATGCTAGATAAGTAACTTGTTCACCTACCCTTGACTATCTTAGGGCTGGAAGGTCAAGGTGAAGATAGGGCACAGACTCAGTTTTGAAAGCCTATGTAGCTTTCCTTAATGTCACTTGGAAATTCTGTAAAGTCTAAGGGACAAAGTCTTGAGTTGGTTGCATATAACAGTAAACATTACCTCTTATCTCACAGACCTCTGCTGCTTATGAATCCGAGCTTTGTGGTCGGGTGGTTTGAAAGACCCTTTACCTCAGCACCGATCTTAGGATCATGATTTTCGTGAGAACTCTGCCAGTTTTGAGTTTTGTTTTGTTTGGAAACATGGAACTGTTACATTAATCTAATGAGGCGCGCTGGTCCTGCTGGTGATTTTAGCCCTCAGGAGACAGAAGCAAGAGACTTGGAGGTCAGCTTTGGTGCACTAGTGAGTGAGCTCTAGGCTAGTGTGAACCGTGGGCTGGGGTGTAGCTCCATGGAAGAGCCTTTGCCTAGCATATGTGAGGCCCTGGTATTTCATCCTCAGCACTAGGGGTGAGGAGTGGAGGAAATACTTGTTAGAACATTGTCCTCTAATGAATTAATTATACAGACCTTACTGGGACATCATTGATAGCAGAAATACACTGTGTTGTGATCAGTCTAAACTCAGCTATGGTTTATTCATTCGTCCATTAATGAAAAATTGAAAACTGTCCAGTGCAGGGCTGGCATTGTCCAGTGCTACAGACAGCATTCTCTTTAGGCCAACTCAGTAGCACACACAGAACGGGAATCTCCTTGTGGTTGATATGCCAAGGTATGTCTACTCAGCATTTGGGTAGACACAGCTAAATAAGGTCCTGTCTTCTCTCAGGGAGCCCTCGGGCTAAGGAGGCAGGTGGGCAGCAAGTCTTTGGTGGAGTCGTGCTGGAAACCTGTAGAGATTACAGTGGGCATGAAGGAGGCAGCAGCAAGTCTGTTGGCCAAAACTATTGAATTTGGTCAGGAAAGGCTTCCTAGTGATTGGGACTGATAAACAGACAGTAGGGAGGAGGTTCAAACTGTGAGTGCCAAGCTGGACAAGATATCCACACTGGTCCTGGGAAAAAAAAGAAATCTTAGTTTATTAAAATATAGCCAAGAACCAGAGCAGACCAACGTTCTGATCTGCTGGGGCTCCTTTTTCCTAGTGCTTTTTGAGGCAGGATCTTGATAAGTCTAGGCTGACTTTGAACTCATAAAGTCCAGGATGTCCTTAAACTCATGATCTTCTTGCCTCAGGCTCCTGAGTGCTGGGCTTGCTCCGCTCTTGCTGGGCTGTTGATATCAGTTTTACTTTAACTAATGAAGAATTCCTTCTATTCAAACAGTGATGTGTAATACAGGAAACATGCAGTGTTAACCTTTAGCTTTTAGAGATGTGTCTAGTTTTCGTTGTCTAGAGAGTATTTTTTTTTGGGGGGTAGAGTCTTGCTCTAGTCCAGGCTGACCTGGAATTCACTATGTAGTCTCAGGTGACCTCGAACTCGTGGCGCTTCTACTTCAGGCATGTGCCACAATGCCCAGCTAATACTTGCTTTTTTTCTATGCATATAAAACAATTGTTTGTGAACAGGACGAGTAAAGCAAAATCACATGAAAAGACACCAAGGGAAAGAATATTAAGGGCCATCATCCTCAGTTAAGCATCTCTCAGTTACCAGAGTTGGCAGAGGGACCTGTGAGCACCTAAGTCAGTAAAGCACCCAGTTTCTGGGATCCAGGTTCAGCATTCTTTTTTTTTTTTTTTTTTTCCTTCCCAGGTACAATCTTATTCTAGCCCAGGCTAGAGGTAGAGGTGGGAGGATGGCCATGAATTTGAGGTGACCCTGAGACTACATAGTGAATGCCAGGCCAGCCTGGGCTAGAGTGAGATCCTACCAAGAAAAAACGAAACAACAACAAAAAAAGCAAGTATTTTCCTTAAAAAAATAACTGAAAACAAGTGTGGTGGCTCACACCTTCAGTCCCAGCATTGGGAGGCTGAGGTAGAAGGAACATGGTGAGTTGAAGGCTGGCATGGGTTCCAGCTTAGCCTGGGCTGCGAGAGGGAGAGGGAGAGACCCTACCTCAAAAACAAAACAAGAAAAGACAGTAGTCCCATCTGCTGCCCAGCCCAGCCCAGCTCAGGGGACTTCCACTCCCATGAAGCCAGATCTTTGATGACACATACCTCAGGAAAGATTTTTAGGGCAAGTCAAAGTGAATAAGAGTTAGCTAGTGTTTGTGGAACGTATATTAATTGATCCTAGCACTTGAGAGGCTGAAGTAGGAAAATTGCTGTGAGTTGGGGGTCAGCTTGTGCTGCAGAGTGAGTTCCAGGTCAGCCTGGACTAGAGTAAGACCTTGTATCCCCTCACCCCCCAAAAAAAAAAAACGGGCTGGAGAGATGGCTTAGTGGTTAAGGCGCTTGCCTATGAAGTATAACACCCATGTTCTACTCTTCACATCCCAGGTAAGCCAGATGAGGCAAGTGCAAGGTCGCACATGCCCATTAGGTGGGGCAAGTGTCTGGTGCTCGATTTCAGTGGCTGAGGCCCTGGTGCGCCAATTCTCAAAAAAAAAAAAAAAAAAAAAAAAAAAAACTCCACCAAAAAACAGGCAACCTTTTCCCTCACCACCACCACCGCCAACAAAAAAACCCTAAATCTAGGGCTGGAGCGATGGCTTAGCAGTTAAGGCGCCTGCCTTCTAACCCTAAGAACTCTGGTTCCAATCTCCAGCGGTTCCAATCTCCAGGTCCCACGTTTAGCCAGATGCAAAGTGATGCAAGGGCGCAATGCCGCACTTGACCACAAGGGGGCGCACACATCTGGATTTCATTCACAGCAGCTGAGACACTGCTGGCGCTCCCATCTCTATCTGTCTTCCTCTCTATCTCTCTCTGTGTCTCTCAAAAAAAAAAAAAAAAAAAAAAAAAACCCTAAATCTGGCATGGTGGCATACACCTTTAATCCCAGCACTTGGTAGGCTGAGGTAGGAGGATCACAATGAGTTCCAGGCCAGGGGCTGGGCTACCTTACCCGAACCCCCCCTCCCAAATACACACACACACACACACACACACACACACACACACACTTCCTTTTGTAAATAAAATTATAAGGTGGTTGTATGAGATGCATGTTTGGTTTTAGGGATGAAAAAGGAGAATGCTAATAGCGTTTAACTCAAGGCTTTAAGTAACGTAGGGATTTTGTTTCCTTTGAAACAGGGTCATGTAGCCTAGGCTGTCCTTGAATTCCATATGTAGCTGAGGCTTGCCTTTCACTACTCTTGCCTGAACCTCCCGATTACAGGCATGAACCACTTCTTTATTTTATTTATTTTGGAAGTCACTCTGTATACAGCCCAGGCTGGCCTCGGACTCAGCAGTCCTCGCTGCTACCTCAGCCTGGAGTGCTGGGATTAAAGGAGTGCACCACCACCGGGCTCCTCCTGGCTGTTTTCAGTTCTTGTTTGGGAAGTCTAGGAACCCAGGCCCTATCTCTGTCTGCAGCTTGGGTTTCATCAGTGGTGACGTTCCTCCACTCTCAGCAGGAAAATCCCCGGCCGTGGGGGAGGCCCTTTTGCCTTTTTCAGACCCTTGCCTTGCCCCCTGACTTCTCTCTCTATCCTGCCTTCATCCCAGCACCCGGGAGGCTTGAATTCCACGGCTACGTGCCAACACTGTCCAAACACCGAGCTGGGCCCCGAGCTCCAGCTCGGCGACAGGCGGGAGGGCGGGGCGGGGCGGGGCGGGGCGCCGGCCGAGGCACCTGACCCCGCCGAGGGATAAAGGGCCTCCAGCGGGCCCGGCGCTGGTGGATCCTGACCGAGGTACGGGAAGCGGGGCTGGGGGGCCGCGGGGACGGGAGCACGGGACGGGGGCGCGCGGGACGGGGGCGGGAGCGCGCCGCGGCCCATCCCTGGAGTCAGGCTTCTTGCGTGGCTCTTGGCAAGGGCAGCGCGAACTTCGAAAGCCACATGAGTCACTGTCACTCTGGCTGATTTTACCATTAGCTTTCTAGTTTTTTGAACCAGAAAAGCCTTACTTAATTCTACCACTGGGTGGTGGAATTTTGCGGTGGTTTTTCAGTTACTGCTTCAAGAAATCGGTCCGCGCTGGGCTTGATGCTGGCAGTTGGCTCCCTGTGAAGACGGCGGACTGGAGGGCGGGAGGTCCAGAGATCAGAGATCGAACCCACAGCCCGGCACTGAGCTCTAACCCTGCCACCGCCCTTCCCGAAACGTTCATCTTCATTTGCTTGCTTTTGAAAAGTAGGTCCTGGGCTTCAGGGACGACTGTCTGGGTGGAGAATTTCCAGTGGGCCCAGGCTCTAGTAAGATGTGTACAATCTTGAGATAATGAATTGTCATTCAAAACCCGTTTTTAACTGACATAAGAACAAGCTGAAGGCAGGAAGTGGCGGGAGGGAAAGTAGAGAAATCCTCCTTTTTGTACTTAGATTTACAGTTTCTCTTGGGGTTGTACAGACGGTGCCTCATGGGAAATAACCCAGTTGGCACTTGGTGAACCATAGGACGTGTACAAGCCGGTGGCTTCATTCTTATTATCTTGGGCTTTCTTAGAAGCCCAGAGCAAGCTAGCAGAGAGAGCTGGCAGGTGGGATGAAGAGATAATTAGTCTGACTCTCCCTTCGGGCCACAGAGGAAGCCCTGGGTCCTGTGATTGCACATGCTGGAATTGAATCCTTCCTACTTGGCACTGGTACTGGCAGTATTTTGATTATTTTGAGTTTATCATGACAACCTGGGCACTGTGTACTTTTGTAGTGTCATCCAAGGTTGATGATTCTGAAAAAAAAAAAAAAAAAAAAAAAAGTGGTTATAGTTTTTAGGAACTATGAAAATGTACTGAGAATCTTTATGGAAGCTAATAGCAGACCATTAGAATGGTAATTTTAAGCTCTGGTGCTAGTAAATAGAGATAATTTAAGCTGGGTGTGGTGGTTCACACCCATAATCAATGCCTCCAGAGGCTGAGGTAGGCACACCAGGAGTTTGAGGCCAGGCTGGGCTATAGTAAGACTGCTTAAAAAAATAAAAATAAAAACCAAAAACAGTAGCTGGGCGTGGTGGCACATGCCTTTAGTCCCAGCACTGGGAAGGCAGAGGTAGGGGGATCTCTATGAGTTCAAAGCCACCCTGATGCTACAGCAAGACCCTACCTTGAAAAACAATAAGTTAATAAATAAAAATAAAATTAAAAGCCCGGGGGTGGTGGTGCATCCCTTTAAGCCCAGCACTGGGAGGCAGAGGTAGGATCACTGAGTTTGAGGCCATCCTGAAACTACAGAGTGAGTTCCAGGTTAGCCTGGGCTAAAGTACCACACTACCTTGAAGAAAACAAACAAACAAACAAAAAAATAACAAAGTTTATTTATAGGTGATTATGGGCTAAGGAGGTCAATTGGAAGAGATAACCCAGAACTAGATGATGGGAGCATAGTTCTAAACCAATTTTGACCCCAAATCGCTGTACCTTTTGAAGAAGTCATTTATCCTGTGTGGGACTTGGCTTCGTCCATGAGACATGAGTCGGTGTTACAGAAAGAGTGAAAGGCTTTTTAATTTTACTATTGATGCCAAGGACTGAGCCTAAGGGCTCCTGCATACTCTGACCTATACCCCAGAAAGTTTTCCCTAATTTCAGTTATGGTTTGTGTGGGTCACAAGAGTTACAGCTTTTTTGAAATTTTCTGGTCAAACCGTATGATAACAATGAGATGGAAGTTAGTGGTTAGTTGCCCAATTCTGGCTCCAAGCTCTTGCGACTTCATAACAAGCTTTGTGCAAAGCATTGGTAAAGGGTTGCATGTATAGTTTATAGAGCATCCCTTTAAAGAAACTTCGGGTTCTGTTATGGTTTTTGTGTGAGGACAGTTTCTCTCCCTCGTCTTTATTTTCAGAGTAACACTTAGTTCAGGAATCCTAGAAACAAAGAAGTTTTAAAAAGTAACTTTGATCAAAAACAAAAAAGTAAGGCAGTCTTTCTTTGGAGCCATTTCTATTATGAAGCTGAAGATAGAAGGGCATTTTGAGTATCTTTAAGTTAAATTTTAGAATTAGAGCTAATTTTGCCCTTTCTCTTTCCACACATACATACATGTATATATATGAAAGAAGCAGTTAAAAAGGTGCCATCTTGATATATATAGATATATCAGTGAATACATTTCACCTTTTTCTCTCTACACACATACACAAACACACACGAAAGAAGCAGTTAAAAAGATGCGGTCTTGGTATATATATTACAAGATTTTAGAAAATTGAGTTTTTGCCATAAAAATGGTTTGCTTTTTACTATGTTTATAGTGAAAAACTAAATGTAGAGCTACTATTTATTGAACAAGTACCAGCTTTTACTGCTAAGTATGAGTCTCATTATCCTCAGTTAAAAACTAGGAAGTTAGGTTCAGAAAGGTGGAATTGTGGCCCAAGGTCATAGTACTTGTAAGTGGCTTGAAGGAGTCTCATTTGTTCAGTGCTGCTTTCTTTCTCCCCTCTAAAGAGGTCTCCAGCATTCAGCAGTAGCAGTGGTGTAGCTCGGTGACCTCACTGCAGCCCTCTAGGATGGTAGTGTTAGAATTACAAAGGTCTTGGCACTGGACTAAGCTACTGCACTGGGCCAACAGTAGGCTAAAGACCACAGCAGTCACTAAAGTTCCTCATCAGCGTGCTGAAATCAAGTTGTCTGATACCCTTGTAAGAGACCAGGAGCAGGAGCCAACAGTGGTGACACGCACATGCCTGCGCTCCTGAGCTTGGGGAGCAGTAGCAGTAGTAGTAGTGGTATAGTAGGGGTTCCAGGCCAACTGGGGCTACAGTGTTGGAAACCAGCTTGGGCTACCTAAAAACAAAAGGAAAGAGGGGGGGGGAAAGCTGGGCATGGTGACACACACCTTTAATCCCAGCACTTGGGAGGCAGAGGTAGAGGATTGCAGTGAGTTCAAGGCCAGCCTGAGACTAGAGTGAATGAGGTCAGCCTGGGCCATAGGGAGGCCCTACTTCGACCACCCCCATCCAAAAAAAAGAGAGAGAGAGAAGAAAAAAGGAAAGTAAATCAGGAGTAAAAAAAAGCTGAGAACATGTTAATAAAATTCCCTCTGCCTTAATCTTCATGCAGAAAGAACTGACTTGAAATGACCTAATGTTCATTGATCAGTAATTGTTCTCTTTCTCCTACTGACAAGGACCCTAACTTCAAAATGACCAGTCAGCTTTTTCTTTTGTTTCTGCTTTCTTAGGCCCTGCTTTTCCTGCTCAGTCTTTGGTAGCATTTTTATTTTTATGGAAGGAAGTGTTTTCTAATTCCTGAATAGGGTGGGGGAAGTCAGTTAAGATCTTTCAGTTGTGTTTATGATAGTGCCTGCTTGTAGTCCCAGCATTTGAGAGGCTGAGGCCAGAGTTCTAGGCTTGCCTAGACTACGGAGAGACTGTGTTTACGTACCTTCTCCCCCCACAAACAATCCTTAAGTTGTGACTTTGTTCTTTGACATTTTTCCAGAGAAAAGAGAGGCCTGAGTGGTGTTACTAGCACAGGGGTCCCAAGCATGCAGGTGTAGGTAGGCTTTAGATTCCAAAGAGACCTCCAAACCTGAAACAAGAGGTGAATTATTATTGAAAGTGACCAGTAATCTAGGTACCTCACACAGAGCATGAGTAAGCCTTTGCACACCGTTCCTTTCTTGGGATCAGGGCTATGCAGCTGACAGCCCCCAAGGAGGGGACGAGGGACAGAGTAACAGCACAAAGTAAGCATGCTGCTACAGCCATAGAGACTTGAAGTAGGTTTTCCTGGTGGCCGACAAGAAGGCACTAAAATCTCTTGTTAGAATAGGGTGGCTGAAAGAATAACACTCATTTTAAATTGAAAAAAAAAAGCATGTGGTACAAATCAGCTTTATAACTTTTAAAATCTCATGCTACATTATGCTCATGGATAATAAGGCCTCCCCCCCCTTTTATTTTATTTAGACAGGCTAATTTGCACTCGCTATATAACCTAGACTGGCTTAAACTCCCTGCAGTCCTGCCTTGGATTTTATAGTGCTGGGATAATAGATGTGACCCATTGTGTATTTTGGCCACTCTTGAATGCTTGTAATTGGATTGAAAAGATTCACTTTAGGATCTAGTAGTACAGTTTGCACTGAATGTATCTAACGATTTCCAGCCTATTTCAAAGCAATATTTTCATTAAAATTTACACTGTATCAAGCTGCATGGTATTCCACATAATCGAGGACTGCAGTCAAGTTTGGCACAGTTAAAGATGGTTGGTTATTATATCGTAAGGAGAGCCACACCTGCCTTGTATGGCTGCCTTAAATGCAGTCTAGTTCTAGGCAAGTTCTACGCTGGGCCACATCCTTAAGTTTTCTCTGTCCAGAAACTTGACATTCTAATAATGTTGTGGCTTCCTTTTCTTTTTTGTCTTTTGAGACAAGCTTGAAACTTCAAGTGATCCCCCTGCATCTGCCTCCTGGATGCTGGGATTACAGACACTTGCTGTCTAACCTGGCTTAATGTTTATGTTATTTTTAGAAGAATGTGTCCTCATGATCAGGACAATTAGTGCATTTTTTTCCAGGAATCTATCTTTACATGTAGCATATTCTTAAAGTATTTCTATGGAATTTTATAGTAGGAATAGGTGAGCTGAGGTGGGAGTTTATGTTGCTGGGTGTGGTGGCAGAGGTCAGAGAGTAGCTGTGGGTTAAAGACCACCCTGAGGCTACATAGTGAATCCCAAGTCAGCTTAGGCTAGAGTGGAACCATATCTCAAAAAAAAAAAAAAAAAGTTTATGTGTTGGGAAATAGACTTAAGTGATTAGTGATGAGAGCTCGTTGGAGTAATCACTTGCTCTCAGTGATTGAGAGGTGATGTGGGTTGTAGTTATGGTGCTATTTGATTATTTTCTTTCTTTCGGTTTTTTGAGGTTGGGTCTCACTCTAGCCCAGGCTGACCTGGAATTCACTCTGTAGTCTCAGGGTGGCCTCGAAGTCAGGGTGATCTAACCTCTCCCGAGTGCTGTGATTAAAGGCGTGCACCATGACGCCCGGCTTCTTTCTTTCTTTTTCAGGGACAGTGAGCAGAATGAATCCCTCCTGGAACAGAGTGGTGGCTGCAGTAACCGAGAACCACTTCAGAGATGCACTGAAGCCCGGAGGGAGCTGGAGCTTGCTATTGGTGGAGTGCTCCGGGCCGATAAACAAATTAAAGACAACTTGCAAGAGGTGTGATGCACAATTTTCCCTTCCTTAGTGTGGATGCAACACAGGGCTGGTTTGAACAGTGCCAATGACTTAGCTTTACAGTGCTACCCCCAAATTTTTAGCCCATAACCCTGCATGGGCAACTGCCTGGCATGTTGATGGTTTTTATCCCAAAGGTGAATCACACCAGTGGAAGAGTCTTCAAAGTCCATAGCACTTTGGAGATTCCATTTGGCTTGAATTTTGACTGCTCCTACTCTGCAGTCCCTGTGCCAGGTGTTGTCGTCAGTGAAGAGCAATGGCAGTGAGCAGTATTCTGCTTGGCTGCATCCTTTTGATGTATAAAAAATGGAACTTCATTATGTCCTTGTCTTCTTTTAACTTGGTGGTGGCATAGTTCTGTAGATTGTCGTTCTGCAAGTCAGAGTGAAACCTGCTAGCTCCATAGTATTAATTTGATAAGTGCGCCACAGAGAAAATGTCTTCAGAAATTGTCTACAGTTACTTCCGTGGAAACTTCTAAATGACTGATAGTTGCTTTGAGTCCCCCTTGGGATTTTTGTGTTAGCATCAGTGTAACTCATTTTTATATTCTCAGAAACGTTTAGTTTATAATTTTACTTAAACTTTTGAACCTAATGGTCTTCTGCCTGTTGACATGATAACTTGTGGCCTGCTGTAAATGGACTGCTCATTCCATGCAGGCAGGCAGGCAGGCAAAGGGCCAGTGAATAAGTTAGTGTCTGCCTTTTTTCACTGATAGACTTATAGAGCTGTGCTTCAAAATTATGAAAAACTCATAAGGATTAGTGTCCCTAGCATATCTATGTATTTTTTCCTGATTGCTTTGGGACACCTGAAATAAACCCGATGCTCTTAGGAGTGATGAAGGAAGATTTTAGTACTTAGACACACTCCGATGGCTGGGATTCTTAAACTAGGATCTGTATGGCTTTGTGAGACCACTGAAATTGTAGGCAGAATTTTGAGTATTTGCACTTTCTGTGGAGACACTCCATGGCCATCACTGAATAATCAAAAGGATTTCTGACCCACAAAAAGTTTAAGAACATCTTCATCATTTTATGGGAATCATCGTTCTTGGGGCTTACAGTGAAACTAACAAGTATGCATTTCCTAGGTGAAAGCTCAGATTCACAGCTGCATAAGTCGTCACCTGGAGTGTCTCCGAAGCCGTGAGGTGTGGCTGTACGAGCAGGTAGACCTCATCTACCAGCTCAAAGAGGAGACGCTGCAGCAGCAGGCTCAGCAGCTCTACTGGGTAAGAGGCTGCATGGGGAGAGGTGGTTTGCCCATGGCTTCTGGACTCCTAGAGCATTTCCTTGTCTTGCGCAAATGATAGAAGCAGATCAAAGTTGAATCCTGTGATTTGTTAACGTGGATACGCCTGACACTTTTAGTATCACTGTGGCTAGATGTTTCCCATTGTTCTTGTAGTTACTGGGCCAGTTCAATTGTCTCATTCATCAGCTGGAGTGCGCTCAGAACAAAGACCTCGCCAATCAAGTTTCTGTGTGCCTGGAGAGGTAGAGAATCCTTTTACTTGTGTTCGCTTTGGTGTAGTCAAATTGTAACTCATTGCATATGGTGAATATAACTTGCCTTCCTGTTCTTGTGAGGAGATCCTCCTGGTTTATATATTTTTTTACTTGCTATATGTGCTTGTCTGAGGAAAGTGAAATCATTTAAAACTGCTCACAACTTGGCTTTGGTATTAGAAGCAACTGAAACAGATAATTCCTTGAGAATTAACCACGTTTTGTTTATCATTGTCTCAGATTAGGCAATTTGACCCTTAAGCCTGAAGATTCAACTGTCCTGCGCTTTGAAGCCGACACAGCTGCTCTGCGCCAGACTATCACCGCATTTGGCTCCCTCAAGACCATTGTGAGCAATGTTGGTCTCAGTGTTTCTTAAGCACGTCTCAAGTCTGCCTGTGTTTTTCAAGTTAACTTTCATATGGATAGTGGCTTGCTGAAAGCAGGAACCTTTAGAAACTTCCTGATTAAGTCAGTACAGCTTAGGTTGGTAGTTCTTTGGACTCTAATTATAGAGTCCTTAGAATTCACCTTATATTTTAAAATAAATTTTGATGTTTGAAAAGCTTTATGGCTTGAATGGTCAATAAGGAAACAAATGAAGTCATATTTGGTTTCATTAAAATCACAGTGCCGATTCCCGTAGATTTCTTTTTTGTGTATTTGTATATGTATGGGCAGGTTTGTGTGCATGTACATGTGAAAGCCAAAGGTCCTCAGTCATTTTTATTGAGACAAGATCTCTTATTGAATCTGCAGCTCATGGATTTGGCTAGACCAGCTAGCCAGGAACTCCCAAGATCCTCCTGTTTTCACCTTGATTTCTTATAATAGCTATTAGACTAGAAAGCTCAGGTTTTTTTTTTTTTTTTTTTTTTTTTTTTTTTTGGAGAGAGACACAGAGAAAGAGAGGGAGAGGGAGACAGATAGAGAATGGGTGCACCAGCAGCCTCTCTGCTGCTGTGAATGAACTCCAGATGTGTTCGCCCCCTTGTGGGCAAGTGCAGCATTGCGCCCTGTGTCACTTTGCGCCTGGCACAACGTGGGACCTGAAGATTGGAACCAGTGTTTTTAGGCTTAGCAGGCAGGCATCTTAACCGCTAAGCCATCTCTCCAGCCCTGAAAGCTCAGTTTTGATAATTACTTTAGAGGCCATTGAATTCAATGTGAACAGTATTCTGGTGAAGAGATGTTTTGCTCAGGCTTTTGAAATGTAGGATTGTAGTTTCACTCTTAATAGGAAAGCACAGTATATATAATATGACTGTCTTCATCTTATAGCAAATTCCAGAGCACCTGATGGCTCATGCTAGTTCATCAAATGTTGGGCCTTTCCTAGAGAAAAGAAGTTATATCCCAGTGCCAGAGCAGGTAAAATGCCATTTTATTTTGGGTAACTGAGTCATTAATTTGTGAATATTTTGATATTTAGTTAAATCTTTTTTGTTGTTGTTACTGCTTATTTGTGAGAGCTTTCAGTGATGAGTCACTGTATGCAGTTGAATGTTTTTCTTGAAATACTGAATGTCAAATAATTTAGTTGTGTTAAGTAAGAGAGAAAAAGCAACGGCTAAGCTGTACAGTTAAGTATCATTTATGTTTCTTGCTGATTTCGTTCTTTTTAATTCAGAGATGCTTGATTTGTAAAGGCAATGGGAGTTGAGATGAACTCGTGATCAAGCTATATTCTGTTGAGGATAGGATCTAATTGTATAGCACAGGTTGGCTCAAATGTTAACAGTCCTCCTGCCTTGGCCTCATAGAGTGCTAGACTACAGATGTGCATCCAACATGCCTATCCAATCCCTTGTTTAAAATGCTGAACACTGAGGCCCAGCTCCAGCATGTAGTGGTCAGGAGCAAGGTTAGAGGCTTGTTTTTCTGGTCACTTTTTGTTTGTTGTTTTGTTTTGTTTTTTGAGGTAGGGTCTCACTCTAGCTTAGGCTGATCTGGAATTCACTATGTAGTCTGAGGGTGGCCTCGAACTCACAGTGATCCTCCTACACCTGCCTCCCGAGTGCTAGGATTAAAAGTGTGTGCCACCCATGCCTGGCTTCTGGTGACATTTCTTTTTTTTTTTTTTTTCCGAGGTAGGGTCTCACTCTGGCCTAGGCTGACCTGGAATTAACTATGTAGTCTCAGGGTGGCCTCAAACTCACGGCAATCCTTCTACCTCTGCCTCCCAAGTGCTGGGATTAAAGGCGTGTGCCTCCACGCCTGGCTTTGATGACATTTCTTAAGGAACAATATTTGTTTCTTTGACTTACAGAAGTCAGCATCCGGAGGCACAGCTGTTCCTCTCAGTGAATGGCTTCTTGGAAGCAAACCTGCCACTGGTCATGAGTCTCCTTATGTACCTAGTACCAACCCCCAGGACTGGCTCACCCCAAAGCGGACCTCGGAGAGTAGTCAGGTATGTGGTTACCTTTACTGTTTGAGGTATAGATGTAATGGATTGGGTAAATTATCAGTAGTTCATTTCTTTCTTTAGTTTTTGATCATCTGGAAAGTGGTTTTAAATACATTTTCTTAATATATTTTATTTATTTATTTGCAAGCAAAGAGAGAGAGAGATAGAAGAGAGGCAGACACAGAGAGAATGGGCACACCAGGGCCTCTAGCCACTGCAAACGAACTCCAGATGCATGTGCCCCTTGTGCATCTGGCTTACGTGGGACCTGGAGAATTGAACCGGCATCCTGTGGCTTGGCAGGCTAAGCCATTTCTCCAGCCCTGGAAAGTATTTTTAATCTTTAATTATAATAGGGACACCTCTTCACTATAGTTTAGAAAATTATAGAAAACGAAATATATATGTAGTTAGCAACTTTTAAAAAATCTTTTTAAAATTAATTAGAAGCCAGGCATGGTGGCACACACCTTTAATCCCAGCACTCGGGAGGCAGAGGTAGGAGGATGGCTGTGAGTTCAAGGCCACCCTGAGACTCCATAGTGAATTCCAGGTCAGCCTGAGTTAGAGTGAGACCCTACCTTGAAAACAAACAAACAAACAAACAAACAAACAAACAAACAAAAAAACAAATAAAATTAATTTGCAAGAAATAAGCAGATAAGAGAGGAAGAGAGAGAATGGGCATGCCAGATGAACTCTAAGTGCATGTGCCACCGTAAGCATTTGGCTTTACATATGTACTGGGGCATCAACCCTGGGTCCTTTGGCTTTGCCAGCAAAGAGCCTTAACTACTAAGCAATGTTTTTTTTTTTAAAGCAAAGAATTTGTACCCAGCATCTGGGCAAGTTTGCTTGGAATTGTTGCCAGTATCCAAAGAGACAGAACCAGGGAAAGGAAAGGTTATGCTTTTTGAGTTAGAACTCAGAAAAACAGACAGGCTTAGCATAGCTGGTCACTAAGCATCTGCCTAAATGCATATTTTAATAATTGTTTCTGTAAACTAATGTTGGGTAATTTTCATAGACTCCTGCCAGAGCCTGCAGTTTCTTCAATAATGTCTGGGGCAATGTAACGGGCTTAGAAAACTGGCTCCTCATGAGTCAGCAAAAAGAATTTCCTGGAAAATCAAGTTCCTCAAAGTGTACCAGCAGTTCTACCACCAGTACTTCCTCCACTGAAGCTGAAAAGGCGGAAGACGTGGAGCTTCTGGATCACGATGAGCAGGACCTGTCAGAATGGCTGGTGACTCCTCAGGATCCCCACAGAGTGGAGAAGCCTGAGAATGGCGGCCCTGAAGCAAGTGAGAAGTTTAAACTCCTATTCCAGGTGTTCAAGGAGCCCTACAGTGTGAGTGAGTGGCTTGTTAAGTCCGACTCCTGTACCAACTGTCGGGGTAACCAGCCTAAAGGTGTGGAGATTGAGAACCTGGGCAATCTGAAGTGTCTGAATGAGCACTTGGAGGCCAAGAAACCGCTCTCCATCCCCAGCATGGTCACTGAGGACTGGCTTGTCCAGAACCATCAAGACCCATGTAAAGTGGAGGAAGTTTGCAAAGCCAACGAGCCCTGCACAAGCTTTGCAGAGTGTGTGTGTGATGAGAACTGTGGGAAGGAAGCTCTGTGCAGATGGCTTCTGAGGAAAGAAGGAAAAGATAAGAATGGCGTGCCTGTGGAACCCAAATCTGAGCCCGAGAAACACAGAGAGTCCCTGGATATGTGGCTCCATCCTCACAAGAGAGAGCTCCCAGATCAAACCAAGGCCCCAAAGGCAGTGGCTCCCGCTGGAATCTCTGACTCCTTCCGTGTCATACGGAACAGTCCCTTGTCACAGTGGCTCATCAGGCCCTTCTGCAAAGAAGGAAGCCCCAAGGATGTGCTTGGTGCCAAGGACAGAGCTGGCAAAGAAGAGCTTAAGAGCCCTATGACCACTTCCTGGTGCCCCTTTAATGCTGCCGACTGGGTCTGGCCGGGAAAGAAGGTGGGACACCTCAGCCAGTTCTGCTCTGGAGAAGACAAGTGGCTGCTTCGGAAGAAGGCCCAGGTGAGCAAACAGACAATTGCCCAGTTTAAAATTTACTTTAATTCCAAAATTTGGAAATGGGTCAAATTCTTAAATAAGTTAGATGCTAAATTTGGCCAAAGTAGTAATTTTGATACCATACAGCATGGAGGATTTGTAATTATCCAAACTGAATTATATGAACTTTTCAGGCCTCCAACCTCTGTCCTGAAAGCCAAAAAATGAAGGCCTTTCTATTGTTTTGTTTCTGGGTACTGTTTCATGGGGTTAGACTGTCTGATGCTTTCCAGGAGTCATGAAGCAACTTACCCTTTGTGTCTTACAGGAAGTATTTCTTAATTCACCCCTAAAAGAAGAACGCAACTTTCCCCCAGACTGTTACGGCCTCCCAGCAGTTTGTGATCTCTTTGCCTGTATGCAGCTTCAGGTTGATAAGGACAAGTGGTTATATCGAACTCCTCTACAGGTGGGTACAAGCTTCCTGAATGGCAGGGGATGGTAGCTGTTCTGAGTATTCTGTCTCACTCAGGGCTTTCCCCATTTAGTTACATTCTTGCTAATTGTACATGAAGGTAGGAAAGAACTCTTAAAAACTTAAGGTAGGGCTGGAGAAATGGCTTAGCAGTTAAGGTGTCTGCCTACAAAGCCAAAGGATCCTGGTTCTATTCTCCAGGACCCACGTAAGCCAGATGCACAAGAGGCACATGCATCTGGAGTTCGTTTGCAGTGGCTAGAGGCCCTGGTGTGCCCATTCTCTCTCTCTCTGCCTCTCTTCTCTCTCTCTCTCTCTCTGCTTGCAAATAAATAAATTTAAAAAACAATAATAAAAAAACCCTTTAAGATATTGTGCTTGAACTTTGTAAATAGGTATATCTCTCAAGGGAGTGACCTTTGAAAATTTAAGTGTCCCAAAATTTTCTGATCCCCTTGCAGAGAACAGTTTGAGAAATGAGAATTTGGTTTGTTCCTGGTGAAGTGACTTATCTGTGGGCTTTTCTTTACAGATGTGAAGTTAAGGACCATTAGACCCGGCAACTTTTTCGCAGATGATCACATGCGTCCTTGAGCTGAGCGACTGCAACCTGCCAAATCATTGTGTATTCTGGGTCTGATTAGTGGGCTGTGTTCCTGTCCTGCCTCATTCTGAACTAGAAAAATCATCAAATTATGAGTTACTTTGTAAGAGGCTGTTGATGCTAAGGTGATTCATTTCCTTCTTACAGAAGTGCTGACTTGATTTACCCTCACACTAGAAATAGCATCTTGGTGCATAGGCCTTCACTACCCTCCATGGTAAATTAAACACTGTAGTTATAAAAGTGAAATATTTCTGTACTCAAAGTGTGTTAATGTGTTTCAAACTAGTCACTTCCCTGACCTTTGGGTTACTCTAGATGTTTCTCTTGCTGTGGGCTTTTTTCTAGTGCTCTGAAAGGTTTCTGTGGAGTTCATACATAGGGTATTTCACACAAATAATTAACTTTACCAATAGTGTATTTTCTCCTCACCAAAGTGTGTATTGGTTATCTTGCAGTTTTTGACATTAATCACCAGATATTTTAGCCTACATATTATTCTACAGTTTTCTTCATCTGAAAATTAAGCTACCACAAAGTTTGCCTTTATTTCTGAGTGTTAAGGTATGCTGTGAGCTCTCTGAAAAGGATTCTGTTGCTTTAAGAACGCTTTCAGGGCAGTCACAGCTTTTGCTATCCTCAGACCTCCAGGCTTAAAGAGCCCCAGGCTGACCAAGAGCAGAGAAGGTGAGATGTGTAGGAAATGCAGTACTTGCACCACTCACTGTCCTGGTGTCACTAGTGCCTCCTGTGTAAGCGGAAGCTGAGCTTGACAGCTGGTGCTCTTAACAGGGATAAAGTCACTGTCTCGTCCCTCCGCACAGCGTCCATGGACCTCCAGAAGTACAACGCGGTGCCATCGCATCCTAGTGAACAGGCTGTGTTCAATATTTGTGCCTTGGGGTGTTTAGTGAAACTTCATAAACTACTGCTATCCTTAGTAATGTCCATGTTATAGGAAGTTTCTCTGTGGAGAAGTGGGATTTGTAATGCTTGAAAATTCTCCAGGGTAAGATCTAGTTTCCAGGCTTTGAAACTATTAAATTTAACTGCCTATGTTATCAGAAATACTTCCAAGAAAACTTCCTAGCCCTACAGTGACATTGTCATACAGCTTCACTAGAATGTTTGAACCACAGTTCAAAAGACCTTCACTGCTGGGCGTGGTGGTGCACATCTTTAATCCCAGCATCCATGAGTTCGAGGCCACCCTGAGATTTCAGAGTGAATTCCAGGTCAGCCTGGGCTAGAGTTAGACCCTACCTCGAAAAACCAAAACAAAAAAAAAAAAAAAAAAAAAGAAAAAAAGACAAGACCTTCACATTCTCCCACCCTCCCAACACCACTGAGGATCACTATGAAGGAGTGGTGGGTACAAACTTAGGGACCCTTCCCAACATCTTAGGGTTGCAGAAAACTGCTTTTTTTTGAGGTCTAACACTGTATCTTGCATTATAATTAAAATGTAATTTACATTAATCACTATGCTAATGAAACATCCTTTTGCATTGATGGGTTTTATAACTTCATTAAAAGCATAATGACCACATCATAGTTGTGTTATCTGTAAAACTCAATGTTCTGCCATGCTGTGTTATGTGATAACCTTGGGTTACATACAACCAAGAAACATCTATTGGTATAACTTATGAATTTTTTTTTGAGGTATTATACTAGCCCTAGGCTGGCCTAAAACTCATGGCAATCCTCCTAGCTGTCTCCCAAATGCTGAGATCAAAGGTATGTACCACCATTCCTGGCCAAATTTATGAATCTTTATTTCTAAATTTTATTTATTTTATTTCTAAAAGTTTCAGCCTTTAAAAAAAACTCTTCACACCTGCTTTCGCAGGGCTGGGGATGTAACTCTGGGTAGAGTGCTTGCCCACTATGCATTAAGTTTTGGGTTAAATTCCGAGCACTGCACAAACTGGGCATGGTGGTACATGCCCATAACCTGAGACAGGATGATCAGAAGCTCAAGGTCATCTTTAGCTACATGGGGAAGGGAGGGGAGTCACAAGTGGAAATTACACCCCTAGGGACAGAGGGGCTCTAGTCTCTAGGAAATGTGAAGCAAGAAGGTACCTACCAATGAAGCTATCAGAATGCTTGCTTTAAAAATCAAAAGGGCTGGAGATGATATGGCTTAGTGGCTAAGGCATTTGCCTCGAAAGCCTAAAGACCCAGGTTCAATTCCCCAGAACCCACATAAGGCATATGCACATGGTGGCACATGCATCTGGAGTTTGTTGTGGTGGTTAGAGGCCCTGGTGCACCCATTCTTTCCCTCTCAATAAGTTAAAAAAAAAAAAAGGCTTTAAAAAAAAAACAAAGGGGTTAGAGAGAAGGCTTAGCAGTTAAGGTGCTTGCCTGCAAAGTCAAAGAACCCAGGTTCAGTTTCCCCTAGGACCCATGTAAGCACAAGGTGGCACGTGTCTGGAGTTTGTTTGCAGGGGCTGGAGGGCATGATGTGTCCATTCTCTCTCACTCAACTAAGGTAAAACAACAAGCCAGTGAGAAGTAGCCACTAAGGTTTGGTGCTTTTCTGCCACATTCCCTTCAACCAAATGAATTCTAAAACTCCCTATTGTACCTTTGTCCAACCAAGTATTCACAGGTTGCTTAGTATTTATGGATGTACTCTGCAGAAAACTATTTCTTTTAGCTTTCCCAAGGCTTACAAAACTTCTAATTATTCCCAGAAAGGATTTAGTATGCTGAATGAAGGTCAATCGTTGGACAGACTGTTCTAGCATACTACTCTAATGATTAACCTGAGATAAGTTGAGGTTGTTTAGTATCAGCTCTACTGGAGAAAAAAATCTTACCAAAGTGGTTTATGCCACCAGTATCCCGTCACTTCAATGCACATATGGGAACACATTGTTACCGAGTAAATTAGGCAGGAAAAAGCACCAAGAGTATCTTACACTTCAGATATTTTTACATGAAAACACCGCGGAGTTTGGTTCTGTTTCACCCTTTATTTGGAATACAGGGCAACACACCAGTTGCAGATATTAACCACCAGTGACAAAGTGTCGACACTAAGACTGCCCTGAAGCCAGGGAGTAAGAGGTTTCCAGTTAGGGTGCAGGAGAGACAGGTACAAGATCCTCTCCAAAGGAGAAAACCTTGCTCAGTGAGCCACCACAGTCTGGCTTCAGCCACTAAGGGCAAGGAGAGCAATCCTGGCCAATCACTCATAATCTTCATGACAGCAAATCAGAACTCCAACAGTTCAAAGGAATTGTAGGTACAAGAGAGGAGGCAACTCCACACTGACTGAAGTGATGTGGGTGACTACTGGTGTCTCCATTCATGAGGCGGCACCATCTTCACAGTGACTGTTGGAGCAAGGAGCCTTTCATGTGCTCCCAGTTGTTATACAGCGCATAGAGACTGGTGAGTGTTAGTCCTGCCAGACCACCTCGGGCTACGCCTCGAAGTCCACCTGGAAAAAGAATGGAAGAGTCACATCCTAGTGTCAAAGGGTTAGAAAAGTGTCGCAAGGGCTGGAGAGACGGCTTAGTGGTTAAGGCACTTGCCTGCAAAGCTTAAGAACCCAGGTTTGATTCCCTAGTAACACATAAGCCAGATGCACAAGGTAGCACATGTATCTGGAGTTCGTTTCCAGTGGTTGAAGGCCCTGTTATACCCATTCTTGTTTTTTTCTCTCTCTGCTAGCACATAAGTAAATAGTCTCATCCAAATGGGCTATTTTTTGGTTTTTCAAGGTAGAGTCTCGCTCATACCCAGGCTGACCTTGTTCACTCTAGTTTCAGGGTGGCCTCAAACTCACACTCCTCCTCCTACCTCTGCCTCCTGAGTGCTGGGATTAAAGGCCTGCATCACCACGCCCAGGCCAAGCAGGATATTTTAAAAGTATTATGAAAAAACAATGATGTAACTATCGGAGGTAATTCCCCCAGTCACTTAACGTATGTTAATTCAGGGTCTCATTTTCGCTCTGTCCATGCTGGCCTTGAACCCACAGCAATCATCCTATTTCAGCCTCCTAAATGCTGGGATTAGAGCAATTTTGGGTTAGACATGATGGATGCTCAATCCTTTAATCATTTCCTGCTAGTCATGAAAGTAGTTATGGATTTAAGGTGGCCAGGTGAACATTTTCTGTGGAAACAGTATTATCAGCAGTGGTGATAAAATGGCTATAATATCCAGCCTTGAGTTAGTGCTGATAAAACACCAGCCCTCCTCCTAAACTAATGTCGATCTCACACATTAGCTTGTCAACAGAAGGACAATATTTTAATGTGGAAAAAGATTACCAATAAGCATTGTATCTAAAGTTCAGAAATAAAAATGTCTGAGTCATTTGAAAATAGTTCCTGAGACACTATCTGACCTTTAAACCCATCCATGCTCATGCAAACAATCCTAATGAAACCCCGTGAGAAGAAGACATGAAAGTGGGAAGTGCATCACATGGTCAGTAGTTTAGCAAGAGGTGGAGGTTAAGAGGGTAATTGTGAGTATGATCAACACACACACACACACGTATATGGAGTTGTCTAAACCTTCAATATTGACGTTTTTGCCCGTTTTAAAAAGAAGACAACAGTTCCCAAGTCTAGAGGCAACTAGAGAAACTCCTAAAAGTAACGAACATCTCTACTATTGATGTCAGTTTGCAACCTTTACATGTAATGAGAAACCAGGCTCAGAAACTCCACGAGAATGAGGACTCTCCAAGGAACGCACACAAATAGGGACCACAGATTTCAGCAATCTTCAGGTCTGCAGAATGTGCCTCCAGTGACATGGTTGCTTCATTAGAGGCAGGCCTGGAACTCCATGCCAGTCAATTCTGTGTAACTGCTTCATTAGAGCACTTGAGAACTGTTTCTGCAATGACTGTCCTACCAGGTGTCTTCAGCAGATAGATTAAAGGGTTACTCCCTGCAAGAATCTCTAGTCTGAAGACGTTTGATAGCTAACCTACGTAAGTTCTTAGGCTGCCACTGGGAAATGCAGTAATTATCTATCTTAAACAGACCCAAACAGAAATTGCAGACATCATAAGCAGCTGTCAAGTGTGTGGGAGGAGAGGGACCAAAACCATGAAGACAAAAATGGGAGGTATTTCTTTTATGCTCACATCAGCTCTATCATCTTGCTGTATTTGCACTGTGGTTGAAAAGTTCTAAGAACAAAAATAATACATCCATCTTGCTAACGACCTGCTCAGTTTAAAAGGACTTATCTTGTGCCCTTGCCCAGCAAGAAAAGGCTACATACATGGCTGAAGATGGAGTACAATTAGACCAAAATCCTAAACTGGAAACAATAAACTCAGACATGTAAGACAATATATACGTCAGTTGTTAGATGTATACTTTGGGTATAATGAGAATTCGTTCAAAGCAGCCAAAATGCAATCCTCAAAACTTGGATCAAGACAAAATAAAGGAGAGGCTAACGTGTTCCTGTCTGTTAGTAGAATAAAGAGGTCAGGTAGTTGAAAGCACAGTAATTTTACAAACACTATTTCCTACGACCAGACAGTGAACTTCATATAAAGTCCTTCTCTTCTGCACCTCCAATTCTTTTACAGGGCCTGGGGATGGAACATGTACAAAGTCTGCCCATTTGTTCTTCCAGTGGACCTTGTGCTCTAAGAACATGGTTTCTATGTGGCCTTTGTGGAAGAAATGTCACACTAGCTCTCAGATATCAAGCTCTAAACTTTGTTTTCCCACCTAAACAAAAGCTTAGTTCAAAACGAATTCATTTTTCACATGTTAGACATGGGTTGGAGAGAGGGCTTAGCGGTTAAAGCGTTTGCCTGTGAAGCCTAATGAGCCAAGTTTGATTACATAATCAAATCCATATAAGCCAGATGCACATAGTAGAGTTCGTTTGCACTGGCCAGAGGCCCTGGCATGCCCATTTGTGTGTGTGTGCGCGCGCGCTCTCTCTCTCTCTCTCAAATTAAAAAATCTCATCTTGACTTAAAAGCAGTGCTACCAAACATCAGCCAAGTTGTAATTTTCTTTTTGTGTTTTTTTCCGAGGTAGGGTCTCACTCTGGTCCAGGCTGACCTGGAATTCACTATGTAGTCTCAGGGTGGCCTCGAACTCTCATCCATCCTCCTACCTCTGTCTCCCGAGTGCTGGGATTAAAGGTGTGTGCCACCACGCCTGGCTCCAAGCTGTAATTTTTAATTTCATTAATTACATGTTTTCCCAACTGACGAATTTATTAATAAAAATAGGGCTGGAGAGATGGCTTTAGTGGTTAAGGTGCTTGCCTGCAAAGCTTTAGGTTCTGTTATAATTATACACAGTAAGTCGATCAGCAAATATAGTTACTTAGCACATACAGCCCAATGGTAAAGCTCCACAAAACAAGTGTAAGACAAGCTTCAGCTTAGCCTTCTATCTATCTTTCAGTTCATTACACAACTCTTCCAAAGAGATAGGGCAAGAATACCTTTTCTAAACATGGAAAACAAGCCTCAGACACTACGTAAGTGCCTTATTTCTGGAAAACAGATTGTTTTGTTTCTTTCAAATATTTTATTCGAGAAAGAGAGAGAATATGAGTGTTTGGCCTTCTACCACTGCAAATGAAACCCCAGATGCATGGGCCACTATGTATACCTGACTTTATGTGGGTATTAGGGAACTGAGCCCAGACCAGCAGGCTTTGCAAGCAAGTGCCTTTAAAGTTAACCTCTGAACCATCTTTCTGGATCCCACAAACAGATTGTTAATGGCAGAGCTAACCCATTAAAATGACAATTTAAGCCCTTCTTAAGAAGGGCTTCTAAATGATCATCTAAAAGGTACCTTTTTTCTTTTTTTGGTTTTTTGAGATAGGGTTTTGCTTTAGCCCAGGCTGACCTAGATAGAATTCAGTCACTATGTAATCTCAGAGTGGCCTTGAATTCATGGCAATCCTCCTACCTCTGCCTCCCAAGTGCTGGCATTAAAGGTGTGTGCCACCATGCCCATCTAAAAGGTACCTATTTTAAAAGGTAAAACACATTCCTGGCTGCCATCACTTTGGTGGCTTCAGAGGAGCAGGAGCCTTAATTCACACATTTTAGAGCTGCTAAACACCATTTTGGGTCTTTGGGAGAGACTGTTAAAGTGGTATACGGAACTGGGGAGGTAGCTCACGTGGTAGAGTACTTGCCCAGAAGCCCTAGTTTTGTGTCCTGTCCCACAGCACCACATAAAACTGGCTATGTTCATGCATGCCTCTATTCCTAGCACTCAGGAGGTGGACAAAAGAGGATGAGAAATTCAAGGCTCTCCTCAGCTACACTCAAGAATTACTTCTAGCAATAGCACTTATGCATCATAATTGTTAATGTGATAAGTATATCCAAATTTGATAGATTAACCCAGTATTAACATGACCTTTTTCTTTTTTTGGTTTTGCAAGGTAGGGTCTCACTCTGGTCCAGGCTGACCTGGAATTAACTATGTAGTCTCAGGGTGGCCTCAAACTCTTGGCGATCCTCCTACCTCTGCCTCCCGAGTACTGGGATTAAAGGCGTGCGCCACCACGCCCGGCTTCTTTTTTTTTTTAAGGTAGGGTCTCACTCTAGCCCAGGCTGACCAAGAATTAATTCACTATGTAGTCAGTCTTAGGCTGGCCTCAAACTTACAGCAATACTTCTGCCTCTGCCTCCCAAGTGCTGGGATCAAAGGTGTGCACCACAATGCTGGACTTTTTAAAAATCTTTTAAACTCCAGACACATGTGCCACCTTGTGCATCTGGCTTATGTGGGTCCTGGGAAATCGAACTTGGGTTCTTTGGCCTTGCAGGCAAGTGCCGTAACTGCTAAGCCATCTCTCCAGTTGGATATCCTATTTTCTTATACAAGGCAGGCAACTATGGACTTCTCGTTTTCTGCAAACTCAAGAACATAATGACTTAGTGTCTAGTGTAAGACAGAAAGAAAATCTCGGTCAAATGCAAGGACTGCCGGTTGTGAAACTGACCACTGCAATTCTGGAACAGAGTTGATACATAAGATGCTGACCCAGGATTCCAACACTGGCTCCCAGTTCTGGTTCAACACACTGCAATCCCTCAACAGGGGAAGTCAGTGTCTTTGGTTTATTTTTTATTTAAAATAAAACTCAAGAAGACAGACCAGAGAAAGAAAACTGTGTGGCAGGAATGTAAGTTTGACTTCAATTTCCAGATTCAGGGATTTGGAAAGACCTTAGGTATTCTTTAAGTACAATGCAGAAACCACTAGAAAAAGTTTACCTGGACTGGAGAGATGGTTTAGCAGTTAAGGCGCTTGTCTGCAAAGCCAAAGGGACCCACGTTTAATTCCCCAGGACCCACCTAAGCCAGATGAACAAGGTGGTCATGCATCTGGAGTTCATTTGTTTGCAGAGGCTGGAGGCTCTGGTGCACCCATTCTCTGTATCTGCTGTTTTCTCCACCCCCCTCAAATAAATAAAAAGAAAAGAATTGTGGAAAAAAGAAGTTTACCTTTGGGGAATGGTTAATTCCTATTCACTTAAAGGTTATTTTAAATTATTTTTCACATTTCATTTATTTATTTGAGACAGAGAAACAGGCAGACACAGAGAGACAACAGGTGTGCTAGGGCCTCTAGCCACTGAAAACAACTTCAGATGCATGTGCCACCTTGTGCAACTGGCTTTATGTAGGTATGGGGGTATCGCACCTGGGCCATCAGGCATGCAAACAAGCACCATAGCCACTAAGCAATCTCTCCAGCCCCATAAATATGGATGCAACAGGTGGCAAACAAACTCCAGGCCATGTGCCACTCTGTGGGTATTGGGGAATCAAATCTGGGCCATTAGGCTTTGCAAGCAAGTGACTTTAACCACTGAGCCACCTCTCCACCTCCCCTAAAAGTTGTTATTTCCAACCCCTCAATATATCTTTTAAAAATATAACTGCAGGGTTGTTATTCTCCAGGATCCACAGAAAGCCAGATGTACAAGGTGGCGCATGATTCAGGAGTTTGTTTGCAGTAGCTAGAGGCCCTAGTGCATGCATTATCTACCACCTTCTTTCAAATAAATAAATAATATTTATATAACTACAGCCGGGTGTGCTGGCACACCCCTTTAATGTTAGCACTCAGGATACTGAGGTAGGAGGACTGTTGAGTTTGAGGCCAGCCTGAGACTACATAGTGAAAATTATATAGACACAGATTTTATATATATATAAAATCTACAAAGGAGAAAACAACAAAAATAGAAATCTGGAGGAAAAATTAAAAAGAATGGAGTTCCTATATAGTGGAGATTATTAAGAAAAGTGCATAATAGAACAGGCAGCTGTCAGGCCAGAGAGGGTAAGTTAAATATAGAAGGAATACATAACAGCTGGGGCATGGTGGTGTCACACCTGTAATCCTAGCCCTTGGGAAGTAGGGACAGAATCAATTCAAGGCCAGTCTGGGCTACATGAGACCCTGTGTCAAAAATCAAAAATAGGGCTGCAGAGATGGCCTAGAAGTTAAAGGCATTTGTTCACAAAGCCCGACAGCCTGGATTCAATTCCCTAGTACCCACGTGAGGCCAGATGCACAAAGTGGTGCACTAATCTGGAGTGTCTGTAACAGGGGCAGGAGGCCCTGGTGCGTCCAAATCCTGTCTGCTTCTTCTCTCTCAAATAAATAAAACATTAAAATTTTTTAAAGGGAAGAATTCATATCTCTTAAGCTTTTAATTTAGGTCAAATGTTTACGTAAATGTTTTTCAAAGAGTTCAAAATGTCACTCTTACATTCCCTTTGGCACGAGAATCCATTTAGTAATGACAAGAACAGATACAGTTTTGCTGTCAAGTAGAAATTTTAGAGTAGCCTGATCACATATTTTCAGGAAACAAGTTCCAGAAAACACAGATTGCTCGTTTCCTTCCTCTAATAAGCCTTACTTGCTAATTTTTGCTTCCACTAACAAAATCATTTTTATAAACGTCGTTAGGTAGGCTGGGGCAGTGGTGTAGGTGGCCGTGCTAAGCCTGAGTACCTGAGTTTAGACCCCACATAAAGCTAGGTGCTATAATGCTAGTTGCTATAATAGTGGGAAAGAAGGTGGAGAAAGCAAAATAACATAGAAACCCATGAGCCAGCTAGTCTGGAAAACACAGTGCTGAACAAGGAGAGATTGCTTCACAAGATGAACGGGGAGGACCCACAGCAGACCTCTGACCTTCACATGTGCACTGGCACGTGACATCTACACTCACTCATGTACATGGGCACACATCCACACCAAAGAAAGAACTACAAATCCAGGGTTTTTTTTTTTTTTTGTTGTTGTTGAGAGACAGACAGAGAATGGGCAAGCCAGGGGCCTCTCAGCTGCTGTGAACGAACTCCAGACTCCTTGTGGGCAAGTGCAGCATTGCACCCTTCCGTCACTTTATGTCTGGCTACACATGGGACCTGGAGAATCGAACGGGTGTTCTTAGGCTTGGCAGGTAGGCACCTTAACTGTTAAGCCATCTCTCCAGCCCACAAATCCAGTTTTTAAAAGCAAGTAACTCATTCTTCTCTTTTTCATTTTCGAGGCACTGAGGACTGAACCTAGGGCTTCAACCATACAAGGCAAGTATTCTCCCAGTGAGACTCTCTTTTTACTTTTTGAGCAATAAATAAATTGCTCAAGCTGGCCTTGAACTTGTGATCCTTCTACCCAGCCTCCTGAGTGACTAGGTTCCAGGACAGCTTCCAATAAGTAAAATTTCATGTAACATATTTAATAGGGGAAAGGCCAATAACTGTAATACTGAAAATGTTTCAACTAATCAATTGAAAGCATGCCATTAAGAAAGCAGAAAGGGTGTGACAAAGGACTTCAGGGGAAAGTACAAATGACAATTTAACAATAGAAGTTGCTCAATTCAGCAACTAGGGAGTAACAAAGGAAGACATTAAGATACATTTTGAGGTCAAAGTGGCTTACAATCTCAGCACTAGGGAGGCTGAGGCGTGGGGTAGGGGAGGGTCACATGTTTGAGGGTAACATGGGCTGCAATGTTAGAAAATGTCTCAAAACTCACAACAATGCAAACAAATCAAGCAATTTTTCATCAACTGGCACAAAAAGAGAATCGACAGGTAACACTTCAAACTGGCAATGGAACACAGTACTTCTGAGGGCAAACCGGAAGTCACTAGACATGTTCAGTATGTAGTTCTGTTAAAGTAACCTGGCTCTCAGCAACTTAGCCTAAGGCACATAGCTTTAGTGCTACAGTGTTAAAGGGAGGCCTCCAGAAGGTGTGATCTAAACACGGACAGACAGATGAGGGGATATTCTAAGAAAGCATAAAAAACAAGGTCCTAGCCTGGTGGCACAAACCATTAATCCCAGAGATGAAGAGGCTGGGGTAAGAGAATCACTGTGAGTTCAAGGCCAACCTTGGCTACAGAGTGTTCCAGGTCAGCCTGGATTAGTGAGACCCTGTTTCAAAAACCAAAACCAGCCGGGCGTGGTGGCGCACGCCTTTAATCCTAGCCCTCAGGAGGCAGAGGTAGGAGGATTGCTGTGAGTTTGAGGCCACCCTGAGACTACAGAGTGAATTCCAGGTCAGCCAGGGCCAGAGTGAGACCCTACCTCGAAAAAAAAAAAACAAAACAAAACAAAACAAAACAAAACAAAACACAAAAGACAAAGGTCCTGAAGTGAAAATTAAAAGGCAATGGGAAGGGCTGGCCAGGAGCAGCTGCACAAGCATGAGGAGCAGAGCTGACCCCTGGCCCTGAGGTGGGCGGAGACAGAACAATCCTTGGAGCTGGAAGAACAAAACAAACAGCAGGTCCAGGTTCAGTGAGAGACTCCGTCTGCCAGAAGGGAGGGCACCCACTGTTTTCCTCTGGCTTCCTTACATATGTCAATGCAGTACATGCATCTGTATACACCCCCCCAAAGTTAATTGGAAGAAGGGTCTAATATAGAGCCCTCAAAGTGGCAAGGAAGCAAATATACACAAGATCGAACATAATATGCTGGAATAAAGACTAGGAATTGACTAGACTTTTGATTAATTCTTACTTTCTAAATGCCAGCATTATTGTAACTTCCAGAGAATTAAGTATTCACCTTTCTTATGAGTATTCTAAACCAGATGTTAGCTCAGGGTTTATAAACATTCCACCTTAAAACTTTCACAAGATCCTCCCATGGATCTAGCACACTCGTTGTCTACAGAAAAGTTGCCCAAATGACTAAAGAATCATTGGGGGGGGGGGGGGGAGAGCTTTAAATGGACAGAGAAGTCGAGGAGTCAAAAATAAGTGACATACTTTAGTACATTCAGTCTTGCCCTGAAGAGACTTCGAGTAAACAGTAGTTGAGGCAGCAGAGATGAAGCCAGAACAGCTAGCTCCTGAGCTACTCCAAGGCGCACTGTGGTGAGTAATCTTCACTGACACCTTTACTGGGGAGACAAACTTACGGTATCTCTGAGTCTGAGGGCATTTTCAGAGAGGATTAGCTGGGGGAGATGCATCCCAAAGGTGGGCCCCACAGGCTGAGGGCTCGGACAGAACAAAAGGGTTAACAAGAAGGTCCACCCAGCACCACTATTCCTCTTTGCTTCTTGGTATGCTCAGCTATGAACTGCTTGCCTTCATCATGTCTTGCCCACCATGTTGTATCGAACCTTCTGAAGTCCCAGCAAATCCTCCTCCTCGAAGTTGTCAGGCATTTGGCCCAGTGATGCAGAAGCTACATACGTACATACTTACATACATGCATAAAGTCCTACAATATCACAATAGTAATAAACCAGACTTCCAAGTACCTCAATCATCTTTTTACTATTGTTGTTCTGAATTATAGTCTCATGTAGGACAGGCTGACCCCCATATCAATAAACTCCCATGTCCAGTTTTATGTGATGTTGGGGGTTTGAATCCAGGGCTTCAAAGCATGCTTGGCAAACATTCTAGCAACCAAGCTATATGCTAGCTCAGTCCAATCATCTTTGATTTATACCTCTCCCTCATTCCATCAGCTGTGACGTTTACTACCTGTCACTTGAGTTGAGGACCATGTATAATTTCATTTTCCTCCATGATGAAAACAATTCACTATGGTGGAGAAGACAATGGACTTTGGAGTGAGAACTAGGACTTGCCCAGCACTCTGCCAGTATAGAGGGGTAGCAAGAAGATAAGTTAGCGTGCCTCAATTCCAGCGTCTGTGAAAGAAAGGTGACTTTTACTCCCTTCAGACTTAGGAGACGAGTTATGAGACACTTCTTCTGTAAGGCCTTTTGTTATAGGCTTTGTGTTACACAGCATCTGACCTATAAGATTAGTTTATGAGGGTGGAGAGAAGGCTCAGCAGTTAAGGCACTTACTTGTCTACATAGCCAAAGGACCCAGGTTCGATTTCCCAGTACTCAGGCAAATCCAGATGCACAAGGTGGTGCATGTGTCTGCAGTTTGTTTGCATTGGCTAGAGGCCCTTGTGTGCCCATTCACTCTCTCTCAAATAAATAAAATTAAAGTAAAAACCTTTAGAAAATTCTACTCATTAAAAAATCTAGTATATGAGCCGGGCGTGGTGGCACACAACTTTAATTCCAGCATTCGGGAAGCAGAGGTAGGAGGATTGCTGTGAGTTCGAGGCCAGCCTGAGATTACATAGTGAATTCCAGGTCAGCCTGGGCTAGAGTGAAACCCTTCCTCAAAAACCAAAACAACAACAAAAAATTAGTATATGAAGCCATCAAGCATACACATAGGCCTCTTGTACAATTCTCAATGAACTTAGCAGTTTTCCTATGAAGAGGTCAATAGAATCAACTTACACACCCACAGATCATTTGAGAATTCCACCACTGACTCATGCATGCAGCTCATGCAAGACTTCAGAGGAACAGATATACAAATGATGGTGTAAGCACAATTGTATATTATGTCCCCTTTGAGAAGGAAGTACATTCTGAATTCAGCATGCCACAACAACAGATGGGCCTAGAAGATACAAAGCTAAGCGAAACAAGTCACTTACAAAAGGACAAAGACTATAATATAATTCCACTTGCATAAGGTACTGGGGATACCAAATTCAGAAGTGGAAAGTACAAGACTGTGAGAACAAGGGAGAGAGCCAAACAGTTAGGCACACTGGCAAATGCCTGCATTCCCAGTGTTCAGAAGGGTTAGGAGGAGGACAGTGATCACAGCAAGTCTGGGCTACACAGTGAACCCTGTGTCAAAAAGCAAAACCCCAAGTAACCATTAGGTTATACGGAAGTGCACATATAATCCGTCTGTGAAATCCCATCATCCTTCAGTTCTCCAGTCAGCGGCACCTCACCTGTGCATTTGTACAACATGCCCGTCATGGTTCCAGCAGCTACAGTGTTGAGGTCATCTTCTGCCCCTCGTGTTTTCTCAATGATAACACCAAATGCACTATACAGTAAAGCTAAAGGGGAAATACAAGTGAGAAAGATAAAGAAAAATCCATATGGCAATCATATTTAGGTAACTTTCTCCAAAGATACATACAGATTGATCAGTGGAACACTGCCTTTTTTTTTTTGGTCCTGAGGTACAGTTTTACTCTAGCCCAGGCTGGCCTGGAACTTACTCTGTAGTCCCAGGCTAGCTCAAGGTGATCCACCTACCTCAACCTCCTAGGTATTGGGATTAAAAGCATGTGCCCTCCCCCCCCAAATTAAATAAATAAATAAAAGCATGTGCCACCACACCCAGCTTGAAACATTGTTCCATAAAAGAATATTCCTTAAAAAAATAAAAATAAGCTGGGTGTGGTGGCGCATGCCTTTAATCCCAGCACTCGGGAGGCAGAGGTAGAAGGATCACTGTGAGTTTGAGGCCACCCTGAGACTACAGAGTGAATTGCAGGTCAGCCTGGGCTAGAGCAAGACCTTACCTCAAAAAACCAAAAATAAAAAATAAAAAATAAAAATAAAGCCAGGCATGGTGGCTCATGCTTATAATCCCAGGACTTGGGAAGCAGAGGTTAGAAGGATCACTGTAAATTCAAGGCCAGTCTGGGCTACAAAGTGAGTTTCAAGCAAGCCTTGAGTATGTCTCAAAAACAAACAAAAAACTACCACCACCAAAAACAACAACAAAAGTCTAAGAGCCACTTGTGGGCCGGAGAGATGGCTTATCAGCTAAGGTGCTTGCGTGCAAAGCCTAAGGACCCAAGTTTAATTCCTCAGTACCCACCTAAGCCAGATGGCACAAGGTGGTGCATGTGTCTGGAGTTCATCTGCAGTGGCTAGAGGCCCTGGTGTGCCCCCCTCTCTCTCCCTTTCTCTGTCTCAAATTAAAAAAAAAAAAAAAAAAAAAAAAAAAAAGAATGGAGACCTGGGAAAATGAAGGATGGAACAAAATACGAAAAGCCTTCTTTTCTCTTTCTCAAAATCAACCAATCAATCAATTATTAAAAACTTAAAAAAAAAAAAAAAAAGCGACTTGTGATGGTAGAAGCCTGTAATTCCAAAACTTGGGAGGCGAGGGCAGGAGGATCAGAAGTTCAAGATCATTTTTGACAATATAATGTCAAGTTCCAGGCTAGCCTGGGCTACTTGATACTCTGTTTCAAAAAAAGCATATGTGAGCTGAAGAAATGATTTAGCAGGTAAGGCACTTGTTTGAGAAGCCTAAGAACCAGGTTCAATTTCCCAGTACCCATGAAGGCCATATGCACAAGGTGGCACATGCATCTAGAGGTTGTTTGCAGTGGCTAAAGGTCTTGGTGTACCCATTCTCTAGCTGCCTCTTTCTCTCTCAAGTAAATAAACACAATACAAACTAAAAAAAAAAAAAAAAAAAAAAAGCACAGCCGGGCTTGGTAGCACACCTTTAATTCCAGCACTAGGAGCGCAGAGGAAGGAGGTTTGCCATGAGTTCGAGGCCATCCTGAGACTACATAGTGAATTCTAGGTCAGCCTGGGCTACGATGAGACATTACCTTGAAAAATCCCCCAAATGAAGACATAAATAAAAAAGCATATATGCATAGTCTCATGAAACAAATTAGGAAGAGTTGTATTGAGATGCATTAGGACACCACTGATTTTCTTACCATTTCTCAAAATCATAACTACAATTGACTCTCACTTCTTCAGTGCGGTATTTTCATACTTCTATAAAAGCTCATGTTTCTGTTTTATGTGAATCTGGCTTTATAGTGTGAAAATGTAACATATACAGATTCTATGATAAGGCTAAGACAACAGAGGCCCTTTCTATTTTCAATGAGATGTTCACATTTCCCTTAATCAGAGAAAAAGCAAAAAAAAAAAAAAAAAAAAAAAAAAAAAAAAAAAAAAAAAAAAAAAAAAAAATTGAAAGTTCAATGAAGTCCATAAATTATGAAACCCTCACATATTAATGTATGCATGCCACAAAGACGTTTATTCTTGATTATCAGTCATCAAAAGAACTGACCATCCATAAATAGTATGTGATGAAAGAATTGGGTTCTGGCCAAGCACTGCTCAATTACCCCTTGTCTAGAACTGTGTATGCCTGAGTAATCTACAAAGACTTAATGCAACCCTGCCATTAGGGTCTAGAAATCTATACAGGTCAAAGCTGCTGAACAGACTTAGCAAAACAAAGCAAAAGGTCTGGACTGATCTGTCACGTCTTACTACAGGACTTTGACCGTTTCTCAACATATGTGGCACTTTGCCTTAGATCTAAGCTACCTGGGCTTCATTTAGTTAAAACATGACTTTTTTTTTTTTGGTCTCTTGCTAGGACAAAAAAAGGCAATGTCTGATGTAGTATTTACTCTATTCACCAGAGTAGATTTATATGTAATTGTCCATATCCTAGAACCATAATCTTGGTGACCAAACTGCCCACTGTCCCTGTACCTTCTTTCTTTGCACTAGTAACTTATTATCAGTTGGGGATGTATGTATAAAGTCCTGGGTTCAACCCCTGCACTGCAATGAGCAAGTGATTCAAGTCTGTAATCTCAGCACTCAGGGGTAGAGGCAAGAGGATGAGCAGTTCAAGGTCATCATCAACTACAGAGTGAATTTAAAGTCAGCCTACAAAAAAAAAAAAAAAAATAAAAAGAAAGTTAAAAAAAACAGTAGCAGCACTCGGGAGGCAGAGGTAGGAGGATCGTCATGAGTTTGAGGCCACCTGAGACTACAGAGTGAATTCCAGGTCAGCCTGTGCTAGAGTGAGACCCTACCTCCAAAAACCAAAACAACAAAACAAAAACCACCACCAACAAAACACCTACCCTACCAAATAAGTTTACTACTTACCCAGAGAACCTAGAGTATTAGCCCAAAGTGCTCCTTGCCTAGTCACCATATTCAAAATCCTACCAGGGAAGAAAAGAAATTAAACTTAGGGTCATTATTTCTTCAGTAATCTTAAAAACCATAATAGTAGTTAAGGAGTCTAAACCCAAGCCTGGGCATTTTCCTAGCTTTAAGATGTATCATACTATCTCCTCAAACTTTAATAAACATGGATTTTAATCTGTAAAAATGAGGGTTAGTAAAAAATTTTCAACACTCTGGACAATGATTGAGGAACATTCTATTGTCCAATATATAATTTACTAAATATATATTAAACATACAAAGGCTTTGAATAATAGACTGGATTGCATTTTATAAACTGATCTCTGCTTGATTTTCTTTTAGGGAGGGGATTATGTGCTTAGAATATTAAATAGCATCAAAGTAAAGAATATCAAAAATACAGAGGACAAAGCAGACCGAGGCAGGACAGCTGTCTCACTGGAACATACGAGAAGACACTGTCTGCTCCCACAGCAGCACTAAGCATCCAACGTGAATGCACAGCATACTCTCAAGGAAGCAGTTCTGCCTTGCACCAGTGCCACCAGCCACTAGAAGAGTGTTGCAGGCAACTGGGTAAAGAGGACAAGACATGGCTCTCCCAGCAGCGTAACACCATCACAGAGAAGACTGTCTGGACAGCTGACTACTGCTGGAAATGACAGAAGTACAATTACAAATAGTAAATGAAGTCAAGGTTCTACAGTCACAAAAAATTATCTGCTTTCTAAATGTTTAGATATTAGTAATGGCTACAAAGACAAGTATATTTTTGTCTACAAAGATGTATATTTCTTAATAGCTGTTTAAAGCAGAAGGCAGAGAAAGTTGACTCAAGATCAGAAAGTAGTAAGTAATGAAACTAGTTTTGTGAAGCCAGACCTATCTTCCTGGCTCTAAATCCTCCCTTCTTTCCTCTATTAAACACTGCATCTGCCGGACGTGGTGGCGCACGCCTTTAATCCCAGCACTTGGGAGGCAGAAGTATGTGGATTGCCATGAGTTTGAGGCCATCCTGAGACTACATAGTGAATTCCAGGTCAGCCTGGGCTAGAGCAAAACCCTATCTCGAAAAACCAGGAAAAACAAACAAACAAACCCACAAAACACTGTATCCGAATCAGCAAAAATCAGAAAGATTTTCTACTTTCAATTCATATTAGCATCCTGTTTAGTATTTGTTTCAAAATAATACACGAAAAAAGATGGGACATTACTGGCTATGGCTGCTTAAGTTAAGGTTCATGTGTATTTCATTCATTCATTCATTCATTCGGTTATTTTGTCATCTACTGAATATATCTAAATGTCCTAAAACAGAAAGTAAAAAGAAATTATTGGCCCAAGGGGCATACAAACATAAAAATATTGAAGGAACTGAGTTGGTAATATAGTAGTCCACACAGAAGCAAGAAGAAAATGTTGATAAACCTTAAGTCTAATTCTAGCACATGTGCTGCCATCTTCTGGCAGAAGGGAAGATTGAGTTTAACTGTACTGGAAAACCAGGAGGCAGCCAAGAGTAGATCCGATACAATTCCACCTTATAAAGTATACAAATGTATAAAAGTAAACATATTATTTTGGCAATAGCAATACAGACTGATCATGTTTATTTCTTTTTCTTTTTTTGCCTTTTCGAGGTAGGGTCTCACTCTAGTCCAGGCTGACCTGGAATTCACTATGCAGTCTCAGGGTGGATCCTTCCTACCTCTGCCTCCGAAGTGCTAGGATTAAAGGCGTGTGCCACCAGGCCCGGCCATGTTTATTTCTTAAGCAAGGTGAAGACATTATATATACTTTCTGACACTTTTAATTGTATGTTCCCTGCTTTGCAAAACTTCATTTTTTAAAAACAGACTCATTCTATAGGTTCTAAGAATTTTATTTAAGGTTGCTATGGCTCCCCGTGTCAGAATTAGAGTCAAGTCAGTAAGAAGCCCAGGAACAGTCTAGACCTTCCATTGCCAAGCACACTGATGCTGCAATTCCCTTATTAGCACCTTAACACTTTTAAAGAGTATTATCCAAGTCTGGAGAATGGAACACACAAAAGCTAAGAAGTTACATTAGTCTACAGCCATACCACCCCAAACGTGCTCCATCTTGTCTGATCTCAGAAGCTAAGCAGGGTAGGGCCTGGTTAGTATTTGGATGGAAGAATTTAGGATAGTGCAGTATCACCTGACTGAGGAATACTGATTCAAAAACAGTTTTTTTTTGTCAAAGCTTAGACACAGTAATCTGATTCCTTAGAAAGACAAAAGCAACAAAAAATTTAAAAAGGGGGGGCTTGGGCTGGAGAGATAGCTCACTAGTTAAGTGTGCTTCTTACACAAGCATGATGGCCTGAGAGGGCTGAGATACTACGTAAAATAGCTGGATGTGGCCACATGTGCTTATAACCGCAATCTCCTTGGGGAGCAGAAACCTGAGAATATTTGGAGCCCCATAGTTCTGGAATTAGTAAAAGAAGACTCTGGTTCAAAACAGGTACAAAAGCAACTGAGAAGGACACCCTATAGGTTGCACTTTGGTCATATCAGATGAGTGACCCCCTACTGCAGGTGAGCATACACAGCACCACAAGGGCACACACATGTGCATACACCACATACACAAAAGCAAAAATAAAACAAAGTGGGGTGAGGAAAGTAGATCAATTTTCTAAATATCTGTTATCTAAGGTGGTAACCATGAAATTACGAAGCAGAGGTTATTATTCAAGCATCACTACATGAGACAGTTTCACAGGACTTACTGTACATTTCTTGGTTTGGACCAGGCCATGTTCTGGGTTTCCTTCAATCCTAGCCGAAGACCATTCAGTGCCCCAAATGCAGCCCCTAGTAAATCATAGCAAATTATCCAAATAATATGGCTTTATGTTTATAAAGCATGTACCCCCCCCACACTATTTCTGACTCCTTTTTATCTAATAAAAAAGGATGATCAAGACTGTTTCTTAAAACAAAACAACAACAACAACAACAACAAAAAAAAAAACCCAGAAGACAAAACATTTGAGGAGCTGGGAAGATGGTGCAGTAGTTCAAAGTACTTGCTTGCAAAGTCGGCTGGCCTGGGTTCAATTACTAAGCCAGTCACATAAGCCAGACACGAAGTGGGGCAAGCATTTTGGTGTTCCTTTGTAGCTGCCACCCTCTAAGTGAAAAATCAGTAAAATTAAAAACAAACAAAAACTGAATTGAATATTGTGTTGCTTTTCATTCAATCACCATAAACTACTTGAACTAAGGACACATTAAAAAAATCCCTAAACTCACCTGTCATGCAACATCCGCCAATGGTAAAGAAGGCTAGTTCAAATCTGCCTCGGGTTTTATTAGCTCCAGTAGGCAAAATAAACTCGTCTGTATCCTAAAGGGCAAAAATGAAACCAACATTAGTCTCAAGACACAGTACTTGCAACTTAAAACAATTCTCGCTGGGCACGGTAGCACACGCCTTTAATCCCAGCACTTGGTAAGCAGAGGTAGGAGGATTGCCATGAGTTCGAGGCCACCCTGAGACTATAGGGTGAATTCTAGGTCAGCCTGAGCTACAGTGAGACCCTACATTTAAAAAAAAAAAAAAAAATCACCTTCCTTTCTCATTCCCTCATGAAGTTTTTTTTTTTTTTTTTTTTTTTTTTTTTTTAAAGAAAGGATCTCACTATGTACACCAGGGCGGCCTGGAACTGGTGATCTTCCTGCCTCAGCCTCCACGTGCTGGGATTACAGGTCCCTCAACTTTTCAATAAATCAAAACTTCAAATTAATCCTACTTCAGCTATCCTATTCAAACGAAACTGAAGTTATCTTTAGTAACAGCAACATGTAAGTGTAATAAACACAACACTGGTTTCTGAGGAAGGATTTCCATTCAGAACAGTCATTACACTACCCATTTGTCCATACTGTAAATCTGATGTAATCTGTCTTAATGATAAACCTGAAGCAACAGGGCAAGAGCTGAGAAGGAAATACTGAGATCTTTGAGAAGTACTAGCTGACTTAATGTAGAGCAAGTGACCATAAAAAAGGAGCAAAGACTGTTACAGAAGAAGAGCTTGGACCATGCAAGTACAAATTATTCCTACTTCCTTACTTTTCTTTCTCTCTCTCTCTTTCTTTCTTTCTTTCTTTTTCTTTCTTTGAGACAAAGTCTCATGCAGTCTAATGTTACTCTAAAAGCAACAAATGACCAGTTTTGAAGAATCAATACCTCTTTATGAAGAACACTTTCATTTTTGCCATATTTTCCATGCAAAATGGTTAAAATCTGTGAACGGCACATAATACACAATATGCCGCATTTAAAAGGACAACGACCACTAACAAGTGACATTCCACTCATGCATGTGGTAATCGCTGAGCTCTGGTAAAATCATGTCTGATGAGGAAATGAGCTCTATGTGGGGTTTTATTTCTGGCTTGTGTAATACACCTCACCAAAAATTGCAGTATAAATGCAGCATTCTCATCACAAGATGGTCTGTTACACAGTAACAAGCAAATTCAGAAGACATCTCTTGTCATGATACATTGTACAGGTTTGTAAAGTATATTTTAATTTATATTTATGTATTTATTTATTTTTGATTTTTCAAGGTTGGGTCTCACTCTGGCCCAGGCTGACCTAGTATTCACTATGTAGTCTCAGGGTGGCCTCGAACTCACGGCGATCCTCCTACCTCTGCCTCCCTAGTGCTGGGATTAAAGGCGTGCACTACTATGCCTGGCGAGTTTTTTATTTTTAAGTTTATTTGAGTGAGTCAGAGAGACAGAGAGAATGGGCACACCAGGGCCACCAGCCACTGCAAACGAGCTCCAGATGCATGTGCCACCTTGTGCATCTGGCTTATGTGGGTTCTGGGGAATTGAACCAGGGTCCTTTGGCTTTTCAGGCAAATGCCTTAACTGCTAAGCCATCCCTCCAGCCCATGTATTTTTTTTTTTTTTGAGAGACAGAGAGAGAGGGCGAGGAAGACAGATAGAGATGGGTGCTCCAGCAGCCTCTCAGTTGCTGCAAACGAAATCCAGATGTGTGCGCCCCCTTGTGGTCAAGTGCGGCATTGTGCCCTTGCATCACTGCATCTGTCTAAACGTGGGACCTGGAGATTGGGACCACTGGAGATTGGAACCAGTGTTCTTAGGCTTAAGAGGCAGGCGCCTTAACCACTAAGCCATCTCTACAGCCCAGACCATGTATTTTTAAATTACTATTCATACCTATTCTTTGAGGCTTTTAGAATGTTGTATTTGACAAGATAAGGTAAATAGTTGTTCTTAATCCAGAAATGGACAATTAAAAATAGGTAACAGATAATAAGAGAGATGGCTACATTGAGTATAATCAAGCAAGCTCAAGCCAGCATCAGCTCACTCTTCAGCACATACCAACTGTAACAGCACAAGTTTTGGAGGCAAGAGGACACCAACACGCATGCAATAAGGTCAACAAGAATGTACACTAACACAATGAATATGGGTAAGTTATGTTAAGAAGAACTTGGTAAACTGTTTTGCTGGTGCTCTGGTATTTGAATACTATTAAGCACTTGGGTTTGTTACCACAGAGGTAAGTCTAGGGACAGGCATCAATGATGAAATAGTTGTAGGGCCAAGATTGTGTGAAATCATTATAATTTCAAGTGAATGACATGATGGCTGTAGAAAATATTTACACTGTCCTTGTTTTTAAATATTTTATTTATTTGCAAGGAGAGAGAGAGAAAGAATATGAATGAATGACAATGGGCATGCCAGGGCCTCCAGACACTGCAAAAGAACTCCAGATGCATATGTCACTTTGTGCATCTGGCTTTGTGTGGGTCCTGGGGAACCGAACCCCGGTTGTTAGCCTTTACTAGCATGTGCCTTAACTGCTGAGCCACCCCAACCCTTATCTTGTTTTTATATTGGATATGAATCTGAGATTCAAGAGGAAGATTTATTACTTAAAATACCTTTTTTTTGTTTTGTTTTTTCAAAGTAGGGTCTCACTCTCGTTCAGGCTGACCTGGAACACTGTAGTCCAGGCTGTCCTTGAACTCATGGAGATCCTCCTACCTTGGCCTCGGAGTTCTGGGATTAAAGGCAAGCACCACGAAGTCTGGCTTAAAATAACTTTAAAAAACCATTTCTGTGTGGATTTGAAAGTAGCGACAACAAAAAATCAGTAGCAGGAGAAACCCAAACTAATGCCTCAGATAAAAACTGGTCACCGCTGGGTGTGGTGGCGCACGCCTTTAATCCCAGCACTTGGGAGGCAGAGGTAGGAGGATCGCCGAGAGTTCGAGGCCACCCTGAGACTACATAGTGAATTCCAGGTCAGCCTGGACCAGAGTGAGACCCTACCTTTAAAAACCAAAAAAAAAAAAAAAAAAACTGGTCACCAAAGACACTGTAACTGTGAACTGACGAACACTATTTAAGATGTCTACACCTTCTGAAGTATGTAAAGGGCTGGGTGTGGTGGTGCACACCTTTAATCCCAGCATTTGGGAGGCAGAGGTAGGAGGATCGCCATGAGTTTGAGGCCACCCTGACTACATAGTGAATTCCAGGTCAGCCTGGGCTAGAGTGATGTATGGCATAATATAGGCCTGGTCCTAGCCAGACCGCATGGCAGAAGAAAACAGGAAGTGGCTTCTGTGGAAATGGCGTTCTGCGCAGGCTTGATGTGACAACAGTTACAGTCCCATGCTCGCGAGAAGCCTACTACAAGATGTCCTATCCAGAGACAGACTGTCATTGGTCACAAAAAGGGGACCACCCCATACAAGGATTAGCCAGCCAAGCACCTTAAGACCCATGTGCATTTCCCTAAAAAAATGAGTTTGCGGAGGCTCGCTTCCCGCTTTCACCCAACTCCCGGAGTCTGTGTCGTGACTCTGCGCTGCTAACCCCAACTTGGCAGAGACCCTACCATCCCTCCTGAACTGGCCTTGGGGGGGACCGCAACAGAGTGAGACTCTACCTTGAAAAAAACCAAACAGGCTGGAGAGATGGCTCAGCATTTAAAGTGCTTGCCTGCAAAGCCTAAGGACCCATGTTCAACTCTGCATGTCCCATGTAAGCCCGACGCACAAAGGTGACACAAGCACCTGGAATTCAAGTACAGAGGCTAGAGGCCCTGGCAAGCCAAATTTCTCTCATTCTTGCTCTCTCACATTGAAAGAAAAAAAAAAGGCCAGTCTGTTGGGCTTGCCTCAAAAAAAAGTATGTAAAAATACTTCATATAATGTACTTTTACTTAGATATATTCTATTCATTTATTAGAAAGCAAGAAAGAGGCAGAGAGGGAGGGAGGGAGAGAGTGGGCATGCCACGGCCTCAAGCCACTGCAAACGAACTCTAGAAGCAAGCACCCCCTCGTGCATCTGGCTTACATGGGTCCTGGAGAGTCAAACCGGGATTCATTGGCTTTGCAGGTAAACGCTTAACTGCTAAGCCATCTCTTCAGCCTTTTAATTAAATTTTAATTTAAGGGCTGGAGAGATTGCTTAATGGTTAAGGTGCTTGCCTGAGAAGCCAAAGGGCCCAGGTTCGATTCTGCAGGATACACGTAAGCCAACTGCACAAGGTAGCACATGCGCATGGAGTTCGCATGCAGAGGCTAGAGGCCCTAGTGCACCCATTCTCTCTCTTCTCTCAAATAAATAAATAAATAAATTTAAATTTAAAACTTACTGCAACAGACACAGAGTTAGAAAATCTGGCTATTCCTGAGTCCTTCCTGTGTTATAATGGAAGGTAACAGCATAAATGTTTGATGAAGCTAGTGATTCATTACAATTATCTTGGCTGTGGATTCTTTTATACCTAAACTTAGTAAGCCCCACCTAGCAATGCAAGGCCACGGTGGAACTACTTTAAAATTTTTTAAAATTTTATTTTATTGATTTCAGAGAGAGAGAGAGGGAAAGAGAATGGGAGTGCCAGGGCCTTCGGTTACTGTAAACAAACTCTAGACACATGGGCCCCTTGTGCATCTGGCTTACATGGGTCCTGGGGAATTGAACCTGGGTTCTTTGGCTTCGCAGGCAAATTCCTTAACTACTAAGCCATTTCTCCAGCTTTGGAACAGTATCTATATTCAGAGTACAAACTTTAAGTTTAGATTCAACATACAAGAAAAATACATGGTTCCAAAATTTTCAGTTAAAATGGACAGAGAGGAACTCTTAAAATAATAAATTACTAGCGCTAATAGTTAATATTTCTGGGTTGGAGAAATGGCTCAGCAGTTAAGGTGCTTACCTGCAAAGCCTAACAACCTAGGTTTGATTCCCCAGTACCCACGTAAAGCCAAAGGCAGAGTGGCACATGCATCTGGAATTAGTATACAGTGGCTGGAGGCCCTGGCATGTCCATTCTGTCTTATCTGTTCTCCCTCTGTTTGCAAATAAATAAAGAAAAAAAAACTTAAATAAAGGTTAACATTTCCTGCAAAAGCAATGAAACTTCAGGCAACCTGCTTTTATATGAACACTTAATGTAAACAAGAATGCGGCTGCTGTCAGAGGTTGTGTGATTCAACCTGGAAACCAAAAGCACTACTCTTTCTGCCCCAGCCCCACCCTGATTTGTTATTTTTACCTTTATTTAGACATATTCAAATTGGTCTTAGACTTGAAATCTTTAGTTCTAGGAGTAAGGAAGTGTGCTGCCATGCCTGGCTTCCAACCTTATTACTGGTTAAAAAAAATTTATAGATTATGGGCTGGAGAGATGGCTTAGCGGTTAAGGCACTTGCCTGCAAAGCCAAAGGACCCAGGTTCGATTCCCCAGGACCCATGTAAGCCAGATGCACTAGGGGGCACATGCATCTGGAGTTCGTTTGCAGTGGCTAGAAGCCCTGGCGCACCCATTCTCATTCTCTCTCTCTCTCTCTCTCTCACTCACTCTGCCTCTTTCCCTCTCTCAAATAAATAAATAAAAATGAAATATTTAAAAATATAATGGATTATGAATGCAGCTCATTTGTAGACTGTTGGCCTAGCATGTAAGGCACAGCTCCTATCCGTGCAAAGTTGTTCATATAACTGTCCACCATTCACCTGTTACGGCATTTAATTCAACGACATTTAGTATACTCAGAATTGTACAGCTGAGACTACATTCGACGTTTTTTTTGTCTTTTAGAGAAAGTGAGGTGAGGGAAGGATTGGCACACCAGGGCCTCAGTCACTGCATTGAAGTCCAGACACTTGCACCACCCAGTGGCCATGTGCGACCTTGCACGTGCCTCACCTTTGTGTGTCTGGCTTCGGTGGGATCTGGAGACATGGAACATGGGTCCTTGGGCTTCACTGGCAAGTGCCTTAACTGCTAAGCCATCTCTCTAGGCCTCCATTCAACTTTTGAGCATGTTCTGTCATTTCAGAAAGAACCGTGAACCAACAATAGTCTTCCCCACTTACCTTAGGCAATCTTACCCAACCTTAGGCAGCTACTGATCTACTTTTTATATTTATTTATTTGCCTGTTCTGCACATTTTTCAAATAAATGGAATCGTATACTGTGTTTTCTTTTGTGACTGATTTCTCTGATTCAGCAAAATTTCAAGGTTTATTGTAGCAATAATTTATATTGACAAGGGATAGTATGGGTATTTTGTATGCATTGTTTACCCAGCCTTCAGTCGATGGACATTGGTTTGTTTCTGTTTAGCTATTAAGAATGACACCATGCACAATTTGTTGAACTTTTCTCTTGTTTTCAATTCTCTCGGGTATCTAAGTACAGAAAGGCCAAGTTATGACTCTATAATTCTAGTTTTCACAATTTTTGGAATGGAATTTAGAATTTATTAATGTATTTACATAACTTAAGCTCCATAAGCAATGGTCTCACAAATAAGGACTACAAATTTATATATGCTAGCAACAGGTTACTTGTTTTTCCTACCTAATTACCTGCATTAAATAAAATACACAGTGTTTACACTACTTTCTTCTCTTCTTTTCTGAACCACTGCTAGTCAGTTCAGGACACACATAATTCATAACCCTAGGCAGCTGCTCTGCCATAGTACCTGGATCAGGAAAGCTTAGTTACAAAGGTTCACATCATCTGTTTGGTGACACGCAGAGGATCAGATGCAAACCCCGGCTGAAGTAGGCAGCCGCTGCTATGGTTGTAACTTACTGTGTGCATCCTAGACTAATGTCCTTGATGGAAGTGCTTTAGAGGTGGTAAGGAGAAGAGTGTTTCTACCAGTCCTATAAATAACCCATCTTAGCTAAGCAATACTTGCTGTCTCTCACTTGAATCTCCAGCTACATCTTAAATGACAACTCTAACTGTGGTAACTGCGAACCAAGGACATGATAATCTCCAATCTTTTACCCCTCAGGAACCAGGAAAGTGCTCAATTTCCCTTCACAGAATCCTGATGAGCAAGTTAAGCCTGCCATCCATCCAATCAGACGTGTCTTCAGCAAGGCCAACAGCCAATACTGTGGTTCCTTTGTACACCACTAGTTCTGGATCACATACATTAACAGACTGAAAAGATCATTTTTTTTTTGGGGAGGTTTAAGGTAGGGTTTCACTCTAGTCCAGGCTGGCCTGGAATTCACTATGTAGTCTCAGGGTGGCCTCAAACTATCTTTCCCCTGTCTTGACGGTGCTATCCCTAAGCACAAAATAAATAAATAAGAAAAATCTCAATCACCAATGTTTCCTTTAAAAAAAAATTTTTTTTTTCCAAGGTAGGGTCCCACTTTAGCTCAGGCTGACCTGGAACTATGTTGTCTCAGGGTGGCCACGAACTCATGATGATCCTCTTACCTCTGCCTCCCAAGTGCTGGGATCAAAGATGCGCACCACCACACTGGGCTAAACACAAAGTCAACCATTTATGTTTTTTCGAGGTAGGGTGTCACTCTAGTCCAGGCTGATCTACAATTCTCTATGTACTCTCAAGGTGGCCTCAAACTCAGTGATCCACCTACCTCTGCCTCCCAGGTGCTGGGATTAAAGGTGTGTGCAGCACCATGCCTGGCCACACAGGTAGATAGGAGACAAAGAAGAGAATGGGCACATCAGGGTCTAAGGCCATTGTAAAGGAACTCCAGATGCATGTACCACCTTGTTCATCTGGCTTATGTGGGTACTGGGGAATCAAATATAATTCCTCTGCTGCGTAGGCAAGTGCCTTAACCGCTAAGCCATCACTGCAGCCTCCCTTTTATTATCTGTATTGTTGGTAGCTCATCTAAGAAATAACTGCCTAATCTAGTCACAACTACTGACATCTGATATGTATCATTTCTTCTGTGGCTCACAGCTTTAACTATTACATTTAAGTCTTTGATCCATTCTTAGTTAATATTTGCATATGGTGTGAAGCTGGAGCCTAACTTCATCTTTTGTATATAGATTCTAGTTCCAGCATTGTTTCTGGAAAAAACAAAAACTATTTCTTCCTTGCCTCAGTTGTCTCAGCACTCTTGTTAAAAACCAATGGACTGAGAGCCGGGCGTGGTGGCGCAGGCCTTTAATCCCAGCACTTGGGAGGCAGAGGTAGGAGGATTGCTGAGAGTTCGAGGCCACCCTGAGACTACATAGTGAATTCCAGGTCAGCCTGGACCAGAGTGAGACCCTACCTTGAAAAAACCAAAAACCAATGGACTGTAAATAATAAGGGTTTATTTCTGAACTCACTTCAACTTCACTGATGTACACATTCAACATTATGCCAACATGATGTTTGTATTACTGTAGGTTAGTAATGTTTTTAAAACCTTATTTTACTTATTTGAGTGAGAGAGAGAGAAACAGAATGGGCACAATAGGGCCTTCAGCCACTGTAAACAAACTCCAGTTCATGTACCACCTTGTATGTCTGGCTTACATGGTTCCTGGAGAATTGAACCAGAGTCCTTAGGCTTCCCAGGCAAGTCCCTTACTCGCTAAGCCATCTTTCCAGCCCTAGTAATGTTTTTAAATTGTTAAATGTTCTAATTTGTTTCTTTTCAAAACTATTGGCTATTGTGTATCCTTTGCACTGCCATGAGTTTTAGGATTCTCTTGTCAATTTCTAAGCCCCCAAAACCCACCTGGGATTTTTTTTTTCAAGATTATATATACCCCCTTTGGTTTCTTGAGGTAGGGTCTCACCCTAGCCCAGGCTGACCTGGAATTCACTCTGTATTCTCAGAGTGGCCTCAAACTCATGGCAATCACTCTATCTCTGCCTCCCAAGTGCTGGGATTAAAGGCATGAGCCAGCACAACTGGCTCAAGTTAAATATTTTTATATTTATTTGCAAGCAGAGAAAAGAACAAAAAGAGTATGGGCATGCCAGGGCCTCCAGCCACTGCAAACGAACTCCAGATACATGTGCCATTGAGCCATCTCCCTAGCCCTTTAAAGCTAATTCTTTCTGCTTTTTGGAGTTTCATTGTTACTATACATAGAAACACAGATTTATATATGTAAATCCTATATTCTATAATTTCCCTGAATTTATTATTATTATTTATTATTTCTAACAGGTTTTAATTTTTCTATAGTCAAGATCATCTTGTCATTTAAAAACAGGTAGCTTAACTTCCTTCTCAATCGGGTATCATTTCACTTTTTTGCTTAACTGCCCTGGCTAGACAATTTTGACCCCAAAGTGAAGCAAGTAAATATGCTTGCATTGCATCTGATCTCATGAGCAAACTATGCAGTCTTTCACTATAAAGTGTGACGTTAGCCTTGGATATTCTACAGAAGCCATTCATTAGATTGAAGAAGTTCTTTTCCATTTCTTTTTATTTTTTTAATTACGAAGGGGTGTTAGGAGTTAAATGTTTCCCCCCTGCATCTACTAGGATAAATACATGGTTCCTACGATAAACTCATCTTAGAAGTTTGACATTTAATCCAGTATCCTAATATTGCAAACTGAGCCTTACAAACATACTTTACTTATTTTATTTTAATTTTGATTTTTTGAGGTAGGGTCTTGCTCTAGCCCAGGCTGACCTAGAATTCACTATGTAGTCTCAGGTTTGCCTCAGACTCACATATATCCTCCTACCTCTGCCTCCTGAGTACTGGGATTAAAGGCATGTGCCACCACTGCTGGCCAAACTTTATTTTTCACTAATGCATTGTTGGTTAATAAACAACAAAAAATATCTGAAGAGATTTAAATGCTTTTAAGGAGAAGTTTAAGACAAGTCAACAGGGTTCATAGGAGGAAAATGTGAATAGAGACCTCTAGAAATGCCTCATAGTTTAAGTCAGTGCTTAGCTCTTGATCTTTGTTTTTTGAAGGGTAAGATAAGGCATCAAACTAGTAAAATCTTAGTCTTACCTGAACAAGATATCGTGGATCCACATTTAAATAAGGAGACAGAGGGTTCATACCAGTTACTAGAGAGAAAACAAAATGTCACATTGCAACAGAATTCTTAAAGGGACTTCACACAGGGGTAATTCTGCTCAATTGTTACATGCTTTGCAACTGCTTCACTGACTCACTGGAAGTGACTCTTTCCTTCCATTCTACCCTTCCTGTCTGTTTTGGGGCTGCCTGGTCCCCAAGTCCTTACATTGGTAGCCTAAACTTTCCTAAGATAATGGCAGTAACAGATCAAATTATCAGGAAACTAACTCAGGCCATGTATAAACCTAGTTTCTTTCACTTGAATATAAGAATAACACTCAATATCCATGCAAAGCACAAAAGAACAAATCCATCTCTCAGGGAAACAGAGGCTGGGTTCATTTTCTGATTGCAAGTTTATCAAGGCAGTTCCTTCAGAAAAAAAAAAAAAATCCTTAGTTTACCAGAGATGGGAGTAAGTGGAAAAGAAAATGCAAGCTGGGTGTGGTGGTACACACCTTTAATCCCAGTACTCCAGAGCCTGAGGTAGGAGATTTTCTGTGAGGCCGGCCTGAGACTACACAGTGAATTTAAGGTCAGCCTGGGCTAGAGCAAGACTCTACCTTGAAAAATAAAATAATAATAAAAGCCTATTTTCAGAAGGCTAAACTTGAAATCTACTAACATTAAGGATGGAAGAAAAAAATGTCTAGCAAGAAAGGACAACTTTTCCTAATTGAAAATCTTTGGTTTGGTCTATATCTCAGTTGACTACTCACATGATTCTGATCTTTTCATCAAGTTAAAGTCCCATTAGTTTGACTATTCGGTTACCTATCTATTAGTATCTTAGTTCAATATATTTCATAGCAATAACTTCCTACCTTTCTCTTTCTTTTGCCCCTTCATGAAACTCATTTTCTATTAGCAACTAGCAAATTATCCCTAATAGCTTCGCTCTACATTTATAATCAAATTCAAACTCCTTACCTTTGCTTACAAAAGCCTGTATGAGCTTCCATTTCCTGTTCTCATAATCTTCCATCACTTCAATTCCCTTGCAACTCAAAAGATATACTGACCTAACAGGTGTTCATAAGCATGCCAAGCTCATTTTGTTTTAAGACATTTGTATTAGCCATTTTCCTGGACATATCTTTCAAACATTTATAGACTATTAAGGTTTTGCTTCAAATGTCAACTCCTGTGTATTCCTTAATTCATTCTAAAGTGGCTTCCTCCCATCACCATCTCAGGGTCCTATTGTATTTAACTGCTTCATGTTACTTGGCTCACCTCGGGAATATGTACGCTACACAAAAGCAAGAATTGCTATTTTTTTAAACCACTACAGTCCTATATCCTGGTACTTTTTTTTGGTTTGTTTGTTTGTTTTTTTTTTGAAGTATTGTCTTGCTCTAGCCTGGGCTGACCTGCAATTCATTATGTAGCCTCAGATTCATGGTGATCCTCCTACCTGTGCCTCTGGAGTGCTAGGATTAAAGGCGTGCACCACCACGCCCAGCTGTGAAGGTTTCAACTTTGAAGGTTTCAACGAACAGCAGTCATTCCCTAGTTCCTCAATTTACCTTCAAATCTTTTCTTCTACTCCTCCCCTGAGTCTCTCATTGAACATAGAGCTTCCCAGATTTTCAGTAAGACTGGGTAACTATGGTGCCTCAACCACCCTTCTGTCTCTGCACCCCTCAATGCTGTGGTTACAGGTAGGCATGGCCATGCCTGGCTTTTTATGTAGGAGCTAGGGATTGAACTTAGGTCCTCATGGTTGCACAGCAAGCACTCTTACCCATTGAGCCATCTCCCCTGCCCTATCTTCAAATCTTAATTAAGTTAATATAACAATACTTTGTCACATTTTTACATTGAGCAACTGAGAAACCCCAAGGCCTTACAAACCGTGTTTTAGACTTGGTTTTGAAACAGGTAGACATCACACGAAAGGGCTTTCTTTAGGCTCTGTGTATAAAGGACACAGAGAAATAATACAAGGTTTTTGTTTGTGTGTATGTGCATGTATTGGAGGCTAGATGACAACTTGGGATGTCATCCTCAAGTATGCAGTCAGCCTATGTTTGAGGCAGGGTATCTCACTGGCCTGCAGCTCAATGATTAGGCTGGAATGGTTAACCACCAAGCCCCAGAGATGGTCTTGTTTCCATCTCCCCAGTGCTAGAACTACAGGCAAGGACAGTCATGTCCTGCATTTATGGGGGTACTGGAGACAGAACTCAGGTCTCCAAAACAAGCGACTCAACTGTCTCCAGTCTCTCCACAAAAACGTTTAAGAAAGAAAACACTTGCAAGGGGCCTATACAACATCAATTTCCGGCCATCTTCTACGTTCTATTTATCTAGTTGAATAGCCATAGTTACCACATCCTACAGCCTAGAATACATATTTATGCAACCGGGGAAGAATCAACAGGCAGAATAGTTATCCCCTGCATTCTTAATCTTGCATATTGCCCCTCTAAAAATTCCACTCCCCCCCCCCAGAAAAAAAATCCCTTTTTAAAATTTTCGAGGTAGGGTCTCACTCTCTAGCCCAGGCTGACCTGGAACTCAACTCTGTAGTCCCAGGCTGACCTCGAACTCACAGCGATCCTCCTACCTCTACCTCCTGAGTGCTGGGATTAAAGGCGTGTGCCCATCACGCCAGGCTTCCCCGCAAATTCTTGTCTGGCTACTTCTTCTTTTTTCCCTCCCACGTCTATAAATTACCTTACCTTAAAGTTTAACTTACTTCCCAGCTCCTCCCGGTTTCCCCCAACTGTTTTGCCCCCATCCCTAACTAGAACACACACACACACACACACATATACACACAAAATAGATGGGATCAGTATGGGCTCCTACTTTGCGAAAACATCTATAGTTTCTCCTTCCTCCCGGCCCAGGGTCAAGCACAGGCAGCGCTCAGCAGACGGGAGTGGGTGATGACAGAAGAGGAAGGAGGGAGGGCCAGGGATACAAATGGAAGGCCGGGCCCACCAACGAGCGTCGCCAGGGATTTATGCACAGCCTTCCCCACCCAAACCGTTCAGTCTGGAAGCCCTACTGACTGCGCCGGTGAGGCCTGGGAAAGCCGGCGGGAAGAAGGGGGCAAGGGACGCCGCAAGCTTGGCGAGGTGGCCGGCGAGCCGGCCGAGAACTCACGCGGGACGCCGGCCAGGTCCGCGTGCGAGTAACCCGCTCCTCCCGCTCCGAAGAAGCCGGCCAGTCCCCCGGTGGTTTTGTTGCCAGTGCCTCCGCCACCCTCCATGGTGTCACGCGCAGCAAGCGGCTGTCCGCCTCCGTCTCAGGCCAGGGCAGCGCGCTCGGCCCGGAGCTCCACAGTCCCAGCGGGGAACACCAGCCCGCCGGCGCCGCCGCCACCACCACCTTCAACACGCTGACCTTCCGGGCGCGCCGGCTCCCCTGAAGCGCCTCACTTCCGCTTTTACGACACTGTACGCCCCGGAAGTGCGGAGCGCTTGGCGGCTGCTTTCCGGCAGTGGGAAAGTGAGCCGGGAGTCGGAGTGGCAGCGGCTTGTCGGTGGGCAAGGTGGGCTAGCTGCGGCAGCGCGGAGGCCGGCGGCCGCCTAGGGAGGGTGTGGCTCCGAGGTCCGCGGAGCAGCGAGTGCGGAAGCCGAGCGGCCGGGGACACAGAGGGAGGGAATGGTGCGTCCGGAAAGAGGCGCCGTCCGTCCCCGGTGAGGGTCAGTGGATGAGGTTCTCCGCCCGGGCCGGCCCGGGGACCGAACGCTGCGGCTGCCAAGCATGAGTGCGGGCCCCGGCTGTGAGCCCTGCACCAAGCGGCCCCGCTGGAACGCCTCCGGAACGTCCGCTCCGCCCGCCCCGGACGCCCGCAGCTTCGCCGGCAGGCACAGGCGCCTCCTCGACCCCAAGGACGGTCGTCCCGTGCACTTGAGGGTCTCGCCGTCCTCGTTTGGTACGTGCTGGGAAATGAAAGTTTTTGTCTTTCTCCCTCCCCCCTCGGCCAGAAAGTTCTTCTCGTTTCAGTCTCGGGGGAACCTTGGGGAGCCGACATTGCCGGCTGCAGCAACTGTGCTTTGGGAGGTTTTGATGGACAGTTCTCCACCGGGTAGGGATGTAGTTGGCAGGAATCTGTTTCAACTTCACGCATGCGGATTCCGACTCGCAGAGTTAATTATTAGTCTAAGCTAACATTATACCTGCCCGTGGCGTACAGTCTTGAACAGGAGGAACTTGGCCTCTGTCTTCATGCCCCAAAGTCTGTCAGGAGAGAGACAGCGGCACAAATCACACTTGTACAGCAAGTATAATGAATATTCTCATGATGAAAGATAGTACTCCATGCAAACTCTGAGGACTGGAGCCTATATGAGCACCTGTGCGAAGAGACCGTGAGGAGGGAGTTCAGAAGTATAGTTGATGCATAAAATAAACGCTCGAGTTGTGAAAGCCGGGACTGCACAGAGGTAGTTGAAAATCAGCCTGTTGTGCTAGGACATTAGACAGTACTAAGGATTTGACATAGTCTGGGGACGATGACAAGCCATGGAAGGATTTCCAAGTGTGGGAAGATGCCTTGATTAGATTCGTCTCTGAAAAGTCCCTCTGGTCGGTGTGTAGAAAATGAAAATAGGGCTGGAGAGATGGGTTAGGGGTTAAGGCGCCTGCCTCCTAAGCCTAAGGACACTGGTTCCAATCTCCAGCGGTTCCAATCTCCAGGTGCCACGTTTAGCCAGATGCAAAGTGACCCAAGGGCACAATGCCACACTTGACCACAAGGGCGCGCACACATCTGGATTTCGTTCACAGCAGCTGAGAGACTGCTGGCACTCCTATCTATCTATCTATCTATCTATCTATCTATCTATCTTTCTATCTTTCTTTCTCTCTCTCTCTCTCTCTCTCCAAAAAAAAAATAATAAAAAATAAAAAGTTTAAAAAAAAAGAAAATGAAAATAATGGTTGAAAACGTAAGTGAGGGCCTCAAGGAATTAGTCTAGGTGGGAGGTGATTTGGGATAACCTGGATGCAGGCAGTAGGGAAGAGAGGAAGTAAGTGGGTTCTAGAGAATGGAATTCTTTTATACCTGAGGAGGGAAATATATATATCTGCTCTAGAGAGATTGCTCCTGAAGTAACTGACTGAGGACAGAAATTTTAGGAACAGCCAACATTTAAGGAGAGGATGACGAGAAATGTTTAGATAGTAGGAGGTATACCTATCTTGTGTTCACTCACCCACAGGTGAAAATAGTTCAGAGAGAATGCAGTGGTCAATAGTAGACTGGGCAGAGATGAGGGTGAATGGTGTACATTTATGTGTCTTAGAACTTAGAGGCACAAGGGAGCAGACTTGAAGAACCAGCAGAATTTGCAGTGTCCAGGAAGGGAGGGCAGTAATTATGGAAGCCGAAGGTATAACACACCCAAATATTGATGGAACTGGAATGTGGGATGACAGGAGACTCATGGACAAACAAGTACCATTTGAAGGAGTTTAAACATTTATTCTGTGGTTAATGGGTCATGATAAAGCTTATTATTATTATTATTAGAGATAGATAGAGAATGGGTGCGCTAGTGACCCCTCAGCCGCTCCAGACGCGTGCGCCCCCTTGTGGGCAAATGCGGCATTTCTCCCTTGCGTCACTTTGTGCATCTGTGGGACCTGGAGATTGGAACCTACATTCTTAGTCTTGGCAGGCAGGCACCTTAACGGTCAAGTCATCTCTCCAGCCCGAAAGCTCTTTTTTAAGTAGGGCAGTACCATTGGTTCATATTTTAGAAACGATGGCTAAACTGGGAAAACATTTGCTGCAAAGAAGTTAATGGTTGTCCAATAAATGATGTATTTAAGGAATATAAAGAAAGGATGAGGGGTTGGAGGGATGGCTTAGCCATTAAGGCACTTTCCTGCAAAGCCAAAGGACCCAGGTTCGATTCCCCAGGACCCATGTCAAGCCAGGTGCACAAGGTGGGCGCATGCGTTTGGAGTTTGTGTACAGTGGCTGGAGGCCCTGGCATGCCCATTCTTTCTCTGCTTCTTTCTGTTAAATAAATAAATAAATACATAAAAAGAAAAGACGAGTTTAAACTTTAGGATGTAGGTTTCAGATAACTTGCTACAGAGGAAGCACGGGTAAAGTGGAGTCTCAGATAAGATATCTGGCTTATATGACTGGGTAATTTGTAGTCACATTAAAGGAGTTAAGCCTCCTTAGCCCCTTACTCAGGGAGACAGAGGTAGGAGGATCGCTGTGAGTTTGAAGCCAGCCTGAGACTACATAGTGAATTCCAGGTCGGTTTGGAGTTGGTTGCTAATAGGGTTTCAGGTGACCAATCTTTACTCACTGATTGTGTCTTGACAAATTAATACCTCGTGTGGTATGTTTTCTCTGTACTTGTCATAGGACACCAGTTAACTGAATGTTCAAAGGCTAAATTTTTTTTGTTTTTGTTTTTGTTTTTCCAGGTAGGGTCTCACTTTAGCCCAGGCTGACCTGGAATTCACTTGTAGTCTCAGGGTGACCTTAACTCATTGCAGTCCTCCTCCCTCTGCCTCCCGAGTGCTGGCATTAAAGGCGTGCACCACCATGCCTGGCTCAAAGGCTAAATTTTTTTTTTTTTTTTTTTTTGGTTTTGCGAGGTAGGGTCTCACTCTGGTCCAGGCTGACCTGGAATTAACTATGTAGTCTCAGGGTGGCCTCGAACTCTCGGCAATCCTCCTTCCTCTGCCTCCTGAGTGCTGGACAAAGGCTAAATTTTTATCATAGACCATTGTTGGAAATTTTAGAATTCTTTTAGGTACTTGGTGTTTAATTTTTTTCATATGTAGTTATCTTAGAAGTCAGTGTAGGTGGAGTAGAGAAATGGGTATTCAATATCTTGTTTTGATTTTTGGTTTTTCAAGGTAGAGTTTAACTGTAGCCCAGACTGACCTGGAATTCAGTATGCTCAGGGTGGCTTTGAACTCTCGGTGATCCTCCTACCTCTGCCTACTGAGTGCTGGGATTAAAGGCGTGCATCACCATGCCTGGCTAGAAATTTTAAAATTTATTTTTAATATTTGTATTTATTTATTTGTAAGCAGAGAGAGAGAGGGAGGGAGAGAATAGGTGCACCAGGGCCTCTAGTCACTGCAAACAAACTCCAGATGCTTGCACCACTGTGCATTTGGCTTTATGTGGGCACTGGGGACTCAAACTCTGGTAGTTAGGCTATGCAGGCAAGTGCCTTAACCCTTGAGCCATCTCTCCAGCCCCAGGTATTCAGTGTCTTTAAGTTTATATTTCATCTTCCTGCATACATATCTTAAATTGATTGAAATCTATAAATTGGCACTTAGGCAGAACTCACCATGCCATTCCTTCTGGTGGTAACTGCTTACCCAGTTGTGTAAAATGAGATGATTTTTATGCCATGTGGCTGTACCTACAGCTGCTAATTGGATTATCCCATTGCAAAAACCATGGTTACTGCTGAGATAGCCTGATCACTGTATGAGTGCTATGAAGTTGAAGTCTGACAATTCCTGATATCAGTGATAAAAGGAATTGAATGTAAGTATTAGGAGAGAATACTGTTTTGTGAAGCTGGACACAGTATATTCTCTTGTACTCTTATGTACAACCCTCAGAAGTAGAGAACCCATTTTCTATGTGAAGAAATGGGTTTAGGGAAGTGAAGTAACTTGACAAGGTAGTGGCATTGACTTGGCAGAAATCTCAATCCAGAATTGAAAGGGCTTTTCATGTATATTATTAATTATTACTGTTGCCTCTCTTTGTTTGCTGTGACTATTTCTAGTTAAGTGAAATAAAGTCCCTAGAATCCTACGAATTATTCTTAATCCAGCATTAAGAAGGAGCAGTCTTTTGATGTGTTGGGAAAGAAACCTTTAGACCAGAAGTAGTGTGGTGTGGGAAAGAGCAATAGGTCATTGTTTCTGTGGAATACAAACAAGGACTGAGGAATATCTGACTAGCAGGAAATCTTGCTTTCCCCCGTCATCCTCTCTCAGGCCTCAGGATTGAATATGTGTGCCACTATGCCCAGACTTAACTATTGCATCTTTACATTTAATTCTAACATTTATGGCAAAAAATTTAAATCCTAAACTGACTCTTCAACTTTACTATTTTCACACCATTCACACTCCCATGAGTACCATCTTGCAGTAACCATTCTTTTACAGTGAGATCATTCTGGATGTCAGGGCAATCTGGCTGTGACTTCTGTCACCCCATTGATCACCAGGGTGGATTTGGCTGATTTGACTGACTGGGCATGTATCCCCTTTCTCCCTCATTGCTCCATGTGTGTCTTTCCCGAAGCTGTTTGCTCACTGGAAGAGGACAACCTACCCCAAAACACGAAGACTGGTCCTTAGTTCAAGGGTATATGAGTAGCCGTGCTGGTGCTCCCCTATTAAAGCATCCATACAAACTCTCAAAGAGATCATTCAGTTAGCAGCTGTAGGTACAGGCACAGTGAGTAAAAGTCAGCTGCATTCCCAAGAAACTCCACCAACTCCATGTCTCCTGTAGCAACACTGGACAAATCATTCTCCATCAAAATGTCAGTAGCACGCCGAGTTCTGCCCCAAGAATTTCAGTCAGTTTAGGACTTTTTTTCCATGAATGTTAGGATGAACAATTTAAAATCTAAAGTAGTGTTTTGGGCTGGAGAAATGGCTCAGTGGATAAAGTACTTGTCATGTAAACATGAGGACCTCAGTTCAGATCCCATGTAAAATGCCAGGTGTGGTGATACATGCCTGGAATTCCAGTGCTGGAGAGGCAGAGACAGGAGAATTCCTGAAGGCTCTGTGAGATAACCTGTGTCCAACAATGAGGTGGAAAGTGACTGAGAATGACACCTACTTCAACCTCTGACCTCCACACACGTGCACACCCACACACACACGTGTAGCAAAATAGTGGCAGTGTGCAGGTTTGGAAGTTGAGCTCTTCTAAACTGCGTGCTGTAGTTGACAGGGTAGGTGTCCCATGCCAAGGTGCGTGGGACAAGTAGTGACTCCGATTTTAGAAAGTGACTTACATAGACTAAACAGGTTGAATGCTCCTAATCTGACATCCAAAATACTCTCAAATTAGCACTAGAACTCAAAAACTTGGATTTTAAGGGTCAGAGGAAGTTCAACCTATATAAGGAAATTAAATGGAAAAGGTCAGAATACAGGCTGTTAGTAGTTCACCTTGTTGACTGAAGTTAATTTTTTGCATTGAAGCCAAATTTGCTGCTAGAATGTAAAATAAAATCACGAAGTGGTGTTTAAAATAAGAAATGTAGCCAGGCATGGTGGTGCACGCCTTTAATCCCAGCACTTGGGAGGCAGAGGTAGGAGGATCACTGTGAGTTCAAGGCCACCCTGAGACTACAGAGTGAATTCCAGGTCAGCCTGAGCTAGAGTGAGACCCTACCTCGAAAAACCAAAAAACAAACAAACAAACAAACAAAAACCTACTTATTAACTAGCTTTTGTGATAGAAACCAATCAGAGTACTCACTACCAAGATCTCATGAGTTGTTATTTTGTGGAAAGTAAACTATATAGCACTTAATGCTTTGTGGAAAGTAAAAATTATTTGATGCTCAAGTATTTATGTATAAAGTTTTCCCTAAACCTGAGATGTCTTTCTTTCACTTATGTCATTATAATGATACCGCTAATTTTATTACTTGAGCCTGTGTCCTTTTTTTTGCTCACATTATGTAGTATTGGATGAAATAGGAAAACAAGACTGAATATAGGACTTATGGTTAAGGTTTCACTTTTAAAATATTTTAAAAATTTATTGTATTCATTTGAGAAAGAGAAAATGGGTGTGATAGGGACTTCAGCTGCTACAAATGAACTCCAGACACATGCTCCACCTTGTGCATCTGGCTTATGTGGGTCCTGGGGAAATCAAACCTGGGTCCTTTGGTTTTGTAGACAAGCACCTTAACTGCTCAGTCATCTCTCCAGGCCAAGATTTTGTATTAAAATATGTATAGTTAAATTATTTATTTGTTTGTGAGAGAGAGAGAATGGGTGCACCAGGGCCTCCAGTCACTGCAAACAAACTGCAGTCATATGTACCATCTTGTTCATCTAGCTTACCTGGGTCCTTTGGCTTTGTAGGCAAGCACCTTAACTGCTAAGCCATCTCTCCAGCCCCTAAAATATATACATTTAAGCCATATCTAGTATGTTAAATTATTAAGTTTTGACAGCACATCTATTTCTAAAATGGTTATAAAAATGTGACCTGGTGTGGTGGCGCATGCCTTTAATCCCATCACTTGTGAGGCAGAGGTAGAAAGAGCTCTGTGAGTTTGAGGTTAGCCTTGGCCTAGAGTGAGACACTAACTTGAAAACAAACAAACGAAAAACTGTGCCCTGCATTTACTTGTATTGCACTTCTCACTTCTGAGCTAACCAGTTTTGTTTTTGCGATTTCTGCTCGTTATTTCCATCTAATTATTTCTTTGTCTTGTCAAACTGAGTATGTACAGAATTCACCCAGTCATATTTTCCTTTTAAAGTCAATTCTCCTATGACATACATTTTCACTTAAGGTCTCTCAAGCCTTAGGTCAGACTTAAAAACTGTATTCAATTGTACTGTTCTCCTAAAACATCATTTTGGTCCGTAGCCAGTAGTTCTTCAATCTAGGTTATTATTAAAGTCATTCTTTGAAAATTTCAGCTCCTCTTGTTCCTTCCTCATACGTGCATATAGGTTCTGGTTCAGTACATGTGGGTATGGTCCCGAGATCCATTTGGTGCCAGTTTCCTCCTGAACAGATGGTTGGAAACTACTGACAGAACACCAGTAGCTTTCTCACTAGTTGGGTGTAGTAGGCCGCTGCCTTCTTGCCTGTCGGCTATCCATCTCCATCATGTGATCTTGGGTTGGAGTTCTGGCACGGCTCTGAGTGTGACTTCTGATGCTGCGGGCCATTCAAGACCCTCTCTAGGATATGGTCCTAGTTGACCTTTCAGATATATTGTCAGATTCCTCACTATGCTATTGTTGTCTCTGCATAGGGTTTTCATTTCTGTGACTTCATGTTTAGCTTTCAAGGTAGAGTTCTAGCACTTTCCCTTCCAGAAAACTTTATTGATTATCCCTACTTACTTTTCCCGTAAATTATTTTCAGAAATACCTTAATTCATTATGAAGATTTTTCCCCCAAGGTGGGGTCTCGCTCTAGTTCAGTTTGACCTGGAATTCACTATGTCGTCTCAGGGTGGCCTTGAACTCATGGCACTCCTCCTTACCTCTGCCTCCCAAGTGCTGGGATTAAAGGTGTGTGCCACCATACCTGGCTTTCATTATCAAGACTTTTGTTAATAATAATTAAGAACTAACATTTACCGAGCCTATAGCAGATAGCATCCTAAGCAATTTAGGTTAATATTTAATCTAAATTTCACATTTTTCTGTGAAAAATTATGTTAATTCACATGTTTTATAACTAAGGAGTCTAAGTCAAAAAGAAATGTCCTTTTACAAAGTCACATAGGACGCCAGTGAGTCAGGATTTGAGTCCACATATTCTGACTCCAGAGGGTATAATCGTACATATTTGGCCATATGACTTTTTTTTAGGAACCAGTTACTCTACCCTATGCCACACGTACTAGTATTTTTGTTCCTGTCTCATCTTTTAATTCTTGAAGGTAGAAGGAGTAATTATTCTTTAACTTTATTGTTAAAGCAAAATGCCTTGTATGTGTAATAGGCTATATGTATTTTCTATTTGAAAGATTATACATATGTATAAATTTTTGTTTTACAGTTTACATATATAAATTTTTGTTTTACAGTTTTCAAACAAAAGACTATTACCACTTGGATGGACACTACAGGAATCAAGACAATTGATTCAGAAAGGTATAAAGACATGCCTGTATTGAAAAATGAATAATGATGGGGTTGTTTTATCTTGCTTTGTGGGTTTTTTCTGTTTCTTTTTGCTTCTATATTTTTCTTTACATTCAACTTAGAATTTCTTCCATCAATTCAGAAAAATTTTAGTCTCCTTTGTATAGAGACCTTTATTTACGTTTAAGATATACATCAAAGAGAAATAGTTCCTGCCTTTAAGAAAGTCATTTAGTGGTGGTTAGAGACATGAAAACAGATAATTACTGCCTAGTGATTTGAATTCACCCATAGAAGTATGAACAAGAAAAGGCATAAGTGGTGGCTAGCATTTAGAAAACCAGATGTTCAGTTTTACCTTTGGGCCTTCAGGGAATACAGAATAGGGAGATAAGTGATTTAGCATTTGAAGGAAAGGCAGGTGTTTGCTGGGCAAGATGCAGAGTGATGAGAGAGATGCTGTTTGCTAAGGTAGTCTCTAGGATATACTTATTACTGTGACGGGGGAGTGTTGTGAGATAATTAATTTACTTTTTGTTTGTTTAAATTATGTCCATTCTCTTGTAGTTTACGTTGTAAAGAAAACAACAATACAACAGTAGAATCTATGATGAGTTCCATACAGAAGGATAATTTTTACCAACATAATGTGGAAAAACTAGAAAACGTTTCTCAGCTAAGTCTTGATAAACCACCCGTTGAAAAAAGCACACAATATCTGAGTCAGCATCAGACAAGTATATGTAAGTGGCAGAACGAAGGGAAACAAGCAGAACAGCTTTTGGAAAGTGAACCTCCGACAGTGACTCTTGTACCAAAGCAGTTTAGTAATGCTAATGTTGATCATTCACCCCAAACCAATGATCCCAGTGACACCAATAGTGACGAAAACAGAGACAATCAACAATTTCTTACACCCGTGAAGCTTACAAATGCAAAGCTGACTGTAGGAGATGAGCAGACCAGCGAAGCCAAAAGCCACCAGAAGTGTAGCAAGACCTGCCGTCCTGTGAAAGGCTGTCCAGGTTGTCAAGAACAGGAGATAGATGTGGTACCAGAGAGCCCATTGTCAGATATTGGCTCGGAGGACATTGGAACTGCACCAAAAAATGACAACAAATTGAGTAGACAAGAAAGTAGCCTGGAAACTTCTCCTCCAGTTGAGAAGGAAAGTGAGCCTGAGTCACCAATGGATGTAGACAATTCCAAAAACAGTTGTCAGGACTCAGAGGCAGATGAAGAGACAAGTCCAGGCTTCGAGGAACAAGAAGATCATAGTTCCTCCCTCACAGCAAATCAACTTTCAGGGTGCCCAGTGACAGAAGCCGACAGTGAACTGAGGAACCAGCACTCTACTAAGGGAGGTGAAACAAGATTGCATTTCCAGTTTGAAAGGGGAGAGGGTCATGCTGGGACAAGTGATTCAAATTCCAAACCATCTGGAAATACTTCTAGCTGTAATGTAGAAATTAAAAATTCCAAGCCACATGGAAAAAAGGATTCTAAAATCACAGATCATTTCATGAGAATACCCAAAGCAGAGGACAGAAGGTAATTATTATTTTTTCCATTAAAAGCCTATGTTTTAAGGGCTAGAGAAATGGCTTAGTAGTTAAGGCGCTTGACAGCCAAAGGACCCAGGTTCATTTCCCTAGTACCTACCTAAAGCCAAGTGCACAAGGTGGCACATGCATTTGGAGTTCATTTGCAGTGACTAGAGGCCCTAGTGCACCTGCTCCCTTCCTCCTTCCCTCCTGAATAAATAATTTTTTTTTTTTTTTTTTTTTTTTGGTTTTTTGAGGTAGGGTCTCATTCTAGCTCAGGCTAACCTGGAATTCACTATTTCATCTCAGGGTGACCTTGAACTCACGGCAATCCTCCTACCTCTGCCTCCCAACTGCTGGGATTAAAGGCATGCGCCACCACGCCCGGCTTAATAAATAAATATTTTTAAGTCTATATTTAAAATTTTTGTAATACATAGTTATAATACATATATGCAATCATAGTTAAATAGTTGTGCATTTTATAAACTATTAAAACTGAATTTAAGCCGGGCGTGGTGGCGCACGCCTTTAATCCCAGCACTCGGGAGGCAGAGGTAGGAGGATCGCTGTGAGTTTGAGGCCACCCTGAGACTACATAGTTAATTCCAGGTCAGCCTGGACCAGAGTGAAACCCTACCTCGAAAAACCAAAAAAAAAAAAAAAAAAAAAAAAAAAACAACTGAATTTAAGCCTAGATTCCCAAATTTAAATTCTAAAAAGGTCAAAATAGAAAATAAGAAGTAATATGAATTAGCCATCAGATAGCAGAAGCAATTAAGGCATTTTCTATCACATTGTCTCTCATGCTGTGACAAGCTGGCAGGTACTATATAAGCAAGAAAACTTACATTTAGGTTAGAAAATTCACTAAAATCATGTAACTTGTGTGTGATATACTGGAATTTTACTCCATGTATTTTTACCATTATCCCATAAAGAATTCTTAATTTCCATTTATTTGTGTGCATGTGTATGGGTCCACCATGGTCTCTTGCCTCTGCAAACGAATACCAGATGTACCACTTTTTGCTTCCTGTCTATGTAGGTGGCTAGGGAATTGAACCTGGACTGGCAGGCTTTACAAGCAAGTGCCTTAACTGCTAATTCATCTTCCCAGCTCCCCATAAGAAATTTTAAACTCCACTCAATAATTTCTAAGATATGTATTTTAACATGTGATACTATTCTTACTTCATTGAATGGTTATAAAAGATCAGAGAAATAGCTGATTCTATGAGCCATGACTCATTGCTCTTTTCAAAGATGAGTTATGAGTGTTTGGAAATTCCTTCCATGGGTTATTAAAAATAAAACTCTTGGGTTTTTATATAAGCTTTGTAAGCTTTTCTATCATGTATAAATAAATATAAAACCAACTGAAGTGAGAATGAAGTTGCATACTTTAAGCCGGGCATGGTGGCGCATGCCTTTAATCCCAGCACTCAGGAAGCAGAGGTAGGAGGATTGCTCTGAGTTCGAGGCCACCCTGAGACTCCATAGTGAATTCCAAGTCAGCCTGGGCTAGAGCGAGACCCTACCTCCTACCTTAAAAACCAAACCAAAAAGAAGTTGCATACTTTAGGCAATAGTAGTCTAAGTTTTGTACTTGTATTTTTTTAAGTTTTATTTATTTGAGGCATGACAGATAGAGAAAAAATGGTATGCCAGGGCTTCCTGCCACTAAAAGCAAACTGCAGACACGTGCACCACTTTGTGAGTCTGAATTTATGCAGGTACTGGGGAATCGAAACCAGACCTTCAGGCTTTGCAAGCAACGGCCTTAAACCATTAAGCTATCTCCTAGCCTTTGAATTTCTTTCTTTAAAAGGAAAAATCATGTATTTGTGAGCAGAGACAAAGAGTGAGTGAGTGTGGGTGCACCAGCACCTCTTGCTGCTGCAGACTGTCTCCAAATGCGTGCACCAATTTGTGTATCTGGCTTTACATGAGTACTGGGGAATCAAACTCAGCCTGGCAGGCTTTGCAAGCAAATGCCTCACAGTGCTGAGCATTTCCCCAGCTCTGTACTTGTATTTCTGAGAGAACTGAAGCAATAAGTAATTTGTGACTGCATACATTTGTCTTGATCTTAGAAAAGAACAATGTGAAATCAAACATCAAAGAGCAGAAAGGAAGATCCCTAAATACATTCCACCTCACCTTTCTCCAGATAAGAAGTGGCTTGGAACTCCAATAGAGGAAATGAGAAAAATGCCTCAGTGTGGGATCCATCTGCCTCCCCTCAGACCGTCGGCTAACCACACAGTAACGATCCGGGTGGGTATTGCCTGTTACCCATGAGCAGAGAACACTGTGATTCCTGACTTAGGATATTTGTCAGTGTGAAAAACAGGCCAGGACCAAGACATTCCTCTTTTTGCTTATATAAAGTCTTTAGACGTCTGCAGAGTAGAATTTCTGTCTTCAGCTTACTTAAGACAGCACTTAACAAGTCAGCAAGATGATTATATCAACTGATAATGCAATTGAATTTTCGTCATTTTTTTTTTTGAAGCCAAGTAGCCCAGGCTCACATGGAACTCACTCTGTAGCCCCGGGTAGACTTGAACTCATGGCAATCCTTCTACTACAGTCTCCTTAGTGCTGGGATTTTAGATGTCTGTTACCATGCCCTGCTCCAATTTTCAGTATTTTCAATGAAACTCATTTCATTGTTTTTGTTTTCTGTGTGTTTCAGTTGTCCGAATTTATTGGTCACCCTCTACATACTAGGTATTGAGTTGTTTTGTAAAATTCAGAATTATTTATGGTTTAGTATGTTCTCTATCATTGTTCTCCTTTCTAGGCTCTAGATTTTTCTATACATTTCCATCACTACTTCACAGGTATCTCAGACTCAGTATATCTAAAACCAGTCTCACTTTTTTTTTTTTTGGTTGGTTTTTTTGAAGTAGGTTCTCTAGCCCAGGCTGACCTGGAATTCACCATGTAGTCTTAGGGTGGCCTTGAACTCATGGCGTTCCAGCTACCTCTGCCTCCCAAGTGCTGGGATTAAATGCGTGCACCACCATACCTGGCTCTTACTTTTTGTCCAGTTGTGTTAAAATATACCATGTAAAACTTGCCACTTTAACCTTTTTTTTTTTTTTTTTGAGGTAGGGTCTCACTTAGCCCAGGCTGACCTGCAATTCATTGTGTAGCCTCAGACTGGCCTTGAATTCATAACGATCTTCCTACCTCCACCTCCTGAGCCCTGGGATTAAAGGCATATGCCTGGCTCACTGTAACCATTTTTCCTTTTTTTTTTTTTGGTTTTTGGAGGTAGGGTCTCACTCTGGTCCAGGCTGACCTGGAATTAACTGTGTAGTCTCAGGGTGGCCTCGAACTCTCGGCAATCCTTTTTTTTTGGTTTTTTTCGAGGTAGGGTCTCACTCTAGCTCAGGCTGACCTGGAATTCACTATGTTTTCTCAGGGTGGCCTCGAACTCACGGCAATCTTCCTACCTCTGCCTCCCAAGTGCTGGGATTAAAGGCATGCGCCACCATGCCCAGCACTGTAACCATTTTTAAGTATGCAATTTAGTGACATTAAATATATTCACAGTGCTGTTCAGCCATCATCAGTATCCGTTTGCAGAACTTTTCATCTTCTCCAACAGATATTCTATATCTATTAAGCAATAACACCTCATTCCCTATTTCCATTGCTCTTGGCTAGCTTTTTTTTTTTTTTTTTTTTTTTTTTTTTTGGTTTTTCGAGGTAGGGTCTCACTCTGGTCCAGGCTGACCTGGAATTCACTATGTAGTCTCAGGGTGGCCTTGAACTCTCGGCGATCCTCCTACCTCTGCCTTGCTGGGATTAAGGCGTACAAATAAAAATACAAATAAAAACAATACTTTCTTGAGGGCATATAATCACCCATTTAAGCAATGTTTGGTGTATAGTTACTTTAGTGAGCTGTGTAACCTTTACCATATGTCAGATATTGATAAAGAATATGGTAAAATTGCTGGGCATGGTGGCGCACACCTTTAATCCCAGCACTTGGGGGGACCAGAGTGAAACCCTACCTCAAAAAACCAAAAAGAAAAAAAAAGAAAAGCCGGCATGGTGGCACACGCCTTTAATCCCAGCACTTGGGAGGCAAAGGTAGGAGGATTGCCGTGAGTTCCAGGCCAGCCTGAGACTACAGAGGGAATTCCAGGTCATCCTGAGCTAGAGTGAGACCCTAACTTGGAAAACAACAAAAAAAAAGAATATGGTAAAATGAAGGCAATACTTACTTTAGTCATAACATTGCATTGGCCTGATTCTTAGTGCTTTGCTGTCTGTAAGCCCACACTCTGTGCCTATGTGTACTCGTGTGTGCACACACACAAACAGCATATTCTTATGTTTCCTTTTGTGTGAAGTTAAACTGGTAACTATTCTGTTTCCCTCAGGTGACATGGGGCATTTTTATAAAAGTCCTATTTGGAACCTTCTTACAAGGGTGAAAATATGAAATATGACAGTAACATTTGACTCTAGGCCTTTTTTCCATCTTTGAATATTCTCATCCTTTGCCTTCAAGGCTGTCATATATTCCTAGTTTACTTCCTGCCTTCATAACTAATTCTTAGGTCCCTTTTGGTCACTTCTGTCTGCAACTAGTAAGTGTGGTCAGACTGCTCCAGGCTTCTGTGTGTGCTCCTTCTCTTCCCTTCTGAGAGGTTTCACCCTCCTTTGTGGTTTTATTGATCATCTCCATAGATGACTTAGAAATTTAATTCTCTTAAACTAGAGATTATTTTAAGAAGTGGCTTGGCAGTCTTCCTTTCCATAAATTGTTTCCTTCTTGAGGAACTGTATTAATCAGCTTGACACAGTTGCTGTGACAAAAATACCTGAGATAATCATCTCAAGGAATATTGATTTCCTTTGGCTCGTGACTTTGGTGGTTTCAGTCCATGGTCACTTTGTCATTACTATGGGTCTATGGCGGGAGAGGATATCATATCACAGCAGGAGTGTGTGGTGGAAGTCTGTTAATCTCATGCCTTCCAGGAAGCAAAAAAGAAAAAAAGTAAAAGGAAGGGGCTAGGTGCCAATATTTCCTGCAAGAGATTATTCTCAAAGATTTTCTCTAGGTCCCAATTAAAAAAAAAATTTTTTTTTTGACATAAAGTCGTGCTCTAAGCCCAGGCTGACCTAGAATTTATTATGTAGTTTTAGGTTGGCCTCAAACTCACAGTAAGCCTCCTACGTCTGCCTCCTGAGTGCTGGATTAAAGGAATGTGCCACCATGCCTGGTAGAGATAGTAAATAGGTGGACCAGGGCCTCTAGCCACTGCAAACGAACTCCAGACCCATGTGTCACCTTGTGTGTCTGGCTTTATGTAAGTACTAAGAATCAAACTCTGGTCATTAGGCTTTGCAGGCAAGCATCTTAACTGCTGAGCCATCTTTCCAGCCCTGGGTCCCAATTTTTGAAAGATTTCATCAGCTCTCGGTTGTACTATGCACTGTGTACCAAATGGTCTTCTGGGAACCACTCCTGACCCAAACTGTAGTGTTCTACCATGACTGAAAGGCTCATGTCTCATAGTGCAAAATGTATTGAATCCATGTATAAAAATCTTTTTTATAATCTTAATAGTTTCAGTATCACTGAAAAGTCTCTGAGATTCAAGACTCAACTGAGAGCCTCTATGAAACTTACAGAGCAAGTTACAGTGGTATAAGGGAAGGATTGGAACAGATCAGCAGGGAGATTCAGCAGGCTAAGCAGCAATCCCTGTGTGTCCATGTTCAACATTCGGGTCGCATGGAACCTAATGCGCCTCCAGAGCGTGGGACAGCCTTGCCCTTGCTGCCTTGCTGGTCGTAGCCCACGTGACCTCTCTCTCTCTCTCAGACTGTGGTCTAGGTTTCTTTCTTTCTTCTTTTTTATACAAATAAAAACAATACTTTCTTGAGGGCATATAATCACCCATTTAAGCAATGTTTGGTGTATAGTTACTTTAGTGAGCTGTGTAACCTTTACCATATGTCAGATATTGATAAAGAATATGGTAAAATTGCTGGGCATGGTGGCGCACACCTTTAATCCCAGCACTCGGGGGGACCAGAGTGAAACCCTACCTCAAAAAACCAAAAAAAAAAAAAAAAAAAAAAAAAAAAGAAAAGCCGGCATGGTGGCACATGCCTTTAATCCCAGCACTTGGGAGGCAAAGGTAGGAGGATCGCCATGAGTTCCAGGCCAGCCTGAGACTACAGAGGGAATTCCATGTCATCCTGAGCTAGAGTGAGACCCTAACTTGGAAAACAACAAAAAAAAAGAATATGGTAAAATGAAGGCAATACTTACTTTAGTCATAACATTGCATTGGCCTGATTCTTAGTGCTTTGCTGTCTGTAAGCCCACACTCTGTGCCTATGTGTACTTGTGTGTGCACACACACAAACAGCATATTCTTATGTTTCCTTTTGTGTGAAGTTAAACTGGTAACTATTCTGTTTCCCTCAGGTGACATGGGGCATTTTTATAAAAGTCCTATTTGGGACCTTCTTACAAGGGTGAAAATATGAAATATGACAGTAACATTTGACTCTAGGCCTTTTTTCCATCTTTGAATATTCTCATCCTTTGGCTTCAAGGCTGTCATATATTCCTAGTTTACTTCCTGCCTTCATAACTAATTCTTAGGTCCCTTTTGGTCACTTCTGTCTGCAACTAGTAAGTGTGGTCAGACTGCTCCAGGCTTCTGTGTGTGCTCCTTCTCTTCCCTTCTGAGAGGTTTCACCCTCCTTTGTGGTTTTATTGATCATCTCCATAGATGACTTAGAAATTTAATTCTCTTAAACTAGAGATTATTTTAAGAAGCGGCTTGGCAGTCTTCCTTTCCATAAATTGTTTCCTTCTTGAGGAACTGTATTAATCAGCTTGACACAGTTGCTGTGACAAAAATACCTGAGATAATCATCTCAAGGAATATTGATTTCCTTTGGCTCGTGACTTTGGTGGTTTCAGTCCATGGTCACTTTGTCATTACTATGGGTCTATGGCGGAGAGGGATATCATATCACAGCAGGAGTGTGTGGTGGAAGTCTGTTAATCTCATGCCTTCCAGGAAGCAAAAAAGAAAAAAAGTAAAAGGAAGGGGCTAGGTGCCAATATTTCCTGCAAGAGATTATTCTCAAAGATTTTCTCTAGGTCCCAATTAAAAAAAAAATTTTTTTTTGACATAAAGTCGTGCTCTAAGCCCAGGCTGACCTAGAATTTATTATGTAGTTTTAGGTTGGCCTCAAACTCACAGTAAGCCTCCTACGTCTGCCTCCTGAGTGCTGAATTAAAGGCATGTGCCACCATGCCTAGTAGAGATAGTAAATAGGTGCACCAGGGCCTCTAGCCACTGCAGACGAACTCCAGACCCATGTGTCACCTTGTGTGTCTGGCTTTATGTAAGTACTAAGAATCAAACTCTGGTCATTAGGCTTTGCAGGCAAGCACCTTAACTGCTGAGCCATCTTTCCAGCCCTGGGTCCCAATTTTTGAAAGATTTCATCAGCTCTCGGTTGTACTATGCACTGTGTACCAAATGGTCTTCTGGGAACCACTCCTGACCCAAACTATAGTGTTCTGCCATGACTGAAAAGCTCATGTCTCTGTTACAGTGCAAAATGTATTGAATCCATGTATAAAAATCTTTTTTATAATCTTAATAGTTTCAGTATCACTGAAAAGTCTCTGAGATTCAAGACTCAACTGAGAGCCTCTATGAAACTTACAGAGCAAGTTACAGTGGTATAAGGGAAGGATTGGAACAGATCAGCAGGGAGATTCAGCAGGCTAAGCAGCAATCCCTGTGTGTCCATGTTCAGCATTCGGGTCGCATGGAACCTAATGCGCCTCCAGAGCGTGGGACAGCCTTGCCCTTGCTGCCTTGCTGGTCGTAGCCCACGTGACCTCTCTCTCTCTCTCTCTCAGACTGTGGTCTAGGTTTCTTTCTTTCTTTCTTTCTTTCTTTCTTTCTTTCTTTCTTTCTTTCTTTCTTTCTTTTTTTTTTGGAGGTAGAGTCTCACTCTAGCTCAAGCTCACCTGGAATTCACTATGTAGTCTCAGGGTGGTCTCAAACTCATAGTGATCCTCCTGCCTCTGCCTCCCAAGTGCTGGGATTAAAGGTGTGTGTCACACGCCTGGCTAGGGGTCTGTAGTTTCTGTTGGCAGGTGTTCATGTTCTTGCCATCTCTAATTTCCTGGGGTCTCCATTGCAACTTCATGCATTACCTGTCAGGAAGTTTTCAGGGACTCTGACCTTGTCTTGTGCTGCATGGCCTTCTGGGCTTTATTTTGAAATCTCAGTTTGAGCCCTCATAACCCCCTAACTTATACAACATGCACACAAAACCAATGACAAGGACAACTCCAACCTTCGCTGCTGTAAGAACTGCATTGGGATTCTATTAAGCTCTAGCAGCTTCCAAGTCCCTTGATTGCTTAACATGGGGAAATAGTTTCCTTGGTGACCATGTGTAAGCAGGGCTATTGGGGATTTCTTCTGTGCCTTGGAAAGTATTTGAAACAAATTGGTACCTATCTGTCTTTTAGCCTGATATAGGTGAGGTCTTATGTGGTGAGGTCTTACCAGCTCCTGAGATACTTTGTGGCATCTTTCCTATTGGCTTCTTTTTAATGGTGATTATTTCTTTAGGAGTCACACCCTCTTTGCCACAAATGTACAGGCACTTCTTTTCTGAGAAACTGTAAGGTTTTCAACTCATTCTGCTCTACTTTTTGCTCTCAGTTTGCTCTGTAAATCTGGCTAAAGGCAACCAACATTATCTATAATATTATGTGATTATTTCTCTGCAGTAAAATGCTGATATATCACATGAATGAACCTTGAAAACATTCTGATAAGAAGCTAGACACAAAAACTACATATTATATGATTCCATTTATATGAAATATTTAGAATAGATGAAATACAAAACTTTTATGGTTCAAAATGTATCCTGAAAGATTTAGTTTATTATAATTCCTGTGTACATGCATACACATACACAAATGAACATATACATGTAAATGTATGCCAGGTTCTGTCTTAAATATTCTGAAGACAAAACTTAAATAGTTACTATATTAAGGAAATTTAGATCTACTGCACAATTTTAGGCTCATCAGCATTCATGTATGATAGAGGAAGACAAAAAAGAAAAGATGAAAGTAGAAGAGGAACTATTTGGAAAGAAGGGGTTAAATAAAATAAAAGGAGACAAAAGGTATTGGGAGGAGAATTATAATCAAAGTACATCATGTTCTTTCATTAAGTTGCCAATTACAAAAAAGAAATTGGGGTGGAGAGATGGTCCAACGGTTAAGGCAGTTGCTTGCAGAACAAGCCTGGATTTGATTCCCCAGTACCCATGTAAAGCCTGGTGCACAATGTGGCACATGCACCTGGAATTTGTAGCATCAGGAGGCCCTGGTGCACTCTATCCCTTCCTCTCAGTGAATTTGCTATGTTTAAATAATTATAAATTTAATGCCTTATCTAAAATAAATAGTATTTTGATAAGCATTTGAAAAACAGAATATTTGGAATCAGAATATAAGTATTGTGAAATTATAGAAGAGTGAGAATACTTTCAAAGATAATGTTATTACAGGGGTATCAGGATTTTATGAGGGATCAGTGTTGGGGAGCAGTTCAAGTTAAGGAGAGAGATAGGAGGCTGTTGTCATCAGTTCAGGCAGGAAGTGATGAAGTCTCAGGGTCTACTAAGCATGCACAGGGACATTGGAAATGGAGATGAGATGTGGTAACATCTCAGCTTAGGAAACTTCCAAGATTTCTTGCCTGGGTGCTGGTCCTTGTAATATTTATTTTGACTGCTTTGTTTGGGTTGTTGTATAGAATGAATGCTTAGCTTTGTGCACTGACAGTTTTACTCTTTATTTCAGGTTGATCTTTTGAGAGCAGGAGAAGTTCCTAAACCTTTTCCAACACATTATAAAGATTTATGGGATAACAAACATGTTAAAATGCCTTGTTCTGAACAGAACTTATACCCTGTGGAAGATGAGGTAAGAGCAGAGCTGAAGTTCTTTCAGTCCCAAGATCATGGGCTAATACTAGACTAGTGCTTACTTGTCTGGCTTTTGATTCTGTGATGTAAAACAACTTAAACAGCGTGATTGTGCTTTGTTTTCCTTCCCTGTAAGAATGGTGAGCGAACTGCAGGGAGCCGGTGGGAGCTCATTCAGACTGCACTTCTCAATAAATTCACTCGACCCCAGAACTTGAAGGTATATTCTTTTTGCCAATCTTATCTATAGCTATTGGAGATGCGTCTTTTGTTTTCTCTTGAAATACATTATTTTAAAAAATTATTTTTATTTATTTACAAGGGGGGCGGGGGAGAGAAAGAATGGGCATTCCAGGGCCTTCTAGCCACTGTAAATGAACTCCAGATGCATGTGCCACCATGTGCATCAGGCTTATGTGGAATCTGGAGAATTGAACCTGAGTCCTTAGGCTTCACTGGCAAGTGCCTTAGCCACTAAGCCATCTCTCTAGCCCTCAAATACATTTTTTGATCATGATAGACCCAGGTAACAGCATCTTTATTTGCAAAGTGCTTGCTTCCTGTCACTGAAGGCTCCTTTGAGAATTCTTATTTTCTAAGAACTTCATCCATTACTAAGAACTGAGAACTGAGTGTTGTAAATGACTTGCCCAGAGCCACACAGAATTACTTGGGGAACCAGCAATAAGACCTCTGTTTCTTGATTGCTTATTCAACTCCTTCAACTTAAGCTTTTTTTTTTTAAAATTAAATCTGTTTAAGAGGAAATCAGGAAAGAATTATGACTTTAGGAGAATTTGCCTGAAGGGAAGCTGAGCTGGCTAATGATTAAAGCGTACATTAAATATTCTAGTTTTTATTTTTCTTAATAGTGCCTTAGCATTTTAATTATTTACTAATCTTATATGTTGGCATTTATTTTTCTCTTTTGTATTTCACTTAGGACCATAAGAGCATATTTTAATAATATATAAAATATGCATAAATATGTATATTTTGTGGAATAACAGAGAGAGTTGCAAAATTTTTATAAATATAGTGTCAGAGGTTGCATGCTTTTGAAAATGGTTTTCATTTTCTTTCAGAGGCTTTATTTATTATGGACATAGTATAGTTTTTTTTTTTTTTTTTTTTTTTGTTTTCTGAGGTGGGTTTCACTATGGTCTCAGCTCAGGCTCCCACCTGGCCTTATTAAAGGCTACCAGGCCTGGCTCAGGGTGGCACTGTGCCTGGAATTACTCATGTAGTCTCAGGGTGGCCTTCTCCTCCTATCTCTGCCTCCCAAGTACTGGGATTAAAGGCATGCACCACCATACCCGGCTTTTTTTTTTTTCTTTACATGAAAAACATTGGCATACGTTAATTTTATTTTGAAAATTTCATTCCTTTCACATAGTTTTTCTCATTCTTTTTGTTTTGTTTTGTTTTGTTTTTTTGAGGTAGGGTCTCACTCTGGCCCAGGCTGACCTGGAATTCACTATGTAGTCTGAGGGTGGCTTCGAACTCATGGCGATCCTCCTACCTCTGCCTCCCAAGTGCTGTGATTAAAGGCGTGCACCACCATGAAATATTTTCAATGTCTGTTAGAACGTCCTTAGTAAGATGTTAATATGTGCAGATATAAACTAAATAAAAATTCATGTAAAATGAAATGTAGTGCTCATATAGCTATATCAATTTGGGTCTTGCTCCATTTTAAGTGTGATATACCATCATTTGATGTATGTTCATGATCATAGTGAAAACGAATTATAGTATGTATTCTTTTTTTCCCCCAGATTTTTAACCACTGATCCAATCCCAAAATTAAGTACTAATTTACTGTATGCAAAACTTGGCATGATGGCGCACGCCTTTAATCCCAGCACTCTGGAAGAAGAGGTAGGAGGATCACTATGAGTTCAAGGATAGCCTAAGAGTACATAGTGAATTCCAGGTCTGCCTGGACCAAAATGAGACCCTACCTTGAAAAACTAAAAAAAGAAAAGTTACTGTATACATGTAAAGTTATTTTGTACTTTATCTTTCTCTTGCAATCATGAACAGTTGAAGGATGTTGGTGAATGCAAAAATGGATTTATGCAGAACATCTATTTGTAAATAAAAATAATAGAAAAACGAATCCAAATTCTTTGAATTTGGTATAATTATACTCTGGTTTATTACCAAGGTGGATTAATTTTTTTTCACTAGTTTCATTTGCTTAAATTTTATTTCTTCAGTGTGTGTGTGTCTGTGTGGTGTTTGTTTGTTTGTTTGTTTGTTTGTTTGTTTGTTTGTTTTTCGAGGTAGGGTCTCACTCAAGCCCAGGCTGACCTGGAATTCACTCTGTATTCTCAGGGTGACCTCGATCTTGGCAATCCTCCTACCTCTGCCTCCCAAGTGTTGGGATTAAAGGCATGCGCCACCACGCCCGGCTAGTAGTGAGTAGTTTTTGTAGTGGGGAGAGGAAGATAATCTCTTGTGTCATTCCTCAGGAATGCCATGTTACATTAGTAAACTTGCAAACAAGCCAGGCGTGGTGGTGAACACCTTTGATCCCAGCACTTGGGAGGCAGAGGTAGGAGGATCACTGTGAGTTCAAGTATACCCAGAGACTACATAGTGAATGCCAGGTCAGCCTGTATGGGAGTGAAACCCTACCTCAAAAAATCAACCCAAAAACATAAATAAATAAAAGGAAACTTGCAAACACAGAAGCATAGAAGTAGGTCACCCAGGAATATTATCCAAATTCCATTTGAGTAAGTAGTATTTTTCAGTTCCTTAGGGCTTTCTAGATGGGCTACTTGTGTGTGTGTGTGTGTGTGTGTGCGCGCGCGCGTGTGCATGTGTGTGCACGCACACAGGTGGAGGTCAGACGATTACTTTTGAGTTGGTCCTTGCCTGTCTGTTTCATTTGAGACAGGGTTCTTGCTCTGAATTCTTCCTCTGCTGTTCTCTCTTGTGCTCATCAGAAGCTTCTAGAAAGTTCAGTCTCTGCCTTCCATCTCATGATCAATATCCGCATATGGGGATTACAGAAGCAGGAAGACTGCCATGGCATCTGGCTTTTTACATGTGGTCTAGGGATCTCCAGCTTGAGTGCTCTCCCTCACCCTACATTTGCTATGTGTTTTTCTTCAGAGAATAAGCATGGTATTCTAAAAGACAGTCTGTTCATGTCTTTAGCAGTTCTTTAGTGGACCTTTATTACTTTAGGAAAGGCCTATTGCTCTAATGAGAATTCCCCTCTTAAATATATTATGGTGGATTCAACAGACTAATCAATCATGGTTTCCCTATAGTTACTTATGGTAATTGTTTGCGTTGTTGAGAGAATGACATATGGAAGGAAGGAGGGAATATCAAACCCCAGGATTGCATCTAATCTTTTTGGTATTAGTTTTACTATATTTATGCACATGTAAGTGTATGGGGTGGCAGAAGATAACCTCAGGTGTCATTCCTAGGGAATGCCATCATTTTTCTTTTGGTTTTTCAAGGTAGGGTCTCGCTCTAGCTCATAGTGGTCTCGAACTTATGGCCATCTTCCTACCTTTGCCTCCCAAGTGCTGGGATTAAAGGTGTGCACCACCATACCTGGTTTTTTGAGGTAGGATCTCATTCTGGCCCAGGCTGACCTGGAATTTACTGTGTCATCTCACGGTGGCCTCAAACTCATGGCAATCCTCTTACCTCTGCCTCCTGAGTGCCCAGCTTTATTAATTAATTAATTTATTTATTTATTTATTTTTGACACAGGGTCTCTCATTGATAGAGAGCTCACCAATCAGGCTAGACTAGCAGACAATAGGGGATCCTCCTATCTCTGCTTCCCTAGTACTGGCATTACAAGTGTGCACTACTATCCCTGGCATTTTTTGTTTGTTTGTTTGTTTTAGTTTTTTGAGGTCTCACTCTAGTCCAGGCTGACCTGGAATTCACTGTGTAGTCTCAGGGTGGCATTGAACTCAGAGGATCCTCCTACCTCTGCCTCCTGAGTGCTGGGATTAAAGGTGTGCACCACCACACCTGGGTACCCTGGCATTTTAAAATGGTTCTGGAGATCAAACTTGAGTCTTCCTACTTGCAGGGCAACCATTTTACCTACTGAGCTCCCTTCACAGCTCTCATTTTGCTATTTATACCATCTCATGGTAGATTTGGCAAGATCAGAAATATCCAAAGTTTAAAAATGGAACAAATCATCAAAAATAATATTTCTGGGCTGGAGAGATGGCTCAGTGGTTAGGCACTTGCTTGCAAACCCTAACAACCCAGGTTCGATTTCCCAGTATCCACATAAAGCCAGATGCACAAGGTGGCACATGCATCTGGAGTTTGTTTGCAGTGGCTGGAGGCCCTGGTGTACCCGTTCTGTCTCTCTCTGCTTGCAAATAAATAAATATTTTTTTAAAAATAATATTTCTAGGGGCTGGGGAAATGGCTTAGTGCTTAAGGCATTTGCCTGAGAAGCCTAAGGCCCCCCCTGGTTCGATTCCTCAGGACCCATGTAAGCTGGATGCACAAGGGGACACATGTGTCTGGAGTTCGTTTGCAGTGGCTAGAGGCCCTGTCATTCCCATTCTCTCTATCTATCTTTTTTTTTTCTTCTCTCTCTCTCTCAAATAAATAAAATGTGTTTTTAAAATAAAAAAATATTTCTTTTAATCCTTCACCAGATAATTTGTACAGGAAGGTCTTCCTTATATTTATTATGCATTGTGAACTAGAAAGCACTCTTTTTTTTTGTTTGTTTTCTTTTGTCTTTTTGAGGTAGGGTCTCCCTCTAGCCCAGGCTGACCTGGAATTCACTCTGTATTCTCAGGCTGGCCTCAAACTCATGGCAATCCTCCTACCTCTGCCTCTCAAGTGCTGGCATTAAAGGCCTGCACCACTATGCCTGGCTAAAAAGCATTCTCTTAATAGTTGTTAGCTAAGGGGACTGGAGAGGTAGCTTAGCGGTTAAGGCACTTGTCTGCAAAGCCTAAGGACGCCTGTTCACCTCTTCAGATCCCATGTAAGCTAGATGCTCAAGGTGATGAAAGCACACAAAGTCATACACGCACACAAGGTGGCACATATGTTTGGAGTTCCAGTGTAGTGGCTGGAGACCATGGTGCACCAATTCTCTCTTGCTCTCACTTTCTTGCATTAAAAAAAAAAGTCTGTCTGTTGGGCTTGCCTCAATAATAATAATAATAATAATGATAATAATTAATAATAATAAAATAATTGATAGGAATACAAACTAGTATCCAATTTTTCTAATGACTGAAGAACCCTAGTAGACTTCTTTTGAGATTTGGAAGACTTAAATACAAGTAGCTCACTGTGTCTGCATTTCAGTCGGGAAGATGAACACTTGTCTGTATTCCTCACCTGTGGATTTAAGCAAGGGCTGTCTGAACATAATGCACAATCAACATTTGGAGCCAGGTGTAGTGGTGCATGTCTTTTTCTCAACATTCGGAAGGCTGAGGCATAAGGATTGGTATAACTTAAAGGCCAGCCTGGCCTTCAGTATGAGACCTTTTCTACAAAAAACAAACAAACCAAACAAAAACCTGGGTTTGCTGCCGCATGCCAATAATCCCAGCACTTGGGAGGCTTAGGTAGGAGAGGACTGCATGAGTTCAAGGCCAGTCTGAACTTCACACTGAGTCTGGGCCAAAGTAAGACCCTGCCTTAAAAACCCCAGCAACACACACAACAGGCTTTAAAAATAATTCTTTTTTTTTTTTAATTTTAACCTTAGCCATTTTTATGCATATATATTGATCATATCTCCCCTCATTACTTTCTCTTATTCTAACTCTTCCATCTCCCTTCCACTTCTTCCCAACCAGTCCTTGATGTCTTCTTTTTCCTCTTGAGTGTTTGGCTGTCAGGTTAGTTAGCAGAGCACTGCAGCCTTCCCGTGGCTACAGGACTGAAGGAGCACTTTGCCTTCCCCAGCAACCATCAACTGGCAGGAACTGCTTCCAAATGGTGGAGGCCTCATGCCCTTCTCTGTCATCCATGACAATGTTAATGGGGCCCACGTTGTGCAGGTCTTAAGCAGGTAACCACTGTTGCTGTGAGGTCCTGAGTGCAACAGCCATGTCCTGTCCAGAAGACAGTGTTTACAGCATTCCTCTCATCGCAAATCAATTCCAAACGCATGCACTACTTTGTGCATGTGGCTTGAGAATCAGACCCTAGTCATTAAGCTTTTCAGGCAAGTGCCTTAACCACAGAGCCATCTCTCCAGCTCCATATTTTAATCCTTAATATCAAATTTTACTTTTATTTTTATTTTTCGAGGTAGGGTTTCACTCTAGTTCAGGCTGACCTGACCTAGAATTCACCATGTAGTCTCAGGGTGGCCTCAAACTCATGACTGTCATCCTACCTCTGCCTCCCAAATGCTGGGATTAAAGGCGTGTGCCCCCCCACCTGGCTAAATTTTACTTTTATTTGTTTTTATTGGTTATTTTTTAATTTTTTTTATTTTTTTGGTTTTTTTGAGGTAGGGTCTCACTCCAGCCAAGGCTGACCTGGAATTAACTATGTAGTCTCAGGGTGGCCTCGAACTCATGGTGATCCTCCTACCTCTGCCTCCCGAGTGCTGGGATTAAAGGCATGCGCCACCATGCCCAGCTTTAAATTTTACTTTTATAACCTGCAAGAAAAAGTAAAGTTTTTCTTACTTTATGGCTAGGGTGGTTCCATATCACCATTTTCATTGAAGGGTCTTGGATAGCTCCTTCCCTCCAAGTGAATAAGATACATTTCATGGGTTCACTTTTTAAAAAAAAAAATTTTATTTATTTTTATTTATTTATTTGACAGAGAGAGAGAAAGGGAAAGAGAGAGAGAGAGAATGGGCACGCCAGGGCCTGCAGGCACTGCAGACGAACTCCAGACGCTTTCGCACCCTTATGCATCTGGCTAACGTGGGTCCTGGGGAATTGAACCTGGATCCTTCGGCTTTGCAGGCAAATGTCTTAAATGCTAAGCCATCCCTCCAGCCCCACTTTTTAACCTAGATACTTGATTAGCTATAAGACATGAAGTATTTTTCAGGAAACTATTTGTAGAACTTTGTGATGATAAAGCATTTTGGAAAGTTTAATAATGTAGGAGTGGTTTCCAGATTTATTTCTTCACAAAAAAATTGAATATTAATTTCAATTTACTTATAAATTTTACATATTTTTACTTTATCAATATAAAATTAAAATACACTCATATGTTTTACAAAATCATGTAAGATTAGTATTTAAATAATTGTTTATTCTATACAACTGATGGATTGATTGCCTATGCATATTCAACTTTGGAAACCAGATAAATAATATTGTGTTTCAGCAGTTAGAAGTTATACCAGTAGATGGCATATTTGAGCTTTTCATTCTATGTAAGTATATAATTTGTGTGAACTATTGGGGGAAAATAGCTCTTTATATATAGCTGATGATAAAGGGAAAAAGACCATTTATACTTTAAGGCAGTGTTTTCAAATCTTTTCTGCAGTATTTCCTTCCACCCCAAGATTTGAAACCAAATCCTATAATCCTTTTAAACATTCCTTTTTTTATCCTTTCCAATGAAATTTTAAGCAATAGCTATGCCATGCATCTCTGTGTGTGAATATATAAATAACATAAAGCATACGTAAATGTATACACATATAGTGTATATATATACATATGTATTGTATGTGTATATATACCTAAACACTACATTGTGATGTATTACAACCTTTTCAGAAGGCACAAACTGGAACTGGCGAGATGGCTCAGTGGTTAAAGGTGCTTGTTTGCAAAGCCTGACTCCCCAGTGCCCGCATAAAGCCAGACACACAAAGTGGTACATGCATCTAGAGTTCATTTGTAGCAAGAGGCCCTGGTGTACCCACACTCAATTTACCTGTCTCTCTCAAATAAATTTTTTTTAAAAAGACACAAACCATTGTAATCTCTGAATTTATTTTTTATCCTTTAAGATCTAATTCTTGTCCAGTTGGAGTATATCATTGCATTTAGAACACATGCTTTAGGGTAATTATGTTTTTCCCTATTACTTGATATTTCTAATTTCATTTTTCTTAAATGAAGATTAAATTAGCATGCATTCTGTTTGTTCATAGCTACTAATGTGGAGTAGCTAATGACAGTTGGAAACTTGTTTAGCATTAAGACATTTACTGAATGTAGTTTGTAAAAGAGACAGGTTAAGCCAGGCATGGTGGCACATGCTTTTAATCCCAGAACTCGGAGGCAGAGGTAGGAGGATCGCTGTGAGTTTGAAGCCAGCCTGGAACTACCGAGTGAGTTCCAGGTCAGCCTAGAGTAGAATGAGACTCTACCTTGAAACACAAAGAGAGAGAGAGAGAGAGAGAGAGATGCTATTTATAGATAATTCATATGGCCATATCTTGAGAGAGAGATGCTATTTATAGATAATTCATATGGCCATATCTTGAGAGAGAGAGATGCTATTTATAGATAATTCATATGGCCATATCTTGAGAGAGAGATGCTATTTATAGATAATTCATATGGCCATATCTTGAGGCTCTGTTTCTGTTTTTTCCCTAGGATGCTATTCTGAAATACAATGTGGCCTATTCTAAGAAATGGGACTTTACGGCCTTGGTTGATTTCTGGGATAAGGTAAAATTGCACTTTCTTTAGCTATGAAATATTAAAATAACTTTGTGAGAAAGTTTTTAAAAATACCCATAATTCTTCCACACTAACAGTGTTTTATTTTAATGTATTTCCTGTTTTTAAATGTACTGTTTTAGGTAGATATAATTAGGAACTAACATTTAATTTCCTCTTATTCCATCATGTTACATATTTTGGTTATATTGTCATGTCATTATCAGAATTATCAATGAATGTAGAATACTCTAACTAGTGTTTTTTTTTTTTTTGTTTTTTTTTTTTTTTTTTTTTTTTTTTAGACAGTGTCTTCTTTTGTAGCTTAGGCTGGTCTCAAACTTCCGGCAGTCTTCTTGCCCTAGCCTCCCAAGATCTTCATGAAGTGATTCCTGTGCAAATATCTAGGTTGTGTTTAGTTTTGCTTTGTTCTCATCTACATTGTAGTAACATGGTATTTATAATTACACTATAGTACAATATTATGTGTATATATATTTCCTATTGTTTCTTAAAATGTTCCCAGAAATTAGATGATTAGATAAAAGGACATAGAACTGTTACAACTCTGTCTATAACCTTTTTTCGCAAGGAATTTTAGTAACTTACTGTTCCACTAGCTGTAGAAATACTCTTGATGCTACTATAGCAAAATGGGCAGCAGTGTCAATTTTCAAACACTTTCTCTTTTAATCTTTTTTTTAAACTTTTTTATTGACAACTTCCATAATTATAGACAATAAACCATGAATATTCTCTTCCAGACTTTCTCCTTCACAAATCTACCCTCCATCATATCCCCTCCCTTTTTCAGTTAGTCTCTCTTTTATTTTGATGTCATCAGCTTTTCCTCCCATTCTGAGGGTCTTGTGTAGGTAGTGTCAGGCACTGTGAGGTCATGGATATCCAGGCCATTTTGTGTCTGGAGGAGCACGTTGTAAGGAGTCCCACCCTTCCTTTGGCTCTTACATTCTTTCCACCACCTCTTCCGCAATGGACTTTGAGCCTTAGAAGGTGTGTTAGAGATGTTTCAGTGCTGAGCCCTCATCTGTCCCTTTTTCTCGGCACCATGGTGCCTTCTGAATCATTCCAAGGTCACCACCATCTGAAAATTGAAGCTTCTGTAACCAAAAGTGAGAATAGCATTAATATATGGATCTAGACATTAAGAGAAGTGTTTACTGGGCAGTTTGGTGAGCATAGTATATACATTTAGCGTGACACAAGCAGACATTACACCCCTAGGGCTCATGACTACCCCTGTCATAGGTTTTCAGTATCAGGGTTGTATTCCCTCCCATGGAGTGGGCCTCCAGTCCAATTAGAGAGCAGTTGGTTTCCCCCATAACAGACATGCCACTATTGTACCCATTGGCTCATTTGGCCTGGCTGGCCAAATTTAAAGCTTGCAGTGTTCACTGTTGAGTATCTTCACTGGTGTTTTCTCTTTCTCCTATTGAACTGCATGCAGTGTAGCTTTTTCCAGCATTCTGTCAGCTGGTCCACGTGAAGGAGGCTTTCAGCTTAGCTCCAGCAGGATTTCTCAGTGACCTTGCAGCCCAAGTATGTGAAGTCTTCAGCAATAGGGTCTTACCATCTATTCCTGGTAGGATACCAAGGGCCTTGGCTGTTTGTTTGTTTTTGCTTTTGAGGTAGGGTCTCACTGTAGCCCCAAGCCCAGGCTGACCTGGAATTTACTATGTAGTCTCAAGCTGGCCTCAAACTCAATCAGTCTCTCTCAGATCCTTCTTCTGTCTCCCAAGTCCTGGGATTAAAAGTATGTGCCATCACGCCTGGCATAGCCTTTTATTTTGAGCTGGATATGGTTACACATGGCTGAAGTCCTAGCACTCTGGAGCTGAGCAAGAGGATTGCAGTTTTGATATGTCTAAGAAACTGGGGCTCACAGAACCTGTACCAGAGACAGAGTAGAGAATCAGTTTATTTTCATGCCAGCATAGGCCCAGGGAAATGTCTTCCAAAGCCTGGAGCCTGATTCTTGGTGGTTCAGAGCTTATACACCTTATCTTGGACTAGTATTATAAAGTCTCAGAGCTCAAAGCCCTGGCCTTGTGCCAGAGAGCTCCTGTGGAGATAAAAAGAAGCAGTATTAGATGATTTATAGTGCAGGATCAGAGCTTCAATACAGATCATGGCCTTGGAGCAATAAAAAAACTATAGTGTTAGGCTTAATCAGCACAAAAGACTATACATGTACAGTATAGGACATAACTTTGGGGCAGGGGTTTCTAAATTTCCTTGTCCCAATTTCCATCTCAGTTTGAGGCCAGCCTGGGGCACATTGTTGTCATTCAGACTGAGCTCTGTGTGTACTCTTGATTCAAAAACCCAAACGATCAATCCCGGCACTCAGGAGGCAGAGGTAGGAGGATTGCTGTGAGTTCAAGGCCACCCTCAGACTACATAGTGAATTCCAGGTCAGTCTGACCTAGAGTGAGACCCTACCTCGCAAAAACAAAAACAAAAACAAACAAAAAAACTTTTATTTTGAAATAAATTACAAACAAATGGGGGGGGGTTTCTCTACCCTTGACCCCACCTTCTCCAACATTGTTTGCTTTATAACTATTGATGACCTTAGTACTAGCAGATTGACATTAGAGCTTATAGGTCTCGCTAGTTTCAGATAAAATCACTTTTGTTTGCATGGAGTTCATGATATTCCTTGGAATACTTTGTGCTTAACCTGTTCAAAAATTGTATAGCGTTTGATTCTCAGGCTCCTCTTACTGGGTTTCGAGTCATCTCCATTATTTATGCTTCATTTGTTAATACTAGAAATAAAGTTGTCAAAATGGAAATATTTTGAATTGAAATGTCTTTAATATTCTACACTTTTAATGATCTAATGGAGAATAGTTATTGAACTGTTAAGAGGCCTGTGTTTTTTCTTCATGCTAGAGTCCCCCCCCTCCCCCGGCTGTCTTTCAGTTAAATAACTGTGAGGTAATTAAGATAATTACTATTATCATTCCTGTTTTACAAATGAGTCGTTGTGATTTTGATATGGACTTGTTAGTCCACGGTTACATTGTCTGTCTCTAATGGCACAGCCTCTAACTCAAGTGTTCTCTCCTTGTTATATACAGTCATAGTATGATTCCTCTCTGCACATAGCTTGCCACCTACCAGCTGTCTCATTTTCTAAGCAACTGATATACACCCTTCATTTACCTTTGTTTTGAAGTTCTGTCTCCCTAGAATTCAGATTTATTGCATATTCCTTCCAAACTGAAATGCCACATTTTACTTTTTTGTTTTTAGTTTCTGTGACAAATGTCATAATTTATTTTATGACAGTTTCTCCTGCCTTATTTTATTTGTGAAATGATGACATCATCTAGCAGGGTAAAACTTGTGAGATAAGAGATTGGAACTTTCTCAGCTTTGTGCCTTCTGTATCATTGATGCAATGCTGTACATCTGCCAGCTGCTCTGAAAGTATTTATGGACTCAATTTTAGTTGCTAGGTCCTGGTTTCAGTATTATCACAATCAGAAAATATTAGCTGAAAAAATACTTCAAGTTAATAAAAAGTAGTATGTTTCAGATTTCTGTCTCTACTCCCTCTCCAAACACAGAACATACTCAAAAACAGTGAACTTCCCTGAGCTAGTGACATTGCCAACATTCTTGTCATCTCATTTCCTGTGGCATTAGTAGGTTAAAGGTTTCTGTCCTCTAGGACTTCTTGTGGTGATCCAGATGAAAGTGATTAGCTGACTTTTTCTGGAGCCAAATTTCACGTTACTATCACTATGGAAATGTGAACATACAGATGACACAGTGGAAGTAACACTACTACCTCTTTATTTTCCTGGAAATGTTTAATTATACCACAAATTATTTGTGAGATAGCATATTGTGTAGCGGTAACTTTCAGATCTGTTGTATGTCTGAATCTTGCAGACCTTGTTAGAACCCTAGTGTGCCCACTGCCCATCTCATGTTTCCATTGGGATCTAAGATACCTTTGAAACTTAGTTCTAGGGATCACACTTTGAAACCACTGATGGAGAAAAAGATGTTACAATTAAGAACAGGAATTACAGAGTCATAACTCTAATCTTTGGCAAGTTGCATGACCTCTGACCCTTATGCCTCCTATTCTTTCACATGTAAAAAAAGACAAATTACCATTTTATCCACATTAATTAAGGCCATGTGTTCAGGATGTGCTAATCCAATATTGTTATTTCTTATTTCTGAAAAGGTTGTTTTGCCTCTTTAAAATAAAGTTCCTTTATTATTAACATGTAAGGATACTTGAAAGGTATAAAAAATAAGATAATAAAAAGTTAGTTGTGATTTTGGTAATAAAAAAATAACCACTGTCAACCCATAAAAAAAATACAGCTCTGTTTAGGCACACTGAATTTAGATTTTTTTTCTTTTTTTGGTTTTTAAAGGTAGGGTCTCACTAGAGCCCAGTCTGACCTGGAATTCACTGTGTACTCTCAGGGTGGCCTTGAACTCATGGCAGTCCTCCTATCTCTGCCTACCAAGTGCTGGGATTAAAGGAATGTTCTACCATGCCTGGTCTGAATGTAGTTTTTGTTTTGTTTTGTTTTTTATGTTTCTACTTTAACATGAATGTTTTGTGTTGGTGCATGGATCTTCTTTTTTTTAAATTTCTTTATCTGTTTATTTCTTCATTTACTATTATATATTTATTCATTTGAGAGAAAGAGACAGAGAATGGATGAACCAGGACCTCTATCCACTGAAAATGAGCTCCAGACATATGCGCCACCTTGTGCATCTCATGTTACGTGGTTATTGGGGAATTGAACTGAGGTCTTTAGGCTTTGCAGGAAAGTACCTTAACCACTGAGCCATCTCTCCAGCTTCTGGTACCTGGATCTTATATCAACTGTCTATAAAATATATTCTTAGGAATATAATTTTTAGGTCTAAGGATATTATGGTTTTAACATGAAATGTCCTACACAAATTCATGTGTTTAACACTTAGTCCTCAGCTGATGACACTGTTTTGGGAGGTTGTAGAACCTTTTGGACATGGAGCCTAGCTGTCAGATATAGGCCTATAGGGATGGGGCTTAAGGAGTACAGCCTGACCTTGATTCTGCCTCCTGAACTGTGGGTGATTGTAGGAGGTCATATCTGACACTCCCCTTGCCACAGCCATGAGCTGCTACCTCGGCCGTACTTTTACCTTCATGTTGGAACTGTACCCTCATAAACCATGAGCCAAAATAAATCTTAAGTGCTTCTTATCGTTAATGGTCATAAAACGGAGAAAAGTAACTAATGCAGAAAACTGGTGCAGAAGTGGCATCATGGCTGCTGTAGCCCTGACTGTCTGGTTCCTCAGCTTTTGCACTGGCTTGTAGGAAGAATGATGGAAAAGTTGGGGTGTGTGTGTTAGAGATACCTGGAGCTTAATGAGGTATTGAGTAGCAGACAATGAAGACTGTTCATAAGGTTTCCGAGGATAAGGACTCTGTTGGGAATGGCCTTGGGTAAAGTATGTACTTGCATTGAAGATTTGATGCTGAAGTCCAAAGTAATGGGCTAAGAAGATTTCAAGACCATGTAGCATCTAGGTTGTGGCATAGTTACTTGCTGACTGAATTTAGTGAGGTTTATAGTTAGAATTCAAAGCAAGGAATGGAGCACAGAGATGTGAAAAATGTTCAGGAAAAGAGTATAAACTGGGGTAAGATATGGACAGGGCGGGCAAGGAGACAGTGTCAAAGGCTGTAATTCATTAAAGAGATCAGTGCAATTAAGGAGAAGCTACACTTTGCATTGGGACAATAGGAAAGATCCCTCAAGGACAAGACCCCACACATCGAGGTCTAACTTATAAAAATGCCAATTCATGGGCTGGGGAAATAGCTCAGTGGGTAAAACACTTGGTATGCAAGTGTGAGTGCCTGCGTTCATTTCCCCAGAGCCCACGGAAAGCTGGATACTGTCGCGCTAGCATTTAGAATCCTAGCGTGCTGTGAGGAAAGTAAAGGCAGAGACCAGAGGATCACCGAAAAGCTTGCAGGCCAACTACCCTGATGAACTTAGAGGTGAACAATAGAGACCCTGCCTACAACAAGGTAGATAACAACCAACATTGAAAGGTGTCATCTGGCTTCCAACACGTGCCATGGCGAGTGGTCACTGAACACACACGCCTCTTTTTCTCCCTCTCTTGTGTGCTCTCTCTCTCTCTCTCTCTCTGTCACACACACACACAATGCCAATTCCTTTTTTAAAAACATTTTATTGCCAACTTTCATAATTATAAAGGAATAAATCATGATAATTCCCTCCCCTTTGCCCACTTTCCCCTTCACAAATCCACTTTCCATCTTACCTCCTCCCTGCCTAAATCAGTCTCTCTTTTATTTTGATGTCATCATCGTTTCCTCCTATTATGAGGGTTCTGTGAAGGTAGTACTAGGCACTGTGAGGTCATGGATGTTGAGGTCAATTTTTGTCTGAATGATTGCATTGCGAGCAGTCCTACCCTTCCTTTGGCTCTTAACATTCTGTTTTGTTTTGTTTTTTTTTAATGGTTTTTCAAAGTAAGGTCTCACTCTGGCCCAGGCTGACCTGGAATTCATTATGTAGTCTCAGGGTAGCCTCAGACTCACAAAGATCCTCCTACTTCTGCCTCCCGAGCACTGGGATTAAAGGTGTGTGCCCATACCCGGCTGTTTCTTATATTCTTTCTGCCACCTCTTCTGCAATGGACCTGGAGCCTTGGAAGGTGTGATAGAGATGTTTCAGTGCTGAATACTCCTCTGTCACGTCTTCTCAGCACTATGTTGCTTTTTGGGTCATCTCAGTGGTCAACCACCATCTGAAAAGAGAAGCTTCTTTAACCAAAAGTGAGAGTAGTATTAATATATGGATATGAACGTCAAGAAAAGCCCTTACAAGGCAGTTTGGTGAGCATAATATATGCATTTAGCCAGACAAGAGCAGGTCTTACAACCTTAGGCCTCATGACCACTCCCACCATAAGATTTGATTAGGTTTTCAGTACCAGGCATATATTCCCTTCCATGGAGCGGGTCTCTAGTCCAATTAGAGAGCAGTTGGTTTCCCCCATAACAGACATGCCACTATAGCACCCGTTGGTTTGTTTGGCCTGGCTGGCCAAACTTGAGGCTTGCAGTGTCCACTGTTGTTTTATTTTTACTTTTTTTGGTTTTTCGAGGTAGGGTCTCACTCTGGCTCAGGCTGACCTGGAATTCACTATGTAGTCTCAGGTTGGCTTCGAACTCTCGGCGATCCTCCTACCTCTGCCTCCCGAGTGCTGGGATTAAAGGCGTGCGCCACCACGCCCGGCTTCCCACTGTTGTTTATCTTCACTGATAACTTCTTTCTCCCATAGGGCTGCATGCAGTGCAGCTTTTTCCAGCTTTCAATCAGCTGGTCTGCAGGGAGGAAGTTTTCAGCTCAGCTCCAGCTTGATTTCTCAGTGACCTGCAGCCCAAGCTGCAAAGGTTCCATTTGCAGCTACTGTGACTGATTAGAGCAGCAGCAGAGAAGAGCTTCTAGAGCATCACCTGTGAGCAGGACTGTGAGCTGAGGGCAGTGTTCTCCCAAGTCCTCGGATTGCTGTAGTAGAAGTGGGCTAGGCTGTACCTCGAGTTGGCAGTATGACTTGGTGTCATTTATATGCCATTAACATTTATAGGCATGTTGCATGCACAAGTAAAGGGATCATCGAAACTTGACCAGGTTCCAGAAAGCCTCCTAAGCTAGATAACCTGTAGCAGAGTTGGATTGCCTACATAGAGCTCCTGAGCAGGCTGTATATGCATCTGTGATGGTGCAGCCTGTGTGTTGTAGATGTCAGGAACATAGCATGTCAGTAAGGAAAGCATGTGCATGAAGCGTGATGTCAAGAACATAGCATGTCAGTAAGGAAAGCATGTGCATGAAGCGTGATGTCAGGAACATAGCATGTCAGTAAGGAAAGCATGTGCGTGAAGCGTGATGTCAGGAACATAGCATGTCAGTAAGGGAAGCATGTGCGTGAAGCGTGATGTCAGGAACATAGTATGTCAGTAAGGGAAGCATGTGCGTGAAGCGTGATGTCAGGAACATAGCATGCCAGTAAGGGAAGCACGTGCGTGAAGCATGCTGTCAGGAACATAGCATGTCAGTAAGGGAAGCACGTGCGTGAAGCGTGCTGTCAGGAACATAGCATGTCAGTAAGGGAAGCACGTGCGTGAAGCGTGCTGTCAGGAACATAGCATGTCAGTAAGGGAAGCACGTGCGTGAAGCGTGCTGTCAGGAACATAGCATGTCAGTAAGGGAAGCACGTGCGTGAAGCGTGCTGTCAGGAACATAGCATGTCAGTAAGGAAAGCATGTGCATGAAGTGTGATTCCAGAGTTGTTAGGATCAAAGCCTGGGCCCTGACAGCCCTAACCAACAACGAGACTTGGCTACTTGTTCTCCCACAGGCCTGTTACAGAGGTAAGTAAGAGTAAAGAGCTCAGAAAGAACTTAATCAATGTGAAGAACAAATAAAGAGGTACAGTGACATCCCCTCTACCCAGGTCCGTCTTCAGGGTCCTGACATGAGTTTTGGTTTAAAAAAAATAGGAGATTGTACTGGGAACATGTCTCAGCAGTTAAGCTTGCTAGCCCAGGTTCAATTCCCCAGTACTCACATAAAGCAAGATGCAAAGTGGCACATGATCTTAGGCTAGTGACACTGGGAGGTGGACCAGAAGGATTGTGATAGTTTGAATATGTGGCCCCAGTATATTCAGTGTTTTTTATTAGTTTGTAGGTTGCATCTGCAGCCACCTGGCTGGAGGCAGTGTCACTGGGTGGATCTTAAGATGTGGTGGTGGGTTTGAGATTTCGATCTAAAGATATGCAAAGTGTGATTAGCTTGGAGTTCCTGAGGTGTGCTGTGCTGTGTGGCTTTTGGTTTAAGGCTTTTCTCTCTGTGTTTGGTCCTGTGAAGGCAGCCAACTTCTTCTGCCATTATGGAACTTCCTCGGGATCTGTAAGCTTCAGTAAATATTTCTTCCTCCATAACTGTGCCTAATCTGGAAGTTCATCTCAGCGACCCTAAAGCTGTCTGCTACAAGGATCCAAGGGTGGCAGGCCTACTGGTCGGATGTTTGTTTCCAGTCTGGCAGTTAGTTTGCAGTGGCAAGAGATCCTTTCTCAAAACAGGAGGAACATAGACCTCGAAGTTGTGCCATAGCACACACCCACACACATACACACTCACACATAAACAATTGTGGTAAAGTTTGAGATTTTCCCTGTCTCCAGCTTCTAGATACTCTGTTTCTCATAGACCTAAAGCAAAGTCTTGAGTTGGTTTAAAGAAAGCAGAAACAAATATTATTCATGCTACGTAGTGATGACATCTATAGGCCAGAGGGGAACATATTATTGCATTGAATCTTCATACACTTTGGAAATGTAGATATAATATCTATTTTATTAAATATTTTATTTTTAATTTATTAGAGAGAGAGAGAGAATGGGCATGCCAGGACCTCTGGTCACTGCACACAAACTCCAGATGCATATAACACCTTGTGGAGTTGGCTTGCATAGGTCCTGGGGAATCAAACCTGGGTCCTTAAACTTCATAGGCAAGCATCTTAACCACTAAGCCAGCTCTCCAGCCCTATAATATCAATTTTAGAGAAGAAATTAGAACTAATTTAGAGATATTATACCTATATGAAGTAGCCAGAAACAGATTAATTCCGATTAATTCCTGCGTATGTGATCAATAACTAGCCCCAGGAAAGACTATTAGAATCCAAAACCTTTGTGCATTTGGTTGTGATAAAGAACACTGAACACCTCTGTACCTAAGGTGCCATGCTATAAAAAATAAAAGAACTGGCTGGCAGCCTTCTCCTTAGAAAGCAGAGGATACTGGACATCTTCATAAATGGCTGTGATAATTACTTAGGCAGCATAGTAAAGAAACGTTTTATTAGAAATTCATGTGTCATGTAAGAACAAAATAATTTATTTGGGTCACTAGACAAATGTTTCAGAAGGCATAGCACTTAGTTAGAAATACAATAGAGAGAGTTAAAGGAAATATATAAATACCATTGTAAATGTATTGACATTTTTACTTAATAGTTTCAGATCTCTTCCATATTACACCATTTTAATCGAATGATATTCTACCGTGTGAATATATTATGGATTGTTTATATATGAGATGATGGATACTTGAGTTGCTTCCACTTTTGGGCTGTTGTCGGCAATGCTAACATTTGGGAAAGGTGTAGCCATGTTTTTATATCTCTTTTTTTTTATATCAAGTATATGATTAAGAATAGAAGTCAGCACTCAGGAGGCAGAGGTAGGAGGATCACCGTGAGTTTGAGGCCACTCTGAGACTACATAGTGAATTCCAAGTCAGCCTGGGTCAGAGTGAGACCCTGCCTTGAAAAACAAACAAACAAAAAAACAAAACAAAAAAAAAAAAAGAGTAGAATTGCTAAGGTTTTTAGTGGCTAACATTTTGAAGAGCTCGGAAACTTTTTAAAAATTTTTTAATTTATTTATTAGAGACAGAGAGTGAGAATGGGCACACTAGGGCCTCCAGCCACTGCAAACGAACTCCAGACACATGCGCCATCATGTGCATCTGGCTTACGTGGGACCTGAAGAATTGAACTGGGGTCCTTAGGCTTCGCAGGCATGCGCCTTAACCACTAAACCATCTTTCCAGCCCCAACTCGCAAACTTTTCTTAGGTGGCTGCATCATTTTATGAGCATTACGGAAGGGTTCTGATTTCTTCACACCTTAACCAGCACATTGTTATTTAGCTTTTTAAAAAAGCTGGGCGTGGTGGTACTCACCTTTAATCCCAGCACTCAGGTGACAGTGGTAGATTGCTGTGAGATTGAGGCCACCCTGAGACTACATAGTAAATTCCAGGTCAGCTTGGGTGAAAGTGAAACCCTACATCAGGAAAAATTGTATTTACTTGAGAAAGAGAGACAGAAAAAGAGTGAGTGTGGGCACACCAGAGCCTCTTGCCACTGCAAACAAACTCCAGGTGCATGCTCCACTTTATGCATTTGATTTTTTTTTGGGGGGGGGAGCCTAACAGACTGGTCTTTTTTTTTATGAGCGAGAGAGAAAATTGGCATGCTGGGGCTTTCAGCCATTATAATTGAACTCCAGGTGCAAGTAGTGCCACCTTGTGTGCATGTGTAATTTTGTGGATGTGTCACCTTGTGTGTCTGGCCTACATGGGATCTGGAGAGTTGAATATGGGTCCTTAGGCTTCACAGGCAAGTGCCTTATCCACTAAGCCATCTCTCCAGCCCTATGCATTTGATTTTATGTGAGTACTGGGGAATTGAACTCAGGTTGTCAGGCCTTGTAAGCAAACTTCTTAATCACTTAGCTATCTTTTTTTTTTTTTTTTTTTTGTAGCCATTTAGACACTGTAAAGTACTATCTCTTTTTGGTTCAGGTTTGCATTTCTGTAGTGACTATTAATTATCTTGTCACTTACCTATTAGCCATTTGGTGGAAACATACATTTAAATCCTTTGTCTTTAAATTTTTTTTTAAATTTACTTAGTTATTTTATTTATTTGAGAGAGAGAGAGAATGAGCATGCTAGGGCTTTCAGCTACTGCAAACAAACTTCAGATACATGTACCACCTTGTGCATCTGGCTTATGTGGGTCCTGGGGAATCAAACCTGTGGGTCCTTTAGCTTTGTAGGCAAGTACCTTAACAGCTGAGCCATCCCCTCCCACCGCCCTTTGTCTTTTTTTATTGAATTGTAAGTATTCTTTGGTTTTTGGAGGTAGGGTCTCACTGTAGCTCAGGGTGGCCTTGAACTCATGGTGATCCTCCTACCATCTGCCTCCTGAGTGCTGGGATTAAAGGCATGTGCCACCACTCCCAGCTCAAGTATTCTTTATATATTCTAAAATGATGCAAGTTCCATATCAAATATATTTTTCCAAATATTTTCTGACATTTTATGGGTGGTCTCATTTTCTTGATGATGTCCTTTTATATATAAAAGTTTGGAACTTGGACAAAGTCTAATTTCTCAATTTTTCTTTTGTTGCTTCTGATTTAGTGTTATCTAAGATGCTAACATAAATCATGGACTTTTACTCATGTCTTTTTAAAGAATTTTATAGCTTTAGCACATATATACATTATCCTTTTTACATTTATTTTTGTTTGAATTATGAATTCAGTTTTATTTTTCATATGTATTTCAAGTTAATTTTCACATACGGTAAAAAATGTAGAGGTCCATCTTCATTATTTTAATTAGAGATATTTATTCAGTTGTCCAAGTACCATTTGTGGTAGAAAATATTCTTCATTTAATTGTCATGGCATTCTTTTGAAAATCAGCTCGTGGACTGGGCAGATGGCTTAGTGGTCAGGTTGCTTGCCTGCGAAGCCCAAGGGCTTATGTTCAACCCTCCAGGTCCCACACAATGATGCAAGCACAGTGTCTCACATGCTCATAAGGGGGCACACACGTCTGGAATTTGATTGCAGTGGCTGGAGTCCTGGTGCTCCAATTTCCCAGCACCCCCCCCCCACACACACCCACACATTACAAATAAAAAAAGGTCAGTCTGTTGGGCTTGTCTCAAAAAAAAAAAAAAGAGAGAAAGAAAGAGAGAGAGAACGGAAAAGAAAAGAAAACAAAAGAAAAAAAGAAAAGAAAAAAGCAAATCAGCGTCTATAAATGTGAAGATTTTTATTGGGCTTCAGTTTGTTCCACTGGTCTGCATGACTGCATACTACTTCCATGCTGTCTTCATCACTGTCTCTTTGTAGTAAGTTACAAAATGATGAAGCATGCATTCTTCAACTTTGTTCTTTCTCTAGTTTATTTTGTCTATTCTGAATGTTTTGCACTGCAGTATGAATTTTGAGATTAGTTTAATTTCTGCAAAAATGCAAGATTTTGTGGAAGCAGCTTTTATAATCATGGTAGAATCCAAACTAATTATGTGTTTTGAGATAGTGCCAGTAATTTCAGGATTACTTTATTGAGCATTTGACCTCTGACATCCATAAAATAAGTAATAGATTCCTTATCTGTCCTCTGTCAGCAAAATGGATATCTCTGAGCATCCTTGAATGTCAGCATCTCTCATTCTTACAAAGTTGTAATTTCTGATGCATTGAAAAGTCAATCAAATTCATATATTTTTCTTTGTCTCTTAAGTTATTGGGACACAACATTTGTAATTTTGTGATTTTTTTTTTTTTTTGCACTTTGGATACAGGAGTTAATTTTGTTAAGAAGTAATTCAATGTGATACCTCGAGATGGCAATAAAACATGCCATGGGGTACGGTACCTCTTTCACCTGCTTTGAGGCAATCTTGTTTTTTCCTCTCTTAATCAGAATACTCAGTCAGGCCAGTGTTCCCCTCTATTCTGTGACCTTGCCCAGTAGCATGTCTGAAAGGCAGTCTGTAGTAAGTCATGGTGTGTTTAGTATAGACCATAAATATGATTACCAAGGTGCTGATGATAGTTTTACATGTCTTTAGGGAGACGAGTCATGTCATTTTTTATTTTTATTTATTTTAGATTACTATATAACCATGCAGAGGGCTGAAGGAACCCAAAACTATTATCAAACATTGCTCTTATATTCTTTAAGTCTTTGCCTCAATATGCATGTGTGTATATGTATACATGTATATATATATATATATATATGTTATTATATTTCTATCTACATATAAATGTATATTTAGAAAATGTATTGTATGGTATAATTTTGTTTCAGGCTTATAATTTTTAAAATTAATGATTGCTTATGTGGTCATTGCAATGCAATCATTGCTTACGCATCAAATGAATGAATCATTTGCTTAACCATTAGTGTTTGAGATTGGAGGATATCTGTGTAAAGCATATCTAGAGATTCAAAGATTCATAGATTTTTTTTTTTCTATGACCAATTGCTATTCTGTCATTGTTCCTGTACTTAACAAAAGAATATAGATGTCTAGTACATTTATGTTTTCCTGTCTGTCAAGTTTCCAAAGATTAATACAGAACCTTATGAAACCATAGCCCATGGGGACAATATTACCCAGGCCTGCAGTAGTTAGTGAAAAGTGTCAGACCTTGTGAAGAATAGTGGTAAAGGAAAAAGAACTCTTTACTGGAAGGGAAATCATTGTTTGGCTACATTTTGAAATTATAAGTGAGTTCTACTTGTTTTGCATTATTTGTGTTTATGTTTTAAGTAGAAATGCATTTTAATCTAAAGAGTTCTTAAATGTTGTGTATTTGAGGGATTTGGATTATCTTTATTTTTAAATTTCATTTAATTTTAACTGATAAATAAAAATTACCTCTTTATGGATACTACTGTGTATTTCAATATGCGTATATTGTGTAATATTCAAGTCAGGTTAAACATGCCTAGTTTCCTAAAATATTTATCATTTCTTTATAGTAAAAGCATTGAAAATCCTTACTTATAGCTTTAAAAAATACATAGTTATTATTGCTTACAAGTCACTCTGCTATGCATAATTTGTAAATTCTTTACCTAGATATCAAATTGAGCTCTGAGAGGCTTGCTTTCTTTGCTGAAAAAAAATCCAGTGAAATTTAGCATCATATCAAGATTAATAATTTGGTGTGGGTCCGGGTTGATGTTAATACCTGCAGACTACTATACCTGGAAGAAGTAAAGACCTTCAGTCCCATTCTTGCCACTTAGCATCTTATATTGGAATGGAAGCAAGAAATGCCGCTTACACCTTGATATTATTTTGTCAGAAGCCAGCAAAAATCACAGAGATCAAGCTATTAATTTGTAATTTATAGTTAAATATTTAGTGCTACTGTAGCCCTTATTTAGTGTTTTTACATCTTGAGTGCTAATGTTGGCCTTCCTCACTGCCAGCTGTTGGAAGTGCTAGGAACAAATCATCTGTTTTTATGGTCCTCCTGTGTGGTCTTCCACAAAATTAAATCCAAGCATTTCAATAATTTATATTCTAAGTGAATCAATACACTTACTCCTGGCACTTTTCACAGGATACTTTAATAGAATGCCCTATGTGTTAGAGAAGGTTCTGTTATTCATTCATTATAAAACAATTTTAAACATTCCCATCCCATAGCACCTGTGGCATTATTTCGTTGCATTATTAGTGAGTCAACTTGTGAAGTTTATATTGTACATTAATGCCTCAAATCCTAGGGATTTGCATGGAATGTGTGTTTCACAGGGTGTCTCCTATCTCTGCATTTGGATGGGAGTTTTCATAAAATTCACATTTGCTCTATGTTTATAATTAGACTATACACATAATTTTTGTAATTTGGGTATGTATTTCACAATATATGTTATAATGCTTAATATAAAGACCCTTAAATTCTGAAATTGATGTGCATAACTTTCTTAGCAAATGAATTAGTTGTTGAAAGGAAACCTAAGGATTTTACTAAACTGTTTATCTTCTGTTTCATTCTTTGCTTGATACCAAAAAGATAGAAATGAATGTTTCTCATATCTTCCTCAATTGGTTTAACCCAAATGGCATTCTACACAAAAGGGGAAATTTTTTTTTTTTTTTTTTCATTTCATGTGCATCCATGGCTGCCACAAGTAGAGAGTAAGAGAGATGAATGGATGGAGAATATTAAGAGATAGGAATGAATGGAGAACACTAAGAGAGAGGAATGGAGAACACTGAGAGAGAGGAATGGAGAACACTGCGAGATCGGAATGGGGAACACCGAGAGATAGGATTGGAGAATACAGAGAGAGAGGAATGGAGACAACTGAGAGAGAGGAATGGAGAACATAAGAGAGAAGAATGGAGAACACTGAGAGAGAGGAATGAGGAACACCGAGAGAGAGGATTGGGGAACACTTAGAGAGAGGAATGGGGAACACTTAGAGAGAGGAATGGGGAACACTTAGAGAGAGGAATGGGGAACACTTAGAGAGAGGAATGGGGAACACTTAGAAAGAGAGAGGAATGGGGAACACCGAGACAGAGGAATGGAGAATACCGAGAGAGAGGAATGGAGAACACTAAGAAAGAGAGGAATGGAGAACATCGAGAGAGAGGATTGGAGAACACTTAGAAAGAGATAGGAATGGGGAAAACTAAGAGGACATTTAAATTTAAAAGTCAAAACAAGCTAAAGTAAAAGAATTTTTTTATTTGCTATGTGTAGGTTCATATATTCATATTTGGAAACAGTATTTTTCCTCTTTGGTAAATATAGCATAAAGTTTATACATCTCAGTAAAATATACTGTATTGTAGCTTAAAAACTGCAGCTTTGCCTTTGCTGTAGTTACTTAGCATATATTGTACAATTAGCTGCTATCCTATGCCTTATTAGAGAAGAGTTATTTAAAGCTCCTTTTTAGGTGTAAATTTATTAATGAATTTGCACTCTTGTTTATGAGTTACTTACTTTACAAAGGTAAATGGGGTTATGTTGAGTTTTTTTTTTTTTTTTTTTTTTTTTTTTTTTCGAGGTAGGGTCTCACTCTGGTTCAGGCTGACCTGGAATTAACTATGTAGTCTCAGGGTGGCCTCGAACTCTCGGCGATCCTCCTACCTCTGCCTCCCAAGTGCTGGGATTAAAGGCATGCGCCACCACACCCGGCTATATGTTGAGTTTTGAATGGTGCAAATTATTGGAATAAATCTTTTGCCTATTTCTTCTTCAGAGGTCTTAATGTTTAATTTCAAAGTTATAACACAGGACGAAATTGAACCATGTACCTTGAACTTAATGAAGATAATATATTTTGAACTTTTTTGGCCATGAAAAACTTAAAATTACAATTAATGAGCAGAATATCAGAAAACAATCTTTTACTGAAGTAGATTAACAACGACGTTATCTCACATACATAGATTAATATGCTGTCAGTTTTGATTTACATCTTTGTTATGAGATGAAATATAATTTAAAATTATTAGGAAAAACTCATAGCACCAATCTGTCATTAAATAGCATCAAACACAGTGGTTGTGTGTTTTACACGTCATTTGCACATCAATGCACAAGGGTGTATTGTGTCCTTCCTGGCCTTGTAGAACGTGGTGTCCCACTATAAATACCTTATCTCACAATTACAACTGTCAAAACTGTACAGTAACTTTTGTATGTTGAAGCCACTCCTCCCAGCAGATTCTGTATAAACATTTCAGTGAATGTGTTCTTCAGAATTGTTTAGGGAAAGCTGATTTAAGGCAAGTCATTTTGGTAATTACTGTTGTATGTCACAACAGATTTTTTTAAATAAAATAGTCAATAAAGATAATGGCCTTTCTTTAATATAGTCTTTTGGTGGTGTAGGGTTTTTAAACTATAGAAGTATGATTCTAAGTGCATATAAACAGATACTCCTTTACCTCTTGTTTTAGAATTATTAATAGATGACCTATTTTCTGTTTCCTTCTCAAAGCATAAAAATTATTAATGTATCCGTATTATATTTCCCATGAAGACTGAGTAAATTCCTAATCAAATGAAAGCAGCCTTGAATGTTTCATAAGACTACAGCTAATGTCTTTATCTCTCTAGCTTTCGAACCTCTGATTTGGAGTTCAGTGGAAATTTAACCTTTTTGGACTTCTTCCCTTGGTGACTCACAGTCTCTGGAATCAATAAGGTCTGCATTACTTTACAGCTCAAACTAATTTAATTCATGGAAATTATAGAAGCCAAAAGGCATCTAATCAGAGTCACTAAAATATTAAAGCAGATAAATTGTGATTTTTAGATGTGTATGGACTATGTCCCCCTTTCTTTCTTTGGCTAATTGGTGCTTTTGGATCAGAGCATGTTCAAAATATGGTGAGTCTTCTAAATGGAGTCCATACCCTGGAGGATAAATTGTTCCAATTGGAATGAGGCATTTTGCTATGAAAGACTTTGAGTTCTTGTGGAAGCTCACTTTTAATTGAACCCTCCATGTGCTGTGTCATAGATGAAATTAGAGTTATTTTGTGATTGTGAGACAGCTTAGACTGCATTTACTCATATGGCACACAAGAATGCTAACGTTATGGATAATCAGATGTGAAATCCATTCGGTAGAATTTCTTCTGTATTCTATGAATGAAATTAATTTAGTACATTAATGTCCATGCTTTCATTTATTCATTTGGATGAAATAGTAGCAGAAGCCATTCTTTTTGAATTTGCTGTGGCATTGATTTCATTATCTAGAACTTACTGTATAAGAAGGGTGATTATAGTTTTTGTAAAGATTTATTTATTTATTTGAGACAGAGAGGAAATGTGCATGCCAGGGTCTCTAGCCACTGCAAACAAACTCCAGACGCATGTGCCACCATGTGCATCTGGCCTACATGGGTCCTGGAGATTTGAACTGGGATCCTTAGGCTTTGCAGGCATGTGCTTTAACTGCTAAGCCATCTGTCCATCCTGGTGATGATAATTTTATACTTTAATCTCCCCTATAATTTCTATCTGTATCATCTAGCATTGAAGTATATGTTACTTTTTGGGGTTTTTTTTGGCATTTTATTTACTTTGATGTGATGACTTAATTCCTATTAAATTGGGTGCGTTTATTCATTTTATGTTCCAACTCATAATTGAAGAATAAATATTTTTAAGTATTTTTATTTATTTATTTGAGAGAAAGAGAGAGAGGAAGAGGCAGTGAGAAAGAGACTGGGCATGCCAGGGCCTCCAACCCACTGCAAACGAACTCCAGACGCATGCGCCCCGTTGTGCATCTGGCTTATGTGGGTCCTGGGGAATTGGACCAGGTTTCTTAGGCTTCACAGACAAACGCCTTAACCACTAAGCCATTTCCCCAGCCCTGAAGAATAAATTTTGTGTATTCCTTTTTGGTTACACTTTTATCTAAATGTAACATCTTACATTTAATCCTGGAGGGAATTTTTTTTTATTTTTATTTTTTTTTGTATATTGTGTTAGTCAGGGTTCTCGCGAGGAGCAGAACCACTAGAATGAATTATATTAAAAAGGGAATTTATTGGATTAACTTACAGTAGTCCAATAGCAGTTGCAGGCCTGAGAATCCAGGAACCTGGTAGCTGCTCAGTCCACATGGCCAGATGCCTCAGCAGTCCTGATCCGGCACTGAAGGCGTCCTGAGGAGCCTCTGGTCTTCAATTGATGCTGGTCTTCAGTCCATACTGAAGGCAGCAAGCAGCTCTGGCAGCCAAGTGGAAGGAAGGGGCTCTTTTCCCCCAGAGCTTCCTTATATAAAGTCCCGTCTGAGAGGGGACTTCCTCCTTCAGTGAATCCTTCCTGGAAGCAACCTCAGACCCATCCAAAAAGGATTTCTGTGGATTCCTAAACAGATCAAGTTGACAACACCTTAACCATCACATATTATAAGAATAATTATAAGCAGAATATTGGAGCTCTTTTTCAATTTCAAAGTTATAACACAGGACGAAATTGAACCATGTACCTTGAACTTAATGAAGATAATATATTTTGAACTTTTTTGGCCATGAAAAACTTAAAATTACAATTAATGAGCAGAATATCAGAAAACAATCTTTTACTGAAGTAGATTAACAACGACGTTATCTCACATACATAGATTAATATGCTGTCAGTTTTGATTTACATCTTTGTTATGAGATGAAATATAATTTAAAATTATTAGGAAAAACTCATAGCACCAATCTGTCATTAAATAGCATCAAACACAGTGGTTGTGTGTTTACACGTCATTTGCACATCAATGCACAAGGGGTGTATTGTGTCCTTCCTGGCCTTGTAGAACGTGGTGTCCCACTATAAATACCTTATCTCACAATTACAACTGTCAAAACTGTACAGTAACTTTTGTATGTTGAAGCCACTCCCTCCCAGCAGATTCTGTATAAACATTTCAGTGAATGTGTTCTTCAGAATTGTTTAGGGAAAGCTGATTTAAGGCAAGTCATTTTGGTAATTACTGTTGTATGTCACAACAGATTTTTTTAAATAAAATAGTCAATAAAGATAATGGCCTTTCTTTAATATAGTCTTTTGGTGGTGTAGGGTTTTTTAAACTATAGAAGTATGATTCTAAGTGCATATAAACAGATACTCCTTACCTCTTGTTTTAGAATTATTAATAGATGACCTATTTTCTGTTTCCTTCTCAAAGCATAAAAATTATTAATGTATCCGTATTATATTTCCCATGAAGACTGAGTAAATTCCTAATCAAATGAAAGCAGCCTTGAATGTTTCATAAGACTACAGCTAATGTCTTTATCTCTCTAGCTTTCGAACCTCTGATTTGGAGTTCAGTGGAAATTTAACCTTTTTGGACTTCTTCCCTTGGTGACTCACAGTCTCTGGAATCAATAAGGTCTGCATTACTTTACAGCTCAAACTAATTTAATTCATGGAAATTATAGAAGCCAAAAGGCATCTAATCAGAGTCACTAAAATATTAAAGCAGATAAATTGTGATTTTTAGATGTGTATGGACTATGTCCCCCTTTCTTTCTTTGGCTAATTGGTGCTTTTGGATCAGAGCATGTTCAAAATATGGTGAGTCTTCTAAATGGAGTCCATACCCTGGAGGATAAATTGTTCCAATTGGAATGAGGCATTTTGCTATGAAAGACTTTGAGTTCTTGTGGAAGCTCACTTTTAATTGAACCCTCCATGTGCTGTGTCATAGATGAAATTAGAGTTATTTTGTGATTGTGAGACAGCTTAGACTGCATTTACTCATATGGCACACAAGAATGCTAACGTTATGGATAATCAGATGTGAAATCCATTCGGTAGAATTTCTTCTGTATTCTATGAATGAAATTAATTTAGTACATTAATGTCCATGCTTTCATTTATTCATTTGGATGAAATAGTAGCAGAAGCCATTCTTTTTGAATTTGCTGTGGCATTGATTTCATTATCTAGAACTTACTGTATAAGAAGGGTGATTATAGTTTTTGTAAAGATTTATTTATTTATTTGAGACAGAGAGGAAATGTGCATGCCAGGGTCTCTAGCCACTGCAAACAAACTCCAGACGCATGTGCCACCATGTGCATCTGGCCTACATGGGTCCTGGAGATTTGAACTGGGATCCTTAGGCTTTGCAGGCATGTGCTTTAACTGCTAAGCCATCTGTCCATCCTGGTGATGATAATTTTATACTTTAATCTCCCCTATAATTTCTATCTGTATCATCTAGCATTGAAGTATATGTTACTTTTTGGGGTTTTTTTTGGCATTTTATTTACTTTGATGTGATGACTTAATTCCTATTAAATTGGGTGCGTTTATTCATTTTATGTTCCAACTCATAATTGAAGAATAAATATTTTTAAGTATTTTTATTTATTTATTTGAGAGAAAGAGAGAGAGGAAGAGGCAGTGAGAAAGAGACTGGGCATGCCAGGGCCTCCAACCCACTGCAAACGAACTCCAGACGCATGCGCCCCGTTGTGCATCTGGCTTATGTGGGTCCTGGGGAATTGGACCAGGTTTCTTAGGCTTCACAGACAAACGCCTTAACCACTAAGCCATTTCCCCAGCCCTGAAGAATAAATTTTGTGTATTCCTTTTTGGTTACACTTTTATCTAAATGTAACATCTTACATTTAATCCTGGAGGGAATTTTTTTTTATTTTTATTTTTTTGTATATTGTGTTAGTCAGGGTTCTCTGAGGAGCAGAACCACTAGAATGAATTATATTAAAAGGGAATTTATTGGATTAACTTACAGTAGTCCAATAGCAGTTGCAGGCCTGAGAATCCAGGAACCTGGTAGCTGCTCAGTCCACATGGCCAGATGCCTCAGCAGTCCTGATCCGGCACTGAAGGCGTCCTGAGGAGCCTCTGGTCTTCAATTGATGCTGGTCTTCAGTCCATACTGAAGGCAGCAAGCAGCTCTGGCAGCCAAGTGGAAGGAAGGGGCTCTTTTCCCCCAGAGCTTCCTTATATAAAGTCCCGTCTGAGAGGGGACTTCCTCCTTCAGTGAATCCTTCCTGGAAGCAACCTCAGACCCATCCAAAAAGGATTTCTGTGGATTCCTAAACAGATCAAGTTGACAACACCTTAACCATCACATATTATAAGAATAATTATAAGCAGAATATTGGAGCTCTTTTTCAAATTTATATACTGTTTCAACAGGTAGTCTATGTACAATACAGTAAGCTCAGTTATAAAGAAAACTGTATCTGTGGATGTATACCTTTAGAGCTGTCTCTGCCAAGGACTGAGCCTATGGTCATTGTTCTTATTTTAGTATTAGTCTTGGTAGATTAAAATGCTGCGCTATGATTTGTTGTCATGGTAATGATAGGTAAGGATAAATTACATGAATGTGTCAGATTCTAGTCTGCTAAAAATTACTCTTTTTATTTATTTTGAATTTTTGAGGTAGGGTCTCACTCTAGCCCACCCTGACCTGGAATTTACTATGTAATCTCAGGCTGGCCTTTAACTCATAGCGATCCTCCCACTCTGCCTCCTGAGTGCTGGGATATGCTTTTATTCCTAGCACGTGGGAGGATCGCTGTGAGTTTGAGGCCAGCCTGGAACTACAGAGTGAGTTGCCGGTCAGCCTGGACTGAAGTGAGACTCTTCCTTGAAAGAAAACAAAACAAAATAAAAATAAGTTTTTCTAAGTTGGATGGTAGGTATTGTACGTGCTTATCATAGATGTTCTTTTATTACAAGAAGAACACTTTTATAAAAAGACATTTTATACAGGAAGAACCATTTTTGGCATAGAGAAGTTGAAGTGTGGAATATTTCCAGATGAACTGAGGCAGTTTTTGTTACTGGTCTTATCCGCCTCAGCCACGGAAAAGCAGCTCTGGGATAAACAGGGGCCATCTTCCTCCTCTGAATGCTGAAGTTGCTCAGTCTCTGCTCACGAGTTAAGTCACACGTGTAGCCTCTTTGGTAGTTTGTTCCTGTCTCGCTGTGAGGTCTTCATTCTTCATGCATATGGCTTCAGTGGCAGGCCATTCCAGCTTCAGTTCTATTAGAAACTCTTACGTCTTAGGCCAGTCTCCTGAAATTTACCTCTTTTTGCAAGATCCCCCTTGTAGATCACTATCTCCTCCATATTTGCTGGAGCATCCTATCTGGCTATCTGTAAGTGGAGACAGTGATCCTTCTTTTTTAAGAGCGTTAACTGTGCACCAGATACAGTATAAGCAGTGTGCTTGATCTCGTCAAATTATCATAGCCACCCTTTTAGGTGGACTTTGAACATTGTTAAATATTTCTATTTTATAGGTAAAGAACTAAAGACCAAGGCTTAGGGGACCAGTTCTTCTTTCATCTATGGACTATGATACATACTGTCAAAGCTGATCTGTGATATAGAAACTAAATGCAGAAGCTGAATCAGCTCAAATATGCTTGCCCCAGTGTTAGATCAACTGGAAACAGGAAGGGGAAGATTCACATTAGAAAACAATTGAAGTAAACTGAGAAGGCTCGGTGAGGTCAAAGATTTGAATAAGGGCTGGAAAGAAGATGAAGCCATTAAAGTCTCTAGAAGAGGACAGTCTTAGTGCTCTGCAGTCTTATATCTGGCATCATTTAAAGGCATAATTTATGGAGGGCACCTACCGACTTTGCACTGTCCAGTTTCTTTTGAATCCTTGGGTAACTGGTTGCTTGGTAATCTTATTCATGGTCCATTCACCAGTCAGTCTTAAGTCTATGTGAGACCCTACACTTTACTAATGCGTATGACCTCAGCGTGGACCGGATCTTCCCTGGGCCAGCTCCTTGTCTTAAGATGTCAAGCTGTGAATTCTTCCGCTTGTATAGCCTCCTAATTTTTTTATTAATCCTGCTATGCTTTTTGTTTTTAAAGAACTCCATTCTTTTCTCCTGGTCCACTGTTTCCCAAGTTGTAAAGTGGTGTGTGTGTGTACACATGTTACAGGGAATAGTTCTGAAAATCCTTATAATAGGAAGACATTCTTTTGTTAATCGAAGTACTTTTTTTCAAATTTACTTATGAACAACCTCGTTATGTGTTGCTGCTTCTTATTTGCCTGCAGCGAGTACTCAGTGGAACACAATTTGCCAAATACAGTTGTGATGAGGAAGTGTGGGGGAGGGGATAATAAATCTTATGAGTAGGCCTCACTACAAGTTCATATTACTGAGTTTTGACTTGACTGTTGTTCTTTTGGCCATCTTTTATGTATTTCTTTATTACTGTTTTGAACCTTTCCTTATTTTCTAATATTATCTATATTTCACAACTCATATGCTCCCAAGCCACATATAGGATGAATTCTATCAGATTCTTCATTTCAGGGGTTTCATTATTTTTCAATTGTCTCTTTCTAGATATGTCATGAGGAAGCTAGTTTTACTTCATTTCTCAGACTCAGCATATCCAAAATAGAATTATATTTTATCATACCTTGGTCATCTTACCTTTTCTGGCTTCATTCCTCTTTCCCTGATGCCTGCTTCATACCAGCTTGACTTGTAGTGTTCAGTATGGCTGTCACTTTTATAATTAATGTTTTTATTAGGTATTATTTTAAATTTTCATTTTGTGTGTGTGTGTGTGTGTGTGAGATCTGATGCACAAGTAGAGATTAGAGGAGAACCTTGAGGTGCCTGTGCTCCTCTTCCACCTTCTTGGAGGCAGAGTCACTGCCACTAAAGATGTGTAGTCTAGCTGACCCACACGCTTCAGATTCTCCTGGCTCCTCCATTTGTGTAGGTGCTGTGTGATCACAGACCAATGTGCCACTTTGCATCTGGTTTTACTTGAGTGCTAGGAAATCTAACTGGTCAGCAGGCTTTGTAAGCAAGTGCCTTTAACCGCTGAGCCATCTTCCTAGCCCTTATTAAGTATTGTTTTCAGAAAATTTTTAGGCTCACAGCAAAATTAAACAAAGGTAAGATTTCTTTTTTCTTTTTTATATTCTGTTTTTTTGAGGTAGGGTCTTGCTCTAGCTCAGGCTGACCTGGAATTTACTACATAAGCTCAGGGTGGCCTTGAACTTATGGCGATCCTCCTACCTCAGCCTCCCGAGTGCTGAGATTAAAGGCGTGTGCCACCACACCCAACTAAGATTTCTAATATACTCCTTGCCTAAACACCTATGTTATCATCCCTTGTCAATATCCCCATCAGAGTAGTTGATTTGTTACAGCTGATGAATGTACATTGGCTCATCATTATTACCCCAAGGTTTTGAAGTTGTCTTGACTACCCCATCCTCCATTCTCTTCCTTGTAGAGGGGCTATAATTTGTTCCTGTTGTTATGTCCGTAGCTTGTAATATAGTGCCAAGAACTTTAGATACTTCTTAATTCTGATGATACTCAATTTTTTTTTGTTTTTTTAATTTTTTATTATTATTTTTATTTTTTGGATTTTCGAGGTAGGGTCTCACTCTGGTCCAGGCTGACCTGGAATTAACTATGTAGTCTCAGGGTGGCCTCAAACTCTCGGCGATCCTCCTACCTCTGCCTCCCGAGCGCTGGGATTAAAGGCGTGCGCCACCACGCCTGGTGCGATACTCAAATTTTTAAAAAAATTTTTTTATTTATAAATTTATTTGAGAGAGAGAGAAAGAATGAACACACCAGGGTCACATGAGTACTGGTGAATCAAACCCTGGCCAGCAGTCTTAGTAAGCAAATGCCTTTAACCACTGAGCCATCCATCTAGTCAGATACTCATATCTTTTATATTCAATCATGTCAACTTAAAAAAAATTCTATTTATTTATTACTTTTGTGATTTCTTAAAATACTTTAGTTACATTTTGAATTTTTTCCTAGATTGCCTATTAAGTGAAGTAATTGAGTTGCTAAGTTGAACTTAGTTTTTTAAAGGATATTTTCATTGTAATAGCATTTGTTTTAATTACTAATGCATTTTTATCTTATTTTTATTCCAAAAATTCTGCCACCAGAGGGTGCCCTCAAACCTTTTGGAAGAACTTGGTTTACTTCAACCTTAATAAGAATGATCAGACTAGAAAACTCTTTATTCATACTAGATGATTTAGGAATTATAAGCACTAGGAGACCATCAGAAGCGGGAACAGAGGTGTTGAGGAAATAGAGAGGGCAATAGGGCATATGTGACATTGAAGCAAAAACAAGGCCAGGTGGGAACAGGGTACATGATGGGCAGAAGGGTGAGGGAGAAGGAAAAGTGAAGAAAATCAACAAGAACAATTTTTGTTTGAAAAATCCATGATTACTCTCGATATCCATGACCTTGCAGTGCCTAGCAATACCTTCGCAAGACCCTCATAATAGAAGAAAAAGATGATGACATCAAATTAAAAGAGAGACTAATGGAGAGAGGGAGGGGATGTGATGGAGATTAGAGTTCTAAAGGGGAAAGGGGGGAAGGGAGGGAAATATCATGCGTTTTTTGTATGTAAGTATAGAAGTTGTCAATAAGTAAATAAATAAAAATCCATGATTAAAGCCAATGCTTTATATTATAATTTAAAAATGAAAAATCTGAAGCTAGGACGATGGCTCAGTGATACAGTGATTGTCATGCATGATTGAGGACCAGAGTTCTGTCACCAGCACCATGTCATTGGGAAATAGGGGCTTCCCAGGGCAAGCTAGCTAGATCAGCTGGGTTGAAGTTAGAGACCCTCCTTGGTTAGTAAAACGGGGAGTAGTGTAAATGTCTAGTCTTCACATGCACATGAGTACACACATGTGCTTGGACCTGCACATACATGCCCACCTACACACATACTTATAAAAAAAGGAATAAAAAAGAATTCAGCACTGTGGGGTATATGCACATTGCTTGATTTGTATGGCAATATTTTACTGCTACCATGTGACTACTTGATTTGTATCAAAAAATTTTTCACTTGTATTATGAGTGTGATAAGCTATTATTGTACCATCTTGAAAATTACTTAAAATTAAAAATAAGTATCTTCAAAGTACTTAGAGTTCAGGAAAAGATCTTCCAAGTATAAAGTGTAAGTTATTGTACCCTCTGTTTCTTGTACAAATTAAGTCTATTTTGCTTTGAACACTAGAAAGCTTACATTGCCATTAGTTATTTCTTTAAAATCTTGTCATGTTGAATTTGGTTGCCTGTCTATAAAAGATGAATAATGGTATGACTATAAGGTATTGGAAATATCTGTTGGCTTGTATATAATAGTGTTGTGGTTTAGTGGTATGCAGAAGTGATTGATGGATACATCCATGTAGCTGTACTGTAATCGAAATGAGAGATGGGAAAGACCTGTCAGAGCATCTTGTGCCAGTGTGCAATTATTCCCTCGGGAGCAATCATTTTCCATAACCGCATTGTGCACTGAACTCTCCTTTGGAGGCAGCATAACGAGGATGTATTATTATGCTTTGTTCTTTCTGACGTAATAATACTCTGCACTTTATTATTAATATGAAAAAGTGATTTTACATTGAATATTATGTAGGAAGGAGCTTTCTTTATGTTTTTCAATTCTTTTATTAAATTTTTGATAAGGTTTTATGAGAGAAAGAGAATTGGCGCATCAGGGCCTCCAGCCACTACAGTTGAACTCAAGAAGTGTGCACCATCTTGTGCGCATGTGTGACCTTGTGTGCTTGTATCACCTGTGCGTCTGGCTTACATGAGATATGGAGAGTTGAACATTCGTCCTTAGGCTTCACAGGCAAGTTGCCTTAACCTTTAAGTCATTTCTCCAGCCCTTTTAATTCTTTCTATGTTTTACCTACACAGTGCTTCATGGTTCAGGAATTTTGTCTTAGAAGTAGTTCTTAGAAATGTCGGGCTGGAGAGATGGCTTAGTGATTAAGGCACTTGCCTGCAAAGCCAAAGGACCCACATAAGGTAGATGCACAAGGTGGCCCATGTGTCTAGAGTTCATGTGCAGTGGTGGGATGCCCTGGCACACCCATTCTTTCTCTTTCTCTCTACCTGCTTCTCCCCCCCCCATAAATAAATAAAAATAAAATATTTTTAAAATGTCTTAGAAGGTATCTGATTAGTTGTATCATGCTTCAAGAAGTGGATGAAAGTATTTTCCAAGCAGATTGTGTTCCTAGATAGATCAGTTGTTTGGGATTAAGATTCATGGTTTTGAAATCCCGTCCTAGTCACAAAAAGTCTCATTTTTAGCCTCTGATGGCTTGGTTTCTTGTTTAAGATTTTTATTTATTTATTTGTGAGCAGAGAGAGGGGGACAAAGAAAGAAAGGGAGAGAGGAGGGGAAGAGGGAAAGGAAAGGAAAGGAAAGGAAAGGAAAGGAAAGGAAGGAAGGAAGGAAGGAAGGAAGGAAGGAAGGAAGGAAGGAAAGAGGGAAAGAGGGAAGAAAGAGGGTACACCAGAGCCTTTTGCTGCTGCAAACAAACTTTAAGTACATGCACCATTTTGTGCATCTGGCTTTACATGGAACTGAGGAATCAAGCCCAGACTGGCAGACTTTGCAAGCAAGAGCCTTTAACCACTGAGCCATCTTCTCAGCCCCTGAGAGCTTGATTTCTAAAGTGAGAACTTAGTGACAGTGATAAACTCATTAGAAATAGCCATAATTAGGAGATGTTGTAAAAGAAGTAATGAGGGTTGGAAGATCTTTCTCCTTCCTCTCCCTGTCTTTGCTATTAATGAACTTGAGGAAGAGAATGCAGATTAAGAATTCAGAGGGCTACGGACGGCTTGCCAGATTCCTTGTGTAGCTTAGTGTGCTCTGAGGTGACTCCAGAAAGCTGAAAAGCCATTGTGGCCTCGAGGCCCAACTTCAGTCAGCTATCTGAACTTCCATCCAGAAGAGACTTTATGGAATCTGTGAAATGGGTATTAGCAGCCCTTGGAATAGAATTTCATGAAAACCTTCTGAAAATAAAAGAACAATTGCACAAAGTATAGGTTGCTAATCACTTGCTGTTCCAAAAAGTGCCCATGGTTGACATGATGATCATATAGACTTGAAACATTCTCCACTACCTAGCAGAAAAGCACCAACTCTCTACCATGGACTTCAAGGAGAGAACACTGATTGCCATGTATGTGGAGGGGACACTGAAGTGGCTGGAACTGCCAATCATGCATCCTTTTTGAAAGAAAGTGGTTAGCATGGCCCAGAAGGCTATAGTTACTTCCCTGGGTTGGAAGATTTTTTAAGGGATCATAGAAGTTTCTTGTTGGTAATCAGCTGAATCTAGCATTAGATTCTACCATAAACCATTGATTCTAAATGAGAAAAGTCCTAATATCCTATCTACATTTCCTCTCCTCAAGGAGTATACAGTGAAGTTGAATAAGAACCCAGCAGCAAGAAGCCCTCCCCCATGAGATCTATGTGAGAACTGTCTACAGAGCAACCCAGCAATTTGTAAATGGAACTTTGTCCCTAGAGATAGCAGTGTCCAAATGACATATTAATTGACCCAGCTCTATTCTTATACTGTGTGTTGAGTCTTTCATGTCTAGGATCTTCTTTCCCCAAAATACCTTTTTTTTTTTTTTTTGGTCCAGCCATAGTTTTTATGTGGCATGTTTTGAAAAACTTTTGGGGGGTAGGTTTCTATTTAAGTCTGGTTTGGTTGTTCAATGTCTATAGTCATTGCCATCTTGATAATGAGTGTGCCAGGACCCCATGTTCTCCCCAAGGCTCCTTTTCCTTTTTGTATATCTAAACCCAATAAAGATTTATTTATTTATTTATTTATTTATTTATTTATTTATTTATTTATTTATTTATTTATTTAGAGACAGAGAGAGGGAGAGTGAGAATGGGTGCATCAGGCCCCCCAGCCACTGCAAACGAACTCCAGATGCATGTGCCCCCTTGTGTATCTGGCTTACATGGGACCCGGAGAATTGAACCGGGATCGTTAGGTCTTGCAGGCAAACGCCTTAACCACCCAGCCATTTCTCCAGCCCAGGCTTTTCTAATTTTTAATGTTCAACAACAACACAGGGTCTAGTAAAGCACTCTCCTCTGAGCTATATATAGTAAGTCAAATGATAGTAATGAGGGTAGTTGATATCAGTCAGAATTTACCAATTACAAAACAGATCTCATTGCCTAGCTTCCCTTACCCACCACTCCTGCCTTTTTTGCTAATATCTGTTGATGGGAGGGGAGCGAAAGAGCAGTGTCAGTGACCACTTGACTTACTCAGACAACAACCCAATTAATCTAAGGATAAATGTAGATTACATGCAATGTAAATTAAAAGACTGTAAAAACTTTTTCATTTATCCTTAGAGCACATTATTTCAAATGTTTATAAGCTGTGCTTTTTATCAGTATTTCCCAGATTTGAGTTATAGTTTTATTAAAAAAAAAAACATTTATGGGCTTGAGAGATGGCTTAGTGGTTAAGGCGCTTGCCTGCAAAGCCAAAGGCCCCTGTTCGATTCTCCAGGACCCACGTTAGCCAGATGCCCAAGGTGGCACATGCAATCGGTAGTTCATTTGTAGTGGCTGGATGCTCTGGCATGCCCATTCTCTCTCTCTCTCTCTCTCTCTATCTCCTCTTTCTCTCAAATAAATAAATTTAAAAATATATACTTATTGATTGGTGCGCACACTCGTGGAGATCAGAAGACAGATTTTAGGTATCAGTCCCTGCCTTCTACCTCCTCTGAGGTAGGGTCTCTCTTTGTGGGCTCCGTTTTCCAAGCTGTAGTCATGCTGGTATCATAGAAGCTCACTACAGCTCCTGGCTTTTCAAATGGAGCCTGGGGAACTGAACTCAGGTACTCAAGCTTGTGCAACAAGTGCTTTAACCATTCAGTTCCTTCTCCAGCTCTGAAACACTTCCAGAATTCATAAGGAAACCTTGAATAGCTGTTGGGGAAAGAAATAGAAAGAGGGGGACTCTTGGCCAGCCCTGCCTTGTGTCACTGCTGCAGACCCCTGAGAACACTTGGCCTTTCATAGTATCTGCTCTCTGCCATTGCATTCGCGCTTTGGCGTTCATTTATATATTATTTTTTGATACTATGAGATACATGCTTTAGACAGTCTTATTTAGGTCCGTGAATTAATTAGCTGCTAATTTGTGAAATATCCCCTCTTAAATCTGAAAATAATGGACTGGCTGTTCTTAAAAACCCTCTGTACTTTATTACAATTTGGAGAGCATTTTTATTGAAGCCATAATTGTCATGGGTGATACACATGAGAGATCACCCTGTGGCTGGCCTGTCAGACTTTCATGAGCCTTCAGAAATTAAGGGGAATAAGTGAGTTTGTTTTCTTGTAAGCTGTCACATTCTTCTCTTTGAAGTGTCAGCCCAAGCTGTACATAGATAAATGTTAGAAACATTCACCTTCTCTAGCTGATTTTTTACTTCTACATAATTTAGTGCTATAATTCTCTTTTTCCTCTGGTGTTTTAGTATTTTGTGTCCTAAAAACATGCCTGAAAAACCAGTAGCTCTGAAACATCTTAGTAATTTTGACTTGTTATTTTTTATTTTTGAAATAACAATTTTTGACTTAGATTTAGGGTATGTTAGAGAAATCTCCAATAAGCTTAGATGTATTATAGAACACTGAGTCCAGGCTAGGCGTGGTGGCGCACGCCTTTAATCCCAGCACTCGGGAGGCAGAGGTAGGAGGATCACCGTGAGTTTGAGCTACCCTGAGACGACATAGTGAATTCCAGATCAGCCTGAGCTACAGTGAGACCCTACCTCGAAAAAAAAAATGTCCAAATACAGCTTTATTAACTTAAAAAAAAAAAAACTAGTATTTTTGCTAAGCAGTGGAGAAGAGGATGAGGTTTGTAAAATCAACTAACCCAGAGAGAAGATATCATTAATTTAGTAAGTGTTTTATCAGTATTGTTACACATTAAACACTGTTCTAGACATACTGAATCAAACCATAAATCTTGTCTTGAACCTTTAGTAAGTCTTAGAGAGCATGTCTATAAATAACATAAATCAGAAAACTTGGGCTTTGGGAGAAAGCTCAGCAGGTAAAAGTGTTTGCTTGCAAAGCCTGCTGGCCCAGGTTTGATGCCCTAGTATGCATATAAAGCCAGATGCAAAAAAGTGGCATAAGTATCTGTTGTTTGTTTACAGTGGCAGGAGACCCTGGCACACCTATACATACACATGCCCACAAATAAATTTTAAAAAATCTTAAGCGCAGCCGGGCGTGGTGGCGCACGCCTTTAATCCCAGCACTCGGGAGGCAGAGGTAAGAGGATCGCCAAGAGTTCGAGGCCATCCTGAGACTGCATAGTTAATTCCAGGTCAGCCTGGACCAGAGACCCTACCTCGCAAAACCAAAAAAAAAAAAAAAAAAAAAAAAATCTTAAGCGTCTTATTTAAAAAAAAAAAAAAACAGAAAAATTGCAAGAGAGAACTGAAGAGGAAATACAGAGTTTGAAGCCAAATGTTATTTGAACAAGATATCCAAAAGATAAGAGCTGCTAAGTATATAAGAGGTAGAAAAGGGTGTGTGTATATTTATATACATATATGTGTCAGTTATTTGATATTAAGTAAATACTTAATATTTAATTATTTAGACGTGTAAAATCTAACTCAAGAGTTTATACTACATTGAAAAGGCAATAGAATGCCATGGAAAGCTTTCTAGTGGAACAGGAACACCCCTGGGTGTACTTGGCAGAAACTAAAGGTGATTGGTTAAACAGCAACAGTCAGATCCTGTGGTTTTCCTGGTGAGCCTGGAGGAGGGGCCGAGTCAGGGTAGTTTAATAGTGATCCAGAAGTGCAAGGGCTCCTGCTGGTCAATCAGTAGGGCTTGGCAGCTAATTAATGTGGGGGTGACTCAAAGAGAAGGCGGCTTCAGAATGGCTGTGAATTATTGGCCCATTTGCTCATAGTACTTTGCATTTGTATACGGAGCCCTGGGATTCATAAAACATTATTATATTGCAACCTCCATAAGTATATGAGTTAAACAGAGTCAGAGTGAAATTGACATATGGATAAGGAAATGAATTTAGAATTTTTCTGTATTAGTGAGTAAATGCAGGTATGATCATATAAGTATTTTTTTCAGTTTCTTAGCATCACTCATTTCTCTAAAATAATCTTCATTGTGACCTGTAAGAATAGCCCTGGCATCTGGTCTCAGTGTCTCTAGCCCAGGCTGACCTGGAATTTACTCTGTAGTCTCAGGGTGGCCTTGAACTCTTGGCGATCTTCCTACCTCTGGCTCCTAAGTGCTGGGATTAAAGGTGTGAGCCACCACACTCGGCCTGTCTGTTCTTGTTTGAGCCAGTCTTTTCCTGATCTGGAAGCTTGCTATTTTTCTGCAAATTTCTGGTAATTTTTCTGGTCTCTTGTCTGCTATAGGACTGGTATTATATAGACATGTGTGACTACACCCACCTGTTTATGAAGGTCTTGGGGATCAAATTGCAGTGGTCTCAGGCCCTTGTGCTTAACTACTGAGCCATCTCTCTAGCCCCCAACTCTGAATTTTGGTGTGTTGTGATGTTTATAGTACTGCTGATTAAATCCATGCCCGTGTGCATGGTAGACAGACACTCGCCCACTCAGCTATATCCCCAGCTTTTTCACTATTACCAACACTTCACTAAGCAAATGATAATGAGTACTGTGTACTGTACTTGTTAGTGGAGACTGTACATTACAAAAGAGAAAAACTTATAAACTTATAGGTCCTCTTACAGGTTTGTGTGTGTGACTACTGTGTAGGGGAGGAAAGAACAATTAAGCAACTCAGAGAAGGCTTCACAGAGCATTATGAAGGTTTAATCTTTGTTTAGCAGTATAGAAATGTTAAGGTAGAAGATTTAAAAAAGAGTCATCTTCATATATAATAGTGGCTGTTACTCTTTTTGAAGGCCTTATAGTTCTGCCATATATTTTCATTTTATGGAAGGGCTTTTTCATTTAATGGATAGGCTGACAGAAATATAATGATGTCCACAACATAAAAAGATATTTGGAGCTCAAGGGATGGCTCAGTGGTCAAAAACACTTGTGGGGCTGAAGGGATGGCTCAGCGGTTAGGACAGTTGCCTGCAAAGCCTAAGGACCCAAGTTCAGTTCCCCAATACACACACAAAGCCAGATGCACTAAGTGATGCATGCATCTGGAGTTTGTTTGCAGTGGCAAGATGCCCTGGCACATCCATGCTCGCTCTCTCTCTCTCTCTCTCTCTCTCTCTCTCTCTCTCTCTCAAATAAATAAAGAAATAAAAAATTTTAAAGCATACTTGCTATGCAAGCCTGATGGAAAACCTGGGTTTGGATCTCTAGAACCCACATAGAAACTAAATATAGTAGCATAGGCGCCTATAATCCCAGCATGCCTACAACAAGATGGGAGGCAGAACTAGGAGAATCCCTGAAGCTTGTGGTCCAGCTAACCTGGCCTGTGCAGCAGCTAACAACAGGAGAGACCTTGCCTCAAACAAGGTGAAGTTGACAGCCAACACCCCAAAATTGTCCTCCTGTGGCAAATACATGATTATACATATATATACACCATTCTTTTTGTGTAATTATATACATATGTTAATGGATTTATAGATATAAAGGATAGATGTGTGAAATAAGCAAATGTAATAAAATGTTAATTATAGAAACTAAATAATTATATATTTGGGTGTTCCATATATAGTTATTTTAACTTTGCTATTCAAAGTGATGCAATCAAAATTTTTTGATAAACAGTAGTGAGTTCTCAGCTGTTTTCTGTTAACCCATAAAAAGATTAGAAAACATAAAAACAATTTAAAAAAAGATTAGAAAACAAAAAATGAAATGGTACACTTAAGTTGTAATATATCAATAATTATATCAAATGTAAATGTTCTAAATCCACCTATTAAAAGATTTAGCATGACATACATGATTCTATTTACATGTGACAGAAATATTACCAACCCTCAATCCTCCAGGGCTGGAGAGATGGTTTAGCCATTAAGGCACTTGTCTGCAAAGCCAAAAGATCCAGGTTTGATTACCTAGAACCCACGTAAGCTAGAAGCTCACGGTGGCACCTGCATCTGGAGTCCATTTGTGTGCCCATTCTTTCTTTCTCTCTCTCTCTCTCTTTGTCTATCTCAGATAAATAAATAAAAATAACTTTTAAAAGTGACACACTGCTACAAGAATCCATTTCAGAGAACTATATATGTCCATTGACTGTGAAAGATGGTTTACATGTGTAGTAGTGTGTTTTCTATTACCATAAAGAAATACCCAAAGTTGGGTACTTTGTTTTCTATCTTCTTTTTTTTTTTTTTTTTGGAGAGAGACGGAGCGAGAGACAGAGAGAGAGGGAGAGGAAGACAGAGATGGGCGCGCCAGCAGCGTCTCAGCTGCTATGAACGAAATCCAGATGCGTGCTCCCCCTTGTGGTCAAGTGTGACATTGTGCCCTTGCATCACTTTTCATCTGATTAAATGTGGGACCTGGAGATTGGAACCGCTGGAGATTGGAACCAGCGTTCTTAGGCTTAAGAGGCAGGCGCCTTAACTACTAAGCAATCTCTCCAGCCCTGTTTTTTGTTTTTTGAGGTAGAGTTTCACTCTAGCACAAGCTGACCTGTAATTCACTGTGTAGTTTCATGGTGGCCTCAAACTCACAGGGATCTTCCTACCTCTGCCTCCCAAGTACTGGGATTAAAGGCATGAGCCACCACACCCAGCCTGTTTTTTATCTTCTTGTCACTTTTTTTGAACCAGTGATCTCATGCATGCTGGAAAGCACTCTACCACTGAGCTACGTCCCTAGACCTATTGTCACTTTTTTAAAATCAATCCCATAGTCCAAGATCTTTTTTTAAAATAGTTTTTTTAATTTTGTTTATTTTTATTTATGTATTTGAGAATGACAGACAGACAGAGAAAGAGGCAGAGAGAGAATGGGCATGACAGGGCCTCCAGCCACTGCAAACAAACTCTAGGTACATGCGCCACCTTGTGTATCCGGCTTACGTGGGTCCTGGGGAACTGAGCTTTGAATCGGGGTCCTTAGGCTTCACAAGCAAGTACTTTACTGCTAAGCCATCTCTCCAGCCCCTATTGTCACTTTTAAAAAACTTTTTATTGACAACTTCCATATGTATACACAGTGTACCTTGATCATAATTCCCACCCACCACTCTCCTTCGTCCCCTCCACTGAAAGGGTTTTTTCCCAGCTAGTCCTTGTTTATTTTGATGTAATCAGTTTTTTTTGTTGTTGTTGTTTTAGAAGCAAGCCCAATAGACTGTTCCATTTTTTGTGTGTGTGTGTGAGAGAGAGGGAGAGAAGGGGGATGGAGAGAATGGTACGCCAGGGCCTCCAGCCCTTGCAGATAAACTCCAGACACATGCACCATCTTGTGTATCTGGCTTACATGGGTACTAGGAAATTGAACCTGGGTCCTTAGCCTTTGCAGGCAAGCACCTTAATGGTTAAGTCATCTCTCCAGCCCTCTTCTGCCTTTTTTTAAAAAAAATTTATTTATTTATTTATTTATTTATTTATTTATTTATTTATTTATTTATATGAGAGAAAGTGAAAGACAAAGAGGCAGACAGGGAGTGAGTATGGGCATGCCAGGGCTGCCTGCCAGTGCAGACAAACTCCAGATGTTTGCACCACTTTGTGCATCTGGCTTTACTTGGGTATTGGAGAATCAAACCTAGGCCTTTAGGCTTTGCAAGCAAGCACCTTAAACTGCTGAGCCATCTCTCCAGCCCCACCCCCTCTTTTGCCTCCTATCATACAGGTCTTGTTTAGGTAGCGTCAGCCAGTCCACTATGTGCTCATGAGTGTCACAGCCTTTTTTGTGTCTGGAAGCAGTATTGCAAAGCATTCTTCACCTTCCTTTAGCTCTTACATTATTTCTGCCAGCTCTTCCACAAGGGTCCTGGAGTTGAAGCCTGGATACTTTACAAAGAAAAGTCATTTATGTAGTTCATAGTTCTGGAGGATCGAGGGTTGGTATATCTCTGTGACATGTAAATGGAATCATGGAAGGACTAAGTAAAAAAGAGATTTCATGGTGAGGCATAAAGCCAGAGAGATAGGGAAGGGGCTTTTCTATAACAACCCTTTTGTGAAAATTAACTTGAGTCTCATTAATCCATGCCAAAGACCTATAGTAGGATCAAACTCTTAAAGGCTGAATATAGCCTCCTAAAATTGCCACATTGAAGTCTCCCAAGCATGAGTCCTTAGAGAACACACTCAGATCAAATCATAACAATTTATGGTTTTAGAAGTTGGAAAGCAAAATACTCCTCCATGGGTGAATGGCTTTTAAAAAGCATAGTATGTTGAAATTATGAAAAACTGCTTAGTAATGAGAAAGAGGTAACTGTTAATACTTGCAGTAACCTGAATGAATCTCAGACATTGATCTGAATGAGAAAAGTGATTTGAAAGAACTCAGTACTATCATTCTATCATGGAGATGCGAAACAGATTAGTGATGGCTAAGGGTGAGAGACAATGAGAAGGGCAACTGTAAATGGGGAGCATGGGATCTTTGTTGTAAGGAACAATTCTGTGCCTTGATGTTGATACAGATATGCATGTATGCTAAAATGGCATAGAATAGTACACAGTTTCCACTATTCATTTGCTGGTTTTGATAGTTTATAGTATAAGTATATAAAATATAATTATTGAGGGAAATTGGGTATAAGGCATTCTGATCTTCACCATTGGATCTTTATGACATCCTGTCAGTTACATCAAAATGAAAAAGGCTTACAAAGCAAAAAAGGTACATTATAAGCATAGTTTGAATTGCTTTAGTAAATGAATTAATATACTTTCCTTTTTTTTTTTTTTTTCAAGGTAGGGTCTCACTCTAGCCCAGGCTGACCTGGAATTCACTATGTAGTCTCAGGGTGGCCTCGAACTCACAGCAATCCTTCTATCTTTGCCTTCCATTCCGAGTGCTGAGATTAAAGGCGTGCGCCAGCATGCCCAGCTCATATTTTTGAGTGTAGCAAAGCAAGTATCTTCAAAAATGACTATCTTCTATGAACGCATGACTTTAAAACAACTTAGATGGAAAGAAGCTTATGAGGAGGCAGTCACTCAACTCTTCTGAACCCCATCCCCTGCCCTTTTTTAAGACAGTTTCTCTAGCCCAGCCTACCCTCAAACTTGTGGAAGTCTTATTTCTGCTAAATGTGAGTCAAAACTGCCCTTTCCCCCATTTTTTTCACAATATGCTGACTTCTTCCCAATTTAAGAAGTTAAGACATAAATATCACATTTCTCCTATCACCATTGAATAATGTCTCCCCCCCCCCCCAAAGAAGGGTCTTTCTCTTGCCCAGGCTGACCTGGAATTCACTATGTAGTCTCAGGCTGGCCTTGAACTCACAACAATCCTCCTACCTCATCCTCCTGAGAGCTGGAATTAAAGGTGTGTGCCATCATGCCTGGCTGCCACTAAGTAATGTCTGCCTCCTTGTTTTTCTTTAATAATTGTCAAATGCATTTCAGATACATCAATATTTTGGTTTATTTTTTTTTCAGTAGATGGTATAAAAACCTCAAATCTTTTGCGATTCCTTTGTTAATAATCATCTTGTGCTTACTTGCTTGTAGAGTTGAGTAATCGATGACAATGGACCACACATGTCATCTTTTTATGCATCAAAGTATATAGGGATTATGGTTTTAACTTGCCTAGGGTGCTTAGCAAGGAAGATTTCTAAGATTATGTGAAACCTTATTGTTTCTTAGCTAATATGTAAGATTTGGTAAGTATAGTATGTGCCAGAGTGATTAGTGTAGTTTATATGGTGATTCCTGTAAGTTAAAAATTGAGGCTGGAAACATGGCTCAGCAGTTAAAGACACTTGCTTGCAGAGTCTGATGGTCTGGATTCAATTCCCCATTACCCATGTAAAGCCAGATGCACAAAGTGGCACATATGTATGGAGTTCGTTTGTGGTGGCAGGAGGCCATGGTGTACCGATACTCACTACCTCCCTCCCTCCCTCTCTCTCTCTCTCTCTCTCTCTCTCTCTCTCTCCCTCTGTCTCAGATAAATAAATATATTTTTGTTTTATTTTTGGTTTTTCTAGCTCAGGCTGACCTGGAATTCACTATGTAGTCTCAGGGTAGCCTCAAACTCATTGCGATCCTCCTACCTCTGCCTCTCAATTACTGGGATTAAAGGTGTGCGCCACCATACCCGGCAAATAAAATTTTTGTTAGTTGTTGAAACTAAATGGATTCTTGAGGGTTTCTGCTAGAACCTTGGTGGTTAGCAATTTTCAAGAGGTGGAGCCAAGGGCAGAATGCGTGGCTTTTTATTTGAAAGTGTGACATTTGATTGTGGATGCTGTTAGTGCAAGAGAGGGGTGATTTGGAGGATAATTACTTTGCTTTCAGAAGGCATTCAGGTAAGTCACTATAATCAAACTGTGAGCTTATTGGGGTACCTGTTGATGTGTACATATATGATGGGGTTTCATAGGAAATGGGTTTATTGTTCAATCTTAGCACAAACATTTGTTCACTGGTTACTATTTGTCATAATTCACATGATGTATTTTCTTGGTTTTAGGTACTTGAAGAAGCAGAAGCCCAGCATTTGTATCAGTCCATTTTACCTGATATGGTAAAAATTGCACTCTGCCTGCCAAATATTTGCACCCAGGTTAGTGAACATAACTTCCTCAGTGCTTTCCTGAGACGCCCAGTTAGATTTCCTTTAATTGGCAAAGATGGGTGGGGTCATAAAATACTGTGAAAAATATGGTAATTTTGCTTTATCACAGAAAGAGTTAGAGGCTAGAGAGTATGCCACACAAGAACAGTAAAAATGCAGCATTCGATTTTTGTGCTTCATGGTATGCTTCTGAAGTTGTTTAGATATCGTTTCTTCTTTGGATTTAGACAATCTAACTTTTTTGGGGGGGTGGGTTCGAGGTAGGGTCTCACTCTAGTCCAGGCTGACCTGGAATTCACTCTATATTCTCAGGGTGGCCTTGAGCTCATGGTGATCCTCCTACCTCTGCCTCCCAAGTGCTGGGATTAAAGGTGTGCGCCACCACACCCGGCTGACCATGTGTTTTTTAAAGGATCAGTATGGGGCTGGAGAGATGGCTCAGTGGTTGCCTGCAAAACATAATGATCATGGTTCAGTTCCCCAGTACCCACACAAGCCAGGTGTACAAAGTGGCACATGTATCTGGAGTTCATTTGCAGTGGCTACAGGCCCTGGTGTACCCATACTCACTCACTCTCTCTCGTCTGTATCTCTGCAAGCAAATATATATATGGAATGCCTGTTTTTAAAAAAATCATTATGGAAGCCGGGCGTGGTGGCACATGCCTTTAATCCCAGCACTCGGGAGGCAGAGGTAGAAGGATCACCGTGAGTTCGAGGCCACCCTGAGAATACAGAGTGAATTCCAGGTCAGCCTGGACTAGAATGAGACCCTACCTCGAAAAACAAAAACAAAAACAAAAACAAAATCATTATGGTAAAACATACTAATCGATTTGAGATCATTGCTTCAAAATTAGCTTAATATTACATAGTATTCTTTACTTTCCTACAAAATCATAAATTATTATAACAAAGAGTTCCTTGTACTTTTACTTTTAAAAATATTGTATTTATTTATTGAAGAGAGAGACAGAAAGAGAGAATGGATGCGCAAGAGCCTGTACCGCTGCAAGTGACCTCCAGATGCATGCGCCACCTTGTGCATCTGGCTTTTGAAGGTTACTAGGTAATCGAACCTGGGTCCTTAGGCAAGTGCTTTAACTGCTAAGCCATCTCTCCATCCCCTTTTCTTAACTTTTAAAAAGAACAAGAAAAAATACTCTATGACTTTATTTTGTCTGGAATGTATCAATTGTATATGACTACATAACAAATAATCTCACATTTGAATGACTTAAAAGAGCGAACGTTGATTGAGTTTCTGCTGGTCGTGATTGCAGAGCAGTGTAGTTGAATTAGTTCTGGCTCAGGGTTCCCTGTGGCCACAGTCAGGGTGTCTGCCAGGGCTGAGGTCATCTAAAGGCCTGTCTGTGGCCACAAGGACCCACTCAGTTGGTTGACTTGCATAGCTTTGACAGGAAACCTCATTTGGACCTCTTCATGGGCTAATTGGAGCACACTACTTGGTATGACTTCCGCAGTTCAAGGGAGAGAGCAAGAAAGCTGTAGTGCCTTTTATGGCTGGGTTTCAGCCAGTGTTGTACTGTTTTTCTGTTTACTAGAAGCTAGTCACATAGTCAAGCCCCTGTCCAAGGAGAGAGGAATTAGCATCTTCAAGGAGATGTATTAAGGAACTTGTGAACAAGTCTAAACCTCAGAAGGCTTGTTGTTTTGTTCTTCATGATGTTTTTCTTCCTGTGTTTCTCACAACCGGAATTTGCCTTTATCTTTATTTATTTCTAGAACTAGCTTCCTTGCAGCCTGAATGCTAACCAGGCTTCTGCCAAGTGTTGTTGCTCCATGGGGGCCCTATAGACTTTGGGGTGGAAAAAATCTCTGCCTATGTGGGTTGGTCCCACTCATTGCATATCCCAAACTCAAAAAAATACTCCAAAATATGTCCAGATACTGACTTGGGGACCATACTGTCTTCTGTCAAGAACCTGTGAATGTTTTTCATTGTGCCACATTTGTTAGCATTTTACTATGATGTTTTCAATGCTGTGTAACTTTGGTTTCACCTTAACAATAGTACATTACATCTAAAAGAAATTTTGCTATTATTAAGGAAAATATACTTTAAACCACTTTGGTTCTTTCGGAATGTATTGGTTTGCTATGGTCATTCTTTTTCCTTTCTCTTCTTTCCTTACCTCGTGAAAAATTTTCTAGCTGTCTTGCAACTTCATGCTGTCACTGTTTTTCACAGTGAAATTTAATCCATTGTGTGGCACTCTATATTCATATTTACCACATTGTTTTAACTTGTGACTTTATATGTCTCTTCTCGCTGTGGGAGCTTCTCTTTGTATCTCTGGGTGTTTATTTGTTTTTTAAAATAAAGTTTAGTTAGATGCTTTTTTTAATTCAGTGTGCCAGCTCTTAATTGACCATGACTCCAGACATAGATCACGTCATCTTTTTCTCATCCTCATCACATGCTGTCAGAGAGAGAGTTTCCCATTGATCAAAATCATCTAAATTTGTAAGCTATGTCTCTTGAAAGAATTAAATCAGATTTATGACTATGCAGCTATTTATCCTGACTTAGAATCACATTTGTTTGTTGATTATATTTATTTATTTGAGAGAGAGAGAGATAAAGAGAGGCAAATAGACAGAGAGAGAGAGAGAGAGAGAGAGGGAGAGAATGGCTGTGCCAGGGCCTCCAGCCACTGCAGACAAACTCCCAACGCATGCACCACCTTGTGTATCTGGCTCATGTGGGTCCTGGGAAATCAATTGTGGATCTTTTGGCTTTGCAGGCAAGTGCCTTTACCACTAAGCCATCTCTCCAGCCCTTCACCTGTTTTTTTAAAGGTCTCACATAACCTAGGTTGTCCTTGAACTACTGGTCCTCCTGCTTCCACCTCTGGAAAAGGCACGAGTGCTGGGAATCAAAACCAGGGCTTCATGCATGCTAGGCATGTACCCACTACCCTCAGCCCAGCTTTGATCTTCTGTTAGTGTTTTAAAGAGGAGGACATCTATTCTGTTCTTTATTTGAAAGTCAATCTCTGTGCTTGGTTGTAAACAAATGTTTAAGGTAGAAAACAAAGCTCGTTAGGATTTTCTGTTCTTTCTTAGAAATTATGACTACTGAGGTCTGGTACCACAGTGAAAGTAAATTCTTTATCTTTTTCTTGGGTTTTTTTGTTTTGTTTTGTTTTGTTTTTTGTTTTTTAAGATAGGGTCTTACTCTAGCCCAGGGTGACCTGGAGTCCACTATGAAGTCTCAGGGTGGCCTTGAACTCATAGCAATCCTCCTATCTCTGCCTCCTGAGTGCTGGGATTAAAGGCATGTGCCACCACACCTGGCTTTTTTTTTTTTTTTCTTGCTTTTTTACCTTTGATCTTTTCCAAAAGAAAAAGTTGAATTGTCTTCATTCCAGCAAATTCTTATCCTGGTGTATGTTTCTTGTTAGAGTTCTGGTGTGTGTTAGGTGTTCTGCCCTTCCTTTTCTTGGGTGCACTCGAATAGTGGTTCCTGCGGTGTGATCAAGATAGCTCAGGCCATGAAGCTGGTTTGAGATGTGTGCAGATACCTGGCACTCTTAGTTCTGAATATTGCTGAAGGGAAAAGGAAAGTGTCTACATATTTTAGGGAACATTTTGATGTTTAACAGGTGATGAGTACACTGACATTGGTCTTCTGTTTCACCAGCATGTCTTTAAAACACAGTTTAAATGTTTAAAATAGATTGAAACCCACTGCACTCAATATTCAGGGGTTATGCTTACATTACAGGTCCTTGAGTGTGCATTTGGCGCAAGAAGGCATTTTAGGTATAAAAGATTTAAAGGAAAAATGTCCTGCATCTTCCTTTGACTTGGGATACTTATTGTATAGGAAATGCCTATCTTTTTACAAGTTACACATAAGTGTGTGATGGTTTTCTACATGTCTTACTCAGGACTAAGAGAAAGTGCTTTGTCCAACCTTTTTTTTTTTTTTTTTGGTTTTTGAGGTAGGGTTTCACTCTAGCTCAGGCTGACCTGGAATTCGCTATGTATTCATACAACTCACGGCGATCCTCCTACCTCGATCCTCCTACCTCTGCCTCCCAAGTGCTGGGATTAAAGGCGTGCGCCACCACGCCCAGCTGTCCAACCATTTTTTAACCTAAGAGCAGTGCAAAAATTACAGCTAAACTCAGTGTTGCATTTTTCTGCTTCATCTTTTAATTTTCATTACATAGGTGGTTTGCTGTTATTTACTTGCTAAATTAAAGCTATCTTGTTTTTCACTAACAAGTAATGGTTTGTGTTCTCTTCAGTATCATTATTGATTAGAAATCTGCAGTTTTTTTAAACAAATACATTTTTCCAATGATTTGTGATACAGTGATTTTAAGACTATTGCTGTTTTAAAGATTCAGGAGTGCTATGAAATTATTCTTGCCTTAATTTAACAAATATAGTTGGGTACCTCTGCCTTCAAAATTACTGAACTAATTATTGCTCTTCTCTCTATTTTTTTGTCTCTGCCGTCAGCCAATACCGCTTCTGAAGCAGAAGATGAATCATTCCATCACAATGTCACAGGAGCAGATCGCCAGTCTTTTAGCAAATGCTTTCTTCTGCACGTTTCCCCGGCGAAATGCTAAGATGAAATCGGAATATTCTAGTTATCCAGACATTAACTTCAATAGGTATGTTTTCAGAGAACACCTCTTAACAGTGAAGTAGACAAAGGTGGAACAAACTAGTATTTGTTGAGTAGTTTGGCATAGACCAAACATCTTGTGAAAGTGACATTTTTACCATTTTGCAGGCAAGGTAATTAAAGTTTACAGAGGTGAAGAACTTGGTTGGGATCCAGGAGCCAGCGAATCACAGAACAAGGCTTCCCCACAGTTGTTAGAGTGCCTGTGATCTTTGTTTTTCTCACACTAACCTCTGAGGGCTCCAAGTTTAATTGTATTTCTGTTCCTTACAAGCTAAAATAGCACGAGTGTGGGAATAGAAGCCTTTATTTTTATAAAAATCTTATAAATTAAAAATACAAACTCATGACAGGTGTGGTAGCACATGCCATTAATCCCAGTAGTAGGAAGGCAGAGGTAGGAGGATTGCCTTGAGTTTGAGGCCATCCTGAGACTACAGAGTGAATTCTAGGTTATCCTGGGCTAGAGTGAGACCCTACCTCGAAAAACCAACCCCCCTCCAAAAAAAAAAAAAAAAAAACTCATGAAGGGGATAATATACATAAGGTGAAAAGTAAACCATGACTGTCGTATACATGTGGTTAGTTGATCGATGGGATGTATTTGGAAGAAGACAAAGAAGGTTTGAATTATTTGACTCAATGAAATCATGATGATATTGAGGAAGCTTTGAGTTTCATCTCGTTTTCTGAGTGAGTCTCCCTACCGTCATGTGAATGAGAGCACTAGAAGTGGGCAGATGAGTACCCTTTTCTCTTCTCTCCTTCCCACTTCCAATTCTTCAGTCCTCACTTCAGTTTCTTTCTTCACTTGAAAATATCTTTGTGGAATTTGAATAGTTTTCTTTTGTAACACAGGGACAAGCCTTCAGAAAACTGTTACATGTGTCTCTTTCCCGGTAGGTTGTATGTCATGCCCACTTATATACAGTCACCCACTTCCTGGGTCTGAGAGTGGGTTAGTGTGGGTAGTGTGCTAAGTAGGTAAGTCATGAAAGAAGCATAAAGACACACTGTTTGCTATGCTGTTTTTATCTTCCAAGTGGAATGATGTAGTAGCACCTTTCAATATGCCTTGTCTTTAAAACTTACTTGAACTAAGTTATAGTTTTAAAGAAAAGTTGCAAAAATAGTACCAAGAGTTCCCACCTAGTTTCACCTTGTTGACATCTTTTGCATCATAGTGTGGTGATGAAATCTAGGCAGTTCGCATTGGTATAGTAGTGCTAACTGATCGACTGGACTTAGTTGAATTGTGCTCGTTTACTCTTACTTCTTTTTCTATTCTGTCTCACTCCCAGAGAACTACCTTTCATGTGTTTTCCTTGGACTCTTTAACCTAGTCCTTAGGCTTCTCCTTTTCTTTTATGATTTTGACCTTGTTGAAGACTGCATATTAGTTATTTCATAGAATGTTTTCCATCTGTGTTTAGCTGATGTTCTTTTCACAGTTAGAATGAGGTCATCTTTCCTTTATTTTGTTTTCTAAGACAATCTTATTGTGTAGACCAGGCCATCCCCACATTTGTAGCTATCTATCCTATTGCTTCAACCTCCCTAGTGCTGAGATTGTAAGTACAAGCCACGACATATGGATAACTTGTGCTTTCTTGGCAGAAATACTACAAAAATGCTTGGTGTCCCTTTAAATGTTTCACATTAGTGAACTGGTGATTCATCTTAATAATGGTGATCAACTGGCTGAGGTACTATCTCCTGGTTTCTCCACTCTAATAGATTGTCCCTCTGTTTTGTTTTAGAGAAGGTAAAATACTGCAAATGTTATCTTGCTCACATTTTTCCCCACTAATTTTAGTGCCCACTAGTAGATCTTGTCTGTAGTTATAATGATAGTGCTTGCCTATTATAATTCCTGTTTCCCTCTTCTGCATTTATTAATTGGGATTCTGTTGTAAGAAGAACCTGGCCCCTATCCCTAAGTTTTAAAATCAGAATAGACTTTGGATCTTTAGTATAAATAATAAAATATAATGCTGTCACTGTTGATTTTGCTGCTCCAGTTGTTCTATTTGTCATTAGAGCTTTTTAGATTGCCTCGTATGTTCTCTTGGCAAGTTCCCATCTCCCTCCCTCCCTCCCTCCCTCCCTCCCTCCCTCCCTCCCTCCCTCCCTTCCTTCTTTCGACATTTCTTTTCTTTTGAAACCACAAAATTCTCTAGGCTTATCTTACATTTTCTATACCTAAGTTCTGGAATCAGCCATTTTCCCAAGGATCTCTGATTCCTTTTATTTCAAAGCTAAGGTCGGATTGGAGAGTATGCTTGTTACTACTAGAACTGTATTATTTCTTATACTTCTCACCCGGGTAACATTTCTGACACCTCCACATAACAGTGGGGAAATATATATCCCTAAATACCTCATTTTTAGCATTTTACAATTAAAGCATGTGTCTTTCCCAAGAATAGTAGCTAATAAAATTTGTGTGTTTATGTATGGGGGCACATGTTCACATATGTGCATGTACATGTGGAGGCCAGAGGACAACTTCAGGTGTTACTTCTGAGGCGCTCTACACCTTTTTTGAGACAGGATCTCTCATTGTCCTGTAGCTTGCCAACTAGTCTAGACTGGCTGGCCAGGGAGCCCCAAGGATCTGTCTGCTTCTACCTCCCCAGTGCTGGGATTACAAGTGTGTGCCACCATACTTGGCTTTTTGTAATGTAAGTTCTAGGGATTGAACTCAGGTCCTGTGTTTGCAAGGCAAGCACTTTACCTCCAGAACAGGCTGTCTCCGAGCTCTGCTGATGCAAATTTTTAATTTAAAAATTTTTAATTAGGACGTTTTAGTATATTTTTCAGCAAATAAAGCATAGGAAATGAGTTAAGTAAGAAAATACTCTCAGGGTATCATAATTCTTAAATTATGTTTTAGGGGCTTTCAAACAAATTATTAGTGAAAATCTTAGTTATTATATGTAATTACTCTCCATTATCACACTAATAGGAAGGGCAGCAAACAGAAAATACTGTTATAATTGCTTTAAAATCCCAGTGTTAGCAAACAGGATGGTGCTGGTGTTACATCATACCTACTTCAGTTGTGTAACACCATTTGTGAAGATCATGGTTTTCCAATCCAAAGAGTTGCTAAGTTTGTTTTAAGAGAAAAGTATTTATTCAGTTTAGCTCAAATATATAGTGAGCAATTGCTATATTCTTCATCGTGTGTTAAGTGCACTGGGGTTATAGAGAAGGGCAGGCCAGGCTGAATTCTTTCTTTTACATAGAAATTTTCAGTTTTAACCCTCACCACTTCCTGGACTGCCATACTTAGTTCACTAGTCATGTTTCTTGTTCTCTCTCAGCCTGCCAGGGGAGATCCTCTGGGTTCCTGTGATGGCCTTCTCTGCCACGTGAAGGAGAGTTGTACTGTGGTACCCTGTTAGAGAAGGGTAAAGGAAACTTTCCTTGAGAAAACAATTTTGGAACTTGGTGTGAATAGGAGTTGTTACCAAGGACGAAAGGAGGAGTGGTTGCATTCTAAGGAAGACCATAAGCAAAGGCACTGTGAAGAAAAGGTGCCTAGGCATGAAGGAAGACCAGTGTAGCTTTAGCATGAGGAGAAGCAGCATGGAAATAGGACGGGTTGTACAAGTGAACAGAAAGTCCTTCGCATTTGGTTTGGAGGTGAAACCAAAATGAGGTTGGCACACATAATAGATTTATATTTGCAATGGTTTGTTTAATTTATTTGAGAAAGAATGGGCACACCGGGGCTTCCAGCCACTGCTAACCCCAGATGTATATATCACCTTGTGTATCTGGCTTATGTGGGTACTGGGGAATTGAATCTGAGTTCTTAGGCTTTTCATGAAAGCGCCTTAACCACTAAGCCATCTCTCCAGCCCCTTGCAGTGGTTTATTTTGATTGTAATGTGTGAACTAAATGAAGAGGGACCAGGTGCATGAGTTTAGTCACTGGAGAGACTATTTCTTTGAGCTAGGAGAGAGAGAATAGTAGCTGGAATATTGTAGTGTTGATGACTCAAGTGTGGGAAAAATCTGAAGGGACTAGTTAGTATGTGCTAGTAACAGAATACACACTTTAGAAGTTGTCTTGTATTTTTTATTATTTATTTATTAGAGACAGAGAGAGAGAGAATGGGCATGCCAGGGCCTTTAGCCATGGCGAATGAACTCCAGACACATGTGTCACCATGTGCATCTAGCTTATGTGGGACCTGGAGAATTGAACCTGGGTCCTTAGGCTTCACAGGCATGCGCCTTAACCACTATGCCATCTGTCCAGCCCAAAGTTGTCTTGTTTTGAGTTATGTTGGTGCTCAGTAACAGAGTGCTGAAGCTGTACCTTAGACCGTTTGTTCTCAGTCTCTTTTAAAACTACTCCTGTTTGTGGGAATTATGAGATTTTTTATTTTGAAGATGCATGTAATTTGGTGTAGATTTTATTTTTGGTTTATTTAGTATGTGGAATAGGAATAACAGAGAACAAAGAACACTGTTATCTATGATTGTAGTTGTACAATGAACTTGTTAAATATAATCTTTTTGGTTATTAGAAAAAGATTAAGCTTTTTTCTATACTGTAAAATTAGGTTCACCAGAAGACCAGGCTGTGTATTTCTTTAGAAAATTAAAGGTCAAATTGTATATGTAAGTAAAGCAATAGAAATTCAACTTTTGTAGCAGTAGAATTTCCTGTTTGTGTGGAGTAGTAGTTGTATTTGTAAAACCCAATCTCCAGAGTAAGTAGCCTTATATCTACAAATAACAAGTATTTAATCTGATCTAGAACCTGTCAAAGTACTGTAAAGTATAAATCTTCCAACCAAAATTTGAAAGAAAAGTTGGAAAGATGCAAAAAAGTGATGCATACATTTGGCATTCATTTCAGTGACAAAGACCCTGCCACACCTGTACACACTCATGCAAAATAAATATATATATATATATATATATATTTTACTTTTGGAGAGAGAGAGGGAGAGGAAGACAGATAGAGATAGGCGCGCCAGCAGCCTCTCAGCTGCTATGAACGAAATCCAGATGTGCGCGCCCCCTTGTGGTCAAGTGCGGCATTGTGCCCTTGCATCACTTTGCATCTGGCTAAACGTGAGACCTGGAGATTGGAACCGCTGGAGATTGGAATCGGGTTCTTAGGCTTAGCAGGCAGGTGCCTTAACCGCTAAGCCATCTCTCCAGTCCCAAAATAAATATGTTTAAAAGCACTACAAATTCTGAAGACTTATTCCCTATTTCATGAAAACTGTTATTTCCTATTCCATTGTTTCTGGGGTAATTTTCCTTGTTTTTCTTTGTTTTATTGTTTATTTTTTTCTTTTGGTAAGAAATAGGTGTGATTATTAATGCCATCAAGTTTGTGTCTCACTGTCCAGTTCTAGTTCACTTATGGGGAAGGAGGAATCTGCTGTTTTCTACACTTGATGATCTCCGTGATAGCCTTTGTCTTTAACTGTGGGCTTTGTCAGAAACTGGTTCTTTCAGTTTATTATAAAACTTCACTTTTAAAAATTAATTGTAAACAGCTGGGCGTGGTGGCACACGCCTTTAATCCCAGCACTCGGGAGGCAGAGGTAGGAGGATTGCCGTGAGTTCAAGGCCACCGTGAGACTACAGAGTGAATTCCAGGTCAGCCTGGGCTACAGTGAGACCCTAACTTGAAAAATCAAAAATCAAAAAACAAAAATAATTAATTGTATATCTTCTTAGAAGGTTATATTGGAAAGTTTCTTCTCAAGTAAACTAAAAAATGAGGAGTATAGTAAGCCAGTGTTTTTAATTGACCAGCCTTAATATTTAACCAGTAATTTTGTTGTTGTTATTTTTTTCACTTACCTTAAACTTACTTTTTTGAGGGTTGGGGTGGAGAGAATGTCTTAAAGCATATTTCAGGCATTTGGTTTCACCTATCAAGGATTCAGTATTTAAATTGTTCAAAGACACAGTTTTACTTTTGGTTTCTCAGAAAAGCTTGGGGACTCTCCAAATAACGGTCACTGTGCGTCTCCATTAGGACAGCAGGAGAAAGGACAAGAAAGGGAGGAGAGGATGTGTTTTGAAAGTTATAAAACTATTTTAAAATTTATATATGGTATGTGATCTTGACATGCTGTCATGACAAACCATGTACCTACTCTGTATTCACAGCTACATACAGGGATATGAGCATAGAAAATCAGAAGAAAGAAAATGAGTCAAAATATTACTATTGGTTGGTGAGATAAACAGCACATTTAACACTTTCATTTTGCCCTTTTCAAGGGTTTTCAAATTATTGTTAGTGAGCATATATTACATTTATATTGAGAAGAAAAATAATTAGACAAAAGGAAGAACACGTCAGTTTTCAGGAGTTGAGCAGATAACAAAGTTACTAAAAGAATGGGTGATTTTTTTGTTTATTTTATTTTATTTATTTTTATTATTTATTTGAGAGTGACAGAGAGAGAGAGAATGGGCACACCAGGGCCTACAGCGACTGCAAACGAACTCCAGATATATGTGCCACCTTGTGCCTCTGGCTTACATGGACACTGGGGAATCGAGCCTTCAAACGGGGTCCTTAGGCTTCATAGGCAAGTGCTTAACTGCTAAGCCATCTCTGCAGTCCAAGAATGGATGATTTTTATAATTTGATTTTGAGTGTGGAATCCCACTGACTTTTGAGGCTTTTCCAAGAAACTAGAGAAGGCAGTTTTTTGCTTTAACGTTTCTGCTTAGCATAGAAAGTAAATGAAAGCCACAGTCTGTCTGCTGACAGTGGGGACTCACAGTACTGACCACTTCTTTTCTTCTTCTTTTTTTTTTTTTGGTTTTTCGAGGTAGGGTCTCACTCTGGCCCAGGCTGACTTGGAATTAACTATGTAATCTCAGGGTGGACTTGAACTCAAGGCGATCCTCCTACCTCTGCCTCCCAAGTGCTGGGATTATAGGCGTGCGCCACCACGCCTGGCTCCACTTTCTTTTCAATAGTAAATACCCCCAGGTGCAGACAAACCAACAAGTCTTGCGAAGGCTTGGTTTCACTGACTTTCCATTCATTCTAACCAGTTACAGGAAGTTATATTTCTTTTAACGTGTTTTAATTTTAAAACATCTTTATTTTCTATGTAGACTTGTTTTTAATCATTAGATGACTTTGAAAATAGTTAGGATTTTACATGATATATAAGAAGTGATACAGAGTGACTTAAAATACTTACAAATAGGGGCTGGAGAGATGACTCAGCAGTTAAGGCACTTGCCCACAAAGCCTAAGGATCCAGTTTTGACTTCCCAGTACCCAAAAATAGCCAGATACACTAGGTAGTACATGCCTCTGGAGTTCTTTTGCAGTGGCTAGAGGCTTTGGCATGTCCATTCTCTCTGTCTCTCTCTTATCTAACTCTTCATCTCTCTCTGAAATACAGTATTTTAAATACTTAAAATTTTATAAGGCTTTTGGTTTGTGTGAATTCTTAGAAAGGTATGGAGTTAGATTTCCTTAGATCAAGAAATAGTTCTTAGAAGTGCTTATTTTAGGGCTGGAGAGATGGCTTAGTGGTTAGGGCATTTGCCCGTGAAACCTAAGGACCCAGGTTTGATTCCCCAGTACCCATGTAAGCCAGAGGCACAAGGTGGTGCATACATCTGGAGTTCATTTGCAGTGGCTGGAGGCTGTGGTGTGCCCATTCTGTCTCCCTGGGTACCATTGTCTCTCTCTTATAAATAAATAAAATAAAAATAATAAAAAATTAAAACTTTAAAAAATGATTATTTTATATTAAAATTAAAAACCCCAACCAAAAAAAAGGAATTCATCAATAAATGGGAAATGAATTGGACAGTTTTCAAGAGAAGAACTACCAGTGCCAGTGTACATTTATTTACTATCCTTAAGCCTTTAGGAAAATGAAAATTAAAATGACTGTAATTAAGAAAATAAGCAACAATAAGTGTTGAAGAGGATAAGGGGGCTCCTTATTCACTGCTGATGAGAACTATAAATCAGTGCAGCCACTATGGAATTCAGTATGAGGGTTTCTCACACAGCTAAAACTACAGCTACTGGATGACCCAGACATACTTCTCCTGAGCATATATTCAAAGGAATCAAAGTTAGCTTAGTATACAGGTATTTACACATCCATGTTTATTGTGACTCTGTTCTCAGAAGTCCAGTTATGGAACCAGTCCAGATGTCTGTTAACATGTGACCAAGCAAATGAAATGTATATTTGTACAACGGAGTTTTATTTAGCCATAGAGAAAGACGAAATTATGTTATTTTCAAGAAAATGGGATATGTTAAGTGAAATAATCTTATATACCATGTGCTGAAATCTAGACTAAGGAAGGAAGGAAAAAGGAGTCTTTCAGAAGACTGAGAAGATGGGAAATAAGAGAGACTGGTAGAAGGGGTGAGTGAATAGGATTGAAGTATATACATTATATACATGTATGAAAATTTCATCATGAAACTCAGCATGCACAATTAATATATAGTCAATAAAAATGCCTTGTAACAGATGGGTGTGGTGGCACACGCCTTTAATCCCCGCACTTGGGAGGCAGAGGTATGAGGATCACTGTGAGTTTTAGGCCACCCTGAGACTACACAGTGAATTCCAGGTCAGCCTGAGCTAGAGTGAGACCCTACCTCGAAAAACAAACAAACCAAAATACAACAACAAAAAATGCCTTACAACAAAAAATGTATTCTTTTGCAAGTGTATCTCATGACTTTGTAGAGCAGAGGCTTGTTCATTTGTCTTTTTCTAGTTTTCTGCTGATTTTTGATACAGCATTATAAAAGCTACTCTGTTGTAACCACATAAACTTCTGACAGGCAGACTCTGGGCCTCTCAGAAATGGCGGTTTCATCTTTTTCCTTGTGCATAGTCATTTATATGAAATTAAGCTGTTGACCGTAAGTGTTAACAGGTTAAGCTCCATGGGAAACAAGGCTGTGCCATGTTTCTTAATGAAGGAATGTGGATTAGAACCATACAAGCCCTTTATGTGGATGCATGTTGACGTTTTGCAGGATATTATGCAATGCCTTAATTTAGATGATGTACCTCCTCTTGATTGGCATTATCTAAATTATTTTATACAATAATGCCATGTGCTAATCACTGCTAAATTATCATTTAGTCTTCACATCATGTTTATAAATTAAGGATCAATTAGGTTGATATTGCCACTTTTTCTATAAGAATGGAGTTTAAAGAGGGTTAGCCTGATAACTTGGAACTTGAACTCAACTTCAGATATAACATGACTCCAGAAGCCTCATCTTAACCATCCTGCTGTACAGCCCTCCATAGTAGATTGAACTGGATTCCTGCTGCTTACCATTAAATGAGCCAGAACTGTCTGTCAGTCCATCGTAGCCATGGGGGATTTAAGCATGCAGTAATAAGAGCATTTTCACCAAATAGGACTTTGACTAGATCTGTTAAAAATTTAATGTCAAGCATACTTTTGTCTTCCTGGCTAATGGATATTATTTTGGATACCGGAACTCTGAAAATGAATTAAAGTCACAGTTGTTACAGGAACTCTTCAGAGCCAATGTGCCTACACTTGCCTCCCATTGTTAAGATGACATGTGTTGTAATGAAGCTAAGCTAGCAAAAGCAGGAATGATTTCATAACCATTGCTGTGTCTAGCGCAGCTCACTGTGATTCTATCTGTGGAGGTTTTTAGGTAGAGAAGCTTCTATACTAATGAGGCTTAGGGAGAGCAAATGACTTGTTCAGAACTGGGATTTGAATGCTGTCTTCTGCTCAAACTCAGTGTTTTTCATTATGTCTCACTGTCTTGTAAGAGCAGAATGCTCTGAGAGTGCTCTGGAGAAATGGAATAGAAACCAAAGTTCTCCTTTTCCATGTGCTTCCAAAAGAAGATCAAGTGCCTAGATCTGATGAGCCTCTTGGTAAGCCGATGGTGTAGCGTTTTGTTGTTGCTGTCTGTCTTTGTCTCTCTCTACTCCTGCTCCCTCCCTTTCTCTCTCTCTCTCTCTCCTTCTTTCCCTCCTTCTCTCTCCCTTGCTCTCCCTCCCTCCTCCCCTTCCTCTCCTTTTCTGTCTTTCCCTCCCTCCCTTTCTTTCTTTCTTTCTTTCTTTCTTTCTTTCTTTCTTTCTTTCTTTCTTTCTTTCTTTCTCTTTCTTTCTTTCTTTCTTTCTTTCTTTCTTTCTTTCTTTCTTTCTTTCTTTTCCTCCCATTCCCTTCCTCCCTCCCCCTTTCCCTCTTTTTCTCCTTCTCTTTCCCTCCTTACCACTCTCTCTCTTCTCTGTCACTCTCTTTCTGTGTTAGTTTGTATATAATTATATTTTCTGGTAATTCAGAGTTGTGTTTATGTATGTATGAGTGTGTGAGTGTATTTAATCTCAAGTGAAATATGGCTAGCTACTTGATTGAATAAGAAAAATGGTAAGAGTATGTGGTAGGAGGCTGATGTCAATAAATTGAATAAGTCTTCCTTTTTTATTTATTGTTGTGTTCTTCCAGACCTGCTTAGTTATGTTAAATACCCCTGACCTTTTCCCCTGCTCACTTTTCACAGCCTGAACATTCATATAAAGGCTCCCAATGTGATTAGCATTGATGCTTCTGAAATTGCATGGAAACTAGATGGTCAGAGATAAATTGTGGGTCTCTGCAGTGGTCAACCCAGAAGGCTTTTACATCTGTCTCTCCCTGGATTGAAAATGCTGCTGGGCCATATGGCTGAGTGCTTTACAAAGGAGCCCAGAACGGCTTTCTGGCTGTGTCCCATGTTAGCTCTTGCTTCTGCTTTAAAGTGGAGGTTTTAGTGCTTTGAGCTTGATTTATTACATACTAATGGGATTGATCCTTAATTTAAAATGGTGTGTGTGTAGGTGGGTGTGTCTAAAGTCTGATTCCAGTAATGTTTTCAATATTCCACTCAGGGAAAGCTATTTAACCATGTTTCTCATTATAAGTATGGAAAGAAAAGCACTGTTAATAACTATCTGACCCTTTATTGACTTCTTCCCTTGACAATGCAAACAGTTTTGTTTATAACAGAGTGAGGTTCCCTGACTGCACAAGGATTATTAAGGCCTGGTTCATATATATATATACACACACATACATACATACATACATACATACATACATACATACATATATATGACTCAAAACTTCATCTTTAAAATATGCATGCACAGAACTTAAAGACCAGAATCAGGCCCAGTCAGTGAGTTAGTTGCCAGAGACTCAGCTGCCTCCTCAAGCCCCCTGCATCCGAAGCCCCACCCTCACATGTGTTTCATTTCTCCCTCCCCCATTTCTCATTCCTCCCCTTCTCTGGCATTTGCAGGCCATTTTCTGTGAGGAAAAGGAGTTTTATCAGATGTCCACTATAGACTCTTGTGCTGATACAAGTAAGGGTGATAAGCTGCTTCCTTGCTGGCACTGAGGATTCTGTCTAGATAAGAACTCAGCAGAGAAATGCAGGAAGGACCCTAACCACTCCAGTCATCTGAAGGTTGTGGGTTGTAAGGGTTGTGGCTCTGAAGCTTCCCTGAGAATTTCCATGCAGTGAGTAGAATTTCCCTTCTGTCCCTTGTTACAACTCCAACACTAGTATAATGTAACCATTTGGGGTCCACTTTTAACTTGGACTAGTGGAATGCTTTCATGCAATAAACTGAAAAGAGCCTTGAAAATCTATATCATTTAAAAAATGGTGTTTAGAAGTTTTAAAATTTGAATGTTGCTTGCTCACTGTGATCTCTCTTTCTGAATCTGCCTTTGAGTGTCTTTCTCTGTTTATCTGTCAGTCGTGTCTTCTGTTTCTCCATTCCCATTTCTGTCAGCCTCTGTCATCCCTCCCCATCTCTGGAGCTCAGTCTTCAGTCCCTTTGACTCTACCCCTACCCTAACATACCATCCCTCAGATTTTACATCGGTCTCCCGACAACTTTTATTCACACTCCTGGCCTATGCTTTTACATATTCATGTGCTACAAAACAGGATAACTCATTTTATTTGGGTGGCTATCTGAGAATTGTCACAGAGGTTTTAAACTTCTTATCTGCTCTGTCGCCACTTCATACCACGTAGCTCTCCCTCCTTTCTCCCATCATGGCTGTATGAAATGAGAAAGCTTACTTGGCCACACAGTGACTTGAAATTAGATTTGGAGCAATAAGTAATACCAGTGCACTGAGATTCTGCTTGATTTGTACCTTTAAGATTTAAGGTTTTCACCAGGTATAATGGCACACGCCTTTAATCCCAGCACTCAGGAGGCAGAGGTAAGAGGATTGTTGGGTGTTAATTCAAGGCTAGCCTGAGACTACAGAGTGAGTTCCAGGTAAACCCACGCTAAAGTGAGTTTCCCATGTTAAAAAAAAAAAAGTTAAAATTTTCGTTTGTGTGTATTTGTTTTCTGTTTTGAGACAGCATCTGTGTAGCCCAGGCTATCATTGAATAACTGAGGGGGACTGACTTTAAACTGATCCTTCTGCCCAAAGTGTTGGTATTACAAGCGCGCACAAGCATGCTCAGCTCTGGTCCTTTTAAGATCTGGACTTGCAAAATAAACCAGACACAATTTTTTTTTGTAGTGATAATAATAGACATATCATCTTCCAGGAAAGTTCCAGAGGACTCCTAAAGTTACTAATTTGCCTTCATGGTTATGAAATATGTGGGCTTCGTATGGTTTTGCAAACAAATGGCCACATATGTGGCATTTTTCCTTTTGGGGAAGCTATTTCTTCAGGGCAATGGCCATTTTCTCTCTAATAGTTCTTTTGAATTGAATTGTACATTACATCAGTTCGTTGCTAGGCATTCCCCTTCCCACAGGAACCAGTTGGTGCATTCATGACCCCACAGTGATTACCAATATCCCCACTGAGGAGGACCCTCAGTAGAATGGGGTGGGGGAAGGAGACAAAAGAAGATAATGACCTATTTTCAGCATGTTCATATATTGAAGTTTCCAGTGAAATTTTAATTTCAGTGCCTGGATGTCCTGGGTGCCAGTTCTCACCCCCCCACACACCCACACCCACACACACACATTGAAACAAAGGATGATGGAGAGATTGCTCAATATTTAATGGCACTTGTTTGCAAAGCTTGGTGGCCCATGTTCAATTCCCCAATACCCATGAAAGCCAGATGCACAAGTGGCAAATGTGTCTAGAGCTCATTTACAGTGGCAGGAGGTCCTAGCATGCCCGTGTGCACTTGCTCTCTCTCTCTCTTTTTCTAGCTCTGTCTCAAATGAATAATTTTTTTTATTTTTAAAACCTTGATATGAAGCAAAAAATGCATCTTTTTAAAAACTTACTTACAAGCAGAGAGAGACAGACAGACAGACAATGGGTATGCCAGGGCCTCTAGCCACTGCAAATGAACTCCAGATGTCTGTGCCACTTTGTGCATCTGTCTTTACATGAGTGCTGGGGAATTGAACTCAGGTTGTTAGCCTTTACAGAAAAGTGTTTTAACCACTAAGCCATCTCTCCAGCCCATCTACTTATTAGTAAACCTAGAAAGGGATTTTGCAGTGGAACACAAAGTGTTCACTTAGCAAATTATATTTATTGATACAGGATTTTAAATTAAACTAAAATGACTTCATTTTGACTATCATTTTGATTTAAACAAGCTATATTTTAGTTGACATAGTGCAGAAGAAACCAAGCTAAAACTTTAAAGAGCCTTTTCCCTCCAGCTGGCAGGTAGATTCAAGTATATGTATATTAAATATTTTAGGATAACAAGTCAAAAATGAGAAAAAAATGACCATATAGGGTACTATTAAGCTATGTTACAAAATAGATTCTAGAGTAACTTAAAATTCTACACAGCATTAGTGTTGTTTTTAGGAAATATTCTTGTAAATTGTCTCTCCAGAAGTTGGCCCTGAATGCACATTTGAAGTCATTCTGAACAGGATCCTTTGGCATCTGCATTTCCTGTCTGGGCCATACCATCCTGAATGCGCCCTGTATCATCGGAAATCTACATTTCCTTTGTTTTCTTACTCAGTTCAGTAGAATTTTCTTATGAAATTAACTTTTCCTCTCTATGTGCTTACATAAGCTAGGTCTTCTAATCATGACAAACGTTACCCATTTGAGCACTTACTAAGGAAGGTTTTTACTTGAAGGGTTTTAGATTTAAAGTCAGAATACATGACTAGAGGCAGAAAGCCTTCATTCTCTGTAGCCACTGAATTATGCTTTTTAGATGCCTTTGGAAGGCTTGGTCTTATGCCCAAATGCCTGCTTTTATGAGAGATCTTTCAGTGAACTACTTACTCAGGTCATATGCTTCAAAACCTTGCTTTTTCTTCCCTCAGGGTAAATTATTGTTACCAATAACAATGACATGTCATTACAAAGAAAACAAAGTTAAACAGTGCGAATCCATGTTTCTGGGAATTAGATAACATGGGGCAGACGTAAGCACTGGTCTGGTTGCCAGCTTGGATTGCTCTAACAAAATCATACTACCTGTTTGGTGGCTCAAACCATTTTTCTCTCTCTCTCACAGTTCTGGAGGCTGATCTGGTTCTATAAGGGCTCTTCTGTCTGGTAGACTACTGCTTCTTGCTGTCTTCAATACTCTGCCTCTTCTCTTCTAAGAACCTCAATCCTGTAGGATTCAGACTGTACCCTGTGACCTCAGTTAACCCTTACCACCTCTTCACAGAGCCTATTTCCAAATATATCTACGTCAGGGAATCCTGTGTTCAACATAATTGGTATGGGGGGAGGTAAAAACATTCAGTGCATAGCAGGATCTTTTTAATTACTAAAGACTGCTCATTCAGTCATCAGTATCTTGTCATACCTCTTTTGTTTCTCCCCTCACCACACCCCCTTACTTTATTATAAATGCTCAAATATGATTTTTTTCACATGCCACTTTCGTTTAGCTGTACCTAGTAATGATAGAGTAGTCTGCGTTATAAGTAGCATTTGCTGACCAGCTCTAGTTGACCGTGGGGTCTGGATGGTACCTGTTCCCTGGAGAAAGGTGGGCTCAGGAACACAGGTGGGAGGAGAGTGCCGTTGACTTCACCAGTTTGGAGGAGCCTTGTTATCTTGAGATCGGAATTCTTACTGGATGCCTTCTGCATCCAAATCTCCATAATTAAAAGACTGCCCTCAGGAAGAATGATTTATTATCATTTGGTAGAAATATGGATTTAGTGTCTTTTGACTCATTTTATTTTTGGGTTCTTTCAGGTTGTTTGAAGGACGTTCATCAAGGAAGCCAGAGAAACTGAAAACGCTCTTCTGCTACTTCCGAAGAGTCACAGAGAAAAGTAAATTGCTTGTATTTCTTCTGGATTTTTTTTTTTGTGGTGATGATGACATTCCAATCAAGTAACATATGAGGAACAGTTTGTGTTTTAAAGTACACCTTCCTGTTCGGGCCACATTTAAATAGTAATTATTTGATGTTTTAACCTAGGTTTTATACATAGATTGTGTAGATACATAAATGTATAGTGGAATGTCTGAAATTGGGGCTGTGTACCTTGAAATCTGTAATACATGAAAAGATTCTGTGTTTGTGTGTGAGAGATGTGGTGTATGCACAATTGTGTGCAGATGTGCACTTCCTGAATGTGTGTGTGGAGGCTGGAGGAAAGCATGGGGTGTCCTCCTCTCATGGGTCATCCCTGCATTTCCTGGAGACAAGGTCTCACCCTCAGTCTGCAGCTGCTATCTGAGCCCCAGCGATTCTCTGCTACCTCCCTATTATAGTAACTTGCTGTTGCTGGGTCAAAGCACCTGACCAAAAGCAGCTAATGGGAGGGAAGTTTTTTGTTTTGGTTTTTAATCCCCAGGGGAAGCTCCAAGCTAGCAGGACAAAGCATGACATCACCACTGTCACCTCAGGTGACAAACAGCAGCAGGAGAGTGAGCCAGGTTTACACTGGCAAGCTAGGAGCTGATAAACCTCACAGCTTATCCCCAGCAACACAGCTCTTCCAGCAGGACTCCATCTACCAGGTTGCCATTGGTTGGGGACCAAGCATTCAGAACGCATAAATTTATGGGGGACACCTGATTCAAGCCACCACACATGGACTAGGATTACAGATGTGCATGGTTGCGCTCAGTTTTTTATACAGGATCTGGGAAGTTGAGCTTGGCAATTTCTTGCCTAGGATACTTTCATGCTTAAGTGGAAAACTCTCTTAACTGCTGAGCCATTTCTCTAGCCCTGATAAAAGGATTTTTAATGTTTTACTTACTTATTTGCAAGCAGAGGGAGGAAGGGAGGGAAGAGGAGAGCAAGAGAGAGAGAATGTACGCACCAGGGCCTTTTGCCACTGCAAAAGAACTCCAGGTGCATGTACTACTTTGTGGCTATTTTCATTTTGTAAAAAATATTTTTATTTATTTATATGAGACAGAGAAAGAGGCGGGGGGGGGATGGGTGCACCAGGGCTTTTTGCCACTGCAAATGAACTCCAGATTCATGCTTCACTTTGTGCATCCAACTTTATGTTGGTACTGGGAAATTGAACCCAGGCCATCAGGCATTGCAAGCTAGCACCTTTAACTGCTGAGCCATCTCTCCACTTTCCTCAATTTAAAAAATATCACCAAGGGTGGGGAAATGGCTTAGCGGTTAAGGTGTTTGCCTGTGAAGCCTAAGGAACCCAGTTCAATTTCCCAGTACCCATGTAAGCCAGATGCACAAGGGGGCACATGTGTCTGGAGTTCGTTTGCAGTGGCTGGAGGCCCTGATGTACCCATTCTCTTTGTCTCTGACTCTTCCTCTCTCTCTCTGTCTCAAATAAATAAATAAATAATAGATAGATAGATAGATAGAATTTTTAAAAATATCACCAAAAAGTACTAGCTCTCAAATTCTATTATTGTGTGGTTATTTCTATAGTTTTTTTGTTTTTTTGTTTGTTTTGTTTTGTTTTCTGAAATAGGGTCTCACTCTAGCTCAAGCTGACCTAGAATTCACTATGAGTCTCAGGGTGGCCTTGAACTCATGACAATCCTCTGCCTCTCAAGTGCTGGGATTAAATTTTATTTAGTGAATTTTATTATTTTATTCTGGGGTTTGAGTCAGATCTCACTGTAGCCCATGCTAACTTGGAACTCACTCTGGCCCAGGGTAGTCTTGAACTCATAGTGATCCTTCTACCTCAACCTCCTGAGTGCTGGGATTAAAGTGATAAGCCACCATGTTCAATTTACTTAGTAACTTTTCCATCAGTATTCTGTTGCACAGTTGGCCATCTGTCTGCAAAGAAATAACCTGAAGAAAATCTATACTTAACATTTACAGACTAATTTCCTCCCTAAACAATCTAGTACAACACTTGCATGGTATTTTCACTGTATTAAGTATTATATGTAATCTAGAAATGGTATATAAGAGAAGATACATGACTTACATGTAAATGTAAGGGATTTTGATATGTGTATGTACACACACATAATGAAGGATAACCATATTTAAGCCTATACATTAGACTTGACATTTCCTCATTCGCTGTTGTTGTTGTTATTGAGAGGGGTTTTGGCTGTTTTGTTTTTTTGTTTGTTTGTTTGTTTGTTTGACACAGGGTCGGCCTTGGACTCACTATGTAGCCAAGAGTGGACTTGAACTGCTAATTCTCTTACTTCTACCTCCCTAGTGCTGAGTTTACGTGTATGTGCCACCACACCCAGCCATCATTGTTTTTATCAGACATTGTCAGAACCATTCCTTTACTGAGGAAATATTAATTCAGAATTAAAATTTATTTTGTGTTTTTTTTCTTTTATTACTTTTGTAGAACCTACTGGATTGGTGACCTTTACAAGACAGAGTCTTGAAGATTTTCCAGAATGGGAAAGGTAATAACAATGACCCTAATCCCTTGGAATTAGGATGACTGACCCCGAGAGTTTCTTCTCACCAGTGACTTGTCAGTAGTTCTCATTGTTCGAAGGTTTTGTTAATTTATTTACTTATTTTGTGTGTGGCTGTGTGTACTACATGTGGATGGTGTGTGGGTGGTCAAGTGTCCTTTCTCATTGTCCTGCTTTGTTGCCTTGAGATGAGTCTCTCACTGACCAGCTGACTAGCAAACCTCAGCAATGCTCTGCCTATGGTTCCCATAGCACTGGGATTACAGCAGCATGTGGCCATGCTCCGCTGTTTACGTTGGTGCTAAGGAATAGAACTTGGAGTGAATCAGACCCTCTCAAGTCTGTCTTTGTGCTTGTGTGGTCTTACCGGCTGAGCTGTCTCTTGAGCCCCAGAATGTATCTTAGATCCAAATCCGTAACACTTTGGCTTCTATTTTGGCTTTATTTTGTCTTCTGAAACAAATTTTGTTGAGAAATAGGGAGTTTTGAGTCTGCTGGTGCTAACTTTAAGGAGAACACCAATACTTAAGTGTTCCTCCTTACCCCCTTTGGATTAGAGTTGTATGCTTTATGGCTTTTCTTCTGGGGAAGAATAATGAGAAATAGCATCATTGAATTTCAGGAGTTCTGAAGCTTGGTTCTCTGATGTACTAGCGACAGATTCTGTGGAAGTTTTCTCACTATGATTTTTCCCTTACAGTTTATCTGTAAATATCAAGGAGGATGACAGCTCATCTAAGTTAATAGAGATTTATAAGATGTTTCATACTATATGAGATTTTTTAAATCTAGACCAAATCCCCAATGCATCTAAAGAAATACAGGTCAACTTTTTTAAATATGTGAGGACATGATCAAGCTTACTATGTGCATATTTTTATGTTAAGTGTACTTTCTAACTATTTTAATTATAGTTTGTAATAGTTTGGATTTAAAGATAAAAGGGAGTTACTCTTAAGGGTAACTAATTTAGAAGGCCTTCTGCCTAAGTGATATTTTCATCCATCAAAAAATGCTTATCTATTGGAGGGGTGCTGGGGAGGTGGTTCATGGGTAAATTGCTTCCTGTGCAGCATGAAGATCTGAGTTCAGATCCCTGGCATCCACATAAAGGCTGAGCACAGTGACATCCACCTTCCATCTTCCCAGCGCTGGGAAGACAGAGATAGCAGGAGCCCCGAGCCTTGCTAACTAGCTAGTCTAGCTGAGTCAGTGAGATCAGGGTTCTGTCTCAAAAAATAAGGTAGAAAGCCGGGCATGGTGGTGCACGCCTTTAATACCAGCACTCGGGAGGCAGAGGTAGGAGGATCACTGTGAGTTTGAGGCCACCCTGAGACTATATAGTGAATTCCAGGTTAGCCTGGGCTAGAGCAAGACCCTGTCTTGAAAAGCCAAAAATAATTTTAAAATAATAATAATAACATTCTGCTGCTTCCCTGTTCAGAGGATAGAAGTTGCTTTACTTCATCCTTCTACTAGTGTGCATAATAGGAATTTAGGAATGCAGGATGTTTTGTTCAGGTCACTTTTGTGTCAGATTTACAGATGACTCACAGGCCTTATTCATACGAAATAACGCTCATTAAGTTGTGCATCATGTTGTAGATTAGCGACAGTTGGAAATGCAGATTGGCAAGGCTGCATTGGAATGAAATACATTAATTGCTCCCACATTAGATCGATTATCCCTTCAACTTTCATAGGCAGAACTTAACTTGGTACCTTTTCTGAATTTTTTTTATTTCATTGACGTCTATTTTGTTTTAGCTGCTTCATGAGTGAGATGAAGAATGTAATTAAAATCAGTGTCACAGACTCCAGAACCAGGAACATGAGAACATTCATAAGGAGGGAAGTAGAAGAAGAGATATAAATTGTTGGTACTGCCAAGAGTAAGGGACTGTAGGGGTGCCAGGAAGTTACAGGCTTTCCTGAATCTGTTTCTGGCCTGTTCCGGTTAGTGCTTTGATCAGCAGAGACTATTTTAGCCAGGCTGAGTTAACTATAGAGAGCCAGAGTAGTCTGTGTCTTTGATTCCTGGAGTAGAAGGATAGAGGATTTGTAGGACCATAAACTGGGAAGTTAAAGGATACATCAAACAAACAAGCCATTTTCTAACATTTCCAAAATGACAGTGAAAGTGGAATACAAAGCTGCTGGCTTCACTTGTGGAGAACACTTGCAAAAGATGAAATTTCTGTCTTGAAGTCCTGACAGTGCACAGTTTTTTGGGTTTTGCTTAGCTTTTCAGTGATATCCTCAATGGGGAGATTCCTTCTGAATAAAAATGGCTAGAAAAGTAAGACCAAGAAAGAAAAAATTTTAAAAATCAAACCTATGAACTTTCCACAAAAGTTTTTTTTCTAAAAGTATAGTGTGTTGTGTTTGACCAGTGAGTTGTGCTACCTTGATTTCAGTACTTGGTTGAGGCACTGGGGAAATGACTCAGTGGATAAGAGCACTCGCTGAACAAACATGAGGACCTTAGTTTAATCTCCAGCACCCACATAAAATTCAAGTGTGACCACACATGCTTGTAATCTCAGTAATGGGGGGAGGCAGATATCTAAGGCTCACTAGTCAGTCAGCCTGACCAAAACCAGCCAGCTCCAAGTTCAGTGAGAGACTGCATCTCAAGGAAATAAGCTAGAAGAGTAGTAGAGGAAGCATTCTCTGGCCTCCACATGCATATGGAAAGGGTGCATATGTGCGTACAAACACATACCACATAGAACAAATAAAATTCAAAAAATTTAAGAAATAAATAAAAATTAAATACTTACTAACTCGAGTAGGTTGCTTAAATGCTTCTGTGCTTTTTTCCCCCCCATGTATTAAAGGTGATGGTAGTGGGATTGTTCTGAAAATTAAATGAGTTAATCCATATAAAGGGCTTGGAAGGTATATTGAACTGTCTTAATTTAAGATGATCAGTCTGGTAGGCTGGCGTTGTACCAGAAATATTTGTAGACTCATTAAAATTAGGACAGAAACAAATCTGTCAGTAAATAATGCTTTTCCAGCCAGCCTTCTAAATTATTTTTAAAAATATAATCACCTATACTCCAAAATCATTACTAGACCTGTCGTATAAGTTAGGAATTCAAGTCTCATCTCTGTTACACTTAAGTATAACATTTTTATTCAATAAGCACTTGGGGGAAATGATCAAGAAGAACAAACACCACCATCAAATGCTGTTAACACAGTGCAGTTGGTTTCCACATGAGGTCAGACAGGTCAGTATCTCAATAAGTACAGCTTGTGATACGGAAAGAAAATAATTGTGCCTTCTGAATGACGTGAATGTGCTAGCTTTCTCTGTCAGCCGTATGAACAGAAGAGTGCTATAGAATTTCAGTGGCATCTGTTTTTAGCAAGGTATTCCACCCCAAACATTAGTTATCAAACTAGTGTAAAGAACTCACCTAAGAATCATAATTTATTGCCAAATCTTCTATATTAAATTACTAACTCTAGCATAATAAGAAAATTTCATAGATTTTAAATTTTTTATATCTTAAGAATTTAGCTTTTAAGAGAACATTGATATATGTAAAGGAAAAAACCAAATGTTGTCTCATTTTAATGAGATTGAGCATGTTCACAAGTCTGAGTAAGAAAACAATTGGGCCCGTCAAGACAAGGGTGACAGTAGAGGATACTCTCTCTCTGACTTTGGGAATGGATGGTGGTTTCAGTTTCTTTGTTTTTTTCCCATAGTTACCTGCATTTTCAGATTTGTCTGTTATAAATTACTTTTGATATGTGTGTGTGTGATATATATATATGGAAATATCTTTTTTCATTGTAGATGTGAAAAACCATTGACACGATTACATGTCACTTACGAGGGTACCATAGAAGGAAATGGCCGGGGCATGTTGCAGGTAGGTAAAGCTCAGAAGTGTGTGTGTTTGTGCACATGCACATGTATAGAAGCACGTGTTTAAGACTTTCTCTTGTCAAGAGTCTGACAGAAAAGGAAATCTGGAAACTTGTTTATCTCCTAAACTGATTTAATGCAAAGAAGTATGATGCAAAATGGAGAAAACACACCAAACAGATCACATTGACAGCTGTTACTTGCCAAAGTACGCTCGTGAGCCTCTTGAAACGGCCTTTGACAGAAAACCCCACCGTGTAGACAGCCGATTGACAGGAGAAGTTGTTCCCATGATATTGTCTTGACAAGCCGTCACTAGGCAGTTCTGTTCTTTTTCTTTAAAGGCTTGTGTTTTTGCCCCAAATGATGACCTGCTTGAGGTGGTTTTTCTGCCACCAAAAGCCCTGCTTAGTTCTAGGAGGCAGACACATAAAATGGATGGATACAAAGGGCTCTCTCCCGTATATTACTTTTAAGCACTGAGGTAGCTGTGTTTACTAAAGTTATTTCTCTGTAAAAGAGCAGGTAGTCCTATCTGTTTCTTAGTGCTTGTTGTTAATTTGTTACTTCAAACATTTTCTTTTTTCTTTTCTTTTTTTTTTAGAAATAAAAATTAAGAAGCCCCAGCCTCAGGGATGGGGAGATAGCTCAACAGTTAAAGGCACTTACTTGAAAAGCCTGCCAGTCTGGGTTTGGCCCAGGTGCAAATCTCCAGTATCCATGTACAGCCACATGCAAAAGTGGCATGTGCATCTGGAGTTTGTTTGCAGCTGCTTGAGGACCTCCACCCTCTCTTTATATGTAAATAAAAAAAATTTTTTAAAGTAGCCCACCTTGGCACATGTTTGAAAAGCTGTAATCCCAACATTTGTGAGATAGAGACAGAAGCATTATGAGTTTAAGACCCCCTGGACTACGTAGCAAGACCCTGCCTTTAAAAAACACCCTGCATGTTTAGCTTTAAGTGTAACACCTAACTTGACCACTTACTTTCCTCTTGGTTGCTGTTTTATCTTTTTTATTTTTATTTTTTGGTGGTATTTTTTTGTTGTTGTTGTTGTTTTTGTTTTTTCGAAGTAGGGTCTCACTCTAGCCCAGACTGACCTGGAACTCATTATGTAGTCTCAGGGTAGCCTTGAACTCACAGCAATCCTCCTATCTCTGCCTCCCGAGTGCTGGGATTAAAGGCATGTGCCACCACGCCCAGCTAATTTTGGTTTTTTAATGAATTTTTAAAAAAATTTTTTGAGGTAGGGTCTCACTCTAACCGAGGCTGACCTGGAACTCACTGTGTAGTCTCAGGGTGGCCTCAAACTCATGGCAATCCTCCTACCTCTGCCTCCCCAGTGCTGGTATTAAAAGTGTGATCTAACTCTTAGCTCAGGCTGGCAAGGGACTCACTCTCATCCTAGTCTCAAATTCATGAAGAGTCTCTTCCCTTAAAAGTCCAAGTGCTAAAAAAAAAAAAAAAAAAAAAGTCCAAGTGCTAGAAATATAGGCAGGAGCCACCACATCCTGCTTCCTTCTAATTTATAGTGATTAAAAAAAAAACTATTTTATTTATTTACTTATTTGAGAGAAAGAGAAGCAGATAGAGAATGGGTACACTAGGGCCTTCAGCTACTGCAGACTCCAAATGCATGTACCAGTTTTTGAATCTGGCTTACATGGATACTGGGGAATCAAACCTGGGTCCTTAAGCTTTGTAGGCATGAGTCTTAACCACTAAACCATCTCTCCAGCCCTTTAGTGAGTTTTTAAAGCTAACTTACCAAGATAAAATGTTATTCTGTGTTTTTATCCTTTTTATAGACACTGTAATTAAGAGACTAATGAGAGCCGGGCGTGGTGGCGCACGCCTTTAATCCCAGCACTCGGGAGGCAGAGGTAGGAGGATCACCATGAGTTCAAGGCCACCCTGAGACTACATAGTGAATTCCAGGTCAGCCTGAGCTAGAGTGAGACCCTACCTCGAAAAACCAAAAAAAAAAAAAGAGACTAATGAGCCAGGTTACTTGTAAAATTGTCTCTTACAGAGACACAATTAAAATCTGTAAAGAAGCATACTATGTTTGAAGATTTTTATTTATTTATTTGCAAGCAGAGAGCCAGAGAGAGAATTGGTACACCAGGGCTGTGGCCACTGTAAATAAACTCCAGAAGCACGTGTCACTTTGTGCATCTGGCTTATGTGGGTACTGGGAAATCGAATTCAGGTCATCAGGCTTTGCAGGTCAGCACCTTCACCACCGAGCCATCTCTTCAGCCCTTGTTTGGGGTCTTTTTGAGACATGGTTTTAGTCTGTAGCTCAGTCTGATCTTGAACTCACTATATAGCTCAGGCTTCCCCCAACCTTGCAATCCTCCCACCTGTCCCTCATGAGTCTGAAGATTATAGACCTGCGCCACCATCCCCATGTATGTTTGGTGTGGTAGCACATGCCTATAATCCCAGCGCCTACAAGGATCACCACCAGTTCAGTTCAAAGTTTGCCTGTGCTGCGTATAGCACTCTCTCTCACAAGCACAAACACCCTCCTGGTGATTGCTTGAGCTTACAGATAAACGTACTTAGGATACAGAATTGGTAATTTGTCCATTCTTTACTTTTGCAAAGGAAACTTTGATTTTGTTTTTGTTTTTCGAAGTAGGGTCTTCCTTTAGCCCAGGTTGATTTGGAATTGATCTCAGGCTGGCTTCAAACCCATAGCAATCCTTCTACTTGAGCCTCCTGAGTGTTGGGATTAAAGGCATGTGTCACCATGCCCAGCTGAAACATTGATTTTTAATTAATCATGTAATCTTTTACTTAAAAAAATAATTTTTAGTACACTTGAAATTGTTCCAGATGAATATCACTTTCTCTCCCTCTCCCTTCTTTATGCGTTCTTACCTATGTTAAAGTCTTGGGTAAAGCTAAGGTGTCATAAGGCGCATGACCCAAGCAAAGCTGGGGCTGGTGAGCCTGACAGGAACGCTGTCTTTGTTACAGTGCAACAAGGAGTTATTTACCCACAGTCAGGACTGAGGTTCTCCCCACTGCCCTGCAGTTTATTGTAGATGACATGTGGGCCTTGGTATATTAAAAGAGGCTTCTAGCAGTAGTAATTGCTCTCTCCCTTTGCCGTGTCTCTGCAGGAGACAAGGGAATATTGTGTTGCAGTGCTCCTGAGCTCCTTGTGTAGCATTTAAATTACATTACCGTGAATGGCAACAACAAAGCTTCTTTAAGTGTTCGCATTTCTGTCTTCATCACCTTACAATTCAGAAGCTAAGTAATCTGAATAAGTAGCTTTAAACCAAAGATGTGGCAAATGACTGGGTAAAAGTCAAGAGACACTCCTGTGCTTGTTTTCATGTACTAGAATGGGTTTTTCACTTGTTATAGGGAGCCTTTATTGACTTTTTAAGTACTCAAAACTTTAGGGTTGTTTGTTTAAAAAAACAAAAAAACAAAAACAAAACCTTGCCCTAATAGTGTAATCTGTGCATACCTTTCAAGTAATGAATGCTCTTGGCCTTTAATCCAGAGTGAACAATAGCATGTGCACATTTCATGATGATGATCAAATGGTACATAACTTTGATAGATTTTGTTATTTCTGTTATCTACCGTATTTGAGTAAAATTTCAGTGAGGCTGAGCTTAGTCACCTTGCTGTCTCTCTGGTACTCACAATAGCATTGTGCGTAGAGGCCCGGAGCTGGTTTCTCAGATCTCAAATACTGTCTGTTCCATTCCATTTGAATCCTTTATTTTACCACTGCCCCACGTGAGGCCCAAGAGTCCTTGTGTAAATGACTCAGTCCTTACCTAGCTAATCTGTTTCGTTGATTGTTTACTTTTGGATGTATGTGTAAGGTATGTGCACGTGAGTGTGCAGGTGTCCATGGCTTGTGGGCACGTTGCAGAAGCCAGAGGAGAATGGGTGTTGCCTCTGTCACTCTTCTTTGTTCTCTTGAGTCAGAGCCAGTCTCACTGAATCTGGAGCTGCTGCTTCTCAGTCAGACTAGCTGACCAGCAAGCTCCAGCAGTCTTCTGTCTCCACTCCCGTCCTCCAGCACTGCGGTTACAGGTGTTCTTATTTTAATCTTTAATGCATGTGTGTTCTGGATCAAACGCAGGAGACCCTCAGGCTTGTACAGCTTACACTTACTCATTGAGCCATCTCTCCAGCCTTCTCTTTCTGTTTAACTTTACATTCTTCCAGTGTGTTTTTTTTAACCTGACTATACCCTGAATTATCTTACTAAAACACAGGTCCAATTGTTAAATGAATCCTTTCCAAAACTTTTAGAATTGAGTAAAAACTTCCATAAGCCTCAGGGCCTCTATATTGCAGGCGTCATGAGGAAGCTGCGTACTGTCCTGTCAGACACCTGTAAATAACTGATTCCCCTTTCCCTCAGCCCGTATGTCAGTTAACTCAGGATTGAATGCCAATGCCACAGCCTCTTGCAAAGCTCCACTGTCTCGTCACATGCCCAGGGTTTACTTAATTTTGTTATTCATAAAGTATAGAATACATATGCATAGGTTTTTTAACAATCATCTTCCTGCTTCTATGCCAAACTCCCATTTAACTGTACATCTTGTACGACCAGGAATCACCTCTTCACTTTTATTTATTTATTTATTTTGATTTTTTCAAGGTAGGGTCTCACTCTAGCCCATACTGACTTGGTACTACCTCTGTAGTATCAGGCTGGCCTCAAACTCATGGCAATCCTATCTGTCTCCCAAGGGCTGGGATAAAAGGTGTGTGCCACCATGCCCAGCTTACCTCTTTACTTTTTTTTTTTTTTTTTTTATGGTTTCAGCGTAGGGTTTCACTCCAGCCCAGGCTGACCTGGAATTTACTCTGTAGTCTCAGGGTGGCCTCGAACTAATGGCAATCCTCCTGCCTCTGCCTCCTGAGTGCTGGAATTAAAGGCGTGCGCCACCACTCCTAGCTCACCTCTTTAAAGACTTTTTACTGAGAACTGAATGCAGATCCTTGCACAAGTACTGTTTTACTGAGCTGCAGCCCTAGCACTAGGAGCCAGTCTGCTTAGTCATCTTTGTAACCATCATTCCAGCCGAACGTGGCATGCTTGCTAAATGCAGTGGTTTCGAGCCAGGAATCATCCTCTGCCAAAAGACTTCATATGCAGGTGACTGATTCTACCCAAGAGACCTTCACCAAACTCTGCATTTTTTTAGAGTCAATTTTAGTATTCTAGAATACAAACCCAAATACATGGTTTTTTATTTATTTCATTTGTTTAGAATTTTTTGTACTAGTTGCAAGAATTTCTCAGTGGTTTGTTTCAGTATTTTCTAACATTTAGGTGAGAAAAGACTACTTTGCTTTCTGTTAATTTTTGTGTTTACAGAGCATAAGATTTATAATCTTGTTTTACTCCTGTGAAATTGGCTTCAAATTATTTTTCATCACTTTAGACAATATGAACAAGTTTTTTTAATATATAAGTTTTATTTTTATTTATTTATTTGAGAGAAAGAGGCAGAGAGAGAATGGGTGCGCCAGAGCCTCCAGCCACTGCAAATGAACTCAAGATGCATGTGCCCCCTTGTGCATCTGGGTTCTGGGGAATCGAACCAAGATCCTTTGGCTTTGCAGTCAAGTCCCTTAACCACTAAGCCAACTCTCTAGCCCAATATGAACAGGTTTTAAGAGATCTTATATTGTACAATAGCTTAAGAGTATGTGAGCCTTCATATAGTACTTAGTAAATTCGGTTTGACTGGTCTGTTATGACTGTATGTGTCTGTGTATCTTACTCTAGAAGAATAAGAAGACACAGATGGTCCCCTGTTCTTTCACTGAAGGAACAATGGCAGGCTGAGTTTGCATGTTCTTGAGCACTGTCTGTCTTCTCTTCATCACAAAAATTGAGGACCTCCTTGTCACACATCACATGAAGTTTACATAGGGCTGTTTATCCAGATGCTCAGTGGGGGAACATGACCCCCAGTACCACAAAACAAAAACAAGAATGCCTGTGCATAGTTTCCAATTAAACCAGAAATACTAATGTAGTTAAATCTTTGTTCTTATGCAGGCCTTTCTTTTTTTCTTCCTCTCTGCCTTCCTTGAGTATATTTTTAAAAAAAATAGTTGATCATGTTATACAACTTGGAGTTTGGGGTTGAATTTAGAACGACAACAAAAATCCATCCCTTTATTCTTCCACAGAAAAAAAGGCTTATGCCACATGACCAACTAATAAACTTTTCAGTTGTTCAGAACCAGAGTTTGAGTACTATATTATATACGAAAGATATGATTATTTTTAAATTATGTGAAGTACAGAAAGGGAAGTTGAGTAGTGAGTGAAGGGGGATGACCTTGAATTCTTGGCTCAGATGAAAATCAGTTCTGATATGTGGGGACACCAAGGTTTATAAACAAGAGTTCATGTTATATTTAATATTTTGTCTAAATGCCCCATTTTCCAGGTTTTTTATGGAATCCAAAGTCTATACAGAAATGTTCAGTGCAGTACTCTGGAGAGTGCAGGCAACTGTAATCATCCCTTCCTGGGAAGATTGCTAACTGGTTCTCATGGGAGAGAAAGAGTAGAAGCCATATCCAGGGCTTCTATATCTATGGATATGGCATCTAATGTTCGTAGAGTTTTTATTTTATTTTTAGTTATTTATTAGAGAAAGAGATTGAGAGAGAGAATGAATAGGCACACTAGGTCCTCTAGCCATTGCAAACGAACTCCAGACACACATGTCACCTTGTGCTTCTGGCTTATGTGGGTTCTGGGGTGTCGAACCAGGGTCTTTAGGCTTCACAGGCAAGCGCATTAAAGCACTAAGCCATCTCTCCAGCCCTGTTTGCAGGTTTTTAGACCACTATTTAATATGCGATTTCTCCCAAATAGGTGGACTTTGCAAATCGTTTTGTTGGAGGTGGTGTAACCAGTGCAGGACTTGTACAAGAAGAAATCCGCTTTTTAATCAACCCCGAGTTGATTGTTTCACGGCTCTTCACGGAGGTGCTGGATCACAATGAGTGTCTTATTATCACAGGTTGGTGTTGGAAAGTCTTCCCTCCATCTGTTACTGTATCATGACAGTTGGAGGCTGCCCAGCTAGAACTTTTCTACGCCATGGGTTAGTCCCAGTATGTGAGTGATTTGTTGTACTTCAGATATAAAAAGACAATGATTGTGTTTAGAGAGATTCGTTACTTTAACAGGGAGCTTTCTTAAACAGAAATTGCTCAGGGGCCGGGCGTGATGGCACACGCCTTTAATCCCAGCACTCGCGAGGCAGAGGTAGGAGGATCTTCGTGAGTTCGAGGCCACCCTGAGAATACAGAGTGAATTCCAGGTCAGCCTCAACCAGAGTGAGACCCTGCTTCGAAAAATAAAAAAAGAAAGAAAGAAAGAAAGAAATTGCTCAGTAACTTCATTTTTAGTGTCGTAATTTCCAGTCATAAGAGGAAAAGTGTGATTGTCTTATGCCTCTCATTGATTGGTTTTAAGTTAATATGGGAGGAAGAGAGGGGGAAAATTAGTCAAATTTATACTTTAAGCCTGTTACAGGAATTTAAATTTTTTTCAGACTGAGATGACTGTATCATACCATTTTGTTAGGCTGAGTTGCAGAAAAATTAATGCTATCTCATGGCACTTAAGAAAGTCCTGTGCTGGAGAGATGGCTTAGTTGTTAAGGCACTTGCCAGCAAAGCCAAAGGACCCAGGTTTGGGTACCTAGTACCCATGTAAAGCCAAATGCACAAGGTGGTGCATCTGGAGTTCATTTGCTATGGCTAGAGGCCCTGCTGTGCCCATCCTCTCTCTGTATCTGCCTCTTTATTTCTCTCTGTCTCTCATAAAGAAATACATTTTTGAAGAAAGTCTGAATCAGCCAAAAACTTCACTTACACCTTTTACTTGAGCACCTGAAAGACAGTGCTCCTTAACTCTCGTGTGTTGGTACACTTGATGGTGTCCTGGTCTCTGAGAAGTATCCTCCTCATACTTGCCCGTAGTACTTAGATGTAGTTTTCTTTAGCTTCAATGTCTTTAGAATAGCTGACTTAAAATCTTTGTAGTTACTGCTTTTCTCCTGGAGCATACTACCTCATTCCTCCCATGGTTCCTTTGATGTTGGTGGTGTTCAGAACCGAGCATTTTAAATATGACACCATTCTACCCAGGAGCTGGGGACTCCACTTAGCCTTAACTTCCTCCTTCCACAGAGCCTCAAGGTCCGGCCGTGGGGAGCTGAAGGCATCTTAGGTCTTTCTTTAGGTCTTTCCTGAGCATTGCCCAGCTCTGTGTATGCACAAAATCGTCGAGATTCCAGGATGATGTTATGACTTTTCTAGGCTGTCCTGGACATCTAGTTCCTCAGCTTTTCCTTTAAAGCTTTTGGCTAGTCTATAATTTGCCCATCTTTTGACCCCCACCTCAGGCTGCCTCCATGTTTAGTAATTGCTTGTCTTTGGGAAGCAGGCTTTTTATGCTGGGCCAGCTCTAGGTTTGCTCAAGGAAAGATAGCCTTCTGAGTAAGATCCAGGCAAGGGCCAGTCTAATGACAGTCCTGAGAGACTCCTGTCCCTTCTGCTGACTGGTGAGCTGCTGCTTTCCTTCACAGGAACTATGAACAACCATTTGTTAAGGCCACCCCAGACCTTGAGAGAAAAGGATGGAATTAAAATGCCACAAGCTTGATTTTTTTTTTTGTTTGTTTGTTTGTTTGTTTTTGTTTTTTGATGTCGGGTCTCACTCTACTCCAGGCTGACCTGGAATTTACTATGTAGTCTCAGGGTGGCCTCAAACTCATGGCGATCCCCCTACCTCTGCCTTCCAAGTGCAAGCATTAAAGGTGTGCGCCACCTCGCCCAGCTTGATTTTTTTTTTTTAAGCCAAGATTCAGTCAGTTTGTCTTGATTAGGCAACTCCCTGGGTTGCTTTAAGCTTTGGTTAATTTCCTCAATTAATTTTCACAATGTTTTATGTGGCAGAGACTTTTTAGAGGTGATTTTTTTTTTTCAGGGAGTTTGTTGTTTTGATATTTTCAGGCAGTGGTGCTGGTCCTGGAACTCACAACCCAGGCTGACTTCAAGCTAACAGTTAACGGTGCTCCTCCTACCTCAGCCTTGTGAGTGCTGGCATTTAAGGTGGGAGCCACCACACCCAGCTGCTGAAGTGTTTTTGTTTTTATGTGTGTGCATACATTTTCATGTGTGTGCATGTGGAGGCGAGAGGACCTTCAAGTGTCTTTGCCAGAGGTTTCCCCTCAGCTATCATCCACTTTGTTTGAGACCTGGCCTGGAGCTTGCCAGTTAGGTTAGACTGACTGGCCAGTGAGCCCCAGGGACCCTCCTGCTTCCAGTTCCCAGTTCTGGGGTTAGTTACAGCCATGTGCCACTCTGCCTCGTTTTTGGTGTTTTTTTAACATGGGTTCTGGGGATTGAACTCTTTCTTCTTCCTGCATGTATAGTGAACACTGTGCTGACTGAGCCGTCTCCCATGCCCTTCTGAGGGTTTTTGCTCCACCATTTTCTTAATGCCACTTTGGTAAGCACTCCTTGGTAAAGAAATTCAACAAGTCATTTCACATCATTTAGACTTCCTGTTTTCCTTATCCCGTAATCCTGCCATTTTGGTGAAGTTAGGTAAAAATCAAAAGTTTTGTAAGTAAGCAAGATTGGAACTTCAGCAAAGGAATTTCTTCCAGGACTCCTGGTTTGCTGTTTGAAGTTCATAACTTGGAGAATTTCTTCCACAGTCCTGACGTTGTCATTTTACTGAAATGGAAAGATAGAACCTGTTTTGTTCTCAGCATTGCTTCAGTTCATGTATTGGTTATCTGATTACAATTGCTGATTATCATTAGGAACAGAGGAAGGATGACATTGAGGGAGGTGAAGTGTATAGAATTACCGAACAAGAAATGAGGGAAAGCACTAGAATACTGACTGTTGTTTGGCAATTAAATACCTTAAATATTTGCCTTATACGCCTTTAATGCACCCTGAAAGACAGGATGTTACTGTACTTGTCATTTAGGTATGTTAACAGAGTTGAACTGAAAATTCACAACAAAATATCTCAACATTTTTCAAAGTGAACTTATATTCTAAAAACAAAAAGTAAATAAAACTCTTGGTAAGATGCTGGGCGTCTTGAGTTCAAAGCTAATTTGTTTCATAGTGGAAAGGATACCTTTATCATCTGCCACTAATCTTTCCATAAAGAATGTCATTTTCCCTGGGAATATTAAAGGAAAAACATTAAAATAGTTTTCTTTTCTTTTTAATTTAAAGATAGTTTGTCTCCCAACCCGGGAGTTATCTCTGATCTCTAACTTACCTGTAGCCATTATGAAATGAGTAGAAAATTGCAGATCTGTGACTCACCTTCTGATCTGTAATTCCCTTAAGGTAAGGACATTTGGGGTAACTTTTAACTCAGCATTTCCCCCACATCCACTTAACTATATTATAGTGCCTCCTAATTAATATCTGTGATGTGATGTTCCCCTAATGGAAATGGCCATTTCATCATCTACTTGATGTCTGGAGTCCTGCCATCTCCCTGCTTAGGAGGCTCTTCACCATGCACTGCAATCTATCTGCCCGATCAATCCATTCCTTCAGTGATGCGTCCAAGCTCAGGGAGCTAATGGCTGTGACTGTGCTGCCTGAATCTGTAGAAGAGCTTTGAGAAATTGCAAATAAATTAGATTTGTCGTCATTGTGGGACATCTGGTTGCTATCAGACTTTTAAATGAATATGAAACAGGTCATGCAAACAGGCAAATACTTTTATCCAGACAGTGTTATCCCTATATTTGCTGTGTTCTGCCCTGCAGTAGCTGTGAGTTAAGATCTTTTGTTTAGAAAGGGTGAACGGAAAGAATTACACTATAGTCTTCCTCTCCTTCCCCCATCTGTCTTGATATCCAGCATATAACTTCCCTAAAGAGTGTTAAGGAGCTCTATAGCATTGCTTTGTTGCTTCTGTTTACTGAGCGAATAAAGCAGATGCTTAGACATAAAGCATCATGAGCAAAGACAAGTATGTTTAACATAAAACTTGCCCTGCAGCAAATTACATGGTGCTGTCATTACAAGTTCTTAGATCTTTTTCTGTCAGCAGTGACCACAAGTAGACAGCCATTGCCTGTAATCTTCATGCCGCCTTACTGAGCTATAACACTAGGATGCCCATCGCGACCAAAACAGCCCATTGCTAAACAGCATGAGTTTGTTAGGGAAGATCCAAATATCTATTAACCATGGGAACTGAAGACAAGAATATTCTTTTTACCTCGTAATCACCACTGTATGAATGATGCTAAGGATTATTGGGTAGATGGCTTTCATATAAACCATCTTTCCTAGGGCACAACCCCTTGAGAAGTAGAAAGTTTTAATCTTGGGGCTGGGGAGATGGTTTAGTGGTTAAGGCACTTGCCTGCAAAGTCTAATGACCCAGGTTCTCTTCCCTAGTACCCACATAACCCATATGCACAAAGTAGCACTTGCATTTGAAGTTTGCAGTGGCTGAAGGCCCTGGCTTGCCCACATTAATTCTCATTCTCTCTCTTCTTTCTCTCTCTCTCTCTCTCTTTCCCTTTGCCAATAAATAAAAATTTTTAAAAAGTTTTAATCCTCAAGTACTTTTCCCTGTTCATTCCAAATCTCTATTCCTACTTGGGAAAAAATAGGAGTATTTCCTACTAAATCTGAAAAGCTCCTAATGCTGTCATGAACTCTTGATAACATTTAAATGGGTTCATTCTAGTTTTTCCTTGTGTGAAGGTCCATGTGAACTATGGTATCTTGCAGGGGCTATTATTGCTAGCTTACTTTAGCTTTATTGTGTTCTTTCTGCTTGTTTTTATCTCAGCTCAACTGCAGCAAACACTAATTTAGGTATTGCTGTAAAGGTTTTTTGTGGATGTGATTAAAAGTCCACACAGTCACTCAGCATTTAAGAAGGGAGATTATTTGCAGTAGACTCTATGAGTCTAGTTTTAGTCAATTAAAAGGCAGACTTTCCTGACAAAGAAATCTTTTCTGGGGATAGCAACTGCTGCCCATGTCTGAGTCACAGCCTGCTCGTTAGACCTGCTTAGTCAGCTCCCACAGTTGTATAATCCATGTCCTTACAGTAAATCCATATATATATATATCTCCATATCCTACTGATTCTTTGTGCTCTTTTTGTGGGCATGCATGCATTTCGGTTTCTTTTAGGTAAATACCTAGTAATTAAATTTCCAAATCAAATATTTAATATTTAATTTACTTTTTTTTTTCCCAGTGCAGAGGACCAAACCCAGGGCCTTGCACTTCCAATGAGCTAAATTGGCAATCCCTTTTTAAATTATATATTGCCAGACTTTTTCAAAATTATTGTGCCATTCTATGCTCAACCAGCAGTATATGCGATTTCTGGTGTTCTGCATTCTTGCCAGCCCTTAGTGTTCTCTTTCTTACTCTAGCCATACTTTTGGTTGGACAGATGTGTCTCACTGTAGTGTTCATGTACTCACCAATGACTAGTAGTGTTGCACAGTATTCTGGTTGATTGTGAGCCATTTGCGTGTTTTCCTGGCTGAGGGATATGTTCAAGATTTCTGCCCATTTTTCTAAATTGAGTTGTTTGTATTTATTTATTTTAAAAAAATATATTTTATTTATTTATTCATTTGAGAGAGAGGCAGAGATAGAGAGAGAATGGGCATGCCAGGGCCTCTAGCCACTGTACACGAATCAGATGTATGCGCTCCCTTGTGCATCTGGCGTACGTGGGTCCTGGAGATTCAAACCGGGATCCTTTGGCTTTGCAAGCAGACGCCTTAACAGCTAAGCCATCTCTCCAGCCCTGTTTGTATTTATTTTATTTTGGTTTTTATTTATTTGCAAGCAGAGAGGTAGAAGGGAGAGACAGAGGGAGAATGGGTGCACCAGGGCCTCCAGCCACTGCAAACGGACTCCAGATGCATTAGCCCCTTGTGCATCTGGCTTACGTGGGTACTGGGGAATCAAACCTGGGTCCTTTGGCTTTGCAGGTAAGTGCCTTAACCACTAAGCCATCTCTCCAGCTCCAGTTGTTTGTATTTTTATTCATTTATTTTCTCTGTTTATTTTGCTGTACTAGGACTGAACACAGAGCCTTACACATGTGAGGTAACTGCTCTGCCACTGAGCAAGTTTTGTGGTTGTTGCTTTCTTTATCTAGTCAAAGAAATGTTTGTTTTGTTCGTTTGTTTGAACAGGGTGTAATGTAACTCAGGCTGGCCCCAAACTCATTGTGTAGCTGAGGATGACTGAATTTCTGATCCTCCTGGTTCTTCTCAAGTATGAGATGCTTTCACCATTGACTATGAAATGAGGAGTGACAGCTTATTTGTTTCAGGTACTGAACAATACAGTGAGTATACAGGCTATGCTGAAACTTATCGCTGGGCCCGGAGCCATGAAGACGGGAGTGAAAAGTAAGTGTTCCTAACTTCACTAGTAAGCAGCTGAAAGTGCAGAAGTGCAGGTTTGACCTCAGTGCATTCTGTGTCCCTCACAGCAGTCGAACTTTTCTTTTTAAGTTCAGTATTTCAGATCTTCTGAAAGTCAAAATAATGTTAGCATCTGCCATATACCAAAGAAAAGTACAAAAAAGATGAAAACCCAAAAGTCTAAAGCAAAAATAAACAGAGCAAAGTTCTAGAGTTGGTTAGCTGCCACTTGGAAGCAAAGGAGGTTAACTTCCAAGTCCAAACGGAATCAATTCCAGTTATACTGTGAAGCCTTTGAGAAGCTTATTTAATTGTCCTTAGTTTCTGTATGATAACATTTAAGAGAACCCATGTTGAACAATTTTCATATAGCCACAAGTTAGTTGATAGCAAAACCTGCAGTGAATTTTGTTGCTGCTGCCCTCTTTCCTTTTCTTTTTAGTTACTTACTTTACTTTTTTTGAGGGGGGTGGTGTTGGTGTGTCAGTGTGGGCTCCACCTCCTTTCTTACTGTAAACAGTCTGGGACTACAGAATCCCACCACTGCTTCCAGCTTTTATGTGGGGTGGGTTTGAAGATCTAAACTCAGGTATTTAGAGGTGCACAGCAAATGCTGTATCCACTGAACCATCTCTCCAACCCCTTTATACAGATTTCATACTTTGACATCCTTGCTTGCCCACTAAATGGTCTAGAAATCTTGTTTGGCCAGGGGGTAATGGGTTTACTTTGTGTTGTGTTTTTTAATGAGAAAGCCAGAAGGACTCAGCTGTTACCCATGTAGCCATATCTATCACCGAATTATTCTGTGGAATGTCTCAAGTCCAGCATCTGGTTTCTTTCTTTTTATTTTGTAAAGTATGTACTTGTAATAAAACACTTAACCTATGTGGCTGTTTAATCCAGTAATGATCTGCAGACTGACAAACAGGAAGGTTTCTATTGTTATGCTTTAGTATGAAAAGTTGCTGGGCTACCAGTATATGCAGGTTCCTTACTAGATAAAGTGTTTGGAATTGTATGCATTTCCAAAATTTTGATCTCAGCTAGTCCTTCCTACTTCCATAAGTTTTTATCGTTTTTAAAATAGTTTTTTTTTTTAAGCACAGGTTAGATTGTACTGAGTTGTTAAACATTTTGTATAACAGTTCTCAAGATTATTTCATGAACAATATGTGGTGTTGTATCTCAGTGGTTCAGAGCAGATCTCTGAAAACAAAGAATTTTCCCTCAAATGCCATGTCTGTGCTATGAGGAAAACAAAGATGGGTATTCCTTTTGTTTCCTCCCAAGTCCTTTAGCCACTGAGGGTCACTATAAATGATGTGCGTGTCTACAACGTGTCATCTTACGTTGTCTCTTGAACTTCTACTTTACTACGTAATGCCCACCAAGCCCACAATCTAAATGCCTCAGAATCTAAAAATATGATGGTGTTCTGCCTTTCTGCTTTGCTGGGACCTGTGGTCACAGTTTGTTTGTTTTTAATACCTTCACACTGCCAGTATCAACAGCCTGGCTCCTGAGGTGACACATTTCAGGGACCTCTCCTCGTTCTCGTTCACCCTAGGGACGACTGGCAGCGACGCTGCACTGAGGTTGTTGCCATCGACGCTCTTCACTTCAGACGCTACCTCGATCAGTTTGTGCCTGAGAAAATGAGACGTGAGCTTAACAAGGCCAGTAACCTTAGTTCTGAGTTCATCTGGCAGCTGTCACCTACTTACTGCCATTTTATTAATGCTGAAATTAATGCTTTGTGGTAATTCTTGCAGTGTCATTATATCTGCCCATAGCTTTCCTGATTTAATGGCTCTGTCAGCTTGTACAAGATGTACTTTCCATTTTGTAATTGTTTGATTACTGGCTCTGCTTGCCAGATAGACTACTGCTTGATGTTAAACCACACACATGTATTTATCTTGTCAAGTACTTTTAGCTGCTTTGGAGAACATTATCATTGTAAAGCCATATAGAAATGAATGGGCCCTGAACATTTTTTTTTTTTCAAATCTACCCCATGATATTTTTCTCTACAAGGTATATACTACTATCAGGATTAAAGTAGATAAGCAACAAAAGAAAGTCAAGTTAATTATTGTTCCATTTTTTAACAGTGAACAAAATGTTTATTATTGCTGTGGCAATCTGACATATTTATGATGGTAACTGTTATGTTCTGGATGCTGTTTGCTACCTAATATAATACTATTTTCTTTTGATAGCTCAGAATTACAACCAAGAGCCATACCTAAAGTCTTCTCTACTATAATCTAATAAATACATTGCATCACAAAAGAGCACTGATTCTATTCTATACACTTGGGACTCTACGAAAGCAGCCTCAAAGTGCTTTCATAACCACGAAAATTAACTCAATTGTGAAAACCATTGTTTGGTTCCCACCAGTGTAGGACTTGGTTAGGATATTGTTTGTTTATTAAGGTAGCAAGTTTTGTGGGTTTTGCCAGACTACATCTGCAGGTTCCTATAAAAAACCTTTGGGGGCTGGAGAGATGGCTTAGCAGTTAAGGCGCTTGCCTGCAAAGCCAAAGGACCCAGATTCAACTCCCTAGTACCCATGTAAGCCAGATGCACAAGGGGGCACATGCATCTGGAGTTCGTTTGCAGTGGCTGGAGGCCCTGGTGTGCCCATTCTCTCTCTCTCTCTCCCTGCCTATTTCTGTATCTCAAATGAATAAAAATAAAATATTTATTTAAGAAAACCTTTGATAACAACAGCAGCCATGGGTATAAACAAAACAGAAGGTTCTTCCTACCCTTATAATTTAGTAGATATTTTAAACATAATTTGATATTTTCAAATTTTCCATATTTTTCATATTTTCCAGCCACTTAGAACCTAATTTGTTGATGAACTTTTTTTCATATATATGTAAGACCATTCCAGTGTTTAGGGTTCTTAAATGAACCTCAAAAAGTTTGAACGGTGTCCTATTTTCCAAAGTTGAATTTAGAACAAATGTCACTTTGAACTTTCTTTTTTTAAACAGTTCTTTGGGGTCTAGGGAGATGCTCAGTTGGTAAAGCGTTTGCTGCACAAGCATGAGGGTCTGAATTTGGATCCCCAGTGCCCACGTAAAAGCCGGGCATAGCAGTATACCTGCAACCCCAGCTCAAAGGAGGCAGAGGTGGGATTCCTGGACTTGCTGACTAGCTAGTCTCACAGAATCAGTAAGTAAGCTGGGTAAAGATTGAGGAAAACAGCAACAATTGACCTCTGGCCTCCACATGCATGCACACAAACAAAAATAAAATAAAAAGCAGTTCTTCAGAAAAGCTTCCCAGAAAGACCATGTATTTGTCTATTAACAGTTCTAAATCTCTCTAATCCTGACACCAGAAGTTAATTTTGTATTGAGTAGTGTCTTCTGTAGATAGTTGAGTACATTTTAAACACTTGGGGCTGGTGATACAGCTTGGCAGTAGAGTGCTTTCCTAGCACACATAAGGCTCTGTGTTCAGAACAAAAAAAAAGATAAATATAAACCTGCTTTCACTGCTGAAAATTCTCACCTTGAAGCAATTACCTTCAGCCCAGGATGTTTTATGATAGAGCATATCAAGTAGGGGGAGATTTATCTTCAGATTTTCATCAGCTGCTCCTCACATAAACATGTCTGTGGAAATTTGTCACATGTTCATTGAAACTGGAAGACTGTCTATGATCAGTAGGTGGTTTGGGAAGGAATATGAAAGGAAGGTAAAACAAAAATGTGCTTTACCATATTTGTATAGTATATTAATGTGTGTATGCTAGCATATATACGAATAAGATAATTGTAATTATTACCAACATTGAAACATTTGTTTGTGGAATATAGAGTACTTGTGAGAACCACTTTATAAGGAATGACTATCCTGGCCACAGGAAGAGATATTTCATTCAGATCATTCAGTGCCTGGCACAGTGCCTGCCTTACAGGAATATATCAGAAATAATTTTTTCAGATAACTTAGTGATGAAACAGACAATGTTAATGCAGTTTTTTAGGGTAAATGTTTTAAGAATTCTATAAACATTATCTCAAATCATTCAAAATGTTAAAAATTGTTAGCTATTTCCTAAATAATCTTCAGATGCTAAAGAAAGCCTGGTAAGTCCAGGGTCAGATAGAACAGAAGAGAAACCACAGGAAGAAGATTGTTTTCTAAAGTATGTCCCAACTTCGTATTTAGTTTCTATCTGCCATTATGTGTGTCTTTATGCAGGTTATGTCTCACCTAAGACTTTTAAAACATTTTTTCAGTCAAATGCAAATAGATGAGTTTGGTTTTTTATATATAAATTTATATAGGTAGCAATAAAATGACTACTATGTGTTAGACACTCCACTTAGCACTCTAAATGCATTGTCTAACTTTCCTTGAGACATGTTATTGCAATGTCAGTCAGACTGTCCTTGAACTCCCAAGCTCAAGTGGTCCTCTGTCCTCAGCTTTCCAGCTAGCCGAGTACAAGCCTGCAATCTGATTTAATTGAATCCACCCCAGGAGACAGAGGTACTGTTCTTACCTCCACTGTGGAGAGAATTCTGTCGTAGGAGGTTGATTAACCTGCCTCAGGTCCCAAAGCAGGACAACAATCAAGTCAGGGATAAAGTCTAGATTCCCCTAAATTCCAGTCACTCTTTTTTTCCCTTTCTTTTCTTTTTATTACTCCACCCCACTTGTCCCTCTTTCCTCTTTCCTCTTCCCCTCTCCCTTTCCTGTGCTAGTGAGAATCTGTGGCCTCACGTGTGCCAGGCAATTACTCTATCACTGAGGTATACCTCAAGCCTTCAAATCAGTTTTAGAACGTGTACATTTTCCCACATAGAGATTACTATAACTGGATCTGACCTTCTGGATTGTTCTTCCTTGTTTAGTCTTAAGTTGCTGAGAGTATACCCATCTTTGATAAACACATGATCTTCTGCAAGTGTATGCTACTGCCTCCTTATAGCCCTCATAAATTTTTGATGCAGGACTTTTGGGTTTAGGGAGGGATTAAATTCCATAAAGATGCAGGAGATCCCAGGCACCAATTTTTGGTTCCTTATTCAAGTTAGCAAAGAGTTGAAAACAAGGACTCCAAAAAGGTTATAATTATGAATTATGAGGTTTCTTTTAAGAAGAGTTAAAATACAGAGGGAAGACTAGCAGGAAGCCCAAAACAAAACTAGGTGGTGTCTCTCTCTCACACACATGCACACACACACACACACACACAGCAAAGTATGAGAATCCAAATCCAAAGATCCCTTGCACAAAAGAGATCTGAGAGGATTAAGATTTAGTGAAGGACTCCGAGATTAAACGAGAGCTTAAAGGTAGTAAACCACGGAGACACCCAAAACAAGGCCAGAAGCACGTGGACAGTGTGCTTACCAGTGGGGCCAGGAAGCAAAGACCAGGAGATTTACACACATATGCCGGGCCCATTAATGGATTAAGCAGCCAATTAGGATGAGCCTTGTCGACAGACTCAGGTGGAGAAACCTGATTGGTTGGTGGACTCAAGAAGCTGGCTCAGGAGGCGTTAGCCCACAGCTGTGTGAAACTTGAAGAAACAGGAAACTGTTTCTGGGGAATTGCTTGCAGTCACCTTTGGTGAGACTGGATTAGATACAGGTTCTAGTCCTGCCAGGGCAAGCAAGGTGACATCCCTGTCCTCACTGGGCTTCTTTCTGTCTGTGGCGGACTGTGTACCCAGAGCTGTCATGCTCCTGTTTCTCCTTCCCTTTGGCTGAGAAGAAAGCAACTCCTGTGTCTTCAGTATCCTTCCTGTCTGATAGTACTTCAAGGGGACCCTAGTGTATTTCTTAAACTTACACGGATTAAAATGTTTACTAACATTGAGAAAGCACGTGGTTCAGGGCCTGGCATGTGGGAAGGCAGCTGATAAATGTGTATTCCTTTTTTTTGTTTCATTGCTGTTGTTACTGTTTTCTTTTGAAGTAAGGTCTTGCTATATGGCCCAGACTGGCCTTGAACTCACAATTCTCCTGCATCTCCCAACAGAGTGCTGTGATTACAGGCTTTTACACCACTTCTGAGTTAAATGTGTGTTCTCTTTCACTGCTGTAGTCCCCAAAATTTATTTCTCTCCGTAAAATAATAATAATAATAATCTTTTTTAAAAGATTCTTATTTATTTTTGTATTTATTGGATGGGAGAGAGAATGGGCGGACCAGAGTCTCTGGCCACTGTAAATGAACTTGAGATGCATGTGCCACCTTGTGCATCTGGCTTTACATGGGTACTGGGGAATCAAGCCTGGTACTTTGGCTTTGCAGGCAAACATCTTAGTCGCTAAGACATCTCCCCAACTCTCAGCAAATAATTTTTTTTCTCTTTTCTGAGAAAAGGAAGCAGCAACAAAATGATTTTGTTAAATATTATTGGCAGCTTAACTTAAAATTTTTTTAAAAAATTATTTGCAAGAAGAAAGAGAGAGAAAATGGGCATGCCAGGGCCTCCTGCCGCTGCAAACAAATTCCAGGTGCATGCACCATTTTTACATTCTGGCTTTATGTGGGTACTGGGAATCAAACCTGGGCCATTAGGCTTTGCAAGAAAACACTTTAACTCCTCAGCCATCCCCAAGCTTAATTTTTAAAACAACTCCAAATAATTGTGGGCCTTCTAAATTAAAACATTCTATATCTTATTAGTAACATTTATTTATTAAAATAAAATCATGAATTTTGTCATAATCAACAAGAACTTCACACCAATTAGAAGTACAACTTAGAATAATGTTTTACATCTCATTATATTTTGTAAACTTAGATTTTTTTTTTGTTTGTTTGTTTTTGTTTTTGTTTTTCAAGGTAGGGTCTCACTTTGGCTCAGGCTGACCTGGAATTCACTATGTAGTCTCAGGGTGGCCTTGAACTCGTGGTGATCCTCCTACCTCTGCCAATTGCTGGTATTAAAGGCATGTACCACCACACCCAGCTTTATTTTGTAAACTTAGATTTTAAACGGAAGTCTTGTAAAATCACTTTAATAATAACTTGGGTAAGTTTTTTTTTTGCATACCAGATAGAAAGTCAGGAGGAATAATAGTACATTTTTAAATGAAGCAACTGAACAGAAGACCAGAGATGCAGTGTGATTTTTGAACTCCTGAGTCCTATGTGCTACTTGTAGATATTGCTTATAAGGTTAGAAAAAAAAAATCAAAGGAGGGCTGGAGAGATGGCTTAGTGGTTAAGGCATTTGCCTGCAAAGCCAAAGGATCCCAGTTTGATTCTTCAGGACCCACATAAGCCAGATGCACAAGGGGGCGCATGCATCTGGAATTTGTTTGCAGTGGCTGGAGACCCTGGCACGCACCCATTCTCTCCCTCTCTCTCCTATCTCTCTCTCTCTCAAATAAATAAAATATTTAAAAAATTAAAGGGGGCTGGAGAGATGGCTTAGCGGTTAAGCACTTGGCTGTGAAGCCTAAGGAACCCAGTTCGATGCTCAATTCCCCAGGACTCACGTAAGCCAGATGCACAAAGTAGCGCATGCATCTGGAGTTCGTTTGCAGTGTCTGGAGGTCCTGGCGCATCAATTCTCTCTCTCTCTCTCTCTCTCTCTCTCTCTCTCTTCTCTCTCTGTACTCTCAAATAAATGAACAAAAAAAATTTTTTTTAATTTAAAGGGACATTCCTCAAAATGGTTTATTACCCCTGGAAGAAGTCTGCTCCATCATGCTCACTTATCCCATAGACCCCTATCATGACCTGCAAGTAGACTTGGTCTTTAAAAGGAAGGACGACTCCTCACTTTACCTGATACTGTGAAGCTATTTTTAATCCTGTGAGAGATCAGCTGGGTGACATATTGGTGTTGGAAAGATTTATGACCCAGTTTGTAACAATGTCAGGTGGCTCTGCACGGGAAGAAAGAAGTCCTTGGTGCAAAGTTGCACTGGGCCATGTTAGGTAAGGTGTACGTGACGAATACATTCTTAAAAAGTACTTTTATTTGAGAGAGAAAGAAAGAGTATGGGCTTGCCACAGCCTGCTGTGACTGCAGACAAACTCCAGATGCGTGTTCCACTTTGTGCTTCTGGCTTTACACGGGAACCACTGAGCTTTCTCCCCAGTCCTGATAAATACATTTCATGAAGCCTGCTGGGATAGAAATTGAACAAAGTAGTTTGCCACTATTTGCTTTTTTATGGATTTGTTTGTTGATCAAGATTTGAAATGGAGTTATTACTAAAACAAAGCTTTAGAAGGTGTGTATTTTGTAATCAGGACTGGAGAGATGGCTTAGTGCTTAAAGTGCTTCCCTGGGAAACCTAAGGACACAAGTTCAATTCCCCAGGACCCACGTAAGCCAGATGCACAAGATAGTGCATGTGTCTGCAATTCATTTGCAGTGGCTAGAGGCCCTAGCATGCCCATTCTCTGTCTGTCTGTCTGTCTCTCTCTCAAATAGTATATAAATAAATTTTTTAAAATATCAGTACTTGGTTCCTGATAATTATAAGAGGTTTAACATTATTTATAATATTTTCATAAAGTGTCTCTTTTCCTGGAAAAGTAGTTCAAACATCTATCATTTCTGGTGGGTTTTCCTATAATTTCAATCTATAGACTCAGAAAACCATGAAGATACTTGATCTGACTTTTCTTTTCTGCAGCATGAGACACTCTCCTGGGGAGATCTGAATTCTTTAGGGTTCATTGTTTCAGTGGTTTGATAGTCAAATCGAGAGGCATAAGTACCTATCTTTTAAAATATTGTCTGTCCTGCCAGGATGAGTATAATAGTGGGAAGAGACTAAATCATTCTGATAATGTAAGACCAGAACATGAACTTGGAAGGCTAAGAATCCTCCTTTCTGTTCAGGATTATGAAAAAAACTGACAGGAGACAGTGGCAGAGTTAAGTTCTCCTCTGTTCATATAATGTTCTTTATCTTGCAAAAGCGCCCCCCCCACCCAATATAGCTCCTTGGTGGTGTTGACCTGAAAAAGATTTTCAGAAGCTCCATGCATCTGATTATACAGGTAATTTGTGAGTTCTTATATAAGCTGTGTACCATGGTGTGAATAATGGAGTGGCACCAACTTATAATTAATATCTGTCAGGATTTACAGCCTAGGAGGGGGTAGAAGGAATAGCCTTGTTAATCCATCCAGGCAGTGTGTAAAATATATTTTTATACCTTTTTGGAAACTTCAGAGAGCAATTTACTATATTTCTATGTGTCGGTTTCACAGAAACATCTTTCTTCATCCTTGGTTTTTCTCTGGGAATATTTGTCACAGATCATTCTTTTTTTAATTTAATTTTACATTATATATAGGCTATATTTTAGTCTTTGCTTGATACCTAAAAGAACCTCAAGGAAATTTGCTTTACTGTTATATTAAGCCTGTTAATATAGTCTGATACTTTCACAAAGCTAAGAACCGATAAGATGCAGAAAGACTGACTAGGCCAACAGCAAAGAAATGAAAATCAGAAGCTCTGAGAACTTTAAACTGTGACCTTCTAATTTGTAAAGTGAGCTGTCCATGTGCACCTGGAGACTCATACCTTTAACACCAGCACTCAGGAGATCAAGGCAAGAGGATCTCAGAGAGTTCAACTGCCTAGACCACAGCCCAAGCTAGAGTGAGACCCGGCCTCAAAAATATATGTGTATATATATGTATGTGGGGGGGGAGAATACTATGTTTAACTCATACTCAGCATCCTCAGGATAATTATACTTTTAAATATTCTAGCTTTAAACAGAGTTATGAAAATGGAGAATTCTAGAACTTAAAGAAGTGTTAAAAGTTACTTTGGGGCTGGAAGGATTGCTTAGCAGTTAAGGTGTTTGCCTGCAAAGCCAAAGGACCCAGGTTCGATTCCCCAAGACCCATGTTAGCCAGGTGCACAAGGGGGCGCACGTGTCTGAAGTTCGTTTGCAGTGGCTGGAGGCCCTGGCACACCCAGTCTCTCTCTCTCTGTCTCTGTCTCTCTCTCCCTCTGTCAAATAAATAAATAAAAATAAAAATTTTTTTTTTAAAAAAAAAGTTACTTTGTTCTCAGCACTCAGAAGCCAGAGACAGGAGGATACTCAAGGCCAGCCAGCCTGGAGTACATTATAAGACCCTGTCTCAAAAACAAACAAAATGCACAAAACAAAAAAGATGCTTTCATTTCCGGAGGTAGAAATCCTTTTTAAAGTTCGTGTTACTCTTGGTTTAATTCTAGTGCCTCAGAGGGTCGTGCTAAGGAAGCATAATGTTAAGTCTTTGGTTGGGTGAAAAAATGACCAGACGCCTTCAAAAGCACCCTGGAGTCCAGGCCACTCCGCAGCCTTCAAAGAACCGACAGCAATGCCACTTGTTAACGCTTCCTGTGCATCGTCTGCTATTAGAGCTGAAATGTGATTGTTCCTGTGATTTTAAATGTTTCTGACTTGGGTTTTTATACAGATAAAAGTTGGTTCTGTGTGTAACGTGCCTTTCACGCAAGCATTATAAGTGCTTTTGCTGGTAGTTTAATTCTTTGTTGTTTATCACAAGATTCTTGACATGTGCTTTGTCCCATTTCTGTTCATTTCAATTGAATAAATAAACTAAGACTTATATTGACAAGGGATTTGATTAGCTCAACATCAAAACAAATAAATATTAGAATCTTTCATTTCTTCTCTCTTCCGTGTAGAATCTCGGGTTTTGTCTTTGTTTCCCTCTGCTTTGGACCTCTTTTCCAAAAGAAAAATGATGGCTTCTCGGCCTTTTGGCTAAGATCAAGTGTAAAAAAGAAAAATGAGGACTAGAGAGATGACTTAGCAGTTAAGGTGCTTGCCCACAAAGCCTAAGGACCCAGGTTCGACTCCCCATAACCTACAAGGTGACACATGCATCTGGAGTTCAATTGCAGTGACTAGAGTCCCTGGCACATCATTCTCTCCCCCCATTCATAAAAAGGAAAAGGGAAAAAAGAAAAGAAAACTGAGAGTGAAAGAGCAGTGTGGTAGTAAATGCTGATCCTAGTGCAGCATTGTTAGTGTCTGCTCACTCATAGCTTGTGATACTTCTTTTATCCTATAGGCTTACTGTGGGTTTCTCCGTCCTGGAGTTCCTCCTGAGAATCTTTCTGCAGTGGCCACAGGAAACTGGGGCTGCGGTGCCTTTGGGGGTGATGCTAGATTGAAAGGTAAGTCACTGTAATAACATACTCGTGTCGGGGGAGGGGGAGTTAGTCTTTCAAGCTTGATTTCTGACGTTCTTTCATAAGAGCCGACAAAAATCCAAGAATGAAAAGGGACATTTGACACCATCCTCCTCTTTTCTTCTTATATTGCAAGGAATTCTTTGTTTATGGTTTCCATGCAGAGGTTGCTGATCTTTTTGACCAGTCAGACACAGTGTTTAGCTGAGTACCAAATGACCAGAGGGAAGGAAAAGTGCCAGGTGACTGAGGCTCAGGCCAAACACCCCTCCAGCACTTTCCTTCACCAGAGTGGTTTTTGTGGGCAGAATTACTTCCCTGAACTCCTTCCTTCACTCACCAAACAGATGGGCCATCTGCCACGTTCTTGAGATGAGAATGCAAAGGTGAATAACATGTCGTCCCCATCTTGACAGAGGCACAGACAAAACACAGGACACAGTGGCAAGTGTCTAATAAAGAAACAGTGGTGTCTGCGATGGAGAGATGGCTTAGTGGTTAAGGTATTTGCCTGCAAATCCAAAGGACCCAGGTTCGATTCCCCAGGACCCACGTAAGCCAGTTGCACAAGGGGCACATGCGTCTGGAGTTCATTTGCAGTGGCTACAGGCCCTGGTGCACCCATTCTCTTTCTGTCTCTCTCTCTCTTCTCTCTTTCTCTGCCTCTCTCTCCTTGCAAATAAATAAATAAAACAAACAAAAAAAAAGAAATAGTGGTGGGAGGATAGCTTGGAAGAACCGCATGCATGAAACAGGTGAGGAGCCATTGTGTGTCACAGACACATTTCTTTTGTTGGATTGTTTGTGGTGGGAAAGCACAGATCCCTATCGACAAAACTATTTACCCTTGACCTATTGTGACACTTTACTTTTCACAGTATCCATTACGGGAAATAAGAGTACATCATTACTTTAGGGTGGTTACCGCGCCATTTCATCCAACTGATCTGACAGCAACTGGGTATAGACCACAATACATTTAACTCCCTGTAGTGAGCATGGACACCACAGGTGTGGGGACTGAGTCTTCTGTAAGACTGCCTTCTTTTCAGGCTGCAGCCACAAGGCTCAAGGTCAGGGGGTCCAGAGGTCACCAGAATTTCTGACCAACTATCTGCTGACCCTTTAGTTTGATAATTTACTAGAGCAATTCCCAGAATTGTTAAGCTCCACACTTAAAATGGCAGTCCTACCAGAAAAGACAGTCTGAGGGTAAAGCTCAGGAGGCAGTACAAAGTTTTCCTAAGCCTCTCCCTGTGCTGTGCAATCACTTCTCTCATCCTGAATATTACTGTACTCAGTAAGAAAACTTGCCGGGCGTGGTGGCGCACACATTTAATCCCAGCACTTGGGAGGTAGAGGTAGGAAGATTGCCATGAGTTTGAGACCACCCTGAGACTACAGAGTGAATTCCAGGTCCGCCTGACCTAGAGTGAGACCCTACCTCGAAAAACCAAAAAGAAAGGAAGGAAAGGGAGAGAGAGAAAAAGAAAGAAAGAGCAAAAGAAAACTCTGCACACCATTGACTCCCAGAATTTCTGTAGGGATTTTGTTACATGGTGATGGCCTTGTGGTTGAATGTGGTCTCCCTGGAAGTGATACATTCAGTAATTCTTTTGAAAATCCAGAGAAGTACCCTGAAGTATATAAAAATAACCAGAAGTCATTTACATTTTGGTGACCAAAATCTTTTTAGGCATCTCTATAAAATTCTGTATGACCATTTGACAAGAGTTCTCACCATACGTTCCATAACCCCTTTTCCAAAACTACTTTTTTCAACACTAGCAAATATAGTTACTGCGAGCATTTTTAATGGCTATATAGTATCTTCTTCCATGTACTCATACATAATTTACTTCACAGATTTTCTACTTGGGGACAGTTTATTTCCCTTATCTTACTTGATAAGCAATATTGCAGTATATTGTTATACAAAGTTATGTATAAAGTATCTTAGGATAAACTAGGGATAAGGTTAATGACTCCTTTATATTTTGATAATTGTTATAAACTGCCCCCTGAAGGACCTCATCAGTTTGTATGCCTGGCTTGTATGGTCAGCCTAAGATTTGCCAGACTTTTCAAGTCTTCTGATAGTTAATAGTTTGCATACTTTTGTTAGCATTTGTTTGTTGTGTGCCTTCTACCCATGTATCTTTGAGAGTAGTTGATCTTTCTCTGGCCAGTAATAATTCTTTGGATATTAAGAAATAGTGAGCTGGGCGTGGTGGCGCACACCTTTAATCCCAGCACTCAGGAGGCAGAGGTAGGAGGATCGTCATGAGTTTGAGGCCACCCTGAGACTACATAGTAAATTCCAGGTCAGCCTTGGCTAAAGTGAGACCCTAAATCGAACCCCCCCCCAAAAAATAGTAATTGTTCTGCTGCCCCCACAATGCATGACCCACTATCCCCATGGGGTTGACCTGCATCCCCAATGAGGAGGGCCTCTTTGGAAAAGGGGCAGGGATGAGGGAAATGATGGTACCAACATGTGTTGTAACATACTAAGTACGTCCATATCTAATAAAAAATAAATTTTAAAGAGAGAGAAATAGTAATTGTTCAACCTCCTTGTTTCTCCTTTTTTTTTTTTTTTTTTTTTTTTTGGGTGGATACCATGCTGAGTTAATTTGTGTATATCCACATTTTGTGACATGCTTAGAAAAGCCTTACCTGCCCCCTTGTTCTAAATACTCTAACCCACATTTCCTATAATTTCAAAACCAAAAATTTACCTTGTGATTTTCGGTATTTGAAAGTCCACAAAAAAAAGGAATTTGTGGTTTTATGAAATTCTTTATCATCTTGTATTTGTTTGAGGAAACTTGTTTTTCACTCTAGGCTTATTGATCTTATGACAGACACTTTTTTGTTTTCTCTTAAGTACAATGAATGACTAGATTCATGTCATCAGTCAGAAACCTGGTCTGCCATAAACCGTGGTCATTTGTGCTGGACAGTTTAGAAGGCTTTATAAATGTGTTCATTTCTTTCCTTTTCTTTGTGGCTTAAAGCCTCTTGTTCTACAGCCTTGCCTGCGCTAGTGACTGTCGGGTACAGTGTTCCCAGATCGCCATTGTGTGATCCATTCTCTCAGCTACTGAGATTTAAGCTTTGGAATTATTCTTGGGCAACTTCACAACCCCTCATCCACTTGATTAATTGTTAGTAAAAGAAGTGATCACGGGCTCCTTCAGTGAAGGATTGTTACTTAAGCCGTGAGTTTTTTGTTCTTAGGTTTTCTTCCTGTGTTAGAGATCAGACCTAGGGCCTTGATCCTGCTAGGCATGTGCTCTAACCACTTTGCTGCATCCCCACGTTCTGACTGTTTCAAAGAAAGAGTTATGAGATACCTGTGTAATAAAGCATTACACAGGGCTGGAGAGACAGTTAGTGGTTAAGGTGCTTTCTTGCAAAGCCTAAAATTATGTGTGACTTTCCAGGTCCCATATAAGCCAGACGTACAAGGTGACGCAAGCACTCAAGGTCGCACATGCGCACAAGGTTGACGCACGCGTCTGGAGTTCAATTACGATGGCTGGAGGTCCTGGTGTGCCAGTTCTCTCTCTCTTTCTCTTTCTTCCTCCCTTCCTCCCTCCCTCGCTTGCTCTTGTTCTCTTGCATAAAAAATAAAGGCCAGTTTGTTGGGCTTGCCTCAAAAAAAGTATTACACGGCCATTCAAAATCATCACAGAAATATATCACTGACATAGACAGATGTATATGAAATATCGCCAATTTGGGGGAGCATAAACAGCCACATAAACTATTTTAAAAATTAACTTATGAAGGCTGGAGAGATGGCTTAGTGGTTAAGTGCTTGCCTGAGAAGCTTAAGGACCCTGGTTTGAGGCTCAATTCCCCAGTACACACGTAAGCCAATGCACAAGGTGGCTCATGCATCTGGAGTTTGTTTGCAGTGGCTGAAGACCCTGGTGCACCCATTCTTTCTCTGCCTCTTTGTTTCTCTGTCTGTCTGTCACTCTCAAATAAATAAATTTTTTAAAATACTTAAAAAATTAACTTATAAAATAGGATACACACATATTTCAGGTTGTCTACATACAAATATTAAGCACAGTTGTCTCTAAGTGGATGATATAGATGTAACTTTTTTTTTTTTTTTTTTTTTTTTTTTTGAGGTAGGGTTTCACTCTAGTCCAGACTGACCTGTAATTCACTATGGATTCTCAGGGTGACCTCAAATGATCCTCCTACCTCTGCCTCCCAAATGCTGAAGTTAAAAACATGTGCCACCACACCTGGCTTATTTTATTTTTAAGATATACTTATCTTTTGTATGTGTTGTTTTTGTAACAAAAAAGTCTTATCAAAGCACTTTCATAGAAAGAGAACATAGGCACGTGCAAATCCTTAAGCTTGCTTTTCTTTGATTAGAAGTGAGGCGTGTTTTAATGTGTGGGTTGCTTAATTGCACACAATTTATGACAATTTAACGTGAACTGCACATGAGTGTGACACGTTTTTTGGTTTGTTTGGTTTGATTTGCTATATGGTTGGTCAGCTATTACTTTTATCTATTAATTCATTCAACTTTTTGTCCCAGACAACCAGTGGTCTTAGAAGCCAAGAGGGGGAAGGAGACTGGGGTAGCAGAAGGGACTTTGTGCCTGACCCCAGCAGTAGCCCAGCACACCTGTGCCTAGTTAGGCTCTTTGTCCTCCTGCCTAGGCCTTCTTTCAAAGGAGCTTTGAACTATAGATAGTACTGACTCATAATGTTTTTTTATGATGGCACTCGATATTTGAAAGTATGGTCTTTTCCCAAGGTAGTGATAGACTCTTGTGATGCTGGACAGTGGCTGCCTGCCACAGCTGCCAGTCCCTCTGTAGTCACCAGGAAGACAGACAATGGATGTTCTTACTGTACTGTGCTGCTAAGCTCACATGTTTGATAGGTTATGTGATGGAATGGATTTTCACTTCGGGTATTTCCAGTTAACAATGGCTTTATCAAGGTAAAGCCCATTGTAAGTTTTGCACCATCAGTATTGTGATTGACCTCTCCTATAGTCCCTACTCGGTTCTTAAAATGTTGACGTTTTAGCTCAGTTATTTGTTCTCGTGTGTGTGGTGGTCTGTACCTATTTCTCCTGTGTAATTCTTTGTTTTGTTTTACATGTTGTGTGAGAGTGTGCATGCATCAAGTACATCACAGGTTCTGGTACCATGAGATGTATAGAAATAATGTAAACATTCTCCCTCTCAAAAACAAAACAAGATTGCTAGGCATAAGCCAGGTATGGTGGCACGTGTCTATAATCTGAGTACTTGAGCAACTGAAGCAGGAGGATCAGCCAGCCCGGGCTAGAAAAGTAGACCCCATCTTTGAAAAAAACTGGACAGTGCTAGTGCATCATTTTCTGCCATGCTACGGTTAGCTTGGTAACCTTTTGACTTGAATTTGTGGATGTTAAACTTGTGAAGAATAGAGAAGGGGGTGACTGTCAGCAGAAGATGGAGTGTAAGGTAGAATCGTGCACAAGTCACCTTACTGTATCTACCACAGATCCCTGAGTGCTCTGCTTCCCTGTGACACACAGAACACGTCGTCTCTGTCTCTCTCCTGCACTGCTGTGAGACCCAAGTGCCTAGGTGAGGTCTTGCAGGACAGTGTGCACTGAAAAATGTGGAAGGCTGTCCACAGCATGTATCAGTGCCTCAGAAGTGCTGTTGAGTTACTGGGTCTGGGAAATGGCTTCGGGCATTTTCTTTTCAGTTTGAGAGTTGATGGTGATGAGCCCGGTGTAAGAATCATTGCACTTTCTCTGTTTATCTGCATAGTTACACCATTTTTAAGAATAGGAATCCAGTATCACAATCGTGCCCAAAAGTTATACGGTTAATTAGTGTCAGAATGGACATTCTCCTCAGAGACCACTAGATGCTGGTTTCATTGTTGTTACTGTCAATTAAGAACATGGTGAGTGCATTGTATGTTCCAGCGGCTATACTACATGCATTCACCTGTGTGAGCACACAGCAGCTTGAGAGGAAGACGCTGTTTTGTCTTTACAGGTGCCACACTGAAGCATAGAGAAGAGTAATTAGCTTAAAAACACATCGATAACAGTGCCAGGCAAGATTCAAAGGAGGATTGAGGCCTGTGTTTGCGCTTTTGTTATTTAATGTATAGTGGTTCTAGATCTAGATAGGGGAGTTGGCATTCCAGATGACGTGGTGGCTTTGAGGAGAGGCTCTATTTAAAGTAGGTGATAGACAAAAGGTTGCACTTTAGTGATATCCATAGTAGGAAGGGCAGGTCAAGACTGAAAATAGTAGCTAGAGGACAGCATCAGCTAGAGACTTGGAAGGGTTGGCCTAGAAGAGAGCTGACTGGTGGAAGCACTGAGTGAGTGAGTGAGTGAGTGAGTGAGTGAGTGAGTGAGTACATGCCTTTGAGCTGGTTAGCAGAGCACGGGAGACTTTCAGGGCAGCCAGGAATTTGGGAGTTCATAGACTACTGTTCCTAGGAGGGCACGGGCAGTGGTTTCATATCTATAGTAGTTGAGCCTCTTTGTCAGAGTAATTTAATTAATGCAGAAAGGCAAATAAAAGAACTCCTTAGGCTGGGCATCATCACATGCATGCCCTTAGTCCCAGCACTGGGGAGGCAGAGGTAGAGGAGTGCCATTGGTTCAGGCCACCCTGAGACTACATAGTGAAAGCCAGGTCAGCCTGAGCTACAGTGAAACTCTACCTTGAAAGAAAGGGGCAGGGGCACCCTCCTCTTCACTGGCTTGTGATAAGGTCTGCTTGGCCTTGAGCAGAATACCAGGGTTCAATTCTCAGCACTACACATTCTGGGGTGTCTTTAGATAGGATATCCTTTTCCCAAATGGTGATAATGCTAATTACCTGGTTCAGTTTCTATAAGGATTGAATGAATGAGTCCTTGAAAGCAATGCACCAGTACTTTTAAAGCTCCTAGAATGGAGTTCGCATGCAATAAGAACTTCATGTTAGCAGGTGCCACTGACAGTACATGCTGGTTGCTTCAAACCCCACCTGTGGTGTGAGTATCAAACATTTGACCCATGTTTCTGCTTGATTCATGTGTTGCAGTAGGACACTAAATTATTTTTTCAGGCTATTCATATTTATGTTCTCCTCACAACTTAACTTTGATGCCAAAAAGAAAATTAAAACCAAGCTCCCTGCAGGTTAATTTAAGTGATTATTTTGGCACCCCCTAATGCTTGAAGTTAGAATTTGATGCTTTTATGTCAAACTTGGCATCAGTCCATATACCCCATTAAATTTGTCTTCATCTCATCTAACTTTTGATGCAGAAGAGTTCTCTTAAATTACAAGGCATAATTCTATAGATTTGCAAAGATCTTGGGGATATCATAGACAGTGAGGGTACAGATGGTGCCTCTTTTGCTGTATGTGTATACACACATAAGTTGATATGTGAGTGTAGGCGCACACATGCCATAGGGTTAGGGTGCGGAGGGCAGAGACAACCTTGCGTGTCCGTGCTCATCTTCCACCTTGTGGGAGGCAGGGCTTCTCACTGTTGACCATGTTCATCAGGCTAGCCCACCTGAGAGCTTCCAAGAGATTCTGTTCCCAGCTACCTTCTTGTCACACTGGCATTAGACACTCACTACAGCATCTGCACACGTGCTCTGGGTGTCCAGACTTGAGTACTCGTGCTTGCACAGTGTGCACTTTATTCTCTGAGCCATCTTCCCAGCCGGACAGTGCTGTCTAAAATATTTTGTGTGGGCTGGAGAGATGGCTTACCAGTTAAGGCGTTTGCCAGCAAAGCCAAAGAACCCAGGTTCAATTGCCCAGTTCCCATGTAAAGCCAGGGGCACAAGGTGGCACATGTGTCTGGAGTACATTTGCAGTGGCTAAAGTCCCTGGCATGCCAATTCTTTTTTTTTTTTTTTTTTTTGGTTTTTCGAGGTAGGGTCTCACTGTGGTCCAGGCTGACCTGTAATTCACTATGTATTCTCAGGGTGGCCTCGAACTCCCGGTGATCCTCCTACCTCTGCCTCCCGAGTGCTGGGATTAAAGGCGTGCACCACCACGCCCAGCTCAATTCTTTCTCTTTATCTGCCTCCATCTATTTCTCTCTCTCTTTTTCTATCTCAAATAAAGAAAATATATGTTTAAAAATTTGAGAGATAGCTTAGCAGTTAAGGTGCTTGCCTACGAAGCTAAGAACCCAGGTTTGATTCCCCAGTACCCACATCAGCCACATACACGAGGTGACACATGTCTGGAATTTGTTTGCAGTGGCTGGGAGGCCCTGGCATGCATGCCCATTCTCTCTGTCTGTCTCTATCTCTTTCTTTCTCTCCCCCACCCAAATAAAATAACTTTTTATTAAAAATGTGAATGACATTCTGATGCTGGTTGTATGAATCAGCTATCCCCGTAACCTCATGTCTTGAATGCTTGGTCCCCAGCTTGTAGCAGTTTGAGAGGTAGAGGTTTGCTGGAGGAGGTGTGTACCTGAAGATGGCCTCGGGGGGTGCTAAAGCCAGCTCCCCTTTGTCTGAACTCAGCGTACTCTCTTGCTATTTGCCACCTGCTGACCTGCTGTGGCAGAGGGGATGCCCAGCCTCTGCTCATGCCATGCTTTCTCCATGAAGCTTCCCCTCAAGACTGTAAGCCAAAACAAACCCTTCCTCCCTTCAGCTGCTTTTCATCCAGTGTCTTTCCCACCAAAGGTAACTGCAACTCTGATGTATTTAGGATCAAGATAAATTTATCTCCCTGTAAATTTTATTTGTGTTATTTATAGTCTAACATCCGATGCATGCAGAGCAATCAGTGATTATGGAATCCTAAACTCAAAGTGTTTAGTTATCATCTGGTTCAACTCCATTGTAGCTGAGAAAAATGAGACACAGAGTTGAGCATGCAGCCCTGGACACCGGCAGAGGAGGAGGGATGACACAGTTTCCTGTCTCCCATATCCAGTATATGCAGTATGTGACTAGAACAGAAACAGGTGTGAAATCAGGAATGTCATGTGTGGGGCTGGGAGTATTTTTTTTTTAATATTTTAAGATTTATTTTTATTCATTTATTTGAGACAGAGATGGGTGGGGGACAGAGAGAGAGAGAGTGAGAATGGGTGCGCCAGGGCCTCTAGCCATTGCAAACGAACTCCAGACGCATGTGCCACCATGTGAATCTGGCCTACATGGTACTGGAGAATTGAACCTGGGTCCTTAGGCTTCACAGGCATGCGCCTTAACCACTAAGCCATCTCTCCAGCCCTGGGAATATAATTTACAGAACACTTGCCTAGCATGTATGAAGCCCTGAGTTTGTTCTTGACACTGTAAAAATAAAACATAGATGGCTGGAGGGAGGATTGGTTATGTGAAATTATTTTTCTTCTTCCTTTTCTCTTATTAAGATTCATCTTCTTGGGAATTGTTCTGTCCATCTTACTTCATGAGCCTGCTAACAATGGCAAAAGGACCTGTGGAACATTCTTGAAATAAATTATATATGGAAATAAATTTTAAATGTTTTAATACTTAATTTTCATCAATGACAAATGACCTTCTCTATTAATAAGTGGATCCAAAAGGACTTTCACTTTTAATATGTTTTCTAAATAGATTTATAGCCATTTTTTTTTTTTTTTTCTTTTTTTGGTTTTTCGGAGGTATGGTCTCACTCTAGCTCAGGCTGACCTGGAATTCACTATGTAGTTCTCAGGGTGGTCTTGAACTCACAGCGATCCTCCTACCTCTGCCTCCCAAGTGCTGATATTAAAGGCATGTGCCACAACACCCAGCTATAGTCAAATTTTCATTCTTACCAAAAGGTAAGACACAAGATGTCTTGGTAAAGACAATTCATTAGTTTCTGTTTTTATATATAGTTTAAGGTTAATTAGGAACCTTTTAAAATTGGGTATGCTGAAGCTTTAATGTATGCATAAGTTGGTTGAGCAATTTTAATTAAAACTTACCTTTATTTTGAAATTAATCACTTTTAACATTCTGAGATTAATGAGACTTAGTCATGTTTCCTCCCAGGTTGTACATACTCAGGGAATATCAGTTTGTAAAGTAAAAGTTCACATTGATGGTATTTTCAAATCTCACATGTGGTGTCATAGATTCTTTCCCAAATCTAGAGAACATTTTACTAGTTCATCACAAAAGATCTTTTCAAAAAAAATAATTAGGGCTGGAGAGATGACTTAATGGTTAAGGCACTTGTCTGCAAAGCCTAAGAACTCTGTTCGAATCTCCAGGTCCTAAGTAAGAAAGATGCACAGTAACGCAAGTGCACAATGTTGTACATGTGCACAAGGGAGCACACACGTCTGGAGTTCATTAGCAGTGGCTGAAGGCCCTGGTGCGCTCATTCTCTCTCTCAAAAAAAGAAAAAAAGTAAAAAACCAGGCATGGTGGCACATACCTTTAATCCCAGCACTCAGGAGGTAGAGATAGGAAGTTGGGGCTGGAGAGATGGCTTAGGGGTTAAGGCGCCTGCCTCCTAAGCCTATGAATGCCCATTCGATTCTCCAGGTCCCACGTTTAGCCTGACACAAAGTGATGCAAGGGCGCAATGCTGCACTTGCCCACAAGGGGGCACATGCATCTGGAGTTCATTCACAGTGGCTGAGAGGCTGCTGGTGTGCCCATTCTCTCTCTGTCCTTGTCTCTGTCTTTCTCTCTCTGACTACAAACAAACAAAAAACCAAAAAGAGATAGGAAGATTGCTTTGAGTTCAAGGCCAGCCTAAGACTACATAGTGAATTCCAGTCAGCAAAAATAACATACCTATATTTGTGTATGCCTGTTCACATTCCATGCACAACTTTTTAGTGAACCATTTGAGCATAGATTAATGTACAATGTTTCCTCCTGCCTAAATGCACCTATAAACACATTGTAATTTTTAAACTCATAGGGCTGCATTGATATTTTTATCTGCTCTTTGCTGTGTGCTGTCACAGATGACCTAACAGAGCCGTCTAGCCAGCTTGCCTCCAGTGTGGGGCCCAGAGTCAGGTAGAACATTTAGCTGACATGTTATGGAAGTTCTTTTTCAGTCTTGTATGATGCTGGCATGTTTGAGTGTCTGCTGCATCCTCATAATGGTGTGGAGGTTCTGCCTGCCCAGTCAGAACAGTGTATCAGTGACACTGTCTGGGCACTTGATGGCATCACACACCGTTGGTGATCTTAATCACAGTAAAGGTATGGCCCAGTATCTCCACTGTAGTTGCTGAGGTCTTTTTGTTTTCCCTCCCTGGTAACTCATAAATATTCTATGAGAAAACACCATGAAACAGAATTTCCTAGCCAAGCGTGGTGGCTCACGCCTTTAATTCCCAGCACTCAGGAGGCAGAGGTAGGAGAAGTGTTGTGAGTTCGAGGCTAGCCTGAGACTACATAGTGAATTCTAGGTCAGCCTGAGCTAGAACAAGACCCTACCACAATAAAAAATTAAAATAAAATTAAAAAAACATTTCCCCTGGAGATAGCACCGTGAATATTTCTGCCTGACCCCGTCTTCACTTCACTGTCCAGAGAGTGCATTCTGTTCCAGTGTTTCCTTGAGCTTTCTAGTGAGTCTCTGTCTCCTGCGAGCAACATGCCTCCCTCCTTTTCCCATATACGTATCTGTATATTCATCACTGTAGCCTCAAGGATTCATATTTTTTCAATGATTTATGATTTATTTATTTCTTAACATACTGGTGCATGTTTGAGTAATGGGAGCTCCTTCAAAATGGCTCACATTTCCTGTGGCAAATTTCCATCAATTTTTACTCATTTATTTGAGCACTACTTCACTTTCAAGTATAAATAAATGTTTTGGATTCATCTTGTACCTTCCTCATTCTATCCAGGGAATAAAGTAATTCCCTGAGGACTGTAGCGCATTTAGGAGGGAGAATGGTATTAAAAACCAAGCCCTGGTGCAGAAAGTGGCACAAGTATCTGTTGTTTATTTGCGGTAACAAGAGACCCTGGCCTGCCCCACACACACACACACGTGCAAATCAATAAATTGAAAAAAAGTAAAAAAAAATTGAATCTAAGATCTTGGGACTAAGTGTGCTTGTTGCTCTGGGCATGTTTGCTTTTTGTCCCACACACAACAAAGCTAGGAAATGCACAGAGCGTGCACGCTCATACTTTCAGGTGTGTGTAATTCAGGCATCCTGGGTGTACACCAGTGCCTTCTGATTGGGTCCATCCACACACAACAAAGCTAGGAAATGCACAGAGCATGCACGCTCACACTTTCAGGTGTGTGTAATTCAGGCATCCTGGGTGTACACCAGTGCCTTCTGATTGGGTCCATCCACACACAACAAAGCTTGCAGCGTGCATCCTGTGTGTAATTCAGGCATCCTGGGTGCACCAGTGCCTTCTGATTTCCACACACAACAAAGCTAGTCCATCCACACACTTTCAGGTGCAATTCAGGCAACACCAGTGCCTTCTGAAATCCACACAGCCAACAAAGAAATGCACAGAGCGCATGCTCACACTTTCAGGTGTGTGTAATTCAGGCATCCTGGGTGTACACCAGTGCCTTCTGATTGGGTCCATCCACACAGCCAACAAAGCTAGGAGCACAGTGCACGCCACACTCAAGTGTGTAATTCAGGCATCCTGGGTGTACACCAGTGCCTTCTGATTGGGTCCATCCAACAAAGCTAGGAAATGCATAGAGCATGCACGCTCACACTTTCAGGTGCGTGTAATTCAGGCATCCTGGGTGTACACTGCCTTCAGGGGTCCATCCACACAGCCAACAAAGCTGTAATTCAGGCATCCTGGGTGTAATTCAGGCATCCTGTGCCTTGCCTGATTGGGTCCATCCACACACAACAAAGCTAGGAAATGCATAGAGCGCGCACGCTCACACTTTCAGGTGTGTGTAATTCAGGCATCCTGGGTGTACACCAGTGCCTTCTGATTGGGTCCATCCACACACAACAAAGCTAGGAAATGCACAGAGCGTGCATGCTCACACTTTCAGGTGTGTGTAATTCAGGCATCCTGGGTGTACACCAGTGCCTTCTGATTGGGTCCATCCACACAGCCAACAAAGCTAGGAAATGCATAGAGCGCGCACGCTCACACTTTCAGGTGTGTGTAATTCAGGCATCCTGGGTGTACACCAGTGCCTTCTGATTGGGTCCATCCACACAGCCAACAAAGCTAGGAAATGCACAGAGCGCGTACGCTCACACTTTCAGGTGTGTGTAATTCAGGCATCCTGGGTGTACACCAGTGCCTTCTGATTGGGTCCATCCACACACAGTTCTTTTTTGTTTTTTCTCCCTTCCTGTTTTTTTTTTTTTTAAGTTTATTTATTTATTTATTTTTATTTTTAGAGAGAGAGAGAGAGGGGGAGGGGAGACAGATAGAGAATGGGCACACCAGCAGTCTCTCAGCTGCTGTGAACGAACTCCAGATGTGTGCACCCCCTTGTGGGCAAGTGTGGCATTGTGCCCTTGTGTCACTTTGCATCTGGCTAAACATGGGACCTGGAGATTGGAACCAGGTTATTAGGCTCAGCAGGCAGGTGCCTTAACCACTAAGCCATCTCTCCAGCCCATCCCTTGCTGTTTTTGTGGAGTGAGAACCTCAGCTCCATTGATTCCTTTGCTCTGACCCTCAATACTTTAAAAATGATTTCAGAATTGTTTCACTTGTGCTACTATGTGAACAAACCTAGGAAAAAGAGTTGGAAATTTGTTTGCAATTCTTTCTCCCTTGCCTAAGATTAAAGATACTCAAATACTGTGTGCGTAAATTACATGGGTTTTCTTACTCTCTTTTTTCCTCCTCTTCAGTGCAGTTGTATTACTTGCACTCAATTTTTGATCATTGATTTTGGCTTACTTGCAATCTTACAGACTTTTCACCATCTCATTCATATGAATAATTTTATTTGTTTGAATGTGTAAAATACTCACATACTCTTTTTTAAATATTTTATTTATTTATTTATTTATTTATTTATTTATTTATTTATTTATTTATTTATTATTTGACAGAGAAAGAGGGAGAGAGAGGGAATGTGCGTGCCAGGGCCTCCGGCCACTGCAAATGAACTCCAGACGTGTGTGCCACCTTGTACATCTGGCTAACGTGGGTCCTGGGAAATTGAACCTGGGTCCTTTGGCTTTGCAGGCAAACACCTTAATCACCAAGCCATCCCTCCAGCCCTACTCACATACTCTTAAAAAGTGCAATATGGAAAAGTGTCATCCATAGTATTTTAATTTGATTCCACCTCTTTTACAAAGTAAAAGACATGTAACTAGAATCAGGGCCTCTCTTATAACTATGTTCAGTTTTATTATTCAAAGTAAAGTCTGCCAGTTGCCATTTAGATTGTAAAGGAACTTGACTTCTGTTAACACTTTAGGGTCAGTGATTTGTAGCTTTGGTTGGAGACGTTACCTCAGTTTTTTCCTTGTTACAGTGCACCAGAAAGTTACTATCCAGCATCTTCAATAATGGTGACTCCATGTGGCAGGGACAGATAAATGGGAATGCCAGAGGGATGCAGATACACTCTGCAACTCATTTTTGGATGCTTGTGTGTGAGGTTAATGAGTTAATGAATCTTCCAAATATGCCTGTGAAATGAAAGACCAGTCAGTGGATGTGTAATAAGACAAAATTATTAAATCAAGAAAATACAAAAATTGTAGCTCTCTGTATGAATAGAAATAAATATAAATGCCACCTTTATGCCTTGGTTTGTGCTTCAAGTGCACAATGTTAGTGTCTCATTGCTGTGACCAAATACCTGACAAGAAGAAGCTTAAGGAAGGGTTTATTTTGGCTCACAGCTTGAGTCCATCACCGCAGGGAAGGCGTGGTGGCAGGAGCTGGAGGCAGCTGGTGACATTCAGTCCACAGTGAGGAAGCAGAGAGCCGTGAACACTGCTGCTCAGCCAGCTTCTGCCTTGTTATACATTCCAGGATTCCAGCCCACAGAATGGTGCTGCCCATACTTAAGGTGGGCCATCACAATTGACCTAGTGAGTATAATCTCTCACAGGCTTTCCCAGAGGCTGTTGCCTTGGTGATTCCAGGTCCTCTCGGGTTGACAGTCAGTATAAGCCATCACATGTACTTTGCTTTCTTTGTGCTCTCAAGGGGGCTTTTAGAAGAATTCTGTAGTTGGACTTTACACTTGGCAGCATACTTGAAGAGTCATACAACTGGGTGATCTGTGCTGTCTTGGTTTCACTATATCTAATAATATATATATACTGGGTTTATAAATCTTTAATCCAGGTTAAAGCTGTAGCACATCAGCTTCCACTTAGCTGGTTGAAAGCGCTAAAGGTATCTTGACAGGCAGTGTCATAATAGACCTGTTCTCTTTGCTGCAGCCTTAATACAGATACTGGCAGCTGCTGCAGCTGAACGAGATGTGGTTTATTTCACCTTTGGGGACTCAGAATTGATGAGAGACATTTACAGCATGCACACTTTTCTCACTGAAAAGAAACTGACTGTTGGTAAGTAGCTGAATCTTGACAGTTGGCATCAGGATGGATTGTGTAGCATCCAGGGGAAATACTTGCTCAGGGTGGATGGGTCTGTAGGTGTGAAGGGAAGGAAAGCTCTCAGAGGGTCAGCATTTTCAGACTCCTTTTTCCAGCAGAATTTCCTCCATGACGTTGAATAAGTCCATCAGCTTATTGAGTGAAATCTCTAGCCAGGCATGGCGGTGTACACCTCTAATCCCAGCTACCTAGAGAGGTAGAAGCAGGTGGATTATCAGTTCTAGGCCAGGCTGGGTACAAAGACTGTGTTGAAATAAATTGAATAGGATCAAGGAGCTGGAATTAATGTCCATTTTTACTTAGAAATATAACATGGGTATCAGCATATAGTATGTGCTTAGCAATTGAGATATCATGGCTTCTAATTTCTGCACCAAAATGAAAGAAAGGAGGGAAAACTTGAAAATAAATTCACACCTGATAAGTCTTCAGTCTGTCGTATTTATGCAGTGTCGCTCCCTTGGGAGCTGAATGTATAGCTTGGACTGGACAACAGGCCATGCATAGCCCACTGAAATTATACCGTAACTGAAAATGCTCAAGTTTACGTCAGGAAAACGTCCAAATCTGACTTTATACTGTTTATATTAAGATCATCTGCAGTGTTCTTTTGAAGCTTTTTTTTTACATCTACATACCTTAATGTACAAATTGTTCCACCTTTGACTCTGCAGGAAAAGTATATAAGCTGTTGCTACGATACTACAATGAAGAATGCAGAAACTGCTCCACCCCTGGGCCAGACGTCAAGCTTTATCCATTCATATGCCATGCTGTTGAGTCTAGTGCAGAGACCACCACCAGCCAGGACAAAGGGTAGCGACTGAGCAGCCAAGGAAATACAAACTGCTCCCACCTCTGAAAGACTTCCTGTTTGCATTGCTAAGTGTAACAGATGAGCTTAAGCTAATACAAATGTGTATATAATTCACATTTGTAATCAAGGATGCAGTCTCTTCTGTATCTTTGTAATTGTCAGTCAGTAGTCCAAGCTCTGTCCGTCCTGATTTACATGGCTTAGGTAGATTGTCTCTTATTTTTCTTTGTGTCAGTCTTCTTTGATTTTTTTTTCTTTCTTTCTTTTACTACATTTCTTATGAAACTCCATGAAAAAGTTGTGCTCAGCTGTTAAGTCTATTTCTTCAGGTGTTTATGTTATACAGACTGCCTCTGGTTCACAGATGCCATTAAGCCTAGAAGAAATATAAATCCATAAATTTCTGTAATGAAGTTCAATTTGCTTCTGAGTCTTTACACCAACTTTTATTAGGTTTGAATTATTTGAAGCTTTGAATTTTGAAGTTAAGAGTTTACATGTTGTATAATGAAAACATCTTAGGTTAAAACCATGTCTTTTAAATTTTATTTCCACAGGTCATTGTTTTGAAACACCATGTCTGTCTGTAGTGCTTTGTCCACTTCGCCAAGCTCAGTTTATATTGGTACTGTTTTGGAAACTGACCAGTAAAAGGAAATATGTAATAAACTATGGCATAAAGAAAACAGATTCAAGACAATTAAGGGGCAGTATTTGGTTCTTGAGAGGGTTTTTTGTTTGTTTGTTTTTTAAACATTAGGATCGGTGGTGTTCTGTGGTGCCTAAGACATATTCATTCATATAACCAAAATTCAGAAATTGAAAACTTCATGCTGATTTGTATATAATGAAGTTTCTCTGGAATTCAAAAGTTAGAGTTAATAAATTTTCATCAATAAATCATTTGACAGAAACTCCCCTATCACCTATATTTTATTTGCCTGTTGTGTCTCTGAGAGCACATGAAATCTAGATACTGAGTAGGGTGGGAATGATGAGACTTAAGCTGTATCAGAGCTCTGATTAAAGATCTGTTTGTTACTTGTAGCCAGGCGTGGTGGCGCATGCCTTTAATCCCAGGTCTCAGGAGGCAGAGGTAGGAGAGGATTGCCATGAGTTCAAGGCCATCCTGAGACTACATAGTGAATTCCCAGTCAGCCTGAGCTACAAGACCCTACCTTGAAAAAAAAAAAAGAAAAGAAAAGAAATAAAATAAACACACACACACACAGTTGTTACTCATATCTGTAAGCAGTTAACACTAGCAACAAGATACATAGTAATGTCTTTGGAAGTTAGTCTGAAAGCCAACACAAATCCAATGTTAACTCAATAGAGTTTAATCAAAAAAGCACCTATTTAAGTTTCCAAAGTAGTACGAAACCATTGTTGAAGTTCTGGCTTACAGTTTGTTAAGAAAGGCCAGTAGATGTCAAGTTGATAAGGAGCTTTAGTGACTAAACATCATTTGTCATCGATGAAGCCTTTACTGTCACAACTAAAGTTTTTGACCAACTCCCAAATTTAGAGGAATCTGGCTTTATTTCCAATGATAAGAAAAATCTCTTTCCTTCCAAACTATTCTGTCCTGTGCTTAAACATTCATGACTGTATTCTACTTCCCTCTTTCTCTGTCCCTATACCTTTTCTTCTTACAGGATGAAGCAAACAGTTGTTACAAGTGTTTCCGGAAACATAAACTTTAGATCCAGGCTAAAAGACTGCCTACCCCAATACAGAACAGAGAGTTGAGGCCCAGGCTCTTGGTGCAGTGCAGGATTAGTCATGTGCCCAGCTACTACCTGCCTCTTGTGGGGTTGCCAAGGATGAGACCTGATGAGTTCTTTGTATCATTATGGGCTGGCACTGGGACAGGTTAATCAGGCTGACCAGATGGGAAAATGGAGATAGCTGATGTTCATTTTCTGAAGAGGGATGAAAGTGGAGAGATCAATGTTACTTTGTCCTTAAAGGCCTTCTGCATGAAAAAGGTAAAAAAAAATCTGATTACTGTTCATAAATATTCTGAGATCTGTTACAGCACCTGTATTTTGCCTCATACAGGGGTTATTTTATTTCACATTGTTTACTCCTTTACCAAGTTTAGAAATCTTAAATTTTTAATAAAGCTTATTTGTAATTCCTATCTGTCTCACCCAAATGTGCAATAACAATTTAAGTAAATAGTGTCCAGTAATGGATAGGGCATTAAATCAAGCAAGTTGAGTTCAATGCTCACTGCATCCCTAGTTGATATTTTAATCCTGGCTAATGAATCTCTTACAGCTTGAAAAAAGACTATAATAGGGTCTTCTGGGAAATAAACATAAAACCTCCAGTGCTCGGCAAATGTAAAAGTATTCGAGTAGACCAGGAACTGTTTGTGGAGTACCTGTTACATTTCTAGTTGCTCTACATAGTATAGCCCGTTTCTCCATTGCGCTAACACATGCCCACAGTTAGAGGAGGTATAACCAACTCTACGAGTTCATTGTGAAAGGGGATCTGCCGTCCCAGGACCAAGCCCAGGGCTCTACCACTGAGTCGTATAATCCTAGGCCTTGCAGATGCAAGCCAAGTCTAAACACAGAGTTCACTCATGTTTTATACGCACCTTCCCTTCCCACACGGTCTGAGGTCATTAGTCTCTTGAGCGTGGCTGCATTGTGAGTGGGACACACCATGGAAGCCCGGCTGTGGGATTTGTCACTTGTTGGTGCTTAGAAAATCCTGAATTGTGGAACACTTGAGATTTTGGATTTTCACATGAAAGGTGTCTAGCCTGTGTAGTTTATTCTCCATCACGGTGATTCATTTACATTGGGGTGCGTTCACTTGTTTCTGAAAGAATTCTTTCTGTTGTCACTGCCTGTGATGAAATCTTAGGACAGCTAGGCGTTTGAAAAGAAGACTGAAAAGGAGAAGTCACTAAGCCCTGTGTTTGCTCTACCAGCTGTTCCTCTCCAATACATACTGCTCTGGGAAACCATGCCAAGTCCCACCCCAGACTATATTGAAACAACAAATTAGTTGGGTTACAGAAGAGCTGATGTGGGGGCAGGGGCAGGAAAGGTCTTTTAAACCTCCCTAACTGGAAGAGAGGTAGCTGTAGATTCTCCCATTTTTTTCTCCCCTCTCCAGTCTGAATAATTGAATATTAATGTCTTTTCTTTAACGTAAGAAAGACCCGAGTCTAATGTGCAAAGATGAGATGTTCTTGGGACTGGAGAGATGGCTCAGCAGTTAAAGACACTTGCTTGCAAACCCTGACAACCCAGGTTCAATTCCTCAGTTTCCATGAAAAGCCAGATGCACAGAAAGTGGTACATGCATCTAGAGTTTATTTGCAATGGCAAGAGGCCCTAGTGCACCCCTTCTCTCCCCTCGCCCTCTTACCAATAAATAAAATAATTTAAAAAAAAACTTCTGAGCCAGGCGTGGTGGTGCATGCCTTTTAATACCAGCACTTGGGAGGCAGAGGTAGGAGGATCGCCGTGAGTTTTAGGCCACCCTGAGATTACGCAGTGAATTCCAGGTCAGCCTGGGCTAGAGCGAGACCCTACCTCAGGGAGAAAAAAAAAAAAAAAAACTTCTGCTGGAGAGATGGCCTAGTGGTTAAAGTGCTTAGGTGCTTGCCTGCAAAGTCAAAGGATCCCAGTTCGATTCTCCAGGATTCACTTAAGCCAGATGCACAAGAAGGCACATGCATCTGGAGTTCGTTTGCACTGGCTGGAAGCCCTGGCATGCCCATTCTCTCTCTCTCTCTCTCTCTCTCTCTAAAATAAATAATAAATAAAATATTTTTTAAAAAAACTTCTGTCCAGGCCTCCTGTCCCGTCATTTGCAGTGTACGAAGGGCAGGTCTGTATTTGTTCAGGTATCAGCTCGCAATGTTAGTCCTCGGCTTTTTGAAGGGAAAACTATATTCACCCCCCCCCTCTAGTTTTCACCTTCTTACAAGAGAGTTCGAGTCAGGGACACGGCAGATATACTACAGGTCCTGAGGGCCATATCCTTGGTCATTCACAAAGTCACTTACACTGTGAGAACTTTCTGGAGGCCAGCCCCTGGGCTCTGTTCAGGGGAAGCAAAGATAATGGCTTGTCCCCTGTCCTCAGCTCTAAAGTGAGACATAGAATAAGGGTGAGTGACCTAAAATCCACAAGTGGTATTTTCTTCTCACTGCCCTATTCACTTTAACCTAGAGAAGCCTGGTGAGGCTTTAAGTTATCCGTTGTGAAGTTGAACAGAATCCTGGTGTCACTGGAGTTGGATGTCTTTACACAGCCTCCACTGTGAAGACTTGTATAGCAAATGGCCTAACACATAATGTGAGGTGGGCTGGCGAAATGCCTTCTTCTGACTGGACAGAGCCCACTATCCTCATTGCAATGTGTGCTGGGCCCTAAGAAAGTAGCTCTATGGACAAAATGTGATCCCATGATCCTTTATTCAAATGTTATTTCCCTATATTGAGTTCACACATCTTGAATCAAAGGTCGGGTTTTTGTTTTAGCTGCACCACAGTTTGAACAGTACAAATTCAGTCAGTGAACAGTGAAGAAAATTAGCTTCATAGATGAGTTTTCCATAGTATCAAAATTGTTCAAACTTTGGGTACTTGAAGGATAAAAAAGGGACCATCATGTTAGATTATTATTTCTTATTGAGGTTTGTAAGAGTATCCTGTAAACTTAGATAAAAACTTCAGTATTTAGATAAAAACTCATTAGAATTGACAAAAACCTAAAACTATAGTCTGATTCTGGCCTTGCATGTGTACAGAGACAGAACCACAATCTTGACCTCACATGATGTCAGTATTCATTTAATTTCACATGTACAGGTGAACATTTTTTCACATAGCATCCTGACATCAAAGTACTTAGAAAAATCGACACATCACAATTGGCAGTGCTTAGTTGATGACTCATAAAATTAAGGTTTGGGGCTGGAGAGATTGCTCAGTGGTTAAGGCACTTGCCTGCAAAGCCAAAGGACCCAGGTTCAATTCCTCAGGATCCATATAAGCCAGATGGACAGGGTGATGCATGCATCTGGAGTTCGTTTGCAGGGGCTGGAGGCCCTGGCATGCCTATTCTCTCCCCGCTTTCTTCCCTCCCCCCACCTCTCTCTGCCTCTTTATCAAATAAATAAAAAATATTTTTTTAATATTTTAATGTTTTTTTTTTTTTTGTTTTTGCTCTTCTTTACTTTTATTTATTTTTATTTATTTGTTTGCAAGCAGAGAGAGAGATAGAAGAGAGGCAGAGAGAGAGAGAGAATGGGCACGCCAGGGCCTTTAGCCACTGCAAACGAACTCCAGATGCATGTGCCCCTCGTGCATCTGGCTTACGTGGGTCCTGGAGAATCGAACCGGGATCCTTTGGCTTTGCAGGCAAACGCCTTAACTACTAAGCCATTTCTCTAGCCCTAAAATATATTTTTTAAAAATTAAGATGCATTTTACAAATCAACACATCTTTTATTTGATAAGCATAGCAATTTTATACTAGTCATTTATTTATTATTTATTTATTTATTTATTTATTTTGAGGGAATGGGTGCACCAGGAATCAAACCTGGGTCTAGTCACTTTTAAGGTCAGGCAATAATTAATTGTGACTGACAAATAGGGTCCCTCTTACTGAGTTTATACTCTAAAAGGAATACAGATTATAAGATCCTATAATGTTACTTAGATCCAAAAGTGTTACTTAGTAGTCAGGAAATTTTGTTTTTAAGAATTTCAGGCCTACACAAAAATAAATAGAATGATGAATTATGGCACATTACTCATATTCTACATTTATTAATTTGCAGCTAATCTTTTACTATCCCTATATATTACCCACTTCCAAATTATTAAGAAGTTCATCCAGGGGGCTGGAGAGATGGCTTGTCCACTAAGGTGCTTGTCTTCAAAGCCTAAGGACCCAGGTTCGACTTCCCCATCCCCAAGTAAGCCAGATGCACATGGTGACACGTGCACCTGGAGCTTGCCGGCAGTGGCTGGAGGCCCTAGTGTACCCATTCTCTGTCTCTCTCGCTCTCCAATAAAAATAATTTTTAAAAAAGTTCATCCAAGACATTTTGCAAATCAGTATGACTTGAAAAACCTGAATATATTTCTAAGCCGAGGATGGTGGCGCACGCCTTTAATCCCAGCACTCAGGAGGCAGAGGTCAGAGGATCTCCGTGAGTTCTAGGCCACCCTGAGAGTACATAGTGAATTCCAGGTCAGCCTGGGCTAGAGCAAGACCTTACCTTAAAAAAGAAAGAAGGTGGGGGTTGAAAAAGTGTTCAGAGCCGGGTGTGGTGGCACACGCCTTTAATCCCAGCACTCAGGAGGCAGAGGTGGGAGGATCACCAAGAGTTCGAGGCCACCCTGAGACTAAAGTGAATTCCAGGTCAGCCTGGGCTAGAGTGAACCCCTACCTCAAAAAAAAAAGAAAAAGTGTTCAGAGAAACAGTTCAAGTTTCCCAAAGTGACAAATGACAAACCAATTTTTTAAAAAAGCTGAACAGTGTTTGCTAATGCTGCTGTAGACTGAACGTAGGGCTTCATGCATGGTAGACAAACTCTGTATCACTGAGCTGTGTCCCTAGCTCTTTAAAATCCAAAGAGAACACCTCCAAGTACAAAGCAAATGTCGTCAGATTTCTGAAAACTAAATCAAAAGAAAAAATCTCGAAAGCAATGAGAGAGGACACATTGTAAAACAACCAGGATTTCTTCTCAGAATTTCTGAGAGCTAGAAGGAAACGCCATAACACTACACAATTGCTGAACGAGAAGAACTGTCAATGCAGAATTCACAGCAGAAATACAGCAGAAATTATTACAGTCTCAAAACAGGAAAGCCAGAGAACATACTTAAAATAAAAAACCTTGATAGATAAGAAAGTTAAAATATGAATGAGTTCAGTAAACCTCACAATTTTCAAATGTTTATTGAAGATAAATGAAAAATATATCAACAAATTTCTAATTAAAATTTTAAAATAGGTTTTATGGGTTGGGGAGTAGTTCAATCAGTAAAGTGCTTGCCTTGCAAGCTCGAGATCCCACATTAAAAACAATTAAAAATGAGGCATAGTGCTGTACACACGTAATTCCAGTGCTGGGGAAGCAGAGATAGGTGGGTCACTGGAGCTCGCGGGCCAGCCAGTCTAACCGAATTAGACCGTTCCAGGCCAGAGAGATCTTGCCTCAAAAAATTAGGGTGGGGGGGTAGGGGTGTGGATAGTGCTTAAAGAGGCCCAAGGTTGTCCTCTGACCTTCACCACACACACAAGTGATATATATATATATATATATTTTTTTTTTCGAGGTCCAGTCTTACTAGTCCAGTCTGACTTGGAACTCACTCTGTAGACCCAGGCTGGCCTTAAACTCATGGCAGTCCTCTTACCTCTGCCTCCCAATTACTGGGATTAAAGGTGTGCACCAATATGCCTGGTCATATAAGTGATTTTTTTATTGTATAGCGAGGAAATGACAATTACAAACCTAAAGAGGGTAAAAAGCATATAAAGAGTTAAATTTTCTGCATATTACACAAACTAGTAAAGTATAAAACCAATAGACTGCGATAAGCTATAAATATACAATGTCATACCCATATTAAAAGGCTATGTATGTAAATGAAAGTGGAATTCTAAGAAAAAGTGTGTAATTAACTCAAAGGCAGGAAAAAGAAAACAAACACACCAGAATAACAAGAAACAGTTGGCAGAGAAACCAGATCAATAACGTCAATAAGCTTCTAGTCCAGCTAAGGAAAAAAATGTATTTGTAAAATACTAATGCTAGAAATGAAGGAGTGGCTGGAGAGTGGGTTCAGCAGTTAAAGATGCTTGCTTGCACACTCGATGGCCTGGGTTCAGTTCCCCGATGCACAGTGGCATGTGTGTCTGGAGTTTGTTTGGAGTGGCAGAAGGCCCTACCACACCATACTCATTCTGTCTGTCTGTCTCTCCCCTCAAATAAATAAAACATTTAAGAAGAAGAAATGAAAGCCAGGCTTGGTGGTGCACACCTTTAATCCCAGCACTTGGGAGGCAAAGGTAGGAGAATCACTGTGAGGCCACCCTGAGGCTACATAGTGAATACCAGGTCAACCTGGGCTAGAGCTAAACCCTACCTTGAAAAAAAAAACAAAAACAAAAGATGAAGAAGGAAATGTCACTGCTTATCCCACAACATTAACAGGGTAACTGTGAACTTAGTTTTGAACAAATTTGATAAGCTGGAAGAAATAGAGAAATTCTTTGAAAACCATCTGCATAGACCTGCCTCTAATAAAGAATCCAGTGACAACCTTTCAAGCCCACGGTACCTACCTGATTCTGATTTCCAGTGAACCCCGCAAAACATTTAAGGGGAAAAACCACTAACCAATTAGCTGTCATCTGTTCCAGAAGAAATACTCCAAACCCATGGTGTTCTTCAGTGGTGTAGCCACTGGTGAGCTGCATGTTCTCCAGTAAGTGACCTTTCACCCACAGTCATGCAAGCAGCCCTAATTTAACTCTGGGTCAAAAAAAAAAGTATGAAAGTAAGATGAGGATTAATGGGGGTGCTACTGGGAAGGGGCTAAGAGAGGGTAGTTGGCAAGAATAAAATAAAATGAGTTACATACATGTATGGAAGTGTCAAAAAACACTCCTAACATTGTATGAGGTAAACACTGCCCCTAATAACAAAATCAGGCAAGAACATTAAGGATAAGTTGCAGTCCAATATCTCAAGCGTAGTTGGAAAAGCTGTCAATGAATATTAATTACTTCAATAAACAACGTTAAATTTTTATTCTTCATAATGAAATGGAATTTATTCCAGATATGCAACATCCAAAAAAATCAATTCATGGGCTGGGGAGATGACTGTGGTTAAATACACCTGCTTTCAAAGCCTGGTGGCCTGGGTTTAATTCCCTAGTACCCATATAAAGCCAAAAAACACAAAATAGTTCTTGCATCTGAAGTTCATTTGCAGTGGCAAGAGGCCCTGACATGCCAATTCTCTCTCTCTCTCTCTCTCTCCCTCCCTCCCTCCTCTCTTTGTGTCTCTAAATAATATTTTTTAAAATCAATTCATGCTATCTGTCACATGAACAGACTCAAGAAAGTCACTCTGGGAATGTAGCTCAATGGTAGAGCACTTGTCTAATATGCACAAGACTTACTATCAATAGAGGGGGAAAAGCATTGGGAAAATCCAATTTCCATTTATGATTCAAGAACCCTCAGCAAATAGAAAGAGAGGAACTTCCTTGACTCGATAGCATGTACAAAAGCTAACACCATGCTTAATGGTGAGAAACTCACCACTTTCCCATAGCCAGCAGCAACAAGGCCTATGCCTAGCCGGGTGTGGTGGCTCACACCTTTAATCTCAGCACTTGGGAGGCAAAGGTAGGAGGATCGCTGTGAATTTGAGGCCAGCCTGATACTACATAGTGAATTCTAGTTGTGCCAGGACTAGAGTGAGACCCTACCTCGAAAAACAATAAATAAATAAATAAATAAATAAATAAATAAATAAATAAATAAATTAGCTTATGTATAAGTCAATAAAAGGTATACATGACAGAAAGGAAAGCAACTATGCTTAAAAATAACCTAAGCCAGGCACAGTGGCTCACTTCTGAGGTAGGAGAATTGCCGTGAGTTCAAGGCCCGCCTGGGCAGCATAGTTCCAAATCAGTCTGGGCTAGAGTGTGAAACTGCTTCAAAAGGGGGAGGGGGCTAGAGGGATGGCTTAGCAGTTAAGGCGCTTGCCTACCAAACCAAAAGACCCACGTAAGCCAGATGTACAAGGTGGCACATGCATCTGGAGTTTATTTGCTGAGGCTGGAAGCCCTGGCGTGCCCATTCATGTGCATGCAACCCCCATGTCAAATAAATAAATATAAATAAAATATTTTTAAAAATATATGTACAAAATCTGAAAGAATCAACATAAAAGCTGGAACTAACATAAAAGCAGTTATATATAAGCTGCAGGATACAATGCTAATATACAAACATCACTCTCTTACATGCCAGCACTGAACAAGTAGAATGTGAATCCTAGTGCCCCTCAAAACATGTGCACTGGAGAGACGGTGTAGTGGTTAAGGCTCTAACCTGCAAAGCCAAAGAACCCAGGTTGATAAAGATTCACATAAGCCAGATGCACAAGTGACACATGCCAGGTTCATCTGCAGTGGCTGGATACCCTGGCACACCCATTTTCTCTTTATCTCTCTCTCTCAAAAAAATAAAATAAGCTGGGTGTGGTGGTGCACACCTTTAATCCCAGCATTTGGGAGGCAGTGGTAGGAGAATCGCTGTGAGTTCAAGACCACCCTGAGACTACAAAGTGAATTCCAGGTCAGGCTGGGTTAGAGTGAGACCCTACCTTGAAAAACCAAAAAAAAAAAAAAAAAAAAAAAAACATAAATATAAGTCTAACAAGATATGCCTTAAGATTGATATGAGAAGGCATGCAACAATTCCAGTGATCAAGGTGTCAAATGAGAGCCACTAGTAAGTTGAGTTATCCCATGCTCCTGGATAGAACAGCTCAATATTGTCAAGATAGCATTTCCCCCAACTTCATCTATAAATGCAACAAAATCCTAGCAAATTACATGATGAAAGAGTTAAAATTTATGTGGGGGACAGCAAACTCAATATTGGTGGAAGTCAGAGGACGTACTATAAAACTACAGGGATCAAGACCATATGGCACTGGCAAAACAATAAGCAAACAGACTCTTGGAATGGAATAGAGAGCACAGAAATAGATGCTCAGAAAATGGTCAGTTGACAACACAATGAATAAAGGTAATACGTGACAACTGATGCTGGAACAACTGGATATGTTAAGGTCCAAGAATCGCGCAGTAATGGAGACAGAGGCGGAGGTTTGAGCTCAAGCTTACAGAAGATTTTATTGAAGCCGTGGAGAATATCAGGACTGATGGACCAGGGCGCAGTCAGGCTCGGGAGCTGAAGCTGCCGCCCTGGGGGGTTGGGGAGCTGGGTTTATAAAGGGAAAAAGCCACAAGGCAGGAGATGTTGGGTTGACTTTTAAAATACTTGGCTGGTTTAAAAGTTTAAAAATAGGCGCTCACAAACTAGGAATTCAAAGTGAGGCAGGGAACTGCAGGATGTCTGTTGGAGTGTTTTTAGCTGAGAACCTTTACAGGCAGGTTTGACGTGCACAGTAAACAGCAGTTCCAGGAACTACCGGGCAGGCGTGTGGAGCAAGTGCTCAAGGGTCATAGCTAGGGAATGGCGGCAACAAGACAGAAAACAGCAAAATGGAGTCGGCCAGGCTAAGTGGGACCTTACAAAGTGTCCTTAGCAAAAGCAAGCAGAATTTTTGCAGTTAGCACCAGGTACAAAGTGGGACCTTACAGATATCCATGTGTAAAAACAGGGCAGATGCAGCCTTTACACCTCACAAACTCAAAGTGGACCTGGCTAAAGTTTATTGTGAACTTTACCATATGAACACACTGCAAATTGATCATATTTCTATCTGGTTATACTCTTGTGTGCCTCTTCCCCAGCCCCATTCCACTGAGGACCCTCCTTAGTGGGGTTGTCAGTATTTGCTGTGGGGTCCTGAATGCACCAGTCTCTCTGTGTTGGGGGGGGGGGGAGAACAATGCCTCTGGATTCGCCTTCCCACCCTGTGGCACTTACAATCTTTCCTCCCCTCTTCCACCATGTTCCCTGGCCCCTTGGAGGATATATCAAGTCTCCTCTGGTGTTGAGCTCTCCTCAGCCTTGGCTTTGATGAGTTTTGAATCTCCTCAGTGCCTGGCACCATCTCTCTGGAGGAGGTTCTCAGGCCACCAGTGAGAGCAGCACATTTGATCCGCCACTTTCTCCATAATGCCTCCTGAACCCTGGCAGATGTGCTAGAGATGACTCATCCTTGCTAGGCAGTGCATTCAGCTTCCTTTTCTTGTTGTACTGATGGATCTTGGGTCTCCCCAGTATTAGTACCATGTGTAAAAAGAATGTTCTCCCCAGCACTCGGGAGGCAAAGGTAGGAGGATTGCCGTGAGTTCAAGGCCACCCTGAGACTACATAGTTAATTCCAGGTCAGCCTGGGCCAGAGTGAGACCCTACCTCGAAAAACCAAAAAAAAAAAAAAAAAAAAAAAAAAAGAATGTTCTCTAAACATGAGTGAGAGCCGAATGGATCAAAGTGAGTTTTTAAACATAGACATTAGGAGACTTTTTGACAGGCATGCTTTCTCATTTTAGCCCAAGAACAGTAGGAGCTTCTCTCCAGAGTCTGTGACCTTCCCAGCCATAGGCTTCTGACTTGGTTCTCAGAACCAGGCATGAATTCCTGTCCATATCCAGAGAGCAGGCCGTTGCCCCGCAGCCTGTGTGCCACTATTGCACAGGTGTGTGTGTGCGCCTTGCCTGGATGGTTGATGTTGTAGAGTGCAGGATCCCCTGCTTGTTCATGTTGATGACCGTGATCCTCCAGCAGCTTGCATGGCACTTTCCAGCACCGTGGGAGCTAGCCATCTGGGAGCCGGCTTCCATCTCAGTTCCCACATGATCTCTCGATGGCCCGTGACAGCAGCCTGTAGTGACCTCAGGTTCTCACCTTTCAGCTCTGGTGGTTAGAGAAGAGCTTTGACAATGTCTGCATTGTTTTAGAGGCATCATGGGCCTCCCTGACCGATAGCTCACTGTGGGGGTGATCCAGTTCTGGCACTGGAACTTATCAGCAAGAGCCTGTGGTTTTAAGGTTAAGCTTTCTACATCCCCAGATTCTTTCCCCCATCTCTTATAATTAATGAGTTATATCTTTCTTTTAATTAGCTAACCAAGAGGAAGGTTTCTATAGTACTGACTCGTGTTACCATTAGCTTTGTGTACTTCTCCTACACATACCCTCCCTTACCCCAGCTTCCCAGCCCCCAGGCCCTCCCACTCCCTGTGTGCTGTCCTTCCACTTGTCTGTCAAGTACCCCTCCCTGCTTTTCTCTCCAAGCCTCATTCTAGTTTCCATGCCAATACTACTGAAGCCTCCATAATTTGAAGAGTGACTTTTAGCTACAACACAAAGTACAATCCATGAAAGAACAGTAAGTTGGACTTCATTAAAGATTAAAAACGTCAGGGCTGGAGGGATGGCTTAGCAGTTAAGGCACTTGCCTACAAAGCCAAAGGACCCACATAAGCCAGATGCACGAGATGGCACAGGCATCTGGAGTTTGTTTGCAATGGCTGGAGGCCCTGGAGTGCCTGTTCTCTCTCTCTCTCTCCCTCTCTCTCCCTCAAATTTTTTTCTCTCTCTCTTTAAAACTTTAGCATTGTCTTTTGTAGAGCTAAAGTTTTAAATCTTTTTAAAAAATTTATTTGAGAGAGAGAGAGAGAGAGAGAGAGAGAACAAACTAAAGACGGGAGTAAATATTTGCAAGACACATCTGACAGGACTCATCCTAAATACCCCAAGAACCTGTAAAACTCAAGAAAATGAACAACGTGATTTTAAAATGACCCAAAAAGTGCTGGGAGTATGCGTAGCTCAGTGATAAAGCACTTTCCTCACGTGGACAATGCCCAGAAGGAAGGCACAAGAGGAGCAGAGTGGGGGAGGGGAGGGGAAAGAAGGGGAGGGGGAAGAAAGGAATGAAGGAGAAGAGAGAGCCACACACCTGAGTAAACATCTCACTGAAAACAAAGGGCAGATGACAAGTCAGCATGCGAAGACGCTCAGCCTGCACCACTGGGGAGCCGCCAGGGAAGGCAAGAAGAGCCAGGGCACGAGACACTAAGTGGGGACCGTCGCCTGCTGCTAGTGCAAACGCCGCAACCACCTACCAATTTCTCAGTAAACTCGGCATTAAACTCGGCACCCACACACTTTCATAGTTACTCAAGTGAACTGAGAAGTGTGTGTACACAAGAACCTGCACGCAGATGTTTATTGTGGCTTTAACCATCATTGCTAAACTTTGGAAGCAGCTAAGATCTTTAGAAGACTAATGAATAGATAAGTTGGATACACTTTGATACATCTATGCAAAAACTAGATGAAACTAGTGGTTGAGAGGGATAAACAAGTGGAATATAAAGGGTCTTAGGTAAGTGACGCAGCCTGTATGAAACTGTAATAGTGGATACATGTCATACATATAGCAAAAGCCATGGAATATGCAGTGTCAGGAAGAAACCCTAATTATGGGCTGTAGGTGATTATGTATCGGGTATTTGCATCAAGTGTAACAACTTGTGGTGTGTGTGGATGTTCACAATGAGGAAGCTGAACAGGACACCGCCGTGACAAAATTCCTGAGAAGAATAGAAGAAATAGTAAACCGGGTCGCTGGGCACCATGACTTCCGGCCTCATGGTGAGGGAGAGCGTCATGGTGCGTGCTGCAGTCAGGGTCGCATTGCTGGCAGAAATCACCTGACCAAGAGCAGCTTATGGAGAAAAAAGGTTTATTTTGGCTTACAGACTCGAGAGGGAATCGCCAGGATGGCAGGGGAAAATGATGGCATGAGCAGAGGGTGGACACCACCTCTTGGCCAACATAAGGTAGACAACAGCAACAGGAGAGTGTGCCAAACACTGGCAAGGGGAAACTGGTTATAATACCCATAAGCCGCCCCCAACAATACACTGCCTCCAGGAAGTGTTAGTTCCCAAATCTCCAACAGCTGGGGACCTAGCATTCAGAACACCTAAGTTCATGGGGGACACCTGAATCAAACCACCACATTCCACCCCTGCGCCCCTAAACTAATAACCATACATGATGTAAAATACAATGCATTCCGTATGACTTTAAGAGTCACCATAGTTTTTATCAATCTTAATGGTGTTTAAACATCCCCATAATCCAAGGTCTTTTAACTGAGCCATAATACAAAAAAAAAAAAAAAAAAAAAAAAAAATCCCCCCAAAACCCATAATGGCACAGAATAAACACACTGCAAAAGATTGCATTGGGCGTAGCAAAGAAATATTCAACCAATGCAAGATTTAAACAGGGCAAACATCAAACTCTAGCTCCAAGTCCAACAACTCTAGCCAGTAACAAGTCTCTGGAGCTTCCAATTCCACCCTCCAGCTAGGCTACTCACAGTCCTGGAAATCTTCATCTGGGGCTAGCAGCTATGCTTGGTAGCCATCTCGTGGTCCCGGCATCTCCACTGGGTCTCCACTGCAACCCACGGTTCATCCTCATGATTCCATCAGGTCTCCATGCAGGCATCCAGCAAACCTGCTTCACACTGCCCATGGCCGTTTCCAAAACAAGATTGCATTGCAAACTCAATGACCCTCTCTTTCCTGCATTTCTTATACTCAATAATACCAGATGGGGTGCCAATTTGTTAATCCAGGGGGGAATAAAGCAAACTTTGAAGAACAGAACACTCCTCAGCATTCAGGCTCCTTCAAAAAACTCTTCTTTCTGTTGTCCCAATGCAGGTCAGCTGGCCCAGTCTTAATGGTTGCAATCTCTCATACAATTGCAGCTGAACAGGCAGCAGTTCTGGCCCAAATATTTTTTCCTGTGCCATATCCCTTTACTCAAACCAGTCCATTTCTATGCACTGCAACCCTGCACAAGTTCTCAGGACACAGGCCTAACAGTAAGCCTCTCACACAAACTGCTTCTAGTCCAGTCCAGACAAAGCACCTTTTCACCCTCATAAGCCAAACCTCATAGTCCATAGTTCTTACTGCATTCAGGTCTTGAAACTCAGATGAGAATAATCCATCAAGCTGTACTTACAGCACTGCAAGGTGTCTCTTGGGCCAAGGTTTCAAATCCACATTTCTCTGGAAAATCAGCTCTAAAAGGCCAAAGCCACACAGTCAGGTGTCTAGCAGCAAATGACACCACTCCTTGGTACCAGCATTATTGTTGCAGTCAGGTTCACATTGCTGGCAGAAATCACCCAACCAAGAGCAGCTTGTGGGAAAGGGGGCAGTTATTTTGGCTTACAAACTCAAGGGGAAAGTTCCACAATGGCAGGGGAAGATGATGGCATGAGCAAAGGGTGGACATCACCCCCTGGCCAACATCAGGTGGACAACAGAAACAGGAAGTGTGCCAAACACTGGTAAGGGGACACTGGTTATAAAACCCATAAACTCTCCCTGCCCCCAACAACATACTGCCTCCAGGAGGCGCTAATTCCCAAATCTCCATCAGCTGGGAACCTAGCATTCAGAACACCTAAGTTATGGGGGACACCTGAATCAAACTACCACAGTGGGGATCATGTAACATAGCTTACCTTGTGACATCCTGGAGCAGAGAGGGGGGAAGACTCAGACACAAGACAGACTCTTCATGGTTCACCATGGCACCCTGGAAACGGTGGGGGGAAGGACCCAGACACAAGGTGTATTTGTCATGGTTCACTTCGTGACACCCAGGAAGCGGGGGGGTGGGGGGACCAGATACAAGATGTACTCTTCAAGAGCATGCTGCCCAAGGACACACAGCCTCTAACATGGCCCCCATCTTTCCAAGAAGACCACCACCTGAGAAGAGAGCCTCAGGTTCATGGTAACTCTACCCCTTCTGTATGGTTTTGCTGTGGGCCTAAGGCGCAGTTTATTAATTTTTTTAAAGTAGACTTTCATGTTAATACATCAATAGTTTTATTTAATGGTAAAGCAATTAAATATAAAAGACTAATGAAGCTGACAGAAAATCAGCAAAGATATGGAAGAACTCAACAATGCTGTCATCCACAAGCTCTAAATGACGTTTTGACACTTCACTCCAAAACAGCACATGACAAAGTATATTATATTCCGGGCTACAAAACAATACTTTTTTCAAAATTGAAATAATATAAAGTCTGTTTTGTGGGAACTTAAGTAGAATCAACTAGAAATCAATAACAAAGAGTAAAACCTTCAAATGCAATCCACTTCTGAATAATCAAGGGATTAAAGAGGTCTTTAAGGAAAAATTTTTAAAGTATCTTTTGGGGGGGAAAAAAAACTTTGGGGATGCAAGTAACAGGGTGCAGAGCCAGAAATCTGCAGCACACATAGACAACTAAGAAAGAAACAAAACCCACGCAGAGCCGGGACAAGAAGCAGAAATCAACACACTGACTAAAACGGCAATAAAAAGTCTCCATTAAGAAAATAGGTGGCTCTTGTCAATACCATTGACAAACCTATCAGAAGCCTGAAAGGAAATCGGTGAAGACTCAAATTATTGTATCAGGACTGAAAGCATATCATCTCAGACCCCGCAGATGCCAAGAGGATAGATAATAAGCGAATATTCCAAAACAACTCAAATTCCTGGAAAAGTAGGAATATGAAGTTTATTGTTTGAAAACGTATCTATCAAGGATATTACGTTCATAGTCTGTCAACTCATAATAACCTGTAAGCCCAGTTTGTTCCACTGGAGAATTCTACCAAATATTTGAAGATCAATCAACAGCGTGTCTACCTGACCTCTTTCAGGAAATACAAAAAGAAAGCGACCCAGTTCCCTTTGTTGTACTGATGCTAAAACCAGACCAAGGGAACTACAGACCACTATTCTTCGCAAATTCCAATGAAAAGCTTTAAGTGCACTAGCAGATTGAATTCAACAATGGTGAGATTTCTCCCAGGCGTGTAAGGTTGCTTCCATATTTAAGAATCAATTACTGCAATGCCCAGCATGGGACTAAAGGAGACAAGTCATATGATCTATCAGTAGGTTCAGACAAAAGCATTTGTCAGAACCCAAAGTCCATTCATGAATAAAACGAAACAACCTAGGAATGGGGAATGGAGGTCTTTCCTCAAAGACTTTTTTTTAAAGCTACAAAAATATCTATACTTAATGGTATATTTATTGTTAATAAATAGATGCTTTCCCATATCAGGCGCAAGCAAGGATGTCCCATCGCACCATTCCTGTTCATTGAGCATGAGTAGATTAGTGGCTCAAAGGGGAGAAAGATAAGAAAGAGATGGGCTATAAAACTGGAGCACGGGCTGGACATGGTGGCTCACGCCTTTAATCCCAGCACTCAGGAGGCAGAGGTAGGAGGATCGCCGTGAGTTCGAGGCCACCATGAGACTACAGAGTGAACTCCAGGTCAGCCTGAGCTAGAGTGAGACCCTACCTTGAAAAACCAAAAAAAACTGGAGCACGGGCCTTTTAGGATGATGTGATGCTTTTTTAAAAAAATTATTTATTTATTTGTTTTATGAGAGAGATATACAGAAATAGGCAGGTAGAGAGAAAAAGAGAGAATGGGTATGCCAGGGCCTCCAGCCACTGCAAACTCCAGACACGTGTGCCCCCTTGTGCATCTGGCTAATGTGGGTCCTAACTGCTAAGCCATCTCTCCAGCCCTCTTTTTTTTTTTTTTAATTTGAGAGAAAAAGTGAAAGAGGCAGATGGAGAAAGAGAGAAAAAATGGGCATGCCAGGGCCTCCAGCCACTGCAAATGAACTCCAGGCTCATGCGCCCCCTTGTGCATCTGGCTTTATATGAGTATTGTGGAATCCAACCTGGGTCCTTTGGCTTTGCGGGCAAACACTTTAACCACTAAGCCATCTCTCCAGTGCAATTGTGTGATTCTTTAATGGTGGATACATGACATATATATTGGTCAAAACCTGCAGAATTGTGGAACACAGTAAACCTTAATGTAAGCTGTGAACTCTACTTAATAATTTATCAAACTGGCTCATCAGTTATTAATATACCACTAAAATAAGACATTAACAATGGGGATACTGAGGAAACAATACTGTCTTTTAATTTTTTATATTTATTTATTTGAGAGAGAGACAAAGAGAGAGATAGAAATAAACAGATAGAGACAGAGAAGGGGCACACCATGGCCTCTAGCTACGGCAAAGCACATGCCACCTTGTGCATCTTGCTTTACATGAGTACTGGGGAATTGAACCCAGGTCCTTAGGCTTTCTAAGCAAGTACCTTAACCACTGAGCCATCTTCCCAGCCAGGAAACAATACTACCCTCTCTAGTCAATTATTTAAACCATACATCACTTGTTTGTTTTGTTTTGTTTTGTTTGTGAGGGTGTTCTTTTGTTTGTTTAGTTTGGTGTTTTGGTTTGTTTATTGTTGTTCTTGGTAGTGGTGGGTGGATGGGTTTGTTAGTTTGATTGTTTGTTTGTGACAGGGGCTCACTTTATAACCCTAGCTGACCTGGTCCTCACGATGTAGCCTAGGCTGGTGATGGGTCTCAACTCACCTCAATCCTACCTCAGCCTCCTGAGGGCTAGGATTAAATTCATGCACTCCCATGACCAACTCTCAAAAGAATAATAAAAATGAGAGAGGGGGCTTGCGGAATATGAGCTGACTATGGGACTAGACTTGACATGACTGAGCTGTATTAAATATCAGGGAGATCGCTCAACAAGCCTACCAATCAGTTTGCGTCCCGGCACCCACCCCAAAGCCAGACACAAAGGAGGCGCACGCATCTGTCATCCCACTGCACCTATGGCAATGGGAGATGAAGTCAGGAGAGTCCTGCAGCTCACAGAGCCGCCTAGTCTGGCTTTCTTAGTATTAACGAGAGACAAGATAGGAGAGGATTAACGCTCAGGTTGTCCTCTGACCTCTGCGTGCATGCCTGGACACACGCAAGTGGAAAAAAAAATTTCGTTCTCTGGCACTGATGGGAAGCTGGGAGTAGGGCTTAATCTTCTATGATTGGACACCTCCTGCTTCCAGGCCTCTGAAATATGGACTTTCCCACTAGTCCAATTCACCCAGCCTCTGTATGCCTAAAGGCATCTATGAAAGTACCAGCTCTTCTGCCTTTTTAAAATAGAAAGTCTTGCCTCAACAATAAATAAATAAATAAATAATAAATAAATAAATAATAGACAACCTCAATTCCATCCACATTGCTCCCTGTGTTGTCATTTTCGAGCTCACCACACTTTGGCGATGTGAAGGGGCCAGTTCTTAGCGGTAAGATGGAGGAAGGTCTTTAGAGACCAACATCCCAGGAAGAATGCGACATTAAGGCTCTCTTTGTTCTTGACAAGCTTCACCCCTGCTTCTATGCTCTCTTCTGCAGGTCCTGCTGTTCTGTGGTATCATCTGATTTTCCTTTCACGATTCTGTTTGCTATCTAGTATGGTTTCCTGACTATTTCATCAGTCCTGGAAAATTCTCTTCAAATGTTGCCACCCCTCCATTTTCCCTCTTCTTTCCTGGAACTCTGTCTCTATTTCAGTTCTCGCCCTGACCTCCATTTCTCTTAGTTAATTATTTCAAATGTGGAACGAAGAAGTTTTGTTGTTCCCACTTGGTCCTCAGCCACAGGGAGCCTCGTGGCCTCCCAGGCCTCTGCCACTAGGCACAGAAAGTAAGCCAGCGATGCTCAGCCCCAGGATCAGGGAGATGGAATGGTCATGGGAGCCCCGCATCCTGGGCAAGAGGGCCCAAGGCAATCTGCTTTGATCCCTCACAGTCCCCCCACCTCCATGACATGCTGCCTCAGCACTGGCCCAAAGCAATGGGGCAAACTGATTAAGAATGGAAATTTACAAAACTGTGAGCCCAGGGGCTGAAGAGATGGGTTAGTGGTTAAGGCTTTTGCCTGCAAAGCCAAAGACCCAGGTTTGATTCCCCAGGACCCACATAAGCCAGATTAACAAGGTAGAACATGTGTCTGGAGTTTGTTTGCAGTGGCTGAAGGCCCTGGCATGCCCAATCTCTCTCTGTCTTTCTCTTCCTCTTTCTCAAGTAAATAAATAAAAAACTTTAAACATTTTTTAAAAACCGTGAGTCCAGGGCTGGAGAGATGGCTTAGCAGTTAAGGCACCTGCCTGCTAAGCCTAAGAACGCTGGTTCCAATGTCCAGCTGTTCCAATCTCCAGGTTCCACGTTTAGCCAGATGCAAAGTGAGGCAAGGGCGCAATGCTGCACTTGCCCACAAGGGGGCGCACACGTGTGGATTTCATTCACAGCAGCTGAGAGACTGCTGGCGCCAAAAAATAAATAAAATAATTTTTAAAAATATTTTTTAAAAAGCCGAGAGTCCAAATCACCCTGTTCTCTCTATAATTGAAGTGTCTTAACCTCACACACGCAGCTCTTTCATGATGGACATTCCCTTAGCCCTGCAGGCTATTGGTTCCTTTCTCAGTCAGGAAACAGATACTTAGAGAAAAGATACAAACCCCCTGTCCAGCACACTTTTCGAAGGTGACGTAGCCAGTGGCTCCTTTGGCCTCCCACGACTTCAGCAACCTCTTCACAGGCCCTTTTCTCTCCAAGGGCTTCGCGTCGATGGTCACTGCTCCATGTTCAAGGCTCATACCCTGGGGAGGGAAGACTTGGTTGTACCTGCATCAGATCTCAGTTCCTGTGCATCTGCGTTTAGATGCTATGACCTGAGGATGGGAGAAGAAAGGTAGTATGTGAAGAATGAGACGCTGCCCCATGCACGCATCCTAGGTGCGATGATTTCAGAGCCTCTCTTTGCACTCCAGCTCTTCCCCGTCCACTCTGCACCTGCTCTCACTCCCAGAGGAAGCTGTCTCCTGGGATGAAGCAGGTTTGAAAGAGTTGTTTTTACCCCTCCCTGAAGTAAACTCAGACTAGATCTGGGAACTTTTTTTTTTTATTTTTTAGAGAGAGACAGAGAGAGAGAGGCCAGGGCCTCAGCCACCTAGTGGGCATGTATGTCTTTGTGCTTGCCTCACCTTTGTGCGTCTGGCTTAAGTGGGATCTGGAGAGTCCAACGTGGGTCCTTAGGCAAAGCGCCTTAAACGCTAAGCCATCTCTCCAGCCTAAATCTGGGATCTTAAACTCACCACCTTCTATTATGCAATTCCTAGACCCTTCTCTACCTGAGTGGGAGGACAACAGCTCCTCCCTGGGAGCACGTGTAGACCCCAAACAAGAGCTCCAAAGCCCACTGTCCATGCATTTAGTGTGACTCCAGCAAAATTCCCACCCCATGTGAAGCCAATACCACATACAGTGTCAGGCAGACACTGTATCCAACACAATTTAAGAGACTTCCTACTTCCCTACAAGAAGACTTTAAAACCCTGTCTTCCTTTTGCCAGGTGAGTCAGAGATCCCTCCCTACTTTCTGTGTTATAAACCCTGCCACCCCCTTGTTGGTGTTAATAAAATGTTGGGGCCAAAATAGGGTGGTCTTGGACTCCCTTTGCACTGTTAACACTAAAGCATTAAAAAGAGGGGAGTCTCAGGCTGGAGATCCCACATTAGCCCGATGCACAGAGGTGAGGCAAGCGCAAGGTCGCCCATGCCCACTAGGTGGCGCAACCATCTGGAGTTCAGTGTCAGTGGCTGAGGCCCTGGTGTGCCAATTCTCTCTCTCTCTCTCTAAAATAAAAAATTAAATAATAATAGTAATAACAATAAAAGAGTGGAGTGTCACTTCTTCACTTTAATACATATCCCCAGGCCATCACCCCAATGCGATTATGAGCAAGGCAGCTAGCTCACTTTGTAGCCAGGGTCGCAGGCCCTCAGTTGTCCAGATAGCAGATGCTGACTCATCGGGACACCAGCTGGCCACCTGTCTTTGCCCATTGTTCTCCCCATTTCCTGTGGCCACAACCTCCTTAAAATTTTGGCAGGCTGCCCACTTCCTGCCTTTCTTGAAATTTTGGCCAGCTACTCTGAAGCCTGCCCAGTCTCACCTCACCTCTCCACCAATCAGAGTTTCCTGGGTGCCTCTAGATAGACCTGTCTAATTGCCATATGAGGCACCACGTGGACTCATCCCAATCTCCATAAACTGCTAGCATCTCAAGTGCATGCTGGCAACTCCTTAAGTCCCCTCCCCGATCTCTGTGGGGAGTTTTGTTCTATCTCTCCTCAATAAAGCTTGCATACCTTTCTTGGCATGCCCTCTGTCTGTCTTCATTCACCATTCTATGGACGAGGAGATAAAGGACTCCACAGACATTGGCTTTGGGGCATCTGGTGCTCTAATACCCAAGCTATGCCAACCCAGAGCCAAAAAAGGCTCCACTGCCAGCCTGGGTGACAAAGTGAGTTCCAGGTCAGCCTGGGCTGGAACCTGCTTCAAAAAGATAAAAGAGATCTGGAGAAGTGGCTTAAGGGTTAAGGTACTTGCCTACGAAGCCTAAGGACTCAGGTTCAACTCTCCAGGTCACACATAAGCCAGATGCACAAGGTGATGCAGACATGCAAGGTCACACATGTGCACCAAGCGGTGCACACATCTGCGTTTTGATTACAGTGGCTGGAGGCTCTGGAACACCAATTCTCTCTGTCTCTCATTAAAAAAAAAGCCAGACTGTTGGGCTTGCCTCCAGAAAAGAGGACTGAAGAGATGGCTTAGCAGTTAAGGCACTTTCCTGAGACGCCTAAGGATCCAGGTTTGATTCCCCAGTACCCACGTAAGCCAAGGGGGCACATGCATCTGGAATTCATTTGCAGTGGCTGGAGGCTCTGATGTGCCCATTCTCTCTCTCTATCTTCCTCTCTCTCTCTTTGTGTCTCAAAATAAGTAAATAAATAAATAAAATATTTTTTGTCAGATGTTTTGTCACAGTAATGGGAAGAGTGACTAATACAGATTGTAAATTAGTATAATCACCTTTAGAAATCTTTTTAGCAGCGTCTACCATGCTCCAAGACCCAGCATCCTTGGATATGTATCTATTGGCTGGGAGGACTTTCAGGAGAATAGCATAAAGAGACAGCCTATAATATATAATATTATAATATATAATCTATAATATTCATAGAACCATTATTCATAATAGTAAACCCCCAAAAGCCCAACTATAAAAGATGGGTTAAAAAGTTGTATAAAGCTGGGCGTGGTGGCATATGTCTTTAATCCCAGCACTCTAGAGGCCGAGGTAGGAGGATCTCTGTGAGATTGAGGCCAGCCTGAGACTAGAGAGTGACTGTCAGGTTAGCCTGGGCTAGAGTGAGACCCTACCTTGAAAAACCAAAAGAAGAGAAGAAATGCTGTATACCCCTACAATGGAGCAGCACATGGCAATGAGAGGAGACTGGTAGGTAGGGTGAGCGTAGAGATGTCATGTGACTAAAAGAAACAAACACAAAAGGTCACCATTCTGCGTCCATGGGTTCAATCCTGGTGGCTTCAACCAACCTTAGATTGAAAGTAATAATTACAGGGCTGGAGAGATGGCTTCGCGGTTAAGGCCTTTGCCTGCAAAGCCAAATGACCCTGGTTCAATTCCCCAGGAGCCATGTAAGCCAGATGTACAAGTGTGCCCATGCATCTGGAGTTTGTTTGCAGTGGCTGGAGGCCTTGGTGCACCCATTTTCTCTCTCTCTCTCTACCTCTTTCTCTCTCTTTCTCAAATAAATAAATAAATAAAATATATTTTAAAAAGAAAGTAATCATTACAGAAGATATCATGTCTGTGTTGAACATGTACAGACTTTTTCCTTGTCATTATTCCCCAGATACAACACAGTAAGTGTATGCATAGCATTTATACTGAGTGGAGCATTATATGTAATCTAGAGATGATTTGAAATGTGCAAAAGGATGTGACTAAGCCTGTGTGTGTGTGTGTGTGTGTATGTATTGCTGTTGTTGTACATACAGAACCTTGCACATGCTAGGTAAATGCAACAGAGCTAAATCCCAAACCCAAACGTTACAGGCATATATGTCACTTTACCTGAAGGACTTGAGCATCTGAGGAGTTTGGTATCCATGAGGCCACTGTATTATTCTATTTATGAACAGCCAAAAATAGTCTATAGTGAGAGCTGTGAGACAGTGGCTGCCTCTGAGGAGAGTGCCAGGGAGGCAGCACAGAGAAGCCCTTCAGGTTGCTGGGAACTATTTACATGATGGAATAAGAGTTACATGAATATATGCCATGAACATGTTAATCAAGCTGTGTATGTAATACTTATGCACCTCACTGAACACAAATTATAGCTCAATAAAAAGTTTAAAGGGGATGGAGAGGTGGCTTAGCAGTTAAGGCACTTGCCAGTGAAGCCTAAAGACCCAGGTTTGATTTCCCAGTACCCATGTAAGCCAGTTGCACAAGGTGGTGCATGTATCTGGAGTACATTTACAGTGGCTGGAGGCCCTGGTGCACCCGTTCTCTCTTTCTCTCTCTTTCTCTGCCTGTCTCTCTCAAATATATAAATAAATAAAATATTTTTTAAAAAATTAAAGGAACCAGGCATGGTGGCACATTCCTTTATTCCTGGCACTCAAGAAACAGAGGTAGAAGGATTGCTGTGAGGTCAAGGCCAGCCTGGGAATACAGAGTGAGTTCCAAGTCAGCCTGGGCTAGCGTGAGACCTTACCTCAAAAAAGCAAACAAACAAACAAAAAAAATTAAAGGAGCCAGACATGGTGGTGCATGACTTTAATCCCAGCATTCAGGAGGGAGAAGTAGGAGGACTGCTATGAGTTCAAGGCCATCCTGGGACTACAGTGTGAGTTCCAGGTCAGCCTGTGCTACAGTGAGACCCTACCTCAAAACAAAACAAACAAAATTAAAGGAAGAAACTTCTTAAATTGTGGTGTGTGCATATATATTTAGGTAGAAGACACTTTCTGTCACATGTGTGTCTGAATGTTCTTTTTTTCTACCCCTTATTAGCTAGAGACCATCTTACTCAACATCTGCACATCTTAATTTCCCAAAGGAGGACAATGGCAGTAAGGAGACGTGTCCCTTAGAGCTGTGTGTTGCTCAGCTTCCCATTGTTGCAACAATTTACCCAAAGATCTGCTTTGTATTTTGTTTCACACTTTTGTAGGTTTCAGCCCATGGATGGTCAGGCTTCAGTGCTTGGGACCCGTGGTGAGGCAGAGCTTCATGGAGTGGGCATATGAAAGAGAGAGAGGAGAAGAGCAGAAGAGAAGAGAAGAGAAGAGAAGAGAAGAGAAGACAGGAGAGGAGAGGGGAGGGGAGGGGAGGAGAAGAGAAGAAGGGAGGGGAGAGGAGGGGGGGAGGGGAGGAAGAAATAGCACCGGGCCATTTCCTCAGATTCCCATCTGCACTACCACCAGGAGTGGGAATTAAGCCCTTAAACACATGAGCTTTGGGAAACTCATCCAAACCAGTGCAAGTTTCTAGGAGAATCAAATAAATTGAAGCACTTAAGCTAGTGCCTGGCACACTGCTAGTGCCTAACACACCGCTAGTGTTTTGTGTTTGTTCTATCAAAAGCACTTCATAATGTTCATACAGCATTGTTCATGAACACATCTTTGGTTTGGGGTTTCTTAATAGTATGTCTCATTTTACAGAAGAGAATGTACCAATCATTGCGATGCAAACCTTCCTGAGAAGAAGTGGCACACCTGGGGACATCACACAGGCGAGACCTTCCTGCCTCATTCCTGTGATCTTCCAGGAAAGCTACAATTAAAATCACTCCATCCAGGTACTTAGGGGACAGGAGTTACTTCCGGGGAAGAGGCAAATGGAAGGATACGCACAAAGACTAGAATTCTTGAACATCAAGATGGATTCTTTGTTTGTTTTGTTTGTTTGAGGTAGGGTCTCACTCTAGCCCAGGCTGACCTGGAATTCACTATGTAGTCTCAGGGTGGCCTCGAACTCATGGCGATCCTCCCACCTCTGCCTCCTGAGTGCTGGGATTAAAGGCGTGCACCACCACGCCCAGCCAAGATGGAATTTTTATTGAACCAGTTTAAAGATGAACTTACTGAGGTTAAGCCGCCAAGCTGGCCCCTTTAAATACCCCTCTCTCTGACAAGCTTACATAGGCCATTGTTCGTTGCTCCAGGGCTGGAGGACTGTTGGTGTTCCTGAGAGCAGTGTCTCTCCAGCGAATGGTCCATTGCTCGGGGTGCCTTATTCAAGTACAGACTCTGCCGTGTCCATGCCTTATTCAAGTACAGAGACTCTCCATTGCCGTTATTCAAGTACAGACTCTGCCGTGTCCATTGCTCGGGTGCTTTATTCAAGTACAGACTCTGCCGTGTCCATTGCTCGGGTGCCTTATTCAAGTACAGACTCTGCCGTGTCCATTGCTCGGGTGCTTTATTCAAGTATAGACTCTGCTGTGGTATATGCGGTGGTTTGAATGTAAAACGTCTCCTATTGCCTCAAGTGTTTGGGATTAAGTCTCCTGCTTGGTCCCCAGATGGTGGTACCTTTTGGAGGTGAGGTCTTGCTGGAGGAGGTGTGTCACTGGAGGGAAGGCCTGCAGGTCTATTAGTTTGGCCACTGGGTGTTCACACATAGCTCACTCTGCTGCTGCGACAAGACGGGCCATCCTGGCTATCTGTTTTATATATATATATTTTAAATTTATTTATATTGTTTTGATTTTACATTCATAGTATTGGTTCCATTGTCCTCCTCCCTGTCCTCCCTCTTTCAAAGGTACCCTCATCAATGGACCCGCTGGCTATCTGTTTTGCCATGCTTCCTCTGCTGTAGTAGTTTGAATGTGTGTCCCCCACTAGACTCGGAAGTTTTATTAAAGCTTGTAACTTGATTTCCAGATGCCTAGCTGGAAGAGGTATCACTAGGGGCAGATCTTGGGGTCCAGTCCAAAGGTGTTTGGGGGGCTGGATCTGAATTCCAGCTTACGGATTGCAGAGTGAGCTCTGTCTGGGGTTTCTAGAGTGTGCTTGCTGGTCACGCTGGTGGTGTGTGTTTGTTTGTTTGTTTGTTTGTTTGTTTGTTTGTTTTCCTCTCTCTCTCTCTGAGTGGATTTGGGAAAAGGGACCAGCTTCTTCCACCATTATGGAACTGAAATACATGCCATTCCTCCTATAAACTGTGTCTGGTTTGGAGGTTCATCCTGGCAGCATTGACCTAACTCGGGCCCTCCGGCATAATGAAGCTTTGCCTTGAAACTGTAAGCCCAAACAAACCCTTTCCTCACATAAGCTGCTTCTGGCTGGATGTTTTGTATCTACAACAGTAGGTCTGGACTGGGACTGAGATTCTGTGGTGCTGACAAGCTCCCAGCCAATGCTGCTGCTTTTCTGGACCACATCCTCAACAGCCAGAAATGGAAAATGCTGGTCACTAGGCTTCTGGCTCTCTAAGGTGGACACGTAGGTCTGTTTCCTGAGAGGTCAGCAAAGACCCTTCTCGTTGTGATCATGGTATTAATAATGGTAACTATGCCCTTTCCTCTCCTGGGACAAGCCCCGAAAATATGTTACCATCTCTCCTCTCTCTCTGGTGGAGTTTAAGTAGCAATACAGTGCCTCAGTTCTTGCTTATGAAATCAATCTAAACCCAACCAACAATGGCATTGATTATTCCCTAAGGCCCTCATCTCTAGCCCACACACTTCCTACAGCACAGGAGCGTATCCCAATCTTATTAACTAAGCTCAGCCCACACTTCCTTCTTGTATCCACTGCAAGTTAATTATACTGCTGGGGTTTCTAAGTGACTCTGCTTACAGTTGCCTAAAGACTTTTCAGAAAAGAATAGGATTAATAAGTGTGAGGGAGCCAGTGTTCTTAACTTCTGTTATGATGCAAACGGCAAGGAAAATCAGGTAGCACTTGTTTCCATAATTTGACTGAGCGCTGAGGCTCAGGACCTAAGCTGAAGCTGGCAGATTCCAGTGTCCTGCTCAACACTGTGACGTTTACGCTGACCCAGGACCTCATGACATGATGGAAAGTGTTTTAAGAGTATTTTAAGTAAAAAGGGACTGAAATTGTGGAAACAACATGATTACATCTTTGTCAAAAGTCAAGGGCCACTTAAGAAAGATGAGAAGAAAAACATTACATTATAAGTTCAGCTAAGTGGCTGAGTTTGAGTGAGAAGATTTTAATATTTTTTCCTTTTATAATTGTTTTTGTGTCTTTTAACTCTACAGTGAGCACGTGCTGATGGTGCAATGAACAAAAGAAAGTTGAGGGCTGGAAACATAGCTTAGCTATTAAGGCACCTGCCTGCAAAGCCAAAGGACCCAGGTTTGAGTCCTCAGGATCCACATTAGCCAGATGCACAAGGGGGTGCTCGTGTCTGGAGGTCGTTTGCAGTGGCTGGAGGCCCTGGAGTACCCATTCTCTCTCTCTTTCTCCCTCTGCCTCTTTCTCTCTCTCTCTCTAATAAATAAATAAATGCTTTTAAAAAAACTTGACTACAAACTAACTCAGCTGAGTCTTCTTCTGATTCCTTGTTCTCTTTCACCTTCTTTCTGGTTGAGCCTTTGGTGTTTCCATCTTGTATCCTCTGACTCTTCCAGGCCAAGGGCTCTTCTGGAACTAGCTGGAAGTTAGCTGTACCCTGAAACCATCCAAAAGGCAGGGCTACTTGTTTGAGCTCATGTTATACTACAAGGATCCAGAGGAAACAATTTGAAGGCCCAGTTAGGCACAAGGCCTCCTACAAGTGGGAACTGCACCCCACAGAGGCCAGAGGGTATAGGGCGTATCATTGGAACCTAGAAGTCAGGCAGCCTTTCCCTCGCACTAACCACTGCCAGTCTGCACTCAGCCCACAGATCCTGCACTCTGTCCATAGATCTTGCACTTGTAACCCTTGACCTGCCCTCCTCTGCTGAGCCCCTGGCCTATGTAGCCTCTCTTCCCGTAGAGCCTTGAAGCCTGTCCTCCATTGAGAAAATCTCTTCCTGGCCTTTGTCTGGCCTCCTACCAGCCTTCCACATCTTCCAGAATATTTATTTTTCAAAACAGATTGAAGAGACTACAGAGCTCTATAGTGTGCTGGGGAGCAGAGAAGCTGGGCTTGCATCCTGAGGGCAGGAGCATGCCAAACTCTTGCTGCCCTGCAGCTCTTTGCCCACAACACCATCTTCCTTGAGACTTGTGTTCTAATTTTCAGTCCCAGGGAGAGGCAGGGAGGCTGCCTGGCCCCACCTGGGAGGGGCTCCATCCACGTACATATATATGTGCAGTGTGCGGCACCAGGTTGTTCTGCGGTTGTTTTTTTTTTTTAAATATTTATTGGTTGGTTTGTTTGTTTGACAGAGAGAGGGGTGAGGGAGGGAGCGAGAGAGAATAGGCACACTAGGGCCTCTAGTCACCACAAACAAACTCCAGATGCACGCACCACTGTGTGCATCTGGCTCACATGGGGAATGGAACCTGGGTCCTTAGGCTTTGCAGGCAAGTGCCTTACCCGCTAAGCCATCTCTCCAGTCCTGCTCTGCTCTGCTTTATGCAGCTGTCCTCATCCCCATGCTGATGGGTCTTTTCCAGGGCAGAGGGTCCCAGGGCTGAAGAGCACTGCCAGGCATCCCCACTAGAGAGGGCCCACGGCTGGTCCAGAGAGGGCACTATGGGGCAGTAGCACTCAGCCAGGGCCAGCTAACCACTCAGACTAGTGGGCAGCTGAGGTACCAGTCCACATCCTTCCACCCTGGCCAGCACAGCTCCTCTTCTCTATAATTTGCCTAACCTGGGTTCTCATGAGGCCAATAATTTCCTGAAGACCTGGTTCAATTTCCTAATATCAAAAAAGAAAAAAAATTCTTACTCACCAAAAACATAAACCATGCAATGAAAAAGTGACATGGCCTTTGGCAGAATGAACCACTCAGTGTATGACCCTCTAAAAGCATGAATAGACATGAATAGACAAGTGACAGACTAAGAGAAAATGACTCACAAACCACATGTATGTCTGACCAGGACCAGTGTCTAGACTATGCACAAAATTCTTCAACCTGACAGAACAAGGGCGGTCTGATTAGAAAAGGGTTAATGGAGGCTGGAGCGAGGGCTTAGCAGTTAAGATGCTTCCCTGTGAAGCCAAGACTCATGTTCAACTCTCCAGGTCCCACATAAGCCAGAAGCACAGTGATGCAAACACACCAGGTCACGCATGCGCACAAGGGGGAGTGCACGTCTGGACTTTGATTGCACTGACTGGAGACCCTGGGCCCTGGCCTGTCAATTCTCTCTCTCACTCTCTTTCTCTCTTACTCTCTCACATAAAAAATGATAATCTGTTGAACTTGTCTTAAAAAAAAGAGGAAGAAAAAAATTGCTAATGGACATGCAGATGAGAAGCTGGCTCGGGAAAAGATGGAGACTAGCCATCTTCTGACATACTTAATCCATCTGATCATATGACATCTGATCCAAACATATGAGCTGGAAGCTTGGAGCTCAGCTTACATGGCCCCATTGGTGCTGAGGGCCACTCTGAGGATGTGAGTGTCCATGTCATGTCTGTTAGACATGCAACAATTAAGTAAGCAAGCTGACACTCCACAAAGCCCGTTGCTCACCCTGGAACCCTCACGGGAGTGGGAATTGCAGAGGTGACAACACAAACATGTTTACATCTGATGAGAAGCCATAGACATGATGGTTTTAAACCCATTACTCAGGATGCTGAGGTAGGAGGATCGCTGTGAGTTCGAGGCCAGCCTGAGACTACATAGTGGATTCCAGGTCAGCCTGGGTTAGAGAAAGACCCTACCTCAAAACAGAATAATAGGTGTCTGGGCGTGGTGGCGCACACCTTTAATCCCAGCACTTGGGAGGCAGAGGTAGGAGGATCACCATTAGTTCAAGGCCGCCCTGAGAGTACATAGTGAATTCCAGGTGAGCCTGAGCTAGAGTGAAACTCTACCTTGAAAAATAAAAATCAACAACAAAAAAAGAATAATAGTTGTGGGAGTCACATATTATTATATTCAAAAATAATTAAGCTAGTGGAAGAAAATAACAAAAGAGGTAGCATGCGTAAGCAGACATCATTAGTGGAGAACCTTCCAAGAGGGTAAGGGAGCCTCTTTGTCCCTCTTAAGAATGATCCTGAATGAAGACACATTTACCCAGGAGAAAAGAAAAGCCAGGATAGAGGGGACCCCTGAGTCCTACATGGTGCTGAAGTCAGGAGCCATCCCTGGGACGGGGGCACTGTGAGCCCGGGCTGCCTAGCAGCACATAGGCCTTTTCTTGCCCTCTGCAAGGCATCTGGGGGTTGTTTCTCCTGAGGTCTCTCACCCTCCCTGCATCTCACATGGCCTTCCCTGTAGGTGTCTGTATCCCAATGTCTCTTCTTTAAGGACACCAGTCACATTGGATCAGGACCACCTAAAAGGCCTCATTTAATTTAATTTCCTGTTTGAAGACCTGACCTCCAGATGCAGAGACCTTCTGAATTACTAGAGGTTAGGACTTCACCATGTAAAATTAGAGGGATGGGCACAAATCAACTTTAAATATCAATTACTAATTGCCCAAAGCACCCAGAAACCAAGTTAAAGGTAAGTGACAACTGGGAGAAATGTGTATGAGCTACAAGGTATTTCTTACCCAGAAGAGATGGGGCTCAGAGAAATGGCTCAGCAGATGAAGGAAATCGCTTATCTAGAAAATATAGGGTTCATAGGGATCTATTAGTGAGTAATTTGCAGAAAAATAACACAAAAGTATATATATGAAGCTTCTCAACTGTATTGTTTTATGCAAACAACAAAAAATGAGATCTTTTATTCACTTCTTGCATTCATACAAATTAAAAAAAAACTAGCCAGGCATGGCAGCTCCTGGCTATAATCCCAGCCCTTGGGAAGTTAAGGCAGGAGAACCACTGCAAATCTGAAGCCAGCCCAGGCTACATAGTTCCAGCCCAAGCTAGACACTGTCTTAAAACACACACACAAACAAGATGGGTAGATGGATGATAGATAGATGATAGATAGATAGATAGATAGATAGATAGATAGATAGATAGATAGATGATAGATAGATAGATAGATAGATAGATAGATAGATAGATAGATAGATAGATGGTACAGAGGAGGGAATGGGGAGGGAAGCAGGGATGATGGGAGGAAGAAAGGAATGCAGGGAGATGGATGCTGCTAATAACCAGTTTGGGCAAAGATGTAAGAAAATGAAAACTCAAGCACTAACAGAGAAGTATGAGCACAAAAAACACCACTTTCACCTGAAAGGAGAAAAGGAACGTGTTTCTGGTGCCAAATATGAGTGACCATGGCACAGGGGACACAAATTTAGACTACCCATGTTCCATGATCCAGTGGATTAATAAAGTCTGTACAACCAGGATCAATAAAAAGTTACATGTTCCACACCCCATGCACCCAAGGAAACAGACTCTAAGGAAAAGACGTGTCTGTTTTCAGAGATATTTGCACAGTTCTCAGCATGTCCTCACAGGCTTCTAAGAATGGTAGCCCCTTGCAGAGGAGCCTTGATTGCCTCAAATAATTGTTTTAATCAATGTAATTAGCAGAGCAACAATTAAGCTGGAAGTTTGGATAGCCTGCAGGCTTCCCAGGCAGTGGTTCCTGGCCCTAGCTTCCCCTGCCCCCATTCCCTTCCAGGAGTGACTCATCTTAACTTCTAGGACTTTCTCTGCTCTCTGGGCTTTCTTTGGTCTCTCTTATGGCTCTGCTGATGTCTGTTAGCATCCAGGAAGCCCCTCCAAAGCCTTCTCATTCGCTCCAGTGGTTCCTGCTTGGAGCTTGTCCTTAGTTAACTTTGCTCTTAAGTCCTTCCTTAGTAGCTCTGACTGGTAAACTTTTCTGCTATTCCTCCCAGCATGCATAATCTCCTTCCCCACTCACAGAGCCTGAGGTACTAAAGCCAGAAACCTTTCAGTTAGCATTCTCATGCTCATGCTCAGACCCTGCTAACTACCAGCCTGCGAGGCTGACTCCATCGCCAGTCAGCGCATGATCGCCTCCCGCTTGGGCAGTTTTCATTCTCACCTTTTGCCACTCCATCTTCCTTCCAGTTGCCAGAGAAAGCTTTCAAGAAAACAAATCTGAACATTTCCAGCTTCAAGTGCTGCTGGTGTTCATGGCTTCCTGGACAGAGTCTAATTGTTGTTTGTTCATTTTTGTTTTGAGACAGGTTCTCACTGAGTAACCCAGGCTGGCTTTGAACTCTCCATCCTCCTCCCTCAGCTTCCTGAGTGCTGGGATTACAGGTGGGTACCTTCCTGTAGGTGATTTCTTTCCTGCCCCTCTCAAAGGGTCATAGCCAAGACCACTATAACAAAACACAGTTTAGCAAGAAAGATAAAAACAACAAAATTATCTGGTTATAGTTGTACGTGACATAGGGGCCTCCCCCCTACCCTGAGGAGCAGGGGGAATTATCCACATTTTTTGTTTAGGTTCAGTGGACATTGGGCAGCTGTATAGCAAGTGGACTGGACAGGAAGGCTGTGAGCCAATAGAAATAGACCAAGTGGGGAAATCCAGTGAAGCTTGTCAGCTCAGCTCTTCTCTAGTTGCTCAGTTGTAACCTTTCTTCCTCCCAGATATGGGGCAGGCCTGGCTAAGGATCTTAATTTCCTCATGGAAATTCCTTAATTCCTCATCCTAGACTGAAAGGCAAGAGAAAGTGGAAGCAATCGTGTTAGGTTTTATGGCTTGCTCTGAGGAGAAGATGTTCTGGTTTCTTGACCTGACTTGAGGAAGAGGAATTACAGTTTCGGTGGCTTGTCTTGGGGAAGGATGAGAGCAAGAATCAGGAGGGCAGAGCAAGGCCAGAGAGAAGCTGCTTCTTGGGTTTTCACTTTGGAGTATTGTTTCCTGAGCCCATAACACAGTGCATATACCCCAGGCCCCCTGTGCAGATCCCCACCCCCATCCCTTTATCTAACAATGCCTGTTGTTATCACTCCTGCTGTGAGTCCTCAGGATGCATGCTGGCTTCCCTACTGAGAATCCACTATTTCTTTCTTTTTTTTTTTTTAAATTTATTTTGAGAGAGAGAGACACAGAGAGAGAGAAAATGGGCATGTCAGGGCCTTCAGCCACTGTGAATGAACTCCAGATGTGTGCGTCCCCTTGTGCGCATGTGTGACATTGCAGCTTGCATCGCTGTGCATTTGGCTCACATGGGTCCTGGAGATTTGAACATGAGTTCTTCGGCTTCGCAGGCAAGCACTTCAATTCTTAAGCCATCTCTCCAGCCCCCGCTCCTATCTCTTGATGTTTTAATTCATGGGTCATTGAGATTGGTGACTCCAGCCTTCTGTCTGATATTGCCAGTCCCCCCAGATCATTTAGCCTTTTTGTTCCTGGAGTTTGAACTTGTACATCATAAGAGCCTTGAAGAGAGTTCTTTTCTGTTTTTTTTCCTGGTTCAGCTCTGTTCCTTGAGACTTATGTACCTTTCCTCTTATTCTATGCATTGACTTTCTAGACAACCCTCACAGCAGCATCTCTTTTAGCTTAAGCAACTCAGCTTATTGGGGGTGGGGGTGGGCTCATAATGAAACAGTTCTGAACGAACTCCACTTTTCTGCACCAGATTTTTTGGAAGGTGTTGAAGGCTCAACCTAGAACCTTACAAATGCTAAGCATGTTGTGGCAGTGTGAATGTGAAATGTCCCCATAGCCTCATGTGCTTGTGATGAAGCCTCCCTCCTATGCAGTCTGCAGCTAGTGGCAGTTTGGGAGGTGGAGCCATGCTGGAGGACCTCCTCCACTCACTGGGGTGGACCTTAAGGCTTATCAGCCCAGCTTTGCCCAATACTTAGACTACTTCCATCTAAATACATAAAAGATGTGATACCCAGCCTCAGCTGTGCCATGCTTTCTTCAGCATGATGAAATTTCTCCTTGATGCTATAAGCCAAAACCAACCCGTTCCTCTTATCAGCTGCTTTTGGTTCAGGTTTTTTGTCCCCACAATGAGATGGTAACATCCACACACATGTTCTACATCTGGGCTACAAACTTCATGCCCACATTAGAAACTCCTGCTCATCCTTCACAATGCAAGTCAGGTGCCTTCTAACTCAGTCATTTATCCAACAAATACTTGCTTAAAAATACTACATGCCAGGCCTGTGCTGAGTGTTGCTAACACAATAATAAAATAGGTTTGGTTCTTGGCTATATGAACCCCAAGTCTCTCCAGATAACTTTTGGGATAGCTCAGAAGATAGAGCTAATTACGTTCCTCAGTTTGTTGTGTTTTGTAAGCATTGATCTGGATAACTTATTATTCTGTTTATTTATTTATGGTTTTGTGAAAGAGGGTTTCACTCTAACCCAGGCTGACCTAGAACTCACTCTGCTGTCTAGGTTGGCCTCAAACTCACAGTGATCCTCCTACGTCAGCCTCCCAAGTGCTAGGATTAAAAGCATGTGCCACCATGTTCAGAAAATTGATTATTTTGTATCACCATCTCTCGTCCTCTTCCCTTGCTTGACATTGACAGCCACATTAATGTATTTGATATGTATTTTAATGAAGTCATGTGAAATGTTTATTGTACTTTTTGTACCAGTACATGCCTTTAATGAACACAAGTATTATTACACTTAACATTTCTTTTGGTTTCCTATTTTTTTTGCATTAAGTATGGGGGCATGGAGTACTCAAGATGAAGAAATGGGCCTTGGAAGCAGATGAAAGGATTTTGGGTTTTAGTTTAAAAGACATGTGAAGCCATTTGAGAGTTTTGAGAAGAGAAGTGACATGATTTGAATTTGTGTCACAGGAGGAAACTCCTGGATGCTGTACTGAGATTAGAACTCAGGGATCCAAACACAGAAGGTGGGTGGCCTGTTGCAGGCGCCCAGGGAGGAGTTTGTGTCATTCTGAACCACAGCTGTATTAACTTCCTATCCCAGGACCTGCTCCTTTTAAATGTGACAAAACTCAGTAGAAAACAATGACAAAATACAATGGGACCCCCCCACAAATAATATGAAATGCAAAGCACTGATAATCAGACAAATACCAATTAAAACAATTGCAAAACTAGAAAGCCAACAACCAGAGATGTGAGAACTTAAGCATACTCTGGTTTGGACTGGAGAGATGGCTTAACAGTTAAGGAGCTTGCCTGCAAAGCCAAAGGACCTCGGTTCAATTCTCCAGGATCCACGTTAGTCAGATATACAAGGGGATGCATCTGTCAGGTGCACAAGAAGGTGCACGTGTCTGGAGTGTTCATTTGCACTGGCTGGAGGCCCTGGGGCGGCCATTCTCTTTCTTTCTCTCTCTGCCTCTTTCTCTCTCAAAGAAAGAAAATATATTTTAATTTTTAAAAAGGTGCTTGCTTAAGAAAACAATACTCTGGTTCTGTCAATGGGAGTACAGAACCTAGCAGCTAAGAATGCACACACCCACAGTTCTCAGCAACTCAGCTCCCAGGAAGAGAGAGGGGCTTGGAGGCAGAGGAATATATACTTCCAGGGAAACATTCAGGCAAGTTCTAAGAGACTGTTAGCTGTTCATTGCGGCCTTGTGTGTGGTGATGGTGGCCTGCGCCGAGGGCACTGGAAGAATGGATGGGGTAAAACGTGACCAACGCACCTTCGTGCATCACCTCACCCTTGACTCAAAGCATCCTGCAGACCGAACTTTTCATAGCAGTCCTATTTTACAGGCTATGAGACGGAAACTTCCCCCGCACACAAACGTCTGCTTTTTCTTAAAAAAACAAATTCTGGGGCATTTTCCTTAGCTTCGGGACAAGGACACTGGGGTTCGCGGGCTCTGCAGTGTCTTCGGTCACCGGGCCACCCTGCACGCCTGGCTTCCTTTGTCCAGTCTGGAGGGCCTTCGCGGGTGGCCTTGGGCCCGGGCGGTCAGCACCGCGGACAGCTCCGGGCCGCAGGGCGGGGCGGGGCGGGCACCGTGACGTCACGACGCGCGAAGCCTCCGAGGCGCGCGCTCGGCCGCGTCACGTGACCCCGGGCATTTGGCCCGGCCCGCCGCGCAGCCCCTCCCGCGCAGCCCGCTGAGCCCCGCAGCCTCCGGACGGCGCGGCCCCGCCGACCCCCGCGCACCGGGTGAGCGCGGCGGCGCGTCCCGCTCCGCGGTCTGGGGATGGCCTCTGCTCCTCCTCCTCCTCCTCCCTCCCTCCCTCCCCCCGGGGCCCGGGGAGCCGCTGCCCGCTGTCCTTTGCTGGCCCCCGTGCGTGGGGGGGTGGGTGGGGGTGGGGAACGTGACCTTGGCTCCGCCCTTGACTCTGCAGCCTCTCTTAGGACCCCCCCCCGCCCTCCGCGTGCGTTTCATCAGGCGAGTGCAGTGTTGGGGTCAAAGAATGACGCACTGACCGGGGGTTCCAGGCTGCAGGCACCCCCACCCTCCTGCACAAGCCATGGCCTGGGGCGGAGCCTCCACGGAACCCTTCCTGGGGGGATGTCCAGTGCCAGGCTGAGGTTGGAGGGTCCGGGGTTGTGCGTCTGGTGAGGCACCCACACAGCTTCGAAGTCCCAGGACATTGAGGTGGGGGTCCTTATGGACGGTTTTCACTGTGGTCTCCGATCCCACTTCTGGAAACTGAGGCTGGGAAAGAGGCCTGATTTGTCTGGAGGTTGCAGCTACCATGCGAAGTGCTTGTAAACACTCCCCGCCCCCCAAGGCGTTGGTGGTAGAGGAGGATGGGATAACTTTGAGGCCCCCAGGCAGCACTAGCTGACCCTGATGGCACAGTTCTGTGACCAAACACCCCTATGGCGTGTGGCCGCAGGTGCAGGCCCTCCCGACCAATAAGGCAGTATCTTCAAACAGGCCCCACCCCCTCTGTACTTTTCCAACTTCTGAGCTTTTAAAAGCTCAGCCCTTTCTGCCAAGAAATACACACACCTGCCCCCTATTGCGCTCCTTGAAGGTTTGCCTTCTTTGGGGTCCCAAACCTCAAGCTGGGATGTGTTCTGAGCAGAGCTGGACGACTTCTCAGCGCAGGACCTGAGTAGGCAGAGGGAACTTGGCCAGACAGTGCAGCTGCTCGCAGCCTAAGGTCTCACGGTGGGCTTCTCAGGCCTCTGTTAACTCATCTTCCCCAGGGGCATCTGGAAGCAGCCCTCACCCGAGTGCCCCTGGGAGCTCACGGTTTTGGTTTTAGGATTGGATGGTTACTCTTGGGTGACCCTGCCCCAGAGAGGATACCCACCCCCTAAGGGTTGCCCATCAGTGGTTTGCACATTGCTGCTGCCTTACCCTGATTGGACAGGACTTACCAGGACTGGCTAGGCTCTGGCTGTAGCTTCTGAGCCCACCAGGGCTTTTGGGTCCTCAGTCTGTACTGGTTGGGGGTAGGAGTGGCTGGCTGGCTGCCCACTTGCCAAGCTGGGTGAAGGCCACAGCAGTGTCCTTGGCCACTCAGACTGTTCAATGTTTGTAAAACACAGTGTTCTCGCCCTGGGCCAGGTTGGCTACAACCAAGCATAGTCCCTGTCTGGCTTGAATTGTCCCATTCCCCTGTGGAGGTGGGGCTGGCAGAGGGAGCACCAGCAGCATTGCCCCTTGGAGGAATCCAGCTAACATCTCTGTGCAGCTGTGATCTGAGCGGGCCTGTCCATTGCCAGCTTAGCCTCCTCTGTCTCCGTGTTTCCGCTCTGATAAACTGGGCACAAGTGTCCACTAATAGGATGTTGCTGGGGTCCAGGGAGCACCAGCTGCTGCAGAATCAGTGCCCCCTGCCCATGTGCTCTTAGCTTTTGATGCCATGGACGGTCTTGGTGTCTAGTACCCTTGCTGTGTGGAGTGGGTTGTCGGGTTTCTTGTCATGCCTCAGGTTGTGAGCCCAGCTGTCTGGCCCTAGAACCCATGTCTAGCCCTTGGAGGGCTGCTTCTCTGTGTGTGTGTGTGTGGGGGGAGCTTCAGGTAGCTCACTGTGAGGCCTGACTACACTGGCTCAGGGCTGAACACAGGGGAGGGGACCCTGTGGCACTTGGGGGTCGGAGTCCTGCTAGCCACCCCCCTCCCTGCAGTGGAATATAGTTGTTACCTTTCCTTTGTCCAGAGTTGCCGCGGGATGCCTCAGAAGACCATCCTTCCATAGTCGAGGAGCTCCCCCTTTCTTTAAGCTCATGTGAGTTCGCAAGGACAGTGGGGGGGTGGGGAGAGGAGGAGAGCAGGTCAGGAGAGGCATAGCCTATTCTGCAGTGGGCTTGACCCCTTGAAAAATGTCCAGCCAGCAGTGTCCAGACTTGGTTGGTATTATGGCACGGGTGAGATAGAGGGGTAAGACTGGTGCCCCGTGGGCAGAGCTCACCCAGGACCATTGATTCCGGACCAGGTTTAAGCAGGAGCTGGGAGGCAGTTACATGCTCCACAATGCACATTTTCTGGGACACTGAGATGTGCAAGAGGCCACAGGCTTCTCCCACTCTGTGGACCCTGGTGGGTGGTTCTGGACCTGCATGGTGCTGCCTGGCTGGAGTCTCTGGGTAGTGTCCCGGCAGTGGAGAGGTTGTTGCTCCGTCATCAGGGAGAGCAGGGAGAGTAGAGGTCCTGCTTTACAGAGGTGGCAGGGACCCAGGCACAGGGGGCCTTGGTGGCCTGGCTTAGGAGTCCAGATTCTCCACTAGTGGGGAATTCTCGTCCTCTGTGGGAGCTCGCTCGCAAAGGAAGCCCCACTATGGAAAGCCTACCCACCATTCAGGGCTCTTCTGTGGGAAAGGACAGGTGATTTGACAGGTGAGTAGAGTTAGGCATTGTGGTTCCACCGGCCCGGGTGGGTTACTAGCCTATTCTATATGGCCAGGACCATCAGCTGGCCTGGGTTTAGGGCAACATCCAGGAGGTAGAGAAGACAGCTCCAGCAGATCCGGGCTGGGCACCAGGCTGCTGTTGGTTCTGCCTCCACCCCACTGAACTCAATCTTCCCCTCTGTAAAGTAGTCTGGGTCACTGGCTGTGGCTGTGCCTGGGAGACAAGGTACTCTGAACAGGTATTGCAGGCATAGGTCACTTCTGGTCAAAGATCGAGGACGTCACAGATAGCGTACTGCCGTCACGTCTCGTGCCTCTGCATGTTTTCTGTTCAGCTCCCCCACCCCCACTCTGCCTTTTGTGACCAGGTGGACTGTGTGTCCATCTCTTCTTGGCATTACTGTCCACACACGCATGTCCTATAACCACCAGGTGAACTCCAGGGCCCAAGTGGGATGATCCCTGAGGCAGGGCCAGGGTATGGGGGTGGCAGACCTCTGGGACCAGCATGGAGGAGCCCAGGCTGGTTAAGGGGCCCAGGAAGGCTGGGGCTCAGTATATTTTTTTCAAAGAGATTTATTGAGGTGAGCCCTCCCACCAGGAAGTGAACTCAGACCTGAGAGATTGTCACCTCTTGTCTTACCTTGGTATAGTCTGGGGCCACACCTCTCCAAGTGGGAATAACAGGTTAGTGACTGCACGTCTGTCAGAACATCCTCTTGTCTGGGTCCTGTGATTTATGCCTCTCCCTCCTTGCCCACGTCCAGAATGAGTCAGCTCAGGCTGCTGCCATGCAGGCTGGGGGCACAGGCCATGAGGCTCCTGGTTACAAAGGACACCTCGGTGTTCAGCCGGCGCAGCAGGACCTCTGGACCGCCGACCACCTTTCCAAGCAGTAAAGATAGAAGCAGCTCCAGTTACATGGAAGAGATGTACTTCGCCTGGCTGGAAAACCCACAAAGTGTTCACAAGGTCAGCATCCCTTCTCCCCACTTTGTGAGCATGGAGGGCCTGTGGAGAGAAGCAGCCTGCTTGTGTGTGATCTTGGTCCAGCTTCTTTGCCTCTCTGGTCCTCAGCCTTCCCTGTGTGTGAAGTGGCCTGTCCTTATGTAGGGAGGCGGGCATGCCGCTTTCTTGGTGACTAAAGAAAGATACCGAAAGATACAGCCTCACAGGACAGGATCTGGGACCTGCCCTGCTCTCTGTTAGCTGCCTCCAGATGGCTCCTCACATGGAATTCGGAAAATCAACGTCTATAGAGACACACTCTGATAAAAATACCTCTTGGTGGCTAAAAAGTAACTCAGAGGAAAGTAACAGTCAGATGACACAAAGTCGAAATGTAAGAAAACTCGAGTCCAGCCTATGATTGTAGTTTCTCAGTTTCTTCTCTACCTTTATGAAAGCTTCTTTATGTAAATGTTTTGCAGACATAACTGAATTTCCTCTTTTACACAAAGGTGACATGTAAAAATCCCGCTTTGCTCTTTGCTTTTTCACTCGGCTGCTGTCTTCCAGATCTTTCCATGCCTTCAGTGTGCTTCCTGTCTTGGTCATCATGAGTAGTGTTGCAGTGTGTACGTGTATGCATGTTTTTAAACAAACATTTTACTTATTTCTTTGCAAGCAGAGACAGACACACACACGGGTGGGGGGGGGGAGCAGGAGAAAGAATGGATGGGCCAGGGTCTCCAGCCACGGCAAATGAACTCCAGATACGTGCACCACTTTGTGCATCTGGTTTTACGTGGGTACTGGGACATGAAACCTGGGTCATTTGATTTTGCAGCTAAGCGCTTTAACCACTGAGCCATCTCTCCAGCCCCAAAGCACGTTTTGTTTTGCAGTGCTGAGGATGGAACCGAGAGCTTTGTACATGCTAAGCAAGTGTTTTCTCCCTGAGCAATGCCACCAGCCCTGCCCCAGGAAAGCACTATTACTTTCTCAGAAAACACAAAAGTGTCTATGTGTGTGCACATCTGTGTTTGCTGCTCCCCAGAGTGGCAGGCGACACACCCTTTTCAGCTTTGTTCTCTTGGCAACTGTTGTTCCTTTCTTGATGCTGCGAGAAAGCACCTGAGCAAAAGCAGGTGATGGAGGACAAGGTTCCATTCTGGCTTACAGACTTGAGGGGAAGCTTCATAATGGCAGGGGATGCCTGGCATGAGCAGAGGCTGGGCGTCACCTCTGCCACAGCAGGTGGAAACAGTAGCGGGAGAGGAAGCCAGACTCTGGCAAGGGGGAGCTAGCTATAACACCCCTAAGCCAGCCCCCCATAACACACTTCTCTTCCAGCAAGGCTCCACCTCCCAAATTGCTAATCAGCTAGGGACCAAGCACTTAGAGCACATGCGTTTATGGGGGACATCTGATTCAAACCATCGTAGCCACATACATTGACAACATTCCATGTCCAAAATAATGAAAGCACCTTTTCACAACCTGCTGCAGAATCTTCCAGATTCTAAATGTGCATTCACTTGTGTTGCCAGCTTCCTATTGATAGTCATTTGGGTGGTTTTTGCCTCACCATTTTAAATTTTTAAAATTTTTACTTATTTGCAAGCAGAAGGAGGGAGGGGAGAGAGGGGAAGAGAGAGAGAGAATGAATATGGGCACACCAGGGCCTCTGGCCACTGCAAATGAACTCCAGATGCATATGCCACCTTGTGCATCTGGCTTTACATGGGTCCTGGGAATCACTCAGGTTGCTTGGCTCTGCAGGCAAATGCCTTAATCATTGAGCCATTTCTCTAGCCCATACCTTATCATTTTTAAAAAATTTATTTGACAGAGAAAAAGGGAGGGAGGGAGAGAGAGAGAGAGAGGGAGGGAGAGAGAGAGAGAGAGAGAGAGGGAGAGAGAATGGGCATGTCAGGGCCTCCAGCCACTGAAAATGAACTCCAGACGTGTACACCCCTTTGTGCTTATGGCTAACATGGGTCCTGGGGAATCGAACTTGGGTCCTTTGGCTTTGCAGGCGAGCACTTTAACTGCTAAGCCATCCCTCCAGCCTGATAATTTTTATGTATTTTTAAATATATATTTTTATTTATTTGAGAGAGGGAGAAGGAGGGAGAGAGAGAGAATGAATGGGTGCGCCAGGGCCTCCAGCTACTGCAAATGAACTCCAGACACACGCGCCCTCTTGTGCATCTGGCTTACGTGGGTCCTGGAGCATCAAACCAAGATCCTTTGGCTTTGCAGGCAAGCACCCTAAACACTAAGCAATCTCTCCAGCCCCTCCCGCCCTGATTATTTTTATAAACAACCCTGCAGGGGCATCTGGGTACACATGTATAAGTACCTCTGTGATAAATTTCCAGCAGCAGAATTGCTGGCTCAGAAAATGCACTTGTTGACCCTGCAAAGGGTTAGCCTGATGCCCTGACCTCCATGCAGACCTCCAGAACCCACAGTGAGGCCATGCTGTCCCCAGAGTTGACGCCCCATCAAAACTCAAACTATGCACACATGCACGCACACACACGTGCACCAAGCTGAGCCCAGAGGAGGATTTCCTGAAGCAAGGCTCTGGGTAGGCCCTGAGAGCCATAGTTTCCAAGGAAGACTGGATGCTCTGGGTGCTCCAACCTGGACCACCACAACTCCTCCCATGCTCTGACCTGTCTGTTCTTCCTTCTGCCCTGCCCAGTCCTGGGACAGCTTCTTCCGGAGAGCAAGTGAGGAGGCTTCTGAAGGTCTTGCTCAGCCACAGCCCCTGTCTGCCATCCGAGAGAGCAGGTCGGCAGTCCCAGGGGGCACCAAGACCAGCAAGCTGGTAGAGGACCACCTGGCTGTGCAGTCCTTGATCCGAGCCTACCAGGTAAGATAGAGGCTGGGAAACGGTGGAGGGACTAGAGGAGTCTACGCTCCAGTGTCACCTTCTTAGAGAGCTATTCTTCCTTATCCGGGGCCAGTCTTTGTCACATGCCATTTAAAGATTGGCTGGTAATTTATCACAGATGTACTTGTACGTGTATACATACACCCAGATATCCCCTGCAGGGTTGTTTATGAGAATGATGGCATGAAAACAACCTAAATGACTGTCAGTAGGAAACGGGCTGCACAAATGAATGATAGTTGGAGTGCTGTCAGTCTCAGACACACCCTGCCATGGGTGGTTCCGGGAGCACTTAGTAGGTGATAAATCGCAGTCCTTGTTGAATGAAAGAGAACCGTATGGACCCCTGTTGCTCCTCTAGTCTGGGAATTACAAGAGGACAAGGAGTGGATACAGTGGGTGCTTTGTGAGCATGGATTAAATGAGTGGATAAGGCACCAAACAGTGCCCTTGCAGGAACTGCTCATCCATGAGTCTTGGGGCTCCCTCCCACACTGGGTCCCAGGCTGGGCCCCATCTCTTCAATATGTCTTGGTGTGCTGCCATATTCTTGACTGAACAGGACTAATTACAGGGCTGGACTGGTGTTGGCGCCACAGTGTAATCATTGAGTATCTCTGAGAACTGGTGACAGAGGCATTTCATAAGGAGAGTGGCCCGCAGAGCGTGCTGGGGACTTAGGCCCTTGGTACAGCCTCCATGGGAGGGAGCGGCAAGCTGCTACTTGGGCTCAGGAGAAAGGGGGATTAACAAATGGAAATCATGCCTTACCTCCCACCAGGCTCCCTCTGTGTGGGATGGCACTTCGGTCCCTGTGCACCAGCTCTCCCTGGGAGGCCGAGGGAGGGTGAGCAGGGCAGGGCTCTCACTGCTCTGAAGACTCACTGCTCACCTGTGGACCACCTCCAAGTATGCAGTACCGGGGGAGCATCCCTAATCCAACAGAAGGGCTCTGAGATCTGAAACTTACTGAGCGTCCAGATGACATCACAAGTGGAAAATTCCACACCTGACCTTACGCCATGGGTTTCAGGCAAAACACAGGCTCACAAAGAGCATTGTGTTCACTTTATAAACTCACATTTGGGCTATGTGTGTGAATAAGGAGCTTGTGGAACATGAACGTTATCTTTAGATTGGGTCCTAGATCCAAGATACCCCACTCTATGTTTGTATAAATAATTCCCAAATACAAGACTGTGAAACTCCAGACACTTCTTGTTACTTTTCTCTTGGCTATAACAAAATACCTACCACGAACAAAAATGTAAGGAAAGAAGGGTTCATAGTGTGAGGTCACCTTCCCTCTGGCCTGGCAGGAAGCACAGAGAGATGGTGGAAGCTGATCCTCAGCTTATGCTCTCGTCTTTTATTCAACTGAGGAGCCAGGTCCCGCTCAGCCACAGGATAGTGTCATTCATGTTTAGTGGGCGTCTTCCCACCTTAGCTAACCCAGTCTAGACGCAGTCACATGCATGCTCACAGGTCTGTTTCCTAGGTGATGCTGATTTTTGTCAGGTTGACAATCAATATTAAACATATCAATTTGTAGTCTCACTTTTTTTTTTTCTGTTTCATTTTGTTTTGTTTTTTGAGGTAGGGTCTCACTCTAGCTCAGGCTGACCTGGAATTCACTGTGTCATCTCAGGGTGGCCTTGAACTCACTGCGATCCTCCTACCTCTGCCTCTTAAGTGCTGCGATTGAAGATGTGCATCACCATGCCTGGCTTGTGTTCTCATTTTTAAGCCGCAGCCTTCCAACCATTGTCCCCATTGGCTCTTGATCATCTCATAATGTGAAATGAATTCAGTCCAACTTCAAAAGCCCCCATAGTCTTTGACAGTTCTAATACTGAAAGTCCAAAGTCTGTCTCTTAGACTCAAGGCAATCTCTTAACTGTGAGCTCCTAGCAAATCAAAAACAATATACAGTGGCATAGAATAAACATTTCCGTTCCAAAAGGGAGGAATGGGGGCATAGCAAGGACAGACTGGACCAACGCTAGGCTGAAACTCAGCAGGGCAAAGAGCAACATGTCTGGCATCATCTCGGCTCCCAGAGCGTGGGGAGCTCCACCCTCTCGAGCTGTACTGCCCACAGCACACATCCTCCCTCTTAGGCCAGCTCTGCTCTGTGCCCGCTGCTCTCCTTGGCTGACGTTTCATGGTCTTGGCATCTCCAGTGTGCTGGAATTACCACTGCAGCTTGGACTTCACCTCAGCCTCACTCCGTGGCCTCGCAGGGACTCCAACCCTATTGCACATTGCCTGGCCTAAGTGGTTTTTAGAGCTTTGGTGAAAACCCCCATGACCCTTTTGCACCTGTTGTGCCTTTAAAACCAGTACCCATGTGGGTGATGCTGCCAGGGTGTGACGGCAGCTTGAGGTGAAGCCTGACCCCCTTAGACTTCTAAGCTGATGCTAGGGAAGCCCTTGCCTGGGTGTCTGCGCCTCCACCCCAAATGAGGTGGGTTTTGAGGAGAGCACCTTTGGAATTTTCAGTTCCCTCTCTGCAATGGATTTACAGGAGGACTTGCCCACCCAGGGCCTTTCCTGTCGTTCCACTGAAGGGAATTAGATTCTCTTTCTTGGTGCTAATCTCTTTAGCAATTACAGTTTCTTTCATCCTCATGATGTCATTTCACCCGTCCCTTTGTCCCATGTAAATTGATACTGCAATCTAGAGTCTTCAACCAGTAGATTTGCCCCCTCCCACCAGCTTCCTAGTGGTAGTAGGGACGGGCACATTAGCATGGAGCAGCCATGGCTGGTAAATGCTCTTGTTCTATCTTTCCTTCTTTATTACCTGAGATTCGTGTCTAGAGACAACTTCCGTGGCCCATTGTGCATCCTGATATGCATTGTACAGGAAAGGCAGCGGAGGGGGACAGGGGAGATGGCTCAGTAGTTTAAGGCGCTTGTTCTATAAGCCTGCTGGTCCCAGTTTGAATCCCAGCACCAATGTATAGCCAGACTCAAAGTGTAGCCCCAAATGTGGCGCTGAGACAAAGAGCTGGCCTTCCTAATGTCAAAACAACAAGAGAGACTCCATATCAAAGGAGGTGGAATAAGAGGACACAAATCTACATACAAGTAAAGAAAACCCTCACGGATAAACAAATAAAGGTTGTTAAATTTATTTATTTATTTTTTTTTTTGAGGTAGGGTCTCACTCTAGCTCAGGTTGACCTGGAATTCACTCTGTAATCTCAGGGTGGCCTTGAACTCACAGTGATCCTCTGCTTCCCAAGTGCTGGGATTAAAGGCACATGCCACCACGCCCGGCCAGATTTTTTTTTTTTTAATAGCAGATTGTTTCTTCACATCCTTCAAAGGTAACCAGCAAAGGTTGTGTTCTTCCTCTCCTCCACGACCCCATCTTTCTTTGCCCATAATACATTCTCTTTACATAGACCAGGCTGGCCTCAAATTCATGGTTCTCCTGCCTCAGCTTCCTGAGTGCTAGGGTTATAGGCGTGAGCCATCATGTCTGACTTCCTTCTTTGATAGTTTCAGATGATTGTACGTATCTGATGAGTTTCACTGTGTTACAGATAGCACGCCTGTGCACTCACATGTGTACACATGCATATGTATAGCAAGATGCCCCAAGTCCATCTTGTACATTTTTTTGCCTCTCACAGTACCATCCAGGTTTCTAGGGAGTCCTGAGCATGCTCACTGTTGTTGGTCTGGTCATTTCAGTGATCAGTACGGTGAAGTGTGTCGTTTTTAGAAAGATAACATACATTATGGATTCATATTGATGCACTGCTACGTACTTCACATGCAGGACTCAGGGTTTGTCCTTGACCTCATCAGTCTTATGGCACCATCTCCTTTCAAAGATGCCGAAAATAGATGTTCTCAAAGATGCCAGGGCAGTGGCCTGTTTGACTTTCCCACAGCCCATGTGCAGCAGTCTTAGAATAATAATTCCCAAGCTTTTACTACTGATTGATATAGAAAAGAGTGTATGAATTTTTCTCTGTAGTCCTATTTCTCTTTAGGGAATATTTAATTAGCCAAATGGAATCATTTTTTTTGTAGATATGTGATACTAAATGGATATACTTATTCATTTGTTTCATTTTACTTTTAATGTTTTTAAGCTTAATTTAGCTTTAAAATATAAGATATTTATAAGGTTCCAAAATCAAGTCTTGAAAGCGAGATACAGCCTTAAAAACCTTACTCTAAGAATCCTATTCTTGTTCACTTTTATAATTCTATTTTGTCCCATCTCTATAGGTAATTTTTCTTTTGTTTTTTCATAATTTCTTCTTCTAATGCCTAAATTTATATATACATAGTAAGTAATCCTGTATTCACATATATTGCCTATATTTACATATGCATAATAAGAAATACTACATTTCCATACATATATTTACTTATCTCTCAGCTATCGAGTGATCTACTCTGCATATTCTAGAATCTGCATATTTTTCTTGACAGCATCTTGGAGAGACTGGCTCACGGTGGCAGATGGGAATTTTCCTCCTTCCTTCTAATAGCTCTTTTGTACTGCCCTGTGTCGACTTCTGTATTCCTATGCTGGGATTCTGGGGTGGGACCCTTGGAAGGTTCCAGAATGTTGCGTTGTGCTGGCAGTGCAGTGCTCACCTTCGTGTGTAGGTCTTTTCCCGTGCTGGTCACCTTCAGGTTGTACTGGAGCTGGGGTGGTTTCCTGTTCCTGGGTTGCCGTCACTGGCCTCTCACGGGAAACTCTTTGAACCTCTGAGGCTAGAAGTGAGAGGTGGGGCTCTGAATCTCACTGCCGGTGAAGAGAGATCTGCTCAGCTGGCACCCAGCCCTGCCTTGTTCTTTACCTCTGCCCAGATCCGAGGCCACCATGTGGCCCAGCTGGACCCCTTGGGCATCCTGGATGCAGACTTGGACTCTTTTGTGCCCTCGGACTTGATCACCACCATTGATAAGCTGGGTGAGAGTTGGGACCCTGCCCTGTTGCACTGATGTCTGCAGCCCAGGGAGAGGCTTCCTGGCCTGGAGCCCAGGCTGAGCCACCATACCTTGGGGGCTGTATGACTCCTCGTGCCTGTGCCCAGCTACTGTACAGTGTCCCTGAGAGGGACATGTTCCCACCTTCAGTAGAATGTACCACTTACCCACGCCCACCCTCCTGGCAACAGGTGGGTGCCAGCTCTTTCCCGCCTTTCCCATGGGTGGAGGGTTAGACCTTCAGCCGAGCCTGGAGGAAAGGTGCAGAGGAGACTGTTGGGAGCTGTGATGATGGGCCCCATCCCCCGGGCCTGACCTCTGTCTTTCCTTTCGCTGCATGGGGCTCCTTCCCAGCGTTCTACGACCTGCAGGAGGCTGACCTGGAGAGAGAGTTCCAGCTGCCCACCACCACGTTCATCGGGGGCTCGGAAAGCACGCTGTCTCTGCGGGAGATCATTCGGCGCCTGGAGGTGAGCCCACGGACGCGTGTCCAGCACACATGTGGAACTCTCCAGAGTTGGTGGTGGGCTGGGGGGGGGTGCCTTCTTTTCTGTTCCAGACCAGAGCCATCTTCCCTCTTCCCCGCTCCTGGTGGACTCCCACCTGTCGCACTAGAACACCTACTGCCAGCACATCGGCCTGGAGTTCATGTTCATTAACGATGTGGAGCAGTGCCAGTGGATCCGGCAGAAGTTTGAGACGCCTGGCGTCATGCAATTCTCCAGCGAGGAGAAGCGGACTTTGCTGGCCCGGCTGGTGCGCTCCATGAGGTCAGTACCACTCCGGGTGGACTACCACATGGCTGGAGGTCCCTGCTTCCAGATCCTGGCTGGGAGACTAGGAGGGCCTGGCAAGAAGGTGGGACTGGCGTGGCCTCCCCTGCTGCAGAGCATCAGGAGCAGATGCTTAGTCAGTTTGGCCAAGAGCTGACCCCGGGCTGGAGTAGGGCTTCAGGCATGTCAGTAGGGGCCACTGTGAATAAGGGTGGAAGTGACAGGTTATGGCTTTGGGAATGCCAGGGTAGAACACTGTCCATGGTATGAGTGAGTTTGGTACTACTATTGGCGGTATGAGGGCTCTGCTCACCAATGCCTCAGAAACTGTACTGGGCTCCCAGTGGTGTGGACGAGCATCGGGCCCAGTCGCCGAGCACCAAGGTGCTTCCTGAGCTGTGCACTGTGGACTGGGAATTTAGTAGGGTGGAAGTCTCTGGGACTTGATGAAAGCCCTCTGTGATGTGAGCAGGAGGGTGGTAGGCTGGGAGTAGTGGAAGACCTCATGTTGGGGAAATTCTGCCATGAGGAGAGGGTGGCATCTGGGAAGGAATGCCAGCAGAGGTTTGGGGAGGACCCCAGTCTGCCCTTCCTTGTGCCCCTTGCTTGGTGGGTGTGATATGGTGTCCAGGGTGGGTCCTGGACTACGCAAGAGGGGTGACTACTTTGTCCTTCCTGTGTTTTGAGCATCTAGATCCTAGTGCTACGAACAGTCCCCCGAGCCCCAGCCTGCCCCTCTCCACCTTCCTTCCCCTCCCACCAAACAGGTTTGAAGACTTCCTGGCCCGGAAGTGGTCTTCAGAGAAACGGTTTGGCCTGGAGGGCTGTGAGGTCATGATTCCTGCTCTCAAGACCATTATTGACAAATCCAGCGAGATGGGGATTGAGAACGTTATCATGGGGATGCCACACAGGTGGGTGGGTCCGCTGTCTCCAGCCCCCCCCCAGCTGCACCTGTTTTCCAGGACCAGGAACCCAGGTGTGGGAGGGGGAAGGGGGAAGTCAGGACAAGGGGCATAGGTGGGACCTTTGAGAACCTTCTATAGGTCATCTGACTCTTCCCAAGGCCTTGGCCCGGCCTGTTCTGCTCTTCACAGTGAAAGCCAGGTACTTTGCCACAGCCACATGGGGCTAGGGACTCACCAGGTTTGTTGACACTCCTTTTCTCTGGCTATGCGACTGCTGTCCCCAGGAGGGCAGGACGTCATAAAGGGTACCTTGTACTTGAGATTACTGTGGACAAGGAGATTTTGAGGAACATGTTCAGGGATGGGAGGACAGCTGGCCCTGGGTTGGCATCCCCTAGAAGAAGGTCTGTGAGGGCGAGGCTGAAGGTCTTTTCCTAGCTATAAGTCGAGTCCATATTTTCCTTGACCTTGTGGAGACTTGGAAAGTTTGCTTATCAGCATTCTGTGGGACTTGACCCTGGTGGGACCCAGGAAGCTATATGTGTTGGGTTAGCCCAGAGTCCCATGGGCTCAGGGAACTGTAAATGTGTGGCGTGGAAAGTCTCTGTCTTGCTGGTCTGCCGTGAACTTGGGGTTTGATCTGTCATAGCCTCTGTGCTCTGAGGAGGCCAGGGAATGCCCAGTGTCTGTGGAGGAGAGCATGGAACTGGCCTAGCCAAGGCTTCATATCTTGGGCTGAACAGTGGGAGAAGATGGGATTTGGAAGACAGGGGTGACATAGACACCTGAATGTGTGTGATGTGATTCACTGAGGAGGGCTCTGGGAACAGCGGCCAGGCCAGTCCTCCATAGTGTGGGTGGTCACCCTAGGACTGGAGGGCTTTGTCCAAAGCAGCTGAGGCACGTTCCTTGGACTCCTGCAGCTCGTAGAACTGGGGGGGCCAACCTGGACGAGGCCTGCCTTGCCTGCAGGGCTGTGTGAGTGAGGGTCGCTGTGGGCCTGGTATCCAGTGACCTCTGGGGGCGATGAGCTTTGAGTCTCCTTGTCTGTTAATAGGCTGGTGCTGTCCCTGTAGTAACTCCCTGCCTTGGGAGGTTAGAGCCAGGGTGGAGAGTCCCTCGTCCCTGGCTGCTCCTTTGTCCCTTCAGCATTTTCCCTGGGAACGAGTGACTCGAGTCCCTCACTCTACATCCTGCACAGCCTGCTCGTAGATGCCCCTGGCTGGCCTGGAAGGCTGTGTGTGAGCAGCTCTGAGGGTCAGCAAACCTAGTTCATGAGGGAGGTGCCCAGGCACTGGGTTGGGCCAACACTTGGTTGGGGGAGTGAGCGAGGATCACTCAAGTGTCTGGTACATTCAGGCTCAATAAGGTCGGTTGAGCCTTACTTGGGCCTCAGCTGGAAGGTTCTGCCCACCCACCCCTCCCTGTCAGATTCTGATCAATTCCAGGTGGGAGAATGGTGATGTTGGGCTGGTTGGGGAGGGGACTTGTCAGGTGACAGCCCAAGCCTGTCTGGTCCCAGGGGCAGGTTGAACGTGCTGGCCAACGTGATCCGCAAGGACCTGGAGCAGATCTTCTGCCAGTTTGACCCCAAGCTGGAGGCGGCGGACGAGGTGGGTGCCACACTTTGGTCCTGGTGCAAGAGGGCCTGGGAGGTGAGCTGGGTGGGTTTGGGCTTCAAGCATCCAGGCTGACCCAGAGGAGAGTCAGAGATGTTTGCAGATGGTCCTAAAGGTTTTTGGGAGCAAGTGCTAACTTTGGATAATCCAGAACTGAAGCCCAGAGAAGTTTGCCAGAAGTTACTTCAGCTGGTGTTGCTGAGCCTTGGTGCCTGCAGTGTTGTCAGTAGCCTGGATGGGCCCCTCACTTTGTGCCCCAGACAGCTGTGGAAAGCCAGATGGCATCCCGTTGTGTGGTAGCGGCCATGCCAAGCCCCTGCCCTTCCTCTTCTCTGCCTCATTCCAGGCTCTGCCTCTTCCCTGATCCCCTGGTCCTTGAGCCTGTTCTTCCTACCTCTGCATCCCTTTGCCCTGAGTTCTGTGTCTTCTCTGGTCTTCTGTAGCTTGCTCGGTATGTGGGTGTGCAGGTGTGCACAGACACACACATGTGCCACTCACTGCTATGTCCACACAGCTGTTTTCCCTCCAGGATGAAGCTTAAAGTGAGTCACATTGAGTGATTGCTCTAAGGATACTTGACATGGTGCCAGAGCCAGTGTAGGACCCATGGGGCTGGCTACCAGTGCAAGATCTTTCCACATCCTGTTTATATCACTCAGTCACCTTCGATCTCCAAGCCTCAGTTTGATCCTGCATAGAATGTGGATAAAGGCACCGGCCCCAGGGTGCCACAAGGAAGGAAGAGAGGACACGGAGCAGAGGGAGAATAGACAAGTTTGGCTAAGGGATAGTTTTTAAATTTTTATTTTTTTGAGAGGGGGAGAGAGAGAGAGAATGAGGATGGGCACTCCAGGGCTTTCAGCTGCTGTAAACGAACTCCAGGCGCATGTTTCGCCTTGTGTATCTGGCTTATGTGAATCCTGGGGAATTGAACCTGGGTCCTTTGGCTTTGCAGGCAAATGCCTTAACTGCTAAGCCATCTCTCCAGCCCTGACATTTTTTTCTCTTTTTAAAAAAAAATGTTATTTATTTATTTGAGAGAGGCAGACAGAGAATCGGCATGTCAGGGTCTCTAAAATATGAGCATTGTCGGACAGAAGGTAAATTGGAAAAGGATTTCAGCAGCATTATTTAAATAATTGATAAGAGAATGTTTCCTCTGTGAAGCCTGTGTGTGTGTGTGTGTGTGTGTGTGTGTGTGTGTGCGCGTGAGCAAGCACGTGCTGCTGTTTATCTTGTGGGGTATTCCATGCATGTGTACATACACATGTGTACACACACACACACACACACACACACACACACACACACGTCGATATTGACTATCATGGGCTATGAGAACATCCCAGGATGCCGTGAGCACCTGGTTGCCTTCACTTACCAAGTTGTCATTGTTTCCCACCAGCACATGAGGAGTTAGGTTTGTTGGCTTTTTTACAGCTACAACGTGTCCCCTGTGAGCGCACGGGGCTCTTGTAATGAATGTCCTCTCACGTGAGCAAGTGACCAGATTTGGCAAGCCCCCAAGCCTCTTCGTAGTGTGCTCCCCTGCAGCCACCCTCCCCAGCTCTGTTGAATTTTCCCTCCATGCTAATTGGAGAGGGCAACAATGATTTCATTTTTGCATATTTCCTTGTTAGGAATTGAACTGATCCTTTTTTCATATCTTTGAATCACCTGTGTTTCTTGCACTGTAAGTTCCCCTTCATGGCATTGGCTCCGTTTTCTCTGGGGCTTTGGAGCCTTATCGTGATGATCTGTAAAAGTCCTTTGCATATTGAAGGCATCAGCTTTTTGCTGACGTTTGTTTATAAACATTTTCCTCAGCTTGACTGTCCCAATTCTGATGCAGCTATTTTATCACTTATGGTATCTGGGCTTTGAATATTGTTTGGAAAGTAAGCCTTCCATTCCAGATCCTAAGGGATGTCTTGTTTCCCTTCAATACTACCCCGAATCTTTGGTGTGAGGAACGAGGTAGCCGCCATTGAGCTCTGGTGGTCTCCAGAAGCCTGGCGAGTGGGCTCCAGCACTGTGTCACTGTCCCTGGATGCCCCTCTTCCTGATGCTACGCTTCTCTTGCACACTGGTTAGTCATACCGAGAGGGCGACAGTTGACAATGCAAAGCAGACAACGCACGGCACTTACTTGGAGCTCCTGGAGGAGCCTGCTTTCCCTCCCAGGCCCAGAGAGGTCGAGAGGGTCAGTGTGATGAGGAAAGGGGCAGATCTGGGGCTGTGAGGAGCAGAATTCAGCCAGGGACTGTTCTAGAATAGTATGGGCTTTAACTGTTTGGTTCTCTGCTCACCTGCCTGGCACAGAAAGGGAAAGGTTCATCACACCCCACCTTCCTCTCCAGGGCTCTGGGGATGTCAAATACCACCTGGGCATGTACCACGAGCGGATCAACCGCGTCACCAACAGGAACATCACACTATCCCTGGTGGCTAACCCCTCCCATCTGGAAGCTGTGGACCCCGTGGTGCAGGGGAAGACGAAGGCAGAGCAATTCTACCGTGGGGATGCCCAGGGCAAGAAGGTGAGCTTGCCTGGGCCCAGAGGGTGTCACTGAAGGCCAGACTTTGGGGAAGGGCACTGAGCACCTGGGTCTCCGAGGAAGAGGGAGGAGGGTGGGCTGCACAGAGTGGAGTGTAGGGGCCTGCTGGTTCATTCCCTGCCCTGCAGGTCATGTCTATCCTGGTCCATGGGGATGCTGCCTTCGCTGGCCAGGGTGTGGTCTACGAGACCTTCCACCTGAGTGACCTGCCCTCTTATACCACCAACGGGACTGTGCATGTTGTGGTCAATAACCAGGTAAGGAGGTGGACTCCATGCCAGATAGTGTGCCCATCCCTAGAAATTCAGGCAGTGGGTTCAGGGAAGGAGTGAGCCACCCTGATTCTCCTCCCATCGGTCTGTGAAATTGGCTGTATATCTACACATGTGTTGACAGTTGGTCCTATATATCTGGAGGTTCCTCCACCCATAGGTGCTACTGACTGTAGAGCCAGAGTCTTCAAGCCCGGCGTGGAGGCCGAGGCCGGATGATTGCTTGAGGTTAGACTGGACTGCGGAGAGACGTCAAGGACGTCCTGGGCTGTACACGTAGCAACATTTGTCACAGAAAACCCACGGGTTGGAGCTGTAGCTCAGTGGTCGAGTGCTTTCCTGTAATGTTCACGGTCTTAGGTTTGAGACTCGGCAACACACACAGAGAAAAAGGAAGGAAGGAAGAAAGAGAAACATTTAGGGTAAACAAAATATCTTAGGCCTGTATGGGCTTTTTTCCTTGTCATCATTCCCTAAAGATTCCAGGCTAACAACTGCGTACCTAGAATTGACTTTGCATTTGTACTGTGAGTAATCTAGAAGGGACTGAAAGTAGAGGAGGGGATGTGTGGGGGGGGGCGTGAGCACCCGTGGATTTTCATATGGGGGGGGGGTCCTTGAGTGAGTCCCTGTAGGCACCAGGAAGCACCATATAGCTAGCATCAGGACGGTGGTAAGGACACAGGGAGCACAGCCCAGAGGCTGCCTGTGTCACTGGATGTGACCCTCGGCTCCACCTGAGCACAGTGGTTGTAGATGGAGTGTCACATGCCTGTGCTTTAAGGCAGCAATCTTGTGTTAACTACCTTATCTGCGGTGACATTTAATCGTCCTTGAATATTCCTGGGAGGCAGGAATTTAATGATCCCTCTTTATAGACGAGGACACTGAGGTTGGGAATTAAAGTCTGTTGCCTGAGGCTCTGCGGTCACTCTCGGGTGGACTCGGGGTTTTCCAAGGCCCGCAATCCTCTCTAACAACGCAGAAAAGTGACTGCAGGGAAAGAACAGCATCACTTCCTCCAGGCTGCCGTCATGTCTGTTCCCTATTACCTGTTCATATCCCATGTACGGACCCCCACCCAGCTCCTTAACCTGCCTGACACCAGATGTTTCATTCAAAGTGAACAGGAGTGCTGGGCACAGTGGTGTGTGTCTATAGTCCCAGCCACCCTAGAGGCTGAGGCAGGAGGATCACTTGAACCCAGGAGTTTGAACCCATCTTTGGTGACATAGTGAGACCTTATCTCAAAAAGAAAGAGAGAGGAAGGAAGGAAGGAAGGAAGAAGAAGGAAGGAAAGAAGGAAGGAAAAAGGAGGAAAAACCAGAGGTTCAGCTGGTTCCTTCTGCTCCTGCAGATTGGCTTCACCACGGACCCCCGAATGGCCCGCTCCTCACCCTACCCCACTGACGTGGCCCGGGTAGTCAATGCACCCATCTTCCATGTCAACGCAGATGACCCAGAGGCCGTGATCTACGTATGCAGCGTGGCAGCCGAGTGGAGGAATACCTTCAACAAAGATGTTGTTGTGGATCTGGTGGGTCTGGGATACTGAGGCCGAGGCAAGGGTGACTGGCTCATCTGTGCTACACAGGGGAGGCCTGCTGGGTTTGGGGGTGATGGGGCCAAGGAAGTGGTGAGTGGTGAATCCCTGTTGGTGGTGGACAGGTCAGTGGTTTGGATGTCTGAGAGGTGGAGCCAGGGTGGGAGGGCTATTCCTGTTGTGACAAGCAGGCCAAGTGGGTTGGAGCTGAGGCTGAATGAGGAATCTGGCCTGTCCCTGCTGTACTGAGGAAGCTGGGTGTGTGTGGGTTCCCTGGGCCAGAGCAGAGGCTGATGGCTGTCCCTACTGTATTGAGGAAGCTGGGTGTGTGTGGGTTCCCCGGGCAGAGCAGGGGCTGATGGCTGTCCCTGCTGTATTGAGGAAGCTGAGGCTGTCCCTGCTGTATTGAGAAGCTGGGTGTGTGTGGGTTCCCCGGGCAGAGCAGGGGCTGATGGCTGTCCCTGCTGTATTGAGGAAGCTGGGTGTGTGTGGGTTCCCTGGGCCAGAGCAGAGGCTGATGGCTGTCCCTACTGTATTGAGGAAGCTGGGTGTGTGTGGGTTCCCCGGGCAGATGGCTGTCCCTGCTGTACTGAGGAAGCTGGGTGTGTGGGGCTGATGGCTGTCCCTGCTGTATGAGGATTGAGGAGGAGCTGGGTGTGTGTGGGTTCCCCGGGCAGAGCAGGGGCTCATGGCTGTCCCTGCTGTACTGAGGAAGCTCCCTGGCTGTCCCTTGAGAGAAGCTGGGTGTGTGTGGGTTCCTGGGCCAGAGCAGAGGCTGATGGCTGTCCCTACTGTATTGAGGAAGCTGGGTGTGTGTGGGTTCCCAGGCAGAGCTGGGTGTGTGTGGGTTCCCGGGCAGAGCAGGGGCTGATGGCTGTCCCTGCTGTATTGAGGAAGCTGGGTGTGTGTGGGTTCCCCGGGCAGAGCAGGGGCTGATGGCTGTCCCTGCTGTATTGAGGAAGCTGGGTGTGTGTGGGTTCCCCGGGCAGAGCAGGGGCTGTCCCTGGCTGTCCTGAGGAAGCTGGGTGTGTGTGGGTTCCCAGGCAGAGCAGGGGCTGGCCTGTCCCCTGCTGTATTGAGGAAGCTGGGTGTGTGTGGGTTCCCAGGCCAGAACAGGGGCTGATGGCTGTCCCTGCTGTATTGAGGAAGCTGGGTGTGTGTGGTATTGAGGAAGCTTCCCGGGCAGGCAGAGCAGGGGCTGGTGGCTGTCCCTGCTGTATTGAGGAAGCTGGGTGTGTGTATTGGGTTCCCCGGGCAGAGCATGGGCTGGTGGCTGTCCCTGCTGGGTGTATGGGGGTTCCCGGCAGAGCAGGGGCTGATGGCTGTCCCTGCTGTATTGAGGAAGCTGGGTGTGTGGGGGTTCCCCGGGCAGAGCAGGGGCTGGTGGCTGTCCCTGCTGTATTGAGGAAGCTGGGTGTGTGTGGGTTCCCCGGGCAGAGCAGGGGCTGGTGGCCTGTCCCTGCTGCGCTGAGCTGGCTGTGTTTACACCTTCAGCAGTGAGGGCTTGGAGTGCTTTGACAGGAGGCTTAGTGCTACTCAGAGCCATCCATGCAAAGGCCTGGGCTTGGTAAATCCATCCAGTGATGGGTGATGGTGGGTACTTTAGGATACCTCTCAGAGTGTGCCCTACCTGGATGTGCTCCAGTTTTGCAATAACTGTAGTGAGCACACAGCCTGGGGTAGGCTCTGACCCCCTCCCCCCGGCCACCCCTGTAGGTGTGCTACCGCCGACGCGGCCACAACGAGATGGACGAGCCTATGTTCACGCAGCCTCTCATGTACAAGCAGATACACAAGCAGGTGCCCGTGCTGAAGAAGTACGCAGACAAGCTCATCGCCGAGGGCACAGTGACCCTTCAGGAGTTCGAGGTAGGTAGGACACATGAGCCCTGGGATGAGCCTCTGATGTGGCAGGGTGGGGGAAGAGTGACCTTGAGTGGTTGCACGTGATAGTAGCCACGTGTTACACACTGAAGGGCTAGGAACTTCCCTTGGCCCCTAAAGTTCTTAATTATAAAAGGGGAAGAGGGCTGGAGAGATGGCTTAGTGGTTAAGGTACTTGCCTGCGAAGCCTAAGAACCCATGTTCTACTCTCCAGATCCCACGTAAGCCAGATGCACAAAAGTGAGGCAAGCGTGAGATTGCATACATATGCCCACTAGGTGGCAAGGCGTCTGGAGTTTGATTACAGTGGCTGAGTCCCTGGCTTGCCAATTCTCTCTTTCTCTCTAAAGTACAAAAAATAAATAAATAAATAAAAAATTTAAAAAAAATTAAAAAATATTTTTTAAAAAGGGGACATGGTTACCACTGGGTGGGACACAGCAAGCCCTGTGATGTGGGAAACCAGGCTTGAGGCAGGAAAGGAGCTTGCTCTAGGAAGCTCCCGGAGGCCCCTGTAAGATGTTTTCGTGCTGGGTTCATTTTTGACAGTGTGTGTGGACACGATGGTCCTTCTGTCTCCAGGAACCTCGGGGACCGAAGGTTGAGTCCGTCCTGGGGCTTCCTGGGGCTCTTTCCTGAGCACAGCCCAGGCTCGTCAGTCCTTGAGCGATCTAAGACCACTTGCAGGCTTTTGAGTTTGGGCAGACTAACCTGGCTGCCCAGGGCATCACTGTCTCTGTCCACTTTCTTCCCAATTCTAGGAAGAAATTGCCAAATACGACCGGATCTGTGAGGAGGCGTACGGCAGGTCCAAGGATAAGAAGATCTTGCACATCAAGCACTGGCTGGACTCCCCCTGGCCCGGTGAGTATGGGCGTGCAGCTCAGTGAGCCCCAGAGGTTCTTTGGAGCATTGGCAGAGGGACAGGACTGGGCTGTTCCTGGAGAAAAGTCACTGCAGATCCAGAAGCTGAAACTGTGTCCCTGCGGCCCTGCACCATTTCTGGAGGAGGTGACATCAGAGCAAGTGTGACCAGCTGCTCCCAGGAAGGGAAGGACTGGTGGGGAACTTTGAGGGTGCCTGCTCAAAGGGCAGCTCTTCCTGGTGGGGTAGGGCTGGGTGAACAGTAGTCCCCAGGGTCCGGGGGAGGGTTGGAGCAGTCATACGAGTGCTGGTCATCTGTAGCAAGCCCTGAGGATAGGTCCAGGGAGTAAGGAAGCTGTGGCCCCTCCTCCCGGAGACCGCAGGTTGACCAGGGGCATCAGGGTCCCACCACGGCCTGCGTGTGAACTAAGTGTCCCTTTAGGCTTCTTCACTGTGGATGGGGAGCCCAAGAGCATGACGTGCCCTGCTACAGGCATCCCTGAGGACATGCTGACCCACATCGGCAACGTGGCCAGCTCTGTGCCCCTGGAGGACTTTAAGATCCACACAGGTGAGCTTACCACACGGACGCCGGCACAGTACTTTGCAGGGAGACGCGCTGGGAATAAAACATGACTTACGGCATGTCCCTGTTTGGCCTTTTGGTGTCTTGGTTCCAGTCTCGAAGCCTCGTTTGGGCCCCTGTCTTCCCATGTTTCTATTCCTCTCAGTGGGTTGTGTGGGGGTTAGGCAACTGCAGACACCTCCCTGCTGGCTGCCAGGGACTGATCTTCAACGGCTACCTTATATTTGTCAACTGCAGGTTCTGCAGCATTCCTAGGCTCGGCAGGAGAACAGGGAAGCGGGCCTTCCATGGTGGTTGTGGGTGGACTTGACATACAGACAGGGTTCTACCAGTGGGGAACACAGCCTGCCAGTGGCCCAGGCCGTTACCAGAAGACAGCCCCACATGTCACTAGCCTGTGAGTCTGGCTGGTGGGGGATCACTGACTCTGCACCTCAGCTGTGACCGCTGTGGCTACTGCTTGGAAAGTCTTGGGGCCCCATGGCCACAGAAAGGACCTGTGTCCCCTCTAGCTAGTGTGTGAGGGCTCAAGGGACCTCTCTCAGTGAGCGTGGAAGCCAGGTAGCCTTGGCACCTACTGTTGCCATCTGGGCGGAATGCTGCTCTCTGTGTACATTACAGAGGTCATGCAGGGTATGATGTCTCAAGTACATGACTCCCTGTCTTTGCTCCTGTCTCTCTGGGGAGCAGGGACACCCTTCCACAGGGTTTCCAGGAGGAACCCTGACCCAGAGCATGTCCGCCTCTTTCTTTGCAGGAGGCTGGGAGAGTGTCTGGCCCAGACCAGTCACCACAGTGGCTGCAGACCAGGGGAAGGGTTCTACCAGGGCCGTGCTTTGCACGGATCACTTGTTCCAGGACCCTGGGCTCTAGCTGTCCAGGCCTGTGGCCGGGCTCTTGAACCCTTCAGATGCTCTTCCCTCCTGTAGGCCTGTCTCGCATCCTGCGTGGCCGTGCGGACATGACGAAGAATCGCACAGTGGACTGGGCACTGGCCGAATACATGGCCTTTGGCTCACTGCTGAAGGAGGGCATCCACGTGCGGCTCAGTGGCCAGGATGTGGAGAGGGGGACTTTCAGGTGAGAGCGGAGCAGAGCAGACCAGGCCTCAGTCCCCTGGGGATGGGTCTTGTCCCTGTTGAGCCCATGGATCCTGAGCTGTGTATGGGGCATCCTGTGATCAACATTGGAGAGCTGAGAGAGCTGGCCCTTCTTTCACTGAGGGTCCTGAGGAGACCCCTCGTCTGGCTGAGGCATCATTGCTGATGCCATTAGCTGCTAGGTCCCTTTCCTGACTCCCTGGCACATATGCCCCTGACTGCTTGGCCCAAGGTGGTGTTTGTCTGTGTTTCTCAGGATCCTTCATGTCTGTATTTGGTGACCTGCCATTAGCCTGCCCTCCCTCAGCATGCTCTTTGGGTATTTGGGTCCAGTGGGGACTCAGCCTTCTCTGTGGTCCACATCACAGATCTTCCGCATGGGCCCCCAGATTTTCAGCGTCCTGACAGTCAGGCCCGAGTTAGGGCACTGGCTTCCAGGGCCACAGTGCTCATTCCCTGTCTACATTGCTCATCTCTGCCAGCCTTGCGCCAGTCCAGGACCCAGGCAGCCATGCAGCTGCACCTCGAGCCGCACGCCAGTTCTCAGCGGGCTTGGGGCTCAGCCAGGCAGTCCTTTTATTCTCCAGTCTTGGGGATGTGCAGTGGTTTCTGCATCCTCTCAGCTTGCGCAGGGCGGGAGGGGTAGAAGGACCTGGCAGAGGCTGCACTGATATGGCCTCCTGGGGTCTCAGGCTCAACCCTGTTCTTGGGAAGGCCAGCAGGGCAGGTTTCTTTGGTTCCTACCGTGGGTGAGAAGCTGAGACCAGAGGTGCCCTAACCTGCACATCTAGGTCCAGCACCCACAGTGTACTGTGTAAGTGGCCTGCAGGCAGGGCTGGGGAGGTGCTGTGGGGAAGGAGCAGGTCACTATGGCAGCTTTCTTGGTGTGGCCACCTTATGGGACCTTACAGGAGTCCTAAGGCGATGGTGAGTCCTGCCTTCCTGCTGCTGCCTGGGCCTGGAGTCGGAGTCAGCCCACCTTGCTCTTCTCTGATCTCCTCCCCAGCCACCGGCACCATGTTCTCCATGACCAAGACGTTGACCGGAGGACGTGTGTCCCTATGAACCACCTGTGGCCTGACCAAGCCCCCTACACCGTGTGCAACAGCTCCCTCTCAGAATACGGAGTCTTAGGTGTGCTGGGTGATGGCGTATGGGTCTGGGTGGGGTGCAGAGATACTGGAACAGCCCTGAGTGATGGTGACTAGGCTGTCCTATTTGGGCCCTTCAGAGATCCATTTGGGGAGAGGGTCTTACTTGCTTTGTGGGGGATTCTTATAATCACCAGATCCCCCTCCGTGGATATTAGCTACAGAGGCCCAGATAGAACTGTCAGTGGAATCCACAGTGAGATGGCTTCTGCCTGCCTGGCACCCCAGGAACCCTGGGTTGAGGCTGAGCTTGATGCTCCGTCTGGTCTTGTTGTCTCGCAGCTCTCCGTTAGCCAGTGTGCCTCCCTTCAGCACCTCTGCTCGGGCTTCGGCTCCACCTCTAGGGAGCTGCCTCTGAGCTTGTGACGGACCCTGCTCAGCAGCTCTGAACGTAGTTTCAGTGGGGTGGGGAGCTTCTTTGCTGATAGTCCATGTTCCTTCCACAAGGTATCTTTGAACTTGGCTTCCAGGCCAGATGAAGTCACGTGATGTAAGCGTGTAAAAGTGACATCTTTGGAAATGTTGCATATCTAGACCTTTGAGGCCCAAGGTGCCCCTGGCTCTTCCTGAGCTACTGGAAAGGATTGGTGGGAGCAAGAGTGTACCCTGAGGAAAACTGGGTTTGACACCAGCCACTTCCACTTTGTGACACTGAAGCAGGTTCTGTCTTGATGTCCTCTGCCCAGGCTTTGAGCTGGGCTACGCCATGGCCAGCCCCAATGCCCTGGTCCTCTGGGAGGCTCAGTTTGGTGACTTCCACAACACGGCCCAGTGCATCATCGACCAGTTCATCAGCACAGGCCAGGCCAAGTGGGTGCGGCACAACGGCATCGTTCTGCTGCTGCCCCACGGCATGGAGGGCATGGTAAGGACTCGGGAGGGTGCTGAAGAGTTGGAGGGTACACGCCTTCCAGGCCCTGCATCAGGAGTCAGCTTTGTGCACACAGGAGGGAACAGGGTTAGATGGGGTTAATCTGCCCCTGGCTGGCAGATAGCTGGGCTTGTTTACTCTGTCAGCCCTCCCATTCTAAGTCTGTGGAGAGAAAGTGAGGCCCATCTTTGGGGTTGTGTACACTTAGTCCGTGCGGCAGCATCGTCAACAGCATTTGCTGTTATTCCAGAAGGTTCTAGGGAAAGAATGTCTCTGTATTGTCTCTTTGCCTGTTTCTGACCTGCACATTTGCACATGGACACCTTCCTGTGGTCCAGGCCCCAGAGTGAGGACACTGCCTCCAGAAAGCACTCAGGCACCCCCAACCTGGGGATCCTGCAGAGCCAGGGCTGTTGTGGGGACCAGCCTGGTGTATCTCGAGTGTGTTTTCAGGGTCCAGAGCACTCCTCAGCCCGGCCTGAGAGGTTCCTGCAGATGAGCAATGACGACTCGGACGCCTACCCAGTGAGTGTTTCCAGCTGTCCCAGATGCGCAGCAGGGTCTGGTGGCGAGAGCCCCACCCCTAGCTCCTCCTGACTCCATACCAGGTGTTCACGGAGGACTTCGAGGTGAGCCAGCTCTATGACTGCAATTGGATTGTGGTGAACTGCTCCACCCCAGCCAGCTATTTCCACGTGCTGCGCCGGCAGATCCTGCTGCCCTTCCGCAAGCCGGTGAGCTGCCCGCCAGCCCTCCCGCCAGCACCGTGGCTGTGCAGGGTCGACTGTGAGGCCCTGGCAGGTGGGGGCCACTGGCAGCTGGGCATGTGTTTCCCTTCCAGCTGATTGTCTTCACACCCAAATCTCTGCTGAGGCACCCTGACGCCAAGTCCAGCTTTGACCAGATGGTGTCCGGTATGTGCCTGGCCTGGATGTCTTGGGTAGCCTTCCCTGGGGAATTAGCCTCTGTGTGGTTTCTTTCCCCGGGACTCTGTCCTCCCCTTTGTTGACCCTGCAGTGGCTCCTAGCCTGGTCCTCACTGGCCATGGGATTGGGCAATTTGTACTGTGGCCACTTCTGGTCATTTGGAATGATCTAGGGCCCTGGCAAGGGCTGCTCAAAGGTGGGAGGCTGGCAAAGCTTTACCTGGTTTGCTGAGCACTCAGTACCGTTCATTCTTTCAACCATGTTTTCTCTCGTGAGCCAAACAGACATTACCAGAGACCTGGTGTCCACTCCAGCTTCCATTTCATTGACTTGAGCATTGGGGGCCAGAGAAAGTACACGGAAGACCAGGTGTTGATACAGACATGTGACTTGCTGTGAGTCAGGGAGACACAAGAGTGAAGCTCTGAGGTCAAGAGAATGGAGCTGCCATAAAAAGCTGCTGAGTAGCAGCAGTGGTTGGGCAGGAAGGGCCTCAACAGGTGTGCTTTTCACCTGTGTGTCCAGTGTGGGGAGATGGCAGTAGTGGGCAGTTCAGAGCTCAGGACTGGACTCCTGAGCTAGCCAGCAGCTCTTCTCCTGGGCCCATCAGCAGTTACCCTCAGTGCCTCAGTGTCTCTCCCTGAGAAACAGTGATGTGCGCACACCGCAGCAGCTTCCCGAGAAGGTTAGCAGCAAGCTTGACCTCAGGAAGGGACGACGGACAGAGCTGGGAGGTGATGGCTCTGTGCAGGGCCACGGGAGGAGGAATGGACAAACCTCCCAGCAGCCATACCTTCCGACCTGGCCGTGCAAGATGTGGCAGATCTGGGGCAAGCAACGGTGCCATCATGTCACCTTCTGTCTCCCTCAGAGGTCCTCTTTGTCCCTCCCTCTCCAATATCTCACACCTTGAACCTTGGTGTTCTTGGGGCTCTGCTTTTGTCTACAGCCCCCATCTCCTGTCCCTGTGACAACTTAGGACGTCACCTGTCCTTTATCCATCTTTGGAACCTGAGGTGTCTAGTGCAAGCACACTCCAACCCTGGGAACTCAACAGCCAGAAAATGCCTGTGGTTCCCGGGAGTTCTCAGAGAGCTACCACCCCCTTTGGGGTGCTGATGCCCTGAGGTGTCTGGTCCATCCCTCAGGAACCAGCTTCCAGCGGGTGATTCCAGAAGATGGGGCTGCAACGCGGTCTCCTGAGCAGGTGCGGCGGCTTATCTTCTGCACGGGAAAGGTGTACTACGACCTGGTGAAGGAGCGTAGCAGTCAGGGCCTGGAGACGCAGGTGGCCATCACACGCTTGGAGCAGGTGAGCTGAGTCTGAAGCACTTGGGATGATGGGCAAGGTCCATTTGTCAGCCCTTGGCTATGGGCAATGGGACTGGTGAGGCTTGAGGCAGGCCCTCCACGTGCTGCCTCTCCTTTTCTATATCCCTGTGTCCCTGCCTTCCTCCCTAGATCTCTCCGTTCCCCTTCGACTTGATCAAGCAGGAAGCAGAGAAGTACCCAGGCGCAGAGCTGGTGTGGTGTCAGGAGGAACACAAAAACATGGGCTACTATGACTACATCAGCCCGCGCTTCATGACCCTCCTTGGCCATACCCGGCCCATATGGTACATGGCTGGAGGGAGCACAGTCTGCCACTTACTGCCGCCAGGCCTGCTTGTGGTTCTTGGGCCTGGCAGTCCCATCCTAGCTTTGTCTTTCTTTCTTGGGGACTGTCCACAACTGGCCTCTGCCCTTCCCTAGGTGACATTTGAAAACTCTGGGATTGGACCCTAGGGTCCCTGCTGGCTCTGAGCTCTCTGTTAATGCAAGATAGCTTCCCCATCAGGGCTGGGCATTTTCAGTGCCACCTTCACAAGAGTAACTTTTGTTCTGTAGCCAGGACCGAGTTAGAGACCCTCCTGTGTGTCCCAAGCCTCCTTCCTTTGCTCTTAGCCCCTCGCCATGGAACCTGCGGCATGTCGGCTCTGCTAGGGGCGGGTGACAAGATAGGTCCTGTGTAGAACAGGCTCCTTGGGTGCCTGGCACATGGCAGCCACTCAGTGTACAGCAGTGCCGTCGTCTGGGGGAGGGTTTGAGAAACGGAGAAGGCAACAGTGTGTTTGCTCCCTAAGCTTTGGGGTCCAGCCCTCTTTGTTATCTCTGCAGGCCAGTGCAGTGACATGGAGGGGTGGTTTCTCCTCTCTGTCCTGTGGCTGACTTTGCCCCAAAGCCCACAAGGAGGGTGCCCAGGCAGGAATTCCTCAGTCATGTCCCGACAATCCTAGGATGAGTGTGGCCAAGCCCAGCCCTTTCCTTAGCATTTTCTTCTCCTTTAGGTATGTTGGCCGGGACCCAGCAGCTGCACCAGCCACTGGAAACAGGAACACTCACCTGGTGACCCTTAGGAAGTTCCTGGACACTGCCTTCAATCTCCAAGCCTTTGAGGGCAAGACATTTTAGAGTGGGGTTGGACCTGCTCAGGTCTTGCTGAGAGGCTTAACTGGGGACTGGGAGGGATAGGAGGGAGGTGATTCAGGCCCCAGGATGAGCCACCCTCACGTAGCATTGGGGGGGTGGTTGGAGTAGTCCTGCCCGCTCTGTATTATACAGCTTTGGCCTTCCCCTTACTTCAGAATACGTCAGACCGAGGATCAGCGGAGTCTGACGGAAGGGGCTTAGGTTGCAGGCTTCCGCCCGCTGTGCTAACATTTTTTGGAATTTTTGTGTGGCTTCTCCATCTGTGTCGGTCTCTAGACAGGCACTGGAGCCCCGTGTCTCGTGTCGCTCCCATCCAGCACACCTAGCTGCCACTCACCCCATCCTTGTTCGTTGATAGATTCAAAAACGAGGTCCTCTCGTGTGTGCTTAGAAATGGAGATTTTGGCAAAAACAAGCCAGTGAAGCAAATCCCTTCCAGGTGATTTGCGTGTGCAGCTTTATGGGGTGGACCCTATGAGCCATGTCAGCTTCTGGGGGACATTCCGCAGGCTCATGCAAACCAAAGTAGGACACAAAACAGCAGAGGAATAAAAATGATGCTTCAAAGATGCTTGCTGGTTTTCTTTTGTCTCGTTAAGTTGGGGGTGGAGCAGGTGAGGTAGCCAGGGTAGAAAAATTGGGAGGAAGCAAAACAAACCTGTAGAGGTTATTTTAATCTCCACGGAACAGGTTTTCCTGAGCACCACACGGGCTTGATCATCACTGCCCTCTTCCCGGCCTTTTGTTAAATTTTGCTTTGTTTCTTTCTTACTGATTTTGTCTCTGCCAGGATGCTGGGGGAGCTGTCGCACAAGGACTTCATACTTCCTACAAATTGTTGGTCATTTATCCCTTCCCAGAGCGTGTCCTCAGATAAGATGCCAGGGCATCTGAGTGCAACGTGCACAACTCCAGGCTGGCTCTTCATGCCCAGAAGGAGATATGCATGTAGTTTCCTAGAAATACTGTGGGGTCGGCATAGGGACGTCCTAGACAAACCAGCCTGCGGTCGGGCAGGCTGCCTTAGGGATCCCACCACAGGAGTATTCTGAAGACTTCCAGCTGCCACTGCTAATGTGTGTTGTGTGTGTGTGTCTGTGTGTCTGTGTGTCTGTGTTTTAAGGTAGGGTCTCACTCTAGCCCAGGCTGATGTGGAATTCACTATGTAGTCTCGGGCTGACCTTGAACTCACAGTGATCCTCCTACTTCTGCCTCCCGAGTGCTGGGATTAAAGGCGTGCGCCATCACTGCAGTGTTTCATGATGGGACTATGTTCCCCTTGTAAGTGAGGAAGTCGGGGTTCACATAGTTTCCCAAGGTCGCTTGCTTAGAAAGTGGTGGCTCGAGGCTTGGCTTATTCTCTTGGGAAGGAGGCTCTTCTGATGATATTGTGCATGCTTGCATTCTTCCTGCAGTGGGCTGCGACTGTGGCAGGGATGCAGCCCTCGGGCTGTGATTGAATGACTGGCACAGACTACTTGCGGCACACAGTGCCCCTTATCACTGCTGCTAGAAAGCGGTAGACAAGCCGGGGTCGCCTCCTGTAAGTAAGTCCCAGATCACTCGATGGAGGAAAACTGCATGAAAAAAAGGACTCCAAAGTCCATGTGGTAATAACTAACTGGGAAATAAAATGACGTATGGGATAAGCAAGGTTTGATAATTTCAGAGAAAGAGTATTGATACCATGAAAATATCAGTATAACAGACTAGTTTAAAAATAATCAAGAGGAGCTGGAGAGATGGCTTAGCAGTTAAGGCACCTGCCTGCAAAGCCTAAGGACCTAGGTTTAACTCCCCAGAACCCACATAAGCCAGATGCACATGGTGGCTCATGCCTCTGGAGTTCATTTGCAGTGGCTGGAGGCCTGGTGCGCCCATTCTCTCTCCTGCACCCTTGCTCCTCTAATATTTTTTAAAGTGTTTAGAAAATATGAAGCATAGCCAAAATAAAAATATTCGTAGAAGCCAGGTGTGGTGGTGCATGCCTTTAATCCCAACACTTGGGAGGCAGAGGTAGAAGGATCACCGTGAGTTCTTGGTCACCTTGAGAGTACATAGTGAATTCCAGGTCAGCCTGGAGTGAGACCCTACCTCAAAAAAAAAAAAAAAAAAAGTGTTTATAGTCTGAATAGCAGGAACAGCAGAAATGTTTGAGGCTGAGACCAAGGAATTCTCCAGGAAAGTAGAATAAAGTCTGTTTCTTTGAAGCATCCTCTGGAGAGGAGTGCTGGAGAAAGGGCTCAGTGGTTAAAGGTACTTACCTGTAAAGCCTGATAGTCTGGGTTTGATTCCCCGGTACCCATCTGTGGTTTTTTGATTCAGGTATCCCCCATCAACTTAGGTGTGCTAAATGCTAGGTCCCCAGCTGATGGCAATTTGGGAATTAAAACCTCCTGGAGGCAGTGTACTGTTGGGGGTGGGCTTATGGGTGTTAGTTTCCCCTTGCCAGTGTTTGGCACACTCTGCTGTTGCTGTTGTCCATCTGATGTTGGCTAGGAAGTGCTGTCCACCCTCTGCTCATGCCATCATTTTCCCCTGCCATCATGGAGCTTCCCCTCGAGTCTGTAAGCCAAAGTAAACCACAGGCGGCTCTTGGTCAGGTGATTTCTGCCAGCAATGCGAACGTGACTGCAACACCATCTAAAGCCACATGCACAAAGTGTTGCATGTGTCTGGGGTTCATCTGCAGTGGCAGGAGCCCCTGGTGTGCCCCCACTTTTCTTTGTCTCTCCCCAAATATTTTAAAAATCCATAGAGGAAGTACAGGTTCCACAGATCCGTTATGCATCTAGCCAGAATCCCAGGAGAAAATGTTGTGTCTTGACTATCTCAGTGTCGGGATTTTGGCCATGGAATTGCAGAATGTGTCCATTTGAGGAAAGTGGAGAAAGCTGCGTGGGATATATTTCTTAGGACTGCATATTAATCTATAACTGCACCAAATGAAGTTTAATTAAAACCAACTTTTGCTTCCTAGCATTTAGTTGTAGGAGTTCCTCCTATAATCCAGACACAAGTCCTTTATTGAAAATGTTTTGCAAATGTTGTCAACCTGTGATTCGTATTTTAATTTATCTAAGAAAAAAATGTTATTTTCATGAAGTTCATTAGGTAGTGGTTTTTAATGTGTGACTTGGCGCATTCAGGCTGCTATACCAAAGTACCACAAAGCAAGTGGCTTGCAGACAACAATGTGTCTCACAGTTCTCAGACTGGACAGCTCAGGATCGAGGCACTGGCAGATGTCTTATGTGCTGACAGTCTGTTTTATCATAGATGACACATTCAGCTATGTCCCTGCATAGTGAAAGGGGCAATCAAGCCCTAGCAAGCCTTTCATTTCTATTAACTGTTTATTGGGACGTGTGTGTGTGTGTGTGTGTGTGTGTGTGTGTGTGTGTCACACATATACATGTGCTTACATGCCAGGATCTCGTCCCACTGCAAATAAAGACCTGCTGGCCTTATGTGGGTTCTGGGGAATTCAATCCTGGCCAGCAGGCTTTGCAAGCAAGTGCTTTTAACCTCTGAGCTATCTCCTCTACCCCAGGCTTCTCATAAGGGCATTAGTCCTGCTCATGTCTCAAACCTGCTAACACTATCACCTTGAAGGTGCTTCCACAGGTGAAATTTTGGGAGAACATAGGCATTCAAATCAAAATGGCATCCTCACGAGCCATTTGTCTCTAAAGCCACATGAGCCAGGGGTAGTGGTTGGGCAGCTGACTTGGATGTCGGCTTGTGAGTCCCAGGCCGGCCTAAACTACAAAAAATCAAAGACTGTCTCAAAAACTAACCAATTAATCAAATGTCACAAAAATTTTCTGTTCCTTTGTCTATAGTTTTACCTCTTAGGTCAAGGCATGTAAACATGTTTTTGGGTTAGTTTGTCTATTGTATGGGGTGAAGGTCAAGTTTTATTACCTTCCATACAATACGTAGTTGATTCTGAATCCATCAATAAGGCTATCTTATTCCTTGAATTAACCTGGCATTCATTGTGTGATGGTGAGCACTCTGGACTCTGAGTTAACTTGATATGTTTTTTGAATGTATTTGTAATCAATTTTAGAACATCAAAAATGAGAAAATAGGCTGGGCGTGGTGGTGCATGCCTTTAATCCCAGCACTCGGGAGGCAGAGGTAGGAGGATCTTCATGAGTTCAAGGCCACCCTGAGACTACATAGTGAATTCCAGGTCAGCCTGGACCAGAGTGAGACCCTACTTCGAAAAATCAAAAAAAAAAAAAAAAAGTGTAAGATTTCTATGCTGAAGGTATAAAAACATTACTGAGATAATTAGCAAAGGTCTAATAAATGTAAAATTATAGATTAGAAAGCTCAACACTACTAAGAATTAGTGCTTTCTAAGTTGCTCTGTAGAGGTTACGCAATCTCCTGAATTATAACACACTATTTACTATAAATAACAAGTTGATCAAAAATTTACTTTCACTTAGTCAAAACAACTTTTTTAAAAAAACCCAGAAGACTTGGGCTGGAGAGATGGCTTAGCAGTTAAGGTGGTTGCCTGCAAAGCCAAAAGACCCAGGTTTGATTTCCCAAAACCCACATAAGCCAGATGCACAAGATGGTGCATGTGTCTGGAGTTTGTTTGCAGTGGTTGGAGGCCCTGGCATTCTCATTCTCTCTTTCTTATCTCTCTACCTATCCCTTTCTCTCACATAAATGAATAAATAAATATTATTATTTTGTTGTTGTTGTTTTGTTTTTCGTTTTTTCTTTTTTTGAGGTAGGGTCTCACTCTGGCTCAGGCTGACCTGGAATTCACTATGTAGTCTCAGGGTGGCCTCGAACTCTCGGCGATCCTCCTACCTCTGCCTCCCGAGTGCTAGGATTAAAGGCGTGCACCACCACGCCCGGCATAAATATTATTTTTAAAAAGGAACTTGTGTTTAAACAAAAACAGAAGAGGGCTGGAGGGATTGCTTAGTGGTTAAGGCCCTTGCCTACAAAGCCAAAGGACCCAGGTTCGATTCCCCAGGACCCACATAAACCAGATGTACAAAGTGGCACATGCATCTGGAGTTTGTTTGCAGTGGCTGGAGGCCCTGGCACACCCATTCTGTCTGTGTGTCTCTGTCTCTCAAATAAATAACTTTAAAAAAATATTTTTAAAAATATCAGACTAGAGTTACTAACTTCAAGATTTAGTATAAAACAACAATAAAAATTACTGAGATTTGTGTTATGAAACTAGACAATTTTTGAGAGAAATGATATCTTTCAGTCCATGAATACACTCTAGATTTCCATTTATCTATATCTTTTTAAATTTCATCAGTTTTTAGCATATAGGAGTAGCATCCATTTATAGAGATTCCTCTGAATATTTAATTTTAACCAACCATAAATAGCATTCTAAAATTTCAAATTCTAATTGTTAGTGTATTGATAGTTGAGTTTAGACATTTAGAGCTATACTTGGATTTTCTTTCTTTATATTTATTTATTTATTTGACAGCGAAAAAGGGGAAGAGAGGGTGGGAGGATGGGGTGAGAGAATGGGTGCACCAAGGCCTCCAGCCACTGCAAACAAAGTCCAGACGCATGCGCCCCTTGTGCACCTGGCTAATGTGGATCCTGAGGAATGAAACCTGGGTCCTTAGGCTTTGCAGGCAAATGCCTTAGCCGCTAAGCCATTTCCCCAGCCTGGCATAGTATTTTTTAAATGTTTGGTATTGCTAATCACTGAAGCCACCTTTGCATGAAATTTTCTTCGTGGAAAGATTTCAAACTACGAGTTCAGTTTCATATATTAAATATATGAAACTGAATTTAATATATTAATTTAATATATATAGTTTAATATATTATGAATTTTTGCATTATCTGTTTTCTCTTGAGTGAATTTTTGTAGTTTGTGCCTATTATGGACTACATCATGTTCCCCAAAACTATAACGTTGGTTTTAACTGCCGAAACGTTCAAATGGACCACACTGGAGATGAGTTCTTTAAAGGATCTTAAGCTATCAGGAGGCCTTTAGGATAGACCTTAATCTAAAATGACCAGCATTCTCATAGGAAGAGGCAATTACGTCACAGACATGCATGGAGAGAACACACGTGAAGGCTGAGGGGAGAGAGCCAGCAGCAAGGAGAGAGGTCAGAATACAGGCTGTTAGTAGTTCAGCTTGTTGACTGAAGTTAATTTTTTGCATTGAAGCCAAATTTGCTGCTAGAATGTAAAATAAAATCACGAAGTGGTGTTTAAAATAAGAAATGTAGCCAGTCAATGTGGTGCACGCCTTTAATCCCAGCACTTGGGAGGCAGAGGTAGGAGGATCACTGTGAGTTTGAGGCCACCCTGAGACTACAGAGTGAATTCCAGGTCAGCCTGAGCTAGAGTGAGACCCTACCTCAAAATACCAAAGGGGGGGAATATATATATATATAATTAAGAGTGAGACCATGTATCTAGATAGATGATAGATGGTCTCACTCTAATCCAGGCTGACCTAGAATTCACTATGTAGACTTAGGGTGTCCTCAAACTCACGGTGATCCTTCTACCTCTGCTTCCCAAGTGCTGGGATTAAAGCTACCACACCTGGCTTAAAAATAGTGTTTGTTTATTTGGGAGAGAGAGTTGGAAGAGAGAGAGTGGGAGAGAAGAAGAGCGGGATCCAGGGCCTCTAACACTGCAAATGAACTCTAGATGCATGTGCTACTTTGTGCATCTGGCTTTACATGAGTACTAGGGAATCATACCTGGGCCAAAAGGTTTTGTAAGTAAGTGTTGAGCCATTTTCTCAGTACCTACAGGTACATTTAAGACACAGAACTAAGAATTATGGGCATAAAATTTGGAGAAGCATTTCAGTCTAAAGGCATATTAAGCAATTTCAACAAAATCATACAAGAAAATTTCCCAAAATCAAGGAAAGAGATGCTAGCACAGATACCGGAACCAGTTAGATCACCAAACAGATAAACCAGGGAAAGAATTCCTTTGTCATACTGTAATTACACTATGAATATATAGCCAGAGAAAGGACCAAATCACTTCTAAAGGTAAGTGCTCCAGAATGACAGCACATTTCTCTTTAAAAGCCAAGAGAGCCTGGAATGACGTATTTCAGATCAACAACTGCCAACCCAGGCTACTATAACCCAGCAAGCTCGCTGTCATATTGAGAAGAGAAAGAGGAATATATATGTATTTTTGAGAGAGAGAGAGAAAATGGGCACATTAGGGCCTCCAGCCACTGCAAATGAACTCCAGATGCATGCGCCGCCTTGTGCATCTGTCTTACATGGGTCCTGGGGAATTGAACCAAGGTCCTTTGGCTTTGCAGGCAAATGCCTTAACCACTAAGCCATCTCTCCAACCCAAGGAGGACCTTTCCATGATAGAAACAAGCTAAAGCAATGCATGATCACTAAGCCGGCTCTACAGAAGATACCTGAAGAAATCCTTCAGAGCGAAGAGAAGGAAAAACACATACATTACGTCACAGGAAGATAAAACTATGCTAGGGCAGTCATTGAGCAAAATGGCTCTAGGAAAACATGGAACATTACAAAGTCAATACAATGAGGGGAATCCATATACACCTTTCAGTAATAACGGATTATCAATGGTCTCAATTCCCCAGTGGAAAGACTCAGCTGGCTGTAGTAAAGAGCAGGTTCTATTTGTTGCCTCCAAGAAAAACACCTCAATATCATGACAGATGTAATCTTGGGGTGAAAGGATGGTACCAAATATTTCAAGCAAGTGGGACTAGGAAAGAGGTAGATTTTGCTAATCTAATAGCTGATAAAAATAGTCTTCAGGACTTGAGAGATGGCTTAGCGGTTAAGGTACCTGCCTGTGAAGCCTAAGAACACTTGTTCAAATCTCCAGGTCCCACAGTGAGCTAGAAGCAAGAGATGCAAGCGCGTAATGTCACACATGTGCGCAAGGGGGCGCACACATTGGGAATTCATTCACAGTGGCCGAGAGACCCTGGTGTGCCCATTCTCTGCCTCTTCCTCTCTCTCTGTCTCTCTCTCTAATTAAAAAATAGTCTTCAAACCAAAATTATTAAGAAGATATAAAAAAGTCATTTTATACTGATGAAGTGAATATATCACCAAGAAGACATTATAGCTTTAAACATATGCATACCAAACATGGGAGCACCCAGTTTTATAAAATAAATATACTAGATGTAAATTCATAAATTAACCCCAGCGCAATAGTAATGACTTCTGTACCCTACTCCCAACAATAACAGTTTATCCCAACAACAACAACAACAAAAATAACAAAACATCTGGATTAAATGGACCTAACACATATTTCTAGAACATTCCATCCAAACATTGTAGAATACACATTCTCTTTGGCAGCCCATGTAATGTCTCTAAAAAAATCATAGAATGATCCAATGCAAGGCTTAACAAATCCAGGAAGAGTGAAATAACTTCTTGTGTTTTATCTGACCACAATGGAACACAATTTAAACCAACTGCAAGAGAAACTGCAGAACAACCTCATGCAGGTTGAAGAGCACACTACTGGATGGTGCAGAATTATCAGAGAAATCAAGAAGGCAATCTAAATATCCCTAGAACTGAATGAAAATGGAAACAGCATACCACAACTATGGGGTACAATGAAAGAAATCAAGAAGGCAATCTAAATAGCCCTAGAACTGAATGAAAATGGAAACAGCATACCACAACTATGGGATACAATGAAAGCAATCAAGAAGGCAATCTAAATAGCCCTAGAACTGAATGAAAATGGAAACAGAATACCACAACTATGGGATACAATGAAAGCAGTTCCAAAAGGGATCTTTATAAGAGCCTGTGTGAAAAAAATCAGAAAATTTTCAGATAAATAATCTCCCTTAAATCCTGGGGGAAAATAAAGCAGAATAAGACAAACCCAAAAATCAGTAAAGAAAAAAAAAAAAGATTAAGTGAAGAAATTAATGAAATGGACGTTAAATATAAAAGATAAAGGAAACAAAGAGCTGGCTCTTTGAAAACATAAACAAGATCAACAAATCCTTAGCCCAACTACCCAAAGAAAAATAGGAAGCAAGTTAGAGATGAAAAGGGAGACATTATAACACATACCAATGAAATTCAGAAAATTATTATGACATGCCTTAAAAACATGTTTACCACTAAATTGGGAAATTTAAAAGGAATGGATTGGTAGATACATGTGGCCTATCAAATAAAATCTAGGTGAGATAAACAATTTAAATAGATCTATAACAAGCAACAAGGTTGATGCAGTCATTTAAAAAAAGTCACCCAGTTTAAAAAGTTGTCCCAGATGCATTCATCAGACCTTAAAGAACTAATAATAATGTTTCTCAATTATTCCACAGAACAGGAAAGGAAGGAATGCTCCAAACTCTTTTTATGAGGTCAATATTACCCTGATACTAAAATCAGAAAAAGACACAAAGATAAAATTGTAGACCAATCTCTCTGATGAACATAGAAGTAAAAAATATCACTAAAATGTTAACAAAGGAAATGCAAAAACACATCAAAAAATCATTTCCCATGATCAGGTTGGCTTCCTTCCAGAGGTGCAGGGATGGGTCAGGACAGGCAAATCAATAAATGTAATACATCACATAAATGGTCTCAAGGACATAATTCACATGATCATCAGGCTTTTGGCAAATTCCAACATCCCTTCATGATAAAAGCCCCAAAGAGACTAGGAATACAAGGAACATATCTCAACATAATAAAAGCTGTATGCAACAAACCTATCATCAACATGATACTAAATGGAGAAAACCTCAAAGCATTTCTACTAAAATCAGGAACAAGATAAAGGTGTATACTTTTTCCATTCTTTTAAAAATGTTTTTACTTATTTGTGAGGAGAGAGAGAGAAGACAGTAGAGGCTTTCCACCTTGCTCATGGGCAGGAGCTCTCTGTATTTGCTTCTCTTTCCTTCTCTTAATCTAATAAAGTCTCTCTAAACCTTAAAAAAAAAAAGGAAAAGAAAAGAAAAGAATGAATGTTTGAGGACCTCTTGCCACTGTACACAAACTCCAGATGCATGTACTACTTTGTGTATCTGGGCTTTATGTGGGTTCTGGGGAGTCAGACCCACAGGCTTTATAAGCAAATGCCTTTAACCACTGAGCCATCTCTCCAGCCCTCCATTCTTATTCAATATAGTACTTGCTGTCATAGGTAGAGCAGTAAGGCTAGAGATAGAAAGAAAAAAGGATACACATAGAAAAGGGAGAATAAGTACCCTTATTTGCAGATTATATGAGTCTATACATAAGAGACCCTAAAGATTCCACCTGAAAATTTTTAGATCTGGTAACTTTCAGCAGAGTGACAGGATACAAAATTAACATATAAAAGTCAGTGGGCTTCCTATATTTTATTTTATTTATTATTATTATTATTATTTTGTTTTTAAAGATAGGGTCTCACTCTAGCTCAGGCTGGAGTCTCAGGGTGGCCTCGAACTCACAGCAATCCTCCTACCTCTGCCTCTCGAGTGCTGGGATTAAAGGCATGCACCACCACGCCCGGCCTGGCTTCCTATATTTTAATAACAAACAGGCTGAGAAAGAAATCAGGGAAATATTTCCATTTACTATTGCCTCAAAAAAAAAAAAAAAAAAAAAACCCTAACCCTTGAAATAAACCTAGCCAAGGAAGTGAAAGACGGCTGCAATGAAACCTTTAAAATGCTGAAGAAAGAGGTGAGACCGCAGAGGAACTGGATAGATGAGCAAGAGCACTGCTTCCACGGGAACCTGACAACCTGCCCCAGGGTGATGGAGACAGACACTGAGGACTCAAAACACACCAAACATAAATCCAGAAGCTGCTGAGAGCACAACACTAAAGCAGACTTAAAACACATCCACCAAGGCTCAGGGACTTTTGCAAAGAGAATGTAAGAGCCACAGGGAGGGAATATCCAGAGGCATTGCCCATCCCCACCCCCATGACTGAGTGCTGCTCTCACAACTCCGTGGTGAATACCAGCAATCCCACTAAGGAGGGCCTTCAGTGGCGTGGGTACAGGGAAATGATGGTTCCAACATATGATGTGTCCATACAAAGCTTCTACTTAATAATAAATAAAAGGAATTTGAAGAAGACACTAGAAGAAAGACCATCTACCATGTTCACGGATTGGAAAAATTCATATTGTGAAAATGGACATACTACCAAAACAATCTACATTTAATGTAATCCCCATCAAAATTTCAATGCTACCTTCACAAAAATACTTACAAAAATAAGATTCATATGGAAGCACAAAATACCTTGACAGCCAAACAAAACAAAACAAAACAAAACAAAACAAAACAAAACAAAACAAAACAAACCCTGAGTCAAAAGACTAAAGCTGGTGGTATCATCTTAGCGGCTTTGCAGTTGTTCAACAGATCCATAATAATAAAGCTATATGGTACCTGCACAAAAATATTTTATTTTTATTTGAGAGAGAGAAAGAGGCAGAGAGAAAGAGAGAGAGAGAGAAAGAGGGCATGCCAGGCCCTCCAACCACTGCAAACAAACTCCAGACACATGTGCCACCTTGTGCATCTGGCTTATGTGGGTCCTGGGGAATTGAACCAAGGTCCTTTGGCTTTGCAGGCAAGTGCCTTAACCACTAAGCCATCTTTCTAGCCCCCACCTTGTTTTTTTTTAATTAGCAATATTACCATTTTATTTTTTAAATTTTTTATTGACAATCTCCATACATATAGACAATCTACCATGCTCATAATCTCCTCCCGCAACCATCCCTTTTCACCCTCCCAAATCCCTCCTCCACTGCATCCCTTCTTCCTTCCAACAAGACTCTCTTCTATTTTGATATCATAATTTTCCCCTTCTATTATGCAAGCCTTGTGTAGATAGCATCATACCATGGCCCCTTTGTGTCTGGAAGACAGCATTGTAAGCACTCCTCCCCTTCCTTTGGCACTTACATTCTTTCTGCCATCTGTTTTGCAATGATCCCTTGAGCCTTGGAGGGTGTAATAAAGATGTCTTACTTAGTGCTGAACACCCTATCATTTCTTCTCAGCAGATTGTTTTTGTTAATTTTTGTTCATTTATTTGCCGGCATCTCTTACTGCTGCAAACAAATGCTTATATGGCTTTATGTGTGTGGTTGGCTGGGAAATTTGAGCCTGAGCCAGTGGGATTTGCAAACAAGCACTTTTGATCACTGAACTGTCTCCCCAGATCTATATCTTGTTTTTGAGTCAGGGCCCGTCTTGTTTTCTTTTTGCCACTGGGAAGGCCAGTCTAGCTCCCTCGCAAAATTTGGGATTCTCCTGCCTCCGCCTCCCATTGCCATAAGTGTGTTGGGATTGCATATATGTGTGCCACTTTGAATTTGGCTTTATGTGCATGCTGGCGATCAAACTCAGGTCTAGCAATCTCTCCAGCCCTTATTTTTTAATTATCTTTTGTTATCCAGAACTATTAAAAAAAAAATAGAGCTGGGCGTGGTGGTGCATGCCTTTAATCCCAGAACTTGGGAGGTAGAGGTGGGAGGATCACTGTGAGTTCAAGGCCACCCTGAGACTACATAGTGAATTCCAGGTCAGCCTGGTCTAGAGTGAAACTCTACCTTGAAGCCCCCCACTAAAAAAAAAATGAAATAGAATTAATTCTCTTTTAGAAACTGGTTTGGAAGGAAATTACTATTAGCACCTTATTAGTAGCATTTTAAGAGATTATGACACATTTAATAGACCCGTAGATGACATTTGAGCAGTTTGGTTTTAAGTTTATAAGTATGTACTTATAATGCCTTTTAATATATGATCAAAGCATTCACACTCACATATATTCACACATGTTAGAATGGCATGCCAAGAATTAAAATAACAAGAAGTATTAATCTTAGTGCATAATAAAAGCTAATAAAAAATTTGAAGTGGCCACAAGTTTTTGTTACTCAGCTATGTTATATAGATATAATTTCATGTTGTCTCTGTTTTTGGTAAAACAATACATAACAAAATGAAAAAAATTATCATGGACACTCATGACATAATTACATAAAATCCAGGCATTCCCCAAGAAAAGGAAACTAAGTTGAAAGTTTACATTCCTTTCTCTTTAAGGTTTAAGACAGGCTTAGTGCCATAAAAGATGAAAAGGTTCTGAGGCTGGGGAGATGGCTCAGTGATTAAAGGTACTTGTTTGCAAGTTCTGTCGGCCTGGGTTCAATTCCCCAGCTCCCACATGCTTGCTGTAGTACGCGTCCCTCCCTCTCCAGCACATACAAAATAAACATAAAACTTCTGAAAAATTAAAAACCGAGGAAAACTGGTCATGAAGACCTAAAGTAAAAATGCTGTTTTTTAAATGTTTTCATTATTCATTTATTTATTTATTTAAGAGTGAGAGAAAGAGAGTCAGAGAGAAAGAGGCAGCTAGACAGAGGAGGAGAACAGGCACGCCAGGGCTTCTTGCCATTGCAAACGAACTCCAGATACATGAGCCACTTTGTGCATCTGGCTTTATGTGGGTTCTGGGGAATTGAACCCAGGCTGTCAGGCTTTGCAAGCCAGTACCTTTAACTGCTAAGCCATCTCTATAGCACACATTGTTTGTGGGGTTTTCTTTTTAGAGAGAGAGAAAGCAAAAGAGAGACAGAGAGAGAGAGAGAGAATTAGCATGCAATTGAACTTCAGATGCTTGTGCCACCTAGTACGTATGTGCAACCTTGTGCTTGTGTCACCTTTGTGCGTCTGGCTTATGCGGGATCTGGAGAGAGATCAAATCTGAGTCCTTAGGTTTCACAGGCAAGTGTCTTAACTGCCTAGCTATCCCTCTAGCCCAGGTCCTCTGTTTTTAAGAGCTAAAAGGCAGTGGGTTAAGGCATTTGCCTGTGAAGCCTAAGGACCAAGGTCCAATTCTCTAGTACCCACGTACGCTAGATGCACAAGGCAGAGAACGCATCTGGAGTTTGTCTGCAGTGGCTGGAGGCCCTGACACACTCATTCTCTCTATCTGCCTCTTTCTCTCTCTTAAATAAATAAATTTAAAAAAAAGATGGGGGGGATGTCCTTTACAGATGGAAATTTCTTCCTCAACATCATTTTAGCCTAAAGCTTTTTAATATTTAAAAAATATTTTTATTTATTAGCAAGGAGAGAGAGAGCAAGAGAGAGAAAATATGAATGACAGAGAGGAAATGGGTCTGCCAAGTGAACAAACTCCAGATGCATGCATCATTTTGTGCATCTGGCATTATGTGGGCACTGGGGAACTGAACTCTGGCCATCAGGTTTTGCTAGCAAGCACCTTTACCCACTAAACTATCTCTCCAGCCCCTTTTTACTCTTTTAAGTTTTACTGAGGATAGTCCCCATGCCTGCTTGGTATCGAAAGAAAAAGAAAGCAAATGAAAGAAATATAGTGTAGACCTGGGATACGCCTTATATTTTTGAGTTCCCGACCTAGTCTAGGTAATGCCCCCCTATCTTTATTCTCTGGTCAGACACTGCTGACCAGTACTGATGCAGGATCTTGGGGTTCAGGAAGGGTCCCCCAGAATTTATGAATCCCAAGTTTTGGGTTCTATCCTACCTTTAATAAAGAACTAATAAAGACCGACTCAAGAAGGATAAATTATGAATTATTAAAATGTATGTGGGGAAATCACAAGTTGTGGGGTTTATCTAGAGGAGATTGGGGTTGTACTTGGAGCAGAGTTCATAAAACTCATTTAAGAAACTGAGGCTTTTAAAGAGAAATTAGAGGAAAGCTGCTGGCACATGCAAAGTAGAATCTAGGAGCTTGTGTAGGGAGACTTGGGGGGACCCACATGGTATCTGCCATGTGTTTGTCTGTGTAGGGAAGTTAAGAGGGCAAATGGTGAGGTTCAAGGAAAAATGAGAGGGAAGATGTAAAAGCAGAGACCAGGAGATTGAGAGGAGAAATGAGTAACGAAGAGGGTTACAATCATGGTTACGCCGAGTGTAAAGGAATTGCACAGGTAGGAAGCCTAGAGCCCAGGCCGTATCTGGAGTGGAGTGTAAAGGAAGTATACACGTGGAAGATTCAGAGACCAGAGGAAAACATACAGGTATTCAAAGTGGGAAATTATTCCAAACTATCAAACAGAGGCACACAGAAAAGTTCAGATCAAGAAACAATGCTTTAGCAGGGCGTGGTGGCGCACGCCTTTAATCCCAGCACTCGGGAGGTAGAGGTAGGAGGATCACCATGAGTTCGAGGCCAGCCTGAGACTACATAGTGAATTCCAGGTCAGCCTGGGCCAGAGTGAGACCCTACCTTGAAAAACCCAAAAAATAAAAATAATAAAAAAAGAAACAATGCTTTGCTCTGCCATCCCCACTGAGCCAGCCTGGGTAGGGGAGAGGCCAGACTCCCATGCGTCCCAGCAGAGACGAGAGGAGCTCCAGGGAGAGTCACATGCAGGGGCGGAGGGAGGCGGAATGCAGCCTTTATAGCTAGCTTCAGGTACTCAAAGGGAAGTCCCGATCGGTTTGTAGATTTGGAGGGAGGACACCAGGGCCAGCCCACCTGGACCATCTATCTAGGTAGCATGCTGGACTGTGGGCAGCAGGGGGCACTGTAGTCGGTCTCAGACAAGAGTTCCATTCCTGCCAAGAGTTCCGTTCTTGTGCCAGGGCAATGTGGCACGTGGGGTGGCTTCTCCTTGTTCTCTTTGGGCCTCAATCTCTAAAATGGCGTTTAAAAAGCTAGCTTTCTCCTATCGTCCTTCAGTACCCCATGTTTCAGACAGACATCACAGCATCACTGTCCTCGCTCCCTTTCATGTTCTATAGCCATCCACCCTAGCCTCTGGTGGTCACCAACACTTGAGGAGCCACCAAGTGTCCTCTAGGCATTCCTGGACACTCCTGAGTATGCCTCACTGCATTTCTGCGGCAGTGACAGACATAGAAACACGTGGCAGCTGCTTATTTTCAACTCTTGAGAAGAACACACGGAATCTCATTTCACCTACATTGGCTTTGAAAGCCATTGGAAACGCCACCGTGTAGTGATGATCCAGAATAAACATGGAAGATTAGATTCTCACCAGGAGAAAGGCCAGCTGGCAATTTAGTACTGAGGAAAAGACTGTCAGACTTCCCCTTAATTGAGGCTGTAAAGCAGATTGGATGGAAGAGGCAGAATTCTCTTAACCTGAGGCTGTCAGCTTCACAGGGAGCAGGCATCTCTGGGTTACAGGCAGGAAAGAACGGAGATTTCATGGTCGAGCCGGGCATGGTAGCACACACCTTTAATCCGGCACTCGGCACTCGGGAGGCAGAGGTAGGAGGATCGCTGTAAGCTTGAGGCCAGCCTGGGTCTACAGAGTATGTCCTAGGTCAGCCTGGACTAGAGTGAAACCAACCCTACCTCAAAAACAGTAACAACAACAACAACAACAACAAAAATTTTACAGCTGGGCGTGCTGGCACACACTTTTAATCCCAGCACTTGGGAAGTAGGAGGATCGCCGTGAGTTCAAGGCTACCCTGAGACTACAGAGTGAATTCCAGGTCAGCCTGAGCTAGAGTGAGACCCTACCTCAAAAAAAAAAAAAAAAAAAAAAAAAAAAAAAAAAAAGAAAAAGAAGGCCAGGCGTGATGGCACATGCCTTTACTCCCAGCACTCTGGAGGCAGAGGTAGGAGGATCGCCATGAGTTTGAAGCTACCCTGAGAATACAGAGTGAATTCCAGATCAGCCTGGGCTAGAGCGAGACCCTACCTCAGAAAACCAAAAAAAAAAAAAAAAAAAAGAAAGAAAGAAAGAAAGAAAGAAAGAAAGAAAGAAGGAAAGATTTTAGTGTCTAGCAAGTGTAGAAGTGCCCATTTTTAATGTGTTTTGGACCCAGCATGTGCTGCTTTCTGGAAAGCTCTCCCACTGTGTCTCCAGTGGCTCTCTTGGAGCCAGGAGAGTGGCTTAGGACATCTCAGCCATCAGCTGCTATGATGACAGCCTCTGAAAAACCATGGACTGTTCCATCTGACCCAGGAGCAGGGGACGGATGCCTATCTTCAGTGCCGGTGGAATTCATGAAACCTGTGTGGGGTTTTGGCTAGAACAACAGAAGAAAAAGGAACCAAGAAAACATGCAAGCCTTCCATACAGCTGAGCAGAAGCAGCACTTAGGGAGACTTACCAACATGTTGCAGATGGATCCCAGACGAAGCCCCCAAAATGTCAGTGGTGAGGGGACGGAGACATGGCTAACTGACTCTGGGGAAACTGACTCTGGTCCTTGGGCTTTCCAGGCACGTGCCTTCACTGTTGAGCCATCTCTCCAGCCCTATTTTATTTTATTTATTTTATATTCTCTCTCTTTTTTTCTTTTTTTCCTTTTTATTTATTTATTATTATTTTTGATTCTCATTCACATTTTTTTTTTATTAGTTATCTTCTTCTCTCTTTTTGACAAGTGAGATTGCAGGTTGGCACTGGAGGTTCCATGGATGGAATTCCAATCTGATAAGGTGAAATCAAGAGTCGCCAGGGTCAGAGGGTTTAGTTCGTGTCCTTTCCCTGTAATGGGGTTTCTGATAAGAAAATCGCAGGTGTACAGCTAGGAAGAGAGGAAGGCCCGAAGCAGTTTTTCGTTGTTTTGGACTCTTGCTTCTCTGTTGGTGAGAGGCTTTAACCTGACTCCTGGATGTGGGGCTCCTTTCTCCCCTCACGTCTCCAGAATTTTCTCTTTTTTGTCCTGCCTCGCCTTAACAAGGCGATTTGTAAATTTTAACTACCCACTTAATAACTCCCACTTCATCTTTTTTTAAAATGTAAACCAACATTATTAAACATGGAAATTATGTTATTTAATGGTTATTTTATTGTCAAGTTAAATTTAATGACTGGCTTTACTCATCCTTATGCTTTAGTTAATGGTGTACTGTGAGTCCCACTCTGTTCATTTCACTTTGGTCTGAAACGTAACCTTCTATATTTTCTGTAGTATTTTTCAAGACATGGTCTTACTCTGTTAGGCCACACTGGCCTGGAAATCACTATATTACCGGGGCTGGCCTCAGACTCCCAGCAATCCTCCTGTCTCAGCCTATGGAGTGCTGTGATAGCAGGTGTGAGCCACCACAGCCAGCTTGTTTTCCTCTCCTTTCCTTCCTTCCTTCCTTCCTTCCTTCCTTCCTTCCTTCCTTCCTTCCTTCCTTCCTTTCTTCCTTCTTTCCTTCCTCTCTCTCTTCCTCTCTTCCTCTTTCTTTGTTTCTTTCTTTCTTTCTTTGTTTCTTTCTTTGTTTCTTTCTTTCTTTCTTTCTTTCTTTCTTTCTTTCTTTCTTCTTTCTTCTTTCTTTCCTTTTCTTTCTTTTTGAGGTAGGGTCTCACTCTTGCCCAGGCTGACCTGGAATTCACTCTGTAATCTCAGGCTGGCCTCGAATTTACAGTGATTCTCCTACCTCTGCCTCCGAGTGCTGGGATTAAAGGCAGGCAGTATTATTTTCGGAGCTGTGCTGTCTGAGGCCTTATTTCCCCTCCTAGGACCAGCTCATTCTTAAAGACAGGAAACAGGTCCCCAGAGAGTCTTTCACATGTAAACCAGATCCAGGGCCTACATCCCCCTGACAACTAGGACAACCTCTATTCCCCCAAGTCCTCAAAGCTGTTGAAACTCTCTGAAAGAGGCTTTCCACGCCCACCTTAGCTACTCTGGCCTTCACTACATGCTCCATCTGAGGTCCCGTGACCCCACTGGTTAGCTCACCCTGCCTCCTATTCTAGGGAGCTGAGTGTGGCAGCTTTTTGTATTGTTAAGTCCTTTGTCTCACAGTAATGAAAAATTAGACATGGGCTGGAGAGATGGCTTAGCGGTTAAGGCACTTGCCTGTGAAGCCTAAGGACCCATGTTCCACTCTCAAGATGCACAAGGGTGAGGCAAGCTCAAGATTGCACATGCCCACTAGGTGGCACAAGCGTCTGGAATTCAATTGTAGTGGCTGAGGCCCTGGTGTGCCACTTCTCAATCTCTCTCACTCTCTCAAAAAAAAAAAAAAAAAAAAAATAGACACAAGGACAACATGGAGTGAGTAAGGCAAAGGAGTTGTACTGAGAAAAGAGTGGGAAAGTCCCCATTATCAGGGCAAGCATCCTTAGGATTGAGGCTAGTATGCAAAGAAGAGGAAGAAAGGAAATATGCTTTCGGAGTTAGAGCTCGGAGAAGCAGGCAGACTCAGCAGTGAGGTATTTTGAGAATTTGCACCGAGTGAGGGGTACATTAGCGTACATTATCTCTTTAAGGGGATAACTATTCCTTCCACCTCCTCAGCAAGTCTGTAGGTAAAGCATGTCTGAACAGTACAGGAGAGTGAGTGGTGACTGACATACCTCCACTCTCAGTTCCCTCATCCCAGGGAAATGAAAGCTACAGTCCCTCCTTCAGGGACCTCTCAGCCTGCTAATGACTACCTACCAACAACAAGCAGAAAACACCAATAATTTGGGGTGTTTTTGTCCTATGAATTCAAGGACTGAAATCCACAGACCAGAGGCTCCGGTTCAGTAAGATTTTCCTATAGTTTACAGCTTTAGGAAGATGAGGAGATGGGGCCTTACGCCTAGAGCACAAGGGAAGGAAGCAAGGTGGAGCGCTTGCCCAGGGAGGCAAGAGGGGGTGTGAGGATCCCCATGAGGGAAGAGGGCAGAGCTCTTGCTCAGAGAGGCAAGAGAGGGTTTGAGAAGCCCAGCCTGAGACTCAGATCTGAGTTTTTTTTTTTTTTTTTTTTTTTTTTTTTTTTTGCAAGGTAGGGTCTCACTCTGGTCCAGGCTGACCTGGAATTAACTATGTAGTCTCAGGGTGGCCTTGAACTTGTGGTGATCCTCCTACCTCTGCCTCCCAAGTGCTGGGATTAAAGGCGTGCGCCACCACGCCCGGCTCAGATCTGAGTTTTTATGAGGAGTACCAGGTCAGCAGGTTGCTATGGACAAAGACTGGATTTTACAGCTTCTCCAGTGATCTTAGGTACGGATCAGAGTCTCTGTCTTCTAGGAAGGGTGCAACCTTAATCTAGAGGTCTTTTCTGGAGGGTGTCACATCCACGTTTCTGCAAGCTTAGTGACATTTCCTGCCTTTAGTCAAGGAATAAAAATACATTATTTGGGAGGGGGGGCTGGAAAGATGGCTTAGCAGTTAAGTGCTTGCCTGTGAAGCCTAAGGATGGCGGTTCGAGGCTTGATCCCCCAGGAACCACATAAGCCAGAGGCACAAGGTGGTGCATGCATTTAGAGTTCGTTTGCAGTGGCTGGAGGCCCTGATATGCTCATTCTCTCTCTATCTGCCTCTTTCTCTCTCTGTCTATTGCTCTCAAATAAATAAATAACATTATTTGGTGGGTTCTGTTACCCTGACTGTCTAGCCAATTTCTGTGTCTGTGCATCTTCCAGAAGTTGATTCAAAACAAATCCCATGTACCCTTCACATAAGCCACTGCTTTTGTGAGAGTGTCCCCAACACATGCCAGCAGGGGGTGTCGGTCAGTTTGGGCTCTTTGTCCAGCCTCCTTTAGGTTCAGAGCTTCAAAGGTACCTCTGCTCTGGGCAGCCTGGTAGTGTTTATGTCAGCCCTATTTCCTGACCAGCTGGTACTCATCTCGACACCGGGTTTTAAACAGAGATGTGGGTCCCACATGGACGTGGAACACTTTCAGCTCTGTTTCCTGGAGAAGTCAACTTACCAGGCTGTACTCACATTCCGGGTCCTTGTGGCTTCTGACACATGCGTCTGTCTCTTCAACTTTCTGTCTTGTTGCTGGCCTCAAAGATATGCCTCTCCTTTGTTTGAGCCGTGTGTATTTTAGACATTCTTTTAAAATTTCCCTTGTCATTGTGCATTTGGAGCAGAGGGGTGTGCTGAAGTAACCAAGGCTTTGCGGAGGGTATCTTAGGTGCTGGCATTGTAAGGCACAGAAACGATTTGCGTGTCCGAAGTCCGGAGAGTAGCTCACAGTGTGAGCAGCACAGACTGGCTGCTTGAGCAGCAGGCTAAGTCTGCTCCATGCCTTGTGCCCTGGATGAACTCGCGGGTTTCTAATCCCTTCCTGTCATTCGTCCCTGTCCGGAAGTGTTGGATTCTAGGGAAGAAGAGCTGCTTGGCAGTCCTTGGGCCATCCCTGTCTTTCTTGAGGTAATTTCACTGAGAGTTGTTCTAAGACTGTGTACAGTGAATAGGACTTCCAGGAGAAGGGATCTATCTGGAAGTCGGAAGAACAAACTGTAGGTTCCCCTTCGATGCTACCAGAAGCAGTGCACAAGCCCTAAGAATGTCTCCTGTGTACCCAGTACAGTAAGCGTCTTACTGTGTGTCAGCACTGCTTTTCATCCTTTCTACCCTGTAACACCTCCATCCTCCCTACGCCCGAGGAACACGCTTTACCTCATGAGGCTGATTAAGATTTTGAGGCTCAGAAAGCTTAAGTTACCTCCTTAAAGCCACAGCTGGGAGTCACACCCTGTGTCTACAGCCCTTCCAGCCACCGAGTCTCCCCTGCCTCTGGATGCGAGTGCTACAGGCAGTCTTGACGACCAAGAGAGGTGATTGCGGGGTGGTGGTGAGGGGGGCGCTCTGATGGATAGCTGCTCAGTGCCAAGCTATGTTGGTTAATGTGGGTTCAGCTGGGGTGGGTAAGGTTTTCTCTGTGTGAGGCAAGTGGGAAGGACCACAGTGAGCTGTTTCCTCTCCACAAAGCAACTTTCCAGTGTAACAGGAGGGGATTCTCAAAACTTGGAGGCTGGAGTGTGACTGTGAAGCAAATTATCCACCTCCACACGCTGCTTGTCACCTCTCTGTCCAGATGGAGTGCAAAATGGAAACACAGCGCGGTCATTTCTTCTGAGACGGCTGTGTGCAGAGAGAATGGCTGCCGAGAACAGAGGGTGTGTGCTTCACTGCACATGAAAGGCTGCATGTCTGTCCTGAGGGGAAAAGCAAAGTGTGCACGAGAAAGTACGAAATCGGGAAGAATGCCCTCTCACCATGGCTTAAGCTACCCAGTCTACAGCACACTGACCGTGCTGGTGGCACTGAGGACGGAACCGGAGCCTTGTGCTAGCTAAGCCAGCGCTGTGCGGGGCTGCCCCTGCAGCCTGATCACTCATGTTGGTCCCCGCGGGCTCCTCTCTTTATATTCTTTCATCGAATCCTCACAACAGTCCTGTGAGGGGTGGGATATTATTAGCCCCGTTTTATGGGTGAGAACACTGAGAAGCTGAGTGATTTTTTAGTAATTTAGAGAGGAAGGGGTACTGACATTCATGTCCTCCAAATCTCTACCTCAGAACTGTGCAGGTGGGATGGTTAACTTTGTCTTTTTAAAGTTTATTTATTTATTTATTTGAGAGGGAGAGGGAGAAAGAGGCAGACAGAGAGAGACAGGGAGAGAGAGAGAGAATGGGCTCACCAAGGCCTCTAGCCTCTGCAAACAAACTCTAGATGCATGCACCACTTTGTGCATCTGGCTTATGTAGGTACTGGGGAATCGAACCTGGGTCCTTAGGCTTCACAGGTAAATGCCTTAACCACTAAGCCATCTTTCTAGCACAAAATTTTGGCTCTCCACTCCCATGTCATCATTCCTCTAAATGATATGCATGCTTCTATATGAGCAACCAGGAAAGCATTTTCCAAGGTCAAGCATGAGCCACAATGCCTTGTTCGGTCAAGAACGTGGAGTGCTGCCATATGGCTTGCTGAATGTGCATTGTGAGCAACATGGCCACCCTCCATGCTGCATGGGGCCAGGATCCATCTCACATGCCAGTCACACTGTCCACAAAACAGCAACAATTGCTGTGACAAACCGGACAACATGTTGGTAGAGAGTACTGCTTTCTCACGCCTGTCACACTGCAGTTATTTTTCTTGGGAAAATCTCCACTGCAAATACTTTGCTTCCTTTGCCTCAAACCCTAATATGTCCCAACGTCTTCTCTGTGTCTAATGGAGGCCGTTCAGGTGTTCTCACATAGCCGGCCATCCTCTCCTTTGGTCCTCTGCCCGCTGTTTACCTGAGCCATCTTCTTGGTTCCCTTTGGGTTACACAGATCTGAGTCTGAGCCCTTATTCAGCTCCTAGCCAGCTGTGGGGCTGCAGGAAGTTGGCTTCCACCTCTAAAATGCTGTTTGTATCATAATTTAATCCAGAAGAGAGAATTTTGGATGTGGTCATCACAAAGAAATGACAAATGTATACCCTGAGTCCATCAACACACTATGCAAAAATGTACTGCAACGTCACACCTTTCCCCAGGGGCTCACTTGTTTTCTGCCAATCGACAATGTCCAGACAGCAAGGGTTTTTTTTTTTTGTTGTTTGTTTGTTTGTTTTATTTTTATTTAATTGAGAGTGACAGACAGAGAGAGAAAGAGGCAGAGATTGAGAGAGAGAGAGAGAGAGACAGAGAGAGAGAGAGAATGGGTGCACCAGGGCTTCCAGCCACTGCAAATGAACTCCAGATGTATGTGCCACCTTGTGCATCTGGCTTTTGTGGGTACTGGGGAATCGAGCCTTGAACTGGGCTCCTTAGGCTTCACAGGCAAGTGCTTAGCCACTAAACCATCTCTCCATCCCTAGACAGCAAGGTTTGCTAGCACACAGGTTGTTGAGAGCTCATGAACTCATCTGATGAGACTGGACATTGTTTTCACAGTTGGACAAAGCCTTTAGAATTGGTGGCCTTTGTGGTGGGGAATGAAGACCAGGCTGCCTGAGGAGAGACAGAGGAAGCAGAGCCCAGGGGGAGCAGGGAAGAGGGAACAGCTAGGTGGGCTGGGCAAGACAGAAGAGTGTGGAGCGAGGGGGGTAGGGATATGGAAATTTGGGGAAGAACTTTTTCTTACTGTTTTTATATCTTTCTGGTGAGTGTGTGTGTGCGTGTGTGTGTCCATATGTGTGAGTGCTGGTGCACGCATGCCACAGCGAACGTGTCAGGAGCTGTAGGGAGCTGCCCTGTTCCCGCAGGAGAGGTATCCCTGGCTCTCCAGCTGCTCTGGGCAATGGCTGATTTCATCTCGCTGAGTATTCATCGTTGTGCTTGCAGGTTGGTTGATCTATGGAAAAACATGTTGGTTCCAAGTGAGTGATAAGATCTTACTCATGCTGGCCTAAGAAAATTGGTGGCTTGAGAGAGGTTGCACTTTGATTGGCTAAACATGAGTTTCTGCCTCAGCAGCAGCAGCAGCAGCAGCAGCAGCAGCAGCAGCAGCAGCAGCAGGGCAGACGCGGAGTCCCATCGACCATGGCACTGAGCGAGGAAGAAATGGGTCCTTCGAACGATAGGACCATGACTGTAGAAAAGTGAGAGGCTGAAGAGAAGACAGTCTCGTCTACTTCCGTGGCCAAAGGAGAGAGCCAAGTCTCCCCTACTCTCCAGCCACAGAGCTCGGGCAGCCACCAGCACCCAAAGAGAACAGTTTCCCCAGGAAGTCATGTCCCAAAAGGAAATAACTGTGGGCAACAATTTGTACTACACGCGCTCTCCCCTGAAGCATTAGACCCTCCCCAACATGCTTTATGAAGCAAGATGCCATGCTGTCTTGGGGTCTGAATGGTGCCTGTTCAGTCCCTGTATGAGTTACTGTATTTTTATTTAATTTAATTTATTTAATTAATAATTATTTATTTATTTATTTATTTTGGTTTTTCCAAGGCAGGGTCCTGCTGTAGCCCAGGCTGACCTGGAATTCACTATGTAGTCTCAGGGTGGCCTCAAACTCATGGTGATCTTCCTACCTCTGCCTCCTGAGGGCTGGGATTAAAGGTGTATGCCACCATGCAAGGCTTACTTTTTTTGTTGTTGTTGTTTTGTTTTGTTTTGTTTTGTTTTTTTGAGGTAGGGTCTCACTCTGGTCCAGGCTGACCTGGAATTAACTATGTAGTCTCAGGGTGGCCTAGAACTCACGGTGACTCAAAATGATCCTCCTACCTCTGCCTCCCAAATGCTGGGATTAAAGGCATGCGCCACCACACCCGGCTCAAGCTTACTTTTCTTGTCGCTCTGACTAAATACCTAACAAGAAGCAAGTTAAGGGTAGATTTTGGCTCATGGTCTGAGGGGTACAATCCAGCATGGCATAGCAACAAGAATGATTGTATCTGCAGTCAAGAAGCAGAGAGAGATGAACACTGGTGCATACCCCAACTTTCTCCTCTTTATTCCATCTGGTACCCCAGTCTATGGAATCGTGCTTCCCACATTCAGGATGCGCCTTCCCTTCTCGCTGAAACCTCCATGGAGACTCCTTCACAGAAACGCTCAGGGTGTGCCTCTTAGGTATTTCCCAAATCCAGTCAAGTTGGCAGCGATCAAGCATCACATTTTTGGGTGTTCCCTTCCGTGACTGTGGACCGTTGATTTGGTGACGTGTGCTGGGCTGCACTCTGAGGTAGGAGGCACGAAGACAGAAATGATACCATGGCTGGCTGCCAGCGGGAGAGCTCTGTGACCCTTCCAACAGACATATATGCAGATCCGAGGGGCCAGGGATTTGCTCAGCGCCTGTGGAGCACAGGGCCTGGAGACCACAAGAGGAGCCCATCACTCTCTTAGGAGAGAGGGAAGGGGAAGAAGGGTGATGCAGTGTTTGAAATGGGCAACACTTTGCAGGGTGGAAAAGGGACGATGGGAGGGACAGGCCTGCAAGTTCAATGGCTTGCTGGTCACCTAGGGATATCAGGTGGTCAGTGGGCCAGAAGAGAGATTACTGGGGCCCAGAGCATAAAGTATTCCCTGTGCCTGGCTTCAGAGTTTGGACTTTATCCAACACTACTTACATAGGTGTCACAGTCAACCCTGTATGTCCGTATGGGCAGCAGAGCTGACTCAGGGAGGCTCGAGAAGAATTCTCTGAAGGGCAATGTCAGACATTTTCCCTGGTTCCTGACTGCCCACTGGAACTAGACGTTAAGACTCTATTACTGAAGATATTGCACGCTTTGGGTGCAGGAAGGACATAGAGACTCCTTTGTTCTTCCTCACTGGGCTCTAAAGAAATTCTTTGTTCCTAGATAAATTTGTATGTGCATGCCTTTAGATTAAATCCCTTGAAGGGAATGGTACTGAATTGAAGGATCTATGCTTAAATATTTTGACAAATAATGCCAGATTGTTGCACAAACATTTTATTAATTTTATGCTGCTTCTATCAGTAAATGAGTGAGTAACTCATTTTTCCACATTCTCACCACAAAGAGTGCCGTCGCTTCTCTTATTTATTATCTGCTTCCATTTCCATTGATTTTATGATGAAGTGAGGTGAAACATCTTCTCCCATGTTTAAGGAGCATTTCTATGTCCCTTTCTGGGCATGGTTTCTTCATTTCCTCCCTGCCCCCATTAGCTGTTAGTCTTTTTATTGATTGGTGAGAGTCTTGTGTTGATTAAAGATATAAATTGGAAAGGCTTTTCCTCACATGCATCTTAACTTTTGATGCAATTTGCTTTTTTTAAATAAAAAGATATGAAACTATATTCTTACAAAGCTGAAGTGATCCATTTATTTACTCTTCTATGTCCTTGGGTTTTGAGTCATGCTTAGAAAGGTCTTCTTTATTCCAAGTTTATAAAATTGCAAATTTGTGATTTATTTATTACATTTAAGTATCTGCTCCATCTTCAATTTATTCTCAGGTATGAATAGGTAGGAATCCAATTTTCTTACAGATAGCCGTTCAATTTTCTGAACATTTTTAGAGTAAGCACTCTTTCCCAAGTGATTTGAGAAAACCCCTCATCATATGCTACGTTGCTCTGTTGGTCAGTTTTCAGATTCTCTGCTATTTTTTTTGGCCAGTGTTGCTTGGGAATACTTCAGTGTATCTTGTTTTCTAACGGCGGTGTTGGCGTTTTTATTGGGATAATATTAAATCCATAGATCTCCTTAGGGAGAGTTAGTATTTGTGATGCCTTTACTAGTAGCCCTCAGGAGTACAAAGGATGCTGAAAGGAGCTTTGGAACTACACGGACATGTTTCCAGACTTGACACATAGCTTGTCACAAACCAGGCATCATATGCCCTATGTGATGTGATGGCCAGGTCCCCGGGCTAAATGTGTAACCTAGAAGAACTTGGAAGTACTTGTATGGGTGAGAGAGACTGCTGTCTAGGGCTTGAAGACAGGCTGGGGACTAGGCTGGCAAAATTCCTGGGGCTTGTACATCACTCAGCACTGGCTAACAGTTCCAGCAACATTTGAGTTAAGACATGGTCTACTCCTCTTTAAGGGGTGTATGCGCTCTTGGAGTGGGGTTAAGGACCAGTGTGGATGGAATTACTCTCAACCCAGTGCAGTAGCAGCCGTGGACTCAAAGTCAGTGCCCCTGGAAGCTACTGGAGGTGGGTCAGGCAGAGTGGAGATCTTCCACATGTGGGAGACCATTGGTGAATGAAGCTCCTGAAGCTTCTGTCCAGGACAGGTGCTTTGGAGGCAGTAGACTTTGTTCTTCCATCACAGGGGACACTTTTGAGCACATGGGGTTTTATTGCTAATCTTTCACTTACACCCATGAACCAGGGCGATCCCTGCAGAACCTGGCTCATAGACATGACAATTGTTTTTCTGTGATGCCAAATGCACACATTCTCATTGAACCCTCCTGGCCCCCTCTCTTACCCCTACAGCACCAGGTCCAACCTCACAGGCATCGCATGCTGACGACTCCAGGCTTGCTGGCCTCCCCACACCTCAGTGGTGTCTTCTCTGCCTCTGTGCTCTGGAAGAGTGGTCAAGATCCATGGCCTGGATAGAACTATCCAGAGAACCTGGCAGAAACCAGATAGAGGTGGCAAGTTTGACGTTAACTTTGAGTCAAACTGATCTGGACAAAGATGAAGGCATGGGTCACACACTGCTCTGGGTGGGTCTGGGAGGGGTTTCTGGATGACACTGGCACTTGAGGCTACTTCCTCTGCTGGACTGCTGTCAAGCTGGCTCATGATCTCTGCCCTAGAAATGGACCTTACATCACAAGCATTCCCGGCTCTCAGGCCTTTTAATTCTGAATGACAATATTGGGCTGGGGGTGGGAAAGAGGAAGGAAATAAGGGTTTGCTACCTCACTTTAAAAAAATGGGGTCTGGAGAGACTGCTCAGAGGTTAAAGGCACTTGCTTGCAAAGCCTGTTGACCTGGGTTGCATTCCCCAGTACCCATATAAAGTCAGATGCATAAAGTGGTGCATGTGTCTGGAGTCCATTTGTAGTGACAAGAAGCCCTGGTGCACCCATTCTCTCTCTCTCTAATAATTTTTAAAATGCGTTTATTTTGCATGTGCCTCTGTGTGTGCGGTGGAGTGTGTGAGCATGTGGAGGTCAGGGAACAGCTTGCAGGTAGGTCCCTGCCTTCCACCTTGCTTGAGGCAGAGTCTCTGGCTGCCGTTCATGGCTCCACTCATGACCTTCCAGGAAATTCTTCTGTCTCCCCACGCCGTCTCACTGCAGGTGCACTGTGGATTTTATATGGGTTCTGGGAATCCAAACTCAAGTACTCAGAGTGGTAAGCGACTGCTTTATCCACTGAGCCATGTCCTATTTATTTATTTATTTATTTATTTATTTATTTATTTGGTTTTTCGAGGTAGGGTCTCACTCTGGTCCAGGCTGACCTGAAATTAACTATGTAGTCTCAGGGTGGCCTCGAACTCTCAGCGATCCTCCTACCTCTGCCTCCCGAGTGCTGGGATTAAAGGCGTGCGCCACCACGCCCGGCGTTATTTATTTTTTTTACACGTGTGGTGTGTGTGCATTGAGAGAGGATTTTTTGCTTGAACCCACAAGTGGACAATTCCACTCGTCTACCAGCTTGCTTTAGGGATGCCGTATTTCTATCTCCCTTGTGCTGGTATTACAGGTGTGTGCCACCACACCCACTTGGCATTTACCTGAGTGCTGGGACCCCTCAGGAAGTCAAGTTTGTACAGCAAGTGCTTTACCTACTGAGTCATTGCCTCAGCCCCATCCCTTCCCTTTTAAGAAGCACCCCCAGAATTCTCACATGACCCCCTCCCACCCCCCCACCACACACACTGACATAGCCAAACCTAGCTACCAACGGAACTGGGAATCTGCGATGTTCAAACATCTGCTGAAGCTCCTGGTTAGTAAAGCAGATGAGGACAGTCAATGGGAGGTGATTAACACCTTAGCCATATAAGACCCAGAGGGAGAAACACCCTTGTCTAGGGATCCTCTCCCCTTCCCTCCCTTTCCCCTCCTCCCCTTCTTGTCCCAGGATGATTGACAAGAGGCAGCTCTACCTCTATGTCCATACAGTACGTGGTCTTCCCCTGGTATCTGATGCCATGGCTCTCAGAATACAGACAGCCTACCTGCACCAGATCAGCTGAGGTCTCTGGATCCAATCCTAGACCCTCCAGTCACAGCACGGGTTGGGTCTTAGGGTTCTCTACTGAAAACAGCAGTAAGCTCAGCCGTGACTTGTTACTCCACGGGAATCGGAACTCGGGAAGGCAGCTGACGATTCTTCTTGAGCTTTTGGCTCTCAGGACTCTTGATGTTCTCTGAAGGGCCACGGGAACAGGAGCGCACGTTTCACCACGGCTGGGACTATGTCGTCTCGTACCTGTGGAGAGGCATTCTCCATCAGGAAGTGTGACGGGGGATTCAGCCCCTCTGGGAACAGCAAAGCCCTTTTAGGGTCTCAGTATCTCAGGCGTCATTTCTGAGGTCTGTAAGCAGTCTTTCTTCTTGGCGGTAAGAACTGAGTGGGTCAAGTGATTTACGGGAACAAGGAGTAGTTTGCGCACAGCGCCACAGTACACAGGAAGGCCACGGGCCTCATGGGACAGGCTATGATGGAATTTATGGGGGAAATGATGTCCAAACCAAAGAAGGCACATCTTCAGCAGTCCTGGGCAGTCAGAGCAGAGAATCATCCCACCAGCCAGCCGCAGGTGCTCTTGGGTTTCAGTTGGCATTGTGTTCTAAAAAGACCCATTCAACATTTAAAAAAAAAATATTTATTTTTATTTGAGAGAGAGAGAGAAAGAGGCAGATAGAGAACGGGCCAAAGCCTTTAGCTGCTGCAAAAGAACTCCAGACGCATGCGCCACCTGGGGAATCAAACCTGGATCCTTTGGCTTTGCAAGCAAGTGCGTTATCCACTAAGCCATCCCTCCAGCCCTTATCCAACATTTTAAAATCAAGTGTGAAAGATCAAGGGGATAGCTCCATGATAACATGGGCCAGGGCCTGGGTTCAATCCTTAACACCAGAGGGGGAAAAAAAAACAAGTGAAAACAGAAAACCAGGGTCGGGGAGATGGCTCAATGAATAAAGTGCTCACTGCTCAAGCCTGAAGACCCGAGTTCACTCTTTTCCAGACCCCAAAATAAAAAATAAAATAAAATCTGGGCGTGGTAATGCATACCTTGAATCCCAGCGCTTGGGACGCAGAGGTAGGTGGACCACTGTGAATTCCAGGTCAGCCCGCATTCAAGTGAAACCCTACCTCAAAAAAAAACAACAACAACAAAATCAGAAAGCCGTGGCAGGCTTCTATAATCTCAGCATTCTGACAGAACGATGCTAGGCAGAGATAAAAGAAATTTCCCGGAAGCTCTGGGCAAGGCAAGTGCAGCTAAAAGAACAACAGAGCAAGATAGACAGAAACCTGCCTGAAATGAGGTGGTCTAGGCAGGACAGACCTGCAAGTTGTCCTCTGACCTCCGCATGCGTGTTGTGAGCCAACATACACATGTACACACACACACACACACACACACACACACACACACACACAATATATATAAGTAAAGAAACCCAGAGAATTGATAGTTCCATTCCTGCATCCTCCAGCACCGCAACAGTGGCACTGAAATTATTCACCTGCTCTCCAAGTGCATCCTGCTCCTCCTACTCTCGGGACCCCCACGCAGCAGCATCAGTGTCAGTCTGCCTGTTTTCTCACACAAGCTTCATGCTGGTGGCTGCTGTCTCCCGCTTCCACTGTGAGCACCCAGGGTGCAGACCCCCAAGCTCCGTTCTATGAGTGAACACACCAGCCCACAGCCAGGCTGATGAGCACACCCGGCCGTGCCACTATGTCACGTGCCCTTTTCCATGACCGCTTTAAATGTTCAAATGATTTGGGAAGACCATCTGCCCATGCTGTGTGTGTGACACTGGCGTTGGAACTTCCTTGTCTTTCCCCTGAGATGTTCCTTCCCTGTAGCACCTGCAATGTCACCAGTTGGAGGTGTCTGGAGGAGGGGGCTCTGAATATCATTTATCAATGTCTGGAGATGTGTCCAAGGAGGTAGCTGCGGAGAGTACAAGTGTCCCTTTGGGGCCCTCTGTCCATCCTTCGCTGCAGCTTACCTTGTTTTCTGAGGGTTCCATGGGACTTTGTCACAAGTGAGTTTGTCCAGGGTAAACTCCTCAAAGGGAGCCAGCGTAGACAGCGGGGCTCCAGGCAGGAGACCTGGAAGACTTTCTGAAAATCTATTTGTTTTAAAATTTCAAACTAGATGGGATAAGTAGAGATTTCAAATTCAATTTAAAAACTGTTGAGAACGAGCCATGGTTCTAATTTTATTCCGAAATACACTTTCTTTATATGTTCTGCTAACAGTGGCACTGAGTTGGCATCTTAAAAACTTAAACTGTGATTTAATTAAGTGGCCTCTTAAAAGCATACAAAGGAACCCGGATGTCTAACTTGTTGAAGCACAGAGCACTTTCGCCTTGACAAGGAGCAAGCAGGTTTCCTGGTTCTCCACAGGAGGTATGTTCCAGGAGACAGAAGACAGAAGGAGGGAGAGAAGGAAGGATGAGAGCACATTTCTTCAGACATTTCCAAAGAGAAATCCTTCTTAGTCCATGATAGAGGAGGGATAGGACACGTAGACTGGTGACATCTACGTCAAAGCCTGGATTTTATTTTATTTTTTGTTTGAAAGTACTCCTTCTATGGTCTGAAAAGGCTTTGTCCCATGAGGTTCATGCACTACAAACTTGGTCCCCAATGTAATGGTGTTGAAAAGCGGTGAGTCTTCTGACAGGAGGGAGCCTGGTAGAAGGCCACTGGGTTATGATTACCTTGATTGAAAAAATTAATGCTGCTATCTAGGAGAGAATCAGGCTTCATGAGAATGGATTGGTTCTCTCAAGAATGGGTTGAGGGGATGGAGAGATGGCTTAGGGCTTAAGGCGCCTGCCTGCTAAGCCTAAGAACACCCGTTTGATTCTCCAGGTCCCACCTTTAGCCAGACGCAAAGTGATGCAAGAGTGCAATGCCACACTTGCCCACAAGGGGTGCACGTATTTGGAGTTTGATCGCATTGGCTAAGAGGCTGCTGGCATGCCCATTCTCTCTCTCTCTCTCTCTCTCTCTCTGACTCTGACTCTCTCTCAAAAAAATAAAAATAAAAAAGAATGGGTTGAGGGCTGGAGAAATGGCTCAGCAGTTAAAGGTTCTTGCTTGCAAAGCCTGACAGCCTGTGTTAGATTCTCCAGTACCCATGTAAAGCCAGATGCACAAAGTGGTACATACATCTGGAAGTTCATTTGAAGTGGCAGGAGGCCCTGGAATGTCCATTCTTTCTCTCTCCTTGCAAATAAATAAATAAATAAAATATTTTTAAAAACAATGGTTTGGGGGCTGAAGAGATGGCTTAGCAGTTAAGGCACTTGCCTGCGAAGCCTAAGGACCCAGGTTCGATTCTCCAGGTCTCACATAAGCCAGATGCACATGGTGGTGTGTGCTGCTGGAGTTCATTTGCAATGGCAGAGGCCTTGGTACACTCATTCTCTCCTTCCCTCCTCTCTATTTCTCTTCCTCTGTCTCTAATAAATAAATTTAAAAATAAATAAAAGAGTGGGTTGGTATTATAAAAGAGCATACCTAGGCCCTCCCTTTTCTCCTGCCTCATCTCTCACACGTGATGCCATGTGCCATACTGTGACACAGGCCAGCAAGCCTTCACCAGTCACTGGCACCATGCTGTATGGACTTCCCAACCACCAGACTCCTGAGCCAAACACAATTCTTCTTTATGCATTATCTAGGGTCACATACTGAGTTCTGGCAATACAAAATTGTCTGAGATAATCTCTTAGGCACATGCATGAGGAGAAAGGCACAATGTTTGGAGAGTCGGCAGAAGTCCGGTCTCATTGAAAGAAGCCCAACGGAAAACACCCCAGTTACAAAAGAAGACATAGGTAATGTGATCCTGATTGGGCAAAATCAATTTCTGCATATGTCCACCTCTAGGAATAGACAGACTCAAATAGAAGAAACCCAACAATGGAAAATAGACAATGTTATCAAATTTGTATTTTATCGTTACTTTGTATTTTTCCATATTTCTTCGGTGAAAATAGATTCCTCTAAAATTTTATAGCAAAACAAAGATAGACTGATATATTGATTATAACTGAAGTTGGCCCTTGACAAAAGGAACCAAGTTTAGGATCGCTAAAGCCATGTGAAGACCATCACCCCAAGAAGGTTTGGAGCCTGGATTTCTTGGTAAGGAGGTGATGAAATATTTTCCAAGACTTCCAAGTGGTTCTTAATCTCTGGATCAACTTTGATAAGCGCACCTTGGGTCAGAATTTGAATTTATCACACGTGAGGACAAGCTGGAACATGTAGCTTCAGAGATTCTCTGTTGGGCTTTGGAGTTTAGGGCGCAGGAGAGCTCGAGGCTCTCAGGGTGGAGGAAGGACGTGGTGTGGGCTCCCGGGGGGGGGGGCTCTGAAAGCTTCCTTCTTTCTGCACAGTCTGCAGGCTTCTGCTGGAATCTTTCTTCTGAAAGGTGTGAAGCCCTTTATAATAGCCTCACATTTCATATCTTGAGAGGGCTTATCTTCATAGATCCTCTCTCCTTTCCTCTGAGTTCAGATTATATACTACAGCACAGGACTCGGGAGCAAAATGAACGCTGCTTTCACGTGATGGATTTTTATGCTGCCTGTGGCTAAAGCCCCTTTATATAAGGTTATGTTCTCCAGCAAAGGGCCAGAAGAGCCACTTCCAGCTTCTTGTCAGGATTGTTTCCTGTCCATGTCAATACCCGCTGGGCTGGGTAATGTAGAAGAAGGCAGATGCCTTTCTCGTTTGGAACAAGGACAACTGGAGATTTGATATGAGCTAATTGTATATTAGCAGTTTAAAATTTTATTCCAGCAGGAATGAGAAATAAATCTATAGGGACTGCCGGGTTTCCACATTTTGTACTGCCCAACCCCCAACTCAGTACCTCTTTAATTTCACCTGCCCCTAGTTCCTCACCTACTACACAATGCAATCTTGGATGCTTCTGGCAACTACATTTTATTAGCAAGGGATGGAGCCTTCATATTAGATTGCAGTTTATGATTTCCTTCAGCTCAATGTGCACCTGATATTAGACGGCTCTCCCTATGGGTTGAGATGGAGAGAAGCTGCAACTGATGTGGTTTTATTATCTTGGGGGGTCCCTGTGCAGATGGATGGGAGACTTGAGATGTACAGGCTAGAGAACAGGTGACGTTGCCTTGTTCTGACGGGTAGAGCCCCATCCATGTGTCCAGAAAACCCCTTTTGCTGGCATTCAACTACGTCTGCTCCGTGAGCTCAGAAGGCCTCTAGCACAGCAATCCTGGCTTCTTCACACAGTGGGTCTAGTTTGCCATCACCTCCTAGAGAAATACACAGCATCTTTTGGTCAGCTTTACATACAATTTGATATTATATTAAATACACATTGCTTCCATCATGAGTACCTTTTTAAAGGCTATAGGTATGTAAAATGTTAGCTAGCAGAGTCTCTGTGAATTGGCAAATCTCTTATTCCCAAGCATAGAGAGGCAGGCCCAATGCCAGCTGGCAAGGCCAAGAAATCCCCAGAACATTACTGATAATACCATATACTGTAGATGTACCAATGCTAATTGTCTTGACGAGTTCAGCTAGCATAAACAAAAGGAACAAAAATCCCTTTGAAAGAAAATCATGAAACACACACTACGGAAGCAGAAAAGGAAGACCTGACATCCTCCATCCCTAGTGTACCCTTGAAGCCAGGGCTGAACGCAGCTCGGAGCCAGCTGCGGGGTAGCAGAATGCTCTCCTTCAAGTGCTACAGGGCACTGGGCTCTTCGTGTACTTTGAAAGGCAGCAAGAAACCCAGTGTGCATCCAGGCAGGACACACTGACCATGCCCTCGTCAACTGGAAATGGAGACTTCTCAGAGGAGGCCGAGAGCTGGGCAAAGACCCCCGTGCCATCTTACCAAACTCCAAGTCCTGAATGTCACACTGGAAGACTATTTCTTCATTCACCACAAGTTCTACCACATTCCAGTCTTCTATCTTCTCTAGGATGATCTGATGTCCATCTTTGGCCAACACAGCTGGAAAATACAGTAGCAGGTAACATGGGGACAGACTCCAGATTCGCCTGATGTCCCTGTGCCCTCGGGAATGACGGCAGCTTGTCTCAGCCCTGGTTGCTCATGGCTATAGCTTGGTGTCACTTATCTGGCATTGGCCCTTGTCCCTTCATTCCCCCTCCCCCCGCAAAAAAAGCACAGCCAGACACCTGAGAGATACAGGTCTTGATTTTAGGCCCAGAAGATCTGTGAGGCAGTGATCTTTCTCTAGAAAGGTCTACTGGGCTTTCCATAGGCTTAATTTCACAGAGCTCAGGACACACATCACCATAGATGAAAAAAAAATGTTGTGATTAATGATATGTTACAAAAGGTGACATAACCAGGAGTGGTGGCACACACTTTTAATCTTAGCACTGAGGAAGCAGAGGTGGGAGAATCACCGTGAGTATGAGGCCAGTCTGAGACTACATAGTGAATTCCAGGTCAGCCTGGGCTACAGCAAAACCCTACCTGGGAAAACAAAAACACCACCACCAACAACAACAAAAAGTAACATTATGGATTTAGGGATTAAAATACATGATGGGGATCAAAAGAGAAGAGTCCAAAAGCCGGGCATGGGGGCGCACGCCTTTAATCCCAGCACTTGGGAGGCAGAGGTAGGAGGATCAACGTGAGTTCGAGGCCACCCTGAGACTACATAGTGAATTCCAGGTCAGCCTGGGCTAGAGTGAAACCCTACCTTGCAAAACCAAAAAAAAAAAAAAAAAAAGAGTTCAGGTGGAGATATAAAATCATCACACACAACCTCCAGAAAGATAATTTATTTTTCATCATCAATGTATGCTTTTAATGCAGAACAGGGACTTAAGAACTGGCTACTTCAAGAAGAAAAATATTAACCGGGCAGTGGTGGTGCACACCTTTAATCCCAGCACTTGGGAGGCAGAGGTAAGAGGACTGCTGTGAGTTCGAGGCCACCCTGAGACTACAGAGTGAATTCCAGGTCAGCCTGAGCTACAGTGAGACCCTACCTCAAAAAAACCAAAAAAAAAAAAAAAAAAAAAAAAAAAAAAAAAAAAAGAAAAAGAAGAAAAATATTACCCGGTGGTTATCTTAGGGTGAGTTTATGTGAAACCCTCTTTGTCATTTTTTTTCTTTCAGCATTTTCCAGATTGCTCATAATAATCAAAATTATTTTTCTTTTAAAAAAGCAAATGTACTTGCTATTCTGACCCCCAGCCCCCAGCCTGCAGTTTGTTTATCATTTGCATTCAATGGCTTCTTCCTGGTGATCAGCCACAGAAAATATGTTTGATTTCATCTCTCTTCCCTTTGCATGCTGGTGACTGAACCCAGGCCCTGCGCATGCTGGGCAAGTTCTCTACCGCCTGGGTTCAATCTGTTATTATGAGAGTGCCAGAGTCTGTGGTTTAGAACGACACGCACTGGCAGCCTAGACATCTTTTTTCTCCAACATGGTTTTCCCCAACTTCCTTGGTAGCATCTGGTTTTTTTTAATTATTTATTTATTTATTTATTTATTTATTTATTTATTTATTATTTGCAAAAAGAGAGAGAGAGAGTGAGAGAGAATGGACACATCAGGGCCTCCTGCTGTCGCAAACAAACTCCAGACACTTGCGCCACCCTGTGCATCTGGCTCCACATGAGTTTTGGGGAATTGAACCCCATGCAATCAGGCTTTGCAGTCAAGCACGTTGACTGCCGAGCCACCCCTCCAGCCCCATTGCATCTGTTTTTGGGTCGGCATGCTGACCATGTCTGGTGAGAATTTTGGATAGGAAGGAAAGAAAAATCAGATGGCGGCCCATTCTTTAAGTCTCAGCATTCCAATCAGCCTTTGGTAGGGAAAAGCAGGCGGTTATGTCAGCTGATTGCAATGAGTCACAGAGACAATTGCTGTTTGAAAATGTTGGTGTGTCCACTTCTGCACCTTTCAATCAGCTCAAGAACATCCAGTCCCCACTGTGAGCATCTTAATTGCGTGATTTTAATTTCACTTCTGCAAAGAAACTTGAGAAATACTCAGTGAGGGTCCTCCATTAACAAGATAGCGCTCCTGAGGCACCTGAGGGCGGCTATAATTGACCTGCCTTGGCTAATGGCACTCTTGAAAGCTCACCCGCATTGTTTCCTTTGGCATATTTATGTTATTGTATCCTGTTTAAGTGTCTTGTTCTGAAACATCTTTGAAGAAGGCCCTCTGCCTGGACCAGGGATGTGCTGCAATGAAGTGGTCCAGCTGGTTTGGAATGGAAGATGTTCATCTAGGGAAATGTGGAAGCAGTCCACAGGCAGGGCTCCGGGCTCACCCCACCCCATGAAGCATCTTCTCTCCAGTAGGGAACAGCTACAGGTGGAGAGGTGCCGCTTGGCCTGTAGGACCTTTGGTTTTGCATGGTCTGAAGACACTCCAGGGGAGTAGACTGCAATTTGACAGAAACAGTTCAGAAACAAAGCAGTTTCCCCCACCCCACCAAGCTGCCGCTCATGAACTCCCAAGACCAGCAACTTTTTTTTTTTTTTTGGTTTTAATATTTTGTTTTTATTTATTTATTTATCTGAGAGAGAGATACAGAAATAGGCATGGAGGCAGGGAGTGGCTTCCAGCCACTGCAAATGAACTCTAGATGCGTGCGCTCCCTTGTATATCTGCATGTGTGGGACCAGGGGAATCGAACCTGAGTCCTTTGGCTTTGCAGGCAAGCGCTGTAACCGCTAAGCCATCTCTCCAGGCCTCAAGACCAGCTCTTTAAGATCCTAGGGGCTCTGTAAAGAACAAAGATGCCCAGCCTTGGCAGGGTGGGGTGGACCTGCAGGAGATCTCTGAGGTGAGGACCCCTTAGCCCGCCTGCCTGTGTGCCATTTGCTGTAAGGCCCATCTGACTGATGATGCTCGGGTCACATCTGGATTTGGACTTTGTTTAATGCGGACAGAGTCACAGTTACATGGCAAGGCATAACAGAGAATGGAATTTGGTCCATGAAATAAGCCAGTCCATGAGCTGAGGGATGTTGAATAGTGAGGGCCCCCTCCTCTGTGAGCCAGCCAAGTGGACCAGAAGGGATCCTCCCTCTGCTTCTATGAGCTGCAGGCAAGCGTTCAAGCTATTTAAGGGCCGGGTGACTTTTGACTAGCTTCACCCCTACCCTTATTCCAGGTGTTTGGGGCCACTTTGCATATGTTTAGATTGAAATCTCAAACCCACCACCACGCCTTAAGATCTGCCCAGTGACACTGCCTCCAGCCAGGTGGCTGCAGATGCAAACTACAAACTAATAAAACACTGGATATATTGGGGGCCATCTATTCAAAGTAACCACAACCCCTACCCTTCTTCCAGGTGTTGGGGGCCAATATGGCTCCCTGAAGCCACAAACTCAGAATGATGCTGGCCACCAACTTCCTTTGTACTAGAGTGACCACTACTGCTGACCTTGTATCATTCCGTCAGCCTCTTGGCATCATCTCCTTCCCATGAGTCCTGGACGTCCTGAGACTGGCTGTGATGTGGCCAGGGCGGGCTTCAGGGATGAGAGAAGGAACCTGGATTTCCCGCAGCTCATGCAAATGCCACCGCTCTACATGGAGGAGCCAAGGCTGCCTCTGCGCGGGAACGGGGTTGTCTATTCAAAGAAAGGTCAGATAAATAAGCACCCTGCAACAAAGTCTGCACACAGACAGTGGCTAACCTCCAGCATAAATCAGCCAGAAGCTGTAAGGCCACCCGCAGAACGCCCACCTCTTTGAAGTGGCACCTCATTCCTCACGGGGGATCTGGATGAAATGAAGGGACACGGGCAAGGCGGAATTGTGCACCATCTGTGGATGATTTAAATGCTGCTGGCTAGGAAGTCAGGTATCCAGACAGATTGCCTTGCCTCTCCTAGGCTCAGACATGATGCCAGTGGCCATTAATGAGCACAGCTAATGCATCTCTGGAGATGGGAGGATGGCACTCGAGTGCCTTGGCTAAATAAGAATAAGTCTATTTTTAAGAGGCCGTTCCAGTTCCTTCCAATTCCTTTGAGGGGTTCCTTTGGCAAACTCAGGGACAGCAAACAAGGGACAGCCATGGCCAGGGCAATTACCTAGAACTGTATTAAGCATTGGTGTTTAAAAAAATATGTTATTTATTTATTTACTTGAGAGATAGGGAGGAGAGACAGAGAGAAATGAAAAGGCAGATAGAGAGAATTGGCACACTAGGGCCTCTAGTCACTGCAAACAAACTCCAGACACATGCACCACCATGTGCATCTATCTGACTTACGTGGGTACTGGGGAATTGAACCTGGTCCTTGGGCTTTGCAGGCAAGTGCCTTAACCGCTGAGCCATCTCTCCAGCCCCTAAGCATTGGTTTTGTGGGCACATTTTTGCGGTGCTAGCTTACCATTCATGGATAATAAAGAGACAACAAGAGTTTTCAGATGGCTTATGGCACTGTAGGTTAGAAAAGATCTGGGACCCTTCCAAAGAAAGCGGGGCTTCGGGAAATGATAAAGGGCTATGATTTTTAAAAGTCATACGTGGAAGTCAGATGTAGATTTTACAGAGAGCTTGCCAGTCGATCTGTAACGGCAGCATTGGGTCTTAAGTGTGGGAGGTGGTGGAGGGGGAGTGAATGTTCCTGCTTTACTGCTATTAACACCCTGGCCTTTGTGGAAAGTCCTCAGTAAGTGTTACAGCTGGCATTAGATGAGCTCTCAAGCTTGGGGGTTCAGAGCTTACTTTATAAATCAGCCACCCGCTGATACCTTGCAATCCTCAAGTCTCTTTCAGCCATCAAAATGCTCCCCTGGATTTTCTCAAAACACTCCATCCTCTCCTGTTCCTCCTGGGGGCAGAGGACAGCAGCCTGTGCTTACCGCCTTGGCTCTGCTTCCAGCTATAGACTCCTTTACTCTGTACAGCCTGTTCCTCCCCCCCCCCCGTCAGAAGCCACCCACCCACATTCAGCGGCTGACCAATTCTCCCCCGCCCACCATCACAGACCATCTACTGATTTATCTCCTTTTCTCTCCTTCCCCTCCTTCCCTCTCTCCCTTTTATCCTCTCTTCCTCTTCCCTCCCTCCCTCCTTCCCTCTCTCCTCCCTTCCATCTTTCTACCTTTTCCTTCCCCTCCTCCTTCTAGCTGTATCTTGAGATAGGATCTCCAAGCTGGTTTTAGATTCCTTATCCTTCTCCCTCCACCTTCTGAATACTGGAATTATAAGCATGAAGCATCCTTTCTGGCTCATTTTCTGTTTCTTTCAATAGGTCAAACAAAACACTTCAGGGAAAACAAACAAACAAACAAACTTTTCTTCTAAAATTTCATTAGAATTTAAGTGTACCAGAGAATCATGATTTTTTTTTGCATTTTTAATTTTTTTGTTTATTTTTATTTATTTATTTGAGAGTGACACAGAGAGAGAATGGGCACACCAGGGCTACTGCAAACAAACTCCAGATGCATGCGTCACCTTGTGCATCTGGATTACGTGGGTACTGGGGAATCGAGCCTCGAACTGGGGTCCTTAGGTTTCACAGGCAAGCCCTTAACCTCTAAGCCATCTCTCCAGCCTGAATCATGAATTTTTAAAAACCTTAGAAATTACACAAAATGAGCAAATTTTGAAAAACTACCCACAATTCTTCCCCACTTGGAGAAGGATCATGGTATATGTGAGTTCAGGGACATGCTGTATTCTTTTAACCCCATGTTGTGGCAACCCAGGAGATCATACACAAAGCTGATGCTGCATTTATTTCAGACGAGATCAGGTGCGTTCAGGGCGGCTCGGCCATGGACTGTGTGTATTTCAGATGAAGGATGAACTGCAATTTACATAGCCATTGCAGTTTCTGGTTGTTGTCAGCTTCTGCTCTCACTCAGAACACGGCAGAAAACACTGCCGGCACAGCTTCTGTATGTGCATGATTTGTTTTTCCATAAAGAAGCTTCGTGGAAATGGAACAGATGGAGTCTATGGTCTGGGTTCCGTTTTCATAGATGCTTCCAGGTTCTTCTCCAAGATCGCTGTCCAATTTGTCTTCCCACCAAGAATGTAGGAGAATAATTCACGGAAGTCCCTCAAGTTCTTCTCCAAGATCACTGTCCAATTTGTCTTCCCACCAAGAATGTAGGAGAATAATTCACGGAAGTTCCTCAGCACCATGGAATCCCCTCACTCTAGAGAGGACTCCCGCTCAACAGCGTGGGACCTCGTTCTTCTCGAAGCTCTGTCTCACATGCCTCCTTATTGCCTCCCACTCCGGTGCCCCGTCTCCTCCTCCACGCTGCTCCTGGGTGGCAGCACCTCTGACATCCTGCCGTCTGCCTGGTTTGGCCTCCTTTGCCTCCTCTGCATTGCTCTAGCATGTGGCTCAATGCGGTTGACTGAGCTAACATCTATGGGTCCTTTTCGCTGTGTAGCTACATCATTCAATGTGAGCAGGGAGGCTCCTGAAACTCGTAAGCCAATGAAATTTATAAGACTTGGGAAGCTCCTCACCCTCAATCTGAGGTTAAGCAAGTGTCATGGGGGTGGGGGTGGGGGAAGGGGAGACACGCCAGTAGAGCTGTCTGCGAGCTGTAGGTATGAAGCGTTCTCGAGTCAATGCCCATGCTGGGTGGGTTTTCTTGTGATGGAGTTAATTGTCTTTGACTCATCCATGATCCTATAAGTAGCCCCAGTAAACTCAATGGTTGGCCAAGCTACACAAGAGGAACTGTTCTTCGGTCTCTGGTTGGTGCCTTCTGCGGGGTGAGCACCCAGTTGTTCGCTTCTCCCAAGGACAGAACACAACACTTTCAATAGGCCAGGCACAGCTCTAGGCAGTGAGACCCAGCAGGCAGAATGGATGGCAATCTCTGAAGCATACACATCCGAGCTGAGGGGAAGAGCTGGCCCGAGTCACCACCCCCGTCAGAGTGGGAGAGGGAGCTATGAGACAGAGACACAGAAAGCAAGGGACTTGAGTTCGGGAAGGAGTCGGGCAGGCCTGGGGAAGGGAGAGAGCAGACAAGCCAAGTCTACTACCCTTAGGTCAGGAATCTCATTGTCACGTCCTAAGAAGTCAGTGGAACAGGGCAGGAGTAGAGACTAAGTGGGAGATGGCAGCAAAGAGCAAAAAGCCCAGACAGAGAAACCTGGGTTGGTACAGAGAGCTCTAGGTCAGCAGGAAGGCCTGACTATGGCCCAGCAGGGAGGGAGGGGAACTGATGGTGTCCTAGGAGATCAATAGATCAGGCCCAGAATGGTTTTGACATGGGGGGACCCAGGAGCCCCAAATGGAGGTGGTGCATGAGCCCTAAGTCAGTGGGGAGGCCTAGAAGTACCTCAAAGTCAGGGAGTACAACCTTGAAGACAGAGCCCATGTTTCTGGTATGGGACCTCATTTTTAAAAAATAAATATCTTTTAATTTTCATTTTACTTGATTTTATTTATTTATTTATTTATTTATTTGAGAGAAAAAAAGAGGGAGGGAGAGAGAGGGAGAGAGAGAGAGAGAGAGAGAGAGAGAGAATGGGTGCACCTGGGCCTTCAGCCGCTACAAACAAACTCCAGATGCATGAGCCACCTTGTGCATCTGTCTTATGTGGGTCCTGGGGAATCAAGCCTGGGTTCTTTGGCTTTGCAGGCAAGTGTCTTAAGTGCTCAGCCCTCTCTGCAGCCCTCGGTCCTCATTCTTAATTCCAGAGAATGCAGTCTACATCTCATTTGCAAATTCTTGTTTGCCTTCTTATGTTTCTTTCTAAAAAAAATTTTCATTTGTTCTTTGACATTTTCATGCCTACCTATTATAATTTATCACAAGACGCCCCTTCTCATCCCCACTGAACCCCTTCCTTACACTCTCCTGTTGTACTAGTGGGCGCATTGTTGAAGAAAATGACTCCCCCTCCCTCAGCAACCACTGACTACCAGCAGCTCACAGGAGGGCATGGATACTCAAAGGCCCTCTCACAACCTTGTTGACATGGTGACTGGCCCTATCATGTCTTGTGCAGGTCACCACAGCTGCCCTCCAGCTTCTGCATTGCTTTTGCCTCAACTTCCATGAAGTTCCCTGAGCCTTGGGGGAGGGATATAGATGTCTCAAACACAGCTATACACGGACAGTCACTTACGCACAGCACTTTGACCAGTTAGATTTTTGTCTTTTTCTTGCTCATCTGGGCTCCTGAAGGACTGACACAGGGCACTTGTCCTTCTTTTACCTGGAGCTTACACAGGGCAGAAGAATCACAGGTAGCACTCAAAAACTCAAAACTCAAAACTCAAAAACTGAAAAACAATTGCCTGGGCAAAAGATGACATTGAGACATGCAAATAAGCTCCTCAAGCCTAAGGGAGGAGAGAGACATTGACCTTGGGAAAGGATGACCTTCAAAAGTTCTGGTATACTGCCCAGGGCAAGGCACATGCTCAGGAAAGACTAGGGAAGCAGGAAGTAGTAGCTAAGGAGAACTGTGAAGAGACTGGCTAAACGTTAAAGCACTCATAGCACATGCGTAACGAGTTTTTTTTGTTCATGTTAACTTTCTTGCTGCTCAAGAAAACCAGTCACAACACTGAACACAAGCCAAACCTTCAAAACTCTGTAAGAGGAAACTCTGAGGAAGGAAGGAGGAGAACACACTATGATATTCGAATATTCAGTTTTCAAAAAACAAGAAATATGACTCATCAGGGGAACTGACAGAACAGTCCCTGCAGAATCCCAGACGCTGGACCTACTTTAAATCAACTACCTGAAAGAGGTATTCTTAAAGAGCCCAAGCAACCCATAAACTATGTATCCAATCGCCATATAGTCTGAATGTGCCTTCTCTGTGGGTCTTGTTCATTCTGGTTTCCCGGGGTCATTGGCCATCGACGTCCTGGGCGAGGGAGAGAGGAGTTGGGAGAGAAGCAGCAGGGTCCTTCCTGGAGCAGCGGGTGAGTGCGATGTGAACATGATGGGCAGTGAGCACCCGGGAGACTGTCTGATGGACAGCACTTGTTTATTCAAATGGAGGGGGGTGGGTTTATAAACACTTGGGGAAGGTCAAGATGGCACGTACAGACTATATGGCGATTGGATGCATAGTTTATGGGCTGTTATCTAGGTGGCAGAAGGACTAGTAACTTCAAAGCTGTGGGGGAAGGATAAGGGAAGGTAGGGGGAAGGATAAGGGAAGATAAGGGGAAGGGCAGAAGAGGAGATTAACAGGAGGCTGTGACTTCTGTTACTGTGGGGGGTGAGAAGGCTACATGACTTCCGCCACATGAGGGTCTCTTGGGTAGCTAGCCAGAAGGCCAGGAACTGTGGGGGGCAAAGGCTGACTTATGAAATGGTCAGAGCCTTTTGGGGTCCAGGAGGAGTGCCTCGCCAGTTCTGCCCACTCTGGGCGATGACAGCTCACTACACCCTACAATGCAGGGAAGGCCAGTCACCATAGCCAGGGTCTCCCTGAGAGGGCCAGGTGCAACCCCACAGCCCAGGGTCCCTGGCCATGTCCAATCGTTCAGGCCAGCCTCCTCACAGGTCCAGCCCATTTCTAGCAAGGCCCAACACTTCTCAACCTTTCTCAAGAGTTTATAAACCACTCCCCTTTTGAATAAACGAGAGCACGCTATCCATCAGATGGCCTCCTGGGTGGTTCACTGCCCATCACACTCACCTGCTCCAGGGCCTAAACATCTCAGCAATGGCCATGAGCCTGCAGTCACCACCCTACAAATGAGAACAGTTGTCCTTGATGACCAGGCCATACCCTGGAGCGGGAGGACCATCCTTTTATTTATTTATTTATTTTGCATGGCGTATGAGTGTGCTATGCATGTGGGTATGCATGTGAGCACATGCGGATATGTGTGTGGAAGTCGAGGTTGATGGTGAGGGTCTTCCTTGATTGCTGGTCTCGTCTGTTTCACTGAGGCAGCATCTCTTACCCGAGCCCAGAGCTCGTGTATCCACCTAGCCTAATATGGTAGTTTGACTGTGGAATATTCCTCATGTGTTTTCAATACTTAGCCCCTGTGGGTCCTCACCATTCCCAGGGGTTGTTGGCCACTGATGTCCTGGGTGCAGGAGGAGTTGTGGGGAAGTAGGGCCCTGGGTTGCTATCTGATTGGTTGAAAGGCAGAAGTGCAAGGGAGAGAGTGGTGGGAAAAGCTATGTGACTTCAGAGTTGTGGGAGGAGCTGCAAGGGAGATAACAGAAGTGGCAGGAAAAGCTACGTGACTTCAGCCACATAAGGGTCTCTTGGGCAGCTAGCCACAAGGTCAGGAACTGTGGGGGTGGGCAAAACCTGACTATGGAATGGTCAGATGCTTTTGGGGATCAAGGGGGAGGGCCTCGCCAGTTCTGCCCACTCTGAGCAAAGACAGGGCACACTACAACCTTGCCCAAGGGCAGGGAGGGCCAGTCTCTGTCGCCAGAGTGGGTCCCTGATGATAAGGCCAGCTGCAACCCACACAGGCCAAGGTCCCCGGCCATGTCCAACAGCCCAGGCCAGCTTCCTCACAGTCCCAGCCCATGCTTAGCAATGCCCAACGAGTCCCAGCTGTTGATAATTTGGGAGGTGGAGCCTTGCTGGAGAAGGTGTGTTGCTGAGGGCTGGCTTTTGAGTGTGACAGCCAGCTCCCCCTTGTCAGAGCTTAATCTGCTCATGCTTGCTGTTTTCTGCCAGGCACCGAGGCAAGATGTGATGCCCAGCCCCTGCTCTGCCATCCTTTCCCTGCCATGCTGAAACTCCCACTCAAGACTGTATGCCCAGACCCTTCCCTCCCAGCAGCCGCTGTGCTCATGTGTTTTGTCCCAGCAACGTGGAGGTAACCCCGTGTGGCCGACAGCTTCAGGTTCGCTGAGATGAACTTTCAGACCCGGCACAGTTATGGAGGAAGGAATATTTATTGAAGCTCACAGATCCAGGGGAAGTTCCATAATGGCAGAAGAAGTTGGCCTGCCTTCACAGGACCAAACAAAGAGAGCAAAGCCACAAGCCTCATAGCACAGCATTGCACACTATAGTAAGTCCAGCTAGGCACACTTTGCATATCTTTAGATTGAAATCGTGTCATACTACCACACCTTAAGATCCACCCAGTGACACCACCTCCAGCCAGGTGGCTGCAGATGCAAACTACAAACTAATAAAACACTGAATCCATTGGGGGGCCATCTATTCAAATGACCACACCCCACTCCATTTGCCCCAGGGTTCTTTGCCTCTGCCTTTCAAGTGCTGGGATTACACAAGCATCCACTCTGCCTGCCTGCCATTTATGTAGGTACTGGGGATCCGAATTCCGGTCCTCTCTCTTACATTGTAAACACTTTACTGGCTGAGCCATCTCTCCAGCCCCAAGAATCACCTCTCAAAACCAGCTTCTCCCTTCATTAAATCACCTTGCAGGACACACGCTGAAACAATGATTTCAATGATCAGACCTCTCCTGGCCTGAGACAGCCTAATTACATGTACTCTTTCACCCGTGTCTCACTCCTTCCTGCATTCAACCTGAAGCTCATGTCAGAACCCCAGAGATGACCCTGGAAGTTTACCTAGTTCTCATCCAAGGGTGCTGCATCAAATCTTTCTCTGCCTTTAAAAAAATAATAAAAAATAAAAAACTATTTATTAACAGCTTCTATAATCATAGACAATAAGCCATAATAATTCCTCCCCGCCCTCACAAATCCACCCTCCATCATTAGGCCCTCACCCTCTCAATTAGTCTCTTTATGTTGACGCCATCATCTTTTCCTCCTCTTCTGAAAGGCCTGTGCAGGCAGTGCCAGGCACTGCAAGGTCATGGATATCCTTTACCATTGCTTATCTCATTAATTGGCACCTTGGGATGGTGGCCAAGAGCTTAGTCCCTTGGGACTCCTGGAGATGGGTTTTTGCTTTCAAACTCTGGTGACAGCACTAGGGGCAGGTTCCCGTGGCACTCTGGGCTCTGTCGGAAGTTAGGTGGGTCTGTCAGTCATCACAGTGACCTTCGCTGCACACATGCCTGTTCAACAGGGAGCCCTCCTTACCGGAAGCAGTCCACTGCACACTAGATGTGCAAAGCAGGCTTGCTGCATGAATGCATAACCATGGAACAGGCTCCTGGCACTATTGCTTCTTAGTGACTGAGGAAAGTCACTTCATATTTCTAACCCTGGTTCCAAATCCTAATGGGAGGTCAATATACAGTGTGCCCACAACTCATGTTTTTCTTTTTTTTTTTTTCTTTCTTTCTTTCTTTCTTCCTTTCTTTCTTTCTTTCTTTCTTTCTTTCTTTCTTTCTTTCTTTCTTTCTTTCTTTATTTATTTATTTTTGAGGTAGGGTCTCGCTCTATTCCAGGCTGTCCTGGAACTGACTCAGGCTGGCCTCAAACACACAGCGATCCTCCTGCCTCAGCCTCCCAAATGAGTGCTCAGGTGCTCTGGTATCTTTCTTTTTCTTTCTTTCTTTCTTTCTTTCTTTCTTTCTTTCTTTCTTTCTTTCTTTCTTTCTTTCTTTCTTTCTTTCTTTCTTTCTTTCTTTCTTTCTTTCTTTCTTTCTCTCTCTTTCTTTCTTTGCTCTCTCTCTCTCTCTTTTTGAGGTAGGGTCTCACTTTAGCTCAGGCTGATCAGGAATTCACTATATAGTCTCAGGCTGGCCTTGAACTCACAGGATCCCCCTACCTTGGCCTCCCCAGTGCTGGCAGCTGGGCTTGTTCTTATTTTGTTTGTTTTTTTGTTTTTCGGGTCTCACTCTAGCCCAGGCTGACCTGGAATTCACTAAGTAGTCTCAGGGTGGCCTCAAACTCATAGCGATCCTCCTACTTCTGCCTCCCGAGTGCTGGGATTAAAGACGTGCGCCACCACGCCAGGCTGCTTGTTCTTATTTTTGATATCCAAGGGAAGCCAGAGGAAGGTGCTAAGCCACCCTGGGAAGACACTAGGTTGGGGTGCGGAGAGGAAAGCAGGTCTAGGGACACTTGCTGCATGGCTGGCTGGGGCTCACGGCCGATTGCCCACCTTGCAGGCCCTCCAGGCGGAAGGTGCGGTGCTCCACCGACAGGCCCAGCGCGCTGTACGGTCCGTAGCGCAAGGTGACCACCGATTGCCTGGGCATGGTGCTGGGGCGCAGCTAACCCGTGCGGTCAAGGACGCCAACACCACCCGCTGCTAGGCAACCGCCTGGTCGGAGTGGGCGTGGCTACGCGCTGGGCGGGGCCAGGGCCGTGCTCTCAGGATTCCTCCCTCTCTGAGTGCCCCTCCCCGGGGGACTGGGACCGAGTTGCCCTCCTGACCCTTGGGGGCCAGGTAAAGTCAGGAGATTTCAACCTGCCTTGGAAAGTGTTAATGGTAAGTGACAATGGCTAAACTATTCTAAGAAAGCAGGTGTCAGGCTCTGGGATAAAGCATTTTCAAACTTCTAGCATGTAGTCAGTTTACTTTTCCTGTGAGGCAAGTAGCATTTTGCACTTTGAATTTTCATAACTCGGGCTCCCCAAGCCCCTGAACCTTGCCGAACCACACAAGGGGAGTAGACTGGAAACTTGCTATTCCTCTGCTTTGCAGCCTGTTGGCCGGGTCTTTGATTATGCATACACAAACACAAGGATATACACACACACGCACACATATGCATATACACACACGTACACAAACTAGTTTCTTTTGGTTTGTTTTGTTGTGACTTCTGAAATGCTGACATGACAGGCGTGTACTACCACACCTGATTCCATAGATCTTCACTTAATCCACGACCCCCGTCCGGAAGTTGTTTCTGTATTTTACAGTTCACCTATTTGGCAGAGACAAAACCTTAGGTCCTCCAAACTCCTGTTTGTTCGGCTTAGCTCTGCCATTGGGATAAGGAACTAAAAGACATCCATTATTTCTAGGCGGGGCCCCTCAAATGTCTCCTGCCCACCTGCTGGCTCATTCTCCACCCCCGCCCCCGCCCCATGTGATCCGAGACACAGACCACCGCTGGAGAGCCTGGGCTGGAGAGATGGCTTAGCGGTTCAGGCGCCTGCATCCTAACCCTAAGAACCACTGGTTCCAATCTCCAGCGGTTCCAATCTCCAGGTCCCACGTTTAGCCAGATGCAAAGTGACACGAGGGCGCAATGCTGCACTTGACCACAAGGGGGCGCACGCATCTGGATTTCGTTCGCTGCAGCTAAGAGGCTGCTGGTGCGCCCATCTCTATCTGTCTTCCTCTCCCTCTCTCTCTCTGTCTCTCTCCAAAAACAAAACAAAACAAAACAAAAAAAACAAAAAAAACCCACTTTTTCCCATTAATTCTTCTCTCAACATACGCTGTTGTTGTGTATATTAATTTTCTCAATTTGTACAATCTGTTTTACTGTGACACATGTTAGTTAATAGGTGATTGGTACATAAAAGAATGATGCCAACGAAATTCCAACTCTTGGGAGGGCTACAGATAATTTCTAGCACATCGTTTTGTATTGTCAGTCCAAAACACAGCTCTTACCTCAAAGGGAGTAAGAGATAGCTGATTCTGAGTCAAATATGAATGATCATGGCCCAGGAACACACATTCTGGTTGCTCCAAATAGCGTGTTCCAATGGAGGTGGTTATATGAATGTTTGAAGTCACAGAACAAAAGTCATAAATCAAGGCATTTACCACAAACATTGGTGGAAACATGTAGCGGTTGCCTTCTTTGTTGCTGAGACAAAACACCTGACCAGAGGCAAGACTGTGGGTTACAGTTTCATCGTGGTGGGGAGAGCATGCTATGAGCAGGAAGCTGGCTCACAGCACCCCCACAGCAGCAGGAAGGGAGCAGCAAGAGCTAGCTAGTGAACACAAGAAACCTCAAAGTCCACCTGTAGTGACACACCTCCTCCAGCAAGGCCCCAGCGCTTCCCCAAATCGCCACCAGCTAAAGATGGGAGACATTTTACATTCAAACCACCACAGCCCTCCGTCCTCCACTGCGAAACAGGAATGTTTATTCCGTGTCAAGACAACAGGTAGAAGCAGAGCTTTGTGGCTTTCAGGCATTATCTGATGACATTCTTACCTTCTGGGTTGGTGGCCGGTAGGGATCTGCTACGTTGATATGTTATTAACAGTCTAGCCTTCAGTGCCCGACTAGGGCTGACTCAGGCATCCAGCTATGAGGACCACCAGGATCGCAGCCTCTCCAGTGTACAGACAGTCATCACTGCTTGACCCCGTCCTTCTCATGAAAACTGTTCTAGTGGATCTCTTTTTGTGACGTGTATGTATGTATGTAGCATGCATATATGCATATCATAAACATCCTATCGGTTCTACTCCTCTAGAACTCCTGCCTAATTTATGTACAGAATTTTCACTGCGCCTGTGATCTTCAGTCCTCTGGATCGGTGGCTAGATAAACAAGAGACACTAAAAAAATATCAAAATGAATTACAGTTTTTGACTGCCTCAAAGACTTTTCCTGTTAGTTTTCTAAATCTGAGATGCCTATGGGAAACAATGATCTCCTCATAAAATGATTCATGGGTTTCTTATTAAAAATGAACAGAGGACCTTATGAACCTAAATAAAGGTATTATGTACAAGGGACTTTAAAAAATGATATGTGAAAATTCAGAATTGGGGTTGGAGAGATGGCTTAGTGGTTAAGGCACTTTCCTGCAAAGCCTAAGGACCCAGGTTCAATTCCCCCATGTAAGCTAGATGCACATGGTGATATATGTATCTTGGCTTTGCTTGCAATGGCTAGGGGCTCTGGGTTGCCCATTCTCCTCCCTTCTATCTCTCATGAAGAACTAAATGAATGACAAGCAGATGGTTCCATCCGTGGAGAAAGTACCACACTGAAGACTGTCCAGCACCAGTGAGAAGGGCACCTGGGTACTGCCTATCACCTCCTGGGTCACAGCATTTTAGGAGATACACCCGTAGATTCACAGTTCCCACCTCAAATGTGTGTCAACCTTTGACAACACATTCATGGTGACTCCAGAAAAGCTGAGTAATAGACACTTTCGGCCATCAATAATTAAGCACCCACTTGAGGACAGTGGAGCTCAAACCTAAAGTTCCCTTGTTATTTTAATAACTTTCACACTCTTCTTGGCATATTTTCCTAAATGGTAGAAATAATGCTGACCTTGGTTTTAGTGAAACTATAAGTGAATGATATTGTCTTCTCATTAAGCATGGTTTTTTAAATATTTATTTATTTGAAGCTGGACATGGTGGTGCATGCCTTTAATCCCAGCACTTGGGAGGCAGAGGTAGGAGGATTGCCGTGAGTTCAAGGCCACCCTGAGACTACAGAGTGAGTTCCAGGTCAGCCTGGGCTAGAGCAAGACCCTACCTTGAAACCCTCCTCCCCAAATTTATTTATTTGAACATGTGTGGGGGGCGGGGGAGGCTCACCAGGGTCTCTTACTGCTGCAAATGAACACTGGGTACAACAGTATTCTGATTTTTCTCACAAGTCTGGCCTCTTGTTTCTACTTGTCCCCAAATTTTTGGTACCTGGGGAGGGGGAGAGAAGAAGACAAATTTGTCATAAAGAAATTTAAAATGATATGATATTGCTATCTGATTCCTTCTGTAATGTGGCTATCCATTTACTTTCCAAACTAGAATCTGGAAAAATTACCAAGATAATAGGACAAATCAAATTACTATCTAAAACCAAGAATTATAATGAGTAGCTGGGCATGGGGGCACACGCCTTTAACCCCAGCACTCTGGAGGCAGAGGTAAGAGGATCGCCGTGAGTGCACCCTGAGACTATATAAGAAATTCCAGGTCAACCTGAACTAGAGTGAGACCCTACCTCAAAAAAAAAAAAAAAAAAAAGAGAGAATTATAATGAGTTAAAGAAATCTTTCCTAGAAACAGAACTAGCTATTCCACATGAATTTATAGCAATGAAATCTAACTGGTCAAAAGAAAAACTGACCGGGCGTGGTGGCACACGCCTTTAATCCCAACACTCGGGAGGCAGAGGTAGAAGGATTGCCATGAGTTCAAGGCCACCCTGAGACTTCATAGTGAATTCCAGGTCAGCCTGGGCTAGAGTGAGACCCTACCCCAAAAAAAAAAAAAAAAAAAGAAAAAAAAAAAAAAAAGAAAAACTGAAATTGGAAGATTATAAATTAGATCAAGTAAAATATATTACAAATATATCCATCTACATCTATCTATATACAAACATAAGTACATATAATTGTAGAGACAGGGGAGGCACACAGTCAGTCTGCTTATTGCAGACACAGGGAGGCACACAGTCAGTCTGCTTAAGCTTTGGTTGGTCAGGATGGAAGCTCCTTCATCTGCTACCATTACTTCTTTGGGCTACGCTGTGTTTGTGATTATTTTAACTTTAGTTATAATTCCTACTCCATGTCACATGTCAGTGTAATGTCAAATACAGAAGGTTGACTTTACCAACTGCTTTTTTCCCGTGAAGACTGCTCTCTTGCTGACGCAGTCTCATCGCTATCAGATGAGCACTTGGCCTCCCATGCACGAAGTGGGGTGCTTGGCCACTGGGGGAACTGTGAATAGAAGTTCCCAGAAAAAGCCACATCCAAGTTAATGATTCTAGGTTGACTTTATAACTATAGGAAGCTGGAACATTTCAGATCAGAACCAAATTACCTTTGGCTGTCTTTAGTCCCCTTCACAGCCATTCATTGGCAACCTCCGAATCTGACCTAACTTCCTTCAGCCATCAGGTAAAACCTTCAGAATGCATTGACACTGCACTAACTTCTACCAGCTCCAGATCTAAGAATGCCATCAGATAGCATTTTTCCTGCTCTTGATAGTCCTACCAGTAATTTGGTAAATACCTTGATTTATGACTTTTCTTTCTTCTGTGACTATAAAAATGTCATGTGATGATTTCAGAGAGAATCTATTATTTGAGTCCATATTCCTGGAATATAGTCATCCATGCTTGGTTTAGAATAAACAACCTATTATTTCATTAAAAACAAAGAAATAAATAATATGGTGAATAAAAAGTTCGCATAGGGCTAGAGAGATGGCTCAGCGGTTAAGGCGCTTGCCTGCCAAGCCTAACAAACTTAGGTTCAGCGTCCCAGTGCCCATGTATAACCACATGTACAAAGTGGTACACATGTCTAGAGTTTGTCTGCAGTGGCTAGGGGCCCTGATGTGCCATTCTTCCTCTGTGTCTCTCTTCTCTCTGTCTCTGTGCAAATAAATAAATAAATAAATAAATAAATAAATAAATAAGAGTTGGCATAATTTCAATGAAGAAAAACATTAAAAAGATAATAAGAGAATACAGCAAATATTTATGCTAATAAATTTGAAAATTTAGATGCAAATAAAAACATTCTTAGAGAACTATGATTTATAAAATGCAATGCAAAAAGACATAAAAATTCTACACCGTCTTAGAAATCTTAAATAAAACTGAAGCAGTGCTACTAAATCTTATCACTCAGAAGAAAAAAAATGGGTAGAAGAGACAGAAAGTGTTATAGACAACTTCTACCATGCTTTCAAGAGGAGGTTATTTCACTTGTGTCCAAAATAAATAAAAGGGAAATAACTCTCCAGTCTCCTTGATTCATTCTCTGGGCCGGCACAACTCTAATACACAAGCCAGAGTGATGCAGTTAACAAAACCTACAGGCCTATTTTACTTAGGCATGCTTATGCAGAAATTACTAAATAAAATACAATCAAACAAATGCTGAGTGGTTTTTTTTTTTTTTAAGATAATGCCTCACTGACTAAATTAGGTGGTTTAAGTGTGCTTCTTGTGCAAGCATGAAGGGCCAAGGGGACCTGAGACAGCCAGTAATCTCCAGGTCCCACATAAACATCTGGTTGTGTGTGGCTGTGTGTGCCTGGAACCCCGTCCTGTAGAGGAGCAGGGGCCCACAAGCTCTGGAATTAGTACATAGACTTGGGCTCAAAACAAAGACTGGGGCTGGAGAGAGAGATGACTCAGTGGTTAAGATGTTTGCCTGCAAAGCCTAATGACTCAGGCTTGATTTCCCAGGACCCACGTAAAGCTGGCTTTATAAAGTGGCACATACATCTGGAGTTCGTTTGCAGTGGCTGGAGGCCCCAGCACACCCATTCTCTCTCTCTCTTTCTCTCTCTCTCTCTTTCTCTTCTCGATTTGTCTATCTATGTATCTCTGGTTCTAACACTCTCTGCTTGCAAATAAATATATTTTTTTTTGGGCGAGCTCAACAGACTGGCTTTTTTTTTTTTTTTTTTTTTTTGAGAAAAGGAGAGAAAGAGAATTGGTGCCCCAGGACATCCAGCCACTGCAATTGAACTCCACACACACGCCCCCCTTGTGCAAGTGTGACCTTGCAGGCTTGTGACACTGCATCTGCAGGGAGGCACACAGTCAGTCTGCTTAAGCTTTGGTTGGTCAGGATGGAAGCTCCTTCATCTGCTACCGTTACTTCTTTGGGCTACGCTGTGTTTGTGATGATTTTAACTTTAGTTATAATTCCTACTCCATGTCACATGTCAGTGTAATGTCAAATACAGAAGGTTGACTTTACCAACTGCTTCTTTCCCGTGAAGACTGCTCTCTTGCTGACGCAGTCTCATCGCTATCAGATGAGCACTTGGCCTCCCATGCACGAAGTGGGGTGCTTGGCCACTGGGGGAACTGTGAATAGAAGTTCCCAGAAAAAGCCACATCCGAGTTAATGATTCTAGGTTGACTTTATAACTATAGGAAGCTGGAACATTTCAGATCAGAACCAAATTACCTTTGGCTATCTTTAGTCCCCTTCACAGCCATTCATTGGCAACCTCCGAATCTGACCTAACTTCCTTCAGCCATCAGGTAAAACCTTCAGAATGCATTGACACTGCACTAACTTCTACCAGCTCCAGATCTAAGAATGCCATCAGATAGCATTTTTCCTGCTCTTGATAGTCCTACCAGTAATTTGGTAAATACCTTGATTTATGACTTTTCTTTCTTCTGTGACTATAAAAATGTCATGTGATGATTTCCAGAGCAATCTGAGTCCATATTCCTGGAATATAGTCATCCATGCTTGGTTTAGAATAAACAACCTATTATTTCATTAAAAACAAAGAAATAATATGGTGAATAAAAAGTTCGCCTAGGGCTAGAGAGATGGCTCAGCGGTTAAGGCGCTTGCCTGCGAAGCCTAACAAACTTAGGTTCAGCGTCCCAGTGCCCATGTATAACCACATGTACAAAGTGGTACACATGTCTAGAGTTTGTCTGCAGTGGCTAGGGGCCCTGACGTGCCATTCTTCCTCTGTGTCTCTCTTCTCTCTGTCTCTGTGCAAATAAATAAATAAATAAATAAATAAATAAATAAATAAATAAATAAGAGTTGGCATAATTTCAATAAAGAAAAACATTAAAAAGATAATAAGAGAATACAGCAAATATTTATGCTAATAAATTTGAAAATTTAGATGGAAATAAAAACATTCTTAGAGAACTATGATTTATAAAATGCAATGCAAAAAGACATAAAATTTCTACACCGTCTTAGAAATCTTAAATAAAACTGAAGCAGTGCTACTAAATCTTATCACTCAGAAGAAAAAAAATGGATAGAAGAGACAGAAAGTGTTATAGACAACTTCTTCCATGCTTTCAAGAGGAGGTTATTTCACTTGTGTCCAAAATAAATAAAAGGGAAATAACTCTCCAGTCTCCTTGATTCATTCTCTGGGCCGGCACAACTCTAATACACAAGCCAGAGTGATGCAGTTAACAAAACCTACAGGCCTATTTTACTTAGGCATGCTTATGCAGAAATTACTAAATAAAATACAATCAAACAAATGCTGAGTGGTTTTTTTTTTTTTAGATAATGCCTCACTGACTAAATTAGGTGGTTTAAGTATGCTTCTTGTGCAAGCATGAAGGGCCAAGGGGACCTGAGACAGCCAGTAATCTCCAGGTCCCACATAAACATCTGGTTGTGTGTGGCTGTGTGTGCCTGGAACCCCGTCCTGTAGAGGAGCAGGGGCCCACAAGCTCTGGAATTAGTACATAGACTTGGGCTCAAAACAAAGACTGGGGCTGGAGAGAGAGATGACTCAGTGGTTAAGATGTTTGCCTGCAAAGCCTAATGACTCAGGCTTGATTTCCCAGGACCCACGTAAAGCTGGCTTTATAAAGTGGCACATACATCTGGAGTTCGTTTGCAGTGGCTGGAGGCCCCAGCACACCCATTCTCTCTCTCTCTTTCTCTCTCTCTCTCTTTCTCTTCTCGATTTGTCTATCTATGTATCTCTGGTTCTAACACTCTCTGCTTGCAAATAAATATATTTTTTTGAGGCGAGCTCAACAGACTGGCTTTTTTTTTTTTTTTTTTGAGAAAAGGAGAGAAAGAGAATTGGTGCCCCAGGACATCCAGCCACTGCAATTGAACTCCACACACATGCGCCCCCTTGTGCAAGTGTGACCTTGCAGGCTTGTGACACTGCATCTGGCTTACGTGAGACCTGGAGAGTTGAACATGCCTCCCCAGGCTTCGCAGGCAAGCGCCTTAACCACTAAGCCATCTCTCCAGTCCACAGAAATAAACATTAAAAAAAAAATCCAGGCATGGTGGTGCACGCCTTTAATCCCAGCACTTGGGAGGCAGAGGTAGGAGGGTTGCCATGAGTTTGAGGCCACCCTGAGACTACATAGTTAATTCCAGGTCAGCCTGGGCCAGAATGAGACCCTACCTCGAAAAACACAAAACAAAACCAAAAAGCAAATACTGGGTTGAAGGTAGATGGGGCCAGACACCAATGTTTTACTCCATTCACTTTAGGTGAATGTCCCCTGATGCAGGCAAAGATATGGAGCACACACACACACCCCCCTCCACACATGCACAAATACATACAAGCAAAAAATAAAAAACACAACACCATCTCTTAAAAAAAAAAAGGAAATAGCAAAATGTCATTTACCCATTAAATGCTTTCAAGAATAAAAATAATAGGGTCTTTCTAATCATTAAAATGTGTTCAATTAAATTCACCAGCCATTCATAATTTAATTTAGGAAAATCTCACAGTAAAATAGACTTAGAAAAAAACTATTCCAGACTCACAAAAACATCTACAATATGCATCAACCTTTTTCTCTCTTCTTCCCTCTCCCCTTTTTTGGGGTGTTGGGAACCAAGTTGTAGGTCTCATGCATGCTAGTCATGCAGCCTACAACTGAACTACATACCAGCCAAACATTATCCTAAGTGGGAAAACAGAGGCAGTGAGGCCTCCCTTAAAGTAATAATGAAGAGACTATTGTCAACACTTCTATTCTTGTTTGCAACAGAGGTTCTAGCCAAAGAAGAGAAAGGAAAGTTTAAAAAGGAGATAAAACTGTCAGTTTGTAAACATTGTGATTGTTTACAAACATACATACATAGAAAACTCAAAAGGAGCTACAAATTAACAGAAGTAATAATAAATAAGAGCAAACCAGCTCATCTAAAATCAACATATAATGGGACTAGAGAGATGGCTTAGCAGTTAAGGCACTTGCCTGCAAAGCCAAAGGAGCTTGGTTCGATTCCCCAGGACCCATGTAAGCCAGATGCACAAGAGGTTGCATACTTCTAGAATTAGTTTGCAGTGGCTGGAGGTCCTGGCATGCCCATTCTCCCTCTCTCTGCCTCTCTCTCAAATAAATAAAAATTAAAAAATAAAATAAGCATATAAAAATCAATTTCACTTTATATGCCAGTAATAAAGAAATCATACTTGAAAAGACATGGCTTATAATTGTGCTGAGAACAAATCTAACAAATGACATGGTACACCATATAGTTTACTGTAACTGGCATTGAAAGACTCTGGCAAGATCTAAATAAAGGACAAACAGGACTGGAGAGATTGTTCAGTGGTTAAGGTGCTTGCTTTCAAAGCCTGATGGCCTGGGTTTGATTCCCCAGTATCCATGTAAGTTTACAGCAGCAAGAGGCCCTGGCACTTCCATTCTCTTTCTCTCTCTCTCTCTTCATATCTCTTTCTTTCTCTCTCTTCTTGCAAATAAATAAAATTTAAAAAGGAGATGTATACTAAGCTTACACATTGCAAGAGCTCAGAAAGGTGTCTGCTTACCCAAAGAGACATCTCGATTCATGGAACTCCACTCAAACTCTCACCAAGGAAATTTCTGCTTTTGATAAAGACAGACTGATTTGTTCAGACTAAGCTTCCTGCAGAAGACATCTGGGGAAAATCTGGCATACATATTTTCAAAATCCTTAAAAGCCTAGAAGAGCTTAATGAACCAAGATTAGCCCAGTTCCAGCAAAGTCCTCTACAGTCTTTCTTTCCCCTTAGAAAGCTCATAAGCCAAGCCTCGAAGTTCAATACTGTCTGCACTTAGCTTTCTCAAACTCGGCTTACCACTCCAGAAAGTGTCTTCAGTTGCAAGCACTAAGTCCATGCCCATTCCTCCAAAACAAAAGTTCCAAAAGACCAAAATCTGCCGGCGTGGTGGCTCACGCCTTTAATCCCAGCACTCAGGTGCAGATGCAAACTACAAACTAATAAAATACTGAATATATTGGGGGCCATCTATTCAAACTACCACAGATGGCTCAGTGGTTAAGGTACTTGCCTGCAAAACCTAATGACCCAACTTCAACTCCCCAGTACTCTTGTAAATCCAGATGCACAAAGTGACTCATGTATCTGGAGTTTGTTTGCAGTGGCTGGGAGGCCCTGGCATGCCCATTCTCTCCTCCCTCTCTCTCTCCCTAACAAAGTAAATAAATAAATAAAACAAATATATATATGAAAACAAAACAGTAACAAAAAATATTCTCACACCATTTCAGCAGAGTTAATGCAGTAAGTGAATGCAGGGACAAGAGGATTTTGCCTCCTAAAAAATGCACAGTTTACTGAGAACCAGACATTAGGTCCTCCCAAGATGGCATGCGGCCATATTGACCAGAAGTGAGAACGATGGTATCATGTATAGCTCTGCCTTCCTCTCTAGTTCATCTATGCTGGTGAGTCACTTGGCAGTATTCGGTGGCAAACTGGAGTTCCCAGGAAAATCCACACCCATGTTAAAGACCCTGCCAGGTTGACTGATGAGAACTCTCTGGTTGTAGAGAGTTGAAATGTTGATCTAGAGCCCAAATTGTGTGTGTGTGTGTGTGTGTGTGTGTGTGTGTGTGTGTGTGTGTGTGAGGTGAGAGGAAACTCTTCCACCTTGTTTGAGGCAGAGTCTTCAGTTCACTTCTGTATGGACTACTATGTCCAACTTGTGGGTTTTGGAGATCCAAACTCACACTTGTATGCCAAGCACTTTACCCACTGAGACATCTCCCTAGACTCTACCAAAATTATCTTTAGTTCTCTTTTTTTAAAACATATATTTATTTATTTATTTTGGTTTTTCAATTTTAATTTTTATTTATTTATTTGACAGAGAAAGAGGGAGAGAGAGAGAGAATGGGTGCGCCAGGACCTCTAGCCACTGCAAAGGAACTCCAGACGCATGAGCCCCCCCTTGTGCATCTGGCTAATGTGGGTCCTGGGGACTCGAACCTGGGTCCTTTGGCTTTGCAGGCAAACCTTAACACTAAGCCGCCTCTCCAGCCCTTTTAGTTCTCTTAACAGGCACCAATTGCCAACCTTTGTGTCTGACCTAACATCCATTCGACTATCAAGTAGAATCTTCCAGAGTGTCCAAGTCATAGCCCACGGGCCATATTCAGCCCAGGATAGTTATGAATGCAGGCAAACCCAACATCATGAACTTACTTAAGACATTATGAGACCTTTTGTGATTTTTTTTTAGGAATTCTATTACATGGTGTTTGAGCATGAACGTTGTAGATAATAATATTGTGTCACAATGGCACTCAAAATAAATGCGTGTGTTCTCTTACTGTTTGTATTATCTGTGACGTCAGTGTTGTGGTGGCGTGCAGCTTCCAGAGCACTATCTCCCAAGCACAGGCAGTAGAATTGCCACCATCAGATATTATATGTTGTTTTTATTAGAGGTGTTGATGTTGAACATAATGTCATGTCTTTAGTGTCATTAAAAGTCACAATTTAGGGCTGGAGAGATGGCTTAGCGGTTAAGGCACCTGCCTCCTAAGCCAACGAACGCCGGTTCCAATCTCCAGGTCCCACGTTTAGCCAGATGTAAAGTGATGCAAGGGCGCAATGCCACACTTGACCACAAGGGGGCACACGCATCTGGATTTCGTTCACAGCAGCTGAGAGACTGCTGGCACGCTCATCTCTATCTGTCTTCCTCTCCCTCTCTCTCTGTCTCTCTCTGTGTCTCCCTCCAAAAACAAACAAATAAATAAAAAGTCACAATTTAAAGCCAGGCGTGGTGGCTCACGTCTTAATCCCAGCACTTGGGAGGTAGAGGTAGGAGGATTGCCATGAGTTCGAGGCCATCCTGAGACTACATAGTGAATTTCAGGTCAGCCTGAGCTAGGGTGAGACCCTACCTCAAAAAAACAAAAAAAAACAAACAAAAAAAAAAAAACTCACAATTTAATCTTGGAATTTATGAGAAACACTGAAAAAATATGTTCAAGCAATTTTCTTTGTCCACAGTCAATATGTTTAGTACGGTTTCTGTTAATGCCCCAGCAATGACAGATAAACGAAAGGGACTTGTAAACTTCATAGAAGGTGATACAGCATTGAAACTCACACTTAACCAAGTATCGTGGCATACACTGGGCTAGAGAGATGGCTCAGTGGTTAAAGGTGGTTGCTTGCCTAATAATAACATTATCAAATAAGATGACTTAGTTGGGGACAAATGCCAAAAATATTTTAGGATTTCTGACATGTTATAAAGTTGCTCATGGTATCAAAAATTTGTGACATAACTTGATAATGAAAACTGCATTACAGAGTTAGCATTTTAGTGGATTTAACCACTCCTTTAAAAAGTTAAGCGTACATCTTCAAGGTAAACACCAACTTACCAATACAACGTTTCCAATCACAGTAGCATTCCAAATGAAACTGAACATATGGAAAACTTCCATTAAGATAAATAATTTTATGCATTTTGAAACATTGGCTAAACATCCTGTGATCAGTGAAAAAATAAGGACCCTTGCTTTTCAATTCAATATGTAGATTTTAATATAAATTTCAAGATTTCTGGGAAAATAATGTTTTGGAATATTTGTAAGTCCATTTTCAAGCAGTATAAATAAATTACCCACCAATTCTCAAATGGAATATGTAGAGCTGCAATCTGACATTCAACACACATGAAAAAATAATTGTATCCTTTATTAAACTCTATAGATCCTCTCCTCCTAGAGGCAGATACCTCTCATTCTATAATCACACTTTATTCATGTCACTGCTTTTTGGCAAGATCTATTTCTATGAACAACTAATGCCTTAACTGCTAAGCCATCTCTCCAGCCCCTCACTTTCTTTTTTTTTTTTTTTTTTTTTTTTTTTTTTTGGTTTTTCGAGGTAGGGTCTCACTCTGGCTCAGGCTGGCCTGGAATTCACTATGTAGTCTCAGGGTGGCCTCGAACTCTCGGCGATCCTCCTACCTCTGCCTCCCGAGTGCTGGGATTAAAGGCGTGCGCCACCACGCCCGGCCCCTCACTTTCTTTTTTTAAAAAAACTATATTTTATTTATTTATTTGAGAGAGAAAAAGGCAGAGAGAGGGAGGGAGAGAGAGAATGGGCACGCCAGGGCCTCTAGTCATGGCAAATGAACTCCAGACACATGTGCCCCTTGTGCATCTGGCTTACATGGGTCCTGGAGAGTTGAACTGGGATCATTTGGCTTTGCAGGCAAACGCCTTAACCGCTAAGCCATCTCTCTACCCCAATGTTCACTTTCTTTATTAGTGACTGCAAACTTGGGACATACTGGATGATTGTAAAAGAGTTTCCAAAAGGGACATTATATAATTAGGATTAGTATCGGAGGACTTTTTTGCTTATCTGCAGTGGCAGATGTCATAAAAACTATATGCAGATCTCTTTCTTTCTTTCTTCTTTCTTTTTTTTTTTTCTTTCTTTCTTTTTCTTTTCTTTCTTTTTTTCTCATCATTTTTGTTAGTGTTTGTATGTACTTAATGTGTAGCCCAAGACCAGTTTATTCTTTCTTTGGGGTCCAGAGAAGCCAAAAGGTTGTCCACCCCGACCTAGAAGATTCCTGGAGGGTCACTGGGCTTCAGTGCCCACTGGAAGCTGGAAGAAGCTGGAGAGAGGGATCAGTGGAGGAAGGAGGTGGAGGCAGCAACAGGAAGATAGATGCCGTCATGAGCACAAGGAGAAGGTGGCAGGCAGGGAGCCCTGCTTTCTCCCATGGCCCTCTTTATTTCTTTTTTTAAAAATGTTGTTAAAGCCGGGAGTGGTGGCGCACACCTTTAATCCCAGCACTTGGGAAGCAGAGGTAGGAGGATCACCATGAGTTCAAGGCCACCCTGAGACTACAGAGTGAATTCCAGGTCAGCCTGAGCTAGAGTGAGACCCTACCTCGAAAAACAAAACAAAAAAGTTTATTTTTATTTATTTATTTGAGAGCAACAGACAGAGAGAGAAAGAGGGAGAGAGAGAGAGGGGGAGAAAATGGGTGCACCAGGGCTTCCAGCCACTGAAAATGAACTCCAGATGCATGCGCCACCTTGTGCATCTGGCTTACGGGGGTCCTTAGGCTTCACAAGCAAGCGCTTAACCACTAAGCCATCTCTCCAGCCCAGACCTCTCTCTCTCTCTCTCTCTCTTTCTTTCTTTCTTTCTTTCTTTCTTTTTTTTTTTTTTTTTTTTGCAAGGTAGGGTCTCACTTTGGTCCAGGCTGACCTGGAATTCACTCTGTAGTCTCAGGGTGGCCTCGAACTCATGGCGATCCTCCTACCTCTGCCTCCCAAGTGCTGGGATTAAAGGCGTGCGCCACCATGCCCGGCTTTTTCAGACCTCTTTATTTCTATCTGGAGTGCTGCCCACTGTGGGAGCATCTTCTCTCCCTGTAAATCTGCCCTGGAATGCCCTCTTGCACTCGCCCTGCATCTCTTAGCTGATTCTGGATCCTTTCACGTTGGCAATCAAGATCAACTCTCACAGTACAATCGACCAAATTTTGCAAACAGATTGAAATGTTTGCCTATTAAAATAAAATTCACATTAACTAATTAAAATGGAAAACTTCAGGTAGGAATAACTCTAATAAAAATTTTCTAACTGCTATGGCAGTGTGCTTTCTGATATTGGAAGACTTCAAACCAAGAGGAAATTCCTTCTATTTCTTTTCTTAACAACAAAAAACAACAACAACTAGTTTTACCAGACTTGGATATTTTGTTAGTTTTTTCAAACAGCCTGTTTTTGCTTTGTTATGGTTGTTTTTTGTTCTTGTTGTTCTTTCATTGATATTTTTTTTTTTTCTTCAATGTTTTCCTTTCTACCTTAAGGGCTGTTTTTTTTTTTTTCCTTCTACCTTTAAATTTAGTGGGTTTTTTTTTTTCACTTTCAAGATTGGGTTTCACAACGTTGTTAAAGCTGGCCTGAGACTGTGTATCCCAGGTTATTCGTGAACTGATCACCCTGCATCAGACTCCCAAATTCTGGGATTACAGGTATGTGCTACTATGTCTGACTTTTTTCTTATTTTCAAAATTACATTTATCTCATCAAATTTTCATCTTTCTCTTTTTTCTGATATGACTATTTAAAGGTATTATTTATTCTTTTTTTTTTTTTTTCGAGGTAGGGTCTCACTCCAGCCCAGCCCGACCTGAACCTCACTCTGTAGTCTCAGGGTGGCCTCGAACTCACAGTGATCCTCCTACCTCTGCCTTCCAAGTGCTGGGATTAAAGGTGTGCACCACCATGCCTGGATTAAAAGTATTATTTGTACATAATCACTTTTGTTATATCTCATAGGCATGGAGGTATGAAGTATCTTTAGAATGATTATCTAATGGCTGGAGAGATGGCTTAGTGGTTAAGGTGCTTGCCCGCAAAGCCCAAGGACCCATGTTTGACTCTCCAGATCCCATGTAAGCCAGATGCATAAGGTGACACATGCACAAGGTTGTGCATGCACACAAGGTGGCACATGTGTCTGGAGTTAGATTGCAGTGGCTGGAGGCCCTAGCATGACAATTCTCTCTCTCATAAAAAATAATTTAAAATTTTTTAAATTAAAAAAAGAATTATTATCCAAGTATTTAAGTTTGTATTATCTCTTCTTTTACCCAGGAGCCTTTAAAAGCTCTTATTATTTATTTGCATGTGTATGTATATATGGTGTGTATATATACTTGTTCATATGTATGTGGTCACTTGTGTGTTTATAAATACATGTACACGTGTGTGTGCATATGCATGGGAAGGGCTCTTCACTTTTGTTCTTCTTTGAGATAGGGTCCAGCACTGAACTGATTCAGGACTCTACTAGCCAGTGAGCCCTCGGGATTCCCTATCTCTTGCCCAGACTGGATCATAGGTGTGTGCCATGATGCCAGGCATTTTGTGTAGGTTCTGGAGAGTTGAACGCACGTCCTCATGCTTGCATAGAAATCACCCACTGAGTCATCTCCCCAGCCCAGTCCATCAGTTTTAGAATTAAGGGTTTCTTCAGTCCCTGAGTACTCATATCCACTTTCTGTTTGACTGGTTCTTTGCTACATCCTGTCTAATCTTTCCTCCTTCAGCTTCTACATGAACATCAGAACTCCTTATTCTATTTTCCTTGTATTTCTTCAATAATGTCTTTAATGACATTAAACATATCTGTTTAACAGCTTCTCTGGTTTACCTATTATTGGAAGCCTTTTTAAAAATTTGTTTATTTTTATTTATTTATTTGAGAGCAACAGATAGAGAGAGAAAGAGAATGGTCATGCCAGGGCCTCCAGCCACTGCAAATGAACTCCAGATGCATGCGCCACCTTGTACATCTAGTTTATGTGGGTCCTGGGGAATCGAGCCTCGAACCAGGGACCTTAGGCTTCACAGGCAAGGGCTTAACTGCTAAGCCATCTCTCCAGGCCCTGGCAGCCTTTTTGATATTAACTCTCCTCCTCCTTACTTTACCTGCAGTTTTCCCAGTGTGCATCATTTCCCTTCGTGCTTGTGTTTCTCATGGTGAGCTCATCCACAATGGCGGGTCTCCCGCCCCCTCCCCCACCCAGCTGAGCATGTTTGATGTGTTCAAGGTGACAGGTGGTATTGTACGTGATTCTTTACATCTTAATATATCAGAACAATTTGACTTTTTAAAATTACTGGCTTTGAGTTACAACCATATATAGAAGTTGTGCAAATCCAGGCTGCTCATCTGTACAGGACATGTTTGTGCTCTGGATTTCGTACGAGTGTCTTTCCCTTCATTCACAGCCCTGAATGGATGGCACTCCTTCCTCTGGGCTCATGGGAAGAGCTTTCCTCTCCTTTTTCTCAGGAACAGGATACCTCTGGAGGCCCCTGGTTTTGTGCAGAAAAATTGAGTGGTTGTTCAACCCTCTACGGGCTCTCACGTCCTCTCAACTTGTGGTGATGGTATTCTAGATGGCCCCGCTGGGGTCTGTGTCTGCTCTGACCCACCTGCAGTTCATGCCTTCTGCTGTGCTGTGGCTATGTGGACTATGAAGATTTATTTTGTGTTTTCTGAACTCCCTTAAACAGTTGAAAGAATTTCAAGTGTATATATCTGTAGGTGGAAGGGACTCTTCTGCAACATCCAGCCTGCCATATCACTGCTCCTTAGAAACAGAGCACGGACAGGATTCTGGGGCTCATTAACACAAGGGGCAGAGGTAGGAAGAGAACTCCTGAAAGGATGGAGGGAGTATGTGGCAAGAGCGGAATGCAGCAGCTAGTTTAGAAAGGTCCTTCTCCTTAATGCGAAGCTAGCTCTTCCCAGCATTCTGCCTCTCCTTCATACTCAGGAAGCCTTTTGAAAAGAACACTTCATTGCGGAAGAAGGAACAGAAAGAGTGTCAGAGCCACAGGGTGGGAAGGAGTATCCGGAGGCACTGTGTTCCTGCACGGTGATTGGCTGATGTCTGTACAACCCCATGGTGATTACCAGCAATCCCACTGAGCACAGCCTTCAGTGCGATAGGGGTGAAGAAGAGGGGGCATCAGAGGATAACATGAGGGGAATGGGACCAACACACGATCTGTTTATACATTAAAGTACAGAATTAAGAGATTTTTTTTTTTTTTTTTTTTTTTTTTTTCAAGGTAGGGTCTTACTCTGGTTCAGGCTGACCTGGAATTAACTATGTAGTCTCAGGGTGGCCTTGGACTCACTGCAATCCTCCTACCTCTGCCCCCCGAGTGCTGGGATTAAAGGCGTGCACCACCACACCCAGCTCTAGATTTTTTTAAAAAACAACAACAAAAAATAAATAAACAAATAAAGGAAAACCCAGAGAGATACAAAATTAGGGAGAAGGATGGGCTGAATTTACAAAGGGAGCAGCAGCCACTGGCGGAGAGCTTTTCAGGAGTAATGTGGAAACTTCCTGCTGTTCTTGTGCACTTGAGAGGGATTTTTTCCCTGCATTCTTTCCTGGATATTAATATCCACCTCATGGGAAAGAAGGCATGATTTGATATGCACGGGTTGGTTTCTCTTTCTCGCTATGTTGTCTGTCTTTGCCTATCGGGTTGTTTGGGTCCACCTATATGATAGATAAGATGTATCAGCCATGGGGTGGAGAGATGGCTTAGCAGTTAAGGCACTTGCCTATAAAACCAAAGGACCTAGGTTTGATTCCCCAGTACCCACGTAAGCCAGATGCACAAGGGGACACATGCATCTGGAGTTCGTTTTGCAGGGGCTAGAGGCCCTGGGGCACCCATTCTCTCTCTGTCTCCTCTCTCTCTCTCTGCAAATAAATAAATATATAAATAAATAAATAAATAAATAAATATATTTTTGTTAAAAAAAAGATGTATCAGTCACGTTGTTTTCAGCTCTTTTGCCTTTTTGTACAATCCAGAACCCCAGTCCATGAGATGGTGCCACCTGAGTTAAGGTGAGTCTTCCCACTTCGATGAACCCAACTAGATAATCCTTTACAAGCCTGCCCAGAGGCTCATTCTTAGGTGATTCTAGATCCTGTGTCAGGTTGACAACCAGAGATGAATCAGGCATGAGAGCAAGCCCACGTTCCTTTGATCTTCCTCTCTTCCCCGGGTTCTTGTTAGTCATTAATTTCTGAGTGAAGCCGTCCCACATCACAGCTTGCAGACCTGCACACTTCCGAGTTCCTTGTAGGCCCCGATTGGAAAGGCTTTGGGCTCCCATTTGGAGGAATCCTGGTTCCAGCCCTGCAGCTTGTGGCACCTGTGGAGAAGGTCTTACAGCTTAGGCTAAGACTAAGGCTGCGGGCTTGCAGAGCTAAAGGACCTGTGTGTCTCTGCATGCATGTGCTTACAAAAAGAACGTGGAGCTTTTATATTGTTTCTTCTGTGTTCACACAGTGGCTACCTCCCTGCCCCAAATCCCAGAAGTAGGGCTGATCTCAACATTCCTGCTTTACAGGTGAGGAGGACACTGTGGCCTGAAGAGGTCGAGAGACTTCCCCCAGGGTCCACGGCAAGTTGGGAATACAATCGGGTGTCCCACCTCTGAGCCTGGGGGTTTCGCCTCTACTTCAGGCTGCCAGTGCGCGTTTGGGTGGGCTTTCAGGAAGCTACCCATCTCTATGTAGTGTTCCTGTCGGCCAAGTCACAGGTACCACCCCAAAACCTCTTGCCTCTCCCTCCAGTCCCACAGTGGCCTGCCATTCACTAGGGGACTTAATTCCTTCCTTCCTTCCTTTACTGTCCTGGCCTGGGGTGTTCAAGGTCTCACCATGCTGCTTCTGTTGGCTTCAAACCCCTGACTTCAAGTGTTCTATCCTCTAGCCTCGGCCTCCTGAGCAGTGGGGACTACAGGTATGCACCACCAGGCCCCTTCTTCTGTCTTTAGACACCCACCACTGCTGCTGGCAGAGCCCAGACACAGGCTGATGAATTGTTGACCCAGCTCACATAATTTACAACATTATATTTTACAGCATTTATCAGTAGGAACAATGGCCAGCATCATCTTTCTTGGCATTACATTTTATTGAAGACAGACTTACAGTCTTTAAATATATTGAATAGAATGTTTTTTCATATACAGTTCTTTAATCATACATATATTTCTTTAAAGCACAGAACTATAAATTAAAATGTACATATTGCCATAAATCTAGAACTATTTTATAAAAATAGAACTCAAATATTAACTTCATCTATTTTGGCGATTTAGCAATATTGTAAAGTGGCCACACTTATGATGCATCACTGTTTCACAACAACGGTCTCATCTTCCATCTCCTTGGGGCCACGTGGAACAGTGTCCTTTCCCAGGGTCCCCTCAGAGAAGCCCATGGCCATGGCTCAGTGTTGCCTTTGCATAAAGACAGAGTGCACTTATCTGCTCTGAGAGGGGGAAGACCAGCTCCCAGCCCCTCCCGAGAGGGAAGGGGCTTTCCCTCCAGTGAAGGATCTGTCACTTAGGGTTCTCGAAGCCCTCAGAGTGCACAATTTGACCTCTGAATAAGCACAGTGAATTCCCTTTTCTGATGCTCAGAGAATGGCAGGTCCAAGCTTGGTTCTCTAAGATCAGTGGTAAATAGGTTAAAAGAAACCCACACAAATGGTACCTGCTGGACAGTGTCATCCCAAAGGGGCACAACGTTGCCCACCTATCATGAAAGGCCCCCAACCTCACAGCCTTGCCCAAGTACTCAGCTCCCTCCACTGTCAAATGAAGACAATTTTTCTTATTATTTTTCTGTCTGAATAGCTGGATGTGATTGTCTTAACTCGAGGATGTCTACTCTGGGAGTTGAGCTGAGAAATACACTTGGGGCTGCAGGTCACCGGAATTTAAACGAGCTTGGACTTCACAAGTACGTGAGTATATGGCAGGACAGTGAGTGTTGGCAGGACCACACAGCTCAGTGGAGGTTCTAGAAATGCCAGTATCAGATGTTTTAAATCTGAAAACAAAGTCCCTGTTCCTCGCCAAATGAAAACAAGTCATGACTTGGAGCTAGACTCTGCCTTCAGGACTTATTTAGGCACATAACATGTAATGGGGTGACTTGAGCTTTCACGGGGCAAAAACATCACCTGCACCTCTTGGTGCTGCTGGAAAGGAGACATGACGGTTAAGCCTATGAGTACTTACTGGGGATCCCCTGCTCACCCAGGGTGCCTCAGAGCTGGGCTGGTCTAGTTCTCAGTTGAAAGGCCAGAGGGTGCCTTGAGAGGAGCTTTTGTGAGTGATGACTCTGTGCCCAGCCTGTGGGTTAGGCCCTGAGGACCGGGGAGTGACAGCAGAGAGCTGGGGTGGGGAATGGGAGCAGGGTGGTCTGGTTTAAGAGCTGACACCTAGTGGCAGGAGTCAAAATTAGAAGCCCTGCTCGGGCCTCTGGCCTTGGCCTCTGTTGCCAGTGGTGTGCCCTCAGTAGGCTGTGGCGCAGTACAGAGGACTCTCATGTCAACAAGACTCGCTGCCACGGCATCGGCGAACTCCGCAGAAGAGGTCTCCTTGCAACTGTGAAAGCTGGAGATGCAGAAGAGGATGGTGTCGGGCTGGGGGTTATAGCAGGCGCCATACCCATTGGGGACCACAGGGCCATAGCAGCAAAACATCTCCATGGTCGTGGGCACCTGGAGGAGAGAACAGGTCAGAGGTGGCTGGTTCTGAAATGCAAGCCACGAACCTGCCAGAATGTAGGGCGTTCCAACATCCCAGTGGCCCTCTGGGCATTTGTTTTGCTGTCTACTTTCCACCCTGGGAGTTTGACTGAATTAACCAAATCAAGTGATTGCTTCAGCATGAATGGACATGGGCAGAGTCATAAAAACAAGCGCATTGAAGTGAAGATTCTGCAAGGAGAGGGACCCTGGCCCGCTCGCCAGAGCACAGTCTGCGCTGCTTGTGGAACTGCAAGCTCCCAGGGTGACCTGGTGCCGGGGCTCAGCCTGATCTTCTCCTTCATCTGGGGGCCATTTGAGGCGCTGTGGCAATCAGGGTAATTTACTAAATGGCACCCTGGTGGCACCCAACTGTTAGATGGCTTCCCACAGGGAGTCATTTATGGACCTGAGGAAATCTGGCCCATCTTCTCTGTTGATTTTTTTCCCCCAGATCCTTAATTACTGTCAGTACCGCTGGCTGGTCACATTTTCTCCCCATGGCCTGGCCATGCACAATTACCCAGCACCCGGCTTTTCAAAGGCTGCCATCACCTGGACCTGAGATGCACTTCGGCTGTTTTGAGTTCAGAGGGTTAAGATTTTGTGATCCAGACTCCAAGCTAACAGATGTGTTTATGAGAGGGTGCCAGTCATAAATGCTATTTTCCAGTTAACCCACATCCCAAACTCCTTTCATGAGCCAGTTCTAGGGGATAAATTGGCAGGGTTGTCAGGCCACGGAAGGGGCTTGTTTTAACCCCAACTGGTTTCTGATGCTGCCTTCTGAAGTCACAGTGACCATTTTAATGGGGCAGAACAAGCCATTAGTCTTGCTAATAGAGTTGCTGCATTGTCAGATAAATTTGCCGTGCACTAGCCGGAGGCCACAAAGCCATTCCGGAGCATTATTCCCGTGGATGGTTTCCTGAAGAATTTATGCTGTTCTGTTCTCATTTTTCACATCTGCAAGCTCACTCCTGTAATGACAAAATTAAACTACTGAGTGGACCTTCATCCTCACATGCAGCTTCATCAGCCCCTTTTATTGCCCATGTCCAGGAGTCCGCAGATGAGGTGGACTTCCAGCAAAGTGACGTAGTGGGTGTCCCCTTCCTCACCTGCAGCTGGCTCCCACTAGTGGATTTCATCCTGCCTTTGGGACAGCGGTCTCTAAACACGATGCACCCACCTGCAGCTGCAGCTAGAAGGTGCTGAGCTGACAGTTAATCTTCTGCCATAATGCCAAAATGGTTGGGATGGGTTCGGCCATGATAGCCTCCGACCAGGCCTGTGGGGATGCAGAGTCTACAGTCCCCACTGTAGCGCAACGTCATCTTGCAGGCAGTGGATTGCAGGGCAATACCACACTATATAGTGGGTAGAGCCGGGGGGTGTGTTTGTTCCCAGCCTGTCCACCTTGGCTATGGAAGTCTGAGATCACTCCCATTTAGAAGTTGGGAAACCAGCAGTGTCCTGAGTACTTAGGTCAGCCTGCCAAAAGTGACGCAGCTCTTAAGAAGCACCGTCAGGTGATGGGGTAGAAAGAAGGCAGCTGATGGACAGAGAGATGTAGTTGCATGGGAAGAGTCATTTCAATGTTCTGTGGCACAGTAGGAAAGCTATGGTTGACAGCAGTGACTGGAATATTTCAAAACAGGATTCTGAATGTTCCCGGCACATGACACATGGCCAAGAGGAATATAGCTATGCCGATCACACTGATCTGAAACTTTCCCCACAGCCTGCAGGTATGTCCTTATCCACCCCTCACCCCCGCACCCACAAGTAGGTACAAGTACTTTGTATCAATTAAAAAGATAGGTGTATTATTATTATTATTATTATTATTATTATTAGTTTTTCGAGATGGGGTCTCATTCTAGCCCAGGCTGACCTGGAATTCACTACGTAATCTCAAGCTGGCCTCGAACTCACAGAGATCCTCCTACCTTGGCCTCCCAAGTGCTGGGGTGAAAGGCATGTGCCACCATGCCCGGCCTAATAGGTATGTTTTAAAAAGAGAAAGAAGGGAGCCAGAGAGCTGGTTCAGTTAGTAAAGTTCTTGATGTACAAACATAAAAACCTAGATTTGGATTCCTAACACCCACCATAAATAAATAAATAAATAAATAAATAAATAAATAAATAAATGATAAAAAGCTGGGCATGGTGGCATGCACCTGTAGTCCCAGCACTGGGCGAAAGGCAGACGGTATTACAGGTGTGCAGAGCCATGCCCAGCTGTTTATGTGGGTGTTGGGGAATCAAACTCAGAACTGTCACCTCAGCTTCTCACTGAGGTCTTCGTAAGCTCCCAGGTACACGATGAGGCCTCTTGGGCCACGGCCACACGCACACACACACGGGGCTGTCTGTACCTGGCTGGTGGAGAGGACAAAGCGGTTGCTCATCAGGTAGGTTTCGTCCGTGAACATCTCAGGAGGCTCCGTGCACGCGTCCCGGGCCAGCTCCCGCAGCGCTAGCAGGTGGTTGTCAATGGCCATCCCTGTGATGGCCTGGGAGTCGGGGACAAAGAGCAGGCAGTGAGACCTGAACTCCTCCGCCCCTCCTTTCTATTCCCCTGAACAAGCGGTCACTCCAACAGTCACAGCCCATGTCCACTCTGCTCTGTCGAGACAACATATGTGAGTGGCCGTGTGGGACTCGCCTCTTTACCAGACAGCCTCTGCTCCTGGGCTCATGCATGTTACTGCATGCACCGAATGTGTCCAGAGCAGCATAGGATCTGCCTTGTCAGTGAGTTCTAGAATCTTCTATACCCCCCCCCAAACCCCATGGTTCTCTAGCGGGAAGACAGGCAGGTCTCATCATCCTAGTACCAACTTGCTCCAACCAGGGAAAGAAAGACTGCCCATGTGCTGGGTCCAGGAATTGTGGGGCCTTGTCCCAGCATGGGCCAGGACGTCAATGCTGTCTGGGACAGAGCTCTCCCCACAGCTAACACTCCGCCTTCAAGCAGGGTGCCAGGGGTGGGCTTTGTCCCCAAGTCTCTGCCACACTGCAGAATCAGGGTCAGTTAAGCTAGACTTGTTGAGTCAGGAATTGGACATCTGCAGAGACCCCATGGGTGTTGTGAGGCAAGAGCTAGTTAAACAAAGCGGAGGGCTTTTCTCTCTTTTTGATAGCGTCATAGAGGGAGGGTCCCGAATGGCAGTGTGGGAGGGAGTCAGGTGGACAGTGGTATGGCTGTGGGACCAGGGTACTTATTCTATATCTGTCCCACTTGAGGCTGGGGGTACACATACACATTACTTTTCACAGTATTTTTATTATGTGTTTGTTTGGGGAAATTCAATGTGGTTATAGGGGGATGGGTGGAGACTTGGGGGGGCCTTCTTAGCTTGCAGTAAGAACCTTCAGGTTGGTATCAGAGAACTGTGACTCAAGAGTTCGGCTATATAAGATGGCCATTTAGCTGTTTCAGCCTTGCACAGGAGGGACACCCTCCTGCCAATGAACTTTGCTTGGGTTTACAAGGCACGTTTCCGGATTTGACAGCTGTTCTCTTTCAGTTGAGAACAAATGCATAAAGATGACGCAGAGGCCCCAGTCTCCCTGAACATACCTAATTATAGTCTGAAAAGACAAGTTACAAAACCTCCACTCACTTTATTCATCATTAATTTGTGTACAGTGGTGCTAAAGATGGAAACCCAGGACCACAGCTTGCTTTCGACGTGCCCTGTTAGGACAAGGAGGAAACCCACCCATGTAAGAGATGCCCTTCCCCTTTCGGAAGACCTCTGGTTTGTGGAGGTCCACAGAAGCACCTGCTTGGTACAGCGGTCGATCCACTCCCTGTTCTCACACCATCTTTCATTCAAATGTAGCTGCAGGGGCTGAGTGAACAGCAGTTAAGACTAGAATGAGACCCTACCTCAAAAAAAAAAATAATAAGGGCTGGAGAGATGGCTTAGCAGTTAAGGCGTTTGCCTGCAAAGCCAAAGGATCTCAGTTCGATTCTCCAGGCCCCACATAAACCAGATGCACAAGGGGGCGCATGCATCTGGAGTTCATTTGCAGTGGCTGGAGGCCCTGGCATGCCCATTCTCTCCCTCTCTCTCTCTCTCTCCTCCCTGTCTTGTTCTCTCTCTCAAATAAATAAATAAATGAAATATATTAAAATAAAACAAAAATAAACTCCCGATGCATGTGCCATTTAGTGCATCTGGCTTTAAAATAAATAAATAGAGCCGTGAGTAGTAACAAGGACTCCCGGTTCAGTCCCTTCCCCGGGGTCTTGGGCAGCTACTGTATGCCTGATGCTGCCCACCACAGAAAGCAGCGGGGCCAGAGGCTGAGCCCTGTGCAGCTCATGGTGTCGTTGAGGCAGACGGTCATGGCCATCGAGCAACACGTGATCACAAACTAAGATAATGAGACGTTCAGGTCATAAGAGCAGTGAGAGGGACTCGGGCCACCTTGCCCCTGTACTATCTCTGTCACTTGTTTCCTAGCTGCCTGGCAATTGTCCTGCTTCTCATGCCTTTGTGGTGTTCTCATCAAATTAACACAGAACAGATCCCTGTGACAGCACTCAAAAGGATGTTTTTCTAAATTTTTTTAATAAATAAATTTAAATTGGTCATCAAATTATAGTGATGAATTTTCCCTATGTTGAGAGTTTAAAACCCAATAAGCCAAAGGCTTTTGTCACCTTGCCAGCACTGATTCCAGCTCCACAGAGGCAAGTCATGATTGCGATTCCATTTGGTATTTACTTTCATTGTTCTGAACCTACACTTAGAGCATCACGTCTGCACTTTGCAGTTGCGCCTATGATCTTCACGTTGTAGGAAACAAAACTTTAGATTTCCTGTCCTTTCACGCCCCCAGTACACCGCCAGACTCGGGCTTCCCAATGGTCCTGGCAGAACTCTGTTGTTGGAGCGACTTACAGTGCCCACATGATGTCTTACATACCATTCACAGCTGCCTCATGTAGTACGCTATGACCAGATTCCTTCCTTTCTTCTTTTCTCCCTGCCCTTCTTCCTTCCTTTCTTCCTGTGGAACTGGAGGGTTGAACCTGGAGCCTTTCACATGCTAGGCGAGTGCTTTAACCACTGAGCCAGATCCTCAGTGTTGGATTTCCTTTCTTACTAAATTTTTGTTGTACCTTACATTGACAATCTTCAAATCATTAAACTGTGTTTCTGGCCTTTATCCATTTCTAACTGGTTCCTAAATTTGCACCAGAATTTCATTCCTCCTTCACTTTTCACTCCTTTGTAGACTAATTGCTCCCTGAAGCTGCTGAAAGCTGTCAATTTATGGAGTTTTACGTCATACCTCAGAGTCTTTGGAGCTCTTTTTTGTGTTGAATCTGTTTTTTTTTTTTTTTTTTTTTAGCTTTCTTCATTTTGTTACATTTCCTCATCTTGGAGACATATAGCTTTCAGCAATTTTATTAAAAATATTGTTTAATGAGTAAAGATTTCAAGACATCATCTGTCTAAATTATCTTTATTCTAGCTTCATGTTTGATGATAGCTTAGCTGGGTATGGAATGCATGTTGAAGATTATTTTCTCTTAGAACCTGCAGGCTCTGTTTCACTATTCCCCACCTCCCTATGATGCTGTGGGAAATCAGTCATCTTTATTCCTGATCTCTGTGTTATCTCTCCCTCTGTTAAAATCTCTCCCTCTGAGAGATTTTAGGATCTTTTCTTTGTCTTTAGTGTTATGGAATTTCCTTGCTATGAGTATTTTCCATGCAAAGTACTTGATGAATCCCATCAGTAAAGAAATAATTTCTTTGGCTGAGCGTGGTGGCGCACGCCTTTAATCCCAGCACTTGGGAGCCAGAGGTAGGAGGATCACCATGAGTTCAAGGCCATCCTGAGTCTACACAGTGAATTCCAGGTCAGCCTGAACTCTTAGAGCAAGATCCTACCTTGAAGAACCAAAAAAAAAAAAAAAAAAGAAAAAAGAAAGAAAGAAAGAAAGAATTTCTTTGGTTTTGGGAAATCCATTTTTCAGTGTTGGGGACTGAACACAGGACTTTATGTCTTCTAGGGATTTTTCTTGAATTATTTTGTTGATGATTCCTCTACTCTTCCATTTATCTTTCTGAGTGAATAGCTATTATTTGGGACCTTGTCTTCCTGAATTAAGCCACCTTTCTTTCCTATCTTTGATCTCTGTCTTGTAAGTATTTATGGTCTCTCTTACTTCCTTATAGGTCCATTGATTTTTCTCCTATATTTTCCCCACAGTGTATCTTTATTTCTTGAAAATATCTTTGGTGTTCCTTATTCTTTTGCTATTTTTTTGTTTGTTTTGTTTTTGAGGTAAGGTCTCACCTGGAATTCTCTATGTAGTCTCAGGGTGGCCTCAAACTCACAGTGATCATCCTACCTTGCTTTTCAAGTGCTGGGATTAAAGGCATGTGTCACCCAGCCCAACTCCTAATTTCTGTAGAGTAATAAATTTATAAAATTGACACCTTGAAATTTACTAGCCAAGGAGATGTATTAAGAGGTAATGATTAGGTTGTTGAGGCTCCTTCCTCATTGAAGGCCTTATGAAAGAGCTTCACACAGCGTGCAGCCATCTTGCCCTTCCACCTTCTGCCATATAAGCAAAACACACTCTTCTGTTCTGCAAGATGCAGGAGCAAGTTCTCTCTTGGAAACAGAAGTCTGTAATCTCACCTGCTGCTCCTTTGAACTTGGGCTCTCAGTTTCCAGAACTGTGAGACATAAGTTATAAATTACCTAGTCTGAGGTATTCTGTGATAGCAGCCCAAAGTTATTAATACAGTAACCAGCTCCCTTCCTTTCAGCTGCACATCCCCCTGATTTTGACGGTCCCTCAGTGCCTGAACCTTCCTAAGTTGCTGCAGTATAGTCCATTGGCCCTGTCCTGTTCCCTAAACCAGTGGCCATCTGTTGTACTTTCCAGCTCTAACACTTAGTTGTCACCTTCTTTCCCATTCTCTGTAGTGAATGTTGGCATTAAAGTATACCTTGACTGTGGTGTTGGAGAACTTCACAGTGAGAGACAGTAAACACTTGTGTTCACCACACCCTATTGAATCAGAAGCCAGTGTCTTCCTCAACCAGCCCAACCGCTGCCCCTACACCAGCTTTTCAGTACTGCATGGCTTCTGCTTGGCAAGCCGCTCTCCCAATGCATCAGTCCTTCTTTGAGCCCATCGCAGAATAAGCTCTGTAACAGGAAATTCAGCATCTCCTGCTCAAGCTGCACACACCCAGCTGTCTGTTCCTTCAGATGTTTCCTATTCTCAAGATTCTTCATCTTTGCAAATGCTGCTCTCTTCTGGATCCGTTCTTTCCTTTCTTCATCTGCAATCTCCTATTGTGCACTCTTGCTGGCTGAGCTTTCCAAAGCAGAGGAAAGAGCTTGCTCCTCCATGTTCTCGGTAACTTCCCAAGGGCTCCTTTCACATGGGTGGGCACAACTTTGAAGTGCTTCTCCCTCAAGTACATGCTGAATTTCCTAAGGGCAGTGCTTAATGTTGCCATCTTTTGTTTCTTAGCACGTAGCACTTTGCCAAGAATGAAGCTGGAGGGGCACCTGTTATAGTTTGGATCTCAGATGTCGCCAAAAGGTTCATGGACTCAAAAACTTGGCACCAGGGGTTGGAGAAATGGCTTAGTGATTAAGGCATTTGCCTGTGAAGCCAAAGGATTCCAGTTCGATTCTCCAGGACCCACGTAAGCCAGATGCACAAGGGGCACATGCACCTGGAGTTTGTTTGCAGTGGCTAGAGGCCCTGGTGTGCCCATTCTCTCTCAGTCTGCCTCTCTTCTCTCTTCTTTCTTTCTCTCTCCCTCTCTCTCTGCTTGCAAATAAATAAATAAATAAAATTTATAAAAAAAAAAACAACTTGACACCATTGGGAGGTTGTAGAACCTTGAAGAGGTGAAGCCTAGAAGGTGTTTCTGTTACTTGAGTTGTGTCCTTGGAGAGGGTTGTACAACCCTATTCCTTCTTCCTCTCTCTTTACTTCCCTGCAACCAGGGCAATGGTCTGCTCCATCATGGGCTTTCTACCTCAAACAGCTGCCTTGCCCCAGTCTCACTAGACTTGAACTAAAGCCAACTTTTCTCTCCCTATTTTGGTCGCTTCAGTAATGAACAGCTGATGAATGCTGTGCATCTGGAGAACCTGTATACCCCTGGCTGGCTTCAACTATAATCTCCTGCCTCAGGCTCCAAAGTGCAGGGAGCACGAACTACCATGTCTGGCTAACACATTGCTCAGACAGTACAAGCACAGCATTCGGATGAATTAGGTATCTAGTTAGAGGAAAGTCTACATCACTAGCTCTAAACCCCGGAATTACGTTGTACTTTCTTTCAAGTATATAAAGTTTGGTCAGTCCTTCTAATAGATGATATGATCCTTTATAAGTTATAAATCATATCTGAGTGACTTTCTATTAACATACTGATCACTACTTCAAGCGTACACCTCTCCTCTGTTGTTTGTATGTGACTACTGGCTTTGCAGAACCTGAAAATTAATCACTCCTTCACACCACAGGAGCATTCACATTCCCCTTACAATTTGATTTCACTATTCATTTTCAGCAAAGACCTTCTATTCATAGGTAGCGGAAATGAAGCCACAGAAAACAAGAGGCAAGTCTATGGCCATACCAACCTGAATGCGTCCAATCTCATCTGATCTGACCTCGGAAGCTAATCAGGGCTGGACCCAGTTAGTACTTGGATGGGAGAAAACAAGAGGCAAAACGAGCCCAAATAAGAATAAGCATGGACTCCCTCCCAGTCTGCCAGGAGCCAAGACTCTGGCCTTTGTCAGGCTGGAGCCCCAGGCCCTCATGTTTGACTTTGTAGTACAAACTCAAGCCTCCACATACTTTGTGCCATTAGTATCATGAGGGTTACTTCAAAGGATTTCACTGGACTCTTGTGAAATCTGTGAGAGAAACAGGAATGGTGTGCTAACCTATGTTCTAAGCAGAAGAAAAAGACCAGGCTCGGGGGCACATCCGTGTCATCTTAGGTACTTGAGGAACTAAGGCTGGAGGATCACAAACTCAAGGCCAGCCTGGGCAGTGTCATGAATGTCTCAAAATAAAAGGTAAGAAGAGAACTAGCAATGTAGCTTAGCGCTATGGCACTTGCCTAACGTGTACAACCGAAGGTTCAATTACCACCACTACAAAAATACATTTAAAAAATGAAATTTGGGCTAGAGAGAGGGCTTGCCTAAGAAGCCTAAGGACCCAGGTTCAATTCCCCAGTACTCACATAAGCCGGATGCACAAGGTGGCACATGCGTCTGGATTTCGTCTGCAGTGGTTAGAGACCCTGGTATGCCCACTCTATCTACCTCTCTCTCTTAAATAAATAAACAAATAAAATTTTAAAATAGTAAAGTTAAAAACAAATCAAAATATGAGAAAGGAAAGTCGGAGAGGGAGGTGTCCTTGCTGGAGTCACTGGGCAGTCAGTGGGTGCTGTTTGGAGACATCATCCATCACTCACCATGACTGTGTATTCGGTCTGGGCTTGGATAGCAGCCTGCAGGAAGCGCAGCTTCTCAGAAGCCTGTGGACAGAGCAGAGGGTCAGCACACGGGGCTTTGAGAGGCTGCTCAAGTGCAAATAGAGCCCCAGCATCAAAGTGGACGAGCAGTGGCCTCACAGGTCTCCCCGAGGGCTCCTTAGGACAGAGCAAGACTTACCCGTATGGCAGTCTTGTGGTCAGCCATGGCTTGCGCAAAAGCCAGAGCGGCTGGAGTGGCTGATCTGATATTGTCCACGCGGCCTTCCTGGAACCGGCGGATGGATGCGCTCTCGTAAGTGGGCACCAGTCTCTGGTGAAGCCTGCGAGACAGAAAGGATGAGTGGCAAGCAGACATTTATTCTCAGGGAATCGTAAATGCTGAAAGAAAAACAGCCTCAGCAGGCTTTATTTTTACACTCCTGATTTGACTTGGAATAGTATTTCATTTTAATGTTAATAGAATCCTAGAGAATTCCCAAAGATGAATGCAGGGTGGGGGGGCTGGTGGGTGAGTCTTTGATACAAAGAACCGTGTGCGCTTTTATACACAGGAGCTATTGCACAGATATAAAATGAACAGGTGATGGGTGGCTCTTATAAACTGGGAAACCTGGAATTTTCCGTAAGAGCTGTGAATGTTGATTAACAGCCCAGAGTAGGATAACTATACAATTCATTCTGTTCACCCTAGAATAAAGCCTGCTTTATATAAGCTGATCAACCATGGCCTCTGGCCAAGTCGGGGAGGGGTCTCCATGGTGGTAAGTGTGATGGCTGCAGGGCTGCCAGCACCAAGGAGTCGTGGCTGGGCCTCTCCTGCCTTCACAATGTATGCCTGTGAAGCTACTCACATGGCCCATGGGAGAAGGTATATCCTACATCCCTATGGATTGTTCTGGAATCCTGACCACTCTAGCACAGCTCATGCTGGGACCCCAACTCCTGCACCCCTGCCCAGGCTGCATCTCTCCTCTACAGTCTTCCCACCCACCAGTAATATCCTTGGAGAGGAGGGTGGGGAAGAAAGTCAGTTCAGGGGCAGTGACAGCTCGGTCATACAGCAGGCTGTGGTGCTGCATCTTGCTTCCCTGCCTCACACTAGGTGACAAGGGAGCCTGAAGGGGCTGCTTCAGGTCAAAGAGTGTCTCTAGACAGACCTCCAGTGGGTGACATGTAGGCTGGAGGTGACAAATGGAAGGTAGAGGCACAGCTAAGGCAAGGCCATCAGGAGGACAACTTGCTTACAGAAGGGTCCCTAGTGTACAGGAAGGCCCCCACGTATTGCAGGAAAGTCCCTGAGTTCCGGGTGGTGAAATGCTAGAGCCTGGTTTGCATATTTCAGAGTTCACTTTTATGAAGACAGAATTCTAAGAGGCATAATGGGAAATAAAGCCGTGTAGACTGAGCTGTGGTTGGCCCAGTCAAAGATGATGGTGGCTTGGCAGGGGATGGTGGTGGGGGGGGGGGGCTGGCAGAAGGTGAGATGGACAGATATTTGGATAACTGACTTGGGGAGTATGTGAGTGACAGAATGGATGAATCAAGAATGAGCCCCAAATATTTAATCAGACCAACTTGGAGGGGTGGGGAAGGGGGAACACCGCCTGATCAAGGCTGGGAAGATGAGGGTCACACTACAGTGGCTCAGATGGATGTATAAAAGCAGGCGGAGACCAACGGTCACAACCTAATAGTCTTCCTCACCTACCTTGCTCCCAGACCCCTGGGCCACAGCTTAGGCAGTTCCATCTTGTGAGGTTTCACTCATATTTGAAGCCCAGTTCAGGCGGCACCACCTCCATGCAACTTGCTTCCATCACCCGATAGCCCTCTGGGTTCCTAGAAAGCCGTGCCTCCCTCTAGAGCCCACCGGAGCACGGGCGCACCTGGCCTTTGCTCACCTGTAGAAGGCCAGCTGGAGAGCCACCTGGATGAAGGCATCAGGGCTGTATTTCTGCTTCTTAATGAACGTTTTCCCATAGTGTTCAAACTTATAAACAACGAAATCCAGATTCTTTACTATTCTGCAGAAGAAAAAGAAAGAAACTTCGCTTGCAACATAGGGCGCACACATCTCAGAGCCCACCCTGGCTCCCAGAGCCTGATCTGTGTCCCAGTGATCTGGCAGGTGAGGGCACAGTGTCTGTCCTCCAGGAATGCACTGGGATGCCAGCGATGAGCCCCCACCTGTGCAAGTGGGAGTGCATGCAGAAACAACCTCTGAGCAGGTGAGCTCAGTGACGCACAGGCCGGGGAGGGGGCGGGCCTGCCTGTAGCCTTGAGGAAAGGAGGCAGGGGAAAGAGAGGCCTTTGCATAGGCAGGATGGGCCCCGCCCACAGCCCTGCTGGCTGCCCCCAAAAGCCGTCCTGAATGAGGCTGCTCCTATGACTTGTCTAGGAACGGGCTTCTGTGTCCCTTTGGACTCTCAACTGGTCTCACAGAGGTCATTTCTAAGTTGGCCATTACCCAAACGCATCCTACAGTGTTATGGGGAACAAGGGCCTGGAGCCTGGCTGCTTGTCCTGGTCACCCCCCACGCCCCAAGGGCTGGGACTCACTCACCTGCCTTTTACCAGTGACTGACAGTCCATTTTACCCCACACTGTGACTGGGCTCCCATGGCGTGCCTGGGGTTTTGTCATTATCAGAGTAACAGGAAAGTTGCCTGTTTAACTCCTGGACCACACCATGCTATTATGAGACTGGAGCAATGCTGACAAGGTGCGTGCCGTCCACCGCCAGCCAGGTGTCAGCGCAGAGCCCTGGGGTCAACCTGCCCCACTCACACCGCTGCTGAGACTTGGTGCCCCGCCTGTCCCTTTTTGAATCACTCCTACTTCACTGGGTCCAGCTCCTAGAAACCAGCCAAGTGCTAGGGACCTAAAAAGTCTCCCACCTTTTTGGCTATTGCCATGGCAACTTACAAACCCCCTCTCAGGTTCTGCTCATCTAGACTCCATGACCCCCCATTGCCGATCCCCCACTGGTTTGCTCCTTATCCTCAGGTCTGAAAAGCTGGGCAATTTAGGAACACATGGGGCTGGCTCAGAGACTGTCTTCCCCAGGACGTGCTGGCCTTCCCTCTCTCTGGCTCCTCCCCATGGCTGTCCACTTATCTTGGAAGCCTCTAAGTTGTATCATTGTATCATTGTATCATTACATTTAAAAAAAAAAAAAGAGCCGGGCGTGTGGTGCACACCTTTAATCCCAGCATTTGGGAGGCAGAGGTAGGAGGATCACTGTGAGTTCGAGGCCACCCTGAGACTACATAGTGAATTCCAGGTCTGCCTGGCTAGAGTGAGACCCTACCTCGGAAAACCGAAAAAAAAAAAAAAAAAAAAAAAAAAAAAAAAAAAGGTGTGGTGGTGCACGGCTTTAATCCCAGGCAGAGGGATCGCCATGAGTTCGAGGCCATCCTGAGACTACATAGTGATTTCCAGGTCAGCCTGGGCTAAAGAGAGGCCCTGCCTTGGAGAGGAAAAAAAAAACAAGAAAACACAAGTCCTGAAACCTCTCCACATTCCACTGAAACTAGGCAGCCGTTAACAACTGAATGATCATCTTCATGGATAGTCTGACTACATCCTGTGCTGGTCATGTGTGCTATTCCCACAGTCTCTTCACTGGTTCCAAAATGCACGCTCCAAGTCCACCGGGGACCCCTTGCACAGGCAGGGCAAGCAGAGGCTTTTCACAGCCTGACCCCCACTTTTTTTGTGCCCCAGCACTGGCCATCCTCTCATTCTGGTCCCCAGATCAGACTAGATCTTTAGGAACCTGTAGAGGCTTAAACTACCTTTCTACTTATGCTCCACCTACCCTGCAAAGAGCTAATGGCTCTCCAAAGCCCCTTCCACTGTCCAGGCAGAGTTCTGCCCTCATGTGCCTCGAGGGTCACGTCCACGCCTCTCTCTGGTTTGGACACATCTTGCCTCTCACACGGTTTAGTCTTGGGTCTGTGTCCTCCACAGAAGGACACACGCGCCTGGCACTTTCATTTCCATGGTCCCACGGCCTCACCACAGGTGTGGCCCACACTAGCACTGATGCATTGATGAGCGAGTGAACGCATGTGCTTGTGCTCCCTTACTGAATGCAGGTATGGACGGTCCGTGATTCCTAACCCGCGTGGCTTGCCCCCTGGAAGAGCATTTGGCTCTCCTGTTCCTCCAGCCTCGGTCCGTTAGGGCCTGATCCAGCCCCGACCCTGGGGAGAAGGCCCCTTGTCAAGTTGCTGTGTAAACTCAAGCAAATTGAAATAGCTTGGATTCAAATGACCTATTCAAAGCAGTTGTTTATTGCTGCCTCTGAGCAGGGGGTGATTTCCCAGCCTTGACTCTGCTCAGTCAGGTGAAACCTACAGAAAAAAAAAAAATAGCCCCGCGTTTGCATTTTATGGAAATGATGGATACTTTGGCAAGGTTATTTCCTGAGAGCTGTAACTCCTCGGGCGTTCGACTCCCTTTCCGTGGAAGGTGTGGGTGGGTGGAGCTCAGGAGTCTTGGGAAACTTCCCCTGTGCCTGGGGCAGGAGGGGAGGGCTTGTAAGATGGCCCCTGAAGAAACCGTAACTTCCTCTCACCGTTGAAGCTTTTCTGCGGAGGAAGCTAGGTGGCCTTGGGTTTCCGGGGAGCATTTCCACCTCAGCCTCCGGGGGGCGGGGAGCTCACTGACCGAGTCAGCTCGGACCAGCTTCTTGCTGCTCTGCATCCTGGGGACACAAAGGGATGACCTCCTGAGACCCTAAGCGATAGGGGACGATGGCAACACGCCTTTCCCCCTGTGCAGTCACCTTGGCTGCTGGTGTGTACAGCCCCAGAGTTTCGGGGGGTCTGATCGTCTCCCTGACCCACTGAGGAGATGAATAATTTGAGACTTAGAGTGGCCACCCAAGTCAGAGCGTGGTAGAACTTGGATCCTATCCACCTCCACCTGATTCCAAAGTGCATCATTTCTTTCCATTCGTCGTGATGTTAAATCACCGTCCACCAATGCTGGGCTGTTCTAAAGGTTTGCATGGGTCTCAGTGACCCCAAAGACGCTTGTGGAGGAGACTGAGAATCTACACACAAGAAGACACTAGAAGGGAGTGAGCGAGACTGTAAAAACTGGAAGGAATGCAGTGTGTTTAAGCACAGAGAAGCAAACCTTTAGCCCCCAACAGTATAGGCTGGGGAGAACCCAGGCGAGCAGTCCCTTTGTGAGGGGCCATCAGTCACCACTCAACTCAGGACCAAATAACAGCATTGATCTGCCCTCCCAGCCCCCAATCAAATTGAAGGTTCCTCAGCATTCTTTGCTCACCTCTTCCTGGTTGTCTTATGCAACTCTTGCCCATTCTGCCCCTTCCATCTGAGGCCCATAAAGCTCATTTTGCTGGATTCAAGCTCCCCTCCCTCAATCCCTATTCTTCTTTACACACTGACATGGCCATGGCCATTTCTCTTGGCTTGGTCTGAAAACCCTCTCTGGTCTTCCTCCTCTGTACCCCACACTCACATGTGCTTCAGCAGGTGCTCTGTGCACTGTACCAGGACGATGCCATCGAATGGAGAGTGCTCACACACCACTCCACAGGTGCCATCTCGGCCCACCACGAACTGCATGGGAAGAGACAGCAAAGTGAGTCAACCCTAGCTAGAATTAGCATTTCAAAGCAGGCCCTGAGCCTAGGTTGGGGCTGCCTGACCTTTCAGAGGAACGTCTCTCCAGGGACACCAAGGTGCATTAGCTTCTGAAAAGAATGCTGCAGGGGGCTGCCACTGCCTGACAATGGAGTCTCCAGGAAGCACCAACCTTCCCACAGGGCTCCAGGCAGTGAACAGCTCAGGTTTCCTGCAGAATCAGTCCACGGGCTCTAAGTGAACTCAAACCAAGTCTATGGTCTCCATCCTCAGTCTGAGCTCTCAGAACTGTCCGTCCTTCGCTGCACACGCAGCACGCCCCATGCCCTGTCTTGGCCATTTAATTCCCAGCATCCAAACCGAGTGTCCTGGGGAATTGAACCAGGGTCCTTTGGCTTTGCAGGCAAAAGCCTTAACCGCTAAGCCATCTCTCCAGCCCTGGAATCTTTTTTTTTTTTGACAACTTTTTAAATTGTAGACAATATCCCATGTTATTTCCCTTCCTCCCCCCACTTTCCCCTTTGAAACTTCACTCTCCATCCTGGAATCTTTTTTTTATAAAATACTTTTTCATGTAGATAGAGAAGAGTTTTTTATTTTATTTATTTGTAAGAAGAGAGAGAGAGAAAGAGAGAGAGAGAATGGGCACACCAGAGCCTCTTGCCACTGCAAATAAACTCCAGGTGCATGCGCCACTTTGTGCATCTGGCTTTACATGGCTACTGGGGAATTGAACCCAGGCCACCAGGCTTTGTCATCAAGCATCTTAACCACTGAGCCATCTCTCCAGCCTAGTAGTGGAATGTTAATCTTAGTCAACCAACCATTACACTTCTCACAGTGTCTCTAAAAATGCATCCCTGTTGGCTCTTCCCTTCCTCTTTCCCCAGCCATCTCTTTCTTTCTATGCAGAGACCCACTCTCCATCCTGTCAAATTCAGGTCCTTGGAGCCTCATCAGGATCCCTGGCTTATCTAGTACCTGCCCTGTCTACAAGATGGATGTGGAGGCCAGCACAGACAGGAAGAAGGCTTAAGCCCACTTCGACATTAGCACCTTTCAGCCCCCCATCATTCAAAGGAAGAAAGGAAAATGAGTCTTTAAAAAAAAAAAAAAACTGCTCCCAAGGCTTACTATGTTCCATGTGCTGAACATTCATTATATTATTTCATTTCCACAGCTGCTCTGTGAAAGATTAAAAGCCATAAGCACCGCTGCAGAGGCTAAACAGTCAGCACAGCCGCAGGAAAACCCATCAGAAATTACAGAATCAATATGCAAGCCGATAAAAAGGATAACCCGCCGAACGCAGGGATGGCGAAGGGAAATGAGATGCTGCTGGGGATGCTCACAGAGGGGCCCTGAGCCACGCAAAGCTGAGAGGTAGTGTGCTTGTACCTTTATACGGTCATTGAGAGAGGGTGCTGGTGCTGAAAATAAACAAGACGTTAGGGGAAGAAAGGACGACGGTCAGAAACGAATTGTCCATCTCGACCTTCCTTTGTGTGTGTGGTTATTTTTCTCTAGGCCAACGTAAGAGGCTGTCAGGTTTCTAGGCTGAGGCCACGAGAATGTAAAGTTATGAATCATTTGATTTTTGTCTCGGGACTTATCTTCTGGGGTGATGCGGGGCTGCCCCGCTTCTTGGGGATTCTGGAAGGTGTGTTCAAATGGACAGATTGAGTGATGGGTGTTCAGAAAAACCGGCGTCTTGGGTCCAGACCTGAATCGTGATGACTGTGTTGAGGATTTGCTGAATGGACATGTGGTGCTCCTGCCTTCCTCCCCCAGTGTATGTGGAATGTGCCCAGGTGACCTTGTGTCCTGAACCACTGCAGGACAGTTAGGGACTCTCAGTTGGCTTCTGCCACTGGCTCTGAAGAAGAGCACTAGCCAGTCCAGGGTGACACTACCAGCACAGCCTCGGTGACAGAGGACAGAAAAGGCACGTGCTGGTGGCCAGCTAGGGGCACGGCTATATAATTTCAAGGCTGCGGGAGGACAGGGGCCTTACCTGCAAGGACTTGTCATACCAGCGGTTTGCCCCATTCTTACTGCAGCCGCCACCGTGAAGAAGCTGGAGTGCCCTGTGGGTGTCGCTGAGGTCACCAGTGCCTGGGGCATCCAGGCACACGAGACAGATGCAGCGCTCGATCATGTCCAGTGAGTCCCGGTTGGTGGAATCTGCAGGACAGGCAAGCATGCCCTCAGGCCTGGGGGCACCCGCAGCGTCGCATGTACTGCAGGCAGCTTGCGTGTCCTGAGAGGATGGGACAGTCACCTGAGCGGTCCCGACCCTCTGCTCTACCCCAGGTCTCCGGTAGAAGTCCTGCCTTGCATCTGTGGCTAGTTCTGCCCCAGTGTGGGGCCCCTGATCCTGCCTTCCAGGTTTAAGGGGGACACTTGGGCCCTCAGTCCAGCTATGCCAGAGGCCAAACGCCCATTGGCCTGCTCAGCAGCACCCTCCACCCCGATACCCCTGAGCCATATCTGTGTATGTTTGGTATCAGCTATGACTTCCCAGCATGTGTTGCTGAAAAATTAAAACTAGGCAATAATTTCACATGAAAACAGGAAGGAAAGATATTGCTTGCCCTCCAGTACTCCAGATGTTGGTTCAGAGTCAGAGTGGTGGGTAGAAGGGCCAGGCTGCCACTGACCACATGTGATGAGTTGCTGAGGATTGCTTCACATATGGCATTCAGGACAAGTGGACCTTGGAGCTAAGACCTGGCCTAAGCTTGCTTCTCTCAAAAATCCAGTCTCAGGGCTGGAGAGATGGTTTAGCGGTTAAGGTGTTCGCCTGCAAAGCCAAAGGATCCCCGGTTCAATTCTCCAGGACCCACCTAAGCCAGATGCACAAGGGGGTACATGTGTCTGGAGTTCGTTTGCAGTGGCTGGAGGCCCTGGGGCACCCATTCTCTCTCTCAAATAAATAAATAAAAATACATTTAAAAAAATAAACCAGTCTCCTGGACCTCCTACCAGGAGCGGGTATATGCACTCCCGGAGGATCCTCCATTCTGTGACACTGGAGGCACAGAGACAAGGATGGGTCCCCACAAGGAAATCCCCACAGGATCTGACTTCCTTATGGGGACAATGGCTGTGGGGTTCTTCCTGACACATAGAACTGGACCAGCTGGTTGTGCTCACTGGTGCCCCCCCCCCCAAGCACAGGGAAATTTACGCCCTGCAGAACCCAGTCACAAGGCACCTGCTATTGTGGACGCTACGTCTCCTGTTCTCGGTCACGGTATTTCTTACCATCCTGTGGTCTGGGTGTAGATGACCCCTTTTTAGCTTTAAAGTTCACTAAAATTTTAAAAGCTGACCCATCAACTTAAACAATATTTTGGGTCTAAAATTTTAAGGAGCTGCTCATTCCCAGACCAAAGGAGGAGTCTGAGCTTGGAGCCGACATAGTGACAGGATGTAGGTAGGGGCTCCAGCTCTCTGGGCAAGGGCGAGAGTGCCCCCTGCATGAGAAGACGGGAGCATGGCATTAGACACCAGTAGGCATTGTGACTGAGATTGTTAGCGTCATGCCACAGCTTTCCTGCTCCCATGACTGTTAGCTTGGCACACAGACTACCAGCTAAAGCTATACCTTGTAGCCTCTCTTACAGCTAGGGGGGAGCAAGAGCTCAATGCTGCCAACATGATCTGGAGACAGGGAAGCTAAGTGCCTGCTCCATGACAGCTTCTGGGAAACCTCCTTAATTAAAGAGAAATAGCCTGTGCTAGTTGCTCCTCTTCACACCTTCTTCCATGCTGCTGCTTGGAACCCAAAGCAATGGTGTTCCTCTCACCTCCATTTTTCCTTCCTTTGGGATGTAGAGAGTGTGATGGGATAACCCCTAATTCCTTCCTGCATCTACTCAGTATCTTCTGGAAATAGGGCCACCTCTGCTGATCCCTGCTGTACCCATAGGATGTCTCCTGGTTCATGAGAGATGTCTGGATGTCCTATTCTTTTTCTCCTATTTTTTTAAAACCTGGCAAAAGTGAGTGTATTTCACAGCAGGCTTCCACTCTGAAAAGCCAGCCCACCCCCACCCATTCCCTTCTGCCCATGGGGAGCTCTAGGGAGGCTCAGAGTTCAGGGACTCTTAGGATCCCTATGGGGCCAGGACGACTAGTGGCCTTCTGTATGGCAATTGGCTTTCCTGCCTCAGTCTGACTTCAGGTCATACCCTAAAGGTAAGTGAGGGCTAGCTGGTGCCATGGGGGAGGGTGCCCCTTTTCTTAAGCAACCTGGGCATGGTGCAACCACCACATCACCCTCATCAATTTTCAGTAGTTCCCACTCTGCCCGTGAGGGAGAAACCAAACTTCTAAGCTACATCCAGGGCTCTGAGCCTCACCTCCTCTGCTCCCCTGCATCTCGCACAGACCTCATAGGCTACCTCTTGCCACTGTCTGAATGCCCATGCACAGCTCCTCTCCTCCCCATTCTGCTTATTCCTGGGCTGCGGCCCTCTCCTACTCCACCAATCAGAGCCCTGCTGATAAACCCTCCCCGAGGCCCCTAGCCCTCAAGAAGTTCCCTGGACAATCTGCAGCCTGCTCCCTGGAGACATGGAAGCTCAACTCTGGTCCATTGAGCTGGCCTCAGTCAGCTCCTAAGCCCAGGGCTGTGTCACTCTTTCCTGTTCCCACTTCCTCCGATTCATGGTATGTGATCCTGCCCCTATCCCAAGCCCAGGAAAGTGCTACTGTCGAGCACATGACACGTCCCCAAAGGCCTCTTCAAAGAGACTCTGGTCTGATTCTCTTCTCTGCCGTGGGCTTACTGAACACGAGGTTTCCACTAAAAGTTGGCAAAAGGAAGCATCCATAGCTGGTAATGAACTTCAGGGTACTTCCCTGGGTCTGGCCCAGGTGGGGCTGGAATTTGTGTGCCCAGCTTAAGGAGGACCTGGAATAGCTCAGCAGACCCTTGTGAGGCCATGAAGCTATCAGCTTTTTAACATCAAGCTTTGTAGGTGTGAAGGGGTGTGAGTGAGGTGTGGTAGTTTGAATGGATGTTTCCCAATAGATCTGGTTTTATTAAAGCTTTTTGGATTTTCAGCCACCTGACAAGAAGTGCCACTGTGGGCAGATCCTAGTGTCCAGCCCTAAGGGGTGTTTGGGGGGTGGGTCTGGAATTCCAGCCTAAGATATGCAGAGTGCTTGAGCTCTGCCTGGGGATCCTGGAGTGAGCTTACTTATGGTGTTGCTGGTGGTATTTCTGCGTGGACCTGTGAAAAGGGAAAGGCCAGCTTCTTCTGCCAATAGGGAACATCCCCTGGGTCTGTAAGCTTCAATAAAACCAGTTCCCCTCATAACCTGTGCCTGGTTTGGAGTTCATCCCAGTAACATGAAGCTGACTATGACATAAGGAAAAGCTTGGCATAGAGTAGGGATTCCCTCCCCACTGCAAGGTTCTCCCCGCCCTGCCTCTCTTCTCCCTGGGTTGCAGCCCCATAGATTCTCGTGGTGCTCAACCTTGCACCCTGTGCAGGGCTAAAGGTTCCTTTGGACTTCTAGACATGGGGAGGGGTGCTTGTCCTGACCTGGGTCAAATTTAGATAGAGAGGAAGATAGAGACATGTAGGAAAGACAGCCAGGAGGGCTGGAAGCAGACCCCAGCCTTCTAGATGGAGCTTGTGGGCAAAGGCTACAGGATTCCAGTGAGTGCGGAGGGACACAATGACAGGAGGTTATCAGCCAGCCTCTGTTGTTCCAGGAGTCAATCTACGCACGCCCAGTGATGAGGAGTATGATCATGCCTCATCTGCAGGTGAGGAACAAAGAAACTAAAGGACCTGACCATGGAACACTTCCAAGGTCTCACTTAACAATAGCCGTGGCTGAGGGCTGGGGAAATGACTCCGTGGATAAAGCACTTACTGCACAGGTATCAGAACCTGAGTCTGGATCTCCAAAACCTACGTGAAAACCTGGAAGCTGTGGTGGGCTTCTGTGACCCCAGCACGCCTATGGCAAGATGGGAGGTTGAAATGGGAGAAGTTCCCAGAAGTGTGTGAGCCAGCTAATCTGGTCAATGACAGACCCTGCCTCCAACGTGGTAGACAGTGAGGACCAGCACCCAAGTCGTCTTGTGATCTCCATGTGCACACTCATGTGCCTGCACTCACACACATGAACGTACATGCACATACACACACACATCATACACACATCCATCAAAAACTAGGCGTTGGTGATAGCCACTTAGTAACCGGAGCAAGATGGGTTTGACCATAGACAAGCCAACCCAATCCTAGGTTGAAAGCAGAATACAAGGGCCAAAAAGGCCAGGCCCGGGCATGAGGACGCCAGCCTGAAGGGGACCAAGAATGGTGCAGTCTGAATCGTCAAGGATGCCTGGCAGCATGAGAAGGTGAAGGCCTTCAGGCCAGAGCAGGGTCATGGGCGTTAAATGTTGCACGTCTTTGCCTGTTAGCAATTTCTTGGTGAGCACTCAGAGCCACCCGGCTTCCTATCAACCTTTGCTAGGAGCACTACATATTCTATATTTATAAGGGCACATTTGCACTTCATTCTATAAAAATCGACACGTAAACAGTGGAAACAGCTCAGCACATACACACTGCTAATGGTTTGTTTGTTCAGAGTTGACCTCAAATCTAGATGTCATCCAAAAGTTGATTCTGGAGAAATACAAGACCCATTGACTTTGGTGTACGGCAACCCTCCTCCTGCCGCCCAGAGAGAGGTGACCATGAAGGAGGGAAAGCGGGATCTCAGAGACAAGACTCACCTGCCGGGGGATTGAAATGAAACCTTGAATTGATTTTTTTTTTTTTGCCTTTGTTCTGGTCCTCTGTAAGACTGTTAACAAGGGGCTGATGTGATGGCATAGTGGATAAAATGCTTGCCATGCAAGCCTAAGTACCAGAGGTCAGATTTGGATCCCCAGAACCCCTGTAAAAACAAGATGCTGTGAAGGGCCTCTGTCATCCCAGCATGCCTCGGGAAAGAAGGGAGGTGGAGACAGGAGAGTCTTCCAGAAGCTTGGTGAATGCTGCAGTGAGCAATGGTGAGAACTGCAGAGCCCACCTCAGGCAAGATGGACGGTGAGGATGCCCGACGTTATCCTCTGCCTTCCACAGACATGCTGTGGTATGTGTGCACCAGTACGTACATGCGTGCGTGCTTTTGTGCACGTGTACATGCATGCACACACACACGAGAATGCGAAGTAGAAAAAGATCTGAGAATATGGATTTCTCTTTGGCTCCCCAGACTGGTGGCTCTCTGAATAAAGCACAATTTAAAGATTCAATTCCTAGCCAGGCATGCACACCTTTAATCCCAGCACTCGGGAGGCAGAGGTAGGAGGATCGCTGTGAGTTCAAGGGCACCCTGAGACTATAGAGTGAATTCCAGGTCAGCCTGAGCTAGAGTGAGACCCTACCTCAAAAAACCAAAAAGAAGAAGAAGAAAAAGGAAAGAAATAACATTGAAACAAGTAAAAATATGAGCAAAAAAATTTGTTTGCATTTGAGTTTTCAAATTATGTTTTTGGGGCTGGGGAAATGGCCTAGAGGTTAAGGCGTTTGCCTTCAAAGACAAAGGACCTCAGTTCAATTCCCCAGGACTCACATAAGCCAGATGCACAAGGGGGGCATGGGTCTGGAGTTTGTTTGCAGTGGCTGGAGGCTCTGGTGTGTCTATTCTCTCTCTCAAATAAAAAAATAAAATATTTTTTAAAATTAGAAACAAATTATGTTTTGGTATTGAAGCAAAAATTATAAAAATAATTGATATGGTTCTAAATATTTATGAAGAAATTGTTTAAGATGACTTTATTGTAAACAAGGGAAACTAAAATGATAGAAATGGCAGTAAGCCTTCTGAACTACACCAGAATTGGTTCATTCAACACCAGTAGATTCTGATCAGTTGCATATATTTAAGGCAATATTTAATGAACTGCTAGAAAAAGCTATACAGACAACACTAAAACACTATACATAAGTTAAAGTAGAATTATTTTTTAGTATTTTTAAATGTTTTTATTTATTTGAGAGAGATATAAGGAAGGAGATAGAGAGAGAGAATGGGCATGCTAGGACCTCTACCTGTTGCAAGCAAACTCCAAACACATGCGCCGCCTTGTGCATCTGGCTTACGTGGGTACTGTTGAATCAAACCTGGGTCCTTTGGCTTTGCAGGCAAGTGCCTTAACCGCCAAGCCATCTCTCCAGCCCTAAAGTAGAATTCTTAGGTTTTTTTTTTTTTTTTTTTAATGAGAGAAGCCCAACAGACAGGGTTTTTTTTTTATGCAAGAGAGTGAGAACGAGAGTGAGGAGAGAGAGAGAATTGGCATGTCAGGGCCTCTAGCCACTGCAGATGCGTGCATCCCCTGTGCACAACTGCAACCTTGTGCACTTACATCACCTTGTGTGTCTGGCTTACATGGAATCTGGAGAGTTGAACATGAGTCCTTAGGCTTTGCAGGCAAGCACCTTAACCACTAAGCCTTTTCTCCAGCCTTAACATAGAATTCTTAAACATTAGCATGCAATCCACAGGGAGACAAGAATAGGGAAACCAGAAAAATTAACAGTGAAAACTAAAATAAAATGGAAGTTATACCCAAGCATAGTAATAATTACATTAACTGTAAATAATCTAAATACTTGAATTAAAAATAGATATTGGTAGACTATATTAAAACGTTCTCCAGCTATGTACTGTCTATAAGAAACTCACATAAAAATACAATGATACAGATTTAGCTGGGCATGGTAGTGCATGCCTTTAATCCCAGCACTTGGGAGACAGAGGTAGGAGGATTGCTGTGAGTTTGAGGCCAGTCTAAGACTGTGGAGTGAATTCCATGTCAGCCTGGACTAGAGCAAGAGCCTACCTCAAAATAAAACAAAACAAAACAAAAAAAACAAAACAAAAAAACAATGATACAGATTTATTATGAACAAAAGGAAGGAAAACGATTCATCATGTAAACATTAATCAAAAAGCAGGAATAGCCGAGGGTGGTGATGCACGCCTTCAATCTCAGCACTCAGGAGGCTGATGTAGGAGGATCACCATGAATTTGAGGCCAGTCTGGGTGAGTTCTAGGTCAGTCTGGGCTAGAGTGAGGCCCTGCTTCTAAAAATCAAAATTAAAAATTAAAACAACAGGTACATGACATACTAATGTCATATTAAAAAAAAAAACAGAACAAGAGAGGTAAACTACATAAAAACAAAAGGCAAAGGACTGGTGGCGTGGTTCAGTGGGCAAGGGCGCTTGCTGTGCAGGCCTGAGGACCTGAGTGTCACACTCACCACCCATGGTTGCACGCCTGTAACCCCAACACAGAGGGAGGATGGAGAGCATTCTGGCCAGCTAATCTAACTGAAGGAGGAGGAGGAGGGAGAGAGGGAGAGGGAGGAGGAGGAGGGAGAGAGGGAGGGGGAGGAGGAGGAGGAGGAGAAGTGGAGAAGAGGAGAGGGAAAGGGAGGGGAGGAGAGGGTACAGGAGGAAGAAGGGAGGGGAGAGGGGAAGGGGAGGAGGAGGAGGAGGAGAAGAAGAAAAAGAAAAAGAAGAAGCCACAGCGAGCTCCAGGTTCAGAGAAGAAACTCTGTGTTGTGGGAATAAGGTGGAAGAGTGATGGGGGAGAACACCCAATGTCCTCTGCTGTTGCATGGATGTGCATGAAGCACACACATCTGCACACATGCACACACTATACAGGCTCCACATAGAGAATGAATAGATTTTTTTCCTAAAAAAATAAAACAAGGGGCTGGGAGATGGCTCAGCTTACAGAGACTGCAGGCCCAGGCTCATTTCTCCAGCTGTCCACATGAAGCTAGGAAGGGATTCATGTGCAACAGCAAAAGACACTAGGGACTTCCCCCCCGCCCCACATGTGCAAACAAATAAATAATTTAAAAAATAGATATAAGTGAGGGCTGGAAAGACAGTGTAGCGGTTAAGACGCTTGCCCGTGAAGCCTAAGGATGCATGTTCAACTGCCCAGGTCCCATGTAAGCCAGACACACAAGGTGACATAAATGCACAAGGCCGCACATGCACACATGGTGGCACACTGACCCAGAGTTTGATTGCACTGGCTGGAGACCTTTGTGCACCAATTTTCACACACACACACACACAAACACACACACACATATATATACACACACATACCCACACAAACACATACATACACATATATAAATGAAAGAAAAATGTTAAATGCTCTTAAGAAAACTAAATAAAGGGGGCTGGAGTGATAACTTAGCAGTCAAGGCACTTTCTTGCAAAGCTTAAGTACCCAGGTTCAACTCCCCAGGACCTACATAAGCCAGATGCACAAGGAGGCACATGCATCTGGAGTTCATTTGCAGTTTTAGGAAGCTCTGGTGAGCCCATTCTATTTGCCTCTTTCTCTTTCCCTCCCTCTCAAATAAATAAATAATATTTTTTTAAAAAGAAACTAAATAAAGGATAAGGCTACCAAGCTGACACAGCAGTTCTAATGAGTATGCAGCAAACACACCAGAAAATATGTGAAGTAAACGCAGAGCTGCAAGGAGAGATGCACATATGCAGTGTTGTACTCGGAGACTTCACTCCCTCCCTGCCAGCCACCCACAGGACAACTAAACACAAATCCAGTGAGGACACAGAAGAATCCAGCACTACTCACAAACAGGATACATTTGACATTTACTATACATTTGCCCAATGACAGCAGAACGGATATCCTTTTCAAGCAACCATTAAACATATGCCAAGATAGACTGTACCCAGGACCACGAAACAACCATCATAAAACTAAGAAACATTGCAATCTTACAAAATGTGTTTGTTCTCTGACTATGCTGGAAGGAAATGACAGGAAAGTCCCAAATGTTTGGAAATGAAACAACACATTTGTAAATGTTCCATGGGTCAAAATGGGTGACCCTTAAGGAAAATCATGAAGATATATGACAACAAATGAAAACACACCCATATCAAAAGTTATCAGAAGCCGGGTGTGGTGGCACATGCCCTTAATCCCAGCACTCGGAAGGCAGAGGTAGGAGGATCACCATGAGTTTGAAGCTACCCTGAGACTACAGAGTGAATTCCAGGTCAGCCTGAGATAGAGTGAGACCCTACCTGGAAAAAAAAAAAAGTTATCAGAGGCTGGAGAGATGGTTTGGCAGTTAAGGTGCTTGCTTGCAAAACCAAAGGACCCAGGTTCAATTCCCCAGGACCCATGTAAGACAGATGCACAAGGTGGTGCATGTGTCTGGAGTTTATTTACGTGTCTGGAGACCCTGGTGTGTTCTCTCTCTCTTTATCTCTCTCTGTACCTCTCTACCCGTTTCTTTTTTTCTCTCTCTCTCAAATAACTAGATAAAAATAAAACATTTTTAAAAAGTTATCCATTATAGCTAAAGCAATGAGAGGGAAATTTAAAGGGCTAAATATTTAACAAATCAAAGAGAGAGGGGGAGAGGGAAGGAGGAAGGGAGGAGAGAGACAGGCAGACATAGACAGAGAAAAAGAGAGACAGAGAATCACCAATATCATCAATGGGTAGATGATATCACTCAGACTTCACAGATATAAAAAGTACAAAATACAATTTAAAAAGTAAAATGATCAGCAACACACAAACATCTGACAGCTTAGGTAAAATGGGCCAATCCTTGAAACATATAAGCTTTCACAACGCACCGAGTATGAAGTGTCAACTTTCATAGTCCTATAACTATTAAGAACATCCCAGCCACATGGAGATATTATTAAATAAGAAGTAATGATGGTACCAAACACGGGAGAGGATGAAGAGAAATGAGTTCATGCAGACACTACTGATGGGAATGTGGAATGGCTCAGTCACTCTTAAAACATTTTACCACTTTAAAAAGCTAAACATACGACTATCATGCATCCTACCAATTTCACTCCTGAGCATTTTTTTCCCCTGGAATGTAACATATTCCCACAAAAACCTGTACACAGGGTTGGAGCGATGGCTTAGCAGTTAAGGCACCTGCCTGCTAAACCTAAGAACCTGGTTCCAATCTCCCAGACGCAATGTGATGCAAGGGCACAATGCCGCACTTGACCACAAGGGGGCGCATGCATCTGGATTTCATTTGCAGCAGCTGAGAGGCAGCTGGCGCGCCCATCTCTATCTGTCTTCCTCTCCCTCTCTCTCAAAAAAAAAAAAAACCTGTACACAAATGCCCATAGTAGCTTTATTTATAACAGGTCCACACTGCAAACAATCCAGATGTCTTTTGATGGGTAAAGGATTAAAGAAACTGTGGTATGTGACCCCACGGAATGCTACTCGGTGGTAAAACGCAATGAACTAGTGACTGACTCATGCAACTGCTTGAATGACTCTCCAGAGAACTGTGCCAAGTAAAAATATCCAATCCCAATGATCACACCAACTCTACGATTTAATTAAACATAGTCTTCAAGTTACGGAAAGAAAGAACAGGTCTATGGTTTGTGGGAGCTACAGGAGGGTTGATGTGGGAGAAAAGTGGGCGTGGTTTAAAAGGCTAATAGGCGATTCTTGAGGTAGTATCTTGACTGTCAGCAGCAATATCATGGATTGATATACTTCTAAAGTTTTACAAGATGCTACCACTAGGAGAAAACAGGGTCAGGTGGGCTCTCTGCATTGCCTTTCACAACTGCATGTGCATCAACACTTATCCTAAAACAAGTTTAACTTAACTGAACAAAAAGTACTCAAGAATCAAGAAGTCGGGCTGAGGAGGTTGCTCAGTGGTTAAAGGTACTTGGTTGCAAAACTCGCCAGCATGGGTTCAAGTCCCCAGTACCCATGTAAAGCCAGATGCACAAAGTGGAGGGTACAGGTGTCTGGAGTTCATTTGTAGCAGCAAGAGGCCCTGGCATGTCTATGCTTTTTCTCTTTCTCTCTCTTATAAATAATTATAAATTTTATAAAATATTTTTAAATGTATTTATTATTAGAGACAGAGAGAGAGGGAGAGATAGAGAAGGAGAGTGAGAATGGGCACACCAGGGCCTCTAGCCACTGCAAACGAACTCCAGATGCATGTGCCACCATGTGCGTCTGACTTATGTGGGACCCAGAGATTCGAACCAGGGTCCTTAGGCTTCGCAGGGCATGTGCCTTAACTGCTAAGCCATCTCTTCAGCCCTATAAAAATATTTTTAGAAAGAATCAAGAAGCTCTCTTTCTTCTGGTTCTAATCACCTTTCCTCAAAAGAGAGATAAACCAAAGAGCTTTTATGGCTCCAGTACTGAGGAGAATGATGGACGTGGGGAAGGGTAGAGATGCAAAAATTCACTTCCCAGCTGCCTCGTACCCCAAATATTGTGCTATGCCTAAAATGGGAGATGAAGGCCACAGAGAGAGGGTCAGAGGAAAATCTAAAAAGGAAGGTGGGAAGTGTTAGGGAGTTAGGGACTACAGGCAAGGGACAGAGGCTATTAGCCTGAAGGCCTGGGCCACGGGCTCTGACTACACCAGCAGGACCCATTCAGCAAGCCCCAATTTTCAAGTTTATGAGATTTTCCCAGACAAGTTGTGGGCTTTGGGCAAAGTGTCCCCAGAGAATTTCCCTGAATCTAATAAAAACTACCATTTAGCAAACACCCTTGGTACATCAGGCATCAGGGCACCTGTTTTTCTGCAGTTAAGCCCCCATTCTACCCTCCAGGCAGGCTGATATTTCTACATCATTGACCAGCAAGCCCAGGCTCCTGCAGACCAGCAGGAACAGGTCATGGGCAGGTCTCTTGCCCTGCACCCTTCACTTTTCCCTATCTGGATGTCCACAAAGGCCTCTGTGCTCTACGATAGAGGAGGCATGGCCCAGCTCCTCTCTCCCAAGAGAAAGAAAATCACATTCCACCGGGAAAGCTCGGGAGGTATTTCTGGGCCAATTAGATCAGAAGGGTTGTTATTGCTAATGTGTAATTGGTTTTGAAACCAACAGACTTGCCTAGCTCTGGATGACAATATTTAAATAGCAAAATGCCCCCATCCTGAGTGGTTCTTGTAAACCATGACCGACTGTGGCCTTCTACAGCTGCAGCTACCTTCTGTCAGCTCCCTCCTTGGAAGCAGTGGCTCAGCTCTAATTGGCTGCTGGGGATAAATATTTACGGGACTGTGTAAACGGAGTGCAGCTGCCGGTGAGGTCTGTTCGCAGGATCTCCACGCAGAGCCCAGGAAAGCCAGCAGGCTCAAGGGGCCTCTCCAAGCTGGCTATACGTTTCCTACAAATTGACAAGCACTGTAGTCTTCCAGACTCGGGGCCGAATATCTAATTAAATTTCCAGTCCAAGATAATGGTGTTAGTTCCTCCTGGGTTCAGGAGGCCATAGTTTCACAGCTTGGTGGGGAGGGAAGACCTAAGAGGATGTGCAGACATCTTCTGAGCCCCCAGGCTCATCTTCAGACTCCATCCATCCTGTCCCCTGGCAATGCAGACCTCAGGCTGGGGAGCTGCGTGCTTGACATTCCACAACCACAAGCTCTAAAGGTAGGGAACTATAAACTCAAGGGAGCTGTATCGCCTCTGTTCAGAGGGGAAAGAAGATCTCTACCTTATAGGCAAATTAAAGCCTTCTGACAAGGGTCATAAATGTCCAGGACAGTGCCATGAACAAAGGTGGAACTCGGAGTGTGGCAGACACTGCTGTCTGAGTACCTGGGTCCCAACCTCAGCTGCAGGCAATCAGGAGGGTGTTTTAAAAATAGAATCCTTGCCGGGCATGGTGGCATACACCTTTAATCCCAGCACTCAGGAGGCAGAGGTAGGAGAATCGCCGTAAGTTTGAGGCCACCCTGAGAGTGATCAGCCTGAGCTACAGTGAAACCCTACCTCAAAAAACCAAAATCAAACAAACAAAAAAAGAATCCTTGGGCTGGTGAGATGGCTTAGCGGTGAAGGCGCTTGCCTGTGAAGCCTAAGGACCCATGTTCAACTCTCCAGAGCCCATATAAGCCAGACGCACAAGGTGATGCATGCATAAAGTCACCACACATGTGCACAAGGCGGTGCATGCATCTGGAGTCTGACTGCAATGAGTGGGACCCTGTCATGCCAATTCTCTCTTTCTCTCTCTCTCTCTCTCTCTCTCACACACACACACTCAAAATAGAATCCTTGGCCATGTAGACCCACTGGAAAATCACTGGGTCCAGGAGTCTGTCTTGCTGTTGAGAGAATAGTGATGATTCTCATTTCTTCAGACAACCCAGCCTGAGTCATGCTGACCTCAGCCCACCTGGAACGGGCCTCAGGGTCCACTCTCTCCTGGGCTATGGCAGGCCTGGAATGTGGCTCCACATTCTCTCCTGACACTCTCTGAAACACTGCTTCGGCTTTGGCCTGTGTGCCCTGGCACCATGGCCCCCGGGAGGGCCTTGGCATTGGCCCATGGTTGCTGGGGATGCCAACCGTGCCCAATGCCCACACCCCAGCACAGTGTGTGAGCGAGATCTATAGGAGGAGCTCTGAGATGAGGATGAGGAAAGGCAGAGGCTTGGTGACAGGCAGCTGGCTCCCCTGAGTGGTCATACCTCCTAGTGATCCTCGGACCCCCTAGAGCTCAAACCCCCCATGCTACACTGCACACCCCCTTCCCAATCGTCCTCCACAAAGATCTGGACTCGGGTCCCCTTCTCTCTCTCTGTCACTGTCTCATTGTTGTAGTTGCCTTCATGTTGCTGGGACGAAGCACCCAACCCAATGCAGCTGATGGCAGAGAAGTTCATTTTGGCTTACAGTCTTGAGTGGAAGCTTCATGATGGCAGGGGAAAGCATGACATGAGCAGGGCTGGGTGTCACCTCTGCCGCAGCAGGTGGAAACAGCAGCAGGAGAGTGGGTGAGCTGAGTTCTAGCAAAGGGGAGTTGGCTGGCTATAACACCCCCCAGCCCACTCCCAACAGCATGCCTCCTCTAGCAAGGCACCACCTCTACCTCCACGTTTGCCAATCAGCGGGGGACCATGCACTCAAAACACTTGAGTTTATGGGAGCACCTAATTCAAACCCACACTCATCATCGTCATCCTCATCTAGAAGCTTCCCTCCCCCCTTTTTTCCTCTTTGTTTCTTTGTTCCTTTTAACGCCCGAGAATCTGAGCAGTCCCCCACACTTGCTCATTCTGGTCACTGACCGTGTCATGAACAATCCCATTCTGCTACTGGCCATTCTTTATCCACATACAACCATTGGTAATTCTGCTCCTTCAGCCCAAGCCTTTTAAGCTCACTGACAATGTCAGAGCCGAGAAGCCAAATGTCTCTCCTCTGTCCTATTCTTTCTCAAGCTCTCAGCGACGTCCCACGCAGCTATCTATTCTCTCCCTGCTTCACATCTTTAATCTGATTCGGCTCCTGGTTCTCCTGCACTTCGTGGGCTGCTTCTCACTGCCCTTCGCATCTCTCTCTACTTGACTCCAGGGACCTCGTTCTCTTAATACTAAATGATCTCATCCAGGTCCTTGACTGCAAATGTTAGGTAGATCCTGATGGCTCTGAAATTTATGTCTGCTGGACCTCTCCCTGGCACTCCGGACACATAGATCTAATGTGACATCTCCACTGAGATGACTCGGGGCACCTCAGGTCAACAGAATCAGAGCTAGGACAGGATCTCTCTGTGTTCAACCCACTCCCCATCTCAGCAAAGAGCAGCAGCATCCTTCAGAAGCCCAAATAAGAAACCCAGAAATCTCCCTCACTTCCATTTTCCTCTCTGATGATGCTTCTGATCTGAGATATCGCTAGACCCACACCCATCTTTTCATCTACACTTTTAACTTTGTCATCGTGACTCACTTTGAGGCAAAAATCATTTCCACCATGGCCTCCCTGTTTCCCCTCCATGGGTAGTGGCTGTTCCACAGCCACAGCTCCCAGGCTGGGAGGAATTGGTTTCCTGCTGTGTGCAGGACACTGTCAGTGGTGCTAATTGAATTAATTGATTTTCTCAAGGGGAGGTGTGTGTTCCCTTTCTGCCCAACTTCTCTCAGAAACAGCGCTTCCATTCAGAAAGCCAGATCAAGGGCCATTAACAAATTAATTCCGATTAGTGCAGCCCAAGCACTCAGACCTTAAGGCAACCCCATTTAGTTGTCTTGGGTTTGGTCTGCTAATAAAGTGGAAACCATCTGGGAAGCAGAGGTGATTATTCTAATGCCTGTCTCCATCCCTGTAGGGGAGAAGGGTACGATGTGATTTCACCAAGGGCTCCTGAGGGAATTAACTACTTTCAAATGATAAGTTATTAATTCCTCAACATGGCGGTTATGTCCCCGAGAACAGACTCGGTGCAAATCTCCCTGCATCCTATTCAACCCTCTATTTAGGACAAGCTTGTACAGGAGGGGCCCAAGGGTTGAATGAAAGAATAATTAATTGATAACTGGGAAATAAGGATAGGGCTGGTATCCTTAGTCACCCTTCACCCTTTTATTCAACAAGTGTGATTTCAGGGATAGTATGGTTAACACAGCAGACTTGGAAGTAAAAACTCTGTCCCCTCAGATTCTACAGATTGGGGGGGGGCGCAGAGAATTGGCATTGACCAAACAAGTGCAGAGCTCCCTCACAGAACTCAGAAGTCACTCGAGAAAGGAAAAAAGGTCAAGGGGACAGTGTGCCGATGTGAGGGAAGGAACTGAGACCTTAAAACCAGAGCTAAGCTTTGCATGATGCAAGGCTATGAGGCTCTGGAGAAAGAACGAGAGAGAGAGAGAGAGACCAGAAAATGCAAATGATGGTCACGAAGGAGTCAGACCCAGTACATCTGATCAACACAGCCATTGTTGCCCACCAGCTGCTCTCTTTGTAGTCCCTAGGGCACAGCAACATGTCCCTGCAGAGTGACAGCTTTGTCCACACTTGTCTGCCTGCATAGATGTCACTCCTCCATCCCTCATTCGGCTTTTACTCATGGCCCAGCCCTTTGCTCCATACCTGTGTTTCTTCACAAAGCTTTAAATCCCAGTTGGAAGGACTCTATTCCCTCCCGGAAGTCCTGGGCTCCGTTTGTGTGGCACCTACTGTCCCCATGGTTTCATAAGGGTAAACACGGCATTCCCATGTTCTTGGGCCTCCTGCCCATGGCCTCTATTGCCCTGGCCTGCATGGGAACAGAGGCATTGTCCCACTGGTACCTCACATCGCAGACACACTGCAAGTCAATGGATGTCCTGGCCCTTTGCAATGCCCAGTGGTGACTGAAGACTCTTGGAAGTTTGGTTTCTCATCCCAGGAGGTCTCAGCATTCGACCCAGCTCCAGTGAAAACTGGCTTTGGCCAAGCAGTCTCCAGAGGATTACAACCCTTTAAGACTATTTCTGGGTTTCTCTTGGGAATGCTTGAAAGCATTCATAAAGACAGCTAGAGAGATGAGGGTTAGCTTGAAAATGAAAAGTCTCAAGACCAAGAAACCAGGAGAAAGAGGCCAAGCTACTCTCCCAGAGGTGGGCTCCCTGCCAGAGCCTGGCCTGCTGGCTCGTGCAGACATTAAGGGTTCCAAATGAACACCAGCGCAGCCCACCAGCAGGACACAGCTGCTGACGTACCCAGCCTTCTTCCCATTGAAAGCCTTCCATCCCCGGTACCCCAGACAACCCCAATTCCAATGGTCCCTCACCAGAATCTCGCCCAGAAAGCTGGAGTTATCACCCACCAGAACACCAGGGTACAATTGGTACCTTCTGCCTCCAGGCCTCCCACCAGACCATCTCGAGCTGGAGGGTGTCCTGAGCTCCCCAAACTATGGTTGATGGGGATGAAGCCATGATGCCCAACCCTGCATGAGGAAGATCCAATGGGCATGGAGATGAGATGGACATATGCTGGGCACTGCAGCTGACCTTGCATGAGCACCGTCCTGGCCTCGGCCCACTCGCTCCTCCCGTCTGACGTCAGCAGGCCGATTGGAGGCAAGCGTTCATCCTCGTTGGACGCCATTTTGACTATCTTTCTCAACTGAGTGAATAGGTCACCCTCACTGAGACGGCGGAAATTAATGACAACATCCAAGACAAAGAACTGTGGGGGAGACAGGTCAAACACGTCACTTGTGGCAGCCAGCCAAGGCGCCAGGCCTTCACTGAACCTTCGTGAGAGGGCTCAGGATTGGGGGGCGGGGGGGTCACTCAGATCCAAGGTTCCCAGGGTGTCTGGTAGTTCTGAGTCATTTCATTTTGAGGAGCTTCAGTGCTGTTTGGCTGTGCTGAACTGCAAGTTCTCCACACGGCCAAGGCCAGATTAAATGGAGCCAAAAGAAAGCTTTCTTTTGTGTGCATGCAAAACCATTATGTGTGCAGGGAATCAAGTATAAACTCGTACAACCACTGTTGGAGGGCAGTGTCAATCACAACTAAGAACGTTCTTGCCTCTGACTCAGCAACTGCACATAGAAATGCATAGTTGAGCCAAGGGCTCAGGGAAACACACCCATGTGTCCTGGAAGGCATGGAAGGGTTGTGTGCATAGCGGCCCTTTTTAACTAGCAAACAGCAGAAAGAGCCTCACTATTCTTTAGGTGTGGACTGGGTAAGTAAAATGTGTCTACTCCAAAAATCACGCGCGCGCACACACACTCACACACACAAATGTAGTCTACTCATGCAGTGTAAAATGAACTAGCTCCAGATAGAACTATGGGGTAGATCTCAAAATTGCAAGCCAACAGTAACTTGCAGAGGAGGGTTGAGATGGAGAAGCAACATGTCCCCGTACATATGTGTGCGTGACATATGTGGATGTGTGGGCTTTGCATGTAAGCCCCGTGCTCCTGTCATTCTCCAGCTTTGTAAGTCACAACCTTGGGCTTGGAAAAGGGTCTCTCTCTCTCAGCACAGGCTGCAACATCCTTCTCAGCTGATGGACATGACACGAGTACCTGCCTTCCTCCACCCCCACCCCACCCCCTCCCCAGCAGTGTTCGTGCAGCTTGGTTCAGAGCAGGGGCATCAAGATTGCTTATGCAGGGGCTGGAGAGATGGCTTAGTGGTTAAGGTGCTTGCCTGCAAAGCCTAAGGACCCAGGTTCGATTCTCCAGGTCCCATGTAAGCCAGATGCACATGGTGGTGTGTGTGTCTGGAGTTCCTTTGCAGTGGCTAGAGGCCCTGGTGTGCCCATCCTCTCTCTCTCTCTCTGTCTTGAATAAATAATAAAAATCTATCTTTTTTAAAAAAAAAGATTGCTTCTGCAAAGGTGGTAACTGCACTGTGTGTGGACTGGGAAATGCCAGGCTGGATTTTGAAAGAAGGTAGAGATTTTCATTGAGTAGCTGGCTGGCCAGGGTATCAGATGGTCTGAGAAGCCTCCTGCTGGCATTTAAGCCTGAAAACAGTAGTCACAGCTGTCCTCAGATGACAGACTCTACTGAGCTTCCCAATTTATGATAATGTGATAAGGGCTGAAGACAAAAACATGGCACAAATGCAGGGGTCAGAAGGAGGCTGGGATGGTCATCAAACTCAGGTTTAACAACAACAAAAAGAGGATGTTTTTGTCAAGCATCAATAGAGAATATAGCGTGGTGTGCTCTATAGGAACGTGTTAGGAGCCTGCATGCTTAGCCTGCTCCCCCACCATGGATATCTTACTGGTCTGTGGAACCCTGAAGAAATGAGCTATAAGGTTCAGAACTTGGCCTTGGATCATTGCTAAGTCCCGGGTCCTTCTCACTCTTGTACATACCGCTTCTCAGAGCCTCACTCCCTCATCTGTGAAACGGACACTCAAAGGCCTCCTCTGCAGGGGCATTGTGAAATAAAAGAGATGGCTCTAGGTTTGGGGCCCAAAGTCTGGCACATGGGAGGGCTTGTCTGTCAGTCCTTAACTAGTCTCTAGGAAGGTCATGGGCTATATGGAAATAAACAGATGTGCGGGTGACAGGGCCAGCGACATCCTGGACCTCACTGATGACCCTCAGTTCACCAGTCAATTCTTCATCTTGGCCTGGCTCCTCGGAGTTGAGGGAACCGCCCCCGCCCCCCCCCCGGCTGCATTCCTTACTGAATATTGCTGTCGCTCTTAAAAAACAGCCAGTGGGGAGAAATGGGCGGGTTGCTGGTGGGAGACCTTTGTGACTACTTTGCCCCAACTCACTGTTTGACTCAAGGGACTGTCCTGAGTAGCTGTGCAGAAGGAGCACTCGAAGGAGACCCTGGCCACTGCACGCCCCGCCCCCAGGTCTGAGAGGTTGCCGAGCTGACTAGGGGCCACTGACCTGGTTGCAGCAGGCCACAATGACGTGCTCAGGCTCTGGCATGATGCTGCTCTTCTGGGCCACCAGTGTGTCCTGAGTGTGGCCAGGGAGCCGATAGGAGGAGAAGAGCCTGTGGTACTGCTTCATGCACAGGGGTTGCCCTGACAGCTGGCCCTTAGCTGAGTCCGTGGGGATGGAGTGGCTGCAGGGGAGGACGTGAGAGAGGCAGGAAGGTGAGATAGGATGGAGAGAAGGAGTTGGAATTAGTTCTTTGGTAACTTTTTTTTTTTTTTTTTTTTTAGTCAAACCCAGAGCCTTGCGTATACAAGGCAAGTGGGACTACACCTCAACCCTCTGTTGTATTGATTAGGCTAAATGGGGCACCAATCCAGAACTAGACTATAGCAGAGTTCCTTTAATATATTGGGAAGCTCACATCCATGGCCCGTGAAGATGCTCAGCGTTCCCTCAAACCTCCACTGCTCTGCCTTCGCCCCCGTGTGGGAGCCGCATGTGCCATTCTCACCACTCAGCCTCTGTGCCTTGGTTCGCGTTCACCTTTCCTGGGCAAATCCATCCTCCAAGTCACCCTGATGCCCTGTTTAGAAAACCCCTCCCTCGAGAGCCTACTCTTTTTTAAAAATATTTTTATTTTTCTTTATTTATTTGCAAGCAGAGAGAGAGAGACATAGAAGAGAGACAGCCAGAGAGAATGGGCATGCCAGGGCCTCTAGCCACAGCAAACAAACTGCAGATGCATGTGCCCCTTGTGCATCTGTCTCACGTGGGTCCTGGGGAATTGAACCTGGTTCCTTTGGCTTCATAAGCAATCGCCTTAACCGCTAAGCCATCCCACCAGCCCCCGAGAGCCTACTCTGTATCAGAGTCTATTTGCATCCTCTAAGCTCAAGGTAGAGCATTATTTTGTCACGTGGTCTCTGAATGACTTGTGTCTACCATTCCACCCATCAATCTAGTCGTCATGGATCTATCCATCTGTCCATCCACCATCTACGTACCACCCTCATGTACCACCACGTATCTATCATCCATTCATCCGTCCATCCATTATGCACTGCCCATCCCCATTCATCTATTTATCTACCATCTACCCGTGCATACCCCTATCCATTCACTCTGTCCTTCCATGCAGCCAGCACCACCCCACACCTACTCATCTGTTCTTCCCTTTATCCATTTGTTATCTTTCCAATCAGCTGTCGACCACCTATGCATCCATTCATGCATCCTGCCATTCACCCGTTCCATCATGCACACATACCAACATGTAATCGCCCATCCGCACACCTACCATCCATGCACTTCTCACTGACTACCCATCTATCCAGCATGCCTTCTTCCCTCCCACTCATCGATTCACCCTTTCAGCCAAGGTTGGTGAGCATGTCTCCTGTGGCAGGCACCGTTCTGCAGTCTGGAGAGTAGTGGCAAACAGACATTATTTTCCTACTGTTCTTGAGTGTGCATGCGTGTGTGTGTGTGTGTGTGTGTGTGTGTGTGTGTCCAGGGATGTGTTGCTGAGGAGTAGACTACAAGCTATGAACTGGTTAACAGGAAATGTTCAGGTAAGAAGATTGGATGACAGGCAGGGCAGGAGGTCTAGGCTAAGGGGGCATCTCGTGGAGGCCTGCTTGGCTGAGCTGAGCCCAAAGGCTGAGAGGCGGCTGTGGGGATGAACGGGGTGCAGTATCCCATGACACTGTCACTCAAAGTGATGGCATTGCACTGACCTATGGACTAACTCATGACAAGGTCAAGGCGAGAGTCAGAAGCATCTAGAGCAATGTGAAGGGAGTTGCCTGTCTGCATTTATACCACTGTGAAGCACGTGATCTCATGTTTTGTGCCTTTGCAACATTTTTCTAATAATTTGTGTGTGTGTGTTTCAGTTTTTTTTTTTTTTTTTTTTTTTTTTTGAGGTAGGGTCTCACTCTAGCTCAGGCTGACCTGGGATTCACTATGTCATCTCAGGGTGGCCCAAACTCACCGCGATCCTCCTACCTCTGCCTCCCCAAGTACTGGGATTATGGCGTGTGCCACCATGCCCAGCCTGTGTCGTGTTTTTTTTTTTTTTAATGGCAAAATTTGGGCTAGAGAGATGGCTTAGCGGTTAAGGCACATGCCTCCTAAGTCTAAGAATGCCAGTTCCAATCTCCAGGTCCCACATTTAGCCAGATGCAGCAACGCAAGGGCGCAATGCCACATTTGCCCAAAAGGGGGCATAGACATGTGGAGTTCGTTCACAGCAGCTGAGAGGCCGTTGGCGCGCCCATCTCTGTCTTCCTGTCCTTCACTCTCTGACTCTCTATGACTCTCTCCAAAAAAATAAAATAAAATGGCAAAATTTAAAAAATAAAGGTCCTTCACCAGAGATAATTCAAGAAGCACCAGTGAACAATGGAAGGCAGCAAGGAAGCTGGGGGCGAAGGTTGAAACTACGTGAAGAGAAGGCCAGACAAGCAGACGAGGTCAGAACCTGGGCTGTAGTGCAGTGTTAGGAGCTGCTGCTCATGTTTGCTTGTTTTCTCTCTGATGCTGGGGGTTAAACCCCGTGCCTCGCCCATGCTAAGAACACACTCTACCACTGAGCTACACTCCCAGTTCTGTTTTGCTTTTTTTTTTTTTTTTTTTTTGGAACTAAGAACCAAACCCAGGGCGTCACCCATGCTGGGCAGGTGCTCCGCTGCCCAACAATATGCTCAGCATATCTTGCCCTGTTTTGTTTTTTTAATGACCCTGGTTACATAAGGAAAGAACCAACGTCGAGTCCAGGAAACACAAGGAAGAATTCTGTAGCTGAGATGGGAAAGTGGTATGAGGCTTCAGAACACGCCCTGGAGGGGGATGGTAACTGCATCTGAGCACTGTAGGTGGCATGAGGGGCAGGGTGCAGGAGAAAGAGAATGGGCACTGCAGGGCTTCCAACCACTGCAAATGAACTCCAGACGCATGTGCCACCTGGCTTACGTGGGTCCTGGGGATATGAACTGGGGTCATTTGGCTTTGCAGGCAAATGCCTTAATGACTAAGCCATCTCTCCAGCCCCTCTGAGAACTTTTTGAAAGCAGGTACAAGGTCTAATTTCTCTTCATCTGCCCAACATCAATACACTGAAAACAATAGAAGGAAGGAAGGAAGGAAAGAAGGAAGGAAGGAAGGAAGGAAGGAAGGAAGGAAGGAAGGAAGGGAAGGAGGGAAAGAGGGAAGGAGGGAAGGAAGAAACAAAGGAATAAAGAAAAGAAGGGAAGGAAAGGCCCCAAACAGGCACTCTGACAAACATTCCAGCCTTATGATATTTGCAAGCATGGGACATGATAATTTTATATAGGTATTATATTAATTAATTAATTATATTAATATTATAATTATATAATTAATTAATTATATAGGTATTCATGAATATGTATGTGTGTGTGTGCACACGTGTGAGGAATTTGCTCACACACACGTGCATATGCACATCTGTGCAAGAGCCAGGGGTCAAGCCTGCCAGTGGTGGTTAGCTCCATAGCCCCCGGCTCCATGGGGCGGGCTAATGCCCTTTCTGTGCACTCTATAGCCAGGGTGCTGAGAGGGACAGGCGCTCTGAAGACACAGGCTACGTGAGCACAAAAGCGAGTTCTAGGAGACCTGGCATGGTCTGAGGAAGGGAGACAGCTCTGGAGACTAGCAGGAGAGGGCAGTCCACCAGGCCTACTGGCCTGGCATGGGAAAGGAGCATGGTGAAGGATGTGTGGTCCAGACAGGCAGTGGGCAGGCTGCTGTGTGGCCAGCTCAGCGCTGAAAGCATGCAGGCGTCCTCTCACAGGACACACTCTCACAGTAGCCGCACAGGGACACCACTGCTTCCCGTTGACAGACAGGTGCAGTAGTAAGCAGCCATCAGACTGGCCCCAGGTCAATACTCTTGTCATTGTGAGCATCAGAATTCAGCTTCCTGCGTCCTGACCTGAGGGCCCGAGCTCAGCCCCTCTGACTCTCCCTCCGGAGAGACTGTGGGTCTGAGCTTCTGCTCTAAGGCTGAGTAAAAACTTTGCTGGATCCATGTGGAGCCAGGGTGCAGTTGCCCCTGTACCCTCCTTACTCTGTCACTTTCCAATTGTGTTACTATGGGTGCGTCTCTTAATTCCTCTGAGCTTCAACTTCCTTATCTGGGCAATAAATAAATAAATAAATAAATAAATAAATAAATAAATAAATAAATAAACGAAACTGCTTTTGATCCCTTGTTCATCCCCAAATTCCATGTCCTCATAGTGACTTCCTCTGACAACTTGGGACCTCCAGGCCCCTTCACTCTTCTTGCTGAAGACGAGAGACAAGTAGCGCCCTGGGGTTGGTTGGTGGCGGGGGTTACTGTGATTACACAGCTCTGACCATCTGGGAGAGTACCCCATGACTACTGAGGGGGAGTGTGTAAACTGAGGCTCAGAGTGGGGAGGCACTACAGCCCTCACCATGGCTTACTCTAACACCTTCCGCTTTTCCACCTTCCACGGGACCTCTAGACCCCCAGCCCTCTACTCCACACTACTACAGGAGGAGAGAAGAGGTCTAGAGGGAGGGTAGTTTTGAGATTAGAGACAGGCAGTGCTTACTCTTGGAAAGGGAATGCTCAGTGGCCAGGCCAGCTCCACTAAAGGCCATTCCAACGTGGGGCAGTGAGGGGAGATATCACCCACTTGGTAAAAGATCCGGGCCCTACCCTTTAAAGCTGCCTGTCTAGGCTGGGGGGGAGACACAGGTGCACACAGCATGCCCACCCAGAGCCCCACCCCTCCCAGGGCCTACCTGTCCAGCAGAGCCTTGTAGCTGAGTACACCAGAGATGAGGCTGGCTGCAAACCTGTGGGGTGATGGAGTGATGTGAGTCTCAGCGGCCCCCCAACGCAGCCCCCTCCCTTCTTCCTTTTTCTCCCCTTCCCAACTTCCTCCTCTCTACCTTTCTCCTTCTCTGCTCTCCCTGGCCCTCCCTCTGTTTCAAACGCACCCATCTATCTCCTGCCATATGCCGGGGCCTCCTGTGCACTAATGGGATGTGGTTCCCGCTGCCCCTCCCCCACCCAGTGCTGTCAGGCTACCACAAGCCTTAGATTACAAATGGTCTTTCGGCGACAACTGGGGATGGCTCAGCTCGGGGAGGAGAGGAAGCCTGAATCACACTGAGGAACAGGAGCCCGGAGAGGGTTGGAAGGTGAGGAGTCGGGGCTCCCCACAGGCCAGACCAGTCTGGGACTGAACCAGCCCTGGACACCTGCAGTTCTTAGGAACGCAGTCTCCTGGAAAAGTCCGTCATTTGATTCCCCCTTGGTGGCTAATGAAAAGGAAAGCAAGCGTTGGGAGGGAAATCTCCAGAGACCAGTGACGTGGACCGTGCCATCTTCACTGTCTGTGGATGATGAGACCTGGCTTAATTGCGTAGGGGGGCAATGCCCCTCAGATGCAATTTGGAGAATTGTTTGTCAGACATCCTTCCATCCACAGGTTTCCTTCTGGTGGGGGCGCTGGGCGGAGCAGGGCAGGGACAGGCTGCCCATGCTGGTCTGCAGGTAGGCGCTGGGCCCAGTCTGCATGTCTTCCCACCCCTGCTGGGCCATACCAGAGGCTGAGGGCCCCTTTGTTTTCTCCTCAGCCCATGCTGGCCTTCTACCCACTGTGAACTGTGCCCATCCATGTTCACTCCACCCAGGTCTTGAGAGCAGAAATTCTGACAGATTCCAGCAGGGAGACCCTTCTCCGCACCCCGCCCCCAGCACCGCTGCCATCCTCAGTGGACCCAGGGCCTTTACAGCAGCTCAGTGAGCTCTGAAATTGCAGCAGATGGCAGCGGTGCTGGCAGGGAGGGGCATTCCCAGCCCCACTGGAGGCTGTCTGGAGCAGGGCTCTTGGAGGGCACAGAGGCACGTGCAGGCACCTGGAGCCATGTTTCCCTGCCAGGACTACAGCTGAGATGACAAAACACATGCCAGCTTAGGGGGTACAGCCAGGTCCAAACTGCTGTGGAAGTTCTCAGGGCCCATGACCCCCATTCAGTGCCCACTTCCAATCAGTGTCTTTTGAGGAAGATCATGTGTTTCTTAAAACCTGTGTACTGACCACACCTAACCTCCTTCCTGCCCCACTGGCCCGAGTAGCTACTGTCTTATGGTGGCTGACCCCAGCTCGGCCAATGCACAGCCTTTGATTTCTCCTTCCTGGCCCTGGGGCCAGGTTCCCAAGCTGCAAGCCCAGGGGCACTGCGGCCTCACCTTAGCTGGTCATTGGTGTCTTGGAAGTGCTGCGGCGCAAAGATCACAGCAGGGCTGGAGTTGACTGGCAGGGCCAGGCGGTTGTTGAGGTACATATCATTAAGCCAGTACTCAGACACCTGCCAGGGAGCAAAAAGAGGGAGCACCACTGCCCCTGACACCGCACGCACCCCTCAAAGCAGGGCACCTCTTTAGCAGAGGTCACCAGTCCTATACTGCGCTACCTGGAGGGAGCTCTGGGACCCTCAGTGATGGTTCATTCGTTCCACACTACACTGGCTGTGTGCTGGCCTGCATCCTCCCCAGTCCTCCAGACACATCCGCCATCTTTGTTTTAATTTTAAAAAACATTTTGTTTATTTATTTGCAAGGAGAGAGAGGGGGAGGGAGAGAGAATTAGTGAGAATGGGCATACCAGGGCCTCTAGCCACTGCAAATGAACTCCAGATGCATGTGCCACTTTGTGCATCTGCCTTTAAGGAGTACTGGGGAATCAAACCCTGGGCCATTAGGCTTTTCAGACGAGGCTAACCACTGAGCATTCTCTCCAGCCCACATCATCCATATTTACCCCACATCACCTCCTGTTTTCTCTGCTCCTTCTCCATCCTGGATGTTCGGTCCCTTGCCTTTCCTTACGTGTCTGATCTTTGTCTGTCACTCCCTGATGAGTCTCTTTCTATCTGTTGGTCCTGTCCTCAGGCCTGTATCCTGTTTCTCAAAGTCACCCACACATACACAGACACTTCCCAGCCACATATCCTCCACTCCTCTGTCCTCCTTTCCCCCAGCTCCCACTTTTCATCTCACCAGCTTCTCCCTTGTCCTTTGCAGTCACTCAGCCCATACAACCTATTTGCTGCCACCTCTCCCCCAGGTCTGTCTCCCTCTCTACCCCATCTATACTATCTATCACACTCACACATCCTTCCCTCCATCTCCGCATCGGCCTCGGTCCCTCTCCTGGGTCCGTTGTTGGCGCCCATGCAGTAATCCTTACCCAGTTGGCTGTCTTCTCCTGCCGCTCCAGGAGTTTCTGCTGCAGGGTCTCGCCAAGACCACCGGGAGCTCCAAACCTCTGCACAATGGCCTGACTCTTGCTGAACTGCTCCTCTGGTACCAGGTGCCGCATGCACTGCAGGTAGGTGGCCAGTGTTTGCTGCAGTGGGGGTACAGGCAATTTGGGCAAGACCTAGAAAAGAGGGTCCATAGGCACTCACAGAGGCTATCTTTAGTGTGGCCCATTGCCTGTCCCTGAGTTAATGACAGAATGTCTCTTATTCTGCCCTACCTTTTAAAAAAATATTATTATTTATTTATTTGTTTGAGAGAGAGAGAGAGGCAGATAGAGAGAAAGGGCATGCCAGAGCCTCTAGCCACTGCAAATGAACTCCAGATGCATGCGTCCCTTTGTGCATCTGGCTTACGTGGGTCCTGGGGAATCGAACCGGGGTCCTTAGGCTTCACAAGCAAATACCTTAACAGCTAAGCCATTTCCTCAGCCCTGCCCTATCTTTATTGTTATTTGTATCTGTATGGATGTGCATGATGTGTGGTGTGCATGGGCGTGTGCCATGCATTCCACACGTGTGGAGGTCAGAGGGTTTCCTTGGGGTGCGTGTCCTCTATTTCTGCCTCCTCTTTGAGACAGGATCACCTTGGTTTTTGCCACTGCAAACTGCAAACCCTGGGGGGGGGGGTGTTGGGATACCAACAAGTGCTGCACTTGGCATCTGGATTTATGTGGGTGCTAGGGAATCAAACTAGAGTCAGCAGGCCTACAATGAAGCACCATTAACTGCTGTGCCATCTCCCCAGTCCCCTGTCTCATCTTTTTTTCCCTATCCTTGGACCTATCTGTTTAAAGGGGTTGGCTTAGCAGAATTGTGAATTAAGGGCCTCCTGTTTGCTGTCCCTGCCCCCCACTGTACTAGGGTCCCAGGATGACACAAAGTGCTGAAGAGAAGATCTTGTTAACGTCAGATAGACCCGGGATCACAACTTGGTCTTGTCGCTGATCACTTGTGTGACCCTGGTTAAGTCTGTCCCTCTGTCCGTGTTCATTTCTTCCTGTGAGAAACAATCCTCTCCCCGGGTCAGAGGGATGACAGACTGAATGTGCTTCAGTCCACAGAGGACGGTCAGAAACAGCAGATGATTGACGATAGTGTTGCTGCTGGTCACTCTTCATGTAGGAATGTTTCTCAGCCAGGGCTCCAAAGTCTAGATGCTCTCTACACTAGAAGGTGCTACTCTTATAAAGAGAGGTGAACAGATCAAAGATGGCTTTGGGTGGGCTAGAGAGATGGCTTAGCAGTTAAGGCGTTTATCTGTGAAGCCTAAGGACCCAGGTTCAATTTCCAAGTACCCATGTATGTGGAGCTCATTTGCAGTGGCTAGAGGCCCTGGTGCATCCCCCACCCCTTTCTCTCTCTGCTTCTTTGTCTCTCAAATAAATAAAATATTTTAAAAAGATTTTTATTTTTATTTATTTATTTATTAGAGACAGACAGAGTGAGAGAGAGAGAGAGGGAGAGAGAGAGAGAGAGAGAATAGGTGCCCCTGGCCCTCCAGCCACTGCAAGCAAACTCCAGACGCATGCACCACCATGTGCATCTGGCTTATGTGGGACCTGGAGAATCGAACTGGGTCCTTAGGTTTTGCAGACAAATGCCTTAACTGCTAAGCCATCTCTCCAGCCCTAAGATATTTTTTAAATGGTGGCTTTGGGTGGAAAAAGTTCAGCTGCCCTAGGGACTGGCCTTCTGCAAATAATTTCCTAGAGACGTGCAGGTGGCTTGTCCTGCCCCAAGTTCCTTGTCATGCTCCTTGGGGGTATGAAAGCTGGGCAGGACATTTATTCATTGTGAGGGTTACAGTAGGGAACAGTGGAAGTCTTTCCTGTCTGACCTCTCCAAGCCTCAGCGCCTCACCTGAGAGATAAGTTATCTGGTCTTGATAGGCAGATATAAAATGTTGAGACCTTACTGGCCTTGTCCCTCCAAGGGACATCCCGTGTGCAAGAGACAGCAAGAACCCCTCCCCCAACCCTGTCCTCCCGTAGCAGCTTGCGCTTCCAAGTTGACCAGCCACAGTCACCCAGGAGTCTTTAGCAGTCTTCAATCTGTCACATAGCTAGGACAGGGATTTTTTTTTTTTCTTTTTGAGGTAGGGTCTCGCTCTAGTCCAGGCTGACCTGGAATTCACTGTGTAGTCTCAGGGAGGCCTTGAACTCATGGTGATCCTCCTACCTCTGCCTCCCTAACGCTGGGATTAAAGGCATGTGCACCACCACCATGCCCTGGCAAGGACAGGGATTTTTTTTTTTTATCTTATTTACAGTTGAGGAAAGTAAGATCCACATTGTGAAGAGATTATTCCCAGGGCACAAGACATTTCCTCCAACTTCCTCCCACCCTCAACTCTGTCTCTTTCTTTGTCTCTGTCTCCTTTCCTCTCTCCTCCTTTTCCTCCTCTTCCTCTTCCTTTTCTTCCTCCTCCTCATCTTTCTCTTTCTTCTCCTCCTTCTCTCTCTCTTCCTTTCTCTCTCTGGAATCCAGAGTTTTTCACCTGCTAGGCAAGCACTCTCGTGAGCTGTACCCAAGCCCCCTTTTCCTTCTTTTCTCTTGGGTTGCCCTCTCTCTCTCACTTCCTTCTCTGCTTCCCTCAGTCCCTTATAATGGGAGAGCAAGCTTTTCAATATCATTGGGAAATTGTGTGCAATTGTCAGGCGTTGGGTTTTCTGCTTAGTAAGGTAATGAGGTGAATTTCCATGAGGTAGCCATGGGCTCACTCTGCCCTAAGTGGGCTGTTGAAAGCATCTGTCTACTCTTGCAGCTCCCCCCGCCCCGCTCGGTAGTGACCCGGTGAGTGCTGAGGGGTGAATGAGTCCCCACCTGTCTGATCCTGTTTCTAGAGTTCACCCCTCCAGCCGGAGGTGGGTGTCAGCACCAAACTGCAGCTGCAAGGACAGGTCTGGGCAGCATCCCAGGTTGCTTAGCCCACTCCCAGTAAGCCAGGTCTCCCTCTCCCTTCAGCCCCAGTCACTCTGGTCCCTCATCTTGTGTTGATGGGGGCGGGGGTGGAGGTCTACCAGGGGGAGGCAGGGATCTGTAAAATCCCACCCTAGCTGGGAACCTGGTGAACAGTACGTCAGATCTGAATGGCACCCAGCGGGCTTTCTTCAGGGCCTCAAGAGAAACAGTGAGGGGTGAAGCTCCTCTCAAGACTCTTCTGGACCTTGAGCCCAATCCCAAGGGACTTGGGCTTTCGGGGGTCCATACATATTTCCTGGGTGGTTCATGTGAGGAGCCAGGTTGGCCTGGACTTGGAGATAATACTTTCCAGAAAGCCTGGCCCAGTGCAGGGGAAGGAAGGGACCATACCACAGAATGGAGATAGCACAGAGGTGTGGATCAGCTGCAGAGGCTGGGGCAGTGTAGAGAGCAGGTGCAAGGACAGAAGCCAGAATGTTCTGATAAGGCCAGAAAGAGGAAGAGGGGTGTGGCAGAGGGACTGGCACATGCATCAACCTGAAATCAAGTGTTGCTGAATCCCTGGAAAGCTGGTCAGAGTAGTGGGGTGCCTACCCAGACAGGCAGGCATTGCCTCACCCCAGAGGACAGGATGGTGTCTAATGCTTTAGGGCCGAACCAGTGACAGCAGCTGGGCTGTGTAGGGCTGCTTAGGAGAGCGGATTCAGCTTCAAAGACATCAGGACTAGGACTTGGGCATAGTGGGTGGTCTTGGGGTTGGAGGAGGGAGGAGATGGGGCATGAGGGAACTCTTTCTGCCCTTGGGGTAAGGAAATTTGGCTGTCAGAATCCCCCAGCGCCCTGAGAGTATAGCAGGCACTTAGAAGCTGCATTTTGCGGGGGAATGCACCTGGGAGCCCGAGTTTGGTGGCACACACATTTAATCCTAGCACTGGGAAAGCAGAGGTAGGAGGACTGATATGAGTTTGAGGCCACGCTGAGACTGCATAGTGAATTCCATGTCAGCCTGGGCTAGAGTGAAACCCTACCTTGGAAATACAAAATAAATAAATAAATAAATAAATAAATAAATAAATAAGCACTTGGGGCCTGGAGAGATGGCTTAGCAGTTAAGGTGTTTACCTACAAAGCCAAAGGACCCAGGTTTTATTCCCCAGAATCGACATAAGCCAGATGCACAGGTGGCATATGCATCTGGAGTACATTTGCAGTGGCTGGAAGTCCTGGTGTGTCCATTCTCTCTCCCTCTCTCTGCCTCTTTCTCTCTGTATCTCTTTCAAGTAAATCAATAAATGATAAAAAAAATATTTTAAAAAAGAGGAGGGCTGGAGAGATGGCTTAGCAGTTAAGGCACATGCCTGTGAAGCCTAAGGACCCCCATTCAATTCTCCAGGTCCCATGTTAGCCAGATGCACATGGTGGTGCATGTGTCTGCAGTTCTTTTGCAGTGACTAGAGACCCTGGTGTGCCCATTCTCACTCTCTGTCTCTCCCTCTCTCTGTCACAAATAAATGAATGAATAAATAAATGAATAGGAAAAAAGCACTTGGACCCCTAAGATGACTACAACAGGAAGAAGCCTGGCATCTCTGCCTGCATTTTGTGTCTGTCTCCTTTACTTTGTGTCAAACTCTTGCTTGACCTTGTATAAGTATGAAAATTACTCAAAGAATATCTGTCTAAAAAAATCAATCTGGGCTGGAGAAATGGCTTAGCAGTTAAGGCATTTGCCTGTGAAGCCAAAGGACCCAGGTTTGATTCCCCAGGACCTTCATAAGCCAGATGCACAAGGGGCACATGCATCTGGAGGTCGTTTGCAGTGACTAGAGGCCCATTCTCTCTCTGTCTGTCTCTCTTCTCTCTCTCTCTCTCTCTCTGGTTGCAAATATTTTGTTTTGTTTTGTTTTGTTTTTTAAGGTAGGGTCTCACTCTAGTCCAGGCTGACCTGGAATTCACTATGTAGTCTCAGGATGGTCTCGAACTCATGATGATCCTCCTACCTCTGCCTCCCAAGTGCTGGGATTAAAGGCGTGCGCCACCACGCCCAGCATAAATAAAACTTTTTCAAAAATCATTGATGCCTAACCCATGTCATCCCCTTGCAAGGCTGGAGGCACAATAAGTGTAAGAGCTACTGAGCTTTCAAATGCCCTGCTCCGGACTGTCCTTCAAATGGTGTCTAAATGTCTCCAATCACAGTGGTAACCCTGAAGTCACCTTACATTCCAGGGTCAGCAGATGCAGAACAGAGCCCAGGCCTCTCTCCCCAGTGACGGGAGAGATCCTTGACGAAGCTGCATCTTGGAGCAGGGGGTCATTTGAAGACCAGACTTCTCCCTTCAAGCAGTTACAGTAATAACTTCCTCTGACCACCTTGTAGAGCCGCAGCTGAGATGGTGATCCACTAGATTGCATCTTGATCAGGACTGCTTAGTTATGCAGACCCATCCCCAACACCAGTTCTTCCTGTATTCAAGCCTAAAGCTCATGGTGATGCTCTGAACATGGATTTAGGGCCACTGGGTCCTTTTATCAGCTCCTGTTCCTAATGCGCCAATTGATTGAATTTCCTTTTCTGCCTTCACTGCTGATTTTACTTCCTATGCCTCTTTGACATATTGGTGGTGAGTGACTGAATCTAGTCTGTGGGAACTCCAGCAACAAGGCTATTCCCTCAAGCTTCTCTGAACAGGGCTTCAACCTGCCTCTTGTCTAGGAGAATGCAAGACTCGGAACGGGCAGAAGCTGGGACCAGTCCCACTCAGGACTGCTGTAGGAGCTCAGGCGTGTGAATGGAGAGAGAAGGGATGAGAAAGATGGCGCCAAAAGTTACTCACAGGCTCTTCCTCACTGCTGGGAGTTTTGACAGCCTTCTTACAGGGCACCTTCTCCAGAACAGGCATCTTGATGATTTCTGCTCTGGAGTAGCACAAATGTAGACCTGGGGCCAAGGAAAAGCAGCATCACACAAGAGCTATGGATGACTTCCACGATCCCCTCACCTCCCACAGCCTTGCCCTGCCCCATGGGGCAGTCCGCGTCTCTAGAGCGTGTCTCACTGCAGGAGTGACTACACGTACAGATCTCACTCCTGCCCCTGTCCACCTCTCCAAGGTCCAAGTCCTACAGTGAGCCCCCAGGTCGGACCTGCCCTCCTGAGTCTGCTATATGACCCAAGGTTAACTTTCAACCCCAGGACCGTGCTGGAAGAATCACCCACACCCAAATCCTCCAGGGCCAGAGCACTAGTTTTGCTTCCGGCTAGGACTCCTTTGATATGCCCCGCACTAGTTAAAGTCTCTTTCTCTCACTAGACTGTAAAATTCTCAAGGGCAAGACCATACCTGCTGTGTGCAGTGTCCTCTGTGGTACCTGGCCTGGGCTTAGAATGGAGTAGAGGGTTACGAGTTAACTGAGAAAAGGTGTGAGTGAATGGGGTGTGCGTGAATGGTCTCAAGGCCTCCAAGGTCCTGTGCTCTAGTGACACTCTGGATTGCTTTGGTGCCTGGGTTGTGGCCAGAGCAAAGAGGACCTTAGAATTTCCTAGACAGGTTGTGACTTGGGTAGTGTCTGGGCAGCAGGCATCCAGGGAAGGTGCCATTAGAAGGTGATGATGTAGGAAGGTGGGTCAGGTCCCTAAGAGCTCCTGACAGTCAAGGAAAAGGCAGATGAATCTGGGAGATACGCAGGAGTGAACTAGCCCAAGATGGGTACACACCAGTTATTAAGGCTATAGGGTAATATATCCTCCACCCTCTGAGCTGCCTAAACCTAAGTTTGTATAGGTACACAGTCCGGTTTCCCACCAACCCACCCTCTATTCTGTCCCAAGAGCCTAAAGCTGATCTCTAACTTGAGCCACCACCAGGATCCCCAGCAGCCCAACTCAGAGGCAAGCACAGCCCAGGCCCTGGCATCAGCTCACCCTGGGGACAGAGCATCCAGAAAGATGGACGAATCAGGCCCAAGGATGGAGGAGCCAGGGACAGCCTGGCCTGAATGAGTAGAGAATGTAGAACTTCTGCAAGCAGATTCAGAGCACTCCCAAAGGCGTGCTGGTCCTTGTGGCCCACTGTGCTGACACTGGTGTGACGGTGGTAGTGTTTAGTGACTGCTTCGAGAGGCCCATCAGAACAAGGTCAAGGTGATAAAGTCCCTACAGATGCACAGTCTCAGTGGTGGGAAGGGAGAAGCACTGGTCCAGTCCGGCATCATGGAGGAGAGCTCAGGCCTCAGCAGCTGACTTCTTGGTGGTTCCCCTGCCCAGCTCCTTCCTCAGCTCTTGGGGCCAGGACTAGAGGGCTTAGGTATGTTTGTCCTTCTGTGCTTTGGTGTCCTCCCATCTCTGCTCCCATTGCCCTGGCTTTGGAGGGCTAGTGGGTTATCTCTACTCTGCCCTGAAGACCCAACAACAGGCTGGCCTGGCATCACAGCCTCCCTGTGCCACCTGAAGTCGGCTTCCTCACCTTCCTGGTGAAGGTCTGGAGAGTTAGGTCTCTGTACCAGAGATGGTGCTCACGGACAGTGGGGCTGAGCACAGAAAGCAGGGACCTAGAGGCTTGGCAGATGCGTTTCTCGGTGCATGAGAAGGACGCGGGGAGCGCTGCTTGTCCATCTCTGCCCAGCCCAGGCACCCAAACAGCGGGATTCAACAGTCTCCTAAATGTCCCCCCTTCCCAACCCCAACAACGACGACTGGACTGTTGCTGTCTGGGAGGCTGTGCACTCCAAAAGTCTTGGGACCTCTCATCCTGGGCGCTGTCCATCCATGGACAGCTCCGCTAGAGGGACAGCTCCCGGGTTCACTGCTCTCCGCCCCTGCGCTCTGGTCTGTGCGCAGCCCGCCCAGCCCTTCTCACCTGCTCTCCTGGGTTCTTCTGCCTCCTCTGCTCTGCACCAAGCAGGACTGGGGACGGCGACGTGAGCCCGAAGGGACGAAGGGAGGGGCGTTGGTCACGAAAGAATTGGGACTCCGCAGCCTGGGTCCCTAGTGGAGCCTCCGACGACCTCGCTGGGTCCCAGGGGCCGCCCTCGACTGACTGGCTATGAGCAAGACAGCCGCACCTCTCCGATGCTCTCCTCCCCCTGCCTCCCTCCTCTTCTCCCTTTTTCTACCTCCCTGGGTCCCTCCCCAGTCTCTCTTTCTCCCGGTCCTTGGCTGCCCACTCCCTCCTCCGCCCCGCCCTGCGATTCCCACCCTCTGATCCGGGAACCTGCCAGGACGGCTTCCAGAACGAGTTCGTGCACTGGCGGCTGAATTTAGGCTTGGAAGGGCACTGGACGTTGGCTCACTCATCCTCCATTCCCCTCACTCCAGTCCCAGGAAACCCTCAACTCCATTATCCCCTTGGGCACTGCATATGCAGAACCCCGGGGAGTGCTGGGTCTTACTGCCCATCCCCACCAGCTAGTCCAGGCTCAAACCTTGTGGCACCCCTTTGAAAAGAGTCATAATGAATGGGCTTGTTGGTCACTGTAGGACCTCCCTCTCGCTCTCTTCCCATTGCCATCCTGAGGGCACTTTGGAGAGAGAGGAGGAGGTGAGAGAATGAAGACACACATGGTCCCATGCTGAGGGCAAACAAGAGCTGCTTCGGAACTCACCACCCAGAAGTCCACATACCCCTCCCAGTCAAAGTGCCACCTTCCATCCAAATACCCTTCCTCAAGCGCACAGAGACGACTCACAAAGACAGACACACAAGCTCGGCACACAGACAAAAACAGACAGCACGCACCAGCGGTTCCATCCCCTCCCCTGCATAAGGAACTCCTACTAGCCTACCCCCTCCGTGCTGGACTTGGAGTCTGTGGCCAGGCAGCAGGTTCCTGGACTGAGTGCCCTGCCCACGCACCCTGGGGCTCCCACAAAGAAACTCAAGGACCAGAAACTTCCCTGACAGCCCCAGGTGCCAATTGCCATTCAGGATGGGGTAGGCTGGGGGTTGACACCAGCTTCCGTCTTCGCATTTCCTAGCATTCTTCCTTTCTCCACTCAAATGCGCAGGGCTAAGGCAAGCGAGGCAAGCCCACCTCAAACTCCCTCCCCCCTAATCCTCATAAGCTAAAACCTTATGGAGCACACAGAGTTCCCAGGCTGGGCCCTGAAAATGGGGCTCATTTGTTTTTCCTTGTCTGTCTGACATAGCTAACGCTCCCACTCTTTTCTTGAAGCTGGGGCCGGGTGGGATGGGATGCATGCGAGTGGATAGGGAAACCCAGCCCAGGTTCCACAGATCTTTATGGTTCTGGGCGTGTCTTCCAAGGGTGGGGCGCTTGGTGCAGCCTTAGCGGATCCTCAAGCTCCCCCGGGTGGCACCTTGAGGCGCTGCGCTGGGCTTGGAAAGGAGGAACATTCTTGGGTTGAAGGGGACATGATTTCTCGGGAGTTCGCTGCTGAAAGCCCTCGATGAATTTGCTTCCTTGGTGTCCCTTTGTTTGCAAAAGAGTTTGTGGACTCTAGCTTATCGGTCAGTCCCAGGCTAGGACTGGGCTAGGGTGGGGTGTGAGGACCAGCTCAGTCTCCCCAAGCTCTGTACTACACCACCCACCCCTTCCCAGTAACGAGACTTGGTTTCCTCACACAGACATGGTTTATTAACTCCGGCCGAGGCACCGCTGTGCAGCAGGCCAAGTTTGGCACTGGAAGGAACAGAAGAAAGGACAAAGAGATGCACGGCACTGAGCAGCTCCGAAGGGATAGCTCCACAGTGATCACCTCGGCCTTCAGAAGCGCAATCTCTTCTCATGCCTCGGTGCCCCACTCCCCACTGGATAAGAGAGAGGAAGAGAGAGGGTCACGGAGAGGGGAGTCTCCCACCAAGAATGAGGAGGGGCTAGGGTACTCGCTGGAGGAGGCAGGCCCTGAACCTGAGTTGGCCAGTGCGCTCGCCTCGGAGCAGCCACCGCGAACCAAGTGAGGAGGATGGGTGGTGTAGAGGAGGAGGAGGAGTGAGGCTGTTAGCTGCGGGCATAATAGTAGTTGTAGTCACCCTCACACCCATCAAAAGGGCCAGGCGGACTGCAAGGCTCGCCGTCGGTGCCAGGCACGGACCGCTCGCGCAGGCGCACCGCATCGTACAGCCCCTGCGGTGACTCGTCGAGCAGCACGTCCCGCTCGGAACGGGAGCGCGTGAGGAGGCCCACGTTCCGTAGGAGCAGCAGGACCGGGGCATAGAGCAGATTGGCCAGGCCCATGCCAAGGCTGAGCTGCTCAAAGCCCAGAGAGTGCACGATGTGGCCAGCCACGATGGGCCCTAGCGCATAGGCCACGGAATAGGAGATGTCAGCGATGGCGTAGACGCTGCCGTAGACCGAGACGTGGCGCACGTCCACCAAGAAGGCGAGCGTGGGCAGCAGCGCGGTGTCCACCAGGGCGATGCCAAAGCAGAGGCCGCAGAGCGAGACCACCAGGGGCGCGAAGGAGCGGCAGGCGGGCACGATGCAAGAGCTGGCCCCGATCACCGCCAGCCCGATGGCGCCGTACAGCCACTGCAGGTGCGGGTAGCGCGCCGCCAGGCGCACTGTGAGATAGACGCCCAGCACGTGTGGCACGAAAGCCGGCAGCCAGGCCATGCCCATCTCCCACTCTGATGCCGCCATCGTGTGCTTCATCCACGTGGCGATGGTGGGTTCGAGGAAGGCGAGGGGGATGTTACAGGTGGTGAGCGCGCCGGCCACCACAGCGATGTAAGGGTCCAGCATCAGGCGATGGATAGGCGTGCCCACGGGCAGGTTGGCCCGCGCCCGGGCCGCGGCCGAGAAGGGTTTGGCCACGGCCAGCAGCAACAACGCGTCGAAGAGAGACACGGCGGCCAGCACTAGAAAGGGCACGCGCTTGCCCGCGAACTCGTACAGGATGCCCCCGAAGGGAGGTGCCACCAGGCTTCCAAAGCTGATGAAGGCCAGTGCCACGCCCAGGGCGCGACTGCGCTCCGGCTCCTCGGGATACTTGTCGGCTATCATGGCGATGCCAGATGTGTCAGCGAAGGCCGAGCCCAGGCCCTGCAGGCTGCGGGCGGCGAAGAGAGTAGCATAGTCCTCAGCGAAGGCGAACATGACTGTGGAGGCGAACATGACGCCCAGGCCAATGAGCAGAGGCACGTCGTAGCTCATGCGGTCGATGAAGGGTCCACTCAGCGGGTTCACCAACAGCTGCAGGATGGCTTTGGAGGCGAAGAGCACCCCTATCTTTACGTCTTCACTTTCCGTGGGGTAGCGAGGTCGCAGGATGGACCGGACTGGCCCCGCAGCCGTCGGGGACGCCGAGGTGTTGGCGAAGTAGGCGCTGGCATTAGCTGTAGTGGGCGGCGGCAAGGTGGGTTCCCACACCTCCCAGGCCAAGGTGGGGCTCTCGCTGCCCCCGCGCATGTGGGCGATGTAGTCGGGCACGATAGGCACGATGACCATGTACAACATGTTGTCCAGTAACAGGGCCACGCACACGATGACCAGTACCAGGCGCCTCTGCCTCTGGGGTTCTTGCAACGCCGTGCCCACCGCTTGGGACAGTTTGGTGGCCGCAGCCCGGGCCTGGCCGGCTGGTGCTGTGGATTCCATGCCCCCAAACCACTGCTCTTCCTAGGACGCCTCCTCTAGAGTCCGGTGAGGACGTCCCGCAGTGCAGAGGGTAATTTCAGGGGGGAAGCGGGGGACCCGGTCCTAACCGCGCAGCACCCCCACCCCGTGCCTCAGGTGGCTGTGGGGTTCATGTTCCCCCCTCCCCGCGCCCAGAGAAAAGCCTGGAGGACTCTGTCCCGCGAGGTGCAGCCAGCTGCTCTCAGCCGATCCGAGGACCCGTCGCCGGTGGGGCTCAGATGCGGCTGCGGAGGTGGACGCGCCGAGGGACCGGAACGCAAGACTGGGCGCGCGGAGCCCGAGTGGCGCTGCCAGGCTGTGCGCTCGGGCCGAGGGGCATGCTGCCGCCGCGCTCCCCTCCCTTCGCGTCGGCTCTGGCCTCCTCCTCCGCCTCCTCCTCCGCCTCCTCCTCTCTCTCTCTCTCTCCCTCTCTTTTTCTCCCTTCCACTTGGGGCTGTGACGCGGCGAGTCTCGGCCCCCGAGTGGTGCCCCGGCCACTTGCGTCGCTCATGCTAATGCGACGACGTCTGCGGGGCGGGGGCCGGGGGCGGGGCGCGGCCGGGCAGGGGTCTGCATCCCAGCTGCGCCGGGGCTGAAAGCCCCAGGAAAGGGGGTCTTGGTGCTGGAGAGTACCCGACGAGCCCCCAGAGGGGTGTGGGGGCGACGTAGGAGGAGCGAGCCCTCGGGACACCTCCCTCTCCCCCACCCCCCCAGTTCTGGGACCTGTGGGTGAACCTCGCTCTTCTCGCCAGGGTAAAGAGGGGCGCGGCAGCCAGTTCCCCACCAGCCAACGGGAGATGGGGGCGCGGCCAGGGGTTCCAGACCTCCGTCTCCGCCAGGACCTCGGCACACCGCAGACCCGGAGCCCCCGAGGTGAGCCGCGCTGCATCCAGCTGTTCTAGCAGCTGGAAGGTGGAGCCGGGACTCTAGGGAAGCTGGGCAGGGACCCCTGACCCTTCTGCCTTAGCCCCGCCTCTAGCCCCGCCCATCCCTCCTCCTGGGAAGAGAGGAGAGGCTCCGAGACTTCTTCAGGGTCTGGTTCCAACCCACCAGTCCTTCCGCCCTGTGCCAGGGCAGCGATTTCCCCGACTATGAGTTGGTGAGGACTGAAGGGAGACGTCGCCTCACCTCCACCCACAGGCCTGATGTCAGCGCGACTCTTTTTCAACCTCTCGTACTGCCTGGGCACCCTGCCCTTGACTGGGTTCTCCTGCTTTCCGGGTTCGGGTCCCCCCAGCTCCTCCTCCTCCTTCTCCCCATTCTAACCCCTCCCAGACCCTGTTCTCTCTACACCAAGCCCCCCCCGCGCTCCTGCGAGAGCCTCCGCCCACTTTTCTGCAAACCACCATCCGCCCTTCTCCAAAACCAGGATGGACACCCAAAGTGATGTGGTTCCAGTTCCTCCTTTCTCGGAGCTGTAAAAAGCCCCAAAGGACCTTTACACCTGGGGAGGTCACCTACCTTCCGGTAGGGATGAGGCACGGGGTCACAGCCAACAGGCTGAAGGGCTCAGGCTGTGTGCTGGACCTGATGTGTCCCCAGAAGAGCTTTGACCGCCGGCCCCCCGGGGGGGGGGGAGCCTGTGTTTCAGTCCACGGGCTGGCGGAAGAAAGGATAGAACTCAGCCGAGGTTGGGGAGACCGGTGTGGTTGCGATTGCAATATATCTCTTCCCGAAAATTATTAAGTCCTTCGGACTCCAAAGGCAAACTAGCGTGAGACCCAGCTTATCCCACGGTGCTCCCCACCTTCCAAGCGGCTTCCTGATACCCACCCTGCGGCCCAGATGGCTGCCAGCTCTGCCGCCTGCTAGATGAAAGTGACTAGGGAAAATGACTTTCTGCCCGTCCCTCTGGCTCTTTTACTTGTTTAACTTGTTTGTAAGATGGAATAGGAGCACGGTAGGGCCTGCACAGGGTGTCTGGTGCATCTATAGCAAGGACACCATTGGCTCTAGTGATTGTGGTTGTTATAACATGGGCTGTCTTGTGCCAGTACCAAGGCGAAGGATCTTAGGAAGCTCAGATAGAAGCAGGGAACACCCTGGATACGTGGCTGGTCCCTGGGGTTAGGTAGGCATTGTGAGTCCAGGCTCTGTCTGGGCTGGTGGAGAGAGCAAAACGAACTGGAAAGTTGGCTTCAGTTCTTGAGTGGGCTGTGGGATGAAGTGATGGAGACCAGAGCGTGGGAACGAGAGGCAGCAGCAGGGCTGTCTGCAGCACAGCCTCTCCACCTACACAGGCACCCAAGCAAGGTGGGGACACACTTCTGCTGCAGGTGACCCAGGCCTTTCAGCAGTCCCACTGCCTTCTAAGAGAGCCTGGGTAGAGGGGCCCACCAGGCCTTGGGCGAGTCACAGCCCCTCTCTGGCTTGCTTTGACCTCTGTTTAATAAGAAGTTACAGAAATGCACACTGCACACAGATTCTTTTAAGTTTTATTCCCCAGACTTTATGCAGTGTACACTGTCCAGCTCCTATCCCCACCCCATCCCCTGTCCCCTGCCCCCACACACCTAAGCTAGCTTCCCACATTTCTGTTACCTGATTGGTTTTCCAGTCGTTTGAGTTTCAGACCTTTGGTCTTTTCCAACTCTCCTCTCATTCCTCCAGCCTGCACAGAAGTGATCATTTGTGGATATGTGATTGCCCTGGCTGAGTAAAATCAGGAGGCAAAAGTTTTTCTGCCCACAGCTGAACAGTGGGATCTTTAAGAAGAGAAACTTTGCCAGTACCACCAAGGTACAGACCCCTCTCCCAGCTCTCTGGCCCACATAATCCACGGTGTTCCCAAGCATGAAGCCAGGTTATCTTTGGACGAACAGCTGACTCTCCAGTCCTCCAGCCTGTATGCAGGAAGCATACTCATTTCCTAAGTACTTGTTCTGTACCAGGTGTGTGTTATTTCACCCTCCCCACCTCATGGTGCAGTATGGATGCCCCGCCCCCTGACACACACACATCTTACCTGTGAGGAAGCTGGGCATAGAGACGCTGACTCGCTTGCCAAAGATTCCAGGCTGTGTGACCCTTCGTGGGGCCTCACGCTGCTTCCCCTACTCTCTGTGCTCCATTATACGCCTTGTGCTCCATCTGCAAGATGGCACACTCTGGCAGTGTAGGAACAAGGGACATGGGCGGAAGAAGGGACTGGCTCCCCCAGGTAGTCCCAAAGGACTCGACACTTCATTCCTCCACGTCTACGGAAGAAGACAACACAACTTTCATCATTAACACTGAGGATTCGGTTGCAGGGTGAGGGATGACTGGTAGGGAGGATTTTCCGGCACCCACCAGTTGTGTCAGGACAAGGGAACAACTTTCCCATGGCCGATGGAGCTGTCCGAGGTGCTGGTCTGCTCCATGGCTTACCAGCCAGCTCTCCAAACCCCATCTCCCTTTGTTATGACACCCGTGCTTGGCAAACTCCTTTCCTGAGACTGCCCTATCTGAGCATAGACTACAGGCAAGAAGAAAGTTTCCATCCAATCCTGAAGGATAAAAGTTATAGTACCTGTGATTACATGGTCTATGTGTGGTGTTCAATGTAAGTCGGATGAGTAGAGGCAAGAGTTCATTGATTCAACACGGGCAACTCGCCATCCCCCACATTGTCCTTTCATAGTCTAGGACACTGAGGAAAAGCCATTCACTCGCAGTCATGTCTAGCTCCAGTGTCCCAACCACCATGCTGTCCTGCTGCAGCCGAGAGAGGCAGTGTGAGAAATTCACGGGGAAGTCTCTGGCCAATGTTTAACACCTAGTAGAAATGTCATCATTGTTACATCGTACCGCTTGAAGCAGCATGGTGATTTTTGAATGAGAACCTTCCTTCTCATTTTATTCAGTGGACACAGCTGTGGCCTCAGTATGATAGAATAAAGTCTGTTTCACATTGGACCAGTGCCAAGGGAAGCTGAGTGGAGACTGGGGTGGCCCGGGTGTGGGTGTCGGGGGAGAGGCTGTAGGGAGTGATGTTCTGCAACAGTGCCTGGGTGTGGACTGGTGTGCATGTGTGGGAGGGGTCTTGCATAGGTTGTGGGCTTGTAGCTGATGCAGTGGAAGGCGGGACCAGCCTGCCTTGGCTTTATTTCTGAGAAGGTCATGGGGTCACATCCATTCCAGAGCTTTGCCATTTGTTGCTTCCGAGAGACATCTGTCCCAGAGACATAAAATGCCATTGTGTCAGTGCAAAAAGCAGGTTCGTGTGGTGGTGGCGGTGTGTGGACGGGGTGCTTACTCCTGATTTATTATCTCTTTGTCTCCCTGGAAGCACTTAAGTTCAGGCTTGGTTCCAATGACGCTTATGAATCTCTTTGGATTCTGGTGCTGGGGGTGGGGGTGGGGTGACTACTCCCCCTCCACCATCCTGACTGCTGCCTTGGGAGGGCCTCAACATCACTTAATTAATTTAGGCTTCCACAGCCATATATTCTCAGATTCAAAAGAACAGAGTGGCCTGTGTCAGCCTTTCCCGGAAACCTATAAGTCTGATGGCAGAAAGCCAGAGGACTGTGAGTCTGCCTGGCCGCCCTCGGCTGGTCTGTCCTGAGGGTCAGGTATAGTAAGGGGAAAGTAGTGTTTCCTACACTGTGAGGAGGCTCTGGGCTTCTTTCTACAGCTCCCAAAGAGGAGACCTGGCCCACCTGCTGACCTGCTGACCCAGATACTGCCCATGCACCACCAGTTGAAAGCCTGGCCTCAAGATCTCATTGGTTTTGGCCTCCATACTTACTCTAGATTTCAATCCAGTGAGTCTCTCAAGTTCACTTACCCCCTCCTTTGAAACCGGTCCTAGCCTAGACTCTCTGTCTTCCCCAGGACCGAGGAGGTCCTCACTTGGCCTTCTAACTTGGCCAATCCATTCCTGCATGAACACCAACATCCTCAGTCTTGTTCTGGGCAAGATCCATTCCCTGCTTCCTTAGCCTGGAGCCCAAATTCCTCTTCCAGTCCAGTGGTCCTCCAGCCTTCCTTCCTCTCCTTCCTTCCTCAATTGTCAGAGGAGCAAGCTCTTACCTAGAGCTGGGATTACAGGAGTGTCACACCAGTCCTTGATTTGAACCAGTATTCTCCTGGCTCCTGCCTGGCCTTGCCTTTTCATAATTACTGAAATATTGTGATCAACACTATGAACCCTGAATCCCATTGAATTTTCCAGGGCTCTGTCTGAACTTCACCCCACACATTTTTGGAGTTACCCCACACACCAGCCTGATGACAGGGTCTGGGTTTGCTTTCTAGGCATTCAGAATAGCATCAGCCATGGCACTTTGCATGGGGACTAGTGTGTTAATGGTTCCCAGATCCTTCTCTACAGTTACTAAAATGAAATTAATCACACAAGGAATACAGCAATATATCCTGCTAATGGAAATGAGAACATTATAAATGCTTGGTTCTCCTGCAACCATTACTGTTTTATGTATATATCTCAAGCCCTTTCTAAACTCTTTTTATGCATACATATAAGCTCATATAAAATTTAGCAAACAACATTATGGTTAGTCAAGTGTGTTTTAATATAAGTGTTGTTATATATGTATCATTCTGCAGTCACTCATTTTCCAGTCAAGATCATATGCACCTTAGTTTGTACAAAAATAACTCTGTCTTCTTAGATGTTCTAAGTGGGGTTTAAAAAATATTTATTTGTTCATTTGCAATCAGAAAAAGAGAGAGAGTGAGCTTTTAGAAATATTCTTTATTGGGCTGGAAAGATGGCTTAGCAGTTAAGGCGCTTTCCTGCAAAGTCCAAGGATCCAGGTTCAACTCCCCAGTACCCATGTAAACCAGGTGCACAAAATGGCACACGCATCTGGAGTTCATGTGCAGTGGCTGGAGGCCCTGGCATTCCCATTCACACACACACACTCTCTCTGTGTGTCTCTATTACTCTATCTCTCTCAAAATAAATATATAAATAAAATATTTTAAAAATTCTTTAATTATTTGTGCATGCAAGAGAGAGAGAGAGAGAGAGAGAGAGGAAGGGGGAGAGAGGGATTGTGTATTGGCACACCAGGGCCTTGGGCCACTGCAAAGGAGCTCCAGATGCATGTGCCACTTTGTGCATCTGGCTTTACAAGGACACTAAGAAATTGAACCTTGGTTGGCAAGCTTTTCAAGTGTTGCCTTTAACTGCCTAGCCATCTCCCCAGCCTGTCTGTCTGTCTGTCCGTCCGTCCGTCCATCCATCCATCCATCTATCTATCTGGGTATGTGTTTATGTGTGTATGTGGCCCAGGGGAGGGAATGTACCCGTGCCACACATGTACCACTTTGCATCCAGCTTTACGTGGATGCTGGGAATCAAACCTGGGCTGAAGGACATTGCGAGCAAGAGTCTAAGCACTGAGCCATCTCCCCAGCCCAATGGACAATATTGATTTCCCTACCGATCAGAATTTATGTTGCTGTTGTTTTCCGATTTGCAGGTGCTCCAGCGCTGCCTTGAATCTCTGCCTCCCTGAATCTCATCCTGAGAGATGCTCCTCTTAAAACCCTCCAGCCAGTCCCAGCAGTCTGTGCACCGTTATGCTCAGTCTCGCTCCCTCCCTCTCCTCTCCTCTTTCCCTTTCTTCTTCTTCCTCTCTCTCTTTTTTACTTTTTCTGTAGTCCAGGCTGGCCTTGAACACATAGAGATCCTCCTGCCTCGATCTTCTCAGTGCTGGCTCACACCAGGCACATTTTACATTTTAAAAGAACTTTCTGAATTGCCCATCCACAGTGGTGGCATAAATGTAGACCGATGCCCCTGCCAATGCTTGCTCTTCCCAGGCTTTTCCCTTTGTTAGTCAGATGGGAGAGAGATTGTGCTCACTAGCATTTCAATCATGACATGCCTCATTGTTGAGAACCTTTTCATATGTTTATTGGCCATTTGTTTTTCTTTCTCATCTTTTTGTGAGTGTGAATTGCCTGTTACTTTCTTTCCCTGTTTTTCTGTTAGGTTGTTTCTCTTTTTCTTCCTGAGTTGTAAGCATTCTCAACATTTCAGAATGGGAGATATTTGCCCTGGATGTGTCCATTGTAGGTGAAAATTACTGCGAAGTCTTTGCAACTTTGATTTGATCATTCCTACTTGTTGGGCAGGATAAATTAGAGCGAATGGAAGTTGCTGTGATGCAGGAATTTTGGGATTCCTCGCCAATGCACCAATATATGACAATGTATCAATATGATATGAGAATGTTGGGTGTCCCCAGATTCTTGTCTTATGAATTCAAAGAGTGTAAAGTTTAGAGAGATTTTTATTAGATTAGGGGAAGGAAAGAGGAAAGACAATAAAGAGCTGCCCATGAGAAGGCAGGCGTGAAGTAAAGCCCACCTAGAGACCTGCATTTGGGCCATTTATGGGTTTAGAACAGGGGCTGAGCTAACCAGCCACAATGCCAGATTCAGCTTTAATCCTTTCGAGAGTCTTAATTCTAGGAAAGGGTAGGGAGGAACTCGGGTTGAGTTTATGGAACCACAGATCTAGCAAACTCCTTAAAGCAGCAAGAGATGAGGAGAAGCCATCTCCTTCTCTAACCTGTAGCCAACTGCAAGGGCAGTTCAAGGACATTCCCTGATTTACTTTTGGGGGAGGAGGGGCTATTACCCCACACTGCCCCAGATGCATCCATTAAAAGAGAGAATTCAAGTTTGATTACCTTGACATAAAAGGGTCCTCTGTGAGACGCACCCATCACCATGATCTCATGTAACACCCAGATTTGATCCCTGGTTCCATTGTTGTTTATTTCTCTGGGAGGAAATTGACTCAAAGGCTCTGGGTCTACAGTCTGTCATTTAAAAACCTTACAGGTAGCCGGGCGTGGTGGCGCACGCCTTTAATCCTAGCACTCAGGAGGCAGAGGTAGGAGGATCGCCGAGAGTTCGAGGCCACCCTGAGACTACATAGTTAATTCCAGGTCAGCCTGGACCAGAGTGAGACCCTACCTCGCAAAACCAAAAAAAAAAAAAAAAAAACCTTACAGGTTAGCCGGACATGGTAGCGCACGCCTTTAATCCCAGCACTCGGGAGGCAGAGGTAGGAGGATTGCCAAGAGTTCAAGGCCACCCTGAGACTACATAGTGAATTCCAGGTCAGCCTGGGCTAGAGTGAGACCCTACCTCAAAAAATAAAACAACAACAACAAAAAAACCCCACAAAAGCGTACAGGCTTGTCCTTCCTTTTTCTGGGTCTGATCCTCCAACCGCGTGCAACCCTTACTTACCACTTACATGGTGGGGCATACACTGCATAGTTCAGTGTACATGGAAGGAGTCTGCTGGTAGAGTGAGCCAGGCTGCAGCTCATGGTACCTCTGTCTCCTGTCTGTATACATGACTCAACCAAGTCAACCTGCCATGTAAAACGTCTCCCCTCCTCCGCGTGACGGCCGTGCACCTATCACTGTATGGCTCACACTACGTATGGGATCATTCTGTTTCCTTTAACAGGGCCTGCACCCTTCAGGGCCCTGGGCCTTGCTCCCTGGCTGGTGTATAGCACCCTAGACAGATGACTGTTGAATGGAAGAACTTGCCAGAATTGAAAAGAACTAGTGCTTTTTCAGCTGGGGAGATGGCCCAGTAGTTAAGCAAGAGGCCAGAGACTACTCAATTCAACTCCCCAGAACCCATAGAAAAAGCTGGGCATGGGGCTGGAGAAATGGTTTAGCTGTGAAGGTGTTGGCCTGCAAAGCCAAAGGACCCTGGTTGGATTTTCCAGGACCCATGTAAGCCAGATGAACAAGATGGCGCATGCATCTGGAGTTCATTTGCAGTGGCTGGAGACCCTGGGGCACCCATTCCTTCTCTCTCTTTCTCTCTCTGTCTTAAATAAATAAGTAAATAAATGTTTTTAAAAGAAGTCTGGGCATGGATACACACCTGTAATACCAGTTAGCTGGAGGAGTGGGGTGGCAGCAGAGACTGGAGAGCTCCACTGATGAATCTCAAGGAAATACGGGGTGACTGAAAACAGAAGGACTTTTGATTTGACGTTCTCTTTTGACTACTGTATGTATGTGTATGGGGTGCAGACCTGCACACACGGCAAGCACCCCACATTATACATCATACCACACACATACTCTACACACACACACACTTAGGGCTGTGGAGCTTGGACTAGTCCAGGGTACCCCCGAGGCATGTGAGAAGAACCAGAAAGCAGCTCCCCTAATTGGCTAGTGGGCTAAGCAGGAAGATAGTGATGGGCACAGCGAGTTCCAGTCAAAGTTGCCTTTCTGGGAACATTAAAAATAGGAAGGCTGCCAATCATCTCTCCCAAATGCCAAGGCTTGCGATCAGAAAAGCAAGGTCTGATCGCACAGCCACTTTCATTTTCAGACTAGCACAGTGTGGGCGTAGGGCAGGAAGTCTTTGGAAGCCCCTGCTGAGGGAGGGCAGGGCTGGCTATGGACACTTCCATGTGTGTGACCACAGCAACTGCACCTGTCAACCAGCCCACTCTAGACCGTGGGGGTGGGGTGGGGAGGGAGCGCTGTGCGAGCCCGAGGGAGGGGTTGGTTGTGAGGTCAATGGCTCTGAACAGGTAGGTAGTGTTCATCTACTGGATGTGCTTGGTTAATGCGGCCACACATTCAAGATTGTCTGCTTCCGGGTCTCTGAAACAGGCTCCTCATTACGGGAGAGGACGGTGAAGATGGAGGAAGAGACCCCCCTCTAGCGGGAAGGTTGTGCTTGTCCTGTGCCCACCAGTTTCACTGCAGAGCCATGGAGCTGTGAATGGGAGTCCAGAGAGGGGTTAGCATCCGTAAGCCAGACCCTTCTCAGTGCCTTTCAGTGGCCTTCTCCCAGGGTACTGGCCAGTGCTGTGCCTAAGCAAGTCCAAGGAGACAGAGGCCAGGAGCAGTTGCAGCACCAGCTGGGACCAGTGCCAGCCTAGTGAAGGCTTTTACCTCATTGGACTTGAGTCTCTTCACACCCTGGGAATTAAGTCCATTCTGGGCCGATCTGATCAAGTGCAGATCAGCAGGACAGGCGGTGGAATGATGTATCAAGGTCATAGGCTGACTCACCCCCAGGTGCTCAACTGTTTAGCCTCATGGCTTTGGTGCTTTGGGGACTCATGGGATTCTACAGTGGGCTTCAAAGCCCTGCTCTTCCCATGCCCCATCGCCCAGCTGGTACACAGGACCCATGTTGCCATATCCCCCCTGGGCTGGGGGATGGGGATTGTCCTCACCCTAGGCATAAAGGAACAAACTCTGCTTTGAATTCCCATTACCTGGGGTCAAGTTCACCAGCTCAGCATGGGCTTTGAAGCCCTCTGTATGTGGTTAGTTAGTTGCCTCCTCCCACTTCCTGCTTGCCTGTTCAGGGTGCCTGGGTCCTGCTGTTCTGGCCCCACAGCTGACTGTGTTCCCTTTACCTATTTTCCAGAAGAAAGGGCAACTCCCCACAGGATGCCCATGCATCGACAGAAGGAACTCTTTAACCCATCTGACACCTCCCCCCTACCAGGCCGACCATGGGTCCCAGACTGAAATACAGATAGATGTGTGTACAGACCCTCTGAAGTGACATGCACTCTTTTTCCAGTTCATTTATGTCAAATATGGTCTTAGAGGTTGTTGATGTGTGACCTCCTCACACCAGATTCATCCCTTGAGGCTGTCATTCTCATCATCTTATCTGGGATTCAGAGAGGAGGTGACTGATGCTGGGCCACACCACTAGGAAGCATCATAGCTAAACTGGGATCCAGGCAGGTGGCCCCAGAGCCTATGCCCTCTCACCCGCACCCCCTGCAAAAAAAAAAATGTGACCTTGATGTCGGCTCTGGGCTTGCAGGGCTTGGGTGACCATTAGGGCAGGAGACCACACAAGGCCTGCCTCAGTCATGGCTTATAGCTCCTACCCAACTTGGGGAAGTAGCAGAAGGAAAGAAAGAGCTGGAAGCTGGGAGTGGTGGCGCACGCCTTTAATCCCAGCACTGGGGAGGCAGAGGTAGGAGAATTGCTGTGAGTTCAAGGCCACCCTGAGACTACAGAGTGAATTCCAGGTCAGCCTGAGCTAGAGTGAGACCCTACCTTGAAAAAGCAAAAACAAAACAAAAAATAAAAAGAATGAGCCGGAGTTGGCATCCTCCCCTTAGCTGCACATGGCTCTACTCAGAGCTCTCTGTCATCTCTGTAAGGGTGTGGGGACAGTCTCCATGTGTTGAAATGATGGGCGTCTGACATTCTCCTGAACCATAGTTGGAGCTCAGGGGCAGGGCTGGAACCAGGATGGGAGGCAGTAGAGCAGGATGGGTACCACAGCCGTGTCAGGAGGCCTGGTGCATATACATGGCATAGCACTTGGCATCAGACTGCACACTGCTGCACCATGTCTGGCACACATGGGATGAGCAAATAAAATGTGGTTCATTCTGGAGACCCTCCCAGGGAGAGAGTACCCAGTATTCTGATTCTCTCTTGCTGAGGGTCAAAGATGCTAAAACCTTTGTGAAGCATCTTGGGTGTACATTACGTGTGCATGGCAAGAATGGGACCCAAGAGGAGGTATCCACAAAAGAAAAGGTCTGGGGGCTGGAGAGATGGCTTAGCAGTTAAGCACTTGCCTGTGAAGCCTAAGGACCCCGGTTCAAGGCTTTATTCCCCAGTACCCATGTAAGCCAGATGCACAAGGTGGCGCATGCATCTGGAGTTTGTTTGCAGTGGCTGGAGGCCCTGGTGTGCCCATTCTCTCTCTCTCGTTCTCTGTCTGTCTGTCGCTGTCAAATAAATAAAAATAAACAAAAAAATTTTTTTAAAAAAAGAGGAAAAGGTCTGGGCCAATGAACTGAAAACCTTGGGGACTTGTCTCCCAAGCTCCTGATGGCATTCATTGGTAGTGGGACTAAGAAAATGCCTAGCTCTGGGTGGTGATGGGACAGAGACTCTGAGACACAGGAATGCAGGTGTGACCTCCGTCCTCCCCAGGTGTGGCTGCGGGGGAGGCAGTACAGGGTGGTGACTGCAGGTAGGTCACCCTTGACTCTCACATTCAGTTGACAACGTGACAACAGAGCTGGGTAATTACCATGCAGTCCATTAAGCTGCATTGAGATTGAAAGCTAGCGTCCCATTCATTCTCGATGAGCTATGCCTGTATCCATCACAACGGAGAGTGCCTGTCTCCTCCATCCTGGGCGTGTGGCCCAGCTGGGGATATCGACCACTGGTAAGCTCCATGCCCTGCCAGGCTGGCTCAGAGTGGACCATCCGTGGACTGGTCATTTAAATGACAGCTGCCATTTCCTCATTTGAATCCCTCTGATGGCGTCTGATAGCAGACCTGGAACATTCCCATATGACCCCAGATACGGAGTCAATTCCAGACTCCCTTGGGGAGTGTTTAGTCTGTATGGCAGTTGATCAGCTGAGTGACTGGACAGAGAACAGCAAGGCCATGCCTTGTCCTGACTCGCTCTTCTCAGCCATCTTCAATGGGGGGGGGGCTACTCAGCAATGCCATCTTGTTCATTACAGTCTTATTTTTAAAATTTTTATTTATTTATTTGCAAGAAGGGAGGGAGAGAGAGAGAGACCAGACAGAGAGAAAATGGGTGCACCAGGGCCTCCAGACACTGCAAATGAACTCCAGTTGCGTGTGCCCCTTGTGCATCTGGCTTACGTGGGACCTGGGGAATTGAACTTGGGTCCTTTGGCTTGGCAGGCAAACTCGTTAACCACCAAGCCATCTCTCCAGCCCTTCACTAGAGTCTTCTGATGATTAGTGTTGTGTCATGCTATCCCGTGTCGAGCCCTCCACCCTCCTCTGGACTCAGTATATGCATATGTTGGGACTTTTCCACCCACCCCCGAATCTAGAGAGCAGTCCACCAGCCAGTCTCATGGCCTCATGTCCCTGTGTGCACTTGACAGTGAGTCTTCCCAGGTTCCCTTGTTAACCACCACCCCTCCCCCAGCACCCCTCTCCTCTGTGCGTGCTTGCTCGTCTCACACACGCAAAGGAGTTCCTGGATTTTGCGCACTGTCTTTCTCTCGGGAACGAACCGCCCATGAGGGCCGGGTGGTGTGGGTAGTGAGGTGGGGAGCAGAACGAAATCCCAGAGAGAGGGAAGACGCTAACCAGCTGGGACTGGGAAGGACTGGGGAAGAGTCGGGAGCCTCCCGGTGTCTGAGGGTAGGTGTCAGTTCAGCCTATGGCACCTCGCCCAGAGTGACCACAAGTCCCCCGATTGGCTCCGTGGACATGACAGGTGCTGACACACTGAGCCTCTGGAACAGCTGACATATACAGAGGGTGTGTGGGAGAGAGGCCGTGTCCCCCAGAGAACCGGGGCATCAGGAAAGGGCTGAGCTGGGGCATGCTTGAGGAACATGGGCCATGTGGAGGAGCCCACGCTCTAGAAACAGGTCAGACAGGAAGGGGGCCGAGAGGAGCACGAGGGACTGTGCCAGTTCATGGCGCCTGCCCTCTACTAGACATACGAATGTATCCTCGACCATAGCCTCCGCCCCCACCTAGACAGCCTGACCTCTGACGCATAGTCACAGGCTTTCTGGTCCCGACCTTTAGCTTGTTTATGGTTCTCAATGGAACCAGACATTGAGAATGTTCCCATGGCTCCTGTGGGCCTAGGGTCCAGTTGAAAGAGAACTAGCCACAGCTTTCTTGAACGGGGCCTGGCCAGGGGAAGTGGCACCTGATGGGGCTGAATGTTCCACGTGAGTGAAAATGAGAGGCCTCGCCTCTGATGACACAGAGCACACCCAGGCTCCTGGCCTGAGCTCTCTTGAAAGAAGACATGGTGCCGAGCTTCGCTCAGCAGATGCGTTCCCCACTCTTCACAGGCACGTGTGGAAGGGACAGAGGCACATAGGGCTTCCAAAATAAGGCCGTTGGAAGCTCCCCAAAGCCTTCTTGTATTCCACCTGCCCCAGTAACCAGGTATCGGGTTCTTGGGAGGAACCCCCAGACCGGGTCCTCCTCTGAGAGTGGGATTAGAGATCCCGTTCCTCCCGTGTGTGGCGTGGGTATAAACTGCAGCTGCGGACACAGGGCCGCCTGCCTCATTGCTGCGCGCAGGAGAAGCAAGAGGAGGGCAGGGTGGTCTAGCGGGCTTTGGACGGCTGTGAGGTGAAAGATGCCGCTTGGAGACGAGCTAGGGCCTAGGAAAGGGCCATCCCATGAGGACCGTGCAAGATGGTGATGTTCAGGGAAAGCTTTTGACGGATGAGGAGAAACAGTGCCCGGAAGCCCAAGGGAGGTGGGTGTGGTCCTTAATTATATACAGCCAGGACCACACCCATCAGCGTCACTCATCCCATCCCTCTACCTGAAAGAGCGTGACACAGCCTCTCAAGGGATCCTGACAACCCAGGGGCGCGCATCTCAGATCCACAGATTCCTCTCCGAGACCCTGGCCCTTCATGATTCTTGGAATCAAGCACCTTAAATATTTTATGGACATATGGGTACAATTTCTTCATAATCAAATACATTAATATTTACTGCAGAGAAAAGAAAATAAATTCTCATATTCTGCAGGATCCAAAAGACCATAAATAGATTCATGTCACTTAAGGTCAAGTTTTGCCACCAAATGACGTAAGTCCAGACAGGGCTTAGGAGCCACATGAGTCACAAGGACTTTTCTGGCTTTTAGAATTTGACATTGCATCTGAAGGATGGCTGGCCTGTACTGTCCGGGAACTGGGGATCCGGGAATGGAATGGAATGAAGAATGAATGGATGGAACTGGTTCTAGCATGGGCCTGTTAACCCATGCAGTGCTGAAGGGTTGCCCACTATGACTGGGATGCATCTGTAGGAGCTCAGAGGATACAGTGCCCAGAAGCCTTATTCTGTAAAGCCATAGATGGCTCTCTGAAACCAGAGTGGGCTGTTTGGAATTGTGATTGGGAAGGGACCATGCCTTGAGAACCTGGTCCACAGATCACTGAGACTCAGAGAAGCAGTCCCATTCTCAGCCTCAGTGTAGCAAGCCCTACGTGAGGGTCTCAGATGCAGCCAGCTACATGATCTTAGCTGGCAGTTTTGAGGACACGAGACCCAGTCCTCCTATCAGCAGTGCCCGTTGCCTACAGCCTTGCTCACCCACAATCTGCTCAGCGCTCGCCTTTCACCCAGGCCCACACCTGCTCTGTCTCAGACATGCAGCCTAGCTCCCTACTGCAATAAGAAACAATGCCGATTTTACTGAAATCTAAGGACACATCGTGTGTGTGTGTGTGTGTGTGTGTGTAGTATGAGCGATGTGGTGTGTGTGTGTGTTGTGGTATAGGCACACATGTACATACTGATGCAATGTCCCATGTTTTCTCCTGCCATGCCCTGTGGCAGCCAGAAAGAGCACTGGGTAGCCCCTCCATCACTCCCTGGCCTGTTTTTTTCCTTTCAAGGGAGTCTCCAGCTGATTCTGGAGCTTGCCATACAAGGCTCCCAGCAATTCTCTGGTCTCTGCTCCTGACAGGGCTGGGGCTACCGATGTGCATGGCCATGCCCAGCTGTTTATGTGGGCTCAGGAGAGTCAGGTCCTCATGCTTGCATCAGAAGAGCACTTAACAGCTGAGCCATTCTCCAGCCCCACTGCCTCATTCATCTGGTAGCATTTATTTATTTATTTATTTATTTATTTATTTATTTATTTCTTTATTTATTGCTGGGAGTGGTGACACATACCTCTATGAGAGAGAGAATGAGAAAGAGGGAGAGAGAGAGGTGAGAGAGAATTGGGGTACCAGGGCCTCAACTACTGCAATCAAACTCCAGATGCATGTGCTACCTTGTGCACATGTGCCACCTTTGTGCGTTTTGTGCATTTGATTTACATGGGACCTGGAGAGTGGAACATGGGTCCTTAGACTTTGCAGGCAAGTGCCTTAACCACTAAGCCATCTCTCCAGCCCTGTTTGTTTGTTTGTTTGTTTGTTTGTTTGTTTATTTTAGTTTTTCAAGGTAGTATCTCACTGTAGCTCAGGCTGATCTGGAATCCACTCTGTAGTCTCAGGGTGGCCTCTAACTCATGGTGATTCTCCTACCTCTTCCTCCCAAGTGCTGGGATTAAAGGCGTGCGCCACCATACCCAGCTGTTTTATTTTTTTAAATCAGATAAGCTTGGTTATCACTGGCCGGCAGGACCACTTCACACTGGAGTCTCAAAGCACGAAGCAGATCGGGAACCAGAGGCCCCAGGCTCTGGTCTCCTCGAGTGTGATGGCACCAGTAGAACCCAGCTGTGCTGACCTGGACATGGATGTCCTCTGCCAGAGTCCTCGAGAGCAGCAGGTCATAGCATGGGCTTTATGTCAACCCCCTCTCGGTTTTCCCTCATTAACAAGATAGTCTTCTGGCTCTGGCCCCTATTTCTACCTAGCCATGGTCCACTGAGCCACTAGCACTTCCCCTGAAACAGGCACTATGGTTGGCAGAGATGGCTTAGCAGTTAAGGCTCTTGCCTGTGAAGCTTAAAGACCTAGGTTTGAGTCCCCAGTCCCCATATAAAACCAGACACACAAGGTGGCACATGCATCTGCAATTCGTTTGCAGTGGCTAGAGACCCTGGCATGCCTGTTCTCTCTCTACCTATCTCTCTATCTCTCAAATAAATAAATACAATAAAATAAATGAATATTTTGCCACTTTGCTACAAATAACTACTCTTCATTCAAGCCCACAAAGCAACAAAGATCAGGTCGCCACCCTGTCACATAGCCTTCAGTTTATGTCTCCCTTACTCTGGCTCAGAGCCTAGCTTAACTGGGCCCGTCAATCACTCAAGAAGTATCTGTCTAAACCCTGGTGACACCTTCGCTGTCATTCTTTTCAAGGCCAAAGGCACAAAGATCAAAGTAGCTGAGGCATCTTCTTGTTAGCTTTTACAATGCTCCAAGCCCTCAAAACGCCCTCAAGACTTGGACAGGTCTCTAGCTGTTGTCCCAAAACAGCAGGTCATCCCTCATGAGCTGAGCCTCCAGCAGGACCAATTACCTCGTGGGAACAGGCTTGTCCCCTGAAGCACTAGTGACTGCCATGAGCCACCTGCACAACCACAGCTAAGGCCTTGACAGAGACTGCCAACGTGTAAGTCCCCTGCCTCATTGACTCCTCTACTACACAGAAAGTTCATGCCAGTGCCCCAAAGATGGTGTTGATGGGGTCACTGAACCCCTGTACCTGCAATTCCCACCTTGAGCACTGTGGTGGTGTGATTCAGGTGTCCCCCATAAACTTACGTATTCTGAATGCTAGGTCCCCAGCTGGTGACAATTTGGGAATTGAAACCTCCTGAAGGCAGTGTAATGTTGGGGGCGGGTTTATGGATATTATAGCCACCTTCCCTTTGCCAGTGTTTGGCACACTCTCCTGTTGCTGTTGTCTATCTGATGTTGGCCAGGGGTGATGTCCACCTTCTGCTCCTGCCATCGTTTCCCCTGTCATCATGGAGCTTGCCCTCGACTCTGTAAGCCAAAATAACCCCTCCCCCCCCCACAAGCTTCTCTTGGTCAGGTGATTTCTGCCAGCAGTGTGAACCTGACTGCAGCACCCACATTGATGAGATCTCTTTCTCGGTCACCACGACTCATTTTTCACTGGTGTATTGGGGCGCTGAGTTTAGTCAGTTAAGACTCTTGGAACTGAGGGTTTTGCCTTAAAACTCCAGGAATGCTCTACTTAGAGAGGTGGGTGGCTTCCAGTGTCCCATCGGTCCTGCTCAGTTTCGGTGTGCTGATTTCTGCGAGCATTTTCCACCCCAAAGAATTTGTAATCTTTGCTCCACTGGATATGACAGAATGGACAGCCATCTCCGTTCCTAACCTGCTGGGCACAGGAAACTTGCTTCTTCCCGGAAGAAGGGAGACTGTCTCAGGGCCTCCAAGGCAGGACACACAAGTGCTCAATGTGTGTTGTGGGACCATCTAGGCGCTGTAAGAACTGTAGTTTTGGCTCCATTTTACAGCTCAGACTTAGTGACCTGTGCAAACACTATCAAAAATGGCAGGGCTAGCCGGGTGTGGTGGTGCACGCCTTTAATCCCAGCACTCTGGAGGCAGAGTTAGGAGAACTGCTGTGAGTTCAAGGCCACCCTGACACTACGTAGTGAATTCCAGGTCAGCCTGGGCTAGAGAGAGACCCTACCTCGGAAAACAAAAACAAAACAAAACAAAAGGCAGGGCTGAGACTGGAACAGGTCTGCTTTCTAGAACAATACTGTGTCATTACAGCACCCAGCTGTTGGTTCCAGGGCTGTGGATCCACTTTGTCATTAGTCATTTTCCGCAGCCACTCCCAGTGGAAATCCCACATGGGGACCACCGGGCACTTGAAGGAGGAACCAGAGCAGAGCTGGACATATACCAGGGACATGTCGTCACTTCTTCTCTAAGTTATCACTTGAGGGGTTATGGGAAGAAGTAATCTGAACTCCAGTGCCATTTCTGAAAAGGAGGTGAGACATAGACCCAAGTTCCTTCCAAAGACAAAGAGAAAAGTCCATCCTTAGATCATCAGTATGAGAGGCATTGCTGCAGCTCCCTTCTTGTTGCCAGGACCAGAGGCAGCATAGGGGAGGACAGGGTTTGATTCCGTTTACAGTCTCCAGGGGAAGTTTCACATGGCAGGAGAAGCAGGAAGCTGGCTCACATTGCCACATATCAGCGGAAGGAAGGAAGGAAGGAAGGAAGGAAGGAAGGAAGGAAGGAAGGAAGGAAGGAAGGAAGGAGCTTTGCACACCCAGTGGGCTGGACGAATAAATCTCAAGGTCTTCCCCCAGTAACACACTCAACAAGACTCTACCTCCCAAAAGTGCTACAACTTCCCCAAATTGCCACCATCTTGGGACCGAGTATTTCATGTTCCACCCACCACGCGTATTAAGGCAGACAGGTGGCTAGGATGAAGGGGAGTGGCCACAGTGCCCAGGCTGGGTCAGTCTGAGATGTTTTTTCCTGCAAATTCAAGGCTCCAACATTCCTTTCCCTGGCCTCTACTGCACATGAGGTTTGGAGTGGCTCATATTGAGTTAGTTGCAGTTTAGGGTCTGGAGAGATGGCTCAGCAGTTAAAGGTGCTTGCTTGTAAAACCCAACATCCACGCTGGGTGTGGTGGCGCACGCCTTTAATCCCAGCACTTGGGAGGCAGAGGTAGGAGGATTACGGTGAGTTTGAGGCCACCCTGAGACTACAGAGTGAATTCCAGGTCAGCCTGGACCAGAGTGAAACCCTACCTCGAAAACCAAATAAGCAACAAAATAACAACAAAACCGGATGTGCTGGATTCAATTCTCCAGTACCCATGATTCAATTCTCCAGTACCCATGATTCAATTCTCCAGTACCCATGTAGTCAGATGCACAAAGTGGTGCATGCATCTGGAGTGGTGCATGCATCTGGAGTGGTGCATGCATCTGGAGTTATTTGCAATAGCAGGAGGCCATGGCATCCCTGTACTCACTCTCTCTGTCTGCCTCTTTCTCTGTGTTTCTCAGATAAAAACAAAACAAAACAAAAACTATGCAGTTTAATGGCTAGGCGGAAGTTATTTGGCAAAATAAAGAAATTCATAATCCATTTACAGAGTGGTGGCTTGCTAATTTTGGACAAAGCTGGCAGTGGCTGTCTGCAGGGTTTGCCAGAGGTGGTTCAACTTGTGTGAGCGTCAGGCTCACCTTGCTAAGGTGAGTAGGCTGAGCCCCTCCTCTCCCCGCATGTTTCAGATTCCCTGGGTTTGAGATTTGCATTTCTAAGCTCTCAGCAGGAATTTGTTCAGCCTTGCCTGGAAGTGAATGTTAAGCCTTCCCAGTGCTGAACAGGTTTCCCCGTACCAACAACGGGGATGACAACAGCGCAGGTCTTTACTGCCACTGTGTGGTCACAGTTCAGTACAACATGCTTCTCCCCTGGCTGATAGCAAGCCACATGGGCATCATTCTGGCTGTTCACTTCAATTTGTATTGACCAAAAGTAACTTCATTGGGATAAATTATTTTCTTTGTGAATTTCCTAGTGAAGCTTTGTTTTATCTGTGTGGTAGTTTGAATCGATGCCCCCAATATATTCAGTGTTTTATTAGTTTATAGTTTGCATCTGCAGTCACCTGGCTGGAGGCAGTGTCACTGGGCGGATCTTAAGGTGAGTGGTGGGTTAAGGTGAGTGTGCTGTGCTGTGTGGGTTTTTGGCTTGTGGCTTTTCTGTCTGTGTTTGGTCCTGTGAGAGCAGGCCAGCTTCTTCTGCCATGATGGAACTTCCCCCTGGATCTCTAAGCTTCAATAAATCCCTTCCTCCATAACTGTGCCTGGTCTGGAAGTTCATCTCAGCAAACCTAAAGCTGTCTGCTACACTGTGTTATTTAAATATTCTCTGATTTTTTTCTTTAAAGGCAATCATTAATTTATCAAAATCAGGCCATTAAAGTTTTATCTATTCTTTTTTCAAATTAGCATATGAGGGGTTGGAGGGATGGCTTAGTGGTTAAGGTTCTTGCCTACGAAGCCTAAGGACCCAGGTTAATTTCCCCAGGACTCACATAAGCCAGATGCACAAGGTGGCACATGTGTCTGGAGTCCATTTGCAGTGGCTAGTATGCACAGTCTCTCTTTCTCGCTCTCTTCCTCTGGCTCAAATAAATGAATAAATAAAATATTAATAAATAAATAAAATTAGTGTACAATATGATGAGTTTTATCATGACATTTTCATATAGGCATATTACATACTTCGCTCATATTCAGCCCCTCATCATCTTCTCTTGTCCTTGTAAAGAAGGCAAATATTATTTCTTTACATCAAACTTTTCTGACCAAAAGACACAGTAGACCTGGTCAAGCATCCTCTTGTGGACTCCTTGCCTTTAGGCACATAATGGAGACCACCACCCAAAGTTGATCTTCTTGACAGATAAGGAGAAGTTCCAGGAATCGGTAACATAGGCCTTCTTGCAAAATGCAGGTGTTTGCTGTTACCTAAGGAATGGGACGACCCCTCTGTGTGAATGTACCCTGACCTTCCTGTAGCTCTTTGTTTCTAAACATCTTTGTGATCACATAGCATAGAATGCTTCTTGCCTCTGTTCTGCCTCTGTGTCCTATGTAATGAATACCTTGTGACTTCTTGTAACAGCCCCCCCCCCCGTTTTACAGTGACTTTATGGTTTAACTCCCATCCTGTTTTTCCTATGAACATCATGTGATTATTTCCAATAAAAAGCTGACACGCCAAACAGTACAAGGCTATGTCTTGAGGACCCGAACTCTGGGTGTAGTCCTGGTGCGCACTAGCTTTTATTTTTTCTTTTCTTTCTTTTTTACCCAATCAAACTTTGCCTCACATTCCGTGAGTCAATGGTTTTAACTTGTGCGACAACGGACCCCATAACAGTCCTCTCTTCCTCCTTACCTGTGCTCCATACCTTTTGTATTTTTTATTTCTAATATATCTCTCGTCCTGCACACACCCTCATAAATTTGGTTGAAACCAAAACCTCAGAGTTGGAAGATTTGTATTCGAATTCAGAATATGCTATTTGCTAGTACGACTTTGGGTACCTTTCTGGTTTTCAGTTTCCTGAAGACTAAAGTTTCTGTCAGCCTCGCCTGCAGAGGGCCTGCAGAGCCCTGGGCTGGGTCCCCTTTCTTTCTTCTCTACATTGTTCTCACTACAGTAGAAGCTACATACATTGGGGGCCATTGAAAGGTCTCTCTCTCTCTCGTATTTAAAGAAAAGCCCAGTCTATTGGGCTTGTCTAAAAAAGAAAGAAAGAAAGAAGGAAAGAAAGAAAGAAAGAAAGAAAGAAAGAAAGAAAGAAGAAAAGAAAAATAGAAACCAACAGAATGTGTAGTATGCAGAATGTAAGGAACTAGATTTCAAGATCGTAGGGTTGCCAGGGCTGCCATCTGTAGAGCAGGCCAACAGACTGGCGGCACTAGGGAGTGTTGGTGTGCAAAAATAGCCTTGAGACAGAATTACTCCTTACCCAAGGAATCTCCATCTATTTCTCTTAAGGTCTTCAACTCATCAGGTAAAGCCCACCATGTGAGGAAAAGTAATTTGCTTCACCCAGGGTTTACTGATTCAAATGCTAAATATTTTAATGATTTAAAAAATTTTTGTTTTTGTTTTTGTTTCTTGAGGTAGGGTCTCACTCTAGCCCAGGCTGACCTGACTTCATTCTGTATTCTCAAGGTGGCCTCGAACTCAGGGCGATCCTCCTACCTCTGCCTCCTGAGTGCTGGGATTAAAGGCGTGTGCCACCATGCCCAGCTGATTTTTTAATATTTTATTTTATTTTATGTTATTTTTTGGAGAGAGTGTGAGAGAGAGAGAGAGAGAGACAGACAGAGAATGGGTATGCCAGCAGCCTCTCAGCCACTGTGAATGAACTCCAGATGTATGCACCCCCTTGTGGGCAAGTGCGTCATTGTGCCCTTGTGTCACTTTGCATCTGGCTAAACGTGGGACCTGGAGAATTGAATGGACATTTTTAGGCTTAGCAGACAGGAGCCTTAACTGCTAAGCCATCTCACCAGCCCTAATATTTTATTTCTTATGTATTTGAGAGAGAGAGAAAGAGAAAGGGGGGGCAGATAAAGAGATAGAATTCCAGACGCATATGCCACCTTGTGCATCTGGCTTTCACGGGTACTGGGGAATTGAACCTGGGTCCTTAGGCTTCACAGGCAAGGGCCATAACCACTAAGCCATCTCTCCATCCCTGATATACTTATAATTCCCTGAGCTTTCCTTAGATAGCTGTGGGGTCTTTAGCATACACAAGGCCATGCAGAAGCCACCTCCAACTTGGCCCACTCCTTGGCTCTGGCTTAGGTCCAACAATAGCTGATGTTGCTGCCCCTCACATACAAGGCCTAGAGGAAGACCTATGTCCACGGTGATCAAAGATCAGGGATCAGGGAGCATTTAGGGAACCACATGTTATTTATTTATTTAGTTATTTAGTTTTTGTTTTTCGAGGTAGGGTCTCACTCTAGCCCAGGCTGACCTGGAATTCACTATGTAGCCTCAGGGTGGCCTTGAACTTATGGCGATCCTCCTACCTCTGTCTCCTGAGTGCTGGGATTAAACACGTGCACCACCACTCCTGGCAGTGTTTGGTTTTAAGACAAGGTCTCACTATGTTGCTCCTGGCTGGCCTCAAACTTGTGATCCTCCTGCCTCAGCCTTGCAAGTGACCAGCTGCCCAGTTCAGCAGAAATGATGAAAGTGACCCGAAGCCAGGAAGTTTAGGGTATCAACTTTAGCTGCATCAGGGGAGATTTGCCCTGAGGATCAAACCCATGGCTTTGTACAAACTTAGCAAAGTACTCTACCACTGAGCTACGTCCCGACCGTTGCTGCTCAGGTCTCATCTTAAGCCAGGTCAGGTTGAGTTCCGACACTGAGAACTGGGGCTCAGATTTGGAAGGCTGCTCTGGTGATGTGCTTGAGAAACTGCTTGAGGGATCATCTTAGGTCAGAAGTTTTTGAAACTGAGGGTGCATCAAAATTACCTGAAGAACTTGGTAAACAGTGGGGCTTGCTATAAGAATTTCTAGTTCTGCCCAGCACATACCCCAATTATTTAATTTCTAACAAATTTCTCAGTGGTTAGTATCGCTGCTGTTCTGGGACCACAGCTTGAGAACCATTTCCATTAGTTCATGATTAAAGCAGGATCTTTGTCCTGTCAGGACTGCAATTTGTGGTAGTGGAAAAGGGAGGCAACTGCCCAGATTCCAAAGCCCATTAATGCCGTCCAGATGGATCCCGGTATGGGACTCCAGTGAGCCTACATTGTCACCTACAGGAAAGATAGCAACAATTCTGAATCCAGTTTCCAGGGCTTGCTAGGTGACCAAAGACTTTTTTGCCTTCCTGCTAATTATCTCTCCCTCTAGGTTCAGCCTGGCTTAGCCACTGGTGGTGGGATGGCTGAGTCTATTTTTAATTTCCAAAATACATTTGTTTAAACTGGACAATCTGTATATCATCTATGTATCTATGTATGTATGTATGTATGTATGTATGTATGTATGTATGTATCTATCTATCTATCTATCTATCTATCTATCTATCTATCTATCTATCACCTATCTATATCTACATCTACCTATGAAGAATACTGGCTAGTTTTGCTCATAGTTCTGGGACTGGCAAGTCTCAGAGCACCGTACCACATCTAGCGAGGGCCTTCCTTCTGCATCAGAATACAGCAGAGGCTATCTGTCTCATGGTAAGACACAGCAAGGGAGTTTACATTTACAACAACGCCACTCCTGGACAACCCATCAATCCATTACTCCCATGGGTGGTGGAGTCTATACATTCTATTGCTACTGCACCGGGAACCAGGTTTCCAACACATGAATTCTGGGGAACACACCCAAACTGTGGCATGAATGTAGAGCGGGTAGAAATTGTGAAAACGATGGTCATGATTTTCCTAAAAAATATTTCCTCATCTTCCAGGCATCCTGTCTGGAGCAGGTAGGGACTAAGTCAGGGAGTAGTTTAAAAGCTGGATAGATTTAAGAAAATCATTATTACAAGGGCTGGAGAGATGGCTTAGGAATTAAGGCATTTGCCTGTGAAGCCCAAGGACCCATGTTCGTCTGTCCAGATCTCACTTAAGCCAGAGGCAAGCGCAAAGTTGCACATGCCCACTAGATGGCGCAAGTGTCTGATGTTCAATTGCAGTGGCTGAGGCCCTGGTGTGCCAGTCCTTTCTCTCTCTCTCTCTGTTAAAAAAAAAGTTAAAAAGCATTATTACACTAAAGTGAAGTAGAATTATGTTGTTGTTATGTTAATCACAAATACCAAGAATATATTTGCTAAACTCCTAGATTTCTAAGGACTAAAACAATATTTAACTAATTTTAATGAGTTTCTTTCAGTTTTCACCAACGGTTACAAAAAAACAGCCTGCTGAGTAGGTTGAAAAGCAGGAAGGAAAAGTTATAAAGTTGTTTTTTGCTGACACTCTGTGACTCTATTAAAACAAACAGCTAGGTGATGCGAGTGCAAACGCAGAGAAGACCCATCTCTCCACATGCAAAAAAACAGTCAGAATCAACCTTTGGAGAACTGAAAAACAGCCACGAAAATGCTAACTCCAGAAGACTATTTTAGAAGTGGGGGAGAAGCTTCGAGGTGTTCTTTCTCGCTTGTTCCGCCACCAGGGTCTTGACCATGGCAGCTGAGCTCCCAGCGTGGGACTGCTCCTGTTTGTTTGTTTTTTTTTTTTGTCTGTTCTGAGCAGCCTGAGAGAGGGAGATGGTCACCCAGCACTTACTTTGTTTTACCCACGTGGGAAGTCGCTCAGGTTGGAGCGCTGTGGGCATTCCCTGGTAACAACGTGAGGCCGGAGAGCAGTGCTGCGGTGGAAAGCTTTCAGGCCAGGCAAATGACAGTCCCTGAGGCTGGGAGCAAGGGCCAGGGCTGAGGGTTCTTTAAGATATACTTTAGACATTCAAAAGCACCCTTATATCCTAAAGAAGCCTCCCCATTTAGCTCTGGTTGGTATTCACGATCAGCATAAGCAGAAAGTGAAGTCTTGGGCTGAATTGTGGACGGGCCAACTTAGGGTTGAATGAGGACCAAGTAGTTTCCTTCTTTCTTCTTCTTTCTTCCCTCTCTTTCCTCTCCTCCTCTCTCCTCCACACCTCTCTGCTCCTCTCTTGCCTCCTCTCCTCCTCCCTCTCCCTTGATGCTCAAGGAAATCTTTATGAAAACCCCATCTGAAAACATAGTGAAGGGAGACTTCAAAGACCCCATAGACAAATTTAAAAAGAGAGAGCTTGGGAGTCACTGAAGAAGCTATCGGTTGCAGCCCCAGGGAGCAGTGAGAGCAAACATGGTGGGCAGGAGTAATCTGACGCCCGCGCTGTCCCAATGGAATATTCGAAACACCCACTGTTCTTTCTAGAGTGAGTGCATGGTGACTGCATCTGGAGCTCATATGCAGTGGCTGGAGGCCCCGGTGTACCCATTCTCTCTCTCTCAAATAAGTAAATAAAATATATATTTTCTAAATTTAGAAAAAGAAATAAAGAAGAAATCAAGAGTTTGTTTTTAGTAGAACTACTGTACTGGAAATGCTGAAGTACATCAGACTGAAATGAAAAAAAAAACACTACACAGTAATTCAAAGCCTTATAGAGAATAAAGAACACTAGATGAGGTAATTGCAGGGGTAAATATAAAAGTTAATATATTAGGCCAGGTGTGGTGGTGCACGCCTTTAATCCCAGCACTTGGGAGGCTGAAGTGGGAGGATCGCTGTGAGTTTGAGGCCACCCTGAGACTACATAGTGAATTCCAGGTCAGCCTGGGCTAGAGTGAGACCCTACCTAGAACCCCCACCCCCCAAAAATTAGTATGCTGTGTTTTGTTCTAACTCCCCTCTTTGTATTATCATGTGAACAATAAGTGCATAAAACAATATCTGTAAACCTGTACTAAGGGGTGTGAATGTATAAAGATGCCACACAAAGCTGCAGTGGGCAAAGTTTTGTATACCGCCGAAACTAATTGGTATCAATTCTAACTAGATTGTTATCTTAGAATGTTAGTAATAAATGTCATTTAAAAATAAATTAAAATATACTGATTAGGAAATGAGAATGGAATCAAAGAGGTACACTATAAGAAAAATCAATTAGATAAAACAATAAAGTGAAAAATTAAGAACAAAATATGGCACATAGAAAAATATCAAAGTAGCAGTGTAATTTCTTTCAATCAATAATCACTTTAAATATAAATCGATCACACTCTCTAGTCAAAACTGAGAGGACAGCTTGCGTACAGCCTACTGCTTGCTTGTTTGAGGAAGGCTGACTGGAGCCTAATCTCTATGTCTGCTTTTGCGTGACAGTAGCTGAGTTCGGGAGTTGCAACAGAATGATATGCCCACAAATACATATTTGCTATTTGGTCCTTGACAGCAAAAGTTGGTGACTTTAGTTTTTACTAAAAATTTGCCTCTTGTTATGTGTGTTATCTTGAGTGAATTACCTGTCTTACTAACTTTCTCTTTAGGAAAAGGGAAGCCATTGGTTTCATTCAATGTTTGTGAGCATTCAATAAGATATGGCTAGGGGCTGGGATTAGAGGCATGCGCAAACACTCCAGCTTCTATATGAATTGCTAAAATTGTTTTTTTCCTATATCTGTGAAGAATGTAGGCAGAATGTTGACTGTGATTGCACTGAATCTGTAGATAGCTTTTGGTGGGATGGCCATTTTCAAAACGTTACCGATTTCAATCCATCAGCATGGGAGGTCTTTCTTCTGTGTCTTTCTCAGTTTCTTTCTTCAGTGTTTTACATTTCTCACTATAGAGGTCTTACACTTCTTTGGTTAGGTTTTTTACAAGGCTTTTTTTTTTTTTTTTTTTGAGGCAACTGTGAATAGAATTGCTTCTTTAATTTCTTTCTCAGTATGCTTGTCGCTGGTTTATAAGAAGGCTTTTGATTTTTGTGTGTGCTAATTTTGTAAGTACCATTTTGCTGAAAGTGTTTACTGGCTCTAAAAGTTTTCTGGTGGAGCCTTTTATGGTGGGTGTTTTATATCACCTTTCATATCATCAGAAAATAAGAATACTTTAACTGCTTTCCTATTTATGCTTTTTAAATTTCCTTCTCTTGTCTTATTGCTCTAGTATAGACTTTAAGCATTGTACTGAATATTGAGATGACCATGCAATTTCTCTCTCTCTCTCTCTCTCTCTTTCTTTCTTTCTTTCTTTTTTTTTTTTTTTTTTTTTTGGGTTTTCGAGGTAGGGTCTCATTCTAGCTCAGGTGGACCTGGAATTCACTATGTAGTCTCAGGGTGGCCTTGAACTCATGGCAATCCTCCTACCTCTGCCTCCCGAGTGCTGGGATTAAAGGTGTGCTCCACCATGCCTGGCTATCATGTAATTTCTGTCCTTAAGCCCATGCATGTGATGAAGTATATTTATTGATGTATGTATGTTGAACCATCCTTGCATTTCTGAAATAAAGCCAACTAGGTCACCATGAATGATCTTTTAGATGTGTTCTAGACTTTGGTTTATTAGCATTTTAGTGAGAACTTTTACATCTCTCCTCATCAAGGAGATTGAGCTATAATTTGTGTGTGTGCATGCATGCGTGTGTCTTTTTCTGGTTTTGGTATCAGAACTTGACATACATCAATCCAGGCCCTTCTGGCCATTAAAGTGTTCATTGTGAAAATGGGGTTATTCTGATAAGCCTGCCTTTATAACCAACTTGGTGTTTTTCTCTTGAAACTTTCTTTGTTCTTTATATTTAATGTTTTAGCAATACTATGACATGGGGAATGTCTTTTCTGGTTTTATTTAGTGTTCTTTATGCTTTCTGTTCCTGGTTGGGCATCTTTTTTCATAAATTTGGAAATTTTTCTCCTGCAATTTTATTGATAATATTCCCTAAGTCATTGGCACAGAATTCTTTTTCTTCTATGCCCATAATTCATACAGTTAGCTTTTAAATGTCCAAAATATTTTGCAAGTTCTATGCATAAATTTAAAAAATTGTCATTGTCCTTGACTGAATGTTCCAATTTCTGTACCTTGTCTTCAAGTCCTGATATTTTCTCCTCTCCATGTCCCATTTTATTCAGGAAGCTTTTCACTGAGTCTTTCTTTAACTTACTGAATGCTTCATTTCCAGCATTTCAGTTTTACTTTGGTGTTTCTCTTTATTGAACTGTATTTTTTTTTCAAATTCTAAAATGACTTTCTTATTTCATTCACCTGTTTGTTTGTGTTCTTTTGGAATTCATTCAGGACTTTATTCAAGCCCACTTTGATTTCTTTGATCATCATTTATAATCATTCTGTTGAATTCTTTGTCTGGAATTTCATCTAAGTCACTTTTATTGGGGACCATTACTATGGGCTTGGTATTTTTGGGAGGCGACATGTTGTCTTGGCATTTCATGTTACTTGTGTTTTTGCATTGGGACTAATGCTTCTAAGCTTAGTTCACTGATTCATTTTTTTTTTTTTTAATTTAGGACATCTTTCAGCAGAGTTGTTTGCAATATTCAGAAGTAGAGTCAGTAGTAGAGTTTTCCTTTTTTAAAAAATTATTTATTTATTTATTTATTTATTTATTTATTTATTAGAGAGAGAGAGAGAGAATGGGAATGCCAGGGCCTCTAGCCACTGCAAACGAACTCCAGATGCATGCACCACCATGTGCATCTGGCTTATGTGGGACCTGGGGAATCAAACTGTGATCCTTAGGATTCTCAGGCAAATGCCTTAACTGCTAAGCCATGTCTCTAGCCCTCATTTTCCTTTTTTATATTAGTGTTCAGGTTAACTATGATCTATCTCCAGTACTTCCATAAAACTTGCACACTCTTTGCAACAACAGTCACTATACAGGGTAAATGTGCTATGAAAACAGAATAATGGTTGACTACAAAACAATCACTCCTTAAGTACCACTTGTTTTGGGAGTAAAGGGACAGTGATGGTAGTATGTTAGTAGTTGTGGATATGGGTGGAAAAAAGAAGACAAAAATATGATTGGTGGTCCTAGTGATTAGTATTAGGTAGATAGATAGGAAGCAGAGGAGGAGATTTAAATAGAAGGGAGAAGCTTAGCGTGGTAGCTCACGCCTTTAATCCCAGCACTCGGGAGGCAGAGGTAGGAGGATCATCTTGAGTTCAAGGCCAACCTGAGACTACATAGTGAATTCCAGGTCAGCCTGGACTAGAATGAAATCCTACCTTGAAACCCCCTCCCCCACAAAAAAAATGGAAGGGAGAATTGTGGAGGCAAAGATCAGAGGAGATATGGGAGTTTGGCTAAAGGTAGACTAAAAAGAAAACTAAGGGTCTATATAACCAAATAACAAAACCAGGCTCATCTCTCAGGAGGCTGAGCCACAGAGGCCCTGAAAATTAGGCTATTCCCTCTTCCTTGGGAGAAGAAAGAGCCGAAGGAAAGAGTATAGAAATAATAAAATAATGATATAAGTCAAAAACAGAGCAAGGGGGCTGGAGCGATGGCTTAGCAGTTAAGATGTTTGCCTGCAAAGCCAGAGGGCCCAGGCTCAACTCTCTAGGACCCATGTAAGCCAGATGCACAAGGGGGCACATGCATCTGGAGTTTGTTTGCAGTGGCTGAAGGCCCTGGTGTGCCCATTCTCTCTCTCTCTCTCTCTCTCTCTCTCTCTCTCTCTCTCAAAAAAAAAGGATACTTGAAAACAATAAGACTGGCAGGTCTTTAGAAACAAAAGGATACTTGAAAACAAAAGAAGAAAGGCAGGTCTTTAAGGAAGGTCAACAAAAGGAAGGAACAAAGGAAGGAAGGAAGGAAGGAAGGAAGGAAGGAAGGAAGGAAGGAAGGAAGGAAGAAGGAAGGAAGGAAGGGAGTGAGGGAGGGAGGGAATCAGATATAAATGGTCATCTAACTACCACGTTACAGAAATAAAAACAGATAAGAAAAAACTATGAATAATTGCTCACCAACAACTAGATAAGAGATGAAAGGAGGGCTGGAGAAGGGGCTTAGTGCTTAAGGCATTTGCCTGTGAAGCCAAATGACCCAGGTTTGATTCACCAGAACCCACATAAGCCAGATGGACAAGAGACACATGCATTTGGACACATGCGTTTGCAGTGGCTAGAAGCCCTGGTGTGCCCATTCTCTCTCTCTGTCTCTCTTCTATCTCTCTCTCTATAAATAAAATAAAAAGAGAGAGAGAGATGAAAGGAACACATTCCCCAAAACAAATGACCAGAGTCAACACAATTCCGAGTGGACTTCTATCTTTAGACACCATCTGAATGCTGACAACATCCGATTTCTTTCTCCAGTCTGATTTGTCTATAGATTTCCAACATATATATTCAAGCTTTTACTCAGTACCTCTTCCACAGCATTTAAAATGTAAATGTCCAAAACTAGCATCCTGTTGACTTCCTGTTGCACCACACCTAACTTGTCCTGACTCACACAACCTCCCTGCAGCAAAGCATGCTGATATTTTTGGAAATATATAATCAAACTTAAAAATCTTTCATTCAATTAATGTGGCACAAAAACAACCATTGTAAAGGGAGATTTCATAATTCAGACTATTGGGTAACCACTACCTCTACAAAATGCCAATATATTTTTATTGCCTCCAAAGAACATGTTATACCTCATGTTCAGTAAACCACCTCTCTATTTTCCCATTCCCTGTCTATTGGCCATCCACTGATGGACATTTGGGTTGTTCCTGTCATTTGCTATTGCGACTAGTGCTACTATGAACATTTGTGTAAAAGCATTAGAGAACTAGGTATTAGTTTTCAATTTTTTTTTGGATATATATCAGGAGGTGAAAATGCTAGGTCATAGGGAACGCTGTATTTGATTTTTTGAGGAACTACCACACTGTTTTTCATAGCAACTGTGCCATCTTTACATCCTCACCATTTACATATCCCAATTTCTCTATGTGGTCTTTGTTTCTGTTCTCCCTCCCTCCCTCCCTCCCTCCCTCCCTCTCTCCCTCTCTCTCTCTCTCTCTCTCACACACACACACGCAGAGGTAAGCACCTGATTTCATAGTTACAAGGTATTTGTTTGTTTATTTATGGCTTGTTCAAAACATGTGAAACAGTAAAGATAATCAGACTCCCCTTAATTGACCTGTTTCATCTTTACAAATAATGGCTCCGCCACGAACCCTCTTTCACAGACCGCTGAAACACTGCACAGAACTCTGGGCTGGCCTAGCTACATACCAACCAGTGCAGAGCCAGGAACGAACAAGGCAACCTTCACTTCTGGCATCCTGGTAAGGTTTGGAACGATTCTCTACTCTTTGGCAAAACTTTCTCACTGCCTCTTTGGTGAAAATTCTGGTTTGAAGGCAGGAGGTTTTAAGCGTTCCATTCCCCGTTTCCATTCTGCTCTTCCATTTGTCCATCTGGGTCCACTCCACTTGATATTTCCTATTGTCCAGTGACCACTCCAATTCCCATTGGGATTTATAAGGGAAGGGTACTTTTCCTTCATAAGAGTCACTGGCTATTATTTGTGGCTCACGGTGCATCAGAGATAGGCTCTTGAGAGCAGCTGGCCCTGGAGGCAGACAATAATAGAACTTTCCAGAGTAATAATCATGGTGTGTACTCAGGGCATGTCCCCATAGAAGCTTTCGCATAGGTGATTGTGAGCTGGGTCAGGTGGCCAATGCCTCTGCACAAAGCCTGAGGGAGCATCGGCTGAGCGCGCCAGTTTGAGGTCGGCCTGGGGAACTAACTTATCAAGATCTGCTCTCGGAAACAAAGAAGACCACAAATAGGATATTGCGCCATCCTTGGAGTGGTCATGCAAAATGCCTAAGGATCCTGGTTCGATTCTCCAGGTCCCACGTAAGCCAGATGCACAAGGGGGTGCATGTGTCTGGAGTTCGTTTGCAGTGGCTAGAGGCCCTGGTGTGCCCCTTCTCACTTTCCCTCTCTCTGTCTCTAATAAATCAATAAATAAAAATAAAAAATCTTAAAAAAAAAAAAAAGAGCAAGGAGGGACACAAGACAGAGAGGCAGGGCCTGCCAGGGTGAGGCTGGTCTGCCAGATCTGAAGGCAAATGGGGCACAGGCTTGGCAGCACTGGTGCCCTGAAGCTTCTCCAGCCAACCCTCATTCAAGGACCAGAATCTTCAGAAGGTCTCAGCCCTTAGACATCCTGCCAAGAGCAGAAATGTGAGCCTGACATCTCAGGGGACTGGTGCTTAGATCTTGATTGAACTTGGTCCTCCTTGTGTGTCTGGAGACTGCAGCTTGTTCATCTGAAAAGTGAGAGTCGAACAGTGAAAACCTGTCAGGAGATATGATATGAAAAGATGGATGCTGAGCAGAGCCCAGTCCCAGCATGTCCTGATCCACCTGCGCTCTAGATGAGACTAAAGGAAAATGTGTTGCAAGTAGGTCCCCAAAACACCTCCTCCTCCTCCTTCGACCTCCAGGAAGTCAGCACTGCCGCCCACCAAGTCCTAAGGGGTTGTTGGAGGTAATTCCTTCTTGCTCCTGCAGTGAAGGAGTTCCCCCGTGCCTCCCGTCCTGCGTCAGTCCTCACCCCAGGTCTCCTCCCACAGTTGTTCGATAACACCCAAGTTCCGGTCACTTTTCCATCACTTCCTCTTGGATGAGCGCAGTGTGCTCAGGGGCTGCCCACAGCCCTGCGCTTGCGCAGCCCGCAAGGTGTTTCTGCTGAGAGAACGCAGACCTGCCAAGCCACGGGCCCGTGCCTTTTCTAGTTTCATGATGTCAAAGATGACTCATTAGGTCGATGCTGGCTTTACTGATTAATCTTACTTATGCACATGTCTTATTTCTCCCGGCAGGTTTGCTGGGCGCATTCATTTCTGCTACACTAGGAACAAAATCACAGGCAGGTCCCCGGAGCATTGTGTATTGCAGACTCCATCTCTTTGGCCCTCCACATTAATTTGCTTCAAATGACACCGAGGGGCCAATATGTTGCCCACACACCTTTTGCTGTGATGATTTTTTTTTTTTTTCATTTCTAATCATTTGTGTAGAAAGCTCTGGTTTAGGTTTGTTTAGACCTTTTGGGCAGGGAATTGAACTCTTCCAAACCACTTCCAAATTGCTCTCGTATTGGAAACGTGCTGAGTCTGGGATTTTCTCTGCTGGACCAAAAGCTTCCTTTTTCCAGTCAGAAAACAACATATACCACGCAGGCCGTGATTCTCACCCCTCATCCCCAATCAGGCTTTTAAATTTTTAATTAAAGCTGTGGCCCCAGGTGTTCATTCTTTGAGAGGGGTTTGTAACCTTTTCTTCAATATTGTCTGGTGTGATTGGGAATTTTCCTGGGATATTTGCTGATCTCACTACCCTGCTTCCCGTTTCCTCTTGGTGTCACTTGCATGTTGGGGACTTAATGGGCTACAAAGTATCGTGTTTCTTCAATGAAAATGTTCAACTGTAGCGTTTGATAAAAAAAAAAAAAAAAAAAAACATTACCGTGCCCCCATACCAGCTGTCTTGGTGAGGCAGGCCAAAACCACAGTAGGAGCCAGGCAGGAGGGAAGGGTCATGTAAGGAAGTATGAGTCAACCTAGGGAGCCATTCAGGAAGAGTGACAGAGGAAGAGTTTCCCAAAGAGGGGCTGGGTCAGAAATGTATCGCCTGATCTGGGTCCTTGAGAACACCAGACCTGGGGTCCAAAGTCCATTCTCCTCTGGCCTTCAGGCTTCGGGTTCCCATGGCCTAAGGAGGTCTAGGTATCAGTATTGAATAACAGTGACAATAATAAAAATAGCTGGTATTTGGGCTGGAGAAGATGGCTTAGTGGTTAAGGTGCTTGCCTGCAAAGCCAAAGAACCCAGGTTTGATTCCCCAGGACCCACGTAAACCAGATGCACAAGGTGGTACATGTGTCTGGAGTTCATTTGCAGCCTCTGAAGGCCCTAGCGTACCCACGTACCCATTCTCTCCCTCTCTCTCTCTCTCTCTCTCTGTCACTTTTTCTCTCTCAAAGAAACAATAATAAATAGCTAGTATTTAACTGCAGTTATGCACCCATTGTCCCAAGAATTTCATATACGCAGATGCTCTCTGGCTTATGATTCTGGACTTTGCATTCGGTAGAAAAGGCACTTCATATTTTGAATTTTGATCTTTTCTGGATCTAATAACATTCAGTACTGTACTTTCTGTGCAGAGCTCCCGTCAGCCATGTAATCATGAGAGCAGACAGCAGACACGCTATCGTGCACTGTGCTGCTTAGCATGGATGTTCAGTGGGTTGGGCGTATTAAGTGCATATTCAACTTAGATAGTTTCAACTTACAATGGATTTGATAGGCTGCAACCCCAGCACAAATCAAAGAGCACTTTTCTATTCATTGTGTATTCGTGTGCATTGCAATTCAATGAGGCAGGAACTTGTGGAAATCTAGAGTCCAAGGTGAATCCCCAGTGACCCTTGCCTTTGTGTGACCACCCACCCCCTTTTGAATATGGGCAGAATATGTGAACATGATGCCACTGCAGTGACGATGTTAAGTTACATGGCTAAAGGGGCTCTGAAGAGAATGAACTGCCCAAACCCACACCAAGATTATTTTGGGTGGGCTGAACTTAACCAGGTGAGTGCTTAAAAGAGACTGAACTGTTCTCCTTTTTTCTTTCTTTTCTTTTTTCTGGTGGGTCTGGGGTTTGAACCTAGGGCCTTAAACATATAGGCAAGAATTCCACCACTGAGTTATATCCCCAGACTTCTGAGATTGTCTTTTCTCTTTTTCAGTCACAGGTTTTAAAAAAATATTTTATTTTTATTCATTTATTTGAGAGAGAGAGAGAATGGGCACGCCAGGGTCTCTAGCCACTGCAAACAAACTCCAGACACATGCACCACCTTGTACATCTGGCTTATGTGGGTCCTGGGGAATCGAAACTGGGTGCTTTGGCTTTGTAGGCAAGTGCCTTAATAGTTAATCCATCTCTCCAACCCAGCAGCAGGTTTTTAAAAAATACTTCTATTTATTTATTTATTTTGTACAGAGAGAGAGAGAGAGAAAGGAGAGACAGAATGGGCATGACAGGGCCTCTAGCCACTGCCAGTGTACACTTTGTGCATCCGGTTTTTCATGGGTACTGGGGAATAGAACTCCTATCATTAAGCTTTGCAGGCCAGCACCTTAACCGCTGAGACCTCTCATGCTTGGCGTGCCCATTCTCTCTCTTTCTCAAATAAATAAATAAGTAATAAAACAATGTATAAAATAAGAATGAGAATGGGCCAACAGAGCCACATGTCCCTGCAAATGGACTCCAGATGCCTGTGACATATTGTACACCTGTGACATATTGTACACCTGTGACATATTGTACACCTGGCTTGAGAACTGAGCTCTGGCTGACAGGTTTTGCAGGCAAGTACCTTTAAGCACTGAGCCATCTCTCCACCCTCACCCCCCAATTATTGAGATTTTCTTGATGAAAGAAATTTGAAATGGGAGAGATTCTCTGCCGCTGGCTTTAAAGGTGGAGTGGCCCGGAAGGCAAGGAGCCTCCAAGAGCGTCTTTTAGCTCAAAGCCAACCAGGAAATGTGAGGAACTACAGGTGACCTTGGGAAGGGCCCTGGGCTCGCATGAGAATGCAACCTTGGCCAGCACCTCCATTCAGACTCTGTGAGGCCCTGAACCAAGACAGTTGGGTAAGACTGAAGGCTTAGCAGAGGGGTCTATTGAAGACAAGACAGTTGGGTAAGACCGAAGGCTTAGCAGAGGGGTCTATTGAAATTCTGTGGAAAGCAGAATTTGCAGTTGGTCAACACGGAGATTTAGCCGAGGAGATTCCCGAGGACGGTGGTGAAGGTGCAGCCATTCCTTCCTGTAGCATGTAGTGAAATGTTCTTGTAGCATGTAGTGAGGTGTGGGAGGACAGGGGCAAGTTCAGAACTGTTAAAAAGCAACGGGCATTAGAAGTTTGGAAATCCTTCCTTCCTTGTGTTACTCTGTCAGTTGTTTTTTCACAGTGACGTCAAAAGTTACTAACACAAGGGGACTGTATGTACTTAGAGCACACTAAGAGTTGGTAGATAGCAAAAACAAACAAACAAACAAACAAACAAACAAGAGTTAATGTAACAGATAAATAGGGGTTCTGAGGTGATTCCTGGAACCCCAAGCCCTGAGTTTGTAACTGCAAATTAACCAAAGAATTGGCAGTTCTAGACTAGAGAAAATGATTTCTTTTCCTTTTTTTTTTTTTTTTTTTTTGAGGTAGGGTCTTGCTCTAGCTCAGGCTGACCTGGAATACACTATTAGTCTCAGGCTGGCCTCGAACTCACAGCAATCCTCCTACCTCTGCCTCCCGAGTGCTGGGATTAAAGGTGTGCGCCACCACGCCTGGCTGAGAAAATGATTTTTGAAACACCACGTTTTATTCAGATGCCACAGGGATAGGACCGAGGAAGGGAGGGTGAAGTGGGGCAAAGGGCAAGGGGAAATCCACCACATGGTCCAGGAGCCCATGTAAACAAACATGGATCTTAGATTAAAAACACAAAAACAATATCAATATCAAGGTTAACAAGATAAAGATATTTCAAACAAAAACAAAACAAGACAAAAAAACATGAAAAGGGATTTCATAAAAAAGCATCACTTCCAAAAAGATTAAAAGTAAAGACAGTGGTCAAAAGTGTCCCTGCCCACAGACATGACAGCCAGGGTGGGAGAGGGAAGACTTCCCTGCTCGAAGACTCAATCGTGGGTCAGAGAAGATACACTTTAGAGTTCGGGTTGAGCAGGGAACATGCTCAAGAGAGATCTGATGGGGTGAGACGGGCAAACGCTGAATCCCGTGACTGAAGATATGCTGAGATAGATGGCCAGGCCAGCTGAGTGGCCTGGCGAAGGTGTGACCAAGATCATCCCAAGACCCCTTCCTTTAAGGGCAGTCCTGGTCCTGTGTAGCCAGAAACTACCTGCCGACTCTGGAACCACTGCATTTCTGGGCTTAGGGTTCCAGGAAGCACCTCAGAACCCTTATTTATGTGTTACATTAAGAGACTGTTTGTGAAGGTGGCATAGAGAAAAAAACCAAAGGTATGACTGTTAATCCTTTTGCAGAGGAAATACACAGGATTTAGTCATACAACAGGCTTTTCTCCAGAGGCTGAGTGTGTCTTACAGGCCTCCTAGGCCAAACCAAAGAGATTCTAAGAACAAAAGCGTCCTTGGAGTCCCAGCCCTCGGGAGGCAGAGGTAGGAGGATAGCAGTGAGTTCAAGGCCACCCTGAGACAACAGAGTGAATTCCAGGTCAGCCTGGGCTAGAGAGAGACTACCTTGACAAAGCACAACAAACAAACAATAACAACAACAAAAAGTGTCCTTAGCCATTGAATGAGAAGACTAAAATAGTAAGGACACTGTAAGTAATGGGAGGGCGAAGGCTTTGTCTAATGGAGGGAAACCTGGTGTGGTGGTTTGATTCAGGTGTCCCCCATAAACTTCAAGTGTTCTGAATGCTAGGTTCCCAGCTGATGGCAACTTGGGAATTAACACCTCCTGGAGGCAGAGTATTGTTGGGGGCGGGCTTATGGGTATTATAGCCAGCTTCCCCTTGCCAGTGTTTGGCACACTCTCCTGTTGCTGTTGTCCACCTTATGTTGACCAGAGAGTGATGTCCACCCTCTGCTCATGCCATCATTTTCCCTGCCATCATGGAGCTTCCCCCTCGAGCCTGTAAGCCAAAATAAGCCTCTTTTTTTTCCCACAAGCTGCTCTTAGTCGGGTGATTTCTGCCAGCAATGCGAACCTGACTGCAACACCCGGTGTACTTCCCACAAGATCCATAAAGGAAGGAAGACTGAGGACCAAACGCAGAGCCCAGAGGACAGACCCAGAGCCAGTTTGTGACCAGTGTGGAGCCCCCCAGGCCCCCCCCCCCAGGAAATAGCAGGAAGAAATTAGGGTGAGATCAGGTACTTGGTCACCCACTATCTCTCTGCAGCCTTGCTTCATGCTGGCAGCTTCCATTTCTAAGGTCACAGCAAGTCATCTCGGTTGTCAATTTCACTGGACTGAGAAAGGCCTCATGGGCTGGTTAAAAGCACACTTCCAGGTGTGTCAGAGACAAGTGGCATCTGGGTCACCTGAGAAAGCAAGGATGGCCCTAAATGTGGGCAGCACCATCCAATAGGATTAGAGTCTGAGCGATCAAAAAGCCCAAGGCAGGGCTGGAGAGATGGCTTAGTGTTAAGGCGCCTGCCTGCGAAGCCTAAACACCTGATCGAATATCCAGGTCCCACGTTTAGCCAGATGTGCAATGTCGCACATACGCACAAAGGGGTGCACTCGTCTGGAGTTCGTTCACAGCAGCTGAGACGCTCTGGCGCTCCCATTTCTCTCTGCCCCTTCCTCTCCATGTCTCTCTCTGTCTCTCTCAAAAACAAACAAACAAACAAAAACAAAAACAAAGAAAGCAAAAGTCCAAGCAGGAAGCCTAACATGCACGCACACATCCAACTCTTATTAAGCTGCTGTATTGTGGACGCCAGAGTCCTGATTCCTTTGAGCACACCAGCAGCCCCAGCAAGCTCTCCTGTGGGCATCCAGGCCTTCAGCTTCAGACTGCAGCTGCATGACTAGGCTCTTCACCCACAGTTCCCAGCTTCTGGTACTGGTTTCCAGTCTGCAGATGGCCACGGAGGTACCTTCCAGCCTCTGCTGATGTAAGTCAAACTAGCTCAGGCTGACCTGGAATTCACTATGCAGTCTCAGGGTAGCCTCAAACTCATGGCAATCCTCCTACCTCTGCTTCCTGAGTGCTGGCATTAAAGGTGTGTGCCACCACACCTGGCTCTGATATTCTTATTAAAATTTATTTACTTGAGAGCAGATAGAGAGGAAGATATACAGAGAGAATGGGAGCACTAAGGCCTCTAGCCACTGCAAATGATCTCCAGATGCATGTGCCACCTTGGTTTTTCGTGGGTCCTGGGGAATCGAACCTGGGTCCTTTGGCTTTGCAGGCAAGCACCTTAACCACTAAGCCATCTCTCCAGTCCCAGTCTTTAGGCTTCTTTCTACTTTTTTTATTTAATATTTGAGAGATATAGAGAGAAAGGCAGATATATATTGAGAGAATGGGCACGCCAGGGCCTCTAGCCACTGCAAATGAACTCCAGATGCATGTGTTACCTTGTGCATCTGGATTACATGGGTCTTGGGGAATTGAACCTGAGTCCTTTGGCTTTGCAGGCAAACACCTTAATCACTAAGCCATATCTCCAGCCCTCCTTTTTTTTTTTTTTAACCAGCTAACCTCTCATTATTCCAATCTCATTATATTTATAATAATTCTCCATGTCAATTTTTTTCTAATAAAATTATGGTTTGTTTTCATTTTTTGATTCCAGCCTAATTGTTACTGAACTGATATGATGGTTAAATTGCTATCAACTTGATCTCTTTGGTAATCCACAGACAACCCTTTCGGGTGGGTCTCCGAGGTTGCTTCCAGGAAGGATTCACTGAAGGAGGAAGTCCTTCCCCGAGGGTGAGCCCTTCCCCCAGAGCGGGTGGCCCCTCTCAGATGGAACTTTATTTATGGAAGCTCTGGGGGGAAAAAAAGCCCCTTCCTTGTTGCACTTAGCTGTGGGAGCTGCTTGCTGCCTTCCAGCGGGGACTGAAGACCCAACTGGATCGAACACCAGCGGTCTGTTCCTCTAGAGAACCCTGACTAATACAGCTGATATCAAAGGGCATCCCAGGAGGGAGAAAGGAAGCAATGGAGATTGGCTTGACAGAGCTTTGGGCTTAAGCACAGTTCTGCGCTCCCTGCCCAGGGAAATGGGATGCCAGGACCCCACAGCTCATGTAGCACCATGTTTACCAATCACGCTGTTGCCTGCTGAGGATGATGGTGAAGTGCCTGCCAAAGAAAGCTCTTGGCAACCAAGTGTCTGCCACACTGACCTGTTGTGGCAGTGATGATGACTATAAGGACTGTGCTGTATGAGGTTTTACTTTAAAAGAGAAACATGGGGCTGGAGAGATTGCTCAGTGGATAAGGTGCTTGCCTGCAAAACCTAAGGACCTGGGTTCAGTTCCCCAGTATCCACATAAAGTCAGATACGCAAGGTGGTGCATGCATCTGGAGTTTGTTTGCTGTGGCTGGAGGACTTGGAGCACCCATTCTGTGTGTATGTGTGTCTCCTGCTTTTTCTCTCAAATAAATAAACTATTTTTTAAAAACCCACAACTTTTCATTTATTTTCTATTTCTAAAGAACTTACACATATCAGTCTATTCCTGCCTACATTATCTGTGTGTATGTGTGTCTCCCTCTTTCTCTCTCAAATAAATAAATAAACTATTTTTTTTTTGGAGAGAGAGAGACAGAGAGAGAGGGAGAGGAAGACAGAGATGGGCGCGCCAGCAGCCTCTCAGCTGCTGTGAACGAAATCCAGACGCGTGCGCCCCCTTGTGGTCAAGTGCGGCATTGCGCTCTTGCATCACTTTGCATCTGGCTAAATGTGGGACCTGGAGATTGGAATCACTGGAGATTGGAACCGGGTTCTTAGGCTTAGAAGGCAGGCGCCTTAACCTCTAAGCCATCTCTCCAGCCCTAAATAAACTATTTTTTAAAACCCCACAACTTTCTTTTTATTTTCTCTTTCTAAAGAACTTACACATATAACGTCTATTCCTGCCTCATTAGGCAATAGCAATGTTTCATCCTGTTTTTAAAGAGAAAGAATAGAAATGAGCCCCCCAGTGCCCCCTCCCATCAAGAAGTTCATAACCCTATGTTACAACACTAAAATCTCTACCACAGCACTAAAACTTTTATAGTTGTCCGATTCTTTCTCCTAAAGAATGTTTTATGTAAAAAAACTATGCACAATATGAGTCTCCCTGAGAAATTAGTAGGTGTTAGTTGAAAAGATGGTTTTGCAATTGAGTAAGTAAGTTTAAAAGATATTGGCGTGGTGTTCAAGAAGCGGTTCTGTGGCAGGATGGGAAGAGATCTCGCCTATGCGCATGGTCATGGGGTGCTCTCAAAGAGCACCGCATTCCCTTGACCATGTCTTGACCTACCATTTCTTTAGTTTTCCCCTTTCTTCAATGTCTTCTTTTACATTTATTTAAATTAATAAAGAAGATATGCAGAAAACATTTTGGTTGCTGTTTAGGTTGTCATTTTTCTGAACATTTATTATTCATTTTTTTTTTTTTTTTTTTTTTTTTGGTTTTGCGAGGTAGGGTCTCACTCTGGTCCAGACTGACCTGGAATTAACTATGTAGTCTCAGGGTGGCCTCGAACTCTCGGCGATCCTCCTACCTCTGCCTCCCGAGTGCTGGGATTAAAGGCGTGCACCACCACACCCGGCTTTATTATTCATTTTTAAAATAAAGTTTTCATTGGCATGTATTCACTATGTATGATATGGAGTTTTATAAGGACATTTTGTTTTTTAAAATATGATTTATTGGTTTATTGGTTTATTGGTTTATTAAGACAGAGACAGATAGAAAGAGGTAGACACAGAGAGTGAGTATGGGCATGCCAGGGCCTCCAGCTGCTGCAGACTCCAGACACATGTGCCGCTTTGTGCATTTGGCTTTGTGTGGGGGCTGGGGAATCTAACCTGGGTTGTCCGGTGTAGCAAACAAGCACCTTTAACCTCTGAGCCATCTCTTTAGTCCTATAAGGACATTTTTAAGCAAGCATATAATATACTTTGAAAATGTTACCCTCTATCTCTTCCTCTGCCTTCCTCTCCCTCCTGCTAGGCCCCTTTGTTCACTTGGATAGTTTAACTGTTTCTGTCATGTCAAATATGCATATATGATTTTATGCATCTATACAAAATTCATAATCTGCAAAGGAAAGAAACCGTGGTATTTATCTCTCTGAGACTGATTTAATTCACATAATATGATCATTTCTAGTTGAATCCATTTCCCTGCAAATGACATGACTTTGTTTTTATTTATGGCTGAGAAAAAATTCCATTGTGTAATATAAACTCCATTTTCTTTATCCTTCCCTCTGTTTATGGATACAAGATGGGGTTTCTTTTTAAGCACATGAGCACTTACACCGAAAAATGGGTGACAAGTTTCATTTTCTCTCGGCTCGCATCACAGACTGGAAAGTGGAGAGTCCAGAAAGAATTTGCCCTAGTGGCTGGACGGATGATATAGAAAATCAAACACGGAATTTAATTCTTTGAATTACCCTTGACATTTAGAACACTGATTGGTAAAGAATGTGATTCTAGAAACTAGAATGGGGACATCTAGTTAAGACTCAAGAAAAAAAAATAAAGCCTGACAATCTTGAACCTTCAAATTGCTCTGAAATGGTCTGAAATGGTCTGTCCCGAGGAGTGCTCAGCATTGAAACATCTCAAACCCACCTTCCAAGGCTCAGGGTCCATTGCATAAGAGGGGGTGGAAAGAATGTAAGAGCCACAGGAAAGGTAGGATTCCTTACAACGTGCTCCTACAGACACAAAATGGCCTGGATATCCATGACCTCACAGTGCCTGACACAACCTACACAAGACCATCATAATAGGAGGAAAAGATGATGACATCAAGCTGAAAAGAGAGACTGATTGAGAGGGGGAGGGGATATGATGGAGAGTGAAGTTTCAAAGGGGAAAGTGGGGGGAGGGAGGGAAGTACCATGGGATATTGTCTACAATTAAAGAAGTTGTCAATAAAAAAAAAGAAATGGTCTGTCCCGTTAGGGTCTGGAAATACTAGCCTTCCTTTGAAGTTTAGTGATAGCCTCCATTAAGGCAGATCCTTTAAAGAAGATGGCCATGATAGTGGGGAAGAAATGTCAGGACTATTTGATTTATGGTGGCTGCTGCTTTTTTTTGTTTGTTTGTTTGAGAGATAGAGGGAGAGAGACAGAGAGAGACAGAGAGAGAATGGGCATGCCAGCCGCCTCTCAACCACTGTGAACAAACTCCAGACACTTGCGCCCCCTTGTGGGCAAGTGTGACATTGCGCCCTTGCGTCACTTTCTGGCTAAACATGGGACCTGTAGATTGGAACCAGTGTTCTTAGGCTTGGCAGGCAGGTGCCTTAACCACTAAGCCATCTCTCCAGCCCTTAAATAGTTTTGTAAAGATTTCTTTTTATTTATTTATTTATTTATTTATTTATTCATTCATTCATTCATTCATTTTTATTCATTCACAGAGAGAGAGTGGGAGAATGGGCGTACCAGAGCCTCCAGCCACTGCAAATGAACTCCACATGCAAGCACCACCTTGTCCATCTGGCTTATGAGGGACCGGGAGAATTGAACCTGGGTCCTTAGGCTTCGCAGGCAAGTGCCTTAAGTGCTAAGCCATCTCCCCAGGCCTGTGGCTGCTTCATTTCACATGTTTTCAGTCAAGAAGCAGAGGTGGGACTGGAAGTGAAGCTGGGCCTTTTATCCTCAAAGACCCTGGGTGGCCTATCTCTACCACTTTAGCCCTATGTCCCAAAGGTTCCATACCCTCCCTAATAGTAACCAGCTGGGAACCAAGTATTTACACACATAAGCCTGTGGGGGACATTTCACATTCAAACCATAACAGACCCTCACCCCTGTGGTGTTTGGAATGTAAAATATGCCCGCCTCCCATATACTCCTCTGCTGCTGTTTGGGAGGCAGAGCCTTGTTGGAGGAAGTGTGTCACTGGGCATGAGGGTAATATCACCCAGCTCCCCTTGCCATGCTTAGCTCACTCTTCCTACTGAAGTGAAGATGTGATACCTGGTTGTCTATTCCTACCACACCTTCCCAGCCTTCAAAACTAAGCTGGGCGTGGTGGCACACACCTTTAATCCCAGCACTTGGGGGGCAGAGGGAGGAGGATTGCTGTAAGTTTGAGGCCAACTTGAGACAACAGAGTGAATTCCAGGTCAGCCTGGGCTAGAGTGAAACCCTACCTCAAAAAACCAAACACAACCACAACAACAAAAAAACTAAGCTGGAGGTTGGAGAGATGGCTTAGTGGTTAATCCTAAGCCTAAGAACACCGGTTCCAATTTCCGGGTCCCACGATTAGCCAGATGCAAAGTGATGCAAGGGTGCAAGGCAACACTTGCCCACAAGGGGGCGCATTCATCTGGATTTCGTTCACAGCGGCTGAGAGGCTGCTGGCGTGCCCATCTCTATCTGTCTTCCTCTCCCTCTCTCTCTGTCTCTCTCAAAAAATAAATAAATAAAATAAAAATAAAACTAAGCTGGAAATAAACCTTTTCCTTCCTTAAATAAGCTGCTCCTGCTTAGGTCACACAGCTGGTTGTCCCAGCAAAGGAAAAGTGACTGCTACACCTTCACGTAGCTTTTACATGCTAAGGAGATCCCAGTGTTTTATTGGTGTGTAGTATAAGAAGCACGGAAAACATCTGGGAGTAGATCCTAAGTATGTTAGACCAACAAGGTGGAACATAACATTAGATCGCTGAATATCAATGGGCTCAATACTCACAGAGATTCTTGATTTAATGTGCAAGCTCACACAGCTAGAGATGGTTCTGACTTTTGGTTGGCTGAAACTTGGACACAGCAGTAAACTATATTTAATGAAGTTGAGATACCGGTGCAGGATGATGCAAAGGACAAGGAGACGGGAATGTCAGACTGAGTTTGTCATGAGTAAAGTGTTCATCTACTCACTCCCCTATGCTAGCGAGCTCAATGCCCACACCCCCCTTGAGCAGCTCTGTACTCGGTCTCCCCTCTAGGTGAGCTGTGTCCACAGGGGGTACTACCACTTACTACCACTGAGCTCTGCTCTCTGGTTTCAACTAGGACAAGAGCCCAAGCTAGCAGAGCCAAAGAGGCAACACTTCACTCTGAAAGATGCATCTCCTGTTAGAGGTGGTGGAGTACACAGGAAAGCCAGATCTCTGACAGTGGAATTAAACAGGTCAATCTCCTGCTGATAGTCTTGATCTATTTGCTAGCAAATGCTCTAGGTCTGGGAGCCAAAAGTCTGACTCGAACCAGAGACGCAGACACTATTTCTAGACTGAAGGCAGACCAATGTTCTCAGAGCCTGTTGAATGATAACGCGTCTGTCTTGGTGTGAGAAAAGGGTGTTCCTCCATCAACATGTAAAACTTATTCCAGGCCTTTTCCAAAGGGTCCTCCGTCTGCTTATTCAACTGGCAACATTTTAAACAAGGAACTTTCCAGGCTTTTCCAAGATTACAGGACATATACTCTGAGTTGACACTCATTCCTAGAAACCCAAGATTGTACAATGTCCCACCAGTTGGAGTGGCGGCTCCTGGTAATTGAGTGATAGGATCTTAGCTCAGGTCTGACGTACAGTGGGCCCTGTGGTCCACAGAACAAATCCATACTCATTTTCCCAATTCTTGCATGTATAATTGCAATAGCTAGGCCGAATCCCCTCAGTCTGTGAGGTGAAGATCACTGTGCTAGGAATGGTCAAGCACTAACTTCTACTCCCTTGAAGACAGTAAGCTGGAAGCCATGCCACACCCCTGAGAGAACTGCAGGGGTGAATATCACCATGAAATACTCAATGGAAACAGGAGTGATGGTGACTCTATCCCCATGAAGCTCATCAGTTTGATCTCTGCAGAAGTCAGAAGGACCTGCTGGGTGTGGTGTCACATGCACGTAATCCCAGCACTTTGGAGGCTGAGGCAGGCTGATCCTAAGTTCCAGACCAGCCCGGGCTACTTAGAGAGACTGTAGCTCAAATAAAAGAGGTTAGGGGGTGGAGAGATGGCTTAGCAGTTGAGGCACTTGCCTGCAAAACCTAAGGACCCATGTTCGACTCTCCAGATCCCACATTAGCCAGATACACAAAGGCGAGGCAAGTGCAAGGTCACACATGCCCACTAGGTGGCAAAAGAATCTGGAGTTCAATAGCACTGGCTGAGGGCCTGGTATGCCAACTCTCTCTTTCTCTCTCTCTCTCTCCCATTCTTTCTTTTAAAAAAGTCAGAAGGTTCTGGAGAATGTGGTGGATTATCATATCCTAAATCACCTGACGGCTGCAACTGCTTCCATCCTCGATGTGCAGCTGTGGAGACGAAGCAAGCTCCCTGGCTGTCACTTGGTGTGTAGCTGTCACTCTTGCTAGTACCCAGGTACACCATAGTACTGCTATGGTTTGGGTACAACTCGAGAGTCCTGAAAAAGTCCTTATGAAAGTCTCGGTCCCCAGAGCGATGTGATTTGGAAGAAATGGGGCCTTCAGCAGTTTCCTGAGCCACTAGAAGCATGACTCTGAAGGCACAGCGAGACCCCAGTGAGTTCTCTCTCTTTTTTTTTCCTGTTCAAGTTGGAACTGTTTACCCTATCAGTGCTACTGCCACCCACCATCTTCCACGTGGCATCACCAAACTGAGCTGAGGCAGACATGCCCTTCAATCTCCAAAGTGGAGGCAATTAAACCTTTTCTCGGCTGTCACAACAGATATTTCATTATAGTAATGCAAAGCTCACTAATATTTTAGATCACTTTGCTTGTACTTGTCAGGGCCAACAATAGCTATTCTTGTTTTTTATTAATTTTTTGTTTATTATTTATTTATTTGAGAGCAACAGACAGACAGAGAAAGAGGCAGATAGATAGAGAGGATAGATAGAGAGAGAATGGGCACACCAGGGCCTCCAACCACTGCAAACGAACTCCAGATGCATGTGCCACTTTGTGCATCTAGCTTACGTGGGTCCTGGGGAATTGAGCCTTGAACAGTCAAGCACTTAACCGCTAAGCCATCTCTCCAGGCCCCAACAATAGCTATTCTTTTAAAAAATTAAGGCTGGAGAGATGGCTTAGCAGTTAAGGCACATGTTTGCGAAGCCCAAGGACCCCAGTTCAATTCTCCAGGTCCCACGTAAGCCAGATGCATAAGGGGTGCATGCGGCTGGAGTTTGCAGTGACTGGAGGCACTGAGGCACCCATTCTCATTCTCCCTCTCTCTTTTTCCCTTTCTCTGTCCCTAATAAATAAATTTAAAAAAATCTAAGCCGGGTGTGGTGGTGCACACCTTTAACCCCAGCACTCAGGAGGCAGAGATAGGAGGATCACCGAGAGTTTGAGGCTACTCTGAGACTACATAGTGAATTCCAGGTCAGCCTGAGCCAGATTGAGACCCTACCTCAAAAAAAAAAAAAACAAAAAATAAATAAAAATATAAAATAAAATAAAATCTTAAAAATATATTAAAAATTATTTTATTTATTTGCAAAGAAAGAGAGAGAGAAAGAATAAGACTGGGCATGCCAGGGCTTCTAGCTGCTGCAAACCAACTCCAGATACATGTGCCACTTTGTGCGTCTGGCTTTCCGTGGGTCCTGGGGAATCAAACTTGGGTCCTTAGGCTTTGCAAGTAAGTACCTTAACCATCAAGCCATTTCTCCATCCCCCAAACACCTATTCTTTCTCTCCTCTCAAAGCTATGTCAATCCTGCATCTGCTTCATTGAGAAAATTACCCTGAGTCGATTTGGGGGTCATAAGCCAGAAGGTTTGTTAGGTGTGTTACGGTGTGTGTGCAATGTTGATGGTCATATTTAGCATGAGCAGAGGTTCTCAGACATGTCTGCCTAATGCACCCACTTATATAGCAAATACACACATATTTCTTTTCTTAATATTTTATTTATTTATTTTTGTGATAGAGAAGGAGAGAGAGAGAAAGGGAGAGAGAATGGGCACACCAGGGCCTCCAGCCACCGCAAATGAACTCCAGACGTGTGTGCCCCCTTGTGCATCTGGCTAACGTGGGTCCTTGGGAATTGAAACTGGGTCCTTTGGCTTTGCAGGCAAGCGCCTTAGCCTCTAAGCCATTCCTCCAACCCCCCCCATTTCTGAAATCAGTATAATGTCTAGCTGACTAAAATAAAATGTAATAAAAGAGTATTAATTTCACAAATAAATGCTTGGGAAGGACCATGCCCAATGACAAAATGCATAGCAAGATGCTTGGTTTGTGCATAGACTCACCTTGAGTATGGCCAGGTACAGTGTGGACTGACACAGATGTGCTGTGCCAGGACTGCAGGATCTAGGAAGGGAGCTGTCATTAGGAATGTGGTTTTAGAAATGATGCCAAAAAGCTGGGCATGGTGGCACATGCCTATAATCCTCACACTCAGAAAGCTGAGGCAGGAGTATTGCAAATTCCAGGCCAGCCAGGACAAGCCAAGATGCTGTTTCAAAAGAAAGAAAGAAAGAAAGAAAGAAAGAAAGAAAGAAAGAAAGAAAGAAAGAAAGAAAGAAAGAAAGAAAGAAAATGCTGCTTAATATCCAGCTTACCTCACTTCATGGAGTAGTTACATTCTGTACTCATGTACTAAAACTGGACAAAGGGTTCTGTGCTTCCATGGACTTCAAGTTCAAGCTCAGGTAAATACAAACAGGTTTCTTACATACATGAATGTCTGGGAACACTTTTGAAAGTCATGTGAAATAGAGGACAAATCTTAGGACATTGTGAACACTGGGAATAGTAGAATTGAATTCCTGACCAATAAGGGTCTATGATATGCCCCCATCATTGCTTCTATGGCCCCCCTTTCTGAGGACAGAATCGACAAGCTGTATGTGACCTCCTTTTGGAGACTGGAGGGCCATGGTATGTTTTTGCATGTGACCCCAAAAGTTTATGTTAGCAACCCGATCTCCAGTGCAACAGTGCTGAGAGGTGGAACCTTAAGTACAGTATTAGAGCATGAGTGCTCCATCCTGGTGCAAGGACTGCCCTGCCATTGTGGGAGTGAGTTCGTTACAGCCAGAGTGGGTTATAATGACAGAAAGCCATTGCCAGATGCCAGCCCCTCATTTTGGACTTCCCAGCTTCCAGAACTGTAAGAAACGAATGTCTGTTCATTATAAATTACAGTCTGTGGTATTCTATCATAGCAGTGCAAAACAAAGGCCGCCAAGGAAACTAGCATAGTTCCTGCAGAATTTGTTACTAAGAAACACCAAAATGAGGACTTCACCAACTTGCAAATTGCACCCAGGAGGAGGAGAGCTCCGTGGCCTCCTTTCTGCTGCCTGAACACTTCTGCTAAAACACATCACTTGATGTATGACACTTTCATTATTTACTGCTCTGAGGCGCAGAGAGCAAAGCGGCCAGACTGGTCTCTGTTCACTCATTCATTAGTTTTAATTAAACCTTCTAATTTTATTTATGCTGCCACAAACTGATTAACAATTTGCCAGCACAGAGCAGGAAGTCTTAAAAAGTACCTAGAGGCATCTGTGGGTCTCTAACCACAGACCTTACAAAAATGAGGGGAGCTGTGAAGGGTCTCCAAGACAGTTCGTGGAGTGCTAAGGGGGAGTTCCAGACAGAAAATAAGGAAGACTTCAGATAACCTGAAGATGCTGAGAAGCTTCCTAAAAGGGCTGGTATTTATAAGCCGAATCATGGAGGACTCACAGAGGGCCCCAGACTAATAGCCTGAGGGGAATAACACAAGCAAAGACTCAGGCTTTTAAAATTGTTTTTAAAAAAAATATTTTATTTATTTGAGAGAGACAGAGAGAAAGAGGCAGAAAGAGATATGGAGAGAGAGAGAGAGAGGGAGGGGGAGTATATGGGTGCACCAGGGCTTCCTGCCAGTACAAATGAAGTCTAGTTAAATATGCCATTTTGTGGATCTGTTCTTACATGGGTACTGGGGAATTGAACCTGGGCTGTCAGGCTTTGTAAACAAGCACCTTTAGCCACTGAGCAATCTCCCCAGCCCCTAAAATTTCTTTTTGACATTTTCACACACATTGCATTTTGATCATACATACCCCACATTACCTTCCCTTCTCCCTGTCAGTTTCACCGTAGCCCTCCTCATCACATACCAGCAGCTATGTCACATATGAGAATGACTCCCTCTTCCTGCCAGAGAGGGGCATAGCCTTCCAAGCCCCTTCTCTATCCACAACAGAATGTTGACTAGTTCCATTGAAGGCAGGTCTTGTACAGGTAACCACAGCTGCTGTGAGTTCATGAGTGCAATGGCCTTGTCATGTCTGGGGTTCCACAGGGCTCCGCCATCCTCCAGCTCTTAGATTCTTTCGGTCCCATCTTTCACAGTGTTCCAGAGCCCTGGAGAGGGTGATGTATACAGATTGTGTAGTGCCAAGCACTCATTGGTCACTTATTTTCAGCATTTGACCAGTTCAGACTCAGATATTTATTCCTCCACCCTCTGTGGGCCAGGCACATCGCTAGTGACAAATATTAGGGAGAGGACTGGAGGGATGGCTTTGCCTGCATAAGCCAAAGGACCAGGTTCGATTCCCCAAGGACCCACGTTAGCCAGATGCACAAGGGGGCACACGTGTCTGGAGTTCATTTGCAGTGGCTGGAGGCCCTGGCGTGCCCATTCTCTCCCTCCCTCCCTCTCTCTCTGTGTCAAATAAATAAAAATAAAAAAACAAATATGAGGGAGAGAAAAATGAAAGAGACAATGTAACAGGCTAAACTGGGAGATTTCGTCCAGCCGTGTACAAATGTGATTCACCTTGGAGACACATGTTTAACTCATTTATTTATTTATTTTTAAACATTTTATTTATTTGAGAGAGAGAAAGAGAGAGAGAAACAGAGAGAGAAAGAGACAGACAGAGAGAGTGAGTATGGGTCAGGGCATCCTGCCGCTGTAAACAGACTCCATCAAATGCACCACTTTGCACATCTGGCTTTATGTGGGTACTGAGGAATCGAACCCAAGCGGTCAGGCTTTGCAAGCAAGTGCCTTTACCTGCTAAGCATCTCTCCAGCCCCTGTTTAACTCATTTAAATGACTGGTTAAATCCATTAAAAATGCTAAATCTGTAAGCCAATTTTCATTGTCTAAGCCTGGCACAAATTTTGTATTTGATACTGGAGACAACTTGAGAACATGTTCCACATCATGTCTTTCAGCATGTGACTTTCACTTAGCTATCTTAATTCTAAAAAGGAAATGAAACAGCTGTAGTCAGCACCTCCATTTCTAAGGAATTCCTGAAATTGCCCAGGATTTAATCCCCTGGCCCTTATGAAATTCACTGTCATGATGACAATTTGCATATTGTTGCATATTGTTTATATTTAGTGATTTTTTTTTTTTTTGGTTTTTCGAGGTAGGGTCTCACTCTAGCTCAGGCTGACCTGGAATTCACTCTGTAGTCTCAGGGCAGCCTCAAGCTCATGGCGATTCTCTTATCTCTGCCTCCAGAGTGCTGGGATTAAAGGCATGCACCACCACACCCAGCTTATTTAATGATTTTTTTTGCACGAATTTTCTTGATGCTATGCAAGGATACTTCATTAGATGTGTATTTTCGGTGACAGTTGCATTGTCTTCTATTAATTTTGTAAGTGCCCCTCTTATCATTGCTGGGCCACTCTCAGTAACTATGCCAGATATGTTGACAATGGGCCAAGGAAATGACTTTCACATCAGTGCTGTTGTCCATCACCAAAGCATAAAATTAACTGTACTCTTAAAAGAAAAAAAAATGACTTAGGATCCAGGTGTGGTGGTGCACACCTTTAATGCCAGCACTTGGGAGGCAGGGGTAGGAAGATTGCTGTGAGTTCAAGGCCACCTTGAGACTACATAGTGAATTCCAGGTTAGCTTGGGCTAGAGTGAGACCCTACCTTGAAAAAAACTATTATTTATTTGCAATCAGAGAGAGGGAAGAGTCAGTGAGACAGATAGAGAGAAAGAGAGGGAGAAAGAGAGAAAGAGAGAAAGGGAGAGAGAGAATGCACCAGGCCTCTAGCAGCTGCAAAGGAACTTCAGATGAATGAAGCACTTTGTGCATCTGGCTAATGTGTGTACTGGGAAATCAAACCTGAATTGTTAGGCTTTGCAGGCAAACGCCTTAACAACTGAGTCATTTCTCCAGCCTTCTTCAAAATTTTAAAGACAGATTTTCCAGTTTCTTCAGTTTGCCTGACTATAGTATGGTGAGATAAACTGACTTTAGAAACATCCTTCCCTTTTTTTTCAGGGCATATTCTATTTGCTAGACTCTCCATATATTTATTTTTTAAAATTTAATTTAATTTTTAGAGAGAGAGAGAAAGAGAGAGAGCGAGCAAATTGGCACGCCAGGGCTTCCACCCACTGCAATCGAACTCCAGATGTATGCGCCCCCTTGTGCACATATGAGACATTGCACACTTGCATCACCATATGTCTGGCTTATGAGGGGCCTGGGGAGTCAAACATGAATCCTTAGGCTTCCCAGGCAAGCACCTTAACTGCTAAGCCATCTCTCTAGCCATCCATATGTTTCTTAGTAAATTCACCATCAGTAAGTGACTTTGTGTTTTGAAATTTTGCTTTTATTTTTATTTTTGCTATTAGATATGATACATCATTTTAATATTTTATATGTTTTTTATTTTTATATATTTTATGATAGGGCTGGAGTTGTAACTTAATTTTTTTGGTGTTGAGAAGATAGACATTTTTTCACTTTTGCTATTCTGGCTTTACAATCCTTAATATGCACTGAATTTGGCAATATACTTTTGCATATAATGCCTTTTATATTACAGAATTTGAAAGCTTACATAGATTTCCTGCAAATTAAGCAGAATGCCTTATTATTTGCCTTGACAAAAAGTTGTCATTTATTCACTTTTTGTTGAACCCAATATTTTATTTGTAATATTTGTAATATTTTCCTGGGGGGGTGTATTTTCTTTTGAGATGTTGTAGAAGTCATACTGGGCCTTAAATATAATAGATAAGGGATTATGTTTACATTTGTTATGAAAATTAATGGACAGGAAATAGAAAACAAGGTTTGGTCCTTTCCACATCTCAGCACTTGAGGCAGCACGAAGCAGAGGCCAATTGTACAGCATGGTGGGCAATGTACGAGGCATGGCTGAGGCGTGGAAGTCCCCTTAATAATCAAATCAAATACTTCCCTGTCTTAAAATAACATTAAGTGCCTATTGTTTGCTATGGAAAGTTTGAACATTACTCATAATCACTACCAAGTTATCCCAAGTGTATGTAATATCTGATGGTGGCCACTTCGATTGTCTGAGCGTAGAAAGTGACACTGGAAGCCGAATGCCCTGAAACGCTGAAATGCATACATTGTGTGCCGATAGTGAGAGCGTACATACATTCATTCTGTGCGATATCGTGACATGATGTTGTCATCTACAAAGTCCAGGCTCAAGAACTGTAACAACCATGCTAAAAAAAATTCTCAAGAAATCTTATAGTGTTTAGGTTTATGATTTATGTGTATGATTCTCTGTGGGGCTGAGTTTTTAGCTATCCTGGGCCGCATGTAGCTCGCGTTTGGACTTCCTTGCCCTAAACCATCTGAGATTACTCTACAGGAGGAGGCTGACCTAGAGAGGAGCCATCCCACTGTCCCCTGCTGCAGAGACAGGCCTAAATGTGTTTGTTGCAGACACTTTCGAGATAGTAGAAAGCTTCCCTACAAGGTACCTTAGCAGAATGGTTCCCTTGCCCACTGTGCACTCTTGGGAACGTGTCCTTCACCACCCTGTAGTAAACTCGCCTACGTCTGCTCTGTGCGTCTGTTCCGGATTCTTTTGACAGAGACTGAGCATCGTTAAGTCCCCTCCCCAACTTTTTTTTTTTTTCTATTGTGGGATTTCAGAATCCAAAGTGAGGAAGATGCACGCTGCTACCCAGTACCGGTAGCCCTTGACAGCTCCACTTTCTCCCAGGTCTGACATTCCTGGGCTGAGAAGTTTCCGGTCTGGCACAGTCAGAAACCATTTCCTTTCTGGGGCCTTTTTTTCTCCCCCCCCCCCAGGCAGGTCTTCTTTTGTTGTTAACTTGTGTGGACATTTCAATTCTCCAAATGCTCCCAGGTAAAAGTGTTGCTTGGTCCAAAAATCCTACTACTGAGATGTGAGACAAATATTTAAACAACTGAATGTAATCAAATCATTTATATAGATTTACTACACACACACACACACACACCGATGGCTTGGCCCAGAAGCGCTGGGGGGAGAGAAAAGAGCTCTCTCCCGTGTTTAGAGAGGGGACAGACGACTAGACAGGTAACCACGCATGGCAAACGACGTTCATTACCCACACACATACCACCCTCTGTCATGTTGGAAGCATCTTTTAATTCTTATAACTGCTTCATTAGCGACGTTATTTTTAAAGTATTTTATTTATTTGAGAGACAGAGCAAAAGAAAGAGGCAGATAGAGAGAATCGGCATGCCAAGACCTCTAGCCACTGCAAACGAACTCCAGATGCATGCGCCACTTTGAGCATCTGGCTGTACGTGCTTACTGGGGAATCGAACCCGGGCCCTTTGGCTTTGTATGCAAATGCCTTAACCATTAAGCCATCTGTCCAGCCCAGCGATGTAATTTTCACCAAAGCTGAGTCAAGCGATCCAACCAGCCCGACTCAGGCCACGGTCCCACTCCCGTGGACACAGAAGAGGCGAGCCGCGCTCTCTCTCCTCCCATTGGGCACGCTAGTGTTTGCAAACAGTCCCAGGCGCATGCGCCCTTGACCTTCCCGCCCCGCTGGAGGCGGTGCTTATGGCGGATTTAGGACGCATGCGCCCCGGGCCAGGCAAGTCGCGTTCTTCAGTGGCTGCTTCGGCGTCGTGGTCTGGGCAGCCGCGGGGCCCTCGGGTGAGTGTTCGGCGGCCCGATTGAAGGTCGGGTTGAGGGGGTGGAGGGGAGGGGAAGATGCTGGGGCTCCAGCTCCCCGGGCGGCTCCGACCCCGCGCGTCTCGGCCGTGGCGCCCCCTCTCGGAGCGGATGGCCGGGGGAGCTGCTCTCCGGCCATTTCCGGGCCGGCGCACCTGCGGCCGGAAGTGACGTCGCGGCGGCGCGCGGCCTCACCTGCGGGGCGGCTGGGCTGCGGCTGTGCGGGTGAGGCGGCGCGGGCGCGGTGGGCCGCCGGGCTGTGCGTGGTCCCGAGCGGAAGGCCGCAGTTCCCCCGGAGGGAGCGGCGAGGCGGGGCGGGGCGCGCGGGTGGAGTACGAAACCCGGCCCCGCGCGGACTGTCTGTTCATCGCCCTTGCTGTCGCCTCCTCCAAGCTGTCGGCCCTTCTCCAGTCTCGTTTCTTTTTCTTTTCATTCTTCTTCTTCTTTTCCTTTTTAAAATAGGGTCTTTAGCCCAGGCCGACCTGGAATTCATTATGTCGTCTCAGGGTGGCCTCGAACTCACGGCGATCCTCCTTCCTCTGCCTCCCGAGTGCTGGGATTAAAGGCGTGCGCCACCATGGCAGAGTTTTTTTTTTTTTTTTTGTCATTCGCTAGACAATATACTGTAACAACTATTTAGATCTAGCTTTTACATTTATTAGGTCTTATAAGTGGCAGGAAAGATGGCTCAGCAGTTAAAGGCACTTTTTTGCAAAGCCTCACAGGCCAGATGCACAAAGTGGCGCTTGTGTCTGGAGTTAGTTTGTAGTGGCAGGAGTCCCTGGTGTACCCATTCTCTCTCTTGCCTCAAACAGATAAACTCTCCAGTCTCTCTTATCCATACAGGAGACTAGTTGGTCTTTTTTTTTTTTTTTTTTTTTTTTTTTTTTACAAACGTTAATTGAAATTTGGTCACGCCATTGTCACTCATGTGAAAACTTGGGTGTCATTCCATTGCACACTTGGAATAAACCCGTGCTCACGTTTTTTTCCACACCTGTGCATTATAGCCCCTTCTTGACTGCTCCTTCCCAGAACCCTGCATGTAGACAGATTAACTCCCCAAACAGGGATCCAGCTCTGTCGTGGCCACTGGAGTCCCAGTGCCCAAGTGTGTTTTCCCAGACTGTTAAGTCTGGATATATGAAAACAGATGGTGTGAAGTTTATATAATGGGGGGGAGTCCTTGTAACTCCGTGAAAAATAAGTTCTACTTCCCCCACCACATTCACCAGCTTTCCAGCACTAGCAGTTACACATGTTTTACCATTGCAGGGTCACAAATCTACTTTCGATCTCATTGCATCTTATTATCCGAGAGGTCTCCTTGACCTTACACTTAACCTTCAGTTTCAGTTAGGTGTCTTACTTTGTTATAAAGAATTCTTTACCTTCCTGTTATAGCCATCACTTACCGCAGTTGTATCTGTGTGTATATTTTTGTGATTTTAGAAAATTTAAAAAAGATTTTATTTTTTATTTATTTATTAGAGAGAGAGAGAGAGAGAGAGAGAAGACTGAGAATGGGTACTCCAGGGCCGCTAGCCACTGCAAACAAACTCCAGATGCATGTGCCACCATATGCAGCTGGCTTACGTGGGACCTGGAGAATTGAACCTGGGTCCTTAGGTTCCACAGGCATGTGCCTTAACCACTAAGCCATCTCTCCAGCCCTATTTTTGTAATTTTAAAATAGCTTCCTCAACCTATAGCTCCTATCTCAACCCAAACTAATTATATGGAATATTTTTCCTATGCTCCACTTCAGCTTACCTCTGCACCTGTTGATTTAGGTACATTAGGGGTCATTCTTTGGTCAGAACCAGAGAAAGATATGCCATGTCTTCTGAGTTCTTCCATCTGGACCTTCCCCTCTTACTGTCCAGCTTTCTGTGTAAGTCGTTGACCTGTATTCCCCCAGTGATCACATACAGTTTTTTTGCCCTCATTTCCTTCTCCCTCTTCCCAACAAAACCATTATTAATTTATCGTTCCTTTCTTCTGTAGCTAAGGTCCTTAACAAGGATAGGACACCACCTTGTGACTTTCATTGCCTTGTCGCTTACTGACTTCACAGCCTGCTACAGTTGGATTTGTTTGTTGTTTGTTTTTTCCAGGTGAGTCTCATTCTAGCCCAGGCTGACCTGACACTCATCTCTGTAGTCCTAGGCTGGCCTTGAACTCATGATGATCCTCCTACATCAGTACCTCCCCTCCCCCATTCTTTGTTTTAAAACAGTTTTGTTGTGTAACTCAGGCTGGCCTTGAACTTTGTCCTGCCTCTGCCCCTCTCCACAGGGCTCAGATTACAGTTGTGTCACCACTCCCAGCTTGAAACAAGATAACCAGGGACCTGCCAGTGTCCAGTCCACTGAGCCCTTTCAGATTTCCTGATGTAAACATGCCCAATCATTTCTTACTTTAAAAAATACACTTATTTATTTGCAAGCAGAGAGAGAGAGAGAGAGAGAGAGAGACACTGCAAATGAACTCCAGATGCATGTGCCATTTTGTGCATCTTGCAAGGGGGTACGAATTGAATCCCTGCCATCCAGCTTTGCAAGCAGGTACCTTAACCATTGAGCAATCCTTCCACTTTAATCCCTTCATCCTTTTCTGTTAACAGACATTCCCCCTAAACTTCATTAGCTTTAACCTTATCTTTGTACTACAATGGTGAGAATATTTTTTGTTTAATTGACTCTTTTTAAAGCACTTAGTGCGTGAATGTTGAATTCCTGATCTTAAAAGGGCTCTGAACCAGAATTCAACCCTTCTGCTGGTAAGGGAGACCTTTGTCCTGCATATAATTAGGAAGTCCCCACAAGGGAGAAATGTTGTCTTTCTCATGGTGTCTTTTACCTTTTTCAGTGTTAGCTGCTTCCTACCCTGTAAAATGGTGGGTCCTGACAGCTGGCCATGGGACCCTTTGGGCTGCTTGCTTGTGCTAATGTGTCTACATCTTTCCCAGCCCTTCCCACTTGAGTTCAGATTTGCATTCTGACCATGGTTTATGATAAACCAGTGTCGTGACACATAAGAACCTCGGCCGCCCCCACCCCCTTTCTGCTTATAGTCTTCTTCCTTTCTGAGAGTCTCATTTTTGTGACTGAACTCACTCATGACTCAGTTTACTTTTTGAACTCCACTCTAAACTGTGCTTCCTTCCAGCAGATCGTAAGCGTCCTTGTACATTAGCCATGGCCAGAGGCGCAGAATTTAGCTCATCTGTTTCTTGATGTTCCCTTCCCGAGTTCACGTGCCTCTTGTCTGCTTGCACCCCTAAGCTGACCTGCTTCATTGCTGCTTCTCCACGAGAAGATGGTGCTAAATTCTTGGAATTTTTGTATTTCAGGGCTTAGTTGCTGGGATTGTTTCATTTGATAAGCAATGTGTGGATTGTGTCAGGAATTTTATGGTTATTTCATAATAATAAAGTGCTTAAAGGACCTTTAATGTCTTTGCATTTAAAAAAGTAGAACTGTCTCTTGTTTGGTTAAAAAAAATTTTTTTTTTTTCAAGGTAGGGTCTCACTCCAGCTCAGGCTGACCTGGAATTACCTATGTAGTCTCAAGGTGGCCTTGAACTCATGGCGATTCTCCTACCTCTGCCTTCCAAGTGCTGGGAGAGTGAATACATTCTCTTTCAAGCAGTTCTTGAGTATGTGTATGAAATGTATTCCTCCCTGCTTCTGAAGTTTTCTCTTCTACTGTTGCACTTGTAGAATGTGTCTTTTCAGATATTTTTATGTACATTACATACTCAAAGATGCATATACACATTCACACATTTCTTTCAATATAAATGCATTCATCATCTGTCCATGACTTTTCATTTAACATGGCTTATATTAATACCATAAGAAATATTTAATGGCTGTCTTAAACTATTTATATATGCTATGGTAGGCATTCATACATCTATGTGTGAGTAGAGACAGTGTGTCTTAACAACTTACACTGTCCTGACTTTGCAGTGGTGTAAAAGGGGTGCACACTCACTAGAAACTGCACTTGGAATTTTGAATTTTACTCTTTTCCTGTGCCAGTAATATGCAGCCCAATCCTCTCTTATGGTTGGCAGTAGCAGTAAGCTGCAGCTCTCAGTCAGCCACGTGATCATGGCAGGAAACAACTGAGACCACAGTAGACTGTATTTCTCCGGATTAAATACCTATCACTAGAACTTTGGGTAAAGGTTATGCACAATTAACAGTTTAATGGCAGGCTGGAGAGATGGCTTGGCAGTTAGGGCGCCTGCCTGCCAAGCCTAAGAACCCTGGTTCCAATCTCCAGGTCCCACATTTAGCCAGATGCAAAGTGATGCAAGGGTGCAATGCTGAGCTTGACCACAAGGGGGCGCACACGTATGGAGTTCTTTCACAGTGGCTGAGAGGCTGCTGGCGCACCCATTCTCTTATCTGTCTACTTCTCCCTCTCTCTCTGTCTCTCAAAAATTTTTTTAATGGCCATTGCTAAATTGTCTCTGATTTATAGCATGTGATGTAGATTCTCCTCATCTGTATTGAATATTGTGTGCCTGTTAAGCTAATGGGTGAGGAATTATATTGTGTATTGAAATGAATTTTTAAAAATATTTTATTTATTTATTTATTTGAGAGAGAGAAGTGATGCACCAGGACCTCCAGCCAATGCAAACAAACTCCAGACACATGTGCCAACTTGTGTATGTGGCTTATGTGGATCCTGGGGCATTGAACCTGGGTCCTTAGACTTTGCAGGCAAGCGCTATAACCGCTAAGCCATCTCTGCAGCCCTAGGGTTATTTTTGATTTGTTCAGAGCTTCTGTTTATTGCATGAATGCTCAACCTGGAAGTTTGTGCTGTTCAGTTCCTGTAGCAGTTCTCTCTGTATGTGTAACAGACAGCTTCTAGTTCGCTGAGATGAACTTCCAGACCAGGCACAGTTATGGAGGAAGGGATATTATTTATTGAAGCTTACAGATCCAGGGGAAGTTCCATAATGGCAGGAGAAGCCGCCTGCTCTCACAGGACCAGGCAAGAGAGAGAAGCCACAAGCCACACAGCACAGCACACTTCAGGAACTCCCGCTGGGCACACTTTGCATATCTTTATAATGGAATCTCAAACCCACCATCACACCTTAAGATCCGCCCAATGACATTGCCTTCAGCAAGGTGGCTGCAGATGCAAACTATAAACTAATAAAACACTGAATGTATTGGGGGCCATCTATTCAAACTACCACAGTATGTCATTGCTTCTATGTAGTCCGGTTGACCATGTCACTTAAGTCTTTTGCACAAAGTCCCAGTGAAAATGCTGGCTGGCGATAGCAGGCAGATCACTGTAGCTGTTTTGGAACATTCCATGGATGTCAGGATTAGATTGCTGGCTTTCTTCGTCAGCTGCCCAGATGTCCTTTACTGGTGTGACTGTATTTCTTTTGGTTAGTTTTTCCTATTTGTTACCAGAAGACATAATTTGTATTTTTAAAAATTTAGTACTTAGAAACTTGGGATTATGTAATTGGAAGGTTATTAATTGGTGCATTTAAAAATCTTTGCATTAATTACAACATATTTAAGCAATTATATAATGACCAATTGTATGTAACCAAGAGGCTTAATCAATTCTTTTAACTTTATAATGCAAATTTAAGATTACTGTAATTACATAATAGTATACACAATTTATATTTTAGATATAGACATACCAAAAACTGGCTATTAAATGGAAACAGAAATTATGTCTGATGGTAAGATATTTAAAATTACATAAAAGGAGTGAAGATTAAATTCAACTTAATTTAATAAATTTTGTAAAAACTTAAAAAGTTTTATTTATTGTGCTGTTAGTTTGTAGGCATGCATACCACCATGCACATGTGGAGATCAGGGCAGCTCTGAGGTGTCTGCTTCACCTTTGATACAGGGTCTCTCGCTGCTTCAAATGGTCTGCTAGACTGCAAATAAATGTCAGATGAGCTGGCTGGTAAGCTTTGGATTCTCCTGGCTCTGAGGCTTAATCAATTTTCTCTTTTCCTTTCATATAGTTTGTAGAGGATGTCCCACGAGGGAATCCCCAACTCAAATCAAATTCAGGAGCAAGACTGTGTACAGAGTCAGCATGTCAGTGCTGATGGAGACGTGTCAGTTGAGCAGGAGAACGGTGGGGACCCAGAAGCAGAGAAGTGTCTCCCCTCTTCTTCCTCTGACTATGGACCGTCCACTGCTGAGGCCTGTGTATCAGCACCCACAAGGCGGGGACCAGCCTTGCTGCATATTGACAGACATCAGATCCCAGCGGTGGAGCCCTGTGCACAGGCCCTGGAGCTGCAGGGCCTGGGTGTGGATGTGTATGACCAGGCTGTGTTGGAACAAGGTGTGCTTCAGCAGGTGGACAGTGCGATGCATGAGGCCAGCCGCACAGCCCAACTTGCTGATGCTGAAAAGGAGTATCTGTCAGTCCTGGATGACCTCACGTGAGTGTGGCCCTTCTTTGTTCAGAGTTTGAAACATGACAGTGAAATGCAGGTAATAGAAGGCTATAAAAGGCCATCAGTTGAGGAAATTTGCACAACTCGTTGTATTTGGGAACACTTGTCTTGGAGCTTCCATCTCTCTCTAAGGAGTAGTGTTGTATACGGAAGGTCTGTCTCTTGCTGTTCTAAAAATACGTGCAGGATGTTGCAAGGAGATGTATGCCTGGGTTTTGGTTTCCTACTTGAGATACCAGGAACATGTACTGTCCCCTCTTTATCTTTTCTTTTGTCCTGTGGTTTCTTTCTATCTTGCTGTCCCCAAATTGTGTGTTCAGTATTCTGGTACTTTTTCAGATTTGCATTATTTTATTTTATTTATTTATTAGAGATGGGGGGGAGGAGAATGGGCGCACCAGGGCCCCTATCCACTGCAAACGAACTCCAGATGCCACCATGTGCATCTGGCTTATGTGGGACCTGGAGAATCAAACTGGGGTCCTTAGGCTTCGCAGGCATGCGCCTTAACTGCTAAGCCATCTCTCCAGCCCAGATTTGCATTTTTTAAAATAATGAGAATGATTCTGTCTTTTTTTTTTTTTTTTTTTTTTTTTGTTTTTCAAGGTAGGGTTTCACTCTGGTCCAGGCTGACCTGGAATTAACTATGTAGTCTCAGGGTGGCCTTGAACTCATGGCAATCCTCCTACCTCTGCCACCCAAGTGCTGGGATTAAAGGCGTGCACCACCATGCCGGCTGTCCTGTTTTTTGACGCTGAAGAAAGATGCATTTTCATGAAGACTTCATTTGTTTTGTGGAGGAGGGAAACGTGAACTCTATTGGGGGAAGTGTAAGTGTACTGGTGGGGAACAGAGATTGTGAGCTAAGCTCAGGGTGAGGCTCGTAGTGAGGAGGTGGTCCAGGGCAGAGCCCACTCTCCCCACTGTTGTGTGTGGTGTCTGGGGAGTGTTAGGCAAGGGAGCAGGATCACCTCAGGATTGGACCAGCTGGGGAAGGGGACGGCTTTAGTGTGTGATTGGGGAGGGGGGGGGAGAGGGGAGCTGCTCGCCAGTTCTCTGGTGTGGTCTTCTGCCTGTTTTTGGTTTAATTTTTGTTTTGACCCCTTGAATGGCAGGTTATTCTTGTTTATTTGTGTGACTTTGAGTGTTGAGAACCTCCGTTCCTTGTAATGGCACCCCTTTTATACTTGATCTTGGAGCTGTGTCCACTTCCTACAGAGGTGGCTGAGAAGAATGCTGTGGTGTCCAAGCAGGGTGACTGCGCTGCTGATGTGTGGTGTCTTGGATGGCAGTAATTTGAACTTTTATCTTGAAATCTCTATAAAATAGAAACAGCAATTTATGCAAATGTGCAGAATATTGATTTCTGTTTTGAAAGTTTAAAGGTACATTTCTGTAGTATTTTAGAAGTCATTTCTTTTAAATGTTTTTTTCCTCTTTACATCATAAAGTTTAAGCTGCAGCAGAGAATCTTCCAGTTCTGTGAGAGAAAAATAGTGTCCTAGATAGGTGAATTACATAAGCAAATGTTCAGCACTTTTAGGACTTTTTCAAACCTTGAGAGGCTTCTCATTACAGGCTTTAAAAATCTATGAATTTGGGCTGGAGAGATGGCTTAGTGGATAAGGTGCTTACCTGCAAAGCCAAAGGACCCAGGTTCAACTCCCCAGGATACAAGGTGGTGCATATGTCTGGAGTTCGTTTGCAGCGGCTGGAGGCCCTGACACACCCATTCTTTCTCTCTGCCTCTTTCTCTCTCTCCCCCCCCCTTTCCTAATTAAATAAATAAAAATAATTTTTTTAAAAAAGAAAAAAGATCTATGAATTTATATAAAAGGACAACTAACCGTACTCTGTCCTAGCTCCTCTGTCTTGAACACATTAGACACTAAGAAATGCTTATAGAAGGATTGGATCCAATGGGCATGAGCGGGTTTAAGTCACCCAGAGAAAAGAAAACCACCAGCTTCGGCTCTGAGGAACCTCTAGTCTATCTGTGGCCATGATTATACATTCTGGCTTTGTTTATCTTTTAACTTACAAGAAATAAGACATATTTTTAGCATTTTTATCTTTGGCTTATGCTTTAGCAATGTTACCCTAGAGGAAAACAGACAATTTATCTTATTTTTCAGGTCATGTACAACATCCCTAAGGCAAATCAATAAAATTATTGAACAACTTAGCCCTCAAGCTGCCACCAACAGAGACGTCAACAGGAAACTAGATTCTGTAAAGCGGCAGAAGTACAATAAGGTGATTCCAAATAATTCGTTAAGTAGCACACTAAAAACAGTCTCCAGTTAAGTTCATCAGCAATCTGGGAAGTGTTTGGGAAGGTATTTACACGATATAACACATGTATTTATAATTATAATAGAAAAATTGTGAGTTGCTTTTATGCATCTGATGCATCAGCTGTATGTACATGTGCACATGGATCCACATGCATGTGTTCATCCATACAAATGTATTTGAGGGTGGTTTTTGTGTGGTCTTGCATGCCCTTCACATCTGTGCTCTTCCATAGTCTTCCCTTTGTCACCATTTTCTGCCACCACCTCTCCCTCAGTCTGCTTGTTTTATGTGGACCTTGTTTTCTGTTTAGCTCTTGCTTGCCCTGTCTTCTCTTTATTTCCTGCTCATACAGTCACCATCTCTCACTCTTCCTCTCCTTTTGAGGCTGGCTCTTCACCTCTTCTTTAAGTATTACAGTCCGCGTGTCCACACTGGGGCTGCACTTAGGGGCAGAGAACCCAAGGGTAGGCAGGATCTTGCTTTTATGAGGCTTGAACCTTTTTCTCTCTCTCTTTCTCTCTCTGTAGGATTTGTATACAGCTTTGTGAGGCTCAAAACGTTTTTTAGGGTTGATATACTCCCCTGTGAAAATATACTGCAGTGGAGAGGAATGACTAGTGTTCATGGTTTTAGGTCTGCCGTTCAGAATGACTACATGCGTCCTCTTGCTTACAGTCCATTCATTGTGGCACATGGAGGCCTCGTTCTGGAAGTCTCACAAGTGGGAATGTCTACAGACTTACTGCATGTAGCCTTCCTTTTACTTTTCACATGCTAGTCCATTGCTTTCACCCAGCTCTTTTTCTCTGCAATAGTAGCCCACACTCAGAGCTGGCGGTGACCAGCTCAGTGCAGGCAGGATGTTCACAAATCGGGAAAGCTGGCCTCTTGGGAATTGATATGCAGACACCTTGACCTTCTGGGCCTCTGGTAGGCTGGGAGTTGAAGGGTGTAGAGAATCAAACCTTTCCTTTCCATATCTTTCTTTAGCAGGTCCTTGAAGTTCAGAGATAGACTGTTTAGTGGGATTTGCTGAGAAAAAAACTATGGAAAAAAATGACAAGTCACAGTAGTCTGCTGTTTATGTCCACTATTTCCCTTGCCCTACCCCTCACATTTCTAGTTGAAAAAAAGCCTTCTCCACCTCCGCCCCTGCTAGGATCAAACCCAGGGCCTTGTGTGGGCTGGATAAGAGCTCTTGCCACTGATGTGGCCGAAGCATCCTTCTTGTAAGGGCATCCAAGCACCCAGACCCAGTGAGGTAGGAAGCTTTAGGAAGGCCACACACCTGAGTTCTAATAATGTCGGGGGTCACAAGACAAAGAGGAATCTGGGGTTTAGGATAAAGAAGAAATGTCTTTGAAAATTTGTGATTGGGGTAGAATATATTTTTGGTCAGCTATTAGTGGGAGTGACGTTAAAAAATAATTTTTGAGCTGGGTGTGGTGGCGCATGCCTTTAATCCCAGCACTCGGAGGCAGAGGTAGGAGGATTGCCATGAGTTTGAGGCCACCCTAAGAATACAGAGTGAATTCCAGGTCAGCCTGGGCTAGAATGAGAACCTACCTCGAAAAAAATAAATAAATAAATAAAATAATTTTTGTGTTTTTATTTCTTACCTCTGTGATCCATTGCCATCCATAGCACATTGGCTGGTTAGGTCAGAAACACAGAATTTAGTGACATATGTATCTAGTGTGCAATAGGGAAAGCCAAGAGGGCATTTCTACATCCTGAATCAGGATGTGATGTCAGTGATCAGGCCCATGGGAAACTGTGTGTTATACAGTGAGGTGAGCCTGTGGGCATGACTGGCTGTTTGACAAAAATGCTTCAAGGTCGACCTTCTGTAGGAAAGGGGCAGTTGCTCAAATAAGGACTTCTACAATAGTAGTAATATATGGGATTTCTGTTTTATTTTTATTATACTCTAGATGAAAGTTTTAGATTTTGTATTACTGCCTTTGGTGTTTAATAAGTCATTTATGTGCTGTATTCTATGCTTGGGGTCTCCCATTCAAGGAACAGCAGCTGAAGAAGATCACTGCAAAGCAGAAGCGTCTTCAGGCTCTCCTTGGAGGAGCAGAGGCCCGAGTGCAAGTGGATCATGCTGGCCTGCAGGAGGAAGAGGCAGGTGAGGATGCTGGGCGCTCTCCTGTTTCTAGAGTATTCAGGGGAGGTGTGTCTGAGCCTTTTTCTGAGCTCTGAGAACAACACATTTCTTTACCTACAAGGAAAATCTTATCCTCTTGCAGGCCCGAACCTCTTAGGTCATTTGAGGTTTTTAGAGAATGACAGTTAATTTTTTTTTTTTTTTTTTTTGGTTTTTCCAGGTTGGGTCTCGCTGTAGCGCAGGCTGACCTGGAATTCACTATGTAGTCTCAGGGTGGGCTTGAACTCACAGCAATCCTCTTACCTCTGCCTCCCAAGTGCTGGGATTAAAGGTGTGTGCCACCACGCCTGGCTGACAGTTAATTTTTAACTCAGTTCTTTGGAGGCTGCTGGTGTACATTAAGTATATGTTTAATAAATTGGAAATCTGAAACATCTTTACATAGTCAATTTGATGAAGACAATGAATATCTTGATTGAATTCCATTTTGTGAGCCTTGCATCATCAATCTGTCTGTAAACTACTTCACATCTCTTTAAAGAGTGTATTTGGCAGGCATTCCAAGCATTCATTCTGTCAAGAAAAGACACTCAGGTTTTACTATGGCCATGATTTCATTTATGTTACTCCTTAGGGTGGTTGTGTTTGAGAAAATCCTATGGGAAATGTATAAACTGGAACACTGGAACTCTCTCTCTCTCTCTCTCTCTCTCTCTGTGTGTGTGTGTGTGTGTGTGTGTGCACGCACATGTATAGACGTTTTTGGTTGCTGCTTGGTTGTTTCTTGCTTGGAATATAGATTAAAGCTTCTTAGTATTTAGCTGATCGAGCAAATATTTTCTCCTAACTCCAGAAGTTAAGACAAGAGAATTGTTGTGAAGAGCGTAACAGTAGGCAACAGGAAAAATACTAAACGTGCTTTCCCTTCTTCCTTGCTTTCCACCCTTTCTCCTTTCTTTCTATTTCTTGAAAGCAGGTCTCACTATAAGCCCAAGCTGGCCTCAAGCTCATGGTCCTCCTGCTGGGATTTCAAGTATGTGCCGCCATGCCCACCTTTAAATGTGCTTCTAAAGTTTAGTCTTGTAAGATTCATTAGACCTCCCACCAGAGCTTTCTGCCACTGAAGTACCGGATTTCTTAATGTGAAGGACATCTGTTCCTGTCCAGCTTCTAAAACCTGCTGCCCAGGCTGGAGAGATGGCTTAGTGGTTAAGGCTTTTGCCTGAAAAGCCAAAGGACTTTGGTTCGATTCCCTAGGACCTACATAAGCCAGATGCATAAGGGGGCACATGCATCTGGAGATTGTTTGCAGTGGCTATAGGCCCTGGTGCGCCCATTCTCTCAAATAAATAAATAAATAAATAAAATAAAAAAAAATATTTAAAACCTGCTGCTCTCTTTCACTTCCTGTTGCTGCTTTACTAAAGCTTTGCATGGGTTTGTAGCTAACCTCATACCCCAAAGCCTCTTCCCCCTGCTTCACTCAGCCTGTCTCCAGCAGCTATGCCTTTTGGAGCTCCCTTCTCCTGGTTCTCTTTCTGCCCTCTCACTGCTTCTGGCTAGTGACGCTTTGGTAAGCTTTTCTGTCCATCTCTTAAATGTTGTTCAAGATTTCTGGTTGAGCCCTCTTGAATGTCTTCTACTCTCCTGGAATATCTTATCTACCTCCCATGGGTTTTTGTATCCACCTTGGATCTGGTTTCTTAGAAATCCGTTGCTTGCTTTTCCTGAACCCTTTGTTTCTACGATACCTGCCCATTTGGGTAGCAGCCGTCATTTGACACTCTGATCTCTCTCACTGCCTCCTTTCCTTGCCCTGTGTGCAGATCCATAGAGCCCAGGCTCTGGGGCACTGCTGAGTGAGGACCTTGCTGCCTTCTTTCCCTCTCTCGGGCCTGTCTAAAGCCATGTATAGGAGTAAGTACAGTAGATCCCACTGCTGCCCGTGGCTTCCTGTGGCTTCCTTTCCCCATAGGTGATGATTACCTGACAGTCCCTGCCTAGGAATAGGTGGAATGACAACAGATAACGAACATGACGAAACTTGGCTTTGCCCTGTGATCTGGAGAGCAATTTGCATGCTTACTCACCTTCTCTCTCTGGCACTGAACTGGATGGTGTAGGAATAAAAGGAAGGAAATACAAACTGTAAGGATGGAAAGGAAATAAAGCCATCATTATTCATAGGCTGTATGATGGTTTACGTAGAAATTCAAGAGTATTGATAAATATTCTGTTGGAATTACTGAGTGACTTTAGTTAATATTTTTGAATACATACTGCATAAGAATTAGTCATGTTTTTGTATACATGGAGAAACAAAAATTAAAATTTAATAAAGCTGCTAGTTAGAACCTAAATACATAAATCTTCACAAGAAATGCAATTTTCTCCAGTGTTTTCTTCATTAAAAACTGTAAAATGTCATCAGTCAGTGATAAAAAAACTTAGGTAAATGGGGAGATACACTATGTTGGAAGATAAAATGCTGTTACCTATCAGTTCTAACCAGCTATATCTATATCTATATCTATCTATATCTATAGCTCTATCTATCTATCTATCTATCTATCTATCTATCTATCTATATATATATATATATATGTGGGCATATGTCATGGGTAAGCTGTGTAGGTTGAAGGTTGAGGTCATTAGCAAGCTGACTTAAAGTCTGTATAAAGCTTCAATGGGGGCTGGGCTGGGCTGGGCTGGGCACACAGCTGAGTTAGGAGAATGCTTGTCTAGTTTGCAGGAAGCCCTGGGTTCTGGCCCCAGTACAGTAATTCCAGCAGTCAGGAGGTAGAAGCAGAGGGACAAGAAGTTCAAAATCATCCTTGGTTACATAACAAGTGTGAGGGCAGCCTGTGAGACATGAAGCCCTGTGTACAATAAAAATAACAATGCACCAGCCATGAATAACTAAGACAGTCTTGAATAAAATGTGAGCCAGACATGATGGCTCATACCTATAAGCTTAACATTTGAGAGGCTGAGGTGGGAGGATTCCCGTGAGTAGGGTACAAAGTGAAAATGTATCGTGTAGTGAAAGTGGAATGGCATTTGGAACTCCCAAACATGGTTGATGAAACTTTAACCAGTACTGCTTTGCAAATCTATTTGGCAGTATCCATTAATACTTAATATACCTAAAGAATGTACCAGAAAATTCATAGAAGCATTATTCTAAAACCCAGTAGCCAAAACCTGGAAAACACCCAAAATATATTAATAGTAGAAAGAAAAAATTGTAGCATAGTGATAAAGAATACTAGCAGTAGTCTGAGTTAATAAATTGCAACTTAATTTAACATTTCACTCTGGACCTCACATGCATGGTGCCAGGCAAAGCAGGCAAATAGAAAAATACGGTACCAGGCACGACTTATCCCTATAGTCAGGTCTCCCAGGATTCAGTGGCAGGCTGGAGGCTGAGAAGGTGGCACAAAGGGTACTCCAGGAATCCTGGTTGTTTCTGTTATTGATCTTGATAGTGGTATATAAATACAAGGACTTGTGTGACTATTCATGGAGCTTATGATATGTGTACTTTCTGATTCACGGTTTGTTTCTCTGTAGAGTTAATGAAAAACTAGCTGTGCTATCATTGGCCTGCAGAGTCACAAGTTTTAGGGTATAGATTCCTTCCTGGTCAGCCATAGGTCTTCTGTTCTCTGGTTTCATGTTAAGGTGTTTTTTTTTTTTTTTTTTTTTTTTTGCTGGAAGTTGATTTCAGTTAGTGAGAGAGGAATGGGTTCTGGGTGGCTTTTCATATTCTATTTCATATCGTTCACATCACATGTCTAGCATGTTGCCATCCAGTGAGTTTCTGAGTGAGGGGAGGTTCCTTTTGTTGTTCAGTGTTGCAACCATTGGCCACATGCACCTGTTGAGCACTGGCCATATTCACCTGTGGAATTCAGTTTTCACTTAATGTTTAACCAGACACAGGCAGTTGGTGGTGCCCATGCTGGGCAGTGCAGAGCTGGCCTTAGTGTTTTTCCTGTTTAAGTACATGGTGATCTCTTAGGTGCTGGTTCTCTCTTTCACTTCTCTTAAAAGTGGATCTATATGAATGTTGGTTTGAGCAGTGATATCTCAGAGTATGACTGTAATGTGATTTTTTTGTTTGTTTGTTTTTTGAGGTAGGGTCTCACTCTAGCCCAGGCTGACCTGGAATTCACTATGTAATCTCAGGGTGGCCTTGAACTCACGACAATCCTCCTACCTTTGCCTCCCAAGTGCTGGGATTAAAGGCGTGTACCACCACGCCCGGCTAATGTGATATTTTTTATTTTGAACTCAAGATATATAATAAACTTATCTAACAAGTTAAAAATTTGTATTTATGGGATGCCATGTGATATTTCAATACATACATATATTGTATAAAGGATAAATCAAGTTAAACATACCATCTCCTCAAACATTTATCATTTCTTTGTGGTGAAAAAACAAAATTCTTTCTTCCAACCACAGTATAATATTGTTATCTATAGTCGCCTCACTTATAAAAGTATACCAACCAGTATCTCCTACTTTTTATTTATTTATTTTCAAGGAGAGAGAGAGAGAGAACAAATATGGGCATGCTAGGTCCTCTAGCCACTGCAGACGAATTCCAGATGCATGCACTTTACATGGGTACTGGGGAATCGAACCCTATTGGTTAGGCTTTGCAGGCAAGTGCCTTAAGTGCTGAGCCATCTCTCCAGCCCAGAACTGTAGTTTGAGGATTTTTTTTTTAAGGTAGGTTTTTGCTCTAGCCCAAGATGATCTGAAATCACTGTGTAGTCTCAAGGTGGCTTGAACTCATGGTGATCCTTCCACCTCCGCCTCTCAAGTGCTGGGATTAAAGGCGTGCACCAGCGTGCCCAGCCAGGACCTCCTACTTTTAACTAACCAAAACCTGATAAACCTTCCCCCATTTTTCTCCTGATCCCCTGAGCCCTTAGTAATACTATTCTAGAGATCTGCTGTTTGAGATTCCCCCTGTGAGGAAGCTCACACAGTGGCTGACACTAGTCTTTCTGGGCATGCCATGTTTAATGTAGCAGAGATCTTCAGTTCCATCAGTGTGGTTGCAAGTGACATCCATCCATGCTGCATAGTGTTCTATGGTATATATGTACTAAATTTATATAGGGGCTTAGTTCAGAGAAAAGTTACCAAGAAATCACCTTTTCAAATGGGAACATATTAAGTATGGCATGAAAATGCTATAATAAAATTCACTCTTGCTCTAGTACATTCATTTTCTGATGAGGTCTTGGTAGGTGCCTGCTGTTTGCTGAGTAGGTGAACATGTCCTGTGTACTCTCCAAGAGCATGACTCAGTCCACATGGTTGTTCCTCTTTCAGAGCCAGGGCCCTCGTGTCTCGGAAGCATGCTCATGCCTGCCCAGGAGAACGCCTGGGAAGAGCTCATCCGCACTGGCCAGATGACACCCTTTGGTACTCAGATTCCTCAGAAACAGGAGAAAAAGCCTAGAAAAATCATGCTCAACGAGGAATCAGGCTTCGAAAAATACCTGGCAGACCAAGCGCAACTGTCTTTTGAGAAGAAGAAGCAAGCTGCTAGTAAAAGAGCAGCCCGAAAAGCCCTGGCCCCCAGTGCATCCAAAGCAAGCCAGAGGCGCAGTGGCGCCTCGCAGAGGGATCAGCGCCTGAAGAAGCACATCAGGAAGCTGCAGAGGAGGGCCCTTCAGTTCCAGGGCAAGGTGGGACTGCCGAGGGGGAGGAAGCCCCCAGAGCCACAGGCCAGGTCAGAGGCCGAAGGCGACTCTGAGGGTGAGGAGTCTGGGTCCTTCCCCACTGAGGGGGAGGAGGAGGAGCAAGAGGAGGAGGATGAAGAGGCTGACCTGTCATCCGACGGTACTGACTATGAACTGAAGCCTCTGCGCAAGGGCCGGAGACGCCAGCAGAAAGCTCCGCTGGAGGAGGTTGATGACGACTTCCTCCCAAGTTCTGGGGAAGAAGCGGAAGCTGCACAAGGAGGAGGAGGAGGAGGAGGTCGGAAGGGAGAGAGGTGCCGAGATGATGGAGATGAAGAGTACTTTAAGCAGCGGCTAAGGTCAGTGTGCAGGGTTGAGGTGGGTTGTACATCAGCATTCTAGATCCATCTGGTACTAGGTATCCACATGTGCAGACATAGCCTGCTAGAGCCAGAGACCCTGGTCTTCCATGGAGCTGGCCCCAAAGGCTTATGCTTTGGAGTCTATTCCAGTTATCAGAGCAAGTCTAGGGTGAGGAGTTTCAGGTAAAGTTTGGGCAAGAATAGGACTGCCGTTCGCTGCGTGGCCTTTACTTAGAGTAGTCACCCTGTAGTTAGTCAGGGAAAGGTTATATTATGTTTTTGTTTTCCTTCAAAGTAGGATAGTGTTTTTAGAAGAATTTTCTTTTAAAAAGAACTGACAGTGAAGCTTTGCCGTATGAAATAATAAACTTAATTTCTTTTTATTTATTTGCATGAGTGTGTACATGTGTGTATGTGTGTGTGGATGCCAAGGTCTTTTGCCATTGCACACAAATGCCCTTTATGGTTTCTAGGGAATTAGACCCATGCTGACAGGTTTTGTATGCAAAGGCCTTTTACCAGTGAACCATCTCCCTAGCCCCCAGCTTGCTTTCCTAAAATCTCTCCTTCCTTATCTTTAAAAAATTGTTATCTACAGATTTACAAATCACTGTCATGCCAAAGATGTACCTGTGCATGCATACCTTCCTTCTCACTGCTGTTTGGTATGTCAGAGACTGGCTTTTACAAACTCCATGTGTCAGAGAAGAGGGAGGGGAGTGTCTGTAATGTATTTAGGATTGCCATTGCACCTGGTTTCTGTGAGTCAGGAAAAGCTCTCCATGCCTGCAGTCCCCTCCACTGTGTTCCTCTGAGCATACCTCCATTCACTCTGGAGATGTCAGAGGGTTAAAGGAGCCATAATACTTTAAAAAATATGTATTTTATTTGTTTATTTGAAAGACAGGAAGGAAGAGAGAGAGAGAGATAATGGGCACGCGCCACCTTGTACATCTGGCTTATATCTGGCCTATGTGGGTCCTGGGGAGTCAAACCTGGATCCGTAGGCTTCACAGGCAAGTGCCTTAACCACTAAGCCATCTCTCTAGCCCTACAATACTTTTAGAGCATTTAATATTGGGATATCTTTTTCCCAATCCTCAACAGTTTTTTTTTTTTTTTTAAATTTCAGGAATCTATTGTATTGTATGTCATTTATTTATTTAAAAATTTTGTGTGTGTGTGGTATGTGTACGTGTGTTATATGTGTGTTAGTGTGTGTGTGTGTGTGTGTGTGTGTGTGTGTAAGCCCGAGAACAACCTCAGGTGCTATTCGTAGGGACATCATCGACTCCTTTTAAAGCACCATCTTCCATTGGCCTGGACTTCACCACTTAGGTCAGACTGGCCAGCCCGGGAGCTCCAGGGTCCTCTTATCTCCACCTCCCCAGGGTTGGGAGCATAGGTACACACCACCACACCTAACATTGTATGTGGGTACCGAGGGGCAGACTAAGGTCAAACTCAAGCTTGCTAAGCAGATTCTTTACCCATGAGCTCTACCCTCAACTCAGTCTATTGTATTTCTAGTAGCTTTCTGCTGGACTTTGTGAATAAGAGTTGTCCTTGTATTTTTCTTCTATTGTCTAGAACTGCTCAAAATCCAAGTCCAAACTTCTACATTCATTGCATAGTTTTGTCAAAGAAGTTGTTTAGAAATAATTTGAGGATGCATGACGTAACTGCAGTTTTTCAGAACGGTTGGACTACCTTTACAGTAGCGCCTTACGTAGTACTGCACAGCTGGGGTGGCGTCTGTGTGCCATTGCTCAGTGCAGCTGTAGATAATGTGCGCACCTGGTATCTGCCGTGTTGCTAAGAACTCAGTACTCTTGAACAGTGACTACTGTCAGCCTCGAACTACTGTTGAAAATTAATAAAAGAATTAATCTCCACATATTGATTATAAATAGAGCAATATATATTCTTCTCATTAAACTGGGTCGATGTTAAATATATTTTCAACATAGCAAGATTTTGATCAAGAGCAATTTATTTTGATTGGATTTTAAATATGGGTATAGTTTAATTTCATGGCAATACATTTTTCTTAATAATGTTAAGATTGTAAAACAATTTATTATTTCCAAAGCCATATCATAAGCCTTTTTTTTTTGCTAAAGTTACAGTAAAATCTCAAATGAATTTCAGAAATATCAATAACTCTAATTGCCACCAAAATATGATAGCTCTTAAAATTTTATAGCGAGTTATTAAGGCTGTTAAGCTGCAGATATCCACACTGAAATGTTTCTATTACATCTCCTTTGGTGCTCTTTGGGTTGGGTGATGTTAAAAGAAAATAAAATGCTCAGGATTGAGAACATGTTAACGTTTGAGAACTGCCAGTCACTGTGTCTCGTTACTTCTTGTTGATGATTTTTGCAGGTGGGTGGAAGTCATAGTGGTGTTCCCTGGTGTGAAGAACTTTAGCAGTGGCTTGATGGTGGACAATCAGAATAAAGTCATAGTTTATGATAAAAAGAATTGTTTTCGTGGGTAAAATTTAGGCATATGTACACAGGCTGTCAACTTTATACAGAGCTTAACAAACTTGGTTAATTACAATGCTCTTTTAAACTTGGGCACGAGAGAAGGTGACTTTAGACATATCACCCCCTTAAAGCTCTCAGCTAGAGACTCCTGGGCCTCTCACTAGCTCTGGGTTCATGTTTACAAGGTGTCATTGTCTCACCAAATGCTCTGTGGGAATTTCCTTCAGGCCTTTTCCACAGGTTGACTCCAGAACTGGGTGGTAGCAATCACAAGTGTGCTGTCTCAGATTTGGCTGGAGACTCAGCTCAGTCTTGGGGTTCTGACAGTTGTATACCTGACTACATGTGTACTGTCCCTTCCCGTGTGTTTCTTCTTCCTTCTGTCTACCCTGGGACTTGCTCCCAGTGGCCTCAGCTGTTTCTTCAAATTTCAAGTGTTCTGGAGGCACCACCACATAGAAGTAAATGTTACATGGATTCTTAGGCAGGTTCTACCAGTTCCATTAGGGTTAGCTAGCTTTCTCTCTTTTCTTTTTCTTTTTCTTTTCTTCTCTTCTCTCTCTCTTTGTTCTTTTCTTTGGTTTGTAGTTAGTCAGGAAAGGTTATATTATGTTTTTGTTTTCCTTCAAAGTAGGATAGTGTTTTTAGAAGAATTTTCTTTTAAAAAGAACTGACAGTGAAGCTTTGCCGTATGAAATAATAAACTTAATTTCTTTTATTTATTTGCATGAGTGTGTACATGTGTGTATGTGTGTGTGGATGCCAAGGTCTTTTGCCATTGCACACAAATGCCCTTTATGGTTTCTAGGAATTAGACCCATGCTGACAGGTTTTGTATGCAAAGGCCTTTTACCAGTGAACCATCTCCTAGCCCCAGCTTGCTTTCCTAAAATCTCTCCTTCCTTATCTTTAAAAAATTGTTATCTACAGATTTACAAATCACTGTCATGCCAAAGATGTACCTGTGCATGCATACCTTCCTTCTCACTGCTGTTTGGTATGTCAGAGACTGGCTTTTACAAACTCCATGTGTCAGAGAAGAGGGAGGGGAGTGTCTGTAATGTATTTAGGATTGCCATTGCACCTGGTTTCTGTGAGTCAGGAAAAGCTCTCCATGCCTGCAGACCCCTCCACTGTGTTCCTCTGAGCATACCTCCATTCACTCTGGAGATGTCAGAGGGTTAAAGGAGCCATGATACTTTAAAAAATATGTATTTTATTTGTTTATTTGAAAGACAGGAAGGAAGAGAGAGAGAGAGAGAGAGAGAGAATGGGCACGCCAGGGCCTCCAGCCCTGCAAACAAACTTCAGACACATGCGCCACCTTGTACATCTGGCTTATATCTGGCCTATGTGGGTCCTGGGGAGTCAAACCTGGATCCGTAGGCTTCACAGGCAAGTGCCTTAACCACTAAGCCATCTCTCTACCCTACAATACTTTTAGAGCATTTAATATTGGGATATCTTTTTCCCAATCCTCAACAGTTTTTTTTTTTTAATTTCAGGAATCTATTGTATTGTATGTCATTTATTTATTTAAAAATTTTGTGTGTGTGTGGTATGTGTACGTGTGTTATATGTGTGTTTGTGTGTGTGTGTGTGTGTGTGTGTGTGTGTATGTGGAAGCCCGAGAACAACCTCAGGTGCTATTCGTAGGGACATCATCGACTCCTTTTAAAGCACCATCTTCCATTGGCCTGGACTTCACCACTTAGGTCAGACTGGCCAGCCCGGGAGCTCCAGGGTCCTCTTATCTCCACCTCCCCAGGGTTGGGAGCATAGGTACACACCACCACACCTAACATTGTATGTGGGTACCGAGGGGCAGACTAAGGTCAAACTCAAGCTTGCTAAGCAGATTCTTTACCCGTGAGCTCTACCCTCAACTCAGTCTATTGTATTTCTAGTAGCTTTCTGCTGGACTTTGTGAATAAGAGTTGTCCTTGTATTTTTCTTCTATTGTCTAGAACTGCTCAAAATCCAAGTCCAAACTTCTACATTCATTGCATAGCTTTGTCAAAGAAGTTGTTTAGAAATAATTTGAGGATGCATGACGTAACTGCAGTTTTTCAGAACGGTTGGACTACCTTTACCGTAGCGCCTTACGTAGTGCTGCACAGCTGGGGTGGCGTCTGTGTGCCATTGCTCAGTGCAGCTGTAGATAATGTCTTTGCACCTGGTATCTGCCGTGGTGCTAAGAACTCAGTACTCTTGAATAGTGAGTACTGTCAGCCTCGAACTACTGTTGAAAATTAATAAAAGAATTAATCTCCACATATTGATTATAAATAGAGCAATATATATTCTTCTCATTAAACTGGGTCGATGTTAAATATATTTTCAACATAGCAAGATTTTGATCAAGAGCAATTTATTTTGATTGGATTTTAAATATGGGTATAGTTTAATTTCATGGCAATACATTTTTCTTAATAATGTTAAGATTGTAAAACAATTTATTATTTCCAAAGCCATATCATAAGCCTTTTTTTTGCTAAAGTTACAGTAAAATCTCAAATGAATTTCAGAAATATCAATAACTCTAATTGCCACCAAAATATGATAGCTCTTAAAATTTTATAGCGAGTTATTAAGGCTGTTAAGCTGCAGATATCCACACTGAAATGTTTCTATTACATCTCCTTTGGTGCTCTTTGGGTTGGGTGATGTTAAAAGAAAATAAAATGCTCAGGATTGAGAACATGTTAACGTTTGAGAACTGCCAGTCACTGTGTCTCGTTACTTCTTGTTGATGATTTTTGCAGGTGGGTGGAAGTCATAGTGGTGTTCCCTGGTGTGAAGAACTTTAGCAGTGGCTTGATGGTGGACAATCAGAATAAAGTCATAGTTTATGATAAAAAGAATTGTTTTAAATTGTGGGTAAAATTTAGGCATATGTACACAGGCTGTCAACTTTATACAGAGCTTAACAAACTTGGTTAATTACAATGCTCTTTTAAACTTGGGCACGAGAGAAGGTGACTTTAGACATATCACCCCCTTAAAGCTCTCAGCTAGAGACTCCTGGGCCTCTCACTAGCTCTGGGTTCATGTTTACAAGGTGTCATTGTCTCACCAAATGCTCTGTGGGAATTTCCTTCAGGCCTTTTCCACAGGTTGACTCCAGAACTGGGTGGTAGCAATCACAAGTGTGCTGTCTCAGATTTGGCTGGAGACTCAGCTCAGTCTTGGGGTTCTGACAGTTGTATACCTGACTACATGTGTACTGTCCCTTCCCGTGTGTTTCTTCTTCCTTCTGTCTACCCTGGGGACTTGCTCCCAGTGGCCTCAGCTGTTTCTTCAAATTTCAAGTGTTCTGGAGGCACCACCACATAGAAGTAAATGTTACATGGATTCTTAGGCAGGTTCTACCAGTTCCATTAGGGTTAGCTAGCTTTCTCTCTTTTCTTTTTTCTTTTCTTTTCTTCTCTTCTCTTCTCTTTGTTCTTTTCTTTGGTTTTTCAAGGTAGGGTCTCACTCTAGCTCAGGCTGTTCTGGAATTCACTGTGTAGTCTCAAGGTGACCTCGAACTCATGGTGATCCTCATACCTCTCCCTCCCTAGTGCTGGGATTAAAGGTTTGCACTGCCACGCCTGGCAAGCTTTCTTTTTTTAAAAAAATTTTTTTTAATTGACTTATTGGAGGGAGGGAGGGAGGGAGGGAGGGAGGGAGGGAGGGAGGGAGGGAGGGAGGAGGAGGAAGGAACAATGGGTGCTCCAGAACCTCTAGCCACTGCAAATGAACTGCAGATGCATGTGCCACCTTGTGCATCTGACTTATGTGGGTACTGGGGAAGTGAACCTGGCTCCTTAGGCTTCTCAGGCAAGCACCTTAACCATTAAGCCACATCTCAGTGACCCCCGCCTTTTTTTTTGAGGTAGAGTTTCACTCTACCCAGGCTGATTTGGAAATCACCATGTAGTCTTAGGCTGGCCTCAAATTCACAGTGATCCTCCTACCTTGGCATTAAAGGCACATGCCACCATGCCTGGCAGAGAGAGAGAGAGAGAAAGAGAGGGGATATGAATGAATGAATGAATGAATGAATGAATGAATGTGAGTATGGTTCTACCAGGGTCTCTAGCTAATGCATGGGCCACTTTGTGCATCTGGCTTTATGAGAGTACTGGTGAATCAAACTCAGGTCGTTAGGCTTTACAGGCAAGTGCTTTAACTGCTATAATTCTTTCCAGCTCCAAGGATTAGCTTTCTTAAGTAAATTTGCTACTTAAAATAATACAGCGACGTTACAACTCCTAGGCATGGGCGCTCCATACTAAATAGATTTTCTGGAACTGACACATTCAGGGTTTTGAGTAATCTGCATTCCAGGAAGACTCCAGTGTACTTGTCCAGTTCAGGCTGTAGGGTAGCCAAGCCAGTGGTGCCTTGCCCCAACTTGTTGAAAACTTCCCTCCCACTTGTGATAAGGCCAGCTTCCATGGCTATGTCTTTGCTTCCGGTACCTGAGCCCATGTCTGCAAGGAATTTACAGGCTGTTAGTGACCATGAGCATATGAAGGACCTAACAAAACGTAACAGGAGTAATGAATTCAGACCACAAAGAGATGTGGGGGAGTTCATCCTAGTACAAGGCCTTGTCTTCAGGGTGGCTCATATGGTGTGGCTCTTGTGATACAAGTTAGAAGCTTTCTAGATCTGCCCCAAACCGTAGGCATAGCACTGCCTGGCCTCCAGCCTCAGCTCCACATCTCAGTAATGAGACTATGGCAAGTTTCTGGGGACCACTACAATCATAATAAGGTAAAGGAAAGGTGTGTAGAGACTTAGACAGGAATAACGTGGAAAACATAGCTAGTGTTTTTACATCTTAATATTATATTTTCACGATAAAAAACAGCCATCAAAAGTGCTGAAAGGTTAGGGTGGAAACGTGTTAACTTCCATTGTGGATCTGTGGTAAGTGCAATGTCCAGTTGTGACCACAAGGTGGTGCCAAGAAGCAGTGCATAGCGGTCTCCTTCTGGGTGGAGAAACCCAACCAAAACCTAACCAGGATCCTGGAGTTTGAGAAGCTGAGGTGGAGGCAGGCGAGGGAATCTAAAGGAGGGCCTCTTAAAACGTTTTCCATTCATCATCCCTTTTTGCCAGAACGTTTCACACAACCCAGATACATAGGTATAAAGTAGGCATACAAATCATTTACTGATAATAAATCATAAAGAAACAGTTCTTTGGTTTATATATAATTTTATCGTTTATTAAAGATGAAAGAAAATTTGCATACTAATGATGGATATAACTATTGTTTATTTTTTACATAATTTTTTATGAGAGAGCAAGAGGGGGTTGGAGAATTGGCACACTAGGGCCTCTAGCCACTGCAGTTGAACTCCAGACACGTGTGCCACATTGTGTACATGTGTGATCTTGTGCACATGTGTCACACTGTGCATCTGGTTTATTTGGGTTCTGGGGAATTGAACCCAGATCCTCAGGCTTTGCAGGCAAGTGCCTTAACCACTAAGCCATCTCTCCAGCCCCATAATTTTGATATTACAGCATGTGGAATGTCTTCAATATTGTTCAGAACTGATTAGTGTTTTGATCTTACAATTATCAGTGCTGAGACCACTGCTTCCAATGAAGCTGTATGTTGGTACAAAATGTATAGTGCACTGTGGTAGAAGTGTGTTTAGCACCATTTCAGAAAGTGCTAGAAAGTCTATCCTAATCCCAAGCCAAAAATTCATTCAATGATTTTTTTAATAAAACCTCAATGGCAATGTTTAAAATCAAGCATTCTAACAAAGTACAAAGTTTCCACAAGTGCAGAAAGTTTTGTGTGTATAGTTAAAACACTGCATCTCGTAGCATCGAGTAGTCTGACTCTGAGCCAGGTGCTTCTTGCCTGGAGTGAGGGCATGCGCAGTGAAAGTGCAAGTTTTGTGTGTTTAGAGGTTGCAGTGTGGATAAGTGCTACCAGAAACACTTCTTATTCATTATGCATTTGTTCTTGAGCTGATTTTTTAGTTGTTGCCAAATTTTCACACCTCCACAATCAGTTTTATGACCCCATATGGGGTTGCTAGTCATAGTTTTGGAAATTGGAGTCTAGGAGATCTCATAGGTATGGTGTGATTTGGGATAGAATTTGCCTCATGTCTGGTATAACCATAATCCGTATATGCCTGTTGTTATAACTTGCTTTTAGTATCTTTTGAAAATTTGGATGTGTATGTGAATATTGTGCATGTGTGTATATGTGTGTATATGTATGTGGGTACATGCATGTACATGTGTGGGCATGTGTGTATAAGAGCAAGGGACATCCTTGTGCATTATCCTCAAATGTGCTGTCTGCCTCTTTTAGAGAAGACCAAATGCACTCAAGGTGGCATGGGCTTTTGAGGTAGGAGCTCTTACCAGTGTTGACTGGCTGGCCAGTGAGCTCCAGGAATCTTAAGTCTCTTCCCTCCCAGTGCTGGGATTACAGGTGTGCGTCAACACAGCCAGCATTTATGTGGGTTCTGGGATTACAGGTGTGCGTCAGCACGGCCAGCATTTATGTGGGTTCTGGGGACCATTTATGTGGGTTCTGGGATTACAGGTGTGCGTCAGCACAGCCAGCATTTATGTGGGTTCTGGGATTACAGGTGTGCGTCAACACAGCCAGCGTTTATGTGGGTTCTGGGATTACAGGTGTGCGTCAGCACAGCCAGCGTTTATGTGGGTTCTGGGATTACAGGTGTGCGTCAACACAGCCAGCGTTTATGTGGGTTCTGGGATTACAGGTGTGCGTCAGCACGGCCAGCGTTTATGTGGGTTCTGGGATTACAGGTGTGCGTCAGCACGGCCAGCGTTTATGTGGGTTCTGGGGACCATTTATGTGGGTTCTGGGATTACAGGTGTGCGTCAGCACGGCCAGCGTTTATGTGGGTTCTGGGATTACAGGTGTGCGTCAACACAGCCAGCGTTTATGTGGGTTCTGGGATTACAGGTGTGCGTCAACACAGCCAGCGTTTATGTGGGTTCTGGGATTACAGGTGGGCGTCAGCACGCCAGCGTTTATGTGGGTTCTGGGATTACAGGTGTGCGTCAGCACGGCCAGCGTTTATGTGGGTTCTGGGATTACAGGTGTGCGTCAGCACGGCCAGCGTTTATGTGGGTTCTGGGATTACAGGTGTGCGTCAGCACGGCCAGCGTTTATGTGGGTTCTGGGATTACAGGTGTGCGTCAGCACGGCCAGCGTTATGTGGGTTCTGGGATTACAGGTGTGTGTCAGCACGGCCAGCGTTATGTGGGTTCTGGGATTACAGGTGGGGCGTCAGGTGGCCAGCGTTATGTGGGTTCTGGGATTACAGGTGGCGTCAGCCGGCCAGCGTTTATGTGGGTTCTGGGATTACAGGTGTGCGTCAGCACGGCCAGCGTTATGTGGGTTCTGGGATTACAGGTGTGCGTCAGCACGCCAGCGTTATGTGGGTTCTGGGATTACAGGTGTGCGCCAGCACGGCCAGCGTTATGTGGGTTCTGGGATTACAGGTGGGCGCAGCACGGCCAGCGTTTATGTGGGTTCTGGGATTACAGGTGTGCGTCAGCACGCCAGCGTTATGTGGGTTCTGGGATTACAGGTGTGCGTCAGCACCAGCGTTTATGTGGGTTCTGGGATTACAGGTGGGCGTCAGCACGGCCAGCGTTATGTGGGTTCTGGGATTACAGGTGGGCGTCCAGCACGGCCAGCGTTCTGTGGGTTCTGGGATTACAGGTGTGCGTCAGCACGGCCAGCGTTTATGTGGGTTCTGGGATTACAGGTGGGCGTCAGCACGGCCAGCGTTTATGTGGGTTCTGGGATTACAGGTGTGCGTCAGCACGGCCAGCGTTTATGTGGGTTCTGGGATTACAGGTGTGCGTCAGCACAGCCAGCGTTATGTGGGTTCTGGGATTACAGGTGTGCGTCAGCACAGCCAGCGTTTATGTGGGTTCTGGGATTACAGGTGTGCGTCAGCACGGCCGCCAGCGTTATGTGGGTTCTGGGATTACAGGTGGGCGTCAGCACGGCCAGCGTTTATGTGGGTTCTGGGATTACAGGTGTGCGTCCAGCACGCCAGCGTTATGTGGGTTCTGGGATTACAGGTGTGCGTCAGCACGGCCAGCGTTTATGTGGGTTCTGGGATTACAGGTGGGCGTCAGCACGGCCAGCGTTTATGTGGGTTCTGGGATTACAGGTGGGCGTCAGCACGGCCAGCGTTTATGTGGGTTCTGGGATTACAGGTGGGCGTCAGCACGGCCAGCGTTTATGTGGGTTCTGGGATTACAGGTGTGCGTCCAGCACGGCCAGCGTTATGTGGGTTCTGGGATTACAGGTGTGCGTCAGCACGGCCAGCGTTATGTGGGTTCTGGGATTACAGGTGTGCGTCAGCACGGCCAGCGTTATGTGGGTTCTGGGATTACAGGTGTGCGTCAGCACGGCCAGCGTTTATGTGGGTTCTGGGATTACAGGTGTGCGTCCCAGCACGGCCAGCGTTATGTGGGTTCTGGGATTACAGGTGGGCGTCCAGCACGCCAGCGTTATGTGGGTTCTGGGATTACAGGTGTGCGTCAGCACGGCCAGCGTTATGTGGGTTCTGGGATTACAGGTGTGTCAGCACGGCCAGCGTTATGTGGGTTCTGGGATTACAGGTGGGCGTCAACACAGCCAGCGTTTATGTGGGTTCTGGGATTACAGGTGTGCGTCAGCACGGCCAGCGTTATGTGGGTTCTGGGATTACAGGTGGGCGTCAGCACGGCCAGCGTTTATGTGGGTTCTGGGATTACAGGTGGCGGCACGGCCAGCGTTTATGTGGGTTCTGGGATTACAGGTGGGCGTCAGCACGGCCAGCGTTTATGTGGGTTCTGGGATTACAGGTGTGCGTCAGCACGGCCAGCGTTTATGTGGGTTCTGGGATTACAGGTGTGCGTCAGCACGGCCAGCGTTTATGTGGGTTCTGGGATTACAGGTGTGCGTCAGCACAGCCAGCGTTTATGTGGGTTCTGGGATTACAGGTGTGCCAGCACGGCCAGCGTTTATGTGGGTTCTGGGATTACAGGTGTGCGTCAGCACAGCCAGCGTTATGTGGGTTCTGGGATTACAGGTGTGCGTCAGCACGGCCAGCGTTTATGTGGGTTCTGGGATTACAGGTGGGCGTCAGCACGCCAGCGTTTATGTGGGTTCTGGGATTACAGGTGTGCGTCAGCACGGCCAGCGTTTTATGTGGGTTCTGGGATTACAGGTGTGCGTCAGCACGGCCAGCGTTTTATGTGGGTTCTGGGATTACAGGTGTGCGTCAGCACGGCCAGCGTTATGTGGGTTCTGGGATTACAGGTGTGCGTCAGCACGGCCAGCGTTATGTGGGTTCTGGGATTACAGGTGGGCGTCAGCACGGCCAGCGTTTGTGGGTTCTGGGTTCTGGGATTACAGGTGGGCGTTTATGTGGGTTCTGGGATTACAGGTGGGCGCCAGCACGCCAGCGTTTATGTGGGTTCTGGGATTACAGGTGTGCGTCAGCACGGCCAGCGTTATGTGGGTTCTGGGATTACAGGTGGGCGTCAGCGGCCAGCGTTTATGTGGGTTCTGGGATTACAGGTGGGCGTCAGCACGGCCAGCGGTTATGTGGGTTCTGGGATTACAGGTGGGCGTCAGCACAGCCAGCGTTTATGTGGGTTCTGGGATTACAGGTGGTGTGCGTCAACACAGCCAGCGTTTATGTGGGTTCTGGGATTACAGGTGTGCGTCAGCACGGCCAGCGTTTATGTGGGTTCTGGGATTACAGGTGTGCGTCAGCACGGCCAGCGTTTATGTGGGTTCTGGGATTACAGGTGTGCGTCAGCACGGCCAGCGTTTATGTGGGTTCTGGGATTACAGGTGGGCGTCAGCACGGCCAGCGTTTATGTGGGTTCTGGGATTACAGGTGGGCGTCAACACAGCCAGCGTTTATGTGGGTTCTGGGATTACAGGTGGGCGTCAGCACAGCCAGCGTTTATGTGGGTTCTGGGATTACAGGTGGGCGTCAACACAGCCAGCGTTTATGTGGGTTCTGGGATTACAGGTGTGCGTCAACACAGCCAGCGTTTATGTGGGTTCTGGGATTACAGGTGGGCGTCAGCACGGCCAGCGTTTATGTGGGTTCTGGGATTACAGGTGTGCGTCAGCACGGCCAGCGTTTATGTGGGTTCTGGGATTACAGGTGTGCGTCAGCACGGCCAGCGTTTATGTGGGTTCTGGGATTACAGGTGTGCGTCAACACGGCCAGCGTTTATGTGGGTTCTGGGATTACAGGTGTCGTCCAGCACGGCCAGCGTTATGTGGGTTCTGGGATTACAGGTGTGCGTCAACACAGCCAGCGTTTATGTGGGTTCTGGGATTACAGGTGTGCGTCAGCACGGCCAGCGTTATGTGGGTTCTGGGATTACAGGTGGGCGTCCAGCACGGCCAGCGTTTATGTGGGTTCTGGGATTACAGGTGTGCGTCAGCACGGCCAGCGTTATGTGGGTTCTGGGATTACAGGTGTGCGTCAGCACGGCCAGCGTTATGTGGGTTCTGGGATTACAGGTGTGCGTCAGCACGCCAGCGTTATGTGGGTTCTGGGATTACAGGTGGGCGTCAGCACGCCAGCGTTTATGTGGGTTCTGGGATTACAGGTGGCGCCAGCACGGCCAGCGTTTATGTGGGTTCTGGGATTACAGGTGGGCGTCAGCACGGCCAGCGTTATGTGGGTTCTGGGATTACAGGTGTGCGTCAAGCCAGCACGCCAGCGTTATGTGGGTTCTGGGATTACAGGTGGGCGTCAGCACGGCCAGCGTTATGTGGGTTCTGGGATTACAGGTGTGCGTCAGCACGGCCAGCGTTTATGTGGGTTCTGGGATTACAGGTGTGCGTCAGCACGGCCAGCGTTTATGTGGGTTCTGGGATTACAGGTGTGCGTCAGCACGGCCAGCGTTTATGTGGGTTCTGGGACCAAACTCGGGTTCTTATGTTCGTGAGTCTCTTCAACACCTTACTGCATCTTTAATACAAGGTTTTTCTTGTTCCATGAATTTTTACTTCATTTTACGTGAATAAGCTTGGAGTTCAAAGGGGTGATACTGCTGTGGGGTGTTAATGTTGCAGAATGTCTTCTGGGGCAGGGGCAGCTCATATGATGTAGGCATTTGGTCTAGTCCTCACAGCCTCTCACAGACAGGAGCCTGGCCCTTATGCTCATGGTGTATGGCTGTTACAGTCTGGAGGAGCCCTGAGAAGGAGAAGCGTTGTGAAAGTGGTCCAGCAGTCGGTTCACAGTAGGGCCTTGGAGATTGGCTCTTTCCTCACCATGGCAGTGCTCTTGCAACCCTTGCTCTCCCAGCCTCCACCTCCCTCGTTTGGGTGTCTTCATGGAGCCTCTTCACCTAACCTGTTGTACTGAAGCTACTATCTGTCCTTCACTTGAACCCTTTGTGGTGGTTTGTTTCGGGTGTCCCCCATAAACGTAGGTGTTCTGAATGCGAGGTTCCCAGCTGATGGACATGTGAGAATTAACCCCTCCTGGAGGTAGTGTAGTGTTGGGTTCAGGCTTATGGGTATTATAGCCAGTGTCCCCTTACCAGTGTTTGGCACACTCTCCTGTTCCTGTTGTCCACCTTGTGTTGGCCAGGGGGTGATGTCCACCCTCTGCTCATGTCGTCATTTCCCCCTGTCATCATGGAGCTTTCCCTCAAGTCTATAAGCCAAAATAAACCTTTTTTTCCCAGAAGCTGCTCTTGGTTGGGTGATTTCTGCCAGCAGTACGAACCTGACTGAGGCACCCTTACTTGCACTAGGTAGGCATTCAGCAATTTTAGGCCGCACTTAATGATGTAGTTAGTTTCTCCTTGCTGGGACAAAGCACTTAACCCAAAAAACAGCTGATGAGAAGAAAGTTGTATTTTGTATTACAGTCTTGAATAGAAGCTTCCGGATGGCAGAGGACAGAATGGCATGAGCATAGGCTGGACATCATCTCTGCCCTCTGCCATAGCAGGTGGAAACAGCAGCAGGAGAGTGAGCCAAAGGCTATCAAGGAGAGGCTATAACATCACTAAGCCTACCCCCAGGAACACGCCTCCTTCAGCAAGGCTCCACCTCCCAAATTACCATGAGGTGGGGACCCAGCCTTCAGAAAACATGAGTTTATGGGGAACATCTGATTTAAACTGCCACATTTAACCAAAAAATTTTATATCTTTTTAAAAGTCCAAATAATTTTAAAAATATTGTATGTATGTATGTATGTATGTATGTATGTATGTATTTATTTATTTAAGAGAGAGACAGAGAGAGAGATAGAGAATGAATGGGCATGCCAGGATCTCTAGCCACTGCAAATGAACTACAGACACATGTACCACCTTGTGCATCTGGCTCTACATAGGTGCTGGGTCCTTTGGCTTTCTAGGCAAGTGCCTTAACTGCTAAGCCATCTCTCCAGCCCCCAAATCATTAAAACAAAATTTATGTGTTTATTTGCAAGGGAAAGAGGGAGAGAGAGAGGCAAGAGAGAGAAAGAGAATGAATGAGAATATGAGTGGGTGTGCCAGGGCCTCTAGCCACTGCAGATGAACTCCAGACACATGTGCCACTTTGCATCTGGATTTACATGGGTACTGGGGACTTGAACCCAGGTCATCAGGCTTTGCAAACAAGTGCCTTTAACTGCTGAGCTATTTCTCCAGCCCCCAAGTAATTTGATCTCTAAAAAGAAAAATTCAAGTTTAATAAAAATTTACCCTAGATTTTATCCCAAAACTTAAATATAATAAGTTTGAAGATCGCTATAATCATCAGTTTCCAGGAGTTGATTTCTTTCTCCAGAAATCAGCCATTCTTCTTTACTTTCTCTTTCTTCAGGAATCTGTATTTTAAAGAGACTCCCCTGAGGGCAATTTCTTACAGAGCATGTTGGGCTTCTGTGAAATGACAATGCTGATGCACATATGAAGACTAATTCTACTTTCTGTTCCACACACACCTTTCATTCTCAGCTCGGCCGTAATTGTCGGCATCAGTCTTAATTTACTCTGTGAGATCTGGGCTCCTAACTGAGGGTATTTCATCTGCTCGGATGTGCCAATTAAGTCCACCCAGATAGACCATAAAAAGGCAGATAAGAAAAGTAAAACACTGAGTATCTCAATTTAGCAAATTAGACTAATCTGCAAGGGATTCTTAGCTGTCTGAAATCGAAAACCTATTGCACTACAAAAATGCAAACTATATTAAATACCCAGCTTGGTGCCTGAATATATTTAAAAAATCAAATTGTAGTCGTTGTGCTGCTTTGTAGACGTTCTCTCATGGAGAGTGTGATAAGTAGAGTGATCCTGAGATTGAAATTCACTGTATTAAGAATGATTTAACTATATGACTGTGTTTTTTTTTTTTTCTTTTCCAATTAGTGCAGATTTAAGCTGTGTCAGGCTCAGTGACCCTGGCAGTGTCAACGCAGTGTAAAGGCAGAGCAGTGAGGACAGTGAGCTTTGGAGGGGCATGCTCATGTTAGGATGGTGCAACCCTGGAGCTCATGTTTGGAGTTCCTGCTAATCCACGTACGTTGTCCTGTTAGTGGGTTAGTATGGCAGTTGTGTACATTGACTTGTCTGGGGTTAAGTGTGTCTCGTGGGATGTTTCAAGTCAGAGCGTCTGTAGTCACAACTGCCAAATTGCTTTCCTGTTACTTGGACACGTCTTCAGGTGTCTGGTGACAAGTGGGCTGTGACTTGCCCTGTGCAGTGATAGGGTGTGGGGGGGTATACTTGCCATGGAAGAAGCATCAGTGGTTTTTTTTTTTTTTTTTTTTTTTTTAAATTATTTTTTATTTATTTTTGGAGAGAGAGACAGAGAGAGATAGACAGAGAGGGAGAGGGAGACAGAAATGGGCGTGCCAGCAGTCTCTCAGCTGCTGTGAACGAAATCCAGATGCGTGCACCCCCTTGTGGGCAAGTGTGGCATTGCGCCCTTGCGTCACTTTGCATCTGGCTAAACGTGGGACCTGGAGATTGGAACCGCTGGACATTGGAACCAGTGTTCTTAGGTTTAGGAGGCAGGCGCCTTAACCGCTAAGCCATCTCTCCAGCCCGCATCAGTGGTTTTTAAAGACAGTTTGAAGATGAGGGATTTGCTTTGCCTTTCCTGTTGTTTTCGTGGCAGTTACAGAGGTAATCCTTGTCCCTTTGGCTGGGTGTTCTGTGATGTAACCACGAGTGGGTAGACTCTGGAGCTTGACCATCTGGCCTGGTCTTTCCCACCAGCTCCTCTAGCTGGAGAAAAAGAGAAAACTGGTATCAACTCCATGGGATTAAAGGAGTCAGTACATGGGAAATGCCCAGCACCTCACTGGTGCACACAAACATCAGTAGCCACCAGTCATTTTTCCTGTTTTCTGACTCTAAATCTAAAAACATACATATATATGTACAGTCTCAAAACAAAATTTGTGTTTGAGGAGACAGGGTGTCACGTCAGGGCAGGAAATCACAGGCCACAGTCAGTGTGACAGGCTCAACTACCAGCTGTGTGATCTTGTGTATGTCATCTGCAAAATGAGGATTGGAGAGTCCCCTTCCCACAGGTGACGACAGGACGTCTAGGAGATGCGGCAGGTGTTCAGTGGCTCTGGCTGTTCTTGGGTTCTCATGCCACGAGCTGAAATAGTGCAGAGGTTCTATCGGGCTCGGAAGATACCTGAAAAGAAGTTCTGTGAAAACTGAAGACGTGTATACGAAAAGGTGCCCTTTCCCAAGTAACAAGTGGACCAGCGTGCATAGGTGAATTAGTAGCTGGTAGAGACTCACTTTTATTGATGCTAGCTTTTTGTAACTTTAGTACATATCTTTACCAAAATGATTAATGCCCACTTAGGGATAAAACATTTATATGGATGAAGTACAGAGGACAGAATCAGTGTACTGGTTGGGGATACAGTTTATCTCTCCTTGGCGCACACTAGAGGGCACTCGACCTCTGACCAGGGGCTGAGAGACATCGTAGCCTGCTCTGAGTTCTTAGGGCAGGTAGGTCTGGCCTAGGGTGAGTCCTTATACTTCTGCTCTCAGGGAGATGTGCCAGATCCTCCTTTGAGACTCTTCTGTGGCTTGATATCCAGACTCTGTCAGTCCTGGATGCATAGGTGACTTGTCCACAATGTCCCGTCCATCCTGGCAGGTAGGGATGGGTGGAGGACTAAGATATGTTCCATGCTGAGGCCAAATTTAAATCCTGCTTGTCCAGGTTGCAGTACATGATTCACTGCTTCTGTTGTGTTGGACATGATTATTTAATTTATTTATTTTTATTTATTTATTTATTTATTTATTTATTTATTTATGTAGACAAGGTTTCCTGTAGCCAGGCTGGCCTTAAACTAGCGATGTGGACAAGGATAACCTTTGAATTCCTGATTTTCCTGCCTCCACTGTCCAAGTGCTAGAATTACAGTTTTGTGCTACCACACCATAATGCAATAGAAGTTTTGACATTTGTTATTTTTAAAATTATTTTAAAATTATTTTATTTATTTTTGGAGAGAGACACAGAGAGAAACAGATAGAGAGGGAGAGGAAGATAGATAAGAGATGCATGCGCCAGCAGTCTCTCAGCTGCTGTGAACGAAATCCAGATGTGTGTGCCCCCTTGTGGTCAAGTGCGGCATTGCACCCTTGCATCACTTTGCATCTGGCTAAACGTGGTACCTGGAGATTGGAACCGGGTTCTTAGGCTTAGGAGGCAGGTGCCTGAACCGCTAAGCCATCTCTCCAGCCCGACATTTGTTATTTTTTTTATTCACAATTAAACTGTAGCTAACTAAAATTTCTTGACTTTTACTTTAAAAAGGTCTATTTATTCATTCATTAGAGAGAGAGGGAGAGAGAGAGAGAAACAGTGAATGTGGGCACTGCAGAGGGAATGAATACTGGGGAATCAAACCCAGGCTGTCAGGCTTTGCAAGCAAAGGCCTTTAGCCACTGAGCATCTCTCCAGCCTAATTTTTACTTTTTTGTAAAGGTTACATAATATGCTGATAGTTATAGGAGAGCATCTGATGGCGTTTTCTTAGTATATTGTACATAAACTTTCTCACTTAGCTTTTGTAAGAACCCATTATTTGGCTTATTTTGTGGTCAAGTATGTCATTGCAGTGGTGGCAAATGACATTTTCTGTAGTTCAGCCCACCCCTTCCAGTTGAAGTCCTGTAATGCTCCTCTGTGTGTACATCTGCATTTCACTTTTCAGCGCTTCTCTCACTGGCTTCGACTCCAGCATAGGGGCCTCAGAAGGTAGAGTTCCTGGAACTCTGTGCCCCGTCCATTGAACAACGTGCTCACGTTGTTGTTTTTGCAGCTGTGACTGTTATAAGGATGGCCGCATCAAAAACATTCCTTCCTTCTAGGTGAGAGAAACGTAGTTCAGGGTTAGTTAGACTTCTCCTGTCCTTACATGAGAGGAATCCTTTCAGAAGCACTGGACAAGCTCTGTATCAAGTGTGCTCCTGACTCTTCTCTTCCCACTGGCCGGGTGTAGAACCAGTTCTGTATCAAGTGTGCTCCTGACTCTTCTCTTCCCACTGGCCGGGTGTAGAACCAATTCTGTATCAAGTGTGCTCCTGACTCTTCTCTTCCCACTGGCCGGGTGTAGAACCAGTTCTGTATCAAGTGTGCTCCTGATTCTTCTCTTCCCACTGGCCGGGTGTAGAACCAGTTCTGTATCAAGTGTGCCCCTGACTCTTCTCTTCCCACTGGCTGGGTGTAGAACCAGTTCTGTATCAAGTGTGCTCCTGACTCTTCTCTTCCCACTGGCCCCGTGTAGAACCAGTTCTGTATCAAGTGTGCTCCTGACTCTTCTCTTCCCACTGGCCGGGTGTAGAACCAGTTCTGTATCAAGTGTGCTCCTGACTCTTCTCTTCCCACTGGCTGGGTGTAGAACCAGTTCTGTATCAAGTGTGCTCCTGACTGTTCTTTTCCCACTGGCAGGGTGTAGAACCAGTTCTGTATCAAGTGTGCTCCTGACTCTTCTCTTCCCACTGGCCCCGTGTAGAACCAGTTCTGTATCAAGTGTGCTCCTGACTCTTCTCTTCCCACTGGCCCCGTGTAGAACCAGTTCTGTATCAAGTGTGTTCCTGACTCTTCTCTTCCCACTGGCCCCGTGTAGAACCAGTTCTGTATCAAGTGTGCTCCTGACTCTTCTCTTCCCACTGGCCCGTGTAGAACCAGTTCTGTATCAAGTGTGCTCCTGACTCTTCTCTTCCCACTGGCCCCCGTGTAGAACCAGTTCTGTATCAAGTGTGCTCCTGACTCTTCTCTTCCCACTGGCCCGTGTAGAACCAGTTCTGTATCAAGTGCACTCCTGACTCTTCTCTTCCCACTGGCCGGGGTGTAGAACCAGTTCTGTATCAAGTGCACTCCTGACTCTTCTCTTCCCACTGGCCGGGTGTAGAACCAGTTCTGTATCAAGTGCACTCCTGACTCTTCTCTTCCCACTGGCCGGGTGTAGAACCAGTTCTGTATCATCAAGTGCACTCCTGACTCTTCTCTTCCCACTGGCCGGGTGTAGAACCAGTTCTGTATCAAGTGCACTCCTGACTCTTCTCTTCCCACTGGCCGGGTGTAGAACCAGTTCTGTATCAAGTGTGCTCCTGACTCTTCTCTTCCCACTGGCCGGGTGTAGAACCAGTTCTGTATCAAGTGTGTTCCTGACTCTTCTCTTCCCACTGGCCGGGTGTAGAACCAGTTCTGTATCAAGTGCACTCCTGACTCTTCTCTTCCCACTGGCCGGGTGTAGAACCAGTTCTGTATCAAGTGTGCTCCTGACTCTTCTCTTCCCACTGGCTGGGTGTAGAACCAGTTCTGCATCAAGTGTGCTCCTGACTCTTCTCTTCCCACTGGCCGGGTGTAGAACCAGTTCTGTATCAAGTGTGCTCCTGACTCTTCTCTTCCCACTGGCCGGGTGTAGAACCAGTTCTGTATCAAGTGTGCTCCTGACTCTTCTCTTCCCACTGGCCGGGTGTAGAACCAGTTCTGTATCAAGTGTGTTCCTGACTCTTCTCTTCCCACTGGCCGGGGTGTAGAACCAGTTCTGTATCAAGTGTGCTCCTGACTCTTCTCTTCCCACTGGCCGGGTGTAGAACCAGTTCTGTATCAAGTGCACTCCTGACTCTTCTCTTCCCACTGGCCGGGGTGTAGAACCAGTTCTGTATCAAGTGCACTCCTGACTCTTCTCTTCCCACTGGCCGGGTGTAGAACCAGTTCTGTATCAAGTGCACTCCTGACTCTTCTCTTCCCACTGGCCGGGTGTAGAACCAGTTCTGTATCAAGTGCACTCAGACTCTTCTCTTCCCACTGGCAGAACCAGTTCTGTATCAAGTGCACTCCTGACTCTTCTCTTCCCATTGGCCAGGGTGTAGAACCAGTTCTGTATCAAGTGTGCTCCTGACTCTTCTCTTCCCACTGGCCCCGTGTAGAACCAGTTCTGTATCGAGTGTGCTCCTGACTCTTCTCTTCCCACTGGCCGGGGTGTAGAACCAGTTCTGCATCAAGTGCACTCCTGACTCTTCTCTTCCCACTGGCTGGGTGTAGAACCAGTTCTGTATCAAGTGCACTCCTGACTCTTCTCTTCCCACTGGCTGGGTGTAGAACCAGTTCTGTATCAAGTGCACTCCTGACTCTTCTCTTCCCACTGGCCCCGTGTAGAACCAGTTCTGTATCAAGTGTGCTCCTGACTCTTCTCTTCCCACTGGCCCCGTGTACAACCAGTTCTGTATCAAGTGTGCTCCTGACTCTTCTCTTCCCACTGGCCGGGTGTAGAACCAGTTCTGTATCAAGTGCACTCCTGACTCTTCTCTTCCCACTGGCCGGGTGTAGAACCAGTTCTGTATCAAGTGTGCTCCTGACTCTGGCTTCTCTTCCCACTGGCTCTTCTCTTCCCACTGGTGGGTGTAGAACCAGTTCTGTATCAAGTGCACTCCTGACTCTTCTCTTCCCACTGGCCGGGTGTAGAACCAGTTCTGTATCAAGTGCACTCCTGACTCTTCTCTTCCCACTGGCCGGGTGTAGAACCAGTTCTGTATCAAGTGTGCTCCTGACTCTTCTCTTCCCACTGGCCCCGTGTAGAACCAGTTCTGTATCAAGTGTGCTCCTGACTCTTCTCTTCCCACTGGCCGGGGTGTAGAACCAGTTCTGCATCAAGTGCACTCCTGACTCTTCTCTTCCCACTGGCCGGGTGTAGAACCAGTTCTGTATCAAGTGCACTCCTGACTCTTCTCTTCCCACTGGCCGGGTGTAGAACCAGTTCTGCATCAAGTGCACTCCTGACTCTTCTCTTCCCACTGGCCAGGGTGTAGAACCAGTTCTGTATCAAGTGTGCTCCTGACTCTTCTCTTCCCACTGGCCCCGTGTAGAACCAGTTCTGTATCAAGTGTGCTCCTGACTCTTCTCTTCCCACTGGCCCCGTGTAGAACCAGTTCTGCATCAAGTGTGCTCCTGACTCTTCTCTTCCCACTGGCTGGGTGTAGAACCAGTTCCTATATCAAGTGCACTCCTGACTCTTCTCTTCCCACTGGCTGGGTGTAGAACCAGTTCTGTATCAAGTGTGCTCCTGACTCTTCCCACTGGCTGGGTGTAGAACCAGTTCTGTATCAAGTGTGCTCCTGACTCTTCTCTTCCCACTGGCCGGGTGTAGAACCAGTTCTGTATCAAGTGTGCTCCTGACTCTTCCCACTGGCCGGGGTGTAGAACCAGTTCTGTATCAAGTGTGCTCCTGACTCTTCTCTTCCCACTGGCCCGGTGTAGAACCAGTTCTGTATCAAGTGCACTCCTGACTCTTCTCTTCCCACTGGCCCCGTGTAGAACCAGTTCTGTATCAAGTGTGCTCCTGACTCTTCTCTTCCCACTGGCCGGGTGTAGAACCAGTTCTGTATCAAGTGTGCTCCTGACTCTTCTCTTCCCACTGGCTGGGTGTAGAACCAGTTCTGTATCAAGTGTGCTCCTGACTCTTCTCTTCCCACTGGCCCCGTGTAGAACCAGTTCTGTATCAAGTGTGCTCCTGACTCTTCTCTTCCCACTGGCCGGGTGTAGAACCAGTTCTGTATCAAGTGTGCTCCTGACTCTTCTCTTCCCACTGGCCGGGTGTAGAACCAGTTCTGTATCAAGTGTGCTCCTGACTCTTCTCTTCCCACTGGCCCCGTGTAGAACCAGTTCTGTATCAAGTGTGCTCCTGACTCTTCTCTTCCCACTGGCCGGGTGTAGAACCAGTTCTGTATCAAGTGTGCTCCTGACTCTTCTCTTCCCACTGGCCCCGTGTAGAACCAGTTCCTATATCAAGTGTGCTCCTGACTCTTCTCTTCCCACTGGCCGGGGTGTAGAACCAGTTCTGTATCAAGTGTGTTCCTGACTCTTCTCTTCCCACTGGCCGGGTGTAGAACCAGTTCTGCATCAAGTGTGCTCCTGACTCTTCTCTTCCCACTGGCCGGGTGTAGAACCAGTTCTGTATCAAGTGTGCTCCTGACTCTTCTCTTCCCACTGGCCCCGTGTAGAACCAGTTCTGTATCAAGTGTGCTCCTGACTCTTCTCTTCCCACTGGCCGGGTGTAGAACCAGTTCTGTATCAAGTGTGCTCCTGACTCTTCTCTTCCCACTGGCCGGGTGTAGAACCAGTTCTGTATCAAGTGTGCTCCTGACTCTTCTCTTCCCACTGGCCGGGTGTAGAACCAGTTCTGTATCAAGTGTGCTCCTGACTCTTCTCTTCCCACTGGCCCCGTGTAGAACCAGTTCTGTATCAAGTGTGCTCCTGACTCTTCTCTTCCCACTGGCCCCGTGTAGAACCAGTTCTGTATCAAGTGTGCTCCTGACTCTTCTCTTCCCACTGGCCGGGTATAGAACCAGTTCTGTATCAAGTGCACTCCTGACTCTTCTCTTCCCACTGGCCAGGTGTAGAACCAGTTCTGTATCAAGTGTGCTCCTGACTCTTCTCTTCCCACTGGCCCGTGTACAACCAGTTCTGTATCAAGTGTGCTCCTGACTCTTCTCTTCCCACTGGCCGGGGTGTTGAACCAGTTCTGTATCAAGTGCACTCCTGACTCTTCTCTTCCCACTGGCTGGGTGTAGAACCAGTTCTGTATCAAGTGTGCTCCTGACTCTTCTCTTCCCACTGGCCGGGTGTAGAACCAGTTCTGTATCAAGTGTGCTCCTGACTCTTCTCTTCCCACTGGCCGGGTGTAGAACCAGTTCTGTATCAAGTGTGCACTCCTGACTCTTCTCTTCCCACTGGCCCGTGTAGAACCAGTTCTGTATCAAGTGTGCTCCTGACTCTTCTCTTCCCACTGGCCCCGTGTAGAACCAGTTCTGTATCAAGTGTGCTCCTGACTCTTCTCTTCCCACTGGCCCCGTGTAGAACCAGTTCTGTATCAAGTGTGCTCCTGACTCTTCTCTTCCCACTGGCCCCGTGTAGAACCAGTTCTGTATCAAGTGTGCTCCTGACTCTTCTCTTCCCACTGGCCGGGTGTAGAACCAGTTCTGTATCAAGTGTGCTCCTGACTCTTCTCTTCCCACTGGCCCCGGTGTAGAACCAGTTCTGTATCAAGTGTGCTCCTGACTCTTCTCTTCCCACTGGCCGGGGTGTAGAACCAGTTCTGTATCAAGTGTGCTCCTGACTCTTCTCTTCCCACTGGCCGGGTGTAGAACCAGTTCTGTATCAAGTGTGCTCCTGACTCTTCTCTTCCCACTGGCCGGGGTGTAGAACCAGTTCTGTATCAAGTGTGCTCCTGACTCTTCTCTTCCCACTGGCCCCGTGTAGAACCAGTTCTGTATCAAGTGTGCTCCTGACTCTTCTCTTCCCACTGGCCGGGTGTAGAACCAGTTCTGTATCAAGTGTGCTCCTGACTCTTCTCTTCCCACTGGCCCGCGTGTAGAACCAGTTCTGTATCAAGTGTGCTCCTGACTCTTCTCTTCCCACTGGCCCGTGTAGAACCAGTTCTGTATCAAGTTGCTCCTGACTCTTCTCTTCCCACTGGCCGGGTGTAGAACCAGTTCTGTATCAAGTGTGCTCCTGACTCTTCTCTTCCCACTGGCCGGGTGTAGAACCAGTTCTGTATCAAGTGTGCTCCTGACTCTTCTCTTCCCACTGGCCGGGTGTAGAACCAGTTCTGTATCAAGTGTGCTCCTGACTCTTCTCTTCCCACTGGCCCCGTGTAGAACCAGTTCTGTATCAAGTGTGCTCCTGACTCTTCTCTTCCCACTGGCCCCGTGTAGAACCAGTTCTGTATCAAGTGTGCTCCTGACTCTTCTCTTCCCACTGGCCGGGTATAGAACCAGTTCTGTATCAAGTGCACTCCTGACTCTTCTCTTCCCATTGGCAAGGGTGTAGAACCAGTTCTGTATCAAGTGTGCTCCTGACTCTTCTCTTCCCACTGGCCCCGTGTAGAACCAGTTCTGTATCAAGTGTGCTCCTGACTCTTCTCTTCCCACTGGCCGGGGTGTAGAACCAGTTCTGTATCAAGTGTGCTCCTGACTCTTCTCTTCCCACTGGCCGGGTGTAGAACCAGTTCTGTATCAAGTGTGCTCCTGACTCTTCTCTTCCCACTGGCCGGGTGTAGAACCAGTTCTGTATCAAGTGCACTCCTGACTCTTCTCTTCCCACTGGCCAGGGTGTAGAACCAGTTCTGTATCAAGTGTGCTCCTGACTCTTCTCTTCCCACTGGCCCCGTGTAGAACCAGTTCTGTATCAAGTGTGCTCCTGACTCTTCTCTTCCCACTGGCCGGGTGTAGAACCAGTTCTGTATCAAGTGCACTCCTGACTCTTCTCTTCCCATTGTCCGGGGTGTAGAACCAATTCTGTATCAAGTGTGCTCCTGACTCTTCTCTTCCCACTGGCCGGGTGTAGAACCAGTTCTGTATCAAGTGTGCTCCTGACTCTTCTCTTCCCATTGGCCAGGGTGTAGAACCAGTTCTGTATCAAGTGTGCTCCTGACTCTTCTCTTCCCACTGGCCGGGTGTAGAACCAGTTCTGTATCAAGTGTGCTCCTGACTCTTCTCTTCCCACTGGCCAGGGTGTAGAACCAGTTCTGTATCAACTGTGCTCCTGACTCTTCTCTTCCCACTGGCCGGGTGTAGAACCAGTTCTGTATCAAGTGTGCTCCTGACTCTTCTCTTCCCACTGGCCGGGTGTAGAACCAGTTCTGTATCAAGTGCGCTCCTGACTCTTCTCTTCCCACTGGCCCCGTGTAGAACCAGTTCTGTATCAAGTGTGCTCCTGACTCTTCTCTTCCCACTGGCCCCGTGTACAACCAGTTCTGTATCAAGTGTGCTCCTGACTCTTCTCTTCCCACTGGCCGGGTGTAGAACCAGTTCTGTATCAAGTGCACTCCTGACTCTTCTCTTCCCACTGGCCGGGTGTAGAACCAGTTCTGTATCAAGTGTGCTCCTGACTCTTCTCTTCCCACTGGCCGGGTGTAGAACCAGTTCTGTATCAAGTGCACTCCTGACTCTTCTCTTCCCATTGGCCCAGTTCTGTATCAAGTGCACTCCTGACTCTTCTCTTCCCATTGGCCAGGGTGTAGAACCAGTTCTGTATCAAGTGTGCTCCTGACTCTTCTCTTCCCACTGGCCCCGTGTAGAACCAGTTCTGTATCGAGTGTGCTCCTGACTCTTCTCTTCCCACTGGCCGGGGTGTAGAACCAGTTCTGCATCAAGTGCACTCCTGACTCTTCTCTTCCCACTGGCCGGGTGTAGAACCAGTTCTGTATCAAGTGTGCTCCTGACTCTTCCCACTGGCCGGGGTGTAGAACCAGTTCTGCATCAAGTGCACTCCTGACTCTTCTCTTCCCACTGGCCGGGTGTAGAACCAGTTCTGTATCAGTTCTGACTCTTCAAGTCCCACTGGCCTGACCAGTCTTCAGTTCCCACGCCGGGTGTAGAACCAGTTCTGTATCAAGTGTGCTCCTGACTCTTCTCTTCCCACTGGCCCCGTGTAGAACCAGTTCTGCATCAAGTGTGCTCCTGACTCTTCTCTTCCCACTGGCTGGGTGTAGAACCAGTTCCTATATCAAGTGCACTCCTGACTCTTCTCTTCCCACTGGCTGGGTGTAGAACCAGTTCTGTATCAAGTGTGCTCCTGACTCTTCCCACTGGCCGGGTGTAGAACCAGTTCTGTATCAAGTGTGCTCCTGACTCTTCTCTTCCCACTGGCCGGGTGTAGAACCAGTTCTGTATCAAGTGCACTCCTGACTCTTCTCTTCCCACTGGCCCCGTGTAGAACCAGTTCTGTATCAAGTGTGCTCCTGACTCTTCTCTTCCCACTGGCCGGGTGTAGAACCAGTTCTGTATCAAGTGTGCTCCTGACTCTTCTCTTCCCACTGGCCGGGTGTAGAACCAGTTCTGTATCAAGTGTGCTCCTGACTCTTCTCTTCCCACTGGCCCTGTGTAGAACCAGTTCTGTATCAAGTGTGCTCCTGACTCTTCTCTTCCCACTGGCCGGGTGTAGAACCAGTTCTGTATCAAGTGTGCTCCTGACTCTTCTCTTCCCACTGGCCCCGTGTAGAACCAGTTCTGTATCAAGTGTGTTCCTGACTCTTCTCTTCCCACTGGCCGGGTGTAGAACCAGTTCTGTATCAAGTGTGTTCCTGACTCTTCTCTTCCCATTGGCCAGGGTGTAGAACCAGTTCTGTATCAAGTGTGCTCCTGACTCTTCTCTTCCCATTGGCCGGGTGTAGAACCAGTTCTGTATCAAGTGCACTCCTGACTCTTCTCTTCCCACTGGCCGGGTGTAGAACCAGTTCTGTATCAAGTGTGCTCCTGACTCTTCTCTTCCCACTGGCCGGGTGTAGAACCAGTTCTGTATCAAGTGTGTTCCTGACTCTTCTCTTCCCATTGGCCAGGGTGTAGAACCAGTTCTGTATCAAGTGTGCTCCTGACTCTTCTCTTCCCATTGGCCAGGGTGTAGAACCAGTTCTGTATCAAGTGTGCTCCTGACTCTTCTCTTCCCACTGGCCCCGTGTAGAACCAGTTCTGTATCAAGTGTGCTCCTGATTCTTCTCTTCCCACTGGCTGGGTGTAGAACCAGTTCCTATATCAAGTGGACCCACTGGGAAGTCTGAAAAGTGGAGCTTGAAAAATAACAAATAATTTTAGTTAATTTTTAAATAAAAATTTTCTTTCTGTAATGTTTTTGTTTATTTGCAAGCAGAGAGATAGAAGAGATGCAGAGGAAATAGGTACACCAGGGCCTCCAGCCACTGCAAACTCTAGATGCATGTACCACTTTTTGCATCTGGCTTTACATGGGTACTAGAGAATCAAACTTGGGATGTTAGCCTTTGCAGACAAACACCTTGAGCACTAAGCCATTTCTCTAGGCCCTAAATGAAAAATGTCTGTAACTTGTAGCCTTCCCTCTTCCATGGGTTATTCTTTGTTGCAAACCTTAATCCTGCTGATGCTAGTGGATAGAGAAGAGTGTAGGGTCTTGAAGTCACATGGATAGGAGTACGTAGAAAGCAGGAAGTAGGCTGTAAATGAGGCAGAACAAGAAGTTTCTGGAATCATTTTTAGATGGCCCACTTGGCTCATTTTCACACCATTCTTCTCTGCCCCTCTGTTTGCCTTACCCAGGCCCTCTTCTGAACTTCATTCACTCAGCATTTATCAGGTGCCTGCTGTTGAAGGGCATTGTGGTAGTCTCCTAGTCCAATGGGGGAGGCAGACAGGATTTCTCTGTGTGCTAACACTTGCAGGACACGATCGAGGAGACCCCATGTGTACTCAGGATGCCACAGGGATGGGAGTGGAACTCGGAAGACAGGAAGCCTGACTCTACCTGATCAGGGAAGGCTTCCTCTGAGGGAGGGCACTGCTCGGTAGAGGGTAGCTGAAGGATGTAGGAGGTGTTGGAGGATGGAGGCTAGGACAGTACTGGATATACAGGTGGACAGAATTGAGGCCACATAAAAAGAATAGCATAATAATAGCTAGCCATATTTTCCTACTGATACAATTTAAATGTTCTTGGAATGCTGAACATTGTAAAATAATGATTTTTCAATGGTGACATCTAGCTCCTTGGTGTATTCCTGTGGTTCCATTGACAAGGCACTCCGGTAGCTCACACCGGTCCTGGTGTGGTTAACCCGATGATGCTGGGTCTGGTTACTTCTTTCAGAGCATTGCTGCACTGTCAGCCACAGGTCCCAGTGCATGCTCATGGTCTTACTCCTGCTCACATGTGGAGAAGCCAGGGACTATTTTCTGTGCCTGCACTGGATTGGAATTTTAAGTTTATGTTTATTGCTGGCTTCTCTTCTAAGTGGCTGCCAATGGAGTCGACAGCGGGCTGAACGTGGCAGTTGTGTGAGGAATTAGAAGCCCTGCCAGGGAACACCAGGCCTGCTTCGTTTTATGTGACTGCAGCTGTGACTATTACATGTGTGGCTGTTTTAAAATGAGAGGATAGAGGACATGAAAATGTTACTTCTCTTCTACAAAGGCAAATAAATGGTGGACAACTTACTGCCACTAGCCAATTTTAAGTCATCTTGTATCTGCTGTAAGTCATGACAGTTTGCTGTTTACAATTGTTTTTGCCTAAATTTTTATTTACTATTTTTACTATTGGGGATTAAATCCAGAGCTTTGCATGTGCTAAATGTATGTTCTGCCAGTGAAATATATTTCCAGCCATGGCAAATCTTGAAGCTGAATATCCCAGCAGGTGTCTCCTGAAGGGCAGCTGTCTGTGTGGCGGCCACATCAGTCGTCACGGTTGTCAGTCACGTACACATTCACACCTTCAGTGACGCATTGGTGGGGCATTACGTGGCACACCCAGGTCATTTGCAAATGCGCACAGCCAGCTTTCTCCCCTTGCAAATACACAAGTAGTGGTGCTTGTTAAGGAATGGTTGTGAAGAGTTCTGCACGTGTATTTGAATGTATGTAAGCTCACTTCAGTTAGCTAAGCACTAACATTCTAACTGTACTGATACTTTGCCTGTGGCACCTCATTCAGTCGGGCCCCAGCCCAGTGAAGGAGGTCTCACTGCTCTCAGTGTGCACACTTAGATGCCACATGGTTAGGTTGCGTGCTGGCGGTTAAGGAGCTTGTGATGGTTTGTATCTGAAATGTCCTCCAAAGTCTTCCAAGCTTTGATCCTCAATGTAGCAATGGGGCTTTGGGGAAGTGATTGGATCACCAGTGCATCGATGGGTTTATAATTTGGGGGGTTATGGAGAGGTGCTGGAAATCTAGAAGTTAAGACCTGGTTGAAGGGAGTGTGCTTTTGGGAAAGTGCCCTTGTGTGATTCACGTTGTTCCTCCTTCTCCTGCTTCCTGGCCACACATGCGCTATGAGGCGAGCACCTTTGCTCCTCCATGTGCTCCTGCCCCGATGCTCTGCAGTAACAGAGCCCAGAAACAGTGGACCCAGTGCTAGGAAATGAATCTAATGAAGCCAGAAGGCAAAATAAATCTTAAATTAAAATCTTAAAAATGGATTTTCTTAGATATTTTGACAGTGGCAGAGAGCCGGCTAACACAGCTAATAAATGCGGCAAGAGTTCATTCTAGCCGGTCTGCACTTAGACTGTGTGGGGCCACACTGCTACCTTGTTTTACCTTATTTCTGGATTTACAGCACCATTTCCCCGTTCAGCTGCTGGCCAGACAGCTTTCCAGGCTGTGGGACATGCTAGATCTGTATGTCATGTCTCAGAGGACACTTCTTATATATATATTTAGTTAGTTAGTTAGTTTGTTTTTTGAGGTAGGGTCTTGCTGTAGCCCAGGCTAACCTGGAATTCACTGTGTATCTCATGGTGGCCTTGAACTTATGGCAATCCTCCTACCTCTCTGCCTTCTAAGTACAGACGACACCTTTTTTTTGAAAAAAGATTTTCCTGCTTTTAAATATTTATTTATTTATTATTTATTTATTTATTTATTTATTTATTTGAGAGAGGTGGGGTCGGGAAAGAGAGAATGGGTGTGCCAGGGCCTCCAGCCACTGCAAACAAACTCCAGATGCATGTACCCCCTTTGTGCATCTGGCTTATATGGGTCCTGGGGAATGGAACTGGGGTCCTTTGGCTTTGCAGGCAAAATCTTAACCACTAAGCCATCTCTCCAGCCCCAGATGACACTTTTAAGAAGACTTGAAGGCACTTAGGATGGGAAATGCCACTGTTTCTTTGCCCTCTGTTTTTGTGGTTCTGGGGATTGAACCCAGGCTCCCACCCATGCTAGGCAAGCACTCTATCACTGAGCTACATCTAGTTTGTTCTGTATTTGAAATACTTAAGTTCTTCTCCCTCTCCCTGCTGTGCCGAGTTGTCCTTCTTCCTGGCATGGGCACTCCTTAGATGAGTCACATGAGGAAGTTTGCTATATAACAGAATCTTTTTTTAAAAAAAATACTTATTTGCATGCAGAGAAAGAGAGAAGAGCAGAGAAGAGAGAGAAAGAGAGAGAGAAAATGACACACCAGGGTCTCCTGCCCCTGCAAATAAACTCCAGAAGCATGGGCCACTTTGTGCATCTGGCTTTATGTCGATAATGGGGAATTGAACCTGGGCCATCAGGCTTTGCAGGCAAGCGCCTTAACTGCTGAGCCATCTCTCCAGCCCCAGAATCTTTATATTTTATGCTATTTTTTATTTGTTTGCAAGGATAGAGAGAGAATGAACAAGAATGGGCATGACAGGGCCTCTAGCCCCTGCAAACAAACTCCAGAAGCTTGCACGACTTTTTGTATCTAGAACAGAATCTTTTAGTCTGAGTCCTATATGTGTGTGGTTGTGTTTTCTGTCTTTAAAATGTGTATATGATTCTACTGGGCGATTTGTCTTCACAATACAGGCGCTTGTCCACCATGATGATTCATTCCCACCACCTTTACTCACCCTTTGGCCAAACTGAAAACTGTTCAGTGCTTTTCTCGCTCTTTATGAAACGGAAGGCACTGGGATGTAATCATTTCTGTGGTAGCTTATGTGGTTGGCTGGGTGCTGAGTTCTGTGGCAACATGATGCCTGTCTATTTTAGGACAGAGAGAGGAAGAAGGCAGGAGAAGGTGAAACCTTGTCAATGCAAAGTGTTGTGGTGGGAAATTCAACAGCCACAGAAATTTACTGGTAAAGTCCAAGGAAATAGATCTCATCTATCAATGATACTTAGTGTGTGATAATATTTAATGATCTTATTGTGCCAAACTGCCAAGGCCAGTAGTATCTCCTGCTGTTTCATTTCTCTTCCTATAAAATTACCTTTGAGAAATCACAAAATGAAGTCTTTTTACATGTCTGTGGGAGCTTTTGAGATTCTTGTGGTTTCACATTATCTATAATTTTCTCAGTATAGATGACCTTTGATACATAGATATTTGGTGCTGGGTTCTGACATTAAGAATTTGGGCACCAAGGAATAGCTCATGATCTGAAACTGGTTGCTAAAATTTCTGATAGTGAGTAGTAGAAATTCAGATATGTCCATCAGATATAATATGGAATATCAGAATTTCTCAGCTTTGACATCAGTGATGTGTGAGTTTAGGTAACTTAAACAATATTTTATTTATTTATTTACTTATTTATTTATTATCGAGAGAGACACACACACAGAGAATGAACGTGCTAGAACCTCCAGCCACTGCAAATGAACTCCAGAAGCATGTGCATCCACCTTGTGCATTTGCCTTATGTGGGTTCTGGAGACTTGAACCTGAATTCTTAGGCTTCACAGGGAAGCGCCTTAACCATTAAGGGATCTCTCCAGCCCAAAGGAAACTTTTTTGTAGGGGGATGAACTGTCTTACATGTGCCACTATGCCTCACCCAAACTTTTCTGTAGTTACCCCATTAGAGAATTGCGCCCTAGTCACCTGGGTGAGACAGGAATGCCACTCTTCTAATCGGGATGGCATGTGTGGTAAGATGCTTAGCAGCATCCCTGGACTTGGCCTTCAGGATCTCAGCAGCAGTCTCTTACCCCCCAGCAATAACTACATCTGAACAACCAGTGAGTCTCTAGCACTGTCAGTGTCCCTGAGTGGGAGTGAAGAGCGCATTTGTCCCTGTTGAGGGTCACTGTTGTAGCTGGGCGTGGTGGCACATGCCTTTAATCCCAGCACTCAGGAGGCAGAAATAGGAGGATCACTGTGAGTTCAAGGCCACCCTGGGAGACTCTACCATGCAACCCTCCCCCATCTCCCCCAAAAGAAAAAGAGAATCACTGTTGTGTACCATTACACTGAACTAAATTTGTAAGTAACATGAAACTTGGAGTAATGGCAGAGTGTTACAGCCACTTAGAGATTCTTCATTTTGTCATTTGTGTGGAAATAATTTTAAGGAAGAAAAAACACTAATAAAAGAGAGGAAGAGGGTGCTTTTAGAAGTTCAACACAAAAGACGTTAGGGTTTTTTACATAAAGAAGTTGAACTTTTCATCCAGACAGGTGTTTCTCAGTTCTAGTTTGCCACCAGCGTCCTGGGTGGCGTTGCCTGTCACTCTGTCCTATGGCCTCATTGCTGCTTTTGTGATGGATACTGGTTCATATGCCATCTCTACAACCAGCAGTGTGAGATGTATTTTCCTTTCTTTTTCTCCTTTGCCTTCCTTGACCTTCTCCGCTAACTTTGCAGCTGGTTGCCCACTGCATGCTGCCACCCTCTTCTCACAGGCTTTCAGTTTGAGGCATTTAGTACTACTCCCACTTGACTTCATTTCTGCCGTTTTGTAACTTACAGAGTGTCATTTGTGTCTTTGTTGCAAAAATTCACCCTTTTGTTATGAAAACAATAGAACCAAGGTTATTTATTTTGGTAGTTTTCCTTGTGCTCACATCAGAGTCCATTAGAGCTCTGTGAATGGAAAGCAGTCTGGTGAAATGGCTGTGTCCTCCGCACAGCTTCAGCCCTGCATCATGCCTCCGAAGTAGAGGTGGCCATCGCATTACCAGTGCCGTAACTCAGACTTGACCCATTGCACGCACTTCCCCAGCGGTGCGATTAGCAGCGCCTTGATACTGTTGAGCACCATAGTTGTGTAATTAGTAGAAATCCCATTCAGCATTCTTAACCAAAACCTGCTGTATGTTCACAGTTGTTTTATGCTCACGACTGTCATTTTCAGCACAGGAATAGTAATTCTAAACCAAATATGTTGAAGAAGAGTGGATAATAATGAATGAAAGCTTACAGGAATGTTACTAGAGCAATGTAGTAGTTCCAGTAAGAATTGATTTGAACAGGCAAGATGAGAAAATTAGTTTTCTTTCTTGAATATTAGTGTTTGGGTAATGATGGCTGCAAAACCCTGGAAGACTTCTGATTTGCCTGTTCTTTCCAGTGCATGATGTAGAGCTATCTATTTTAATCGGTCTTGTAATCAAAATAATGGAAACATGGTTTTTACTTTCACTGTAGGAGGTGGAACAAACAGAGACTGCAGGACCGAGAGAAATGTCTGAAGCTTGAAGATGAGTCTGAGGAAAGTGATGCTGAATTTGATGAAGGTTTTAAAGTACCAGGTTTTCTGTTCAAAAAGCTCTTCAAGTATGTGCTGTTTGTTCTGTCCTTTGTATTTGTCATTGAGCCATTATGTACAAATTAATATTTTAGAAATTACACAGTAGTTACCTGTGGGCCCTTACGGTACTTGCAACAATTTATTGAAAATACAGACACTGTCAAATGAAATTTAGCCACATGCTGTTCATTAAAATTAGATGATAATAAATTGACTAACGTGCGCATTGGGTATGTTTGTAAACTGATGAATCTTGTGGATCTGCCTCAGAAAACTAAAAGCAACCATGTAAAAACCTCTGCATTGAATTATAGTTTTTTCTTAGTAATTTTAAGGGACCAAACCTCTAATTTCTTAAATCAGATAAAGTTAATAAAAACACTTGTATATTAAAATCATAATCAGGGATTATATCTTAAAATCAAATATTGGTTTTTTTGTTTTACTTTTTATCTCCATATAAAAATTTCAATATGGAAATAAAAAGTGTTCATGATTTTCTGAGGGTCTTATCTAAGAGTACAATCTTTTTCAGTTGACCCAATGTGCATCCAAATATTTTATGTAGATGTCATTCTGATGTGAAAAGAGAAGACACAGGCAGCATCTTGAGGATTAAGTTGCTATTGGAAGCTGACTGAAGTTCTGTAAGTGGTCAGTTGCTGCTGCTGATGACTGGATGCTGCCTGATAGATGCATGCTATGAACTATATGACTGGTCAGGTCTCCATGATGAACGTAAATAATAAGGAACATTTTCACCTCTGGGATTTACTTAACAAGATGCTTTAGGAAGGCTTCTTAGCTATGTATGGGAAGTGGAGTCATTAAACAGCTGCTTTCTTTCTTTTTCATATCAATTTATAGTCCAGAGCAGAATATAGACTTTTTCTGTGAGTGGATTAAGTTTAATGTCCTTTATCAATTCGGGCATCGGACACGTATGTCCTAAACTTGATGTCTGCTTCAAAATAGCATACTCTCTGTGATTTCCTCTCAACGAGCATGTGTGTGTGTGTGTGTGTGTGTCGGGTGTGTGTGTTGGTGTGTACACATATATGTAGATTTTTTTTCTTTTGCAGTTTGGGGAATCTAACTCATGCCAAGCAAGTATTCTACTACTATATTCTGCTCAAGCAAAGATCCGCCTTCCCTCCATCCCTCCCTTTCTTCTCTCTCTCTTTCCCTCTGTCCTTCCCTCCCTCCCTCCTTATGCTAGGGCTGGAACCCAGGGCTTTGTTCATGCTATGCAATTGCTCTACCACTCAGCTGTGCACCTCCCTCTAGTCCTGTGTTACAGTTTTATTTTTTCTATGTTGGGAGACATGGGGGAGGTGAATAGTAGTTATTTTATCCCATTAAACACATAGCAAGGCCGAGTCCTAACGGTGTGTATTGACTTGGCTAAGTGGCCATAGCTGGATAGAGGAAGAACCATGTCAAAGGCAAAAATCTAAGTCTCTAGTGACTCCTGCAGAGAGGGTCATTGTTGCCTAGAGAAGTGGCTCTTTTGTTATTGCTTCTTCTTAATGAAAAATAATTATGGGACTGGAGAGATAGCTCAACAGTTAAGGTGCTTGTCTGCCAAGCCTAGTGACCTGGGTTTGGTTGCCTAGTACCCACATAGAGCCAGATGCACAAAGTAGTGCATGCATCTGGAGTTTGTTGGCAGTGGCTGGAGTCTTTTTTGTTCTCTCATCTGTCTCTTCCCCCTCCCCTGCTTGAAAATAAATAAAAATATTAAAAAAATAACTGTGGAAAGGTAAATAAAGACTATACTTACTGGCAACTCTTTTTATTTTCTTTAAAGTATTGTTCATTAAAGGGTAAGTAAACTGTTATCCATGTGCCCTGGCAAAAAGGAATGATTGAATGATAGCATTGGTTTTAGAAGGACAGGACATTTCTGCACGTGCGGCAGGTGATATGGTAAATGTCCACATAAGTCAAGTTGAATGAATAGTTTTGTATGAGTCAGACTTTCTAGAAAAGAAATTTCACAGTTAATAGATAAATCTATGTAGGAGTCAGTATGTTGGCTGTTAACCTTATTATAGGTAATATAAGAGCATGTTTATGTCTTTAATTAGTCTTAATTATACATTCTTGAAAAGTATTTTATTGTTTTATATCTATACAATATTTTAAACATTTTATAAATTTTACACAACTTGTGTATATTTTCTTTTACTGTAGGAAAAATATAGGATGAGTAGGATCTCCATTTTCTCTTTTATGATTAAGTTTAGCCAAGCCAATTTAATTTTAAACTGAAGATATATTTTACTCTATTTACTGCACTCTGTGGAATTGAATTAACAGGGCATACAGTTACACACAGGGAGTCAGAAGGTACAGTTTTCCATTTAAGTGCTATTTTTGGCAAGATAATATTTAACTTTAAATTTCTGTTTTGTAAGTCTGCCCAGCAAATGCATTCATCTGTATAATTTAGCAGTAATATGACGTGCTTCAATCTTTTGACCTTATTTTCTACGAAACTGGTAAATGTAGTCTTGGGTAGTACAACAAGCCAGGTTCCAGTAATTTTCTGTGGTTATTTGCTGATGCTTTGGCCATGGGGACAGCAGAGCAGTTTCCTTGCTGTTGTACAGTCGTCTATGGGAATCGTTAACTTTTCTAAAGAAGAAATTTTAAATGCTTTTCAAAAGTTTTGGAAACTAGATCCCATACGCTGCTTTCATTTTAACCATGTAGTTATTTTAGTGTTTACTATTCAAAATGTAAGGAATCATGCCCAAGGTCTGTTAGTGGCTCTGATGGAGCCACAGCCCAGGCCCCTCACTCCTCGCCCAGTACACACCCCTCTGACCAGGGTGGAAGTGCTTTTATGTGTGTGAGTGGATTTCCTTCAACTGCAGTCTGAGGGCTGGCATGTGTAGTGGGTGAGAACAACCAGCCACCCCACACAGTCTTTGTACAGTCTCTTTAGCTGTTAGAGATACAGTTCCAAGGCTGCCTGGGGAATGCTTGTCTTTAAGTCTTACCTTTAGTGCTGCTCATTTTCTTGTAAACCTAAGCCTTTGGAGTTTCGGTTTGGAGGTGCCGAAGCACCCATTGCTCTGTTGCTGCCCCTCCCGGGTCACATATCATCCCACATCTTGGTTTGCTCTTATGCTCCCTCTGGATAGCAAACTGGTCACCATTCCTTCTGTTTCCCAAAGGCTGCTCTCCAGGTTCTTCCCACTGTGCTTACGTGTGGGTCTCAGGCAGAGAACCTTTCTTGGCCCAGTGTTGGGTGGAGTTAGAAAGCCCCATGACGATCCTGGGGGTGCAGGTCCCTGCTTGGAAGAGCTGCTCCCATACTCTGAGCTCTAGCAAGAGAAGGTCCTTTGGCTGAGGATCTACTGCAACTGAGTACACACCATTTTCTTTTTCACTTGAGATGGGGTTTCACCTCATGTCTCAGCCTCCTTAGTGCTGGCATTATAGGTATATACTACCACGCCTAGGTAATGCACCAGTTATTTTTATTTTATTTAGTTTTTATTTTATTTTGTTTTATTTTATTTTTCTTTATTTATTTGAGAGAGAGAAATAGGCAGGGAAACAGAGAGAGAGAATGGGTGGACCAGGGAATCCAGCTGCTGCAAACGAACTCCAGATGCATGCACCCTCTTGTGCATCTGGCTTATGTGGGTCCTGGGGAATTGAACCTGGATCCTTTGGCTTTGCAGGCAAGTGCCTTAAACACTAAGCCATTTCTCCATCCCTATTTTTTTGTTTTTTTCTGAGAGGCTTTTTGAGTATGTCTTTTTAGAAAGCGGAAGTAGAGCCAGTTCATGAACCTGATTTTCTTCAGATTCCTCAGCTTATCACATTGGATGTTTAGGGCCCAGCAACTTCTTGTAGGGACTGTCATTGACATTGTAGAATGTATGCACCTTTGGCCTCTGCCCACTAGATCCCAATTGTACTTTCTCACTGGTAATAAAAGTGTCTATAGACACTGCCAGATGTTCCCACAGGAGCAAATGATCTCCAGTTGCAAACGATCGGTCTAGATTATCTTTAAAGTGGAATCATACAATTCCAGATTCCAATTCTAATTTTCTCATTTTTTTAGTGTGGCTTTGGCCAGTTACATAGCCATTCTGAGCCTTTGCTTCCTGACCTAAGGTCTGCTGAGAGCTGTCTCTGTGCTGGGTGGTTGTGAGGCTGTGTCCAAACCACCTGGCCTTGTGCCTCCAGCATTGAGTTCCTTAAGTGGTAGCTGTTGTTCTCGGTGACATACCACATGCTTATGGATTTGTCTTTCTTCCCAAATTAATTGATCTTACTTTTATACTAGACTTCATTGGGTTTGATATTTAGCCCTTTTTCCAAAGTCAATAGTCAGTATGTTTGCTATAATTAGCAAAGTTATAAGCAGTGACTTCTCAGGTTTTCCTTATTTTGTAGGTAACATTAATGACAAGAGCTAGAGTCAAGCTTTTAGACGATCTTCAAAATACATAATTGTGACATTATGACATGTCTACTGAGAGGGCGTTAAACCCAACTCAACAAGAGCTGAGGTTCAAATGACATTGAATTCCCTTTCCTCTTCCCCTTCTTCTGCCCTTCCCTCCTTTCTGAGACAGGGTCTCACACCATAGCCCAGGTTGTCTTGGGTCTCCTGGTGATCTTCTTGAATGCTAAGATTTCAGACATGAGCCACAACACTTGATTCAGAATGAGATTTTAAGTAGGCTGACCAGATACCTAATATTAATTATTGGGACAATGAAGCATCAACAGTAACCCTGCCTTCTCTTGCTGTGGGTAGTTTAGTAGCCTCGGTGTTTCCTGTGGCGAACAAATCCTCTCACTTTTATCTTAAGTGGCTTTCAATTTGGATTGTTAACTTAGCATATAATCACATAACATTCCATTGTCCTTTACTCTTAGTTTATTCATTTATTTATTTGAAAGGACAGAGAGAGACAGAGGAAGATAGATAGAGAGAATGGGTGCGCCAGGGCCTCCAGCCACTGCAAGTGAACTCCAGATGCATGCGCCCCCTTGTGCATCTGGCTTACATGGGTCCTTAGGCTTGACAGGCAAGCACTTAACCACAAAGTCGTCTTTCCAGGCCCCAGTGTCTTTTACTCTTGAAAATGTTTTTGCCTTACTCTCCTTTAAAAAAAAAAAAAAAAAAAACTGTTTTTTTAATAGGGTACTATTGCTGGAAAAAAGAAATACCAATAACATTTCTTTTAAGAGTTGATAAGGAAATATTTCTTTTCGATCTATATGTCTTATTTAAAATTTTAATAGATCTGATCTTGTACCTGTGATAAAATCCATGAATTAATTTCTGCTTTAAAATATTAAAAGACCTTTACACTATTTATCCTCTATAAACTGTTTTTTTTTTTTTTTTTTTACATCTGCTAATAGTATGGCTGGATCATCTGTTATGTACTAATTTTGAAACCAGCCCTATTATCCAGACTTGTTTATGGCCTTAAATTTAATTTGATTTTTCCTATAAAAAGATAATGTGATTACAAAGTGACTTTATGACAGTGTAACTATAAGTTGTGGTGTTCTCTATCCTGCTTTATTGGTGTTCTTCAGATTGAAAAATAAGTGCATTTTCTCCTTTTATAAAAATATATGCAACTTTATATTTGGGATTCTTACTTCCCAGAAAGTGACTAAAAGATAGTAAGTTTATGCTTGTTTACTAAGCTATTTCTAATGTTGAAAAAGAAATGAAATAGTCCCTAATTATCCCATCTATCAGTTTAATTAGAAATGTGTTAACATTCTGTAAAGAAAAATTAGTGATTTTATGCCTATGTGATCAAAAATGTATGACCTCATAAATATAACACTTATGTAAGACACACATCCGGCATGTTTCTCTGATGAGTACTAGAACCTAGCTAAATGATTAATTCATGAGTATTTTCTGTTATAGTCTATATTACCCATTTGCCATTTTCTCTTTTCTTGTTGGTGTTTGTTGTTGTAGGTATCAGCAGACAGGTGTTAGGTGGCTGTGGGAATTGCACTGCCAGCAGGCAGGAGGAATTCTGGGAGATGAAATGGGATTGGGCAAGACCATCCAGATAATTGCCTTCTTGGCAGGTCTGAGCTACAGCAAGATCAGGACTCGTGGTTCAAATTACAGGCAAGTGCTCCTCTGCAGACTGTCAGTCTGTGGAGCTCAATTAATATTTCATCAGATGTATTGCTGTGGAGGAGGGTCTTGTGAATTATTGATGACATTTCAATTACAATATTCCTTTAATTCTTTTAGTGGGGGACATCAAAGGAAAAATTTTACGAGACAATGGAGCTGTAGGGCAGGAGAAATTAAACATGTAACACTTTTAATGAATTCCAGGCATCGATGCTTCATTTTGCAGATGAGCCCCACTAGATATTTTGGGTCAATATGATGTCTAAGGTTAGCTCTTGCAAATGGATTGTTTACAAACTCAATTATGTTAATATCAATAGTTTACACAATATGGAATTTTAAATTAGACATAATACCTTTAGTCCCATTTATTAAATTTAACATTAAAATGTTTGTTCTGGCAGGAGACCAGGTGAGCATTACAGTAAGTACAAAGTCTATTCATGAGGAAAGTTGGAGCTTTGAAGAAGCCATTCTCCACGATTTCCTTCACAGTCTACACACTTGACAGCATGTGGAGAATGTGTGCACCGTGGTTTTGAGTGAAGTGACTTAGCCACTCGCTATGTTTTGGACTCTTCTCCCATGGCCAAAGCCTGTATAGCTGTCTAAGCTGGTAGAAAACTATGTGTAGATCTTCATCTTTTTACTCCTTAGAAATTTAAGTGAACTATTAAAGCTTTCAGATCCTACAGGCATACATATTTAATCTGCTCAGTATAGTAGCACTGAAATGCTTGATCTTAAAATCATGAACTGTGAGTATTTCCATATTTAAACTGTAAATTGGCATTGTGGAAAGATATATTGGTAAAAAAGGTGCTAGGCAAATTATGTAGAAAGTTTAATCTTGAACCCAGATAACCCAAGAGTTCCTTGTATCTCACATGGCTTATCTAAGTGAGTAGTAAGTAGTGGAGTTACTAGGTGGCTGGATCCTAAGAACGCAGACATTCACTGCGTGTGACTTGAAGGGTCCTTTGGAACAGTGTCAAAGCTACTGCCCCATGCCCCAGAAATATTCATCAGAGGGCCAAATATGAACTGAGTACAAACCATTCATTTTTAGTCTCCTGAGTGTACACTCTGCTTTATTTAGGACTCTTGCTCATTTAGCAAGCACTTGTTTGAGGATTACTTGAGTGTCAAATGAACTTATATAATTAGGAGGGAAAAAACAGAAAAAAATTAAATGTAAATATTTTCTTGTTATAAGGAAGTTATACAGAATCAGAGATTTTCTCCAGTGACTGGAATATTTCTTCAGATATCTATTTCACATTGCTTGGAAGTGTGAAAACATTCTATCTAGCCCAGGGGAAAGTCAGGGTTGAAAACGGGCATGGAAGGTTTTCTTATTGAAATAGTATTAGCTTAGCATTAAAACAATACTTTTTCTAGGCAGGAGAGATGGCTTAGCAGTTAAGGCACTTGCCTGCAAAGCCAAAGGACCCAGGTTTGACTTCCCAGGACCCATGTAAATCAGATGCACAAAGTGGTGCATGCATCTGGAGTTCGTTTGCAGTGGCTGGAGGCTCTGGCATCCCCATTCTCTTGCTCTATCTGCCTCTCACGCTCTAATAAATAAATTAAAATTTTAAAAAGTACCTTTTCTGTTCCAATTAACCTTTTGGCTTGATCTGAGTGACTCTTTTGTGGGTTTTTTTTTTTTTTTTTTTTTTTGAGGTAGAGTTTCACTCTAGTCCAGGCTGACTTAGAATTCATTATGTTGTCTCAGGGTGGCCTTGAACTCGTGGTGATCCTTCTACTTCTGCCTCCTGAGTGCTGGGATTATGGGATTAAAGGCATGTGCCACCAGGCCCAGCTTAGTTTTTTTCTTTTCTTTTTTTCCAAGTTGTTGCAGATGGCTTCCAGGGCTGTCTCCCTAAACAATTTCTAGAACTTTCTTATTTCTCATCTGTTTCTTTTCTTCCCTTCCTATAATTATGGACCTACTGTGGCATATTAACACTCTGGGTGCAGGAAATGTAAAATTATCTCTATAGTGTAGTTTGATCTAAAAATTAAAACATGCTCTTTCCAGTGATAATGATACTATCTGGAGTAAAATCAGGGTTAATAATAACCACCAAGCCGGGTGTGGTGGTGCACGCCTTTAATCCCAGCACTTGGGAGGCAGAGATAGGAGGATTGCTGAGAGTTCGAGACCACCCTGAGACTACATAGTGAATTCCAGGTCAGCCTGGACTAGAGTGAAACCCTACCTCGCACAAGCAAAAAAACAAACAAAAAAAAAAACAAAAACAAACAAACAAAAAAATAATAACCACCAGCTAGAATCAAATATCAATGATCATGTCCTCTTTTCCATAATAAAATAGTGTGGCATATTGGACTAACTCCTAGATCATCTTTACTAAAACAGTGTCAGTGGAAGTGGCTTCCAAAAATGGAGCAGTGTAGCAGCCAAACACTGGGCTTTTTATGAACCGAGCTATAGTGAGGAGCTTGGTTGTTCTCCACGTAATGTGCTGAGCAACTTCAAGATAGCTGTATGACACATCCTTCTAAACTAGGTGGCCATTAGGTGAGCTAACATTTCATTGTCAGCTATGTACATTTTCTCTGAACTTTGTAAGCCAAAGAAGTTGGGTCTCAGTTAGAGATGGGCTTATGTTAAGGGGCTAAACTTTGAAACTGTACCATCTCTAATATCAAACTTCATGGTAAAAGAAGTTTGGTTTGCTCATTTATGTTGTTTTTTAATGTGCGTTGTACACCTGTTCATATTTAGAAGAGGGAGAAGCATGTTGCATGTAGTTAATAAAAACATATACTGGCAGGTGTGTTCCCTTTTTCATTTTGCCATTCATGTGATAGTGATGGGCCCTCTGAATTTATGATGGAGAATTCATAACTTCTTTGCTTTTCAAATTCAAGTTAATACTTTGGTGCCTTAGTTGTCATTTAATAAAGTTCTACTGGAGAAACAAGATTACGATTATAAGAAGTAACTTTTAAGAGTAAATATTAGCCTTGTAATTCCTAGTAAGTTCTAAGATATAACTAGTGGATTTACACCCTGCAGGTTGAAATATTTGACCATGGGACTATTGACTTCTAAATTCATTAGGTAATCAATGATAATCAAAGATGAAAGGAACTATCCTGTGTTTGATAATTGATGCTAATCACTCTAGTACACTTAGTCATTTCTTGTGCTCAGTTCACTGCTACTGAGGTTGGGAGAGGGCGGTTCACTTGACTGTTAATGGGCTTGATTGCCCCTTCTGTGGTCCAGGGACGCTCTGCCTTGGCTCTGGGATTTCAGCTCAGCATGAAAACCTCCCTGTTTTCTAACAGAGGGAGAATGACAAATTAAAGGCATAATAATGCCAGATAGCTGTTCAGCCAGAAGGAAATAGTAGTCTTCAGTGACAAAGTGTGTCTTTGACATAGAAGTTTGCAGAAGGTATATTATAAAAGACAAAACATGATGTACAACCTGCAAAGGCATATATGTGCACATGAGCTTCTTTGAACGTGAGCTTGTTTGAAAGTATTTTAGACAGCTGTTGATTGGTTGTTTGCTAATCCCTGCTAAGTGCATATTGATGATAACTCTTTTATTCCCCTTGGAGAATATAAAGAAGCTGGCACATTTAATCCTTTTAAAAAGGAATGCCGTCATGGAAGGGGCAGGGGCCAGGGCAGTTTGGTTCTCCCTAGGGACCTTGAGACCTGTCTGTGGTGATAGCACGGCTTAGAAGCTGTGTGAGCTTGTTGTGTCCCACTGAAGATCAGGGGAGGTAGAGGGGGCATGAGTGGACAAAGGCATTTATAAGTGGAGTATAAAAGTGAAGTAAGTGTCTTTAAATCAGGCCAATTATATTTTAGTTTTAATATTTTAAACACGTGTGGCTTATCAAGTCATTTACAAATGTTGTAAGTTCAGTAATCACTTATTAAGATTTAGCAAGCAAACAAAATTCATTCATGATTCCCCAGAAATAATCTCTTTCAATTTTGATAGGTTTTCTTCCAATCATTAAAAAAATGTTTTCATATTCATTCACTTACTTGCTATAGGCAGATCGTTTCAAGAAACTGTCCTTTCTTTGCAAAGAGTTGAGGAAGAGTGATGCACACATCACAGCAGAGTCCTGACTTGCATGGGTACACCAAGGAAGAGTTGACAAATGGTGTGGAGAGAAGGGATCAGGGCAAATTCAGTCAAGGAAGCTGCGGTCTGAAGGATGAGAAGGTGTTGGTGAGAAGGAGAGGCGTGAAAGGAGGAGCAAGAAGACGGAGAGTGTACTTGAGGCTGGTGGTCACCGGCCATAGGACAGGTGTCAGGAGTGACAGCAGTCAGATAGGCGAGGTGGGGCGGGAACTAGAAGAAGCCGGATGCTCATGGCGTAGACCAAGGACTAGAGCAGTGTGCAGAAGCCACTGAAGGCCTTGATGCACGCCAGGGGTGAGGCATTCAGACTTTGCTTTCAGGAACAGAGTGGAAAGGCACTGTAACCTCGATGCGATGATGGTGGCTGGAGCTGACACAGTGACAGTGTGGAGAGTGCCTTGGAGAGAGGTTGAGAAGGTCAAAAGTGATATAAGTTGGCACTGATGGCACATGATGGGGAACAAAAGGATTGCTCAAGGAGCAAGCCTGGACTTCTGGTGTGGACTGCTGGAGAATCGGTGACTTGTACCCATTGGATTGAGAAAACTTAGGGAAGACCACTTAGGCATGTGGTCCCATGGGGACATCACGGTTGGAATTGATTTGTACTTTATCTTCAGCACTGCCTAGCACCTAGACCCTGCTTGTGGACTGTATATATAGCAACAGAGAGCTAGAGAAGTGGCTCACCTGACCTGGAGCGAGAGTCCTTAAGCCACTTAGTTCTACCCAGCCAGCTTTGGGGGTGTGCTGAGCACTGGCAGCCTTTACATGGGCAAGACTTGATGGCGGTATCAATGATCAGGGACCCATAAAGCTGACCTCTATGGGAGGGAGAGTAACTCCTGCTCCCCTGGAGCATAGGGAGGTAAGGAAGGAGGGGAAGAGCATGTTGATACAGTGGCCACCTCTAGTCTCCTGGCTACCTGGTACCAGGAAATTGGAGTGATTTCATAAATAATTTTACTTTAAAAAATGTATCATGACTTAGCAGTTAAAGTGCTTGCTTGCAAAGCCAAAGGGCCCAGGTTCGATTCCCCGGTGCTCACATAAGCCAGATACACAAGGTGGTTGGTGCATGTGTCTGGAGTTCTTTTGCAGCAGCTAAAGGCCCTGGTGCGCCCTTATTCTCTCTTTGTCTTTCTGCCTCTATCTCTTTCAAATAAATAACTAAAAAATTAATCATGAGCATTTCTCAGGCTATTAAAGATTCCTCAAAGACTGTTTTATATGTTTATATGATATTTTATCTTTTTAAATAATCCCGCCCCCTTTTGAGGCAGGGTCCCATTCTAGCCCAGGCTGACCTGGAATTCTAAATTCCAGGCTGGCCTCAAACTCATGGCAGTCTTCTTACTTCAGTACCGAGTGCTGGGATTAAAGGCGTTAGCCACCATACTCAGTCTAACAAATCCTTTTAGTACTTGCTAAATGACACCGTTCTAAGGAGCTCACAGATGTCGACTGGCCTCATCTTCATAGTAACTCTGTAAGGTCAGCGCATTACGATTCCCATTTGAAGATGAGAAACTGCCGTTCAGAGAGGTTAAATAAATAATGTGCCTGAGACCCTGCAGTGTGGGTAGCAGACAGCGTCCCTAACTGCTAGGCCCTTGCTGTGGAATGATGTGTAGTACTTTGACCCTTCCCTTATCCCAGGACATTTAGGTTGTGTCCATCCTGTACATACTATAAATAATGCTGCAAGCCATATACAACCTGGTACACAAATGTTGTGTTGGGATGCTGGGTCACTGTGGCTGCTGGCAAAGCTCTGGTTGGTACTGCTGCTCAGTGCTTTCCACCATGGCCCTGTGAGCTTTCCAGTGTGCAGCTTTCCTGGGAAGAATGGCCATCGGGATGCTCCTGCACTGTATTGTTACTGCGCAAGGAACAGGTAGCATTTCACAGTAAGAGCAGCTCATAGCAACCGGAAAACTGCTTCTAAGTATCCTTCCATAGCCTTGTGGCATGTTAGCCTAGGCACATAGCCTTTGAAGCCCCTGAACTCTGTCCTGCCTGGTTCCCGGGGCAGTGAAGATGTTTTGAGATTCTGGATGGAAAACTGTTAAAACTAGAAAGCTTCAGACACATTGAAGATGCTGTTACATTCACCTAAGTATGGATACAGTGTGTTAATAGAAAAGGAGAGAAAAGTATTTTTTTGTACAGTATTGGTTTGATTTTCTCTTGTTCTTAATTTCTGCAACCACAATGATGAACGGACTCGTGTAGATTTTACTTGCTGGGTATTACCTCTAGATTTTTCTTTAAAAAAATATGTCAATGATTTTCATAGTTTGCATTTTTTGAACCATTCAAAGTTTGTTTTTTTGGCAGTTGATCACTTTCTCTGCTGTCTTTCATTGTGTATTTTCTTCTTGGACCTTTGGGTGCAGGTTCCAGGGGTTGGGCCCCACTGTAATTGTCTGTCCAACAACAGTGATGCATCAGTGGGTGAAAGAATTCCACACATGGTGGCCTCCATTCAGAGTGGCAGTTCTGCATGAAACTGGTTCCTATGCTCAGAAAAAGGTAACATTGCAATGCATCAGTACTGTTTTTTGACCTCTACCATATATATTGTTTTTTCTTTGGACCATGCATTTGTCATATGAGCATTCCTGTATTTCTCTCATGTATTTAAAATTATTTTGTCCTTGTTGACTTGAAGCCCTGTATTTTCCAAACTGCTATGAATACAGGCTTTCCTGTTCTAACAGTCTGGTGGTGCTGTGGTGTGTGGTCCAGCAATGCACAGCTGATGGTGTGCATGGTGTTACAAATTAGGTGACCTATGTGGCAGGGAGCTGGAGGGACTATGAGCAGTTTTAAGCAATGCAAGCAAAAAGTAATACACAGTTTGGACATTCCTCATCAAAAGTCTTAAATCTCCAAACTCTGAAACTTTGTATACTGATATGGCAATGCAACTGGAACATTTCTTAACTGACCTCATGTAACAGGTTGCAGTCAAAACAGGCACGTCAAAAATGTGCTGGGCGTGGTGGTACACACCTTTATTCCCAGTACTCAGAGGCAGAGGTAGGAGGATCACTATGAGTTCAAGGCCATTCTGAGACTACATAGTGAATTCCAGATCAGCCTGGGCTACAGCAAGACCCTACCTTGAAAAACCAAATAAGTATATATATTATATCTACCATCAGAATACACATCTGGTCTTAAAACATTTTAAACATTTTTCCCTTTTTTTTATGAGAGAGTGAGAGGGAGAGAGTTGGTACACCAGGGCCCACAGCCACTGCAATCAAATTCCAGATGTGTGCACCACCTTGTGCGCTTGGAGAGTTGAACATGGGTCCTTAGACTTTGCAGGCAAGTGCCTTAACTGCTAAGCCATCTCTCAAGCCCCTAGAACATTTTGGATAAAAACATTTAAAATTCTTGTGTCATTTCCAAGGTCCTAGACCCAGGTATATGAAGTAACACTTGATCCCTCTATTCCTTCCTCTCTTATCTGTCTACATGTATACATGTTGTTACCTGTTCATGCACACTTGTTAGGTACAGTGTGTGTCAAGTGGTGTCAGAATATTCCCAATATTCTCTCATTGCTGGTCTATATTCTCAGCTGATGTCTAATGCCTGACTTCCTTCCTTTCCTTTTCAGCAAGGTTTCTTTTTTCTATAGGTGAGCTTTGCATTTAGGCAAAGGGGCATTTGTCCTGAACAAAAGAGGGAAGAGGACAGAATGTCTCTTCACAGATACTGAAAGGAATAATAATAATTGTCCTCATCATCATTTGAAGGGACTGTCTTTATTTTCCTAGTGCTTTATGTTTTAGCTCATATGGCATGAATATTAAAAAATTAATACTAAAAAATTATTTAGCGAGGACTAGAGAGATGGTTCTGTCATTAAAGTGCTTGCCTGCAAAGCTGAGGGCTTCCAGTTTATTCCCCATTTTGATTTACCCATGGAAAGCCAGATGCACAAGATGGTACATGCCTTTGGAGTTTACATTGACAAGAGGCCTTGGTGTTCCTATTCATTCTCTCTCTCTCTCTCTCTCTCTCTCTCTCATAAAATAATAAAAGTTTAAAAAATTATTTAGAAAACAGGTATCAAATGATCAAATAGTTTCTAAAAATTGCACATCTATCATTCTTCTCCAAATTGCCTTTCAGTTTCTCACCTCTCACTATGAAATTCTTGGTTCCCTTTGTTAGTAACCTCTGATTGGCAGCAGGCTGTAGAATTGGTATATGCACACTTAGCAGCTCTGCAAAAAAAAAAAAAAAAATGTGTGTCTAATAGTTTCAACCAAATGATCAGACCTGATTAAAAAAAACTTTTTGGGCTTTTGAATCTCCTTTACTTTTTTGCTTGAAAACTCATTTAATAGCAAACTAAGATTTCTCTCATTATGATTTATGGTCCCTTTTTGTAACATAGAAAAGTTTTGTGTGAATTTATTGATAGTTGTTGGACAACTACAAATACTACATTCTAGGTGCTTAATATTGTTAGGGCTCAAAAATGAATATGATATTTTTTTTTAAAAAATTTTTTTATTATTTTTTTATTTTACTTTTAGAGAGAGAGAGAGACAGAGAGAGATAGACAGAGAGGGAGAGGGAGACAGAAGTGGGCGCGCCAGCAGTCTCTCAGCTGCTGTGAACGAAATCCAGATGCGTGCGCCCCCTTGTGGGCAAGTGCGGCATTGCGCCCTTGCGTCACTTTGCATCTGGCTAAACGTGGGACCTGGAGATTGGAACCACTGGACATTGGAACCAGCAGTCTTAGGCTTAGCAGGCTGGCGCCTTAACCGCTAAGCCATCTCTCCAGCCCAAATATGATATTTTTAATCAACCGTGAAAAGCCAAGTGTTTTCTTGGGGAAAGAAAATACATGAGACAATGAAAGCAGGCAGTCTTGTGGTACTTATCCCATAACTCACAGTGGGTGGCAGCATTATTAGCACTGAGTTACAAAGCTTATTTAATGATTACAAAGCCTTTTTTCAATTTGTTGGGAGATGTGTAATGAGAAATTCTTATATTCTGAAATGACTGTCACTTGATCTCTCCCCCCTATTTCTGCTAAATCAGAACTGATAATTCTGTGGACTGTTTTAGTTAATTCAGAGTTTTGCTTTGTTTTGATTATTTTTTGCCATTTAGAAGCATATGAGTGGTCGAGCACCTGTCTCATGAAGGTTGCAGAGGGTAGTTTTGAGGGATGTGAACCTCACACCTGCTGTTTTATAACTTGGAGAACTTGGCAGATCACTTGGCTTCTCTGAGCCTGGTTTGTTAACCTGTAGAATGAGAGGGCTTTAAAAATAATTTTCTTAAAATTCTCAAGAACTAAATATGAATGTGTGTGCACCAGGAGTTCAGTGTGGTCCCTACCGTATGCAGTTACGCAGGTGTTTCAGTTAGCGACAGAGCATGGCACAGCTCTCTTCATCTCAGAACTTGAGGAAGGACACTGAAAGAGATACTGCAGATTATTCAGCACATATGCGAGATAAAAAGATTATCTCCTTTATCAAAAATGTTCATGGTCAATATCTAGACCTTTTTTCTCATGTTCACATATATTTGGTCCCAAAATGAAATAGAATGTTAAAATTCTTTTCATGAAGTACAGGATCTGGTTAAAAAATCATACCAACACTTGCCCATCTGATAAAACTACGTCTTAAAGGCCTGGTTTCTGGAACACTGGACTGAAGACTTGGCCTTTTGCTTTTTACTCACCAAACATTGCTGTGAGCATGTCCTATTATAAGCAAGTGTGACTCTGAAGATGTAAAGATCAGCAGGTCACGGAGGCTGTCACTCTAGTAAGGAGGCAGTTCCAGCAACATTCAGTGAGTCTGAAAATCCTGGTCTGTAGCAGAAATACTGGAGCACATGATAAGGAAACCTTGTGTATCCTGGAAAATTCTGGAAGGTTTTTTGTGGAAGCAAATTCTTCATAAAGTCTTTAACATTTTCATTATTTCTCTGACAATTTCATACCTGTATGTATTTAATCATATTCATTCCCTTGTTACTCTCCTTGTTTCCTTCTGCTCCCCCTGAATCTCTTTCACAACTAGATCCCTTTGTGCTTTCATGGTTGTTTGCTAATTCAGGCTCTTGTGAGAGCATGGGTAATGTAACTGTGGCTGCACCACTGAAGAAAATTAAAGATTTTATTTATGTGAAAGAGAGGAGGGAGGGAGAAAGAGGAGGGAAGAAAGGAAGGAAGGGAGGGAGGGAGGGAGGGAGGGAGGAAGGAAGGAAGGGAGGGAGGGAGGAAGGAAAGAAGGAAAGAGGGAGGGAGGGAAGGGCGGAAGGAAGGGCGAGCCAGGACCTTCAGCCACTGCAAATGAACTCCAGACACATGCACCACCTTGTGCATCTGGCTTATGTGGGTATTGGGGAATTGAACCTGGGTCCTTAGACTTCATGGATGAGTACCTTAACCACTATCTCCCTAGCCCAAGATTTGAATTTTTAAAAATATTTTATTTATTTGAGAGAGAAAAAAAATAGGCATGCCAAGCCTCTAGCCACTGCAAACGAACTCTAGACTTAGGCACCACCATGTGCATCTGGCTTATGTGGGTCCTGAGGAATCCAACCTGGGTCCTTAGGCTTTGTAGGCAAGTGCCATTTCTCCAGCCCAAGATTTGATATTTTAAAGGTAGAAAGTGAGAGGGTCAGATAGAAACGTAACAAGTAGGAATGGAAAGGGGCCATCTGCTTCAAGTACCGTGACTCTCAGACCCATTCCAAAATGTTGTGATTGTTAACTAACCTCAGAGTGGTGTGCATATGCGATATAAGAAGTGGTAGATGCTGTGCTTGTCCTGTGAGGTATATTGTAAAATTGTGTTGCTGGATCCCCTTTTTCTTCATTGTCAGCACAAATCCTTGTTTATTAAAGATTTAGCTTGAAGGAAATTGTAATTAATTACAGGTGCAGTAAATCCTGCTTGGGAAGCTGCCGTGCCGTGTTGGCCGTGAATGGCCTTCATGTGCCTGTGCTTCTCTCGCTCCCGCTGCCTGACAGTGTGATTTATGGCTGTTGTTTTCTACCAGTCCACTGTTTGCCCTCTAGGAGGGATTGGTCTCCTGAGTCTCCATAATAGCAGCAGCACTTCCACAGACATCTTTTAATGACAGCAGCACTACATTCAGTAAGTCAGGCTAATTGCAGATGTACCCTATTAATTGCAAAATCTAGGAGAGGTTACATATTTTACAAGCTTTTAATTTGAAACCGCCCGAGATGATTTGTCTTAAGTGTTTGGATAGAGACGTCCATAATATTCAACAATTCACCATTATTGAAACTGCAGTCCAGGCAGTTACAGAATTCCGAGATTAAATCAGATGAAAGCAAATAGTCATACATGGCCTTCTACCAAGTGGCTAAGTGGAGATTATATTTTCAACAGGGACATCTTAAACAACCTTTAGCTTCTTCTTAATTCTTGTTAATCATTACACATCTTTCTGAGCACAGTAGGAATTCTGTAGTTCTGTAGTTAGCATTATAGAATATCCAAGGTCAACTTCAACTGAAGAAACTACACCTTGCCCCAGTGGCATATACTTAGGAGGCTTGATGCCTCCTTAGTGTGACTGTGCTGAAGCTCCGTGGGCTCTCACGTTGGGACTAGGCACCTTGGAGATGAGGGGATGACATGGGGAGTCGGTGTTTCTAACAATCAAGAGTTCCAGGGTCCATGAGCAGGTGAAGTCACGTGTGAGGGTTTGTGGGACTTTTTGCAAGCCCAGGCAGCTGCAGTTGTTTTATTGTTGCTATCTTTGTATGCACAGGTGGCTGTTGCCTGGAGTGCACTCAGTCAGGGGCATTCCCCTGGCTGAGTTTGCTGCCACCTCATGCCCCATGTGCCATCACGGCTTCTGAACGCTCCTACCCTCCTGGAGGGAGTTTCAGCACTTGGGGCTGCTGCCTGCCTCCCCTCTAGAAATTTGAATGTGGAGTAACCGGAAATTAGCTCTGGCTGGCAAAGTTGTGGGACTTAGCCTAGGAGGTGCTAGCATGGTGCTTGCTCCTCTGGGCAGTAGCTGAAGGCGGAGCACTCTGCTCAGCAGCAGGCTAGTTAGGGAACAGGATGGAAGCGATTCTACCTGTTTGTCAGGCTCTGCACTGCAAGGAATTAACTGCTCTCTGTTGGAAGGTCAAAGTAGGAAACTGGTTCAGTATGGAAGACATGGCCTTCAGTGCAGTGCTGTGAGGACACTGAGCTTTGGGAAGGGACTGTGGCTAAGGAGTGGCCCTCATCATCCTAGAGTTTGCATCTGTGGAACCTTCAGTGACTCTCAGGTGTCGTGATCTGCACAGAAAGCTCATGAGCTCCTTCACTGTCAGGTGCATTGGACACATGCGCAAACAGTGTTCCCCTTGGTTTTGCTCTTGACATTGTCTCAGCCTTTCTTGCACTTTTTGGTACTCTGTTCAATTGACAACATTTTACTGTACAATGCATGCTAGACTTGAACTTGTAGTTCTCTTGTAGGGGCCTTCCCAGTGCTGGGATTACAGGCATGTGCTACCATGCTTGATTTTTAAAATGTTTCCTTAGGATGATATCAATAAAATTATAATTTCCTAAGGTTTTCAATTATATGTATTTTATATGAGATGATTATGACTATATAATGTCACTAGGCTTTCTAATATTTAGCTATTTTTATGTTTTTATTAGGTTAATGTATTGCTAAGTTATATATATATATATACACACACACACACACACACACACACACATATACACATATACATGCATACATATACACATATACACATACGCATACACACACACACACACACACACACACACTGTAATGGCTCTATCAAATGGGAGACTTGTTCTGAGGTCAAGAAAACAAGATAGTTCTGTTAGTATTTCTTCCTCTACCAGGTTTTCTTTAACATTCACTAATTTCTTTTTCTCTTGCTACTTTGGTTGTTTCCCTTGCTTGCCCTGTTGAGTCAACTCTGCATTTGAATTTGAGCCTTTTTGAATGACGTGCTTATGAAGAATTAAGTAAATGCAACGTGGTCTAAAGCTTTACTGCAAAGGCGTGGTCTGGCGGTGGTGCTCACATCCATCCTTGTGTCAAGTGTCACACTGTTCTCTTGGATCTTGCCTTGTGTGCGAGAGCTTCTGGCCAGGTGTCCCACGAGCTGTGGCACGTCCTCTGTCCAGGCTGTCCCATGTGTATATAGGTTAGGGTTATGTCTTCTTTTTATATGCAGTATAACACATTCCTCTCTCTGTCCACTGCTGCCTGATACTTACATTGCAAATCTTGTCCTCTTTTATGTGCATTTCTTTGGTGTATCTGATAACCTTCCTGGGTCATTTTCACTTGGGTTTCTTAAACTCCAGGGTAGATTTTTGCTTTACTTCCTCTGTAAGTCTTGCTGTAAGGAAAGTCCCACTGCTGGTCACCTGCTGTCTGTGGTAGCCATGGATTATATTTAGTCTGAAACCTACTATTATTACTTTTCCCCTGTAGTGTTTCTTTTAGTGTTTTGATAATTCCACATTCTTCTTTTTTCAGTGTTTATGTGGAAGTAGCCAGTAATAAGCTGAAAATTTGAAAAAAAGGTTTATCTTATGTATCTCACATAGCTAAGAATTAAGCAGTGTTAGTGGCTGGTTCATGGTTAGAAATCCCAGCACTTGGAAGGCTGAGGCAGGAGGATCATCATGAGTTTAAGGCTAACCTAGGGAACAGACCCTGTCTCAAAAAACTGGTCTTAATCCACTTTTATTTTTCCATACCTTCATTCTAGGTTTTATACACAAACTACAATAATGCCTAGAAATATATCTATTTTCTTTTTCTTTTCTTTTAGTTTTATTTATTTATTTGAAAGAGAGAGAGATAGAAATAGGGAGACAGAGAGAGAGAGAGAGAGAGAGAGAGAGAGAGAGAGAGAGAATGGGCGCACCAGGGCCTCCAGCCACTGTAAACGAACTTCAGATGCATGTGCTTCCTTTTTCATCTGGCTTCACATGGGTCCTGGGGAATCGAACCTGGGTCCTTGGACTTTGCAGGCAAGTGCCTTGACTGCTAAGCCACCTCTCCAGCCCTCTATTTTCAATATTAATATTTAGACCCCATGTTTTAGTGACTATTTTAAGAAAAGTGTGTATAGTACACAGATTTTTTTCACTTTTACACTTTTCTTTTGTAATGTATTAAGCAACAGTCCAACTTGCTACTTAATAATTGTGACTTTGGAGTGGGCTGTCCTTCTGCCTTTGAATCCTGACTCCACCACTCTCTGTCTGACCTGAACATCTGTTACCAAGTGCAGGGCATCTGTAAGAGGGGCTCATGGTGGTCACTGCGCTTGCTCCAGCAGTTGTGAGCACGCTGTCTTTGGGAGCGAGGCACTGGCTTTGCTGCTGCTGCGATGGCTTTCCTGCGCACCACTCCATCTGCAGTCAGCGGGCTGTGTCTAGCCGGCTTCCAGGTGACTGCTTTCTGAACCCTGCCTGGCCTGCTTAAAGCAGGATCAAGCAGGATTGCCGCAACATTCCAGAGTCGCCACCCTTCTTCACTGTGAATTACGTAAAGCTTTTTCTCTTGGCTTTCTCACATTTTTAGTGTTACAGATGAGATGTTCAAGACGAGTAGAATCTGTTTCCTCAGAAGGGAACCTTTACTTTCTTTCTCTTGTTTGACTAGACTTTTTACTGTTCTTTATTTCCTGAGTTTAGACCTCCAGCAGGATATGGCTAGGGATAAGGCCTTTTCAGTGTTTTTGTCTGACTTTCTACAATGTTTTTCTCTACAGAGACTTGGGTGTCTTCGGATCCTTGTGTCATTGTATGGAGGTTTTTTCCTGTCCTTTTTAAAAGTCATCGCTGGGGCTGGAGAGATGGCTTAGTGCTAGTTAAGTGTTTGCTTCTGAAGTGTAAGGACCCCAGTTCAAGGCTCAATTCCTCAGTACCCACGTAAGCCAGATGCACAAGGTGGCGCATGCATCTGGAGTTTGTTCGTTTGCAGTGGCTGGAGGCCCTGGTGCACTCATTCTCTCTCTCTGCTTCTTTCTCTATCTGCCTGTCACTCTCAAATAAATAAATAAAAATAAACAATTTTTTTAAAAAAATTCATTGCTTTTATAGCCTCTTCATTCACACCTCCTGAAATTCAGGTTTGCCTTTCTTGTTTCTTTAGGGTTTTTTTTTTTGTTTGTTTGTTTGTTTTTTAAACTTAATAAGGATGTTTTAGAAAAGAAAAAATTGGGTAAAAGATTAAATACTGGAACTTACCCTTTATTTGAGAGTCCTTTTCCCAGTGGTGGACATTTAATCAGTGTTTGGTATTTTATAGATTAACCAAATACAAAGCACTGATAATGTATGTTAGGATTGTATGTGTTACGTTTGCATTTGCATGTTTTCATAATGTGCTTTAGATTGTCTTAGGATATAAAGAGTGCCATTTTAAGTCGTGCTTATTTAATTTCACTTCCTTCTTAAAACGGCCTTACAATTTTATTATGGTTTTAGGAGAAGCTAATTCGAGATATTGTTCATTGCCATGGAATTTTGATCACTTCTTACTCCTACATCCGACTGATGCAGGATGACATTAGTAGGCATGACTGGCACTATGTGATCTTAGACGAGGGACACAAAATTCGGAATCCAAATGCTGCTGTCACCCTTGCTTGCAAACAGGTATGCTTCTTACAAGGGAGATTTCCAAGTAGGTCATGGTGTTTAAGTTAGAAAAAGGCTGTCTGCTTTTGGTAACCTATTCATTGAATTTTGCCTTATGCAAGAAAAACTGCTTACGTGTCCAAATGATCCTTTTTAATTTTGGTTATGTCAGTTGAGGTCTTTTGTTAGAGTCTAACCAATTAAAGAATTGCATAAAATGTCTGCATTTTGGAGAGGACCAAAATAAATAGCAATATTACATGGGAGTGCTTTTTCTTGGTGGGCGGGGGGTGGGGAGGGTGGCAGTCACCTGTTTAAAAGCTCACTTCATACAGTAGTGTTTTTTTTTTGTTCCAATAGTTCCGTACACCTCATCGGATCATCCTGTCTGGCTCTCCGATGCAGAACAACCTTCGGGAGCTGTGGTCACTCTTTGACTTTATCTTCCCGGGAAAGTTAGGCACGTTGCCTGTGTTTATGGAGCAATTTTCTGTCCCCATCACCATGGGGGGCTACTCCAATGCTTCCCCAGTACAGGTAATGCGGAAGTTAGGCACACTGCCCGTATTTAAAGAGCAGTCTGTGTCCCCATCACCATGGGGGGGTATACTCATGCGCTTCCCCAATACAGGTAATGTGAGAGCAGTGCCTTTGACATGTTTGTAATTAATTGTTTCCTAAAATTATCTTTTGTAGTCAAGACATTGTAAGGTAAATGCTAGGCTTATAGATTGGCACCTGATAAAAACCAGAAAATTACTTCTGCTTACTGTATATTTTTCCAGATAAGTTTTTTGGGGAAAAAATGCAAGTGAACTATTTGCTTAGGGGGAAGTCCTAAAAGACAACTTACCTTTGGTTAACAGAAAGTTATGGTATTGGTTGTTCCCGAAGAATAATGTCATAATTGATCATGAGAGCAGTCAGCAATCATGGAGAAAATAGTGAATTAATTCTGGACAACATGTGACGAGTGTAACGTGGTGGTGCATCTTACGGTGAAAAGGCTAGACAAGGCAAACCAGGGAGGACTGGGAATTAGGGAAGCTGCATTCTTTAAACTGGCCCTGGTTGAACAGCACCAAGAGAACAGGCATGCTATGCTGTTTGGCCGCAGTAGTGGAGAGGCCTGTTGGATGACACTGCAGATTTTTGGTTGAGGGTATAGGAAATTAATGGATGCTGGAATGAGGTGCCTTCAAAGGGGAGGCATTGGTGCTCAGGAACAATGGGAAGGTGTTTGAGCAGGCTGATAGGAGCTGGCAGTTCTGGGGGTTGCTTGGGTTGCCAGAGGTCGTGAAAAGGAGGCTGGTACTGGGGGACTTGTGGGTGATGAGGAACTGAACCTAGACTTGGGTGGAAGTCTGAATAGACAGTGGGGGACAGGAAACCCAAGTGTAGGCAGGAACAAGCAAGACATGGATGATGATAGACTAAAGGAAGTGGAGAAGGGAGGGGAAGGGTCTTTCTATGGCTGACCTCTGCAGTTCTAAGCTTAGCTCACAGGTAGATTTTGGGTTGTCATAGGCCTGGACTGGGGGAGAAGGGCACTATCCTGAGGGCGGTTTGTGATCTGTGGGGGCAGGCTGTGGCCTTGGAGCCAGGCTGGTTGTCTGTGCAGCCCTGTTTACATGGGGATATACCTACTGGGTCTTGGCTGGACCAGGCATAAAGCCTTCTTCCAAAACTAGTTGCTCATGTACTCTAGAATATTGAATTAATTAGAAAAAGATTTTATACCTTCTAAATGACTGGATTGTCCTTGAGATTAAATGGTTGTTAATTAACTTGTAAGTGCTCTCTTTCTCTGAATCCGTGTAGTCCTTTGGTTATATTTTTTTAAGTTTACATTTTGGAGTCATTTCAAACTGAAGAAAACATTGGGAGAATTATAAAATACTTTCAAGTTCTGGTCCTTAGCATTACCACCATTCTGACGCATTTGCCTTAGTGCCCCCTCCTTGTCCCTCGGAGGTGTGTAATGAGTGCTGGGTTTACTTTTGAATCGTCTGAGAATAAGTTCAGGCACAGTGCCCCTTGTCCCGATGTTACAGTGTGTTTCCTAAAAACAAAGTCAGGAGCTAACTGAATATTCCTCGTCTGTGGCCATCCACACTCTGCCAGTCTCGCAGCAGTTTCAGTGTCTCCTCCTGTAGAACAGTTCCTCTTTTGCCTTTCATGGCCTTGGCAGTCATGAGGACCAGAGGCCCATTACTTTGTGCACTATAACCTCAGTGTGGGTTTGCCTTATATGCCTTCAGTATTGTTTTCAGGTTATGCAGTTTTGGCAGCACACAGAAGCGATTGCCTTTCTCAGAGCATAGTAGCTGGTTTGTCCTGGTATTGAAGACTGCTCACTTGGTGGAGTTGTTTGGGCCAGATTTTTTCCCACCAGTGTCCAAATGATACACTTAAGTGTAACTTGAAGACATCGATCAGTTGACTTGTCACTGCCAGCGATTTGTACTGCCACCCGTGTGCCCAGATGCAGACTGGAGTGAGAAGGGTTGAGGATCTTTAATATGCTCTCTCTTTCTTTTGAACATGTTAATTTGTTTAACTTGAACTTTTCTGTGTGTATTGTGTTTAAGCCTTTTTTAAAACTATAGTTCATTTCATAGCTAAGTTTCTTTCAGTTAAACTTTGGCTCGACCTTTTCATGTTCTTTGAAATAGTAATTTACTAAGTTGTTAAGCCTATTTAGCATTTTGAAAGTATCAATAATTTATTGTGAAGTCTTTGCTTGCCCTTAAGTGAATTACAGAGGGTGTGGTCTTTGGTTTTCTGTGTACAGTTAATACTCTCTCTGGTGGCCATGTCCATAATGGAGCCAGATGCTCCACTTCAGGCCAGAGTGACCTTTCATTTCTGGGATCACAGGGCTCCTCTTGAACTTACTCTAAGTCTCCAGTGGGCTGCAATCTCGACTTATTAGCTGGTGGCTCCCATTGCCGTAGCTTCCCCCACGGTTAGCGTTTGATCTCCAATCTCAAAGGGTCACAATTCCTTTGTAGCTTTTGGAGAAACCAGTTTTTCCTCTAGAGGGTGGTCAGTAACCAAATGAATCTCTCCTTTAGGGTCTAACTGTATAGTGATAAGTAAAGCCAGTACAGAAGAGGAACTTTAGCTCAGGATCCTCAGACTTCTTTGTGGTCTATTTTGGTTAAGGATGTAGATTTCTTCCCAGAGATCTGATGAAAGCTTTTGTCCTGTGGAACACAGAGAACTTATTTGACGTTTTCCAAGTCAGATGTGTATACTAGTTGATCATTACTTTATTTTTAAGAAATGGAATCAATCAAAAGGTAAGAACAAATGTGTTCCTTAAACTAGTTTCTCTCTTTTCTTTTATTAAAGGTTAAAACTGCTTATAAGTGTGCATGTGTCTTAAGAGACACCATTAACCCATACCTACTACGGAGGATGAAGTCAGATGTCAAGATGAGCCTTTCTTTGCCAGATAAAAATGAACAGGTCAGTAAACTCTCCAAGTACACATGTACCTGCCCCTTTCACTCTTGATTTTCCTGTTCATAACTGAGGAGGCCTGAAGACTTGATCCTAGAGCTGTGGACATGCTGGTCTGCCCACACCTGCTTGCGGCAGGAGTACCTGCTGTGGCATCTGCCCTTGGCCAGGCTCCTCCTCTAGTCCACTGTTAACCCGGAAGTCCCTACAGCTCCTCTTCTTAAATGGCTCCACGTTCCTCAACCCCCAGTTCATTCAGCTATACACATTATGTTAGGTGCCAGATATGTACCCAGTGTTGTCTGTAGACTCTGGGACACAGCAGTGAGCAGAGCAAGTATTGTTGTCATAGAACATTAAGTCACATTAAGTCTTGAAGAGAATCACAGACAAGCATGGAAGATGACTGACTGGTGGTTATTCCTACTGAGTTGGAGGGTGAAGTTCTGGGAGCCTGGGTATGGATGGGCTGTGGGCTTTCTGTAACAGATGCTCAAGGAGGCCTGGTCCACTGGCATTTGTGCTGACACCCAAGAAGGTAAACAAGTTGCTTGAGTTTTGGAATAGGATTCCCAGGTGATGGATGGGGGTAGTTTAGGGACCAACAAGGAGGCCAGGAACAAGAAGGAAAGTGGCAAGGGAGGAAGCCAGATGGCCAGCTAGAGACTAGGCCATGGGGAATCTTCTGGTCTTGAGGAAAACTGGTTTTATTTCTCGTGACAATATACTCAAAGGGAGGTTGTTAAAAGGGTGATGCTGGTTACCTCCTGGCATTTTTTTTTGTTTGTTTGTTTTTTCATTTTTCGGTTTTTCAAGGTAGGGTCTCACTCTGGCCCAGGCTGACCTGGAATTTGCTATGTAATCTCAAGGTGGCCTCAAACTCATGGCAATCCTCCTACCTTTGCCTCCCGAATGCTGGGATTAAAGGCATGCGCCACCACGCCCGGCTTGCATTTTGTGTTCTTAATAGAGGTAACGTTATTGTGGATTTTGAATGTTGCCTCTGTAAGGGATTTTGGACACTGTCGTTGAGTTGAGGCCATCTTCATCCCAGCCTCTTCTTCCCTCAGAGTCCCATCTCCACATTTATATCTCTGTTCTTCTGAAGCTATCCCCTTCCTGCCAGCAGTTTCCCAACCGTAGCCTTCTGAACTCACCCCAGTCAGCCAGTTGCTGTGGCATCTTGTTTGTCCCTTCTCATTCTCATTCTCATTCTCATTCTCATTCTCATTCTGCCTGTCTGTGTCACACCCTACAGCTTTGCTCATGAGCTGGTGCAGTTGTTATCTGACAGGCCCCACCCACCAACACTCCCCACTGCATTCAGTGTTGCACATTCTTCTGGGTTATGTTTTCCAGAGGCTTCCGTTACCCCACCACCTATGTAGCTATGCCATCTTTGCTTATTTCCAACAATTCACTTGCACCACGGCATCCAAAACTGTCTCTTCCATGCAGTAGCCAAAGCAGATTATTTCCTGTTTTCCCAACATATGTCCTCTTTGCATTGCATGTGACGCCCTCCGCCTGGAGGCTCTGCCATGCTCACCCTGCCCCAGCAACACGTGTGGAGAAGTCCCTCTCCCCTGGAGGGCCAGGCTTACAGTCCCCTGTGATAGCTGTCACCGTGATTGGCATGTGCTAGGCACCTGGTTAGTAATTTACTTAGTGTTTGAGAGAAAAGGCACTTTCTCTGTTGCCATTGGGTTTAAAGGATTGAAAATAAGAATTTAGGAATTGAAAACCCTCAGCTTTATATAGAAAGACTATTGATGCCGGGCGTGGTGGCGCATGCCTTTAATCCCAGCTCTTGGGAGGCAGAGGTAGGAGGATCACCATGAGTTTGAGGCCACTCTGAGACTACATAGTAAGTTCCAGGTTAGCCTGGGCTAGAGTGAGACCCTACCTCAGAAAACAAAACAACGACAACAAAAGACTATTTAGGCTACAAATGCAAGTATTCTGGAGGGAATAAAAGTAGAAGCAGAATGATAAGCTAACCATGCCGTCTGAAATTCTCAGAGAAGACGTGCCGAGACTGAGGTTTGCTTGGGGCTGTCAGAAGGGCACTGAGGGGCCCAGTGATACCAGGTTTCTCCCTTCAGTGGTGGGTGGGTCTGCTGTGATAGAGGTTTGCCGAGGACAGCCCACTTCAGGAGCAGAGCTGACTGGTTAGTTTAGGATGTACATGAAGCGTCTGGGCAGCATCCAGCACATGAGCAGTGGAGTCCAGAAGAGGTTCTAGACAGGCTATAGTTAAGACGAATGAGCCAGTGAGGTAGTAAAGTTCTGAGAGGGGTCAGATAGTCCAGGCAGCTGCTCTCTCTCTTTAGCAGCTTCTAGAGGGAAGGAGGAAGAACTGGAACTAGCTGGGAAGGTGGGAGAGGCTCAGGCAGACATGCGGAGATGGGCTAGGAGGAGGGGGGCTGGGTCAGCAGAGTAGGGATGAGTGGCTGAGCTGGGCAGAACGCAGTGTGTCTGGCATCTCTGACGTCAGCAGTGATGCTTTGGGAGTAGTTTAGTGAGTTTAATGGGGACTTGTTCCAGGTGTTTCCGGTGAAGTGAAGGGGTGGGCTTTACCTGTTCTCTCAAGAAATGACCCCATCTTCCTCTTGAGAGTCTGTTGGGCAAGGTGTTGTCCTAAGGAAGCAGGTGCACTCACGCCTGGTGCAGAGGTGAAGGGTCACCCCCGATCCTGCACTGGAATGCCTTGCTTAGCTAGGCTGATGTCGATGCAGACTTACAGGCATTCTAGGGTGGGAGCCCCACTGACTCAGAGAACTTTGGGGTGTTGCTTGTTTTGTTGAATCATTTGTGTATAAACATTGAGACAAAGGTGGCTCATAGGCGAGTGGCTTGGGGAGTGTGAAGAGTATTAGCACAGCATTTGAGTTTCCAGAATGTGCTGGCTAGATGTGCATGGCGGTATTCTCTGGAGCAGGCCGTGGAGGCTGCTGCAGGGTGGAGGAGGGCGCCAGCACTACTGGGAAGCTCTAGAGAAGTCGGGTGAGGCTCTGCCTTCAGAAGCTCATGGGCAGCACAGTAGAGTGAGTGTGCCTGCAGGGTGGCACGAGAGTAGACAAAAGAACATTCCATGGGAACATGATGGGCCATGAAGAAGGTCAAGCAAGCAGGTGGTAGTGGTGAACTTACAGAGGGGAGAAGGCTGTTGGTGGGGTCGGGGGTGAAGCCAGCCAACGAGAAGGACTGGAGTAATTGGCCACAGGGGTTGGGTTTGCCGACTGAGATTGGATTACTTGTCAATCTCAAGAGAGAGCAAGTTCTAGATGAGATGAGGATTCTACCATGTTTGCCAAGCAGAGGCAGGTGAGGGGCGTGGGAGGAGGGGTCTGAGCACATTGAGGCTGAAATGCAAAGTGGGCTGTGCATCTGGGTTCCTGAGCTTGCCTATGGGCAGGAAGCTGGTATGGAGAGGGACTGCTGGGCAGTGGGCAAGGGCTTAGAAGGGAGTAGATATGGAAGTGGGAAAATGCTTTGTTTAGTCTTGAGATGTGTCGTCATTTGTTGTTTTAATAGGTGATAGTTACTAAATCACTCACTGGGCTTTGTTGACTAGGAAACCTTGCTGGTATTCTAGTCACTTTATCTGGTGTGTTACTTGAATTCTGTTTTTTTTTTTTTTTTTTTTTTTTTTTTTCCTTTTAGGTCTTGTTTTGCCGTCTTACTGATGAGCAACATAAAGTCTACCAGAACTTCATTGATTCCAAAGAAGTCTATGGGATTCTCAATGGAGAGAATCAGGTCAGTCAAGAGCAGAAGCTGGAGAAATGAGCTCTAAACCAAGGGAGGTGGGGCAGGAAGTGAAACTGGTATTAGAATGAACCCAGCTTCTTCCATCATGCCACCTTTGTTACCCACATGCCATCTGTGGGTAGATACTGAGTCACAGCTACAACCTGGAGCGGTGGGACTGTGGGAAGTTGGATCTTCCAGCTGTGGAACTGAATCCTGAGTCTCTTAGCTGGCGGGATAATCACATTGTTGGGTTTTGTCAGAAATTATGAACAATCCAGGGAAGTGATTATGAGGTTTCATGTTTCAGCAGCTTCTTAAGTGAGTCCCATTCCCTGGTAGACTACTGCCATGCGCCTTCCTTAGTGTGCCCACTCCCCTACCCACCCAGCAGCCAGGGAGACGACTGCCATGTTAGAAACCCTATGTAACTCTGGTTCACGTGCCTCAGGTTCTAATTCTTAGTGCCTCCAATGTGTAGAAGGAATTTATCTGTGGTCATTCCGCTCCTTCTAACACTATGACAACTCTTTCTGTTGTAGTCAGGAATCCAGAAGTGACTCAACAGGATCGTCTTAGAAAATCCCATCATATAAACCATGCAAATGTGATATAATTTGCCTTTCTGAAACACCTTCCCACTACAGAGTGCCCCTGAGCACTTTAAATGAGAATGTGTTTCTGGGACTGCTCATCTGGTGGGAACGTCATGGGCCAGCTGAGGCCTGTGCCAGAAGCCTGGAAACTTTAGAAGGCACATGCTGACACTGTGTCAGCATGTCTGAGTGTTCTTGAAAACACTGTGGTGAGCGCTTTTCACTATTAAACTTTAGAAGGCACGTGCTGACACTGGGTCAGCATGTCTGAGTGTTCTTGAAAACACTGTGGTGAGCGCTTTTCACTATTAAACTTTAGAAGTGTTCTTGAAAACACTGGGTGAGCATGTCTTTTCACTGTAAACTTTAGAAACTTTAGAAGGCACAGACACACTGGGTCAGCATGTCTGAGTGTTCTTGAAAACACTGTGGTGAGCGCTTTTCACTATTAAACTTTAGAAGGCACATGCTGACACTGGGTCAGCATGTCTGAGTGTTCTTGAAAACACTGTGGTGAGCGCTTTTCACTATTAAACTTTAGAAGGCACAGGCTGACACTGGGTCAGCATGTCTGAGTGTTCTTGAAAACACTGTGAGCGAAAACACTGTGGTGAGCGCTTTCACATGCTGACACTGGGTCAGCATGTCTGAGTGTTCTTGAAAACACTGTGGTGAGCTTTTCACTATTAAACTTTAGAAGGCACAGGCTGACACTGGGTCAGCATGTCTAAAACATTGTGGTGACTTTAAACTTTAGAAGGCACATGCTGACACTGGGTCAGGCACTGGAGTGTTCTTGAAAACACTGTGGTGGGCATGTCTGTGGTGGCTTCTTTAAACTTTAGAAACACTGACACTGGTGAACACTTGGGTCAGCTGACACTGGGTCAGGCATGTCTGAGTGTTCATGTCTGACACTGGGTCAGCATGTCTGAGTGTTCTTGAAAACACTGTGGTGAGCGCTTTTCACTATTAAACTTTAGAAGGCACGTGCTGACACTGGGTCAGCATGTCTGAGTGTTCTTGAAAACACTGTGGTGAGCGCTTTTCACTATTAAACTTTAGAAGGCATGTGCTGACACTGGGTCAGCATGTCTGAGTGTTCTTGAAAACACTGTGGTGAGCTTTTCACTTTAAAAACTTTAGAAAAGCATGTCTGACACTGGGTCAGCATGTCTGAGTGTTCTTGAAAACACTGTGGTGAGCGCTTTTCACTATTAAACTTTAGAAAACACTGTGGTGGCGCTTTTCACTATTAAACTTTAGAGGCTGACACTGGGTCAGCATGTCTGAGTGTTCTTGAAAACACTGTGGTGAGCGCTTTTCACTATTAAACTTTAGAAGACAGGCACAGGCTGACACTGGGTCAGCATGTCTGAGTGTTCTTGAAAACATTGTGGTGAGCACTGGGTCAGCATGTTTTCACTATTAAACTTTAGACTATTAGGCACAGGCTGACACTGGGTCAGCATGTCTGAGTGTTCTTGAAAACATTGTGGTGAGCGCTTTTCACTATTAAACTTTAGAAGGCACAGGCTGACACTGGGTCAGCATGTCTGGGTCAGCATGTTCTTGAAAACACTGTGGTGAGCGCTTTTCACTTTATTAAAAACTTTAGAAGGCTTTTCACTGCTTTAGAAGGCACAGGCTGACACTGGGTCAGCATGTCTGAGTGTTCTTGAAAACATTGTGGTGTCTTCAGTGTTCTTGAAAACACTGTTGAGCGCTTTTCACTATTAAACTGACACTTCAGGCATGTCTGAGTGTTCTTGAAAACACTGTGGTGGCGCTTTTCACTATTAAACTTTAGAAGCAGCATGTCTGAGTGCTGACACTGGGTCAGCATGTCTGAGTGTTCTTGAAAACACTGTGTCTGAGTGTTCTTGAAAACACTGTGGTGAGCTTTTCACTATTAAACTTTAGAACACTGCACTATTAAACTTTAGAAGCTGACACTGGGTCAGCATGTCTGAGTGTTCTTGAAAACACTGTGGTGAGCGCTTTTCACTATTAAACTTTAGAAGGCACAGGCTGACACTGGGTCAGCATGTCTGAGTGTTCTTGAAAACACTGTCTTGAAAACACAGGTGACACTGGGTCAGCATGTCTGAGTGTTCTTGAAAACACTGTTGAGCGCTTTTCACTATTAAACTTTAGAAGGCACGTGCTGACACTGGGTCAGCATGTCATGTTCTTGAAAACACTGTGTTCTTGAAAACACACTGGGTCGCATGTGAGTGTTCTTGAAAACACTGTGGTTTCACTATTAAACTTTAGAAGGCACATGCTGACACTGACACTGGGTCAGAAGGCACAGGCTGACACTGGGTCAGCATGTCTGAGTGTTCTTGAAAACACTGTGGTGAGCGCTTTTCACTATTAAACTTTAGAAGGCACATGCTGACACTGGGTCAGCATGTCTGAGTGTTCTTGAAAACACTGTGGTGAGCGCTTTTCACTATTAAACTTTAGAAGGCACAGGCTGACACTGGGTCAGCATGTCTGAGTGTTCTTGAAAACATTGTGGTGAGCGCTTTTAAACTATTAAACTTTCAGAACTTTTCACTATTAAACTTTAGAAGGCACTGGGTCAGCATGCTGACACTGGGTCAGCATGTCTGAGTGTTCTTGAAAAAACTTTGGTGGCACTATTTCACTGGGTCAGGCATGTCTGAGTGTTCTTTCTTGAAAACTGACACTGGGTCAGCATGTCTGAGTGTTCTTGAAAACACTGTGGTGAGCGCTTTTCACTATTAAACTTTAGAACGCACATGCTGACACTGGGTCAGCATGTCTGAGTGTTCTTGAAAACACTGTGGTGAGCGCTTTTCACTATTAAACTTTAGAAGGCACATGCTGACACTGGGTCAGCATGTCTGCTGACACTGGGTCAGCATGTCTGACACTGGGTCAGTGTTCTTGAAAACATTGTGGTGAGTGCTTTTCACTATTAAAAACTTTAGAAGGCACAGGCTGACACTGGGTCAGCATGTCTGAGTGTTCTTGAAAACATTGTGGTGAGTGCTTTTCACTATTAAACTTTAGAAGGCACATGCTGACACTGGGTCAGCATGTCTGAGTGTTCTTGAAAACACTGTGGTGAGAGCTTTTCACTATTAAACTTTAGAAGGCACATGCTGACACTGGGTCAGCATGTCTGAGTCTTGACTAAAGAAGGCACATTAAACTTTAAACTTTAGAAGTGCTGACACTGCTGAGTGTTCTTGAAAACAGGCTGACACTGGGTCAGCATGTCTGAGTGTTCTTGAAAACACTGTGGTGAGAGCTTTTCACTATTAAACTTTAGAAGGCACATGCTGACACTGGGTCAGCATGTCTGAGTGTTCTTGAAAACACTGTGGTGAGTGCTTTTCACTATTAAACTTTAGAAGGCACAGGCTGACACTGGGTCAGCATGTCTGAGTGTTCTTGAAAACATTGTGGTGAGTGCTTTTCACTATTAAACTTTAGAAGGCACGGCAGCATGTCTGCTGACACTGGGTCAGCATGTCTGAGTGTTCTTGAAAACACTGTGGTGAGCGCTTTTCACTATTAAACTTTAGAACGGCACAGACACTGGGTCAGCATGTCTGATGTGGTGAGTGCTTTTCACTATTAAACTTTAGAAGGCACAGCTGACACTGGGTCAGCATGTCTGAGTGTTCACTGTGGTCAGCATGTCTGAGTGTTCTTGAAAACACTGTGGTGAGCGCTTTTTCACTATTAAACTTTAGAAGGCACAGGCTGACACTGGGTCAGCATGTCTGAGTGTTCTTGAAAACACTGTTCTTTTCACTATTAAACTTTAGAAAACACTGTCAGCATGTGAGTGTTCTTGAAAACACTGTGGTGAGCGCTTTTCACTATTAAACTTTAGAAGGCACAGGCTGACACTGGGTCAGCATGTCTGAGTGTTCTTGAAAACATTGTGGTGAGCGCTTTTCACTATTAAACTTTAGAAGGCACAGGCTGACACTGGGTCAGCATGTCTGAGTGTTCTTGAAAACACTGTGGTGAGCGCTTTTCACTATTAAACTTTAGAAGGCACAGGCTGACACTGGGTCAGCATGTCTGAGTGTTCTTGAAAACACTGTGGTGAGCGCTTTTCACTATTAAACTTTAGAAGGCACTGACACTGGGTCAGGCTGACACTGGGTCAGCATGTCTGAGTGTTCTTGAAAACACTGTGGTGAGCGCTTTTCACTATTAAACTTTAGAAGGCACATGCTGACACTGGGTCAGCATGTCTGAGTGTTCTTGAAAACATTGTGGTGAGCGCTTTTCACTATTAAACTTTAGAAGGCACATGGCTGACACTGACACTGACACTGGGTCAGGCATGTCTGAGTGTTCTTGAAAACACTGTCACTATTAAACTTTAGAAGGCATGTGACACTGGGTCAGCATGTTCTTGAAAACATTGTGGTGAGTGCTTTTCACTATTAAACTTTAGAACGCACGTGCTGACACTGGGTCAGGCATGTCTGAGTGTTCTTGAAAACACTGTGGTGAGTGCTTTTCACTATTAAACTTTAGAAAACACTGTGGTGAGCGCTTTCACTACGTGCTGACACTGGGTCAGGCATGTCTGAGTGTTCTTGAAAACACTGTGGTGAGTGCTTTTCACTATTAAACTTTAGAAGGCACAGGCTGACACTGGGTCAGGCATGTCTGAGTGTTCTTGAAAACACTGTGGTTCTTGACTGTGGTGAGTGCTTTTCACTGTTAAACTTAAACTTTCAGCATGTCTGAGTGTTCTTGAAAACACTGTGCTGACACTGGGTCAGGCATGTCTGAGTGTTCTTGAAAACACTGTGGTGAGTGCTTTTCACTATTAAACTTTAGAGTGTTCTTGAAAACACTGTGGTGAGCGCTTTTCACTATTAAACTTTACGTGCTGACACTGGGTCAGGCATGTCTGAGTGTTCTTGAAAACACTGTGGTGAGCTTTTCACTATTAAACTTTAGAAAACTTTAGGCACAGGCTGACACTGGGTCAGCATGTCTGAGTGTTCTTGAAAACATTGTGGTGAGCGCTTTTCACTATTAAACTTTAGAAGGCAGCATGTCTGAGTGTTCTTGAAAACACTGCTGACACTGGGTCAGCATGTCTGAGTGTTCTTGAAAACATTGTGGTGAGTGCTTTTCACTATTAAACTTTAGAGAACGGGTCAGTGCTGACACTGGGTCAGGCATGTCTGAGTGTTCTTGAAAACACTGTGGTGAGTGCTTTTCACTATTAAACTTTAGAAGGCACAGGCTGACACTGGGTCAGCATGTCTGAGTGTTCTTGAAAACACTGTGCTGACACTGGGTCAGGCATGTCTGAGTGTTCTTGAAAACACTGTGGTGAGCGCTTTTCACTATTAAACTTTAGAAGGGTCACAGGCTGACACTGGGTCAGCATGTCTGGGTCAGTGTTCTTGAAAACATTGTGGTGAGCGCTTTTCACTATTAAACTTTAGAAGGCACGTGCTGACACTGGGTCAGCATGTCTGAGTGTTCTTGAAAACACTGTGGTGAGCGCTTTTCACTATTAAACTTTAGAAGGCACAGGCTGACACTGGGTCAGCATGTCTGAGTGTTCTTGAAAACATTGTGGTGAGCGCTTTTCACTATTAAACTTTAGAAGGCACGTGCTGACACTGGGTCAGCATGTCTGAGTGTTCTTGAAAACATTGTGGTGAGTGCTTTTCACTATTAAACTTTAGAACGCACGTGCTGACACTGGGTCAGGCATGTCTGAGTGTTCTTGAAAACACTGTGGTGAGTGCTTTTCACTATTAAACTTTAGAACGCACGTGCTGACACTGGGTCAGGCATGTCTGAGTGTTCTTGAAAACACTGTGGTGAGTGCTTTTCACTATTAAACTTTAGAAGGCACGTGCTGACACTGGGTCAGGCATGTCTGAGTGTTCTTGAAAACACTGTGGTGAGTGCTTTTCACTATTAAACTTTAGAAGGCACGTGCTGACACTGGGTCAGGCATGTCTGAGTGTTCTTGAAAACACTGTGGTGAGCGCTTTTCACTATTAAACTTTAGAAGGCACAGGCTGACACTGGGTCAGGCATGTCTGAGTGTTCTTGAAAACACTGTGGTGAGCGCTTTTCACTATTAAACTTTAGAAGGCACAGGCTGACACTGGGTCAGCATGTCTGAGTCAGCATGTCTGAGTCAGTTTTCACTTCTTTAGAAAACACACTTGTGTCTGTGTTCTTGCACTGTGGTGAGCGCTTTTCACTATTAAACTTTAGAAGGCACATGCTGACACTGGGTCAGCATGTCTGAGTGTTCTTGAAAACACTGTGGTGAGCGCTTTTCACTATAAAACTTTAGAAGGCACGTGCTGACACTGGGTCAGCATGTCTGAGTGTTCTTGAAAACACTGTGGTGAGAGCTTTTCACTATTAAACTTTAGAAGGCACATGCTGACACTGGGTCAGGCATGTCTGAGTGTTCTTGAAAACATTGTGGTGAGAGCTTTTCACTATTAAAGCCTTCAGAAGTGAGAGAACATGTTTTCAATTCAGATACGCTCCCTTTCGTCCACTGTGGAACTACAGGACTGTTGCACTTGACTCCCACACTGTGGTCTAGTGGAAGAACAGCATTGAGTGTGGGACTTAAGATGAGGCCGGAGGGACTGGGGATCCTATGTCGGATGTAGGGAAAAGCCCACACTACGGGGGGGAGTGGGCACACTGAGGAAGAGGCATTTTCACACACTCCTCTGTCCTGGTATTATTGCCATTGACAAGTACTCGGCATTCAGCAGGGGTGTGTGGCTGCTCAGTAAGTGCATGTGGTCCGTTCCTCATAGACACAAGTCTGAAGCTCCAGACGCTTGGCCCTTCTTTATCTGGTGTCCTACCCTGTGCCTGTTGCACTGATTTGACATGCAAGTTCCCTAGGACCCAGGAGATTGGTTCTTCTTGCTGTCATCCTGGTGGAGCTGTTTCTTTAAGGTGCTTTCAAAATAAGCCTCAGCAATCCAGTCCCGTGTATTGGCGTTCCCACAGCAAGCACATGCTTGGGTGAGCTTCACAGCCTCACCCTGTCTGTTGGAGATACACTGAATACTTTCAGGAGCCCACCTTGATCTAACACATGCAGTTATCCTTACAATTAGGTGTTGGTACTTTCAAGTGTAGTCATTTGTCTTGTTAAACACTGCTCAGCAGGTTCTTACTCTAGCAGTTCTGGAGGTTTCTAAACCATCCACATCTCCCGCCTCCCAAATCTCCCCATATACTTCTGATATGCCTCCAAGTTGATGGTCTAAGTCATTGTCCAGTGTATAAAGAATGCAAGCCAGGGCTGGGCGTGGTGGTGCACACCTTTAATCCCAGCACTTGAGAGGCAGAGGCAGGAGGATTGCTGTGAGTTCGAGGCTAGCTTGGAACTACATAGTGTATTCCAGGTCAGCCTGAGCTAGAGTGAGACCCTACCTTGAAAAACAAAAAAAAAAAAAAAAAAAAAAAAAGAATGCAAGCCATACTCGAAAGCGTGAATTCTCTAGTAGTCATGTTAAAAAGGTAAAAAGAAAAGCAAGTGAAATGGATATTGATGATGGGCTTTTTGGGGAGTTTTGACAGTGTTCCTGAATTAACTCAAATCTTTTTATGTTTCGTATAACTATTATTTACTAGTTAAATTGACCATACCCTTTGATAACTGGCTTTAATTTCTGGTTCCTCTTTTTCTACTTGTACTTTTATACCAGTGTTGCAGTCAGGTTTGCATTGCTGGTAGAAATTACCCTACCAAGAGCAACTTGTGGGAAAAAAAAGAGGTTTATTTTGGCTTACAGGCTTGAGGGGGAAGCTCCATGATGGCAGGGAAAACGATGGCATGAGCAGTGGGTGGACATCACCCGGTGGCTAACGTAAGGTGGACAACAGCAACAGGAGAGTGTGTCAAATACTGGCAAGGGGAAGCTGGCTGTACTACCCGTAAGCCCACCCCCAACAATACACCGCCTCCAGGAAGCTTTAATTTCTATTTGCCATCAGCTGGGGAGACACCTGAATCAAACTACCACAACCAGTGAGTTTGATTTGAGTCACACTATGAAAGCGGTAGAAAACCTTATTCTCACAGTTTTGTTAGTGCCCAAGGCATTGGGCTAGTGCTCAAAGAAGTGCTAACCTCAACTCCCTGTGCTTTTCTGTTGCATGGACCACTAAAGACCTTCTTTTTTAGGGAGGGAAAATAAATTATCAGTAGTTGGTAGTTGGGAAGGTGGCTCAACAGTTAAATGCACTTGCTTATAAGATCGCTAGCCCGTGTTTGATTCCCCAGCACCCCTGTAAAGCCAAATGCAAAGTGGCACATGCATCTGTGATCCCAGTGCACCTATGGCAATGGGAGGTGGAACCAGGAGGATTCTGAAGATCTAGGGCCAGCTAGACCGGCACCAGTGGCATACACAGAACAATAGGAAGGGCGGCCCTGCCTCAAACAAAGCAGAAGAGGACAGACACCCTTGAGTTTGACCTCTACCTCCGCATGTGGACTATGGCATATGCATGTCCATAGACACACACATTGTACAATTACATACATATGTGTACACACACACAATGAAGAAATAAAGGTACCAGTGATTGACTATAACCTCTGGACATGTTCAGTTGCACAGAATGTGTTTTGTTTCCAGAGAAGCACTATCATGGAAAGAACATGAGTGGAAGTTGACCTTGGCGTGTGTTAGTCAGCTTTCTGTCCAAATGGCAATCAACTTAATGGAGGAAAGGTTTATTTGAACTCATGATTTCAGAGGTCACTTGACTCTCTGCTGTCTCTGGGTCTGTGGTGAGATGACGTCATGGCAGGGAGCACATGGTTGAGTAAAGCTGCTCACCTTGTGGCAGTTGGGATGTGAAAGTCAGAGCAGGAGGCAGGAAGTAGCCCCCAAGGGTACACTCCCAGACGTACTCCCTTCAGCTAGGTCCTACCTCCTACGTCTCCATCACCTTTAAGAACTCATCCATAGATGATCCTTGGATGGGGGAAGAGCCTTCGCCAGCCACTCACTTGCCCACCTGTGAACACTGCTCCATGGGGTAACGCCTTGTGCGCGTGGCCCTGTAGGAGACATTGATGATCCAAGCTGTAGCCAGCTTCTAATAATGCTGGCATTGGAGAAGAAACTGAGAGTAGTGAAGAATGGCTTTGCAGTCATGTCACATATAGGACTGCCTCCCTCTCTCCCTTGTGGTTTTATGAGGGGTGAGCTGAGTTCACATATGTTCTTTGCTACCACAGATATTCTCTGGACTTGTAGCCCTAAGAAAAATCTGCAACCACCCTGATCTCTTTTCCGGTGGACCCAAGAACCTCAGTGGTTTTCCAGACGATGAACAAGAAGAAGACCAGTTTGGATACTGGAAACGTTCTGGGAAGATGATCGTTGTTGAGTCTTTGTTGAAAATATGGCACAAGCAGGGCCAGCGAGTGCTGCTGTTTTCTCAGTCCAGGCAGGTGAGTGCACAAGCTGTGTCCAGGAAACAAGCCCGTTCTTAGGACTTATGACCAGCTGTACAACACATGGCATGTCGTCCGAAGGGCTGCCTCAGAGGTCTGCACTGACGCTGAGATGACAGCCCGTGGGCCTCAGCCTTTCGTCTCGAGTTTGTATCTAGAACTTCTGTAGAAAGCTCACAGTGTGATTCTGGTATCCAAGTGAAAGGAGTTATCAAAACTATTTTTGTAGCTTTTTATTTTTCTGCCTTCAAGCAAGAAACTCCTTTCAACCCAGGCCCACTGGAAAACACATGGCATTGACACAGGTTGAGAAGCACTCGCTGGGAGCATATTCACTTTGCAAACTGTTTCCCGTCAACCCCAACAGATGCTGCACATACTGGAAGTGTTCCTAAGAGCCCAGAAGTATTCCTACCTCAAGATGGATGGGACCACCACCATAGCTTCAAGACAACCATTGATTGCAAAGTATAACGAGGTAACGGGGACAGCTGGAGCTGCTGTCTGTGGAAGGAAGGGACTGTTCACGTCTTCTAAGGCTTTTTGCTTTGAACTGTACACTTCAGGATTGTTAGGGTGTGGGCATGCAAAATATTAGAGATAGGATGCTAAGACAGGAGAAGAAACTTACGAAGCTGGGAAAGAATGGCCAGTGCAAGTGTGTGTGTGTGCACGTGCGTGTGCGCACTGTGTCTTTCTACTTGGCAGCCCAATTTTTAAACATTGCTAATGTAATTAATAAAAATTAGGAACTATGAGGTGAGATTTTGATTCACTAAAGGTCTCTAGGGCACAGCTTGGGGTGTGGAGAACCCTCAGGTGTTCGTGCCGGTAGAGGTGAAGAGCTGTAGCCGCTCTCAGATATACCCACCATGTTTTGGATCTTCCTTGTAGGACGCGTCCATCTTTGTGTTTCTTCTCACCACGCGAGTAGGTGGCATTGGAGTGAACCTGACTGGGGCCAACAGAGTCATCATCTATGACCCCGACTGGAACCCAAGCACTGACACACAGGTCTGCTTTTCCTTCAAGACAGGTATTGTAGTAAAAGGAGGTTTGGCAATGAATACCTTTGAAGACAGCTAGATGATGGTGTGTTCCTTCTTGTGAAAGAACTGGATGTGACCAGGCGTGTCACAGACCAGGAGAGTCTTCATTGGTTTATCCACCGCATCCACTGCTAGCTGTGGGTGACAAGAACGTGTACAAAGTTAGGAAGTCTTTTATTTCAGACCAACACTTTTTGTCATCTGGCTGTTTATCTGCCTTATAGGCCTTAGTGTATACATGGCCTCGTTAGTCAGAATTCTTGCTAGAGGCCGCAAGGCAGTGATCTCTTCCTCTCCCATAGAGAAGGGTCCTTGTTGAGGTGTCTCTCTCTGCCCTAGGCCCGGGAGCGAGCCTGGAGGATAGGTCAGAAGAAGCAGGTGACTGTGTATAGGCTTCTGACGGCTGGAACCATTGAGGAGAAGATCTACCACCGGTCAGTGTGCACGGCTGCTTGAGCCTTGACTCCCTGCACCCAGGGCTTTCAGCAGGGAGCTTTTAAAACATCTTTTCATTTGAGAAGAATTGCTACAACTTAAGGGATACAGTTGTTTTGTATTCTTTTCTTTGCCATAAAAATACATCTTGATGGGTTATTAGTTTTCAAAAGTGTCTTTGAACCCTGATAATTGTAATTAAAAGACTGCTTGTGTGTAAATTTGATGTCAGTTATCTGAAGGCAATGTTCCTATCTACTGCCATTTGCTTTTAGAAGAATTGAGAAGTACCAGAGTTGGAGCTAGCGCTTTGGCATTCCCCATACCACTGGCTTATATGACCCTTGTCAAGAGGTTGGGAGGATATTTGTCTCTTCCTCTGACTTTCTGGGTTATGACTAGGGGACTTGAGGCAGTTGTAGCTTCAGAAAGAGTCCAGCCCTTTTCCAACCCCCCTTCCTCATCAGACTTCATTCTGTCCTGCACTTCAGCTCGTGATTCATGCTTTGAGTCCTGTGAGAAGAGAGCCATAGCCTGATGAACAAGTGGCCAGGAAAGACAGTGTTGCCTAGTGGTGATACCTGCTGGAGAGGGACAGTGGTATGGGGCCTTAAGCACAAAGTGCCGGGCAACAGGTGGAAGGGGGAAGGGGCAGGTCAGAACAAGGGCCGTGTAAAGCCCTGAACCTATCACAGGAAGAAGGCACCAGGCAGGGCAGGGCAAGACTTGGTCCACGAGCTGGGAATCTGACTCCTTAAAGCTCAGAGGGGCTGGGAGTCACATAACTGTGATATGAACAGAGGTTTTGTGAAGTGTGGTAAATCCTGTCATTTCTAGTTTAAATTCTGTAAAACTTGGGAGACCGCCTGATGTTTTATGTAGGTATTGAATTGTAATTTTCCAAGGTTGAAAGTTTGGAGGCTTAAAGTATTCATAGATCTGCTGATGTCACCCCTCTCACACTGTTCAAGTAAACATTATTTCATATCAGCATAATTTTTATCTTTTTAGGCAAATCTTCAAGCAATTTTTGACAAACAGAGTGCTGAAAGACCCTAAACAAAGGCGATTTTTCAAATCTAACGATCTTTACGAGCTGTTTACTCTGACTAGCCCCGACGCGTCCCAGAGCACTGAAACCAGTGCTATTTTTGCAGGTATCACACGTAGTCATTGACCTAAATGGTCGCCTGTGTAAGACTCCTGCAGTGTGACACTGGTTCTGTGTTCCCTTTACAGGAACTGGCTCAGATGTTCAGACACCCAAACGCCATTCTAAAAGAAAAACTCCACCAGCTCTTGGAGCAGACTGTGACATTCCAAAATGCAAGAAGCTCTCTGATTCAAACACAACTGCACATGACACCATGTTGACTGGGGAGACACCTGAGACAACAGGGGCTGAAGGAGATAGGGGACCATCTCAAGAAAGTGGCCCTTTGAAAGATGACCACACGAGTGGTAATGAAACTGGTATTGTTGGGCTTGGAAGCGAAACAAATGCCGTGTCTGAGCCAGAGCAGCTGCCAGTGATGAGCGGAAATGGGAAGTGTTCAGATTCCCCAGGAGTCGTCATAACGCCCAGGCCCTCTGGTAAGAGAAGTGTCCCGGAGCAGCAAGGCCCTTCCTATAAATGGGAATGCCGTCAGGCTCAGACACAGCCTCTTTGGGCAGGTGGACAAGTGGAAGGTCATTCCTATAAGCACAAGTCAAAAACAAAACATGGCGTTCCCAAAGAAGATGCCCCAGAGAAACATCTGCGGCCAAAGCAGAAGCCCAGGACCTCCAAGCATTGCAAAGATGCCAGGTTTGAGGGAACTCGAGTCCCACACCTGGTGAAGAAAAGACGGTACCGCAAGCAAGACGTCGAGCAGCACGGAGAGGCCAAGTCACGGAGCAGCGATGATTATGTTTTGGAAAAGCTTTTCAAAAAATCAGGTAGTGATTTCAAGTATGTCTGCACAGTCACAGGGGTGCTGGATTAGGGGACGAGGAGGTTATGTACATGTGACAGACAGCCTTTACTGATGGTGGTGACATTTTGGAAATTTTATTTGCCCACTTTTCTGAAGAGCTGGAGGGAGGAATTTGAAATTTTGGGAAACAATAGTTTTTAACATGTTCACTTAGAGGAGATGAGATGTTTTAAATAGATGTGTACTTCTTGAACATTAATATTCAGTTTCTTTAGATGTTCTAGAAAACTGTAAAGTAAGCAGACATCATATTCTTCCCTCAGTGAAAATAACCTGTGGTGTTTGCCCATTAAGAATCTGGTGTAAGGCTAATATATGTGTTTAATAAGGAAACACTGATCAATTTCCATTGTTTGGAGTGTCTTCATTAGACATGGATGATGAATTTTTTAAAGGCACTTCTCAGTATCTCTGAAAAATTTCATCATAGTAGGGTTATTAGATAGTGGGTTTCCTAATATCCAACCAACTGTGAATTCCTAGAGTGTCTTACTTGGGACATGCATGTTACTTTCTCCCTTTGGTGTTAAGTTCTGCTTGCTAATATAGTTAATATTTTCTCATTGGCATTCAGAAGTGATGCTGGCCTGCAGTTTTCTCTGTACTATGTTTATCAGTCACTTTATTTCTTCTACATGTATTTACTGGTCTGTTTTCCTAGAAGAGTATCAATTTTGTCTAGTTTTCCAATTTAACATAGATACATACAAAAGATTGGTGAAGTGACTTTTTAAATTTGCCTTTTCCCCAGTATAACTTTCTTGACATTTATATTCCATGAATTTATTTTTATTTTTCTTTCTCTAAGCTAAGCTCCTGAGTTATCTGTTCTATGACTTTTTTTCAGTAAGCTAGGATTTTTTTTTTTGTTAAACTGAATCCATAGTTGATCTCTACCTCATTAATTTGTTTTTAGTTTTTTTACTTTCATTATGATGCTTTTTGTTGTATTTTTTGTGAGGTTTTGGGTTTTAAGTTTTCTAATTTATACTTGGAAATTTAATTCATTTATTATTTTTTGATACAATTTTATTATATAGCCCAGGATGGTCTTGAACTTTCTGATCCTCCTGAGTCTGATTATAGTATACGCTGCCATGCCTAGCTGTTTCATTTTTATTGGAATAAGTGTTTAGGGTTAGGCATGTTTCACTGATTGCTTTATTAAGTGGATCTCAGTAATTGTAACATGGAGCATTTTCTTAGTCATCTGTTTTTAGAAGTTCTATAATTCTGGCTTTTCTTTTTCCTTCCACTGAGAGTTTGATTAGATTTTTGCTCTCTTATGGGAAGTCAGGAAGAAACTAAATGTTGAAGTTGTTATTAAAGCATTTTGCTTCAGTTACTTTAAAACAAGGATAATGAGTGGCTCTTCCTTACAGGGTGACTGTTAGCAGAAACAGCGTGTGCGCAGTCACACTTGCCACTCCTGCATTTTTTGTGCCAGGACACTAAACTGTTGCACTGCACACTCTGAGCTGTCACCATTGCTGTTTCCTTGTTCTGTTAGTGGGTGTACACAGTGTCGTGAAGCACGATGCCATCATGGATGGGGCAAGCCCCGATTATGTGCACTGCACACTCTGAGCTGTCACCATTGCTGTTTCCTTGTTTTGTTAGTGGGTGTCCACAGTGTCGTGAAGCACGATGCCATCATGGATGGGGCAAGCCCCGATTATGTGCACTGCACACTCTGAGCTGTCACCATTGCTGTTCCCTTGTTCTGTTAGTGGGTGTCCACAGTGTCGTGAAGCACGATGCCATCATGGATGGGGCAAGCCCCGATTATGTGCTGGTGGAGGCCGAGGCCAGCCGCGTGGCTCAGGACGCCTTGAAAGCCCTGAGGCTCTCTCGTCAGCAGTGTCTGGGGGCAGCGTCTGGTGTTCCCACCTGGACTGGCCAAAGGGGTACTTCTGGTGCACCAGCAGGAGTAAAGTGAGTACCTGTCCCCACCATGCTTGCAGGGAGCATTAGGAGTTGGGGTGACGTCAGGGCAGGAACTTGCTTCTCCAGTCAAAGAAGCTCTGAGGGTGGCATTGGCTCAGCTGGATCTCAGTGACTGGGAAAAATACCTCATCCTTTCATCTGCTTTCCAGAGAACACTTTTCAGGGGAAGAAGTGATGAGTTATTTGAGAAATGATATTTAAAAAGAAGAAATGCAGGTAATGAATGACTAGCTGTTAATAAAGCAGCTTATCACAGTCAATAAGTACTGTGCTGTTCATGAGACCCTTTGAGAAGACTCTGCCAAGTGTGTATGAGGGAGGGTCTTGCTGCTCTGCGAAGTAGCACTCACATCCCCAGAACAGTAGCAGAGCAGAGCGGAGCCGTCGGAGGGAATAGAACAGCTCAGGATTCCAGAGATGACAGCTTTCCCCGAAAGAGTTCAGTTGTCGAGAGAACACTTCTGTGTCACTGTCACAGCAGCCGCCTCTCACTTACGGCTCTTGTTCTCCTTTTTTTAGGAGTAGATTTGGTCAGAAAAGGAACTCTAGCTTTCCCACACAACGTCTGTCTTCAACATCTCCAACAGAAAAATGCCAGGTAATGGGATAGTGTGGCTGTGTTCCATGTGTGAGACTTGCTTGGTTGAATGGCCACGAAAATGTCACTGGATTTGTATGTGAAGAAATGGTTATAACTGGTGTTAGTAATGCCTGCTGCTGGTGTCAGAGGCTCCCAGTTATCATGTCCTTCTATATGAATCTAAAAGGGCTACTAACTTCCTAAACACAAGCTCTGTTTTGCCCTTAGGAAATTAATGCAATGCAGCCACCTATCTGGAGTGAACAAGTCAGCTCTGGAGACCACTACTCTAGACCAGGGGTCTAGAGCCGCCTTGAATAGTGGGCAGGTGGATGCCCGTCTTTCCTGGTGCTGCAGTAATGGGGACACTGGGAGAGCATAACTCTTGTGTCTTTCAGACTAAGGGTGTGCTTGCTAATGTTCAAACTGAAAGACTCCTGGGTCAAGACTCCAAATTTAAGTCAATGGGAATACATTTAAGAGTAGAGTACTGTTTTTGGTTTGTTTTTGTTTGTTTGTTTTTTTGGTTTTTCAAGGTAAGGTCTCGCTCTAGCCCCGGCTGACCTGGAATTCACTATGTAGTCTCAGGTGGCCTCGAACTCATGGCGATCCTCCTACCTCTGCCTCTCGAGGGCTGGGATTAAAGGCGTGCGCCACCACGCCCGGATTAGAGTACTTTTTTGATTTCCCGTGTTCTGGGCTTTTAGCCGCAGGAGTTTGAGGCCCTTTCCAGGTTAGATGTGCGTTGTTATTTTGTGTTTAGAGTGGGGGGTGTTGTGCAAGTATGTGCACATGTGTGCATGGAAGCCAGAGACTGACATTAGATGTCTTTTTCAGTTGCCTCTACCATGCTTTTTTTGTTTTTAATTTTTATGAGAGAGCAAGAGAGAGGGACAGAATCAGCGTGCCCGGGCCTCCAGCCACTGCAGTCAAACTCCAGACACATGTGCCATCTGTGCACATGTGCAAACTTGTATGCTTTCATCACCTTGTGCATCTGGCTTACGTGGGATCTGGAGAGTCAAACATGGGTCCTTAGGTTTTGTAGGCAAGCACCTTAACTGCTAAGCCATCTCTCCAGCCCTACCATACTTTTTTTGAGACAGGGTCTCTTACTGAACCTGGAACTTGCCAATTTGGATAGACTAGCTGTCCCACCAGCTCCAGAAATCCCGTTTCCACTTCCCAGTGCTGGGATTACAGGTGCATGCCACACATCTGGATTTTTGCATGGCTCCAGGTGTCCAGAGTCAGGCCCTCATGTTACACAGCGAGCACTTTGCTGACTGAGCTGTCTCCCCAGCCCCAGTGCTGTTTTAAGGAAACTCACATGAGGTCAGGAAGAGAAAGAAGGCTGAGAGGTAAAGAAAGGGGAACGCAGCAATGATTACACTCCTTCTCCCACAGTGTGAGTCAGGTTGCATGCGCCCCAGCAGCTTTCGGTGGCTGGAGACACTGCTTGGGAGCCGTGCCTAGAGAACAGCACCTCCCTCTGCCTCCCTTAGATCAGCTCTCCCTCAGCGGTGTCCAGGGGATGGCCTCCTTTCCCCCCATACAGCTTGTTTGTTTCAGTAATGTCCTTACCAGTATTGGGTAGACTTAGCATTAGATAGGGTTTCAGTCTTTCTCCATGACTTCACAGCCTGGCATCTGGGTCATTTTGTGGGCCCTTGGGGAACTAAGTGGGGGCATGTGCTAGAAATTCAGCCTGTCAGTATGCGGTCCTGTCTTCTCTCTCCAGGACGGAGTGAAAAAGAAAGGAAAGGACCAGGCCCCTGACCACTTCAGCGGCAAAGGAGAAGACGCAGAGTCTTCCTCCGGGGCCCCCACTTCCTCCTCGCTCCTGGCCTGCATGCGAGCAAGGAACCATCTGATTCTGCCTGAACGCCTGGAAAGTGACAATGGGCACCTTCCCGTGGCCTCTGCCACGCCTCCCTCCACCACAGAACATGACGACCTGCTGGTAGAAATGAGGAACTTCATTGCTTTCCGGGCGCAGGTAGATGGCCAGGCCAGCACTCAGGAGATTCTACAGGAATTCGAATCCAAGCTCTCTGCTTCCCAGTCGTGTGTCTTTCGAGAACTACTGAGAAATCTGTGTACTTTTCATAGAACTGGTGGAGAAGGGATTTGGAAACTCAAGCCGGAATACTGCTGAACAGTATTTCTCTCTAGACTTTCAATTCACTTTTTAATGGAATTTCAGGTCATTAATCCTGTGATTAGTGATCATGTGTTTGTGGAAAGAGGTTGGTTACACTTGATGTTTACTTTAAATGGAATCTACCTCAAGGAAAACTTTAAGAAAAAAATACATGGGTGTTTTTTTTTTTTTTTTTTTTTTTTTTTTTTTGGGCGCACTGAATTACATTATAAAATCAGGGACATAATACTGCTTCTTGGAGCATTTTATTTCTTAACTCAAAAAATACTGTCCAGGAGCACATTTCTACTCATTTTTTTAAGAACAGAAGTACTCGTTTTTTTATGAACAGAAGTCTTGATTTTTTTTTATTGGTGCTAGAAACATGTCTTATATTTAGTCTGGCTTGTTTGATGAAGTAGTTTATCATTATCTGATAACAGCAATATTTTTATGCATGACTTTTAAATGTTTCAGTCCCAGTTGTCACACAAAAGTGATGACTTAAGGGCTGGAGAGATGGCTTAGCGGTTAAGGCGCCTGCCTCCTAAGTCTAAGAACGCTGGTTCCAATCTCCAGCGGTTCCAATCTCCAGGTCCCACGTTTAGCCAGATGCAAAGTGACGCAAGGGTGCAATGCCTCACTTGACCACAAGGGGGTGCACGCATCTGGAGTTCATTCACAGCAGCTGAGAGGCTGCTGGCACACCCATTCTCTCTCTCTCTCTGCCTCTACATCTCTCTACAAAAAAAAAAAAAAAAATGATGATTTAAGACTTGCTATCTGTCAAGTCATACTGGTTTTAAACAGTCCTTTAAAGCACTATCAAATATTTCTGTGTGTGTTGGTGGAGGGGGATCCACTGACATGGAACCCAGTGCCTTGCACTGAGAGCTGCTCTCCAGCCAGCAGCTGGCAGGTGTTTATTTATAGAGCATGAAATGTGTGGGTCATTAATAAAGGGGACTATTTCTGTCAAGTCATGGACTTGTCAGTTTACTCTGGGTATACTTTAAGCAATAGACATATTCTACCCCTCACTGTGTTGGTTTTAGGAAAATGAAATGTGCTATCATAAAACAAGCAAGCAAACAAAAATCCTAAAGGTCCAAGCAGAAACAAGTAAGTGTGTAAAACAGCAGAAACAAGTAAGTGTGTAAAACAGCAGCCAGTTGTGACCAGCACCGCAGTCCTCCTGTGTCCACAACATGGGGTAGTCTCCAAGCTTGATGGCCTTCCTGAGCTGTGGGTGCTGGTGCTGTTATCTCGTGCCCAGCTGCCCTCCTCTCTATTACCTTGACCTTCACCTTGACATTGGCTTGGTGTAGTGGATGGTCCTCAGCTTTGACTCAGCTGTGAGTGTATTAGGATTCTGCATGGTATGGCCTGCATCCTCAGTTTTCTTACCTCTGTTTTTCTTGTTCGTTCTCGTGGTCATTTTATCACCTCATCTTGGAAGTCCCTGTTCTGCTGAAGTTGCTTCTGTCACCGTCATAGTAAGAAGATTCACTTCCTGGATGAGTGTCTGTGGCTGCTTTTCCTCAGCACTCTCTGGACTGTGCTCACCTCACTCCCATTCTGGGCCCTTGCACGTTTGCTCAGGCTCCTGCAGCGGCTTCCTTGGACAGCTGGGTCTAAGGGTGCTGTTTGTTCATCCCTGTGGCCCAGACAGGATGGGTCTGGGCAGGAGCAGCTCTACTGGGCTGCGTGTGGCTTTGGTTGCAGGATGGGATGGCGTGGCTTCCTCCTTTCTGAGCTTTCATTAGATGATCCACCGGGCCAATGACCCCTCCTGTAGGCAGCCTGGCAGTCGCTATTCACATCCCATTCCTGTGTCCTGCTTCCTTTTGGGAGGTCTGGCCCTCCCTCATTTCTTTCCTTTTTCTGTTTGTAGTTTGGTTCATAGATATCGAAGGAGGATGATTTTATTATTTTCTTCACTTGACCATCCTTAGCTAAAGGCCGTAGAAGAGATTTTTTTTTAATTTAATTAATTAATTTATTTATTTGCAAGGAGAGAGAGAGAGGTAGAAGAGAGGCGGACAGAGAGAGAGTGGGCACACCAGGGCCTCCAGCCACTGCAAATGAACTCCAGATGCATGTGCCCCTTGTGCATCTGGCTTACATGGGTCCTGGAGAATCAAACTGGGATCATTTGGCTTTGCAGGCATATGCCTTAACCGCTAAGCCATTTCTCCAGCCCCATAGAAGAGATTTTTAAAACAGGCTGGTTAAAGTCCTAAATTGAGCACTTGACTCAGAAGGAAGCCAAAACTGCTGACTGCTTTGTTTCTGGGAAGTCTTTAGTTTTACCTTTGTAATTATTAGCCTGCAAGAAAATAGTATCTCTCTTATTCTCAAAGTAAAGTACTGGCCTGGTTTGTCAGTGTGGGGCATTAGGGCAATTCTTATAGTCTGAAATCTAAGTTATATTAAGCTATATAAGGTGTAGACATTTCTAGTTAAAAAATTACTGTTGGGCTGGAGAGATGGCTTAGCGGTTAAGGGGCCTGCCTGCCAAGCCTAAGAACGCCTGTTCAATTCTCCAGGTCCTGCGTTTAGCCAAATGCAAGTGACGCAAGGGTGCACTGCCACACTTGCCCACAAGGCGGCACATGCATCTGGAGTTTGTTCATAGCACCTTAGAGGCTGCTGGAGCACCCATTTTCTATCTTTCTCTATCTCTCTTTCTCTCTCAAAAAAAAAAAATTACTGTTAAAGCTGGGCGTGGTGGTACATGCCTTTAATCCCAGCACTCAGGAGGCAGAGGTAGGAGGATTGCTGTAAATTTGAGGTCAGCCTGAGATTACATAGTGTATTCCAGGTCAGATTGGGGTAGAGGGAGACCCTACCTTGGAAAACCAAAAGAAAAAAATAGAAAATCAAATGTTACTGTCGAATGTTTGGATGCAGAAAGCACAAGGTGGTCCTTGTTCCAGTTGTTCCACTGACATGCTCGCCCTGGGTAGGTTGGGGCCCAGGTGAAGGTGTGCAGACATGGCTATTCAACTTCCCCAAAGTTGGGATGGTTGTTAATAATATGCAGGAAGCTTATTTATTTTGATGCAATCTAATTTGGGGGACATTAAACATTTTGTACGATGTAAATAGATTTAATGTATTTAACATATTATTATAAATAAAAGATTTTAAAAGACTAGCTTTTTTAAGTTCCTTTTTTACTTTATGAATGTATTGTTACCCATTAAAACCTCTGAAGCAGGACTTGAGAGATGGCTTAGTGGTTAAGGCATTTGCCTGCAAAGCCGAAGGACCCAGGTTCGATTCCCCAGGACCCATGTTAGCCAGATGCATGGGGGGAGGGGGTGAGGGGGGAGAGATGGCTTAGAGGTTAAGGCACTTGCCTGTAAAACCTAAGGACCCGTATTCACTTCCCCAGTACCCACGTAAGACAGATGTACGTGGTGGCATATATGTCTGGAGTTTGCAGTGGCTAGAGGCCCAGGCATACCCATTTTCTCTCTTTTCTCTCTCATAAATAAATATGTAAAAATAAAATATAAAATATTACATCACAGTGTATAGGAAGCATTTCTATAACAGCTAGTTTGTTTAATATATCTACATTAATGAGATTATACTGTCCTGTTGCATGTAACTTTGTGCAAGACAAATTTTCACTCCTGTAATAGAGCGCTACTTTCATTAAAAGTGAAACCTTTTTTCAATTTATTATTATTATTTATTTGAGAGAGAGAGGGAATGGGCGCACCAGGACCTCTAGCCACTGCCAACAAAATCCAGATGCAAGCGCCACCTTGTGCATCTAGCTTACATGGATGTTGGGGAATCGAACGTGGGTCCTTAGGCTTCACAAGCAAATCCCTTAACCATGAAGCCATCTCTCCAGTCCCATGAAACCAATTTTAACTTTAGTAAGTGTAGTAAAATTGTTTTCTCCAAGTCAGAGTCTGTTAACAGATCCATTTCTCCACACTTTCCAACATTTGATAGTATCCATCTGGATGTACGTTGTTTTCAAAACCATATTATGACTGAAAATAATCTTATTTTAGCTGATTTTTTTTTTCAAGGTAGGGTTTCACTGTAGTCCAGGCTGACCTGGAATTCACTATGTAGTCGCAGGGTGGCCTTGAACTCACGGCGATTCTCCTACCTCTGCCTCCTCCACCACGCCTGGCTTAGCTGATTTTTTGAAATTATTTCTAAAACATTGTCATATTTTTTTGGCTATGTGGAGATCTTTGCTACACATTGCTGGTCTATGTCATACTTGTTTAGTTTTATGTGGTCTTATTCGTTAAGGCTCCTTATCCCCCAAACAAATAAAAAGGCAAGCGTCTCAACTATTAGGACATGGTTCCATTCTTCATGACTTTGAGATTCCAAAGTATCCTGTTTATTGATCTCATCTTGTAATTTTGCTCAACTCTTATTTTGCTATCTGCAAATTGTTCTGCAGTAACGTTCTCACCAGCTGTAATTCGTGGCAGTGACAGTTCCTCTCTTCCAGTCTTTCTACACCATGTATTGCTAACGTGATGATAAATGGAATTAGCTTCAGGTGACATCCTTGTTGGCCATGCCTTTCTCCTTAGCCCGTTTATTTCACTTTGCCAGTCAACCACTTTTAACCATTTCTCATTGATTATTACAAATGGTAGAATGATAAAATACATAGTTGTTCTTGCTTTCCAGCAGTATGGTCTAAATCAAGTTAAGGAAATGAATCCTGCGCTGAATTTTTTCCCTCTGCTTCTCTTACACAGTTTTTCACCTTTGATACCTCTCTCTCTCTCTCTCTCTCTCTCTCTCTTTCTCTCTCTCTTTTGGTTTTTCAAAGTAGGCTCTCACTCTAGCCCGGGCTGACTTGGAGTTCACTATGCAGTCTCAAGGTGGCCTCGAACTCACAGTGATCCTCCTACCTCAGCCTCCCAAGTGCTGGGATTAAAGGCGTGCGCCACCCGACCCCTCCATTGATACCTCTTAATTTCAGCATCCAGACTTTGCTTAGACTTCTACTTTTGCAATGAGTGTGAGGAGCCTTGTAGATACACAAGCCAAACTAATTATAACTGGTGAAAACTGAAAGGCTGTCTCCCCAGACACGAACATTTCATGTTGCCAGAATTTTTTTCTCAAGCACATGGCCAATGGACAAATCTAAAATCCAAGCAGATCTACTAAATGTTGGTAAACCTAGAGTAACAAGTCTGTGACACCCAGGCCACAACCCTCCATGTCCCCCACCTCCGTGTGCTGACAGGCTCTGGTGCTACCTCTTGTCACTCCTTTTCTGTGGTCTGGAGTCGCCCGTCTGGAGTCGCCCGTCGGGACAGAGCGGGGTGTCTTTAGCCGTCAAGCGGGAGGAAAGACACGAAGCAAGTTTAGGTCTAGTTTCGTCTCGGTTAAAACATTTCTCCATGATCAACACGTCTGCATGCTGTGCTGAGTAAAATCTGAACTGAAGGTTAGGGTTACCAAGAAGACTGACAAATGTCAGATGTTTTCTTCCTGTTCTGTCCCTCATCCGACTACAGGGCCAAGGGACGAGTCAGGGTTTCAAAGGCAAACGCAGCCTTCAAGCCCCTAAAAAGGTAACTGTGGCAACCATTATACCCCATCCAGCAGAAGTGCTGGGGACTCTAAAGCTGGCAGGGCTCGAGCGTCATTGTCCTCCAAATGTGTGACCTCCAACATTATGGATCCTAAGTCAATTCAGAGCTAGTGAAACTAGAAGTTTTGTTTAGGTTTTGCCTTGGGAATGTAATCCAGGTGGATATCATAAGAAAACAGGCCCTTCCTTCAGCTCCCATCAGGGGGTTAATTCTCTCACTGGCAGGGGTAGGTTACCAGCATTCCTCATCCCCTCTAACTTCAAGGTGTAGGGAGAGAGTTAATAAACATTAAAAGTGCATTAATGGACTGGGGAGGTGGCTTAGCAGTTAAGCTGCTTGCCTGCAAAGCCTAAGAACTCATGATTGAATCTCCAGGTCCCACGTAGCCAGACACACAGTGATGCAATGTGTACAAAGTTGCAGTGCGCCACAAGGGGGTGCACATGTCCAGAGCTCACTGGCAGTGGCTGAAGGCCCTGGTGTGTCCATTCTGTCTCTCAAAAATAAATAATAAAATAAGTTTTTAAAGTGCAGTAGAGGGCTCAAGTGTTAGCAGATAGAAGACCCTGCCGCTTACAGATAAAGATTATGCTGTACAAACACTAGAGAAGGAAAAGATTGCTAACAGACCAGCCAAGGCGTAGGGAGCAACGTGGAGGAGAGAGAAGGGAAGACAGAGCTGGATGGAGGGTGGTTAAGAAATAACCTGAAGCACTCCCCCACAGAGATTGAGGTCTTAATTACCTCACAGTGAATACCAACAACCCCACTGAGGAGATCCTGCAGGGAAAGTAGGACCAGGGACAAGGGGATATAAGACTATATAACTTAAAAATTAAAAATAATTAAAAGGCTTATAATTTTGAAATTAAAAATGGAGGGACTGAAGAGATGGGTCAGTGGTGAAGGGGCTTGCCTGCAAAGCCTATCAGCCAGGGTTCGATTGCCCAGTACCCATGTAAAACCAGATTCACTAAGTGGCACCTGCATATGGAATTCATTTGCAGTGGCTGGAGACCCTGGCATGCCCATTCTCTCTGCCTCCCCTCTCCTACCTCTCTCTCTCTGCTTGCAAATAAATAAATAAAATATTTTTTTAAAAATGAGAATAGCTTTAGGAAAGTGGGATAGTTTTAAGATAGTTAAACGTACACACAGTGTTTTCTTTCTTTCTTTCTTTTTTGGAGAGAGACAGAGAGGGAGAGGAAGACAGAGATGGGCGCACCAGCAGCCTCTCAGCTGCTGCCTCTCTCTCCAGATGTGTGCGCCCCCTTGTGGTCAAGTGCGGCATTGTGCCCTTGCATCACTTTGCATCTGGCTAAACGTGGGACCTGGAGATTGGAACTGCTGGAGATTGGAACTAGCGTTCTTAGGCTTCGGAGGCAAGCGCCTTAACCGCTAAGCCATCTCTTTAGCCCTCTCCTGTTATTCTTATAAAACTACTGTGTGTGGCTGGAGAGATGGCTTAGCAGTTAAGGCTCTTGCCTACAAAGTCTACGGACCCAGGTTTGATTCCCCAGAACTCACATAAAGCCAGATGCACAAAGTGGGACACATATCTAGGGTTTGTTTGCAGTGACTAGAGGCCCTGGTGTGCCAATTCTTTCTATTTGCCTCTTTCTGTTTTTGCAAATAAATAAATTTTTAAAAAGAAAATAATGTAACTATATCAATAATAAATGTTAGGGATAAACAATCCAATTCAAAGGGGGAAATTATCAGATTGTATTAAAATATGATCCAACTCTATCTTTTCTGCAGGAGACACACTATATTCAAAACCACAAATAGACTGCCCAGGACACAACTGAACAGCTGGGTGTGGCCATACATATTTGTAACCTCAGTCCTGGGGGAGCAGAGATGGAATTGCTGGGCCACCCCTAAAAGCTCACCTCTGCCTTCAAGGAAATAGGTGGATGAGCAGTAGAGGAAGGGCACTTGATGGTCTCTGACGTCTGCATGCTTGGGAGCACATCTGTACATACATGTGCATATACCACACACCACACCATATATACTACACACAGTAGAAGAGAGGACGGTGAGAAATAAGTTTAACCAGAAGTATAGAATTTGTATACTGAAAAGTACAAAACATTGCTGAAAGTAATTAAAAGAAGATCTAAGTAAATAGGAAAATATCCCATGTTCATGGATTGGAAAATTTCATACTGTTACTGTGACATAATCCCCAGACTGGCCTGTGGCTCCAGCACAATTCTATTTCATTCCCAACTAGTTTCTTTGTAGAAATTGACAAGTGGGTCTATGGCCACACCACCCTGAACAGATCTGATCTTGAAAGCTAAGCAGGGTCAGGCCTGGTTAGTACTTGGATGGGAGATATTGACAAATGGATGTTAATACTCGTGGAATACCAAGGGACCCAGAATAACCAAAAGTATCCTGACAAAGAATACAATATTATGGACCTTAAATAAAGCTAAATTACTAAAAGGTTCCAAGTGACTGGCGAGGCCTCAATCCCGAATAGGTCTTGGTGGCTATTTGGTGACTGGGGACTCACTGCTGAACTGGGAGAACCAGGGACCAAACGGCAGCGCTGACCCAGGCACATTCCGTTTCAACTAGCAACTGCTACGCTCACTTTGCTACGTGAGCTGCCATCTGCAGTCACCCATGAGAATGGAGTGCTTCCTGCACGCTTGTCTCCTTCCATCATCCATGCAGACTGGCTGGGAACGTGGACGGGAACGTGTACTGCTTACGCCTCAATTTGTTCCTTCTGAGCACACTTCCATTTTGGGACCAAAGGCTGTAACTCTCTAAGTTCTTTTCAAACATACTCTCCTCCTTTATTCTGGAGTTCTAATTGTATTTTTGTTGGCAGTAGTAATATATTTTCTGGCTTCAAATTTGTATAAAATAACAGTGATCAACAAACACAATACTAGCACAAAGAACGGCACATAGAGCAATGTAATAAAATCGAGAGTCCATAGCTCAACAGTTGAAGGCACTTGCTTGTAAAGTCTAATAGTCTGGCTTCAATTCCCCACATAAAACCCGATGCACAGGGCTGGAGAGATGGCTTAGCGGTTAAACGCTTGCCTGTGAAGCCGAAGAACCCCGGTTCAAGGCTCGATTCTCCAGGACCCATGTACGCCTGATGCACAAGGGGGCACACAGCACATATCTGGAGTTCATTTGCAGTGGCTGGAGTCCCTGGAGCGCCCATTCTCTCTCTACCTGCCTATTTCTGTATCTCTGTCTTTCTCAAATAAATAAATAATAAAAACTTTTTTTAAAAAACCCGATGTGCAAAATGGTGCATGTGTCTGGACTTTGTTTGCGGTGATCAGAGGCCCCCAGTACATCTATTCATTCTCTCCATATTTTCTTTTTCTCCATAAATAAATAAAATTGAGAGTCCAGAAATTGTCAGCAAAGTTAACAACTCCATTCAAGGAGAATGATCTTTTCAAAATTTGGTGCTGGAAAACTGGAGAGTCACCACGTGCAAAAGAATGGAGTTAGATCCTTGCTTTGTATCATATAAAATAGTTAAAACAGATGAAAGATACACATATAAGAGCAAAACTAGAAAACTTAGGGGGAAAGGGTGGTAAATCTCATGACCTTGAATTTGGTGAACATTTATAGATATGGCACAAAAAGTAGAAAAAAATTAGATTTCATTAAAATTCAAAGCAATTATATATATTAATACATTAATATATTAATATTATATATAAATATATCAAATATATATTAAATATATTAATATATATATTGAATATGTATATAATATATTTAACATATATATATTTGCCGGCAGAGAGTGAAAAGGAGATAAGAGGGAGAGAATGACACTCCAGGGCCTCATCCCACTGAAAACAAACTCCACATACACATGTCACTTTGTGCATCTGGCATTACATGAACACTGGGGGATCGAGCAGTCAGGCTTTGGAATCAAGTGCCTTTAAGCACTGAGCCATCACTCCAGTCCCAAAGTGTGAGTTTTCAAATGATACCCAGATGGTTTGAATATAAAATGTCCCCCACAGACTCACATGCTTGTAATTAAGCCCCGTACTTGACCCCCAGCTGATGGAGCCTTTGGGAGGTGGAGCCTTGCAGGAGATGCGTTATTAGTGCAGCCCCCGAGGGTAACCAGAGCTGGCTCACTCCAGCTGCTTCCTCCAAGCTGATGTGACAAGATGTGACGCCCTGCTAGCTATTTTTGCCATGCTTTCCCCAGGACAATGAAACTTCTTAAAACCGGAAGCTGAAATAGACCCCTCTTCTCCATAAGCTGCTTCTGGTCTGGGTTTTTGTTTGTTTGTTTTTGTTTATGTTTCTGCAGTGAGAAGGTTACTGTTATAGATAACATTAAGAAAATGAAAACAGGGCTGGAGAGATGGGTCAGCGGTTAAGGCGCATGCCTGCAAAGCCTAAGGACCCTGGTTTGAACCTCCAGGTCCCACGTAAGACAAATGCACATGGTGGCTCATGCATCTGGAGTTCTGACTAGAGGCCCTGGCATGCCCATTCTCTCCCTCTTCCTCTCTCTCTCTCTCAATAGATAAATGAATACAAATTTAAGAAAAAAATTATAAAAAAGAAAATGAAAAGGGGCTGGGGAGATGGCTCAGTGGTTAAAGGCTCTTGCTAGCAAAGCCTGATGACCCAGGTTCAATTCCCCAGAACCCACAAAGTGATGCATACATCTGGAGTTCATTTGCAGATGAACACACCCATTCATTTTCTCCTCTTGCTGTCAAATAAATAAACATTTTTTAAAAAGAATATGAAAAGAAGGCTGGAGAAATGGCTCAGTAGTTAAGGTGCTTGCCTGCAAAGCCCAAGGATCTGAATTTGATTCTCCAGTACCCATGTAAAGCCAGATGCACAAAGTGACGCATGCATCTGTAGTTGGTTTGCTTGGCTTATTGGCTATTTTGTATGCTCTTTGGGAAAGTATCTATTCAGATCCTATGCTCATGGTTAATAGGGGCATTATTCTGTTAATCTGTGAGTGTAAGAGTTCTTAAAAATAAGTTGTATAAGCCAGGCATGGTGGCACACGCCTTTAATCCCAGCACTTGGGAGGCAGAGGTAGGAGTATCACCGTGAGTTCAAGGCCACTCTGAGACTACAGAGTGAATTCCTGGTCAGCCTGAGCTAGAGCGAAACCCTACCTCAAAAAACCAAATATATGCGTGTGCGTGCGTGCGTGTGTGTGTGTGTGTGTGTGATGTTGGGTGTGGTGGTGCACGCCTTTTCTGTGAAAACCAGTTTGATGATTCTCCAAAGAATTAAACACACAATTGCCATCTTCGTCAGCGATGGCACTCCTTGGTGGCATATTCTCAAAAGAATCAAAATTGATATTCAAACAAACGCTGCTATGACTATCATGTGTAATGTGGACATCACTCAGGGTCCATCAACAGACAAATGCACAGAGAAACTTCGTGTATGTCCTAGAGTGTTACTGGCCATAAGCCAAAGCACTCATCCGTGCTACCACATGAATGAACTTTGTAAACATTATACTGAGTGATAGAAGCCAGGCACAAAACACACAAGAATTAAAAGCAATGGAAGGCCTCCATCATTATGGGAAACCTTGATATTTGTATGTAGGCAGTGTATTTTTATATTTTTAGTTGGCATACATACATATTTATGGGCACAGGGATACCCTCCTTATATGTCTACAGCTGGGCATCACTCCCAGAAACGTCCTACAGTCTGGTCTGGCCTAGGCACAAAAAGAAGATCCATTCCCATTCATTCTCTCCCTCTCTCTCACTCTCACTCTCTCTCTCTCTCTCTCTCTCTCTCTCTCTGTTTTCCTCCAGGCAAGTTCTCACTCTAGCCCAGGCTGACCTGGAACTCACTTGGTAGTCCCAGGCTGGCCTCAAACTCATGGCCACGCTTCTATTTCTACCTTGCAAGTGCTGGGACAGCCACTACACCTGGCCTAAGATACTCTTTCTATTAAAAATATTTTCATTTTATTTATTAATTTAAGAGAGAGAGGCAGATATATATATAGAGAGAGCCACTGCAAATGAACTCCAGACACATGCACTGCCCTGTGCATCTGTCTTACGTGGGTGCTGGGGAATTGAAGCTGGGTCTTTAGGCTTTGCAGGCAAAGTGCCTTAACTGCTAAGCCATCTCTCCAGCCCCTAGGATATTCGTAAAAAGAGAATGACATGAATGAGGAAGGCCCTGCATTGACTGTTGGGTTGGGGCTAACCGCAGAAGGCTTGGAGTAATAAGGAGCCGGAATCCATTTCATAGTCAATAGGAGAAATTATGCAAGGCAATTATGTGAGTACTAATGAGCTAGTAACGCCCATAATCAAACCACGCGTAGATTCGGCTCTGTGCCTTTCAGATGTGGATGTATCACCTGCGAGTCTTTCCTCCTCTGAATGTTTTTCACAGGTTCTATTATTTATTCATCATTTGGGTGAATCCAATAACCACGCAATCTTGTGTCATGCAGAAAGACCATAACTCATAAAACCTCAGCTTCCTGAGCTCTCTGGTTATGAATGATGCTGGTGGCTATTTCCATTCAAGAAGCCTTACCCTCCCCGTTCATGTGGGGTCAGTTTCTTAGAAGGTTTCCCAAGTCACAGAGGCCTTCTTCTGGTGTGGCTATGAGGACTGCATCACTGCTGGGCCTGGGCCCATTTCCCAAGGGTTCGTTTGTTTGTTTGTTTGTTTGAGGTAGGGTCTCACTCTAGTCTAGGCTGACCTGGAATTCACTATGGAATCTCAGGGTGGCCTCGAACTCACAGTGATCCCCCTACCTCTGCCTCCCAGTGCTGGGATTAAAGGTGGGCGCCACCACACAGGGCACCCAGGGGCTTTGTGTAGCTCTTCTTCTCCACTTCCTAGAGTGTGGGCTGAGCTCATGAGCAGCTGGGTGGAGGACCATGAGAACTTGGGGTTTCTATTGGATCCACGGCTGACCTCGCGGGCTGGCTGGTGTTTGGTGTCCCCAAAGGAACGGTAAGAGCGTGAGGAACTCCACTCTCCAGCCCGAGGCCTCCAGGGAAGCAGTTGTTGGAGGGCTTCAGTGCCAGGCATTGCTCCCGACATGAGCCTTCTCTCGGCTCATCTGGGTCTGGAGAAGTCAGGTGGGGGTGGAGCAGACTCCTCACATGAGTGGGGCTGGAGACATCACCTTCTTCAGTGTCCAAAGTATCTGGGTGAAAAGAGACAAATGCAGTTCATTTCAAAAATGTTTTGTAAGCCAACTGAAAAGTCATAAAAAGTTGTTCTTACCTGACGTGATGGTCACACAAGTGCCCTAGTGGCACACAGCCATGGTGGGTAACCAACTGCTCTTGGATTGGCTAACAGATCCACTCAGTGGAAAGGGAACCATATCTGGAACTGGAAAACAAGTCAGAATCATATCCAGATAAAAATTCTGCTTTCCATTGTCAAGTTCCCACTAACCTTAGACTGTAAGAAGGTCTACACCCTTTAAATTCTCTCTAAATCAATAATGGTTATCCCATTTAACCTGTGCTGACTTCACTCTCCATTGCAGAATTTGCTTCTCCTTTTCCAGACAGGAGCTGGACCTGAGGAGATAAATGACCCAGTGCACTCCACCCCAGCCCCAGCTGAAACCACGGAGGAACTGGGGAAATGAGCAAGAGCTGCTTTCTTGGTGAATCTGATATCAGCACAAGGGAGAAGGAGACAGACACTAAAGACACTCAACACCTACCAAACCAGAGATCCAGAGGCTCCTAAGAGCCCATCACTGAAGTAGACTTAAAATGCTCCCAGCATGGCTCAGGGAATTTTGAGGAAGAGGGGACGGAAAGATTGTTAGAGACACGAGTTGGGACATTTTGCACAGACGCATTGCCTCTCCCCCATGACTGACTGCTGCCCCCAGAGTGCAGACCCACAGTCCCCATAGGGTTGACCTGCATCCCCAATGAGGAAGGCCTCTTCAGAAAAGGGGCAGGGAAAAGGGAAAAGATGGTACCAACATGTGTTGTTTACATACTAAATATGTCCATATCTAATTAAAATTTTTAAAGTTGCTTTGTTTGTTTGTTTGTTTTTGTTTTTCAAGGTAAGATTTTGCTCTAGTCCAGGCCAAACTGGAATTCACTATGTAGTCTCAAGCTGGTCTCAAACTCACAACAATCCTCCTACCTCTGTCTCCCAAGTGCTGGGATTAAAGATGTGCGCCATCATACCCAGCAATAAAAAGGTTTTTTAAATTTTGATATAAAACTTCAAACATACAAAAGATGTGGGAATGGCAGAAAACAACTGATGTGTTCTTGATCAAGATAGAACACTTGGGCGCATGTTTGGTGCATCAGCTTGACTCTTTGTTAGAGCCCTCCCTCTCTTCTCCCCTCTCCTCGTCTCCCCTGCCCTGTCTTCTTCTCCCCTCCCTTCCCTTCACTGTCCTCTCCTCTTCCTCCCCTCCCCTCTGCTCTCTCTCTCTTTCATTTGCCTGATCACAGGCACCATTCTCCTTTATCCCCAAATATTCCAGCTCACCGTGTGTTTTCCCTGAGAACAAGGCCATTCTCTTAGGCTGCAATAGTAACCAAAATGGGCTGCGAATCCCGAGACAGCACTGTTATCTGAGAGGCCAGTCATACTCAGATTTTTCCAGCTCTCTGGATTTTGCCCTCTGAAGCTGCTGTCTGTCCAGAACCACATGCTGTGCTTGGTCACCTTAGTCACCTTTTTAAATTTGAGACAGAGAGAGAGAGAGAGAGAGAGAGAGAGAGAGAGGCAGAGAGGGAATGGGCGTGCCAGGGCCTTTTCAGCCTCTGTGGATGAACACCAGACACGTGCGCCTCCTTTTGCGCATGCGTGACACTGTGTGCTTGTGTCACTTTTGCGTCTGGCTAAATGTGGGACCTGGAGATTTGAACCGGCGTTCTTAGGCCTTAACCACTAAGCCATCTCTCGTCTTAGTCACCTTTTTACAATGGTCTGTGACTGTTACCTGAGACCTCAGAACCTTCACAATGCACGGTGAGCAGAACATCTTTTCCCAGGAAAGGCTGTGCCATGCTTTCGTACCATCAGGGTTAGCTGGCATGGCATGGTGCAGCCCGTGGCACATGTCTGTCTGTCCCTAGACTGGTGACACACTGGTGGGTTGCTCAGGGCTCCTTTACCATCAGCTGTTCTTATCCCCGCTGAACTTAGTACGGGATTTTGTTTTTTGAAAATAAGTGATGATTTTGTTCCTCATCTGACTTTCACCCCCATCTTAACCTTCATTGATGATTTTTGCCTGAATCCATTATGACTGTGGTGGCTGCCAAAGGATTTTCTGACTCCATCACTCACTTATTATTGGCATTTACTGGAAGGAAGAGCTGTCTCTATTATTTATTTACTTACATCAGAATAGACTCATCAAATTCTATTTTATTTGGTAAATTATAATCCATTAGTATCGTTCTTTATTTTGATGTCCAGATCATCCCAGCTGTGGCCAGGGCTGCTCTGTGGCCCTTTAATGTGTGTCCCTATGGTTTGGGCCACATCCTTTTCTCCAGCCATAGACCCCTTTTTCTGCCCTCAGTGCAACCAGCCACCAGCCATTTCTCTAAGGAAGTTTAACCTGTCTTTCCTTCCTTCCTCTTCTTCCTCCTCCTTTAACCCTGTTTATTCTGAGAGCTGGGCATGGTGGTGCACACCTTTAATCCCAGAACTCGGAAGGCAGAGGTAGGAGGATTGCTGAGAGTTCAAGGCCACCTTGAGACTACATTGTGAATTCCAGAATTTTAGGTCAGCCTGGGCTATATAGAACAAGACTCTACCTCAAAAAATGGAAAGAAAGAAAAAGAAAACTGTTAATTCTGAAATATTTCCAAGCACATAACCTGTTAGAGACCTGGCTCCTGATTCAGTGGGGATGGTCCTCAGAAACTCCGGTCCACATGTGCTCAGTGCTGGCGGAGCATCACCTACATGTTTATTTTATATTTAGCTGCAGGAGCACATGGATACTGGGTTTACAATGGTGTTATGTCGTGCCCAGCATTTCAAAGAAATTTTTGCCTAACTATGAAGTCAGTGGTAACTGGAAATACTAAACACCGGGCAGGTGGAATGAGAGAGAATGAAGCCAGGGAAAGAGAACAGTTCAGCAGACTGGGGAAGCTCTGCGTGGATTTGTAGGCGTGGACCTGGGTTTGCATACGAAGAGGCACTGTGGTGCCCTCCCACAGCACCACGTGCCCAGCTCTTGGCAATGTCGGCCTAGGCTGAGAGATTCCGCCTTCCCATAAGAACGCATATGAAAGCCGGGCGTGGTGGCGCATGCCTTTAATCCCAGCACTTGAGAGCAGAGGTAGGAGGATCGCTGAGAGTTTGAGGCCACCCTGAGACTACAGAGTGAATTCCAGGTCAGCCTGAGCTACAGTGAGACCCTACCTCGAAAAAAAAAAAAAAAAGAACACATATGAGTCTAACACTTTGAACAAGCCTAGGAGGTTTGTATCATTATTACTGCTGCTGTACAGATGGGGAAACTGAGGCACAGGTCACACAGTGACCTCATCTGTAAGAGCGACCAGGGGTGTTGGTCTTTCGCATGGCTGATGCTCAGAGCCAAGGTGTCTATGGGATTGTCTTTCCATCACAGATGCGTGTGGAAGGAAGCAGAGATTTGTTCGTTCCATTTGTCTTAAGGGATCCTGGTTGGTGGTCAAGGTCTCTGACTTGTCTCTTTGCATCTTATGTGTTCATTGACACATGGCTATGGGTCATTTGATACAAGTATACGACTGTTTATCCCACTGGAGCCACTTGGTGATATACCTGCCTGCCATGACAGTGGACACAGTGTGGAGAGGCAGGGTGCCTGTGACCTGCCAGAAGTGTGTATTCCATATGGACTTGCAGAACACAAGCTGGGGCAGCGGACACCTCTCCATCCCCACCCGCAAGCAGCTACCACTTCCAGGTCTGTGTGGTTGTCCGCTGACATATGAAACCAAGGCATCCAATCAGGCCGACTTTAGCCCTCTTTTCTTCCATGGCACAGTGAACCTTGGCATCTTCAGATCCCTCTTGAATCCCCAACAAACTCAACTCTGTCAGTCTCCTCCACTCCAACAGAACAGAAGATACTGAGGCTGGAGAGATGGATTAGTGGTTAAAGTGTTTGCCTGAAAATCCAAAGAACCCAGGATCGATTCTCCCGGACCCATGTAAGCCAGATGCACAAGGTGGTGCATGCGTCTGGAATACATTTGCAGAAGCTGATGGCCCTGGAACACCCATTCTCTCCCTCTCCCCGCCCCCTGGTTTGCCTCTTTCTCTCTCTCAAATAAATAAAAAAGAAGATACTGGGGCTGGAGAGATGACTTAGCGATTAAGGCGCTTGCCTGCAAAGCCAAAGGACCCAGGTTCAATTCTCCAGGAATCCTCGTAAAGCCAGATGCACAAGGTAGCACATGCATTTGGAGTTTATTTGCAGTGGCTGGAGGTCCTGGTGCACCCATTCTCTCCCTCTCTCTCTACCTGCCTATTTCTCTCTCAAATAAGTAAATAAAAGTAAAATATTAAAAAACAAACAAAAAGGAATTTAAGAAGAAGAAGATACTGTTCAGCAGGCAGCATGTGGGTGGGGAGCTGTGGCTTTTCGTGGGGAATTACTGCCACGTGGGCGGCAGGTGTTTCACTTAACTGGGTGGAGGAGAAGCGGGGGTCTGTGTGAAGCAACAGTGCCCCCTGGGAAGCCTAGAGCACCAGGTCCCCTTCAATGAGGCCTCGAAAGCCCTGTGTGACCTTGAGGACCTCGTTTATCCTCTGGTCTAGCACTGGTGTGTGTAGGGGGATTGGGGCTGGCCCAGGAGGAGCCATTACTGTTGTTTAATTCTTTGTATAGCTGGGTCCCTGGGGACTTCACAGGCTTGGAACAGAGTGGGCCCTTGGCATCTGAAACCTCTGCAGTCTTCTCATAGGCGAGCTGTAGGTTTTCAGAGCAGAAGAGAGAGGTTTGTATCTTTCCTGCCATTCCCACTGTTCAGATCCCGAAATTCTGGCATGGGCAGAGCCTTCGCTAGTTGGCTCGTAGATGATGGGTCTGGTCAGTCTTGGACAGTGGTTGGCAGCGGAGTTTATGGAGCTTAGGGAAGCAGGTTATCCACAGGTAGCTGAGGCAGAACAAGGGAAAGTCCTCTTTAATCTCCACTCTCCCCTGACAACCCTCCAGGATCCAAGGTGAGACCAGTCAAGTCTAGTAACAGCACAACAAAGACCTTTCCTTGCCAGTCAGGTAGTGAGCAGAAAAGGACACCTTCCCCATTCATCTTTGGGGGTTTGTGCTGTTGTCTAAATTAATGTGAAACAAACTCGAGAAAGAACAGATGTATGCCAGCAAATCCTTTAGAATGCTGTCGGGTAGCAGATTCCTCCAAATTCAAGAGAGAAACGAGGCTCTGGGGATTCAGGAGGCCAAGTCTGGGAGATCTGAAACTTAAAGGTCACACAACCACTCCCCAAGGTGTGGTGAGCTAGAAATAAGAACATCCCTTCCTTGGGGGGAGGGGCAGGAAGAAAGTTCCAGAGACTAAGGAAGTTAAGTCTGGGAAAGGGTTGCAAGATCCTACCCTAAGGCTATAAAAAACCAAAACTATATGTGTGGGAATGAGAGTTGCCCGCAAGTGGTGCAGTGGGCTGGAGAGTCTCAACTGAGTATTCTAGAGAGATGATGGAGTTGCCCACCAGTGATGCAGTGTGCTGCAAAGACTGTCTTGTGGAGTTGCCCGCAAGTGGTGCAGTGTGCCCCAGAGATGCAGCTTCAGTCACCTCATAGGGCTCCTGGTGCAGCTGCATTGCAGTCCTCTGTAACTCCTGGAAGCAACCCCTGACCCTGCTCCGTAAGTAGCCCCAGTAAATTCATGGTTCACCAAACTGGTTTTGGTGTAATCGTTCTTGGTACGTCATCTGTGTGAAGAAACTGCTTATTCGAAAAGTAAGGTTCTCTCCATCAGGACCCTGGCCTCAAAAGTGACCTTTTGGGTCCTCTCCCTAAGGTTTCATTATGGCCCATGAAGTATGATGATAATTAAACCAAAGAGACATATCGGGCCTGCTTATTTTGAACTTTGTAAGGAAATGAGGCATTAGTGCACAGTCAGAGACCACAGGACCGGAAATGGACAGGTTCCCTAAGAGAGCACGCCCTTGTGTTGTGGAGCTGTTTGCTTCTCAGGGATAACAAACTGTCCTGGTGGGGGGTGGGGACGCTCTGCCTGAGGATGGCTGAGGGGACGAGTGGCTGTCTGGTGCTGGCCAAGGGCTGGGGCCCATTCAGGTAACATTGCTAATCTGCCAGGTTGTAGATGCTGGGGCGCACCATGGGGCTGACATGTCAGCAGGGACCCTCTCAGCATGCCCCAAGAAAATGTGCACAAAGGTGACAGCTGAGAAGGTAACCAAACCAGGAGAAGGGCCAGACTGAAAGTCTTAGAGAGATGACTTTGAGCTGAGAAGTGAGGGCAGAGAAAATAACACCAGGGTGGGAAGGAAGCTGAGCAGGGTTGTCCAATGTGGGTGTGAACTGGGGGCAGGAAAGGGTTTTCTCTCTGATTGTCTAGTGGACCTGCACACTACAATGTTAGAACAACCCCGGTGATCTCTTCCTTTCTTCCCTCTGGCACAGAGGGTACATCTGGTTCCCATCAATTTGTGCAATAGAGATCCTCTTTGCGGCTGGAGAGATGGCTCAAGGGTTAAGGCACTTGCCTGCAAAGCTTAACAACTGGTTTGGATTCGCCAGGACCCACATAAAGCCAGATGCACAAGAAATGGTCACACGCATCTGGAGCTCGTTTGCGGTGGCTAGAAGCTCTGGCCGCCCATTCTCTTCCTCTCTCTCTCTGTCTTTCTGTCAGTCTCCCCCGTCCCGCTTGAAAATAATTTTTTTTTTTAAAGAAAAGATCCTCTTCCAAGCCCTGGGCCCCAGGTGGAGCCAAGTGAAGAGGCAGTTGAGTCATCGTCCCAAAGGCCTGGATGGGACACATTTCCAGTTTCATTTCCAGGGTCCACTTAAAGGAGAAGGGGTGCCCATCTCCCTCAGGGGGAGAAATCCATCCATTCACTTGTCTGTCCCCGTCCATCCATCCATCCTCCAATGAGCAGATATTTGCATGTGTTCTGAGCTCCCTGTGTGTCCAGGCCCAGGAAGGTGCCAGGAACATCTGGACAAAGCCCCTTGGGCTCATTCCTGCCTTTGCCAAGAAGCTGCCTCCACATCCCTGGACAAGGAGTCTCCTCCTTGCAGCGTGGCGCCACCTGGTGGTAGTTCGGGCTCCAGGCGAAAGGCGGCAATGCTGGGTTGGGTGGGTGAGTGCCTGACTTCTGGATGGCAGTGCCCGCTCAGAATTTGCCTGAATGGTTAGTCCTTTTCTCTCTCGTTCTCTCTGTCTGTCTTTCTCTCTCTTTCTCTGTCGCTCAGCATCTTCTGAGGACTTGGGACTAGATAAATACTGGGGATGCAGCAATCTCAGCTTCCCAAATGAGGGTCGCCTTCCTCCACTTCTGGTGTCCTTCTGCAGCAAACAGCACTACCTTGCTTGCAATTCTGAATTGACAATTTCCAGACAAGCCTCATGACCCAGGAAGTATAGTCGCGGAGGGAGCCTTCGGCAGGCAGGCGTGGAGACAGAGCCCCATCTGCTGGTGACAGCCCCTTAGACCTGAGGGAGGTGCTGAGGGGCTCGGAGGCGGGGTTCTAAGATGTGCCATGTGCTGAATGCCGGACTCCATGCTATGTGAGCCTGTGTGAGGGAGACGTGGCCAGGGCCTCTGACCCCCTGATGTTTGCCATTGTGACCGTCTCCCTCTTTAACCTCACGCCTGTCTCCACAGTTTTCTAACCCTCTGCTAAGAGTCCTTTGACCTTGGCCTCTGGCTCCTGACTTCTGCCCCTCCTTAGCCTCTTGATCCCAGGTCTGGGTGGCCCAGAGGTTTCCATCTGGACTGCTGCCGCCTGGCCCCTGGTTAGAAGAGGCACCCGACACCTTGCCATTCCTAAGGCCTGCCTAGTCCCATCTTTGCCTCTCTTCCCTAGAGGGGCCTGACTCAGAGGCTAGAGGATCTGCACCCCAAATATCTCTTTCAGCATGGGGTTGTCTCTGCGAGACCTAACTACCAGTGACTGGTGCTCTTCTTGAAGAATGAAGAACTTCAAGGGCTCAGGGTGGAAGAGAAGCCAAAGAAAACAATATTTGCCCGAGTATTGGTCCCACCCCCGGGGCTTTTCCCAGAAGTGGGAATGGAGGAATGTCATGATTCTGAGGCGTCTTAAACATGCTGATTCTTTGATCAAATAATTTCCCCTCTGAAGATTTATCTCAAGTTAACAACAACGGATATATGAATGTTCCCAGCAACTCACAAAATAACATGCAGTGATGGCTTAGGCTGTCAGCCATCTCCAGGATCTACACTGCTTTCTTCCACAATAGTAGTCCCTGCTTCCTGCCTGTCTTTGTGTGGGCTTGTGCATATCAAGGCACAGCTGGTTTCTAAGACAGCAGCAGTGGGATGTGACCGTGGCTGTGGCAGCTCCGGGGGCCCTTTAAGGATAGGCATGCGCCTCTGCTGTCCCTGTCTTCCCCCCTGGGGGCTGCAATACCACTTTAGGAGGGGACTCTTGGACCCCATGGACATCAGCATGCCTCTGGGATGGCGGAGAAATCAGGTGAAAGACATTCTGACATTATCACAGGGCAGAACAGAGCCGTGAGGCCCCTGCCATCCACATCAGAGGGATGTAAACTGTTCCTTTTCAGTCGTTGCCACGAGTCCCCGCGGCAGCAACAGGATGGTATCCCACCTTCGTAGAACAGCTCTGAAGACTGTACAAGGCCATCTAATAACGTGAAGAAATATAACGATGCGATTTTAAGTGAAAAAGGCCTAAAAACCAGATAGTGCTATGGTCTCGTTTTTCTTTAAAATTATACGTAGAATAAGTTCACATACAAAATGTTGACAAGCTACATGGTAAAATGTTAATGATGGTTATCTTTGAGTAGTAAAGTTATGAATGCATTTAATTTTTAACCTTATGTGCTTTAAAAAAAAATCTCAATATTTTGGGCTGGAAAGATGGCTTAGCGGTTAAGGCACCTGCCTCCTAAGCCTAAGAACCCGGTTCCAATCTCCAGGTCCCACGTTTAGCCAGACGCAAAGTGACACAAGGGCACAATGCTGTACTTGACCACAAGGGGGCACACGCATCTGGATTTCATTCACAGCAGTTGTGAGGCTGCTGGTGCGCCCATCTCTATGTGTCTTCCTCTCCCCTCTCTCTCTGTCTCTCTCCAAAAAACCCTCAATATTTAATATGTTGATTATTTTACTTTAGAAAAAATTTCCAGAAAAGTTAGTGCAAGTCAGCCACCTAAACCATTCAAGGAGTATCAGGTCACAGGCCCTCAGACAGAGCAGCCCGGCTGAGGGGCTGAGACCGTGCAAAGGAGTCGTGTATGGGCTGTGCTGGTTGTGTTATGGCTCCTACATGGTAGACGTGGCAAAGCCCGTGCTGATGCCGGCCAAGCAAAACCTCTTTGCTGAAGCAGAGAAAGGACAGCAGCCTCCCTTCCACCTGCTCTCCTCTGCTCCCGCCCCTCTCTCCCAACAAGCACTGCTAAGAGCCTGAAGGCGGGTGCTGCTGAGACCCCAGGGAGAGAAAATGGTGTCCTTTGGGCACAGCTCAGCTTAGCACAGGCAGTGCCAGGTGTAGGATGGGATGGACGGGTGGTAAGGAGAGGGAGGGAGAAGGGAAGAAAGTGGGAGTATTTTTCTCACTCTTTCTCTCTGTCTCTGTCTCTCTCACACTCAACCTTTTCTTTCTGTCTTTCAAACATACCTTTTATGAGAGAGAGGTATGCATGTGAGACAGATGTCTGTGAAAGACATAAAGTTTTGAAGAAGAAAAAGGGAGAGAGACAGGGAAGAAAGAAAGTATCGAGGTAGCTAGGGGCTGTTTTTCTGTCTCAAGAAGTACTGTTTTCTTCCATGAAGGGAATCCTTTCTCCTTTGCAGACGGGAAAGTGATGCTTAGATAGGGAAGATGCATTCAGAACTGTGAAGTAGCCACAAGGACTTCAGCCTTGAGACACCAGATCCATTCTTTCACCTCAGGTTGTGGGGTGAGTGTGTGGGGGGCAATTGGGTGGTTTGTGGGGAAGACTGGAGGAGCAGGGGGAGCACTCATCTGCTTAGTCTTTCCTGTATGACTTGACAGGGTGACTGTTTTGCAAGTCTAGCGTCCTTTCTGCCACCTCCAAGGTGTCTTGCTGTGACTATCCCAAAGCTTTCAAGCAGCATTTAGCAATAGACAGAGACAAGAGGAGACGATTGATGGCCCCTCTTTATTACCCCAGCTTAGTTAAGCCCGGGCACGTCCTAGAGATCAGAGAAGGACGCGGGCAGCATTGCAGGAAGCCACCTGCTATGTCCCGTGTCTGAGGCACACATGGCAACATGTCTCCATCTCAGGATTTGGGGCCATAGAACAAGAGGAGTACTGTTCAGGTATGTATCCCACAGATCTTTGTTGTGCACTAAGTACAGGCCCTGAGTAGCCCAGGCCGGCTCTACCGTCACAACATTTACAATTGAACTGAAGGGCTCATATTAAAGCACATATACAAGGTTTTAAATACGACGAATGAAAAGACAGCTCTTTCGTACCCTGCCTAAGGCTGGCACAGCACGGCTCTCAGCAAACGTCAGCTAATGGAAGAAGAAGGGATAGGTCCTAGGATGGGCCTCATGTCCCGCACTCAGGAAGGCTGAGAAATGATGCCAGGGCTGCTGTCCCCAGGGGCACAGCTCAGGTCCACAGCCATAGCTGGAGGACTGGCTCTGGTATGACATCGTCCCTGTACTCCATCCTGGCTGATCCCCAGCTTGATCAGAGCCTCCACTCCTGGAATCTATGCAGCTCCCCGTACTGGCGCCCAGCTATTTGGAACCAGAGAGAGGAATGCAGAGGGATGCTCCCTGTGGCTCTCATGGAGCCTAACCCTGGCGGGCACTGCTAAACATGGGCTGGGACTGTGAGGAAGCTGGCCTGGGCTGTTGGACATGGCCAGGGACCTTTGACTGTGGGGATTGCAGCTGGCCTTATGGTCAGGAACCCACTCTGATGACGGAGCTGGCCCTCCCTGCTCTTGGGCCCATCTTTGCCCAGAGTGGGCAGAACCAGCAGGCCCTCCCCCCATCCCAAAAGCCCCTGACCGTTCCATAGTCAGGCTTTGTCCGCCCCCCACAGTTCCTGACCCTGTGGCTAGCTGCCCAAGAGACCCTCGTAAACAGTCTCCCTGCAGCTGTAGCCATCCAATATGTGGCTGAAGTCACGTAGCTTTTCCCGCCACTTCTGTTATCTCCCTTGCAGCTTCTCCTTCGCTACTTCTGCCTTCCAACACCAGCCAATTAGAGAGCAACCCATCAACTATGTATCCATTCGCCATATAGTCTGTATGTGCCCTCTCAACCTTTCTCAAGTGTTTATAAACCCACTCCCCTGTTGCATAAACAGAGAGCATTATCCATCATATTGCCTCCCAGGTGGTTCATTGCCCGTCACTCACCCACTCCAGGACCCTGCTTCCCCCCAACTCCTCCTGCGACCCCCGGGAACAGCGAGGATCAACACCACTCTTTTCCAGGCTTGTCTGTCAGGGCTGGGGGCGGTGACAGGGCTAAGGGTGGGAACTGCCTGACCTAGGATTGGCTCAGACCCTCACCAGTCTCATTTAGTGTTTCTGTTGGACTCCATATGTCCAGTTGGCTGAGGCTGAGGTCACTGAGGGAAGGGAGTGCATTAGAAGGTCCTGCCACGGCCTGGTCGTGATAGACAAGGGAACGTGAACTGTGCCCCCAACAGAGCAGACAGGAGGGACAGAACAATGGAGCATGGGCTGCAGGCAGTGTCCTGGTCCTGATCAGAGTGGCCCACTGGTCAGGGGGGACAAAGGAGGGTCAGTGAGTTGAGGTTTGCCAGTCACCTGCTATCTGTGCATGTGTGTGCATGGGTGCACATGAAAGAGAAGAGAGAACGGTATGTGAGACTTGTGTATGCTTGTGAGAAAGGCGTGTGTGTGTATTAAAGAGAGGTGTTTGTATGTGTGAGAGAGACGCAAAGGTGTTTGTGAGAAAAGTGTACATATGAGAGCAAGGTGATGTGAAAGGCAGGAAGAGGTGAGAGAAAGAGAAGAGAACATGGAATATGCATGTGAGAGAGGTGTGTTTGTGAGGGGAAAAAGAGTGTGCGAGAGAGTGCAGAGAGAGGTGTGTGAGATGTTTGCATGAGTGAGATAAAGGCACCTGTGTGAGAGGAGAACAAGACTATGGTGTGTGTGTGTGTAAAGTAGCTGCGTGAGAGAGAGTGGGGAGAGGTGTGTGAGAGAAAGTTGTGTAAGAGAGAAAGTAGTATGTGTGAGGGCGATGTGTGTGTGAGGGAGAAAGATAAATTTGGAGGTGTGTAAGAGAAAAGAATGGTAGGTGTGTGTCTATGTGTGAAAGAAAGGTATGTATGTGAGAGAGTGCTAGAGAGGAAAGGCATACTGTTTTTGTGTTTGGTGAAGTAGCTGGTGGTGGTGGCTGGGTCAAATACTGAAAGGCAAGCCTTGCCAGTAGAGGACATTTAAGAAGCCAGATTTGACCCCGAGTCTGCCTGATTGGAAACCCATCCCTTCCGCCAGCACTGTTTACAGAGCTCAAGTCTCAGAAATGGGAAGGCTTTCCTGTGTTTACTGGTCATTCATGTAGTAAACTTACTTCATTTGTTCAGTAGTCATTTCAATTAAATTCTGCACATTCACCGAGCACTTAGCGCGCACAATTGACTACGCTCGTGTTTTAGGGGAAACATGTCTTATTTAAGAAGTGCAGTGAGAAGTCTGGGTGCACGCCTCTGGTCCCAGCACTCGACAGGCAGAGGTAAAAAGGGTCACTGCAAGTTCAAGGCCAGCCTGGGGCTACACAGTGAGTGCCAGCTCAGCCTGGGCTGTATGGCACAATGCAGGTCAGGCCCTAGCCAGACGGCATGCCAGAAGAAACCAGGAAGTGGCTTCTGTGGACGTGGCGTCCTGCACAAACCTGGCGTGACAACAACTACAGTCCCCTGCTCGCGAGAAACCTGCTGCGAGATGATCTGTCCGGAGACAGGCTGTCATTGGTCACAAGAAGGAGACCACCCCATACAATGATTGGCCAGCCAAACCCTTTAAACCCCCTACACTTCCTTGAATAAACGAGTTTGCAGCAGCTCGCCCTCTGCCTGCTTCCACCCAACTCCTGGAGTCTGTGTCATGACTCTGCTCCTCTCACCCCCAATTCGGCAGAGACCCTGCCGTCCCTCCTGGGCTGGCCCTAGAGGGGGGACCCCAACAGTGGGCTAAGACTCTACCTTGAAAAAAACAATAAATGAAGTGCAATTAGTGCAGTGAGGAGTGTGGGCCTTGGCTTGGGAGGCCCAGCAGCAGCTCACCACACCCGAGAGCCCCTTCCCTGCTCACGTTCCCCAGGTCGTTTGTTGCAGTTGGGTTCACATTGCCGGCAGAAAACACCCAAACAAGAGCGTCTTATGGGAAAAAAGGTTTATTTTGGCTTACAGGCTCGAGGGGAAGCTCCATGATGGCCTGAGCGGAGGATGGATATCACCCCCTGGCCAACATCAGATGGACACTAGTAACAGGAGGAGAATGTGCCAAACACTGGCAAGAGGAAGCTGGCTATAACACCCATAAGCCCGTCCCCAATAATTAAAGCCCCCAGGAGGCTGTAATTCCCAAATTGCCATCAGCTGGGGACCTAGCATTCAGAATACCTAAGTTTAACTGGGAGTCACCTCAATCAGACCACCATACCATTCAAGTCTTTACTTTTTAAACTTAGTTTAGAGAGAGAAAGACAGAGGAATAATAGGCATGCCAGAGCCTCTTGCCACTGCAAAAGAACTCTAGGCACATGTGTTTCTTTCTGCATCTGGCTTTCAAATGCAGGCCATCAATCAGCCTTTGCAAAAAAGCACCTTTAGGGATGGAGAGATGGCTTAGTAGTTAAGACATCTGCCTACAAAGCCTACGAACGCCTGTTCGATTCTCCAGGTCCCATGTTTAGCCAGACACACAGTGACACAAGTGTGCAATGTCACACATGCACACAAGGGGGCACATGCATCTGGAGTTCATTCACAGAGGCTGAGAGGCCTCTGGCATGCCCATTCTCTCTCTCTTCCTCTCTGTCATTCTCAAATTAACAATAAAGAAGGTGCCTTTAACCACTGAGCAATCTCCCCAGCCCCATTCTTCAAGTCTTATAGAGAACTACTTTGTATCCAAGAGCTGACCTTGAAAGTTATTGGTTTTGGAAATTTATTGGTGAAACGATTTAGATTCCAGTGCTGAATCTGTCTGCTATCTTTGGCTGAATTGGATTTGAGATTTCCTTGGATTGATTTGGTTTCCTTACTAGTAATTTATTATTATGTCTTACTAACAGTCGAGTCTGATCAACGAAACGCATGCAGAAAGATTTTGCCGCAAGTCACTGACTCCAGGTGATCCGTGAGAACGGCTCTGGATGTTGGGATGTCCACGTGGATCCTTGTAGTGAGTCTGTAGAACGCACCCCAGGTGGACACAGGCCCAACTCTGAAAGCCTCTGTGTGGCTAGATCCAGGGGGGAGGAGGCTGATGGCAGGTTCTCAGCGCTGTCAAGACTTCTTGACTTCCCAGGGAGACTGGCCGGGGGTCTTTTCCACCTGAAGCTGCAAGAACACACATGAATTTGGATTCCCCTCCCAGCAAAGGTGGGTTACTCTTCCAGATGGGCAGACTAGCAGCAGTGGAGAGAGAGCTTAGAGGAATGCCTTCCGGTGTATCCTGAGGCCATCCTGAGCTCAGGTCTGTGTTCTCTGTTCCAGCAGTGTGTTGAGTAAAACTGTTGACAAGGATTGAACTGGACCCTGAAACACCAGAGGCTGTGGATTTGGCCTTCCTTACACTTGACTAGAAAGTCATTATCGGTATGGATATCTGACAGAATCCCAGAGCTTGTGACAAGGTGCCATGCGGGAGGAAAGTAGTATGGACTAGTGAGATCTGCGGCTATGCAGAGGTGCCACGCCAGTGAGACAATTTGGTTTTTTATTTCTAAGACATTTTTGTTGGCTACATACGATACTTTTAATTAATTTATTGATTGATTGATTTTTTTGAGGTAGGGTCTTGTTCTAGCCAAGGCTGACTCTGTAGTCCCAGACTGGCCTCGAACTCATGGTGATCCTCCTACCTCTGCCTCCCAAGTGCTCGGATTAAAGGCGTGTGCCAACACACCTGGCATAATACTTTTTTAAAACATAGTTTTATGTATTTGGATATGTGTGTGTGCGCATGTGTATGCACACATGCCAGGGCCTCTTGCCATTGCAAATGAATGTCAAATACTTGCTCCACTTTTTGTGTCTGGTGTTTCCTGGGTGCTGAGGAAGTGAACCTGGGCCAGCAGACTTTACAAGCAAGCACCTTAACTACTGAGCAATCTCCTTAGCCGCACATATAATACTTTTAATCCAACCCATGCACCACCTTGTACAGCTGGCTTACATGGGTACTGGGGAATCGAACCTGGGTCCTTAGGCTTTTCAGGCAAGCGCCTTAACCACTGAGCCATCTCTCCAGCCCTGGCACGATCTTTTGATCTCCCACCAGCACTTGATTTCTGTCCCACTGGCAGAGTCAGTCAGGAAGGTCCAAAGACAGTGAGTGACCTGCTCAAGTTCTTCCCATTGCTGCAAAGCAGAGCTTGTTGGGATGGGGGGAGGCAGCCCAGGGCCTGCTTTCCTTCCCCAGGAGGGAAGGCTGTCAGCAGCAAGGACAGGGCCAAAAGCTGAAGCTGAGCGGTGCAATCCCTGGGGACCACAGGGCGCCTGTGTTATCCTGTGGCCCTGGACAGTGAGTGAAGTCATTGGAATTTGGCTTACATGTGAGCAGCTCCCATTACCTTAAAGGATGGGAAATTTTGCCAACTAGAGGAATTTCCAAGATAATAAAATACATACCCCCTCTTTGTGTTCCATGAAGACTTCTTTTCACAAGTTCCCTGTTCACTTGGAATGCCAATTAGTTGCTATCTTCAGAATCATATTCTGTTATGTTTAGCTAACCTAAGATTTATTGACAATTTCCAAGACGACAAAGTGCCTGTCAGTAGAGAGCATGTCCCGTTCATCCAAGGAAAGCTGTGGACTCCCTGGAAATGATTCTGCAAATCCAGTTCTAAAAAAAAAAAAAAAAAAATCCAAACACCACCACCCACTTGGACCCTTCCAAGATATGCAGTTGGGAATCCAGTGTGTTCTTCCTCTCTGTTAATGCAAGTATCTTCTCTTCTTCGCCCCCACTGTTATGGACTTAGATCGTATTTACTGGAGTTGGTTTTACTAAGCAAAGTTTTAAAAAGGGAGGTTAAGAAAATCCCTTCTGCGTACAACCGAGATGTCAAGTTCAACATATGCTCTTGATTTTTTTTTGGCTCAAAAGGTGTGCACAGGAGTGTCTCCAGATGTTTTCCCAACTCCCCTTAAATAGGGCAATGGTAAGAGATGTCACTGGGTATGGTGCTGGAGAGCTCAGCCCAGAGTCTCCACCCCCTACATTTTCGAGGGATTTAAGATCTTTTCAGGAATCAATTTAAACTGACTCCTCATTTAACTGCAAACAGTCGAGGGCTTGCATGGATGGATGTTCTCATTTTCAGCATTTTATTGCTGCTCTCAGTGTTTTTGTGATGTCAGTTTTCCCTTCATAGAACCAGCTTAAAATTAGAAAAATCAGACGCACATTAGAGAAAGCAGACTTACTCTGCTATTAATTGATAAGAGAGATGTAAAGCCCCCATCACCTGGGTGGGAGCCCGGCTCTTTGAAGGCAGGCCTTTGCATGACCAGAGCTGGGTGGGGGGTCACAGGCAAGCCCACTCCCACTAAGCTGTCTGCCTTTTGGAAGTTCATCTCAGAGACGTGTGCATTGGGGGTGCCACCTCTACAACTCATCTGCATACAAGTCTCGGGGCGTGGATCATTCTCTCTCTCCTCCATTACTATTTTTTTAAAATGTGAACAACCTTGAAAGTTGAACTCCCACTCTGTTCTGGCTTCTCTCTGCCCTGCTGGACAGGAGGTAAGGTAGCTCACCCTATTTAATAACCAGAAAATGAATCTTCCAGGGAATGCAGCTTCTGGGGCTGATGAGCTTAAGTACGGAGAGAAGGAGACTCTTGGTAGAGGCTGGAAGCAGCCCAGATGGGGGTGGGGAGGGACCAGCAATGGGAGAATGCACTGAAGGATGACCCTGTGTTTTCAACTTTAAATAAGCTTCTCCGTCCTAATAGAAGTCGCTTTCTAATGTCTCCTGCAGCTTTGATTTTGGAACACGTCACATTCCTCATTAAAGCAATCACTGTTAAAACATAAAGCAACACAGGATTTATTTCTTCATTAAACTGATGATCCGTATATGAAGCCAATTAACATTATGAGTGTGGTGAACATCAAGTGTAAAGAGGTTAGAGAAAATTAAAAGCAGTCACCTTGGTCTTTAGATAAAGAAAGTACACTTTTAGGTTGTAAATTATCAGAGTGTCCAAGCGGGACAGATCGGCAAATTTGGTTAATTGGAAAATACATTTTGCTGCACAAGAATTAAGGAAAAATAACCGTTTCCTCGCTAACACCCCCTTTTTAGGGGAAGGACACCCTAATGGAGAATCTTTTCTTCACCTTCTCCAGGGCCCCAGGATTGGAGACAATCCAGGGAAAGGAGGGTTCGCATCATCAAAGTTTGCAGGAGCTTTTCCTTGCTGCGTGAGTTTGGTTGGTTATTTCGTCGCTGTTCTGCCAACAGGAGCCAGCCCTCCTAGTGACTCTGGGTGAGGGACTTCGGGGCGGGCGAAGCAAGGCCAAAGGTACCGAGCGAGGTGGGTCTTTTGCGGGGAGTTCTGCTGGTTGTCCTGCTCGTTGTCCAACCAGGGAGGCAGGCGGCAAGGTTGCATCGAAGGATGCTGGGAGAGCCAGGGCCAGGAGGCAAAGGGTGGGGGAATGTTTCCTGGGCCGTTGTTCCCCCCAGGTAGGAGCCGCGCGCGTGAGACTGCATCAAGTGGAAAGAGGTTAGAGAAATCGGAGTTCGGTTCCTGCTGAAATTGCAGAGCGCGCATCCAAAATAACTTTCATATTTGGACCCGAGAGGATTGGGGTCGGTCCCCAAACATATGGCCTGGGGGAGTCCAACTGAGCGAGTCCTGCAGGGGCGCAAGGGCCGGACCTCGCAGAACACCCTGGGGACCGGTTTCTTTCCTGCCCAAGGCCCCGGGTTGGGTTGCTGGAAGCTAGCGCCGCTGTCCAGGGTTCTGAACGGTCGGGCTACTCAGTGCATGCAACTCGCTCACCCTGGGACCAGCGTGCCCCAGACCCTGGGACCTATCTGTACGTTCCTAGGAATCCCCGTCGTCGGTCGATGTCAGGGATGGGGAGCTGACCCAGGCTTGGATCTCCTGGGTTTGTGGGGCCCACGCCTGACTGCTGGCACGGATGCTCGGGCGGAGATATCCAGATGCGCCTGGAGCGGAGCGGGCGGCTACTCCGCGCCCACCTCGCCGCCCCGACCCTGCGCTGGCCCAGCGCGCTGGGCGTCAACCGAGTGAAAGCGGGGTGCTGCAGCCGAGGGCAGCAAGGGACTCCGAGGGGACACCTAGGCAGACTCCAGAGACTCCCCAGAAGGGCTACGGAGAACAGGGTTCCGATGAAGGGCACCGGGACAGAGCCGGCGCCCGCGGTCCCGTTCCGGGGTGCAGTGGGAGAGCCGCGCCAGGCTGTCCAGCGGGCCTCCGCCATCCGCCGCGCCCGGTCGGCCTGCCTGCCTGCAGAGCGTTCTCCTCCCCGGCCCGCAGCCTGGACCCGCGGAGCCACTGGCCCTGGAGGAGAGCTGGAGCCGCGGGGTCTGCAGGCTCCCAGCAGAGCCGCAGTTCCCAAGCGCTTCTTCGCTGGTGGCAGGGTCGATCCCTGGCCCCAGCAGGCCGCCGCATGAGCCCAGGAAGCAGTGAACCAGGCCCCGACTTGCCCTGACTTGCCTCGGCCAGAGCGGAGCGGGTCTCCTTCCAGGCTGTTTTCCAGGGCTGTCCACGGGCCGTGCTCTGGCTCCAGCACTCAGTCCTCTAGTTCCACGCTACCTGCTTGGGCCGGGTGTCCACGAGTGGGCCCGACAGGCCTTTTGTTTCCAAAGCGCTGTGTCTTTAAGATCGAAGCTGAATCCCCGGCCAGGGCTAGGACCTGACCCACCGCTTCGCCAAAGCTCCTAAACGCAGTATTAGAATGTTTATAAAATATTCAATTTATGCAGTCTGTCCAAGAAGCCATCGTCCCAAAATAAAGCCGGCAGTCTAGACGGAACACAGACAACGGAACTTAGCAACAGTTGTCTGACTTGCATCTTCTGATGTATCTTGAGTGGGTCATAATACCAACTTTATTTTCAGTGGTGCATAAATTAATTACACGCATTTAATAACCAAAATATCATTATATTCCCCCTTTAATATCATAAAGGCTTTCCGCCAGGGAAGCACTTAATAGAGCAGGGGGCCGTAACGGGCTATTATCCTGGTGTAATGCTATTACAGAACCAATTATGCGCCATTAGACTTGCTTTTTTTTGCAGTTTATGTGATTTGATCCAATCCCGCGCCCCTGACTTGAAAATTTCAGCCCGGTACTTTAGAGTTTAATTTTCACCCAGGCAGAGACAAGGGCGGTCTCTCTCCGCTGAGTGTCTGCCTCGGATGCATTTTAAAAGTGATTGCGAAGGGTCCCACCGCATATCATTTGCATGGAGAAGCGACCATAAATTCAGAGACCCCTTGCTGAGAACAAAATCAAACTTTCCTTTTGTACGACCGCTTGGAAAGGGAAGCCGTGTGCAAAGCGTCCTCCCCCCCCCAAAAAAAAACCCACCCGGGCGGCGACAATTAGCAGCGCTTTGTCAATTTGCAACCGGGGAGTCACCGGGCCTCTGACAAGGGCGAGCCCAAACCCAGTCTCTCCCGGAGCAAAGAAGGTTTGAGTCTTAGGGGACGGGGCTGGGGTTATTGGGTCGAGTGTTTGGAACATAACCTCTTTTTTTTTTTTTTTTTTTTTTTGGAGGGGGTGGGCGTGATGTTGGTGGTAGTGTTTTCTGTTTTCTTCTCAAAGAAACGTAGAAAAAGATTCCTGATGTTTGCTGAGAAATGATGGATTTTTTTTTTTTTTTTACACCACGTGGGCCATTTGTAAGGCCCAATAGACCTATCCAAGTTACTCGCTGTAGACAGCGCTGGAAATAATCAGATTAAGGCCAATTATGCGTGAGATTATAAAGGCGAGTGCTGAGCGGCGGCGCGCGCTGTAGACAGACATCTGGCCACTTCCCGAGTCACTTCTCTGGTCCTGCGGGCGCCAGCAGCGCCGAGCCCCGCCCGCCCCGCCGCCAGCCCAGCCCCGCGTGCGGACCCGAGGCGGTCACGCTCGGGCCTTCTTCTCGCCCGCTGCCCGCCGAGGTAGGCAGGGTTTCCCGACCTGCTCCCCCGGGTTCCTTGCACTGGGCCTCGGGGCTCCTCCACTGCATTCCTGGCCCGAGCCGCGGCGCGCGCAGATGGTGCTTGCTCGCTGGCCGGACCCTGCTGCAAGGCTGACGGTGGGGACCTCCCCCACCACATATACACCCCAACCCCACCGGACACGGACCGTGCTGGCTTGCTGTTGGGGTCCCGGGGAAGGGAGCGGTGGTCCAGGAAGAGGACCTACCCAAAGGTCTGCCCACAGGGGTCCTGCTTGAAAGCAGAGATGCCCCCCCCCCAGTGGACCGAGGGCTTTGGGAAGGGCTTTTAAGGAAGGGGAGCTCCCCGAGCACCCCAGGGCCGGCCGGGAGCGCAGGCTGCAGACTTAAGACTCCACTGTTTGCTTTGCAGCCAGGCCCGGAGCTCCGCACACCCTGCCGCCACCCGCCCCGGCTCAGCCGTCCAGGCCCATCCGACCGTCGGCGGCGATGTTTTATTTCCACTGTCCGCCACAGCTAGAGGGTGAGTAAGCGCCGCGTCCCCGCCCTGGGCAGCCTGGCGAAGCCCGAGCCAGCCAGAGAGAGCAGACGACAGAGGACCGGGTGGCAGCGGGGCTGAGGGGTGTTGGGGTGACCCGTCCCGCGAGGAGGCAGCCGCCTGGCGGTGAATAGGGGATCGCTTAGCCCCCCCCCCCCACGCCCAGCTCCATCCCTCCACCTCGTGCCACCTGCCTCCCCACCTCCTTCCCTGCCTGGGTCGGGCCGCCCCAGGGCTACGCGTGCCTGGGGGACTGCGGGTCCTCCCAGCACAGATGCTGGTGTCACGCCTCTAATTTGGGCTCCTCCGCCCAGGGGGCCCCCTGCATCAATCTTTCACGGTGTTTTGCTAACATCCTGGAAAGCCAAAGCGAGAGTTGGCCCGCTGTGCCCTGGGCCCCACCAGAAGCCAGGAAGGACTGTTCTCCGGGTTGCTGGGTTGCTCCCATTGGGGTGTTAGCAAGACTGCTCCGGGCCTGCAGTTCTGGGCAACTTAATGTCACCTCCTGACTCCCAGTGTTGTGCCTTAGAGCCAGGCTCCCTGGCTACTAGACTGCCCACCATCTGCCCCCAGTGTTCTGGCGTAGCTGCTCCCCAGTGACTCGCTAAGTTTCCCACCCCGAATAGTCTGCACCCCTCAGGGCCAGGGTCTGCTCTTTGAAGATCTCCAAGTCTCAGACATTTCACTTCAGGATTCCTGGGTCTCTGAGTTGGGTCTCTGCTCCCAGTTCAGTGGAGCTTGTATCTCTGGGTGTCCCCAGCCAGAGCTTAGGGACCCAAGATTGTGCGCTCCCTGGGGTAAGTCACATCCTTCTGGTGGTCCTGTAGCTCCACACTCTGAGTTGACCGGACTTCCTGGGATATTAGGACTTTTGTAGCTTTGGAAGCGACACCCGGACTGGCCTTTCGTAACCTACTCCTTTGATTAATTCTTGTCCTGGGACAATTTCGGAGATCAAAAAACTAGGGAGGCATGGGACAGGACAGAGAGCACAGGATGCTTGTCCATGTTGCTCCAGCTTGCCTTGAGCCACCTCTCTGTCTCAGGCAGAATTTAGGGACGTTTGCTTTCATTTTTCCTTGAGAGCTCTTGAGACTCCAGAATAATAAAGAGGAACCCTGGTTTCTGCTGGAGGTTTTTGAATTTCTAAAAACAGGAAGGACACACACACACACACACACACACACACATGCTTTCACTACCCAACACCCCAAGACCCATGCACGGCAGGCTTTATGGAAGGTCAGACAAGGACAGGTCCTGACACTATTCTAGGACTGGAGGGGACCCTCCACATGAGTGATGGATGTGGCTTCCCTATGCTGCTGAGTTCTGGGGTCTGGATGATGGGCAGTTGCCAGTCCTGGCTTTTGGTAGAGGTCTGGGCATTTAGTCAAGAGTGGGCATTCTGGGAAAGCCCTTTTTGCATGGCCGGGTACCGAAGGGACTTTCTGGCCCCGGCTCTCTGGGTTCTCTACTCATCTCAGAAGCCTTCACATTCACTGTCCCCAACCTGGCCACGTCCTACCTTGACACTGACTCTGATTGACAGGTGAAGTAAAGGAGAGGGGGCTTCAAGAACCTTCCTTCCCATTGTAAATATGTTTGTGGGCCAGTTTTTCAGGAAGGGGAGTTTATGTTCAGGTTAGTTAGGGTGCAGGAGGTCCACTACAACTGGAGAAGCTGAAAACAGACTTGGAATATGATATTTTACTATAACCTGCCAGATTTCCAATTAAAAATTAATCTAGAGAGGTATATGGGGGGGGAGCAAAGCAGGACGCATAATCTCACTTCTCTGGTTTTTTGGGTTGATATTAGATGAAGAAGCAGCGCATGGATGTAGACGTTGGTTAGAACAGGGAACTTTGACAAGTGCGGCTCTCTTCCACATGGCTCTCTGAAGGTCTCTACTGCTGTGCTTTCTCATGATCCTTCAAGAACACACACTTTCCCCTTCAGCCCATCTTTTCCTCTGTGCTGACAGTGCTGTCCTTACACTGGGGTTTTTCACTGTCATGTGATCCAGTACCTGGTTCCTTCCTTCATAATGTGTCTTGGAGATTTGTCCCCATCCATGTAGGTGTGTCTGCTTATGTCTTTTAGACAGCTGTGTAGTATTCCATAATTTCTTATTTTTTTTTCAGAAAATGTCTACAGATGGGTGCTTTGTCTGTTTCTTGTTTTATTTTTTTCAACCACATTGTTTCCAGGAACATTCTTCTCCCTCTATTTTGGCACACTTTATAAGCATATTCATAGATTAAAAACCTGTAAGTGCACTTACATTTTTGATGGTTACTGTTAAATTGCCTTCTAATAAGGCTGCACCAATTGATACACATATAAATGATAAATGAGTACGTGTAATTTATTACTACTTATCTGTATTGAGTATTATTATGCACCTTTTTTTGCCAACAGAGTGAAAATAATATTTCATTGTTCTGTTGTATTCTGTTTAAGTAGTTACAAGGCTTAGCATTTGCATAACATTACCCCCATTCTATTTATTTTTAACTAAAAAGCCTGTTGTCATCTTTTTTTTCTCATTGGGTTGGCAATCTTTTATTCTTAGTAATATGATGAAGTTACCTTTTCTAGATTCAGTTTGACATGCAGCATTTTACTTAAAGATCACACACATACACACACACACACACACACACACAGGAGGTGTTAAGTCTGAAGACTCGGGAAGGTTGTGACTGGAGACCTCCAGAGACTACATTCCACTCTGACCAGTCACATGCTTCAAAGGGAGACAGTTTGGCTTTTGACAAAGTGATGGGAATAAGATTGTTTTGAGACATGCTTCAAAGGGAGACAGTTTCGCTTTTGACAAAGTGATGGGAATAAGATTGTTTTGAGACCTTGGGCTAGAGATAATACTTGTAACTAGGATTTTGAGACAGAATGAACAGGAAGGTGGAAAAAGTTTTAGCAGAAGGGGCAGTCTTTTGCCAAGAGATGGGGCCTTAGAAGATAAATTAATACAAGAGGGGGTCCTTATAGCAGACAGAATTTGTAAGCCCAGAAGGACTTGGCTTCCTAGGGCTGGTGTCCTCCTGAGTGCTGTTGTCTGGACACCGTGGCCGACACAGCTGATGTTGAACCTGCGGCCGCCGTTCTGACTGCACTCCCGGCAGGTACAGTGTTCACTGGTTAATGGGAACTCGCTCATTTGTTTTCCTAAGAAGCCATTGCGGACTATCAAGTAAATAGTGCACATTTGGAAAATGATCCAAATGCACGTTTGGGGCCAGACACTGTTCTGGCTTTATTGTGAGCATTACCGGCTGTTAGCAAGGACAACGTCTTTCTTTTCTAGGGAAGCGGGGACAGTGACTGTTGTTGTAAGTCTAGCCAGCTAAGTGGGGCACTCTTTGAGAGTAACCCTGTCGGGTCTGCTTGGCATTCAGGACACTCACTGTGGGTACAGGCCCTTTGTTAATTCATGTCTATGGAACAGACCCACTGTGGTGCCCATGAGCTGTGACCCATGGGAATTAATATTCATTTATAAACTTCTAACCTCCTCGAGTTCTGCACTTCTAGGGGGAAAGTGGTATGAAGAGTGTTGTTCTTCCCCCTTCCCAACCTCCACTGCCCTTAACCCTGCTAGTTATAGAATCAGGGGACATAAATTAACAGGTGAGCCAGGGGAGGCTTCAGCCTTCTTTTGGAGGTAGGAGGTGAGGGCGGAGGATACAGAGAAGCAGCCAGGAGCCAGAGGGCAGAAGAGGACTATAGTCAAGTACTGACCCCTCCAGGCTCAGACTTTCACAAGGAGTGGATGCTTGTCTTGGGGATTCAGATCTCCATTGCTCTGGGCGGCGGGGATGGCTGCTCAGAAAGCCAAAGGTTTCTCCAGATAGACAGACAAAGAGGCAGTGGAGAGGAACGGTCTAACCAAGAGAAGCAGAGAGAAGCGTCGGGACAGATAGGCTTTCTGCGGGGTGTGGTTCTGCCTCCTGTGAGTGAGTGTGCCGAGGGGACTGCTGTGATGGGACCGGTCTGAGGAGGTTGTCCCTCTGCTCACATTGACACAGTTTGCTCCCAGTAGGCACCGCACCCTTTGGCAACCACTCTGCGGGGGACTTCGATGATGGGTTTCTGCGCAGAAAACAGCGTCGGAACCGGACGACCTTCACTCTTCAGCAGGTAACAACAGGTCCCCTTCTGAGAGTCAGACACTTCCTGCTTCCTGTAAAGTGAGAGATGAGCAGATCCTTCTTGTTTTTCAAAACGAAACCAAGTAATTATATTAACTTTCTTCATTTTATTTTATTTTTTTTAAATTAAAAACATTTTGTTTTCCCAAGGTAGGGTCTCATTCTAGTCCAGGCAGACCTGGAATTCACTATGTAGTCCCAGGCTGGCCTCGAACTCATGGCAGTCCTCCCACCTCTGCTTGGGTATTAAAGGCATGTACCACCATGCTGGGCTTTTTCTGTTTTCTTGATTTCTGTGTCTGTCTAGAGAGAGGACAATTGGCTTTGGTCTCGTTCATAATCCCAAGTAAAGTATGAACTTGCCCATTTTCCTTAGCGTGAGGGTCTAGGACACCTCTCCACACCGTTAGTATGCAGTCCAGGCATTCTTATCCCCCAAACAGATGGTGGGCAAGCTGGGACCCATGAGGTTGACACATCGTAGATAGTGTTATTGACTGTGAGTGGAAAGGTTACAACCAGAACTGTGCCACCACGTTTCCTGGAGCTGAGTGTCCCTGAGATTGGCTCCTGTCCTGCTCTTGAGCAAACTGGAGCAGTTGGGAAGATGGCCCAGCTCTCTGTGGGGAAACTGCGTGAATCACTCTGCTCACAGGCCACTCTTTGATTTTTTAAAATTGTTTTAGTCCTACGACAAAATCTAAAGGTGAACGCATCACAACGTTTAAACCTCTCTTATTTCTGTTTCTTGGGGGGGAGCACTGAGGTTGTTAAGAGGTCATCTGGGATTCAGTGGGATCCTCTCAAGCACTTCTCCATCTCCTTCCTCATTTTGCTCCATGAATCTGCTTCCTAGACACTGCCGGCAGGCAGCTGTCGGCTCTGAAGTGTTCACGTCTCCCCTCACCTAGTCACAGCCTCCCTCTCACCAGTAACTATTTTTTCCTTTTACTAGCTGGAAGCTCTGGAGGCAGTCTTTGCCCAAACACACTATCCAGATGTCTTCACCAGAGAAGAGCTAGCCATGAAAATAAACCTCACAGAAGCCAGAGTGCAGGTAAACCTTCTTTTTAATTATTTAACTCTCTAATATTAAAACTGGCAAACTTTTTTTTTTTTTTTTTTTGACATCATGACTGCAGAGTGCACATTTGGCCAAAGAAAGCAAATGAAGACTATCTGTCATTTTCATGATGCACTTTAATAACATCAACATAATGTGGAATATTAGATTAGGTTGATTAATCGGTCATTCATAATTAACTAGTGATAATGTTCTACACTAATTTGTCCGCGTCTCTAAGGTACTAAATTACATCAATGCACATCCATTTCCTTGCTTTGGAAAAAAAAAAAAAAGCTGAGCTGCTGTTCTCCAAGCCGATCTGACCACTCTGGGGTGAGGCCGGTCAATTGCAGGGAACCGCGTTTTCAGATGGGAAGCAGGGTAGAGCGTGCTTTCCAGAAATTGCATCATGTCCAACTTTTCCCTTGCACATGGACTCTTTTAGCAAAGTGGACCCGAGGAACACGTGCAATTTAAAAATCTTTAAATGGCAGAAGCCAAAGGGCTGAGCAGAGGTGGGCACGGCCCGCATGGCTGTCCCTAAGCAGGAGTTCTTTCTCGAAGCTATTCGGTGATTATGTTTAAGTGCTCAGACCTGCAGAGCCCAGCAGATGTGCCCGGACGCGCGAGGAGCAGACTCGCAGTGCCGCCTCTCTGGGCGAGCTATTCTTTGAGCACAATTATATATTCATTTTATTTATGGGGTTTCCTCCATGCTATTTCTGTTCTTTTTTTTTTTTTTTTATGTAGGGGCTTGGGGTTAAGACTATGCAAAGATCTAATTGTAGGAAATATAATAGTTTGCTTTTGGTTCCCCTGGGTCATGTTAGTATCTCTTAAAAACCAATGGCTGAAGAGAGATAATGGAATTCTGAGCAGTAAATTGGGGGCTGTAAACAAATTATTTCCCCTATAATCAGATTATGTGATCCTGATTATTAAATCTGAACATGAATCATTGGTCATATGCGGGCAAATTAAACTGATTATTATTTGGAAATGAAAATCTTCTTTGGCCCGGATACCGTCTATGGTTTCTTTTTTTAATGCCAGCTTGCCAATAGCTGCCTAAAGACTGAACTGCAAATTGAGATAAATGACACAATTACCGAGCATTCAGAAGTGAAGATCATAACTTCTCCCTGAAAGGTGCAAGGGTAAGATAGGGGTGGTGACAATTAAAGCCGAGAATTGTTGTCCAGGCTGTTGTTGGCTATTATGTAGGCAGACAATGGCTGTGGTGTGTTTGTTTAGCCTAGCTTCCATGTGGGGACAGGAGCTTCGGTGGCGGGAAGGGAGATGTGTTTACATTTATACCCCTTGCTCATTCAAATATGATTAATGTTCTATAAAGCAGGGTCTTAATCGAAGCTGATGTTGTCAAACAATAACTAAATAGGGAAATAAACGACTCCATCATGCTCTTTCCTCAGAAGCAGGCGAACTGTCAGTGCAAAGTCATTAAAATATGATAATGAAAAATAGCTCAATTAAATGTTGTTATAGCTGTGACCTTCATTCAATTAAGACACAAGAAAGTGTCTGCATTTTGCTTTGCATTTAACTGCCCTAAATTTAGAATATAGATAAAATCATTATTCAATGGTTGCTGATATGTGCAATTAAAAGCCAACTCGATTAAAAAAGAGAGAAAGAAACCTAGTTAAAGGAGAATGAAAATTAAGAGATAGGGTGGGCTGGAAGAGGGCTTAGCCTCGCAGACCCAGGCTTTCTCTGGGGCCAGTATGCCATGCCAGGGGAGGTGGGGAGGACTCCTCTGAGAAATGGAAGGAATTATCTCGCAGGAGAAAAGATAGGAACAGAGGGAAGAAGAGAAGAGAGCAGAGGAGGGAAAGTTCTTCTCGATGGAGTACAGAACAGTGGGCTTTGCTGCCTTTAGAAGCACGTTGAATAGGGATTCTCGACATCTCACAGGAAAGCACAGTTTTGGCTTCTAAGATTTAAAAAAAAAAAAATGACAGCAGTTTCTAAGAAGATTCAGGCTAGATACAAGTCTTCCCCTGACCTGAGGACGCTAGAGATGGGGACAGTAGCCAGTGCTCACCAACTGACCATGCCAGGCACTGTGCCCAATGTATGCCAGTCTTCCTAACAATGCTTGGGGTTGATGACATTGCCTTCTTACCCCTGAAACCACGGTCCTGTCCCGAGCCAAGCCACTGTGCTTCATATGTGGCTCTGTCATTTCCCAGCTGGTTGCCTTTGGCCATGTTGATGAACCACTCTGGGAACCAGTGATAGTGTGGCTGTGCATCTCTTAGGGTTGCCTGGATTCTAAACCACACTTGTTCAAGGTTCAGAGTTCTAAGCCATGGCTGACTCTGGGTCAGGGTTTCCCATAGATGTGCTGGGCGGCTAGTTCCGAACTTGTTGTGAAATGTGTAGAGCTGATTCCGCGTGGAGCACAGGTGTGAGCCTGCTAGAAGATGGAGTGTCTTTCTGACAAGAAGCCCTAGGGCAGCGTTTTACAAGCTGCTTTGACGATGAAACCTTTCACATTGAATGAATGTACTCACGGGGAACTCAGCACTGAGAAGGTCAGCAAGGCACGCTTTCCCCTCCTATGGGCGATACACTGCACGCTCCGACTTCTGTATCTTTCATTGAAACGTGCTTGTCACAGGTGGCTACGCTGATCGCAATGTCTGTGGGCCTGAAGCTCTGGCCAGCTACGGGGTCTAGCCTAGGCCTCCTGGCATTCATGATGGGCTCCTGGCTTGCTTCTCCCATCTGACGTTCTGCTTCCCGTGTGTGTGTGTGTGTGTGTGTGTGTGTGTGTGTGTGTGTGTGTGTGTGTGTCCCATGGGACTCAGGTTTGGTTCCAGAACCGAAGAGCCAAATGGAGGAAAACAGAGAGAGGGGCCTCTGACCAGGAGCCAGGGGCCAAGGAACCCATGGCAGAGGCGACACCACCGCCAGTGAGGAACATCAATTCTCCATCCCCAGGGGACCAGGCCCGCAGCAAGAAGGAGGTGCTGGAGGCTCAGCAGAGGTAGGGCCGGCTCAACCTGGGCCTGGGGATGTCTCAGGGAACTCTCTGTAGGCACAGGCAAGAGCTCAATGGAATATTCTGTCTCTGCAGCCTGGGACGAACAGTGGGCCCTGCGGGACCTTTCTTCCCCTCCTGCTTGCCAGGGACACTCCTGAACACAGCCACATATGCCCAGGCCCTGTCACATGTGGCCTCTCTGAAAGGTGAGTTTCACTCAGCTGGAAGGCGCAGCAGGTAGGGAAGGTGGAGACTGTCTGTCCAGCCTGCTGCCTCCACCAGGGAACAAACCTCTGCTCTTGTAGGTCATAGCCCGGGTCACAGTCACGGTTTCACTTGCTGTCTCATATTATTTCTGATGGTCTGAGAACATGGGGCAATGGCGTGGTTAAATACTATCCCATCCAACAGAGTGCTTTTCTTAGAGGCACTGCTTCAAAAGGGGTTGCTTTCCGGCTTCTCCCCCACCCCAAGGTCACAGTTTAAGGCGCTAACCTGTAGCTCATGGGGACGCCTGACGAGTTGTCTGTGCAGCTTGTGTACTGGCCTTCCCCAGAGACTGCTGGTGCCAGGATTTCAAACCATTAAGATTTCAGTGGCTAGTTTTACAGGAGGGTGCAAAGCACCAGGACTCTCTGTCCAGAAAGAGGAGCCCTGTAGAGCCATTCCTTGAAGCTTCCTAAGGCACCTTCCATATCTATCAGTTCCAGGCCACAAGCCCATTTATGCAGTGGTTAGTGTGGACAGCAGTCCTGGCCAGAAACAGGGCTGGGCTTCAGAGTGGATCTGGGAGAAGGGCATGTGAGTGCTTCCCTGGAGGCTGGTCTCTCACACGTAGGTGCATCACAGAGTGCAGCAATCTGCGTTACAGATGTGGAAGCAAAGGAGAATGTCAAGGTCTCCCTGGGAGTTCCCTGGACGGAGGAGCGGGCTCGTTAGATTTAGGGACCAGCATGTGCCAAGTATACTAGGGGCTTCCGAGTGGCCAGACTGCCGGGCCAGTCCTCTCGCTCAGCTGGTTGGTACTCCCTTTAGCCTCTGCTAAGCTCGCACATGTTCACAAGTCACACTTGGCAGCATCCCTAATTCAAAACTCAAATCCCAAATCTGAAACTGTTTGAATGCAGGCATGATGCAACAAGTGGAAACTTTCTCACCTGGCTTCATATGGCAGGTTGCAGTCAAAAATGCAGATACACTAAAAATACTGGGTCACGTTACCTTCCATCTGAGTGTATGCGTAGGAAGCCGAAATGAACTTTGTGTGTAGACGTGGATTGTCTTCTTAACTATCTCCAAGAGTTCCCCATACCAGAAAGAATCCCAAAACCGAAAGCATTTTTGGCCTTAGGCTTTTCAATATAGGGGCTGTGTAACCTGCAGGGAGGCAGGGTGGCCAATTCGTAAGTCTCTGGCATTATCCAGGGGGCTGGTCCTGACAAAGGAACAGTCCATATCCGTCTCTCCATTGTTGATTTTGTGTAACCTGCAGGGAGGCAGGGTGGCCAATTCGTAAGTCTCTGGCATTGTCCAGGGGGCTGGCCCTGACAAAGGAACAGTCCATATCCGTCTCTCCATTGTTGATTTTGTGTAACCTGCAGGGAGGCAGGGTGGTCAATTCGTAAGTCTATGGCATTGTCCAGGGGGCTGGTCCTGACAAAGGAACAGTCCATATCCGTCTTTCCATTGTTGATTTTGTGCTGGCCAGTTCAGCAGAGTAGCCGCCTCATGTCCATTTGTCCCACTTCAGCCCTTTCAGCAAGCAGGAAGTGACTTGCATGTCCCTTCTCTCTAGCCGCTCTTGGGGTATCTCTGGACAGAGAGGGGAGACCCTGAAGTGGACACCTGTACTAGCTGAGAAGGGACGAGCAGACAGGGTGAGAGAGGCCAAAGGCAGCCAGTGAGCAGGAGTCCAACCTGAGGCTTGTGTGGAATTAAAAAAAATTTATTTATTTATTTATTTATTTATTTATTTATTTATTTAATGAGAGAAAGAGATGAGAGAGAGAGAGAGCATGCCAGAGCCTCAGCCACTGCAATCGAACTCCAGGCACTTGCGCCACCTAGTGGGCATGTGCAACTTTGCACTTGCCTCACCTTTGTGCATCTGGCTTACCTGGGATCTGGAGAGTTGAACATGGGTCCTTAGGCTTCGCAGGCAAGCATCTTAACCACTAAGCCATCTCTCCAGCCTAGGGTACAAGGCAGGCCTGGTGGAGGGGTTGCTACTGACTTGGGCCAGCTGGTCACACACATCTGTCTGCCTCTTCTCTTCTCCCTCTGTTCTCTCTTCTTCCCCTTCCCTACACCCCTCCTGGCTGGGCTGTACACCCACCGAGGCTGCCCTGTACCTGCTGTGTTGGGATTTGACTTTGATGCTACTTTGCTGTGCTCTCCAGAACGCGCAGGGCCCAGCGGAGGCGGCAGGAGTCATAACATACTCACTAGACTCAGGCATGTCTTTGTGCATGGCCGGGGCTCTGCTTGGACAGCCTGTAGTATCCCCATGACGGGTTCTTCCTGACGTGTGTGTGTGTGTGTGTGTGTGTGTGATGGGGGGGGGTTGCACAGAGAGATTGGGAGATAAGGCCTGAGTCTGTGGGTCCTGTCTGACTCCTCAGGTACAAAGGAGCTCTTGGTCACATTTCTAGAAACACAGAAAAATTAGATTTATTAGTAATTTTCCTGCTTTCGAGGGAAGTATGACTAGGCATATTTCTCTGCTATCAGAAACAGTGATGTTAAGACATGGTCTGAAGGCCTCAGATTTGGGTTGGGCTGAAGTGGGCTTGAGCAGAGGTGGGGGCTGGACGGTGGAGGACTTGTGGGCTTTGCCCAGCCTTCCGAAGACCAGTGACCGCTCAAACTCGCTGACTGAAGCCAAGCACTCTGGAGGCAGAGGTAGGAGGCCATCCTGAGACGACATAGTGAATTCCAGGTCAGCCTGGGCTAGAGCTAGTTTAAGCTGACAAACTCAAGGCTTTGTGCTCTCCCCCAAGTCTGGCAGTCTTCCTGGGACTGTATAGCTCCGGCCACCACGTTCTGCCCTAGACCTGACGACTGCTTTGAGTCTTGCTCTCCTGTGACTGAGAGTCCAAGCCCAAGGGGGTTATGTTGCAAACGCCCTGAAGCATGGCAGCAGATGCTCCGCTCCGTCCTTCCATTGGGTGTACAAAGCCCCTCAACTATAGTGGTACCTTCCCTAAAAGAGGGCTAACTGACCCAAAAAGCATATGTACAGTTACACAGCCAAGGACAAGGTTGGGTGTCCCTGGTCTTTGGTGTCATGATGGGTGTGAAGTCTGTGGCTTATAAACACTGAGAGAGCCCCCTGCAGTGTTTGTGGGGTACCCCGGGGCTTGATGAGTTTGCTGAGTTCTTACAGAGGTCCTTGAAGTCTTGTGGTTCTTTAAGTTTGTTTTATGGAAGGTCACATGCTCAAAAAACCAGAATGCTCTTGGAATGAACACAGATGTTCTTGCTATATACGGAGACTGGGCTTCAGGTTGACCACAGATAACCAAAACTCACAGATTTTCAAGACCTTTACATAATATGGTGTGCTGTTTGGGTACCCTTTAGCATGCTTTACTCACCTCTACGTGACTTACATACAATAGCCAGTACAACGTGAATGTTTGTCAGGGGTTGTTACTCTGTATTACTTAGGGGACAATGAGTGACAAGAGAAAAAAAAAAAAAAACCCAGCCTGCTTGTTCGGAACATGCAATTTCTGCAGAACCTGCAATTTTCTTTTACTAATGTTTTAAACCTGTCTCTTGGTGAATCTGTGGGTGCAGAACTCATGGGTCCAGAGGGTGGGCTCTGCTGGCTGTCACCTTACAGAGTAAGAGGCAGAGGGAAGAAAAGGGAAGGAGAGGTGGGTCAAGGGCGTTGCCTGGGCCTTGCCTGTGACAGGCTTAGAGAGGACTCACTCTGGTGGAATGTGCTGGCCAGGAGTGCAGGCAGTGTGGTTTGTAACTGAGTCTTCATGCAAACCATCAGCTAAGAAGGCAGCAGGACTCCGGGCAGGGAAGGTTTGCAGAACAGTCATGGATGGATGGAGAAGCAACACCAAGAATTTTCCTGTGCTATCTTTTTCTTTTTTTTTACTTTAAAATTTATTTATTAGAGAGAGAGAAAAAGAGAGAGAGAGAAAGAGAGAGGGTGTACCAGGGCCTCTAGCCATTGCACCTGAACTCCAGATGCATGCACCACCTTGAGCATTTGACTTATGTGGGACCTGGAGAATTGAACCTGGGTCCTTAGGCTTCACAGGCAAGTGCCTTAACTGTTAAGCCATCTCTCCAGCCCTTTTTTGGTTTTCGAGGTAGGGTTTCACTCTAGCCTAGGCTGACCTAGAATTCACTATGTAGTCTTAGGCTGGCCTTGAACTCACGGCCATCCTCCTACCTCTGCCTCTTGAGTGCTGTGATTAAAGGCGTGCTCCACGATGCCTGGCTCTGTCCTATCTTAGTGGCCAGCAATGTGATGGGGATTCATTAATGCAAAGTAGGTTATTAATGGCCAGGGACGCACTTGGGGTTTGTTCTGAGGAAGTGACAGCCACAATCCCTGGTTCCCTTAGCCCACTGCCCTTAACCTGTGATTCGCAGAGCGGTGTGGGGAGGGAAGTCATAGCTGCCTGGCGAGAGCTTTCATACTGGAGCCTTCCTTCTGTGGCAGCCACAGCAGCCCTTCGCTTAGGGCCCAGGCTGGGAAGTGTGGCCAGAATGAAGCATCACAGTTGACCTTCCTGAAGGAGGACGGCAGCCCCCTGAACAAGGCTGCATAATGGGGACCCTTAGCCCCTGGGGTGGAGGCAGCATCAGAGCAACATGGTGAGGTCTGACCGCTTCTTTCTTCTCCTCAGCTCCTCCTGGGCCTGACACAGCTCCACTGAGGTTGAGCTGGAAGGAGCCAGGGGACAGGCGGACCAGCTTCAGTAGGAATGCTAACTTGCACTTGCCTGCCTGAGGCCTTGGGGGCTGTGAGGGCTGCAGGTCATGTCGTAGATACGCTTTCCACCTGCAGTGATGCAGTGGCCACACGACAGATGCTAGTCATTGCGGTAGCAGTCCTGGTCCCACACTGCGTGTGTGAGGATGAGGTGGGGGGCAGTGAGCAGTGTTAAGAGAGGCCCCTGCCATGTCTCAGAGAGTTGGGAAGTGCCCTTCCCCCTCCAGCTCCCAGGCCTGGCCATGGGACTCAGCTTCTGGAATGAAAAGGGAAAAGGATTCTGTTGACCATTCAGCATCGTTCACTGTGAGGACCAAACTCAGAGTCAAGAGGGGGATTTCTTCCTCCTCTGAGCCGTCTAAAAGCGTTCCCTCCATTCTTATGACATTTCCTTTTCCTTTGTGTCATGAATTTCAAAAAGACAAAGTTTCAATGTAATTTTTAAAGCCCAAAGTGATGAGACATGCCTGTAATTCTAGCACTTGGGAGATGGGGGAAAAACATCTCAAGTTTGAGGGCAACCTAGGCAGATCTTGGCCCAAAAGACAAACAAAAACCCATTTAAAAATAACACTTTTTAGCCAGGCGTGGTGGCGCACGCCTTTAATCCCAGCTCTTGGGAGGCAGAGGTAGGAGCATGGCCGTGAGCTTGGGGCCACCCTGAGACTACATATTGAATTGTAGGTCAGCCTGTGCTAGAGTGAGACCCTATCAAAAAAACAAAAACAAAATGTTATGAGAAGAATATTTATTAGAAAAATTCATGAAGCATGTACCTTGAGTTTCATGAGTGATTGGGGACCCTGTGTTGGGACCTTGCTTGTCCCCCAGAAGCTCTGACTATCCATAGCTTTGTTCCTCTGGTCACATTGCCCCCCCCCCACAAAAATGGAGCCACTCTGTTGAGTTTTAGGGCAAGATAGCTTTTCCACTGAAGTAGGGGTTCTGGAACACTATAGCCTTGACCTTTTGAATTTTCTATGTACCAACATATCACCTGATGACATTGTGGTCAACGATCGTATGTCAGTGGTCTCAGAAGAGTGTATCACTTACGCTGTCGTATTGATGGTTTGTATAACTGAGTCATGATGTAAACGCCTAGCTACTTGTATCTTAGAACATCCTCTCATTGTTAAGTGACAATGCCCATATAAATGGAATCCTATAGTACATATTCTGGGGGTGGTCTGGTTTCTCTGACTCAGCATTATGCTTGTGAGGTTTGTGCATGTAGATTATAGGTAACCCATATATTTGACAAGGCCGTCTGTACATAATTGTACACTTTTATTCTTTGGCTTTGCTGGTTAGAACTCCTGGTATAGTAATTTATATCACTTATCTTGTTAATTTTTTACTTATTTTATTTTTGGATGGGGTTTTTCTGTGCTTCCCAAACTGGCCTTGACTCTGGGCTCAAGCCAGCCTCTGCCTCTTGAGTAATCTAGAGATGAGAACGGGCACCCTTGTCTTCCTCTATTTTCCAAACCAAGTTTCACTGAGATGTCATAAACATGTTACACAACCGCTGCATTCAAGCCATGCGTCAGTGTTGTCAGTCTCCTCCTCACGTCCCCAAGCTGTTGTCTCAAGCAGTTCTAGAACATTTCCGTCACCCCACACTCACTGGCCCATTGCTCATGTCCCTCAAGTTCCTCACCCCTGAGAAATCAGGGTTGTCTCTCTGCCTCCTTAAAGGGTGGGCACATTGCTGTTGCTTTTGGGGACTTTGCAAATTAATGGAACCATATGCCTTACCATCTTCTGTTCTTGTGCAATGTGACCTGGCCTCACCCTGTTCTTGCTCTTGGAAAAGCTCCCAGGGTCTCACACGCATGCTTTCTATCTTTATTATTTATTTATTTATTTTTTTTCGAGGTAGGGTCTCACTGTGACCCAGGCTGACTCATTCCGTCGTCTCAGGGTGGCCTCAAACTCTCGGCGATCCTCCTACCTCTGCCTCCCGAGTGCTGGGATTAAAGACGTGCACTACTACACCCAGCTTAAGATGCCTTTTATAAAGAAGTGCTACTTCCTTTTTTCTGGTTTTATTATTTAAAAAATTAAGACCATGAGTCAGGTGTGGAGGCGCACACCTTTAGTCCCAGCACTTGGGAGGCAGAGGTAAAAGGATTGCTATGAGTTCAAGGCTACCCTGAGACTACATAGTGAATTCCAGGTCATCCTGGGCCAGAGTGAGACCCTACCTTGAAAAAAAAAAAAAATGAACCTAAGTGGATACTGAATTTTATGAAACACGTTTTCTGCAGCTGCTAAAATGGCCACATGATTTTCTTTCTTAACATATTAATATGATGAATTATATTGATCAAAATTTAAAATGTTAAATCAACAGTGCTGAAGTGAAATCAAATTAGATATGACATATCCTTTTTATAGATAGATTGCTGGATTTGTTTTGCTGATATTTTCTTTAGGGTTTCTTTATTTATGACCTTGAGGAGATTGGTTTGTGATTTTCTTCTCTTATAATCTCTGATCCAGATTTGTAAAATAGTTATTTATTTATTTGCAAGCAAACAGTGGGGAGAGAGAGCGAGCAAGTGAGAGAGAGACAGACATTATGGGCATGTCAGGGCCTCCTGCTACTGCAAACAAACTCCATACACATATGCCACCTAGTGCATCTGGCTTTACATGGATACTGGGGAATTGAACCCAGGCCAGTCAGGCAAGTGGGCTTTGCATTCAGGTATCTTTGACTGCTGAGTCATTTCCCCACCCTTCAATCCAGGTTTTGATAAGGTTTTACTTACTCATGGGCATGGTTAGTTCCCATGTCCCTGTGGAACCAAAGTCTGCAGGTCCTCAAGTCTCTTAAATAAAATGGCATTAGTGTCAGTATAGAACCTAAACACATCTCCTGCACACATTTTTGTGTGTATGTGTGGGGAGTGCCTGTGTGTATATGGATGTGTTCGTATGTATGTGGGTGCACATGAGTGTGTAGGTGAGGGTGTCTTCCTCTATCACTCTGCACCTTATTTTCTTGAGACAAGACCTCTCACTGAACTAGTCCAGGTAGCTAGTAAGCTCTAAGAATTCTCTTGACTCTGCCCCCTGGGGTTGGGATTACAGGAGCATGCCATCACACCGGCTCTTGCTTTTTTTAAGCATGGGTTCTGGAGGTCTGGACTCGGGTCTTCATGCTTGTGTGACAAGTACCCACAGAGCCATCTGTCAAGCTCTTCTGTGCACTTTAAATTTATTTTTTATTTATTTTTGGAGAGAGAGACAGAGAGAGATAGACAGAGGGAGAGAAAGACAGAGATGGGCGCGCCAGCAGTCTCTCAGCTGCTGTGAATGAAATCCAGACTTGTGCGCCCCCTTGTGGGCAAGTGCAGCATTGCACCCTTGCGTCACTTTGTATCTGGCTAAATGTGGGACCTGGAGATTGGAACCAGCGTTAGCCTTAGCCGCTAAGCCATTTCTCCAGCCCTTCTGTGCACTTTAAATCGTCTCCGGGGCACTTGGAATACTTCAGACAATCTCAGTGCTAGGTAAATAGTTGTTATACTGTATCGTGTAGATAATAATGGCAAGGGGAAAAAGTTCGCACAGGCTCAGTAGAGAATATGCTTCTTTTGAGGTTGGTTGGATCCAGGAAGGAGTACGCAGTGTCTATTGTACAATAAACTGTTTTGTTCTTTCATAGTTCTGAAACTCGGCTAGGCTCTGCCAGGTTGTTCTTCTGCTAGTTTTGCTTGGTGTCTTCCATGAGATCATAGCAAGAAGGACACTGTACCTGGCATATATAAGAAGATATTACTTATGTGTTTAGTACTTTGGCAGGGAGCCTGGGCAGCTGAGATCCCCTTCTATTCATCCCTGTGCTTGTTTCTAGCATGCAAGCATTTGGAGGAGAGGGGAAACTGAGGTCATTCCTCATGGAGAAAATGACTGGGCCAGCGCTAGCCCCTCCATGCCTAACTACTGTCAGGAAGACAGGGGCTGTGTTAGTCAGCTTTCCTTACTGTGACAAAATAGCTGAGATACTCAACTTAAAAAAGAACAAAGGTTTATTTTTGGCTCATGGTGTCTGAAGTTTCAGCCCATGGCTGCTTGGTTCCATTGCTTTGGGCTTTTTGTCACATAGCACATCATGGCAGGAGCATATGGAGGAGGAGGCCTGTTCACTTCACAACTGAAAAGCAAAGAGTGAGGATGAGGAGAAGCGGGGTCCCAAGGTCCCCTTCAAAGATACGTCTGTCATCGAACTTCCTGTTACTAGATGCCACCTCCTATCCGTCTCCCCACAGTGCCACACACTGGGCACCAGCCTTCAACATTTGTGCCTTTGGAAACATTCAAAGCACAAACAACAGAGAAGTTGAGCAGCTGGCGCTCGTGATTTGTAAGACATACCCTTGATGAACATCTCTCCAGGTTGCAGTGAGGGAAAGCGAGGCTCAGAGAAGTATTCAGACTGTCCAAGGTCACACAGTACATCTGTCAGGGGCAGGAAGGTATCAGCAATACAGGTGTCCTTCTCCTAGTATTGATTCTGCTCCATTGACAGGCACCTGCTGTCATCCTTTGACTTGAAAACCTGCAGATCATTTTCTGGAAGTCATTTCTTATGGGTGAGGATGGCTTTGTCCTTCCTGTTAATCAATGGGTCCTGGAGCACAGAAGCTCAGAGGAAGTCTTCCAGCCGGTGCAGAAGGCAGCAGGAGATGGAGGGAGAAACAGCATCAGTCTGGCTATGCCAGGGGTCTTTGGGTCAAGGGGATGCTAATGTTATATTTTTGAGCTGAAAAGAAAGCCAAGCAGAAATAGAATGCCCTCATCAGCCCCGAGACTGCATCAAAGCCCCGGGACAATAGTAGCAGTCTGCTCCATGAGAACTTGCTAGGTGAGACGGAGGCAGCGAGCTTCCACACAATAGGTGGAGTCAAGGCCTGTGTGGGATCCAGGGTCAGTACTACTGAAGGAACCTGCTAACTTAGCCTGGCGATCTCTGAGTTAATCAGATTGGGAAACTTTGTCATGGCCATAGTGTTTCCTTCCGCAAGGTGCTGAGGAGTCTTGGGACCTGAGAGATAGAAATTGTGAGGGACTAACATTTGTAAATTGACCGGGAAGGAAATACTTTTTCTCGCTTTATCCCCTAAATATTCACTAAGTATTCCAAATGGTTTGAACCAAAATAGGACAGTTTGGTTGTGGGAGCAGGGTTGCAGAACGGCACACTCGGAGTTGTGTTGGGCACAAAAGCAAAGAGCTCATGGTGAAAAGTCTGGAACACCATAGAACGTGACCAGGAGCAATCTCGTGGGAGTCCATGCTGGAAAACAGTACACCTGGGTCTGCATCTGCCCCTCTGCTTGCATCTGCTCATCACGATCACATGAGCACCACAGCTAAACAGGCTCTGGATAGTGTGGGCATCTACCCATGCTCTCACATTCTCCTTGTAAACCAAGACTCAGAAGAATGCATATTCGCTTATTTATTTTATCATAAAGCAAAATGAGCTGTGGTAATTTGAAATGTCGCATCATTCCATGTTTCTTTTTTTGTTCAACTCTATGTCTCACCAGAATGCTCACTAAGAAAGCAGGGTGCCCGAGAGCTACCTGCCGCCCACATCAGACCACACAGACCTTTGTGAGGAAAATGTGCTATTGGCAGAGACGAGACAGAACTAACTTAATTTTTCCTGTCAGTCTCTGTAGTAGATCAATTAAGCTGCCAAGGAGATCAAATATTTCAGACTGTATTTATTACATTAAGTATTTATGTTCAGGCCAAGCCTTTAGAGCATGATGTCATATAGGGATGGAAGCCGATTAGATCAGTTCAGCAGAATTTGCTGTAACTTAATGGAAATCTAATTGTATGTTTTAATTTAGTGTCCAGGAGGCAGTATGTTCTCCCAACAAAACAATTCTCAGACTGCATTTAAGGGCCAGATGGCTTTTTGCATAGACTTTGGTGGTAGAACAAGTTGGGGGGCTTGAGGGATAGGGTTGTGGCCTTTCAGGGGGTTGAAGGCTGGGTTGCTGCTTGGATCCCATGTGAAAAGACTCTCTGATGTCTATTCTCATGGGTGGACAGGGTGTTCCTAGGTGAATTTCATGGTCTATCCTCAGCTCTATGTCTCTGTTAGTAGTTCAGGTGCAGCCAGAGGCTACTGGGCACTCAGAGTCTTCTCTGGGAGCAGAGGGACCCAGTCTTTATTCCTTGTCAGCTTTGGTGGATCTGAGCAACATCTGTCCCCTTGTCTGCATGGGAGCAGGCAGGAAATGACAGATTCCCGGAAGGGACAGACACTCTTTTGATGAGAGTGATACCTGGCCAGTTTAGAAAAGCAGGAATTACAATACAAGGCAAATTGAAAGAGAATTCGCAATTTTAACACCCCAAACTAACCATTCTCTTTTGGTATTGATACAACTTTGTTTTTCTTTTACTTTTAATGTCTTCATAAATAAAACAACTAAATTTATAAATATTTTACCTGTAAAATGATGCCTATCTATAATCACTTTATATATACCTGTGATAGCCACTTAATATGACATAAGGATGTATATATATGAACACATATACTCTAAGAGCATGCAGTTGGCCCTCTGTAACAGGCGTCTGCATGCACAAATTTAATCAACCACAAATAGAAGAAATTGATAAGAAAATTGTAGCCCTACTGATCATGCACAGACTTTTTCTTGTCATTGTACCTAACAATACTGCACAACTAGCAAATAGCATTATATGTATTCTATTCTATTATATATAGCATATAAATAGCATTGTGTTATAATATTATGCATTATAAGCTATCTATCAATGATTTAAATATGGGAGGGTTGTATAAAGTGGCAAATACTATACCACTTAAAAACTATTTTATTGGGCTGGAGAGATGGCTTAGCGGTTAAGGCGCCTGCCTGCTAAGCCTAAGAACGCTGGTTCCAATCTCCAGGTCCCACGTTTAGCCAGATGCAAAGTGACACAAGGGCATGATGCCACACTTGCCCACAAGGGGGCGCACACATCTGGATTTCGTTCACAGCAGCTGAGAGACTGCTGGCGCACCCATTCTCTATCTGTCTCCCTCTCTCTCTGTCTGTCTCTTTCTGTGTCTCTCTCAAAAAAAATATTTTATTATTTATTTGAGAGAGAGAGAGAGAGAGAAAAGGAAGAGACAGAGAGAATGGGCATGCCAGAGCCTCCAGCCACTGCAAATGAACTCTAGACACATGTGCCCCCTTGTGCATCTGGCTTACGTGGGTCCTGGGGAATTGAACCAGGGTCCTTAGGTTTCGTAGGCAAACACCTTAACCGCTAAGCCATTTCCTCAGCTCCTACACCATTTTATATAAGGGGCTTGGGCATCCATGGATTTTGGTGTCCTTAGAGAACTCTGAAACCAATTCCTCATGGATACTGATGGATGACTATCTATCTATCACCATCTATATATATGTATATATGTATATGTGTGTGTGTGTGTATATATATCCTATCTATCCTATCTATCATGTATCCTTTCAGCCCCTTTGGGCTGTTATGATGGAATACCATACATAAGCAGGGTGGCTTATAAATAAAGAGGATTTAGTCCTCATAAGTCTTGAGGTCAGAGCTCTTCAAGACCCAGTGCTGGCAGATTCTGTGTCTGCTAAGAGCCCAAATCCCGACGTTAGAGGGAGTTGTCTTTCCTTCTGTGTCCTCACATGGGAGAAGGGACAAGGCAACTTTCTGGGTTCTCTTTTTTAAAGGCACTAACCCATGAAGATTCCTTAATCATTCCTTAATCTTGAATTAACATTATTCTTCATTCCTTAATCAACTTCCAAAAGGCTGCTTCTCCATGCCATCACCGTGAGATTAGGACTTCAATATATGAATATTGGGGGTTCGCCAGCTATTAGCCAGTAATATGCATGTATACACACATATGCCCAAATGGGCTCATGTTGACTTCTGTTCCTTAACCTGCTTTCTAATCACAGTTAGTGTCTTTTTCATGGTCGAATCATCCTCCTGTAATGTAATTTCAACACGGCTGCAGTGTGTTCTGTATTAGTGACTGCAACTTCTTCAGCCAAGTTCCCACTTACTGGGCCAGTAGGCGACTCAACAGCTTTTCATTGCCATATGCCACAGTGGGATAACTTCTTTCATAGCCCATTTAATTTTTAGACCATTTATGATTATATTTTGATAGATTATAAACAAAAAAATAGGGCTGGAGAGATGGCTTAGTGGCTAAGGCACTTGCTTGCAAAGCCAAAGGACCCAGGTTCGATTCCCCAGTGCCCACATAAAACCAGATGCACAAGGTGGTGCATGCATCTAGAGTTCATTTGCCCTGGCTAGAGGCCCTGGTGTGCCCATTCTCTCTCTCTCCTCCTGCCACTCTTTCTCTTTGTCTCTCTCTTAAATAGAAATTTAAAAATGGAAAGAAGAAATGATCAACAGCCTCTCTTGAGCTAATCTCTTCCAGAGCCTTGGGTCTCAGATCTGTCCACTAAAAGACAGAACTTTGGATGCGAGTTTGGCTCACTTTACAATTCTGTTGGCAGAATAAACTACTCCACATTTACTCAGATGGAAAGTTTCACAGAGGATCAAACAAAGCTGTGAAAAGGTTCAGGAATTGTCCCGATAGCAGGGGAAGGCGGTGCCGATGAGAATGTCACTGTGCGGTGGTATCTTGTTGCACATCTCCTGCTCCTCTGGGGAACATCATCTGGGACACCCAGAACAAGTTGGGTTAATCGGGACTGGAAACTAGTGTAAGCTGTGAGTTGTCATGTTAAATTGCACTTTAACTTCTGTGGGATTGTGGAAATAACAGTTGTTTGAGAATTTGGTGCCAGGTCCTGCATAAACTATGTCAGTGGTAAGTTCGTGAAGTCAAGGAAGCCAAAGCTGGGAAACGTGTACGGTCGCACATTTATGATGGTCTGACCTGGCTTTGGACTTTCAGAGGGTTTATCAGGGTGAGGCCATGGCCAGCCAGGACACTCTGCTCTTCTCCGGCTGGATCATCATGGCCGGACATCCTACTGAAACGCTCCCTCTTCTACCTCACCGGCTGGTCTAGAGACACTCCCTCATGTTATGAGTTGACATAATGGTGACTTGATCTTGGTGCACACATTTCCAAGTCTCTTCGTCACCTTGGTGATGTCACAGAGAATGCTGAGCCTCTCTCATGGTTGACTCGGTGCCGCTGTCACTAACAAGTCGCAGATTTGGTATGGATTTCAAGGCCTCCTCCCACCTTATTTTGTGTGGCCCTCTAGTGCCTGCATGATAGCTTTAAGCACTCTTTTTTATTGAGAATTTGAATCCATGAGCTTACTATAATTCGATCACAATTTCCTCCCATTTTTGTGCCGTCTTCCTAACCTCATTCCGCTGGACCTCTTCCTCTTTTGGAACAGTCTTCTATCTTGATGTCTCCTCCTCTTTGTCTTCCTCCATGATCTGTGTCAGAATCTTGATGGGCTCAATGTTGTGCAGGTCCTGTGGAGGTCACAACAGCCTATAGTCACTCTGAGGTCACGATTGTACCGGTCACTTCATGTCTGGGGGATCGTGACCCACATTTCTCCTCTCCACCCTCTGGCTCCTACATTCTTCCCACTCCCTCTTCTGTGATGCCCCTTGAGTCTTGGAAGATGTGAGAGAGGTGTCTGTTTAGCACTGCACTCTCAATGGCCTCTTTTTCTCAGCACTTTGATGAATTTTGAGCCTCCCCAGCATGCACCATCTTTTGCAGAAAGAAGCTTCTCTGGCGAGAAACGAGAGCATCGCTCATTACTATCCTTTCTACCACTCCTCCAGAATGTTCCCTGAGCCCTGGCTGCTGTGATAGACATGGCTCGTCTGGTGCTGAGCACTCAAGTGTCACTTCACCTTCATGAGTCCCTACTAGTTGTCACTATCAGCAGTGGTATGGCAACACTAAGTACCCGGAGGGACATACAGGCTGGGAGCTGCAGGCCGTCTTTTGCGCTGCTTACCTGAGACTCAATGAGACCCCACTTTTTTGGTTCTTTATTGTCTCTCAGTATTAGCCATCAGTGTGTTTGCCATCACTAGTCACCCCTATTTCTTGTAAATGAGACAACTTAAGTCAGAGATGCATGCAACCCTGGAGTTCATGGTGAAGGCTCTGAGCAGACTTACCATGGGAAAGTATGTGGAGCTTGGGACTGGAATTTCTCTTCGGTAATGGCTTGTTAATTAGCCATCCTGGGAACCAGAGAGCAAAACTCCCTTTTACTGCCTCAAGGTTCTCAGGAGTGTTCGGGGCCTACGAGGCTGTTTGGGCCGGTGGCATATGGAGACAGCTGGTGCCCTGCAGGCCCCACGAGATTTCTGAGGCATCAAGAGTTAGTTTTATAGGGAACCTATTTGTGGAAGTCATCGTTCTCTTTGTTAAAGAACTTGCTGTGGGATTTAAGAGAGATACCATTGACAAATTAAGTCATTACATGCATGTGCCCAGCTCTGTGAAGTTCACACCCCCACTTTTCCTTCGGGTAGTGGCGGAGATGTTTGTTGATGGAAGACGTAAGACACGGCATGGCCATTACAGCAAGGAGGAAGACTTGACCTTCCTCTTTCCCATGGGTTTTGCCGCTGTTAAGGCAAACCTCTGACTGTATGGGGTCGCAGCGAGCTTCCTATGGAGTCGCTTTGACATTGTGCTCACTGCCAAGCGGCATCTCACTTTGCGCAGTTGGATCCTTGGGCGCAGATCACAGACTTGACATGTCTCCCTGTTAAATATCCTTTCATCACAGCTGTCGCCTGCTTGCTTTTTTTTTTTTTTCTTTTTCTTTTTGGTTTTTGCAAGGTAGGGTCTCACTCTTGTCCAGGCTGACCTGGAATTCACTATGTAGTCTCAGGGTGGCCTTGAACTCTCAGCGATCCTCCTACCTCTGCCTCCCGAGTGCTGGGATTAAAGGTGTGCGCCACCATGCCCAGCTGCCTGCTTGCTTTTGACCTGGTCTATCAGACAGCCTCTCTTCTCTCAGTCTCCATCCTGGGTAGACATCGTCCTTACCCTTGTCTCGGCCAGGGCAGGGCAAGGGGGCAATCCCCTGTGATCTACTGTATGACTTCCTTTCATTCTTCTCATTCTTCACCCATCAGTGTTCCTGGCTGGGGAAGTTCGGGCGTTTATTTATTTATTTTTAATTTTTTGAATATTTATTTATTTATTTGCAAGCTGAGCAAGAGAGATAGAAGAGAGGCAGACAGAGAGAGAATGGGCACGCCAGGGCCTCTAGCCACTGCAAACGAACTCCAGATGCATGCGCCCCCTTGTGCATCTGGCTTACGTGGGTCCTGGAGAATCAAACCGGGATCCTTTGGCTTCGCAGGCAAACGCCTTAACCGCTAAGCCATCTCTCCAGCCAAGTTCAGGCATTTTTAAGTCAACTTAGAAGCCTTGGCCTCCCTTGATGGATGCACTAGCTGCTATATGTCCTTCCAGAAGAGGTGGGTGAGGCATGTAGGAGCTGTGTGCCTTGGAATCTTGTGGTCAGTGGACATCTCAGGGTCTGCGTCCTGCGATGAGGTCCCACCCACTGGCAGGCAGCAGCTCAATGGGGTGAAACCTCGCAGTGCTGCCTCAGTTGAAGACCTGGTGGAGCAGCTGGGTTGAGAGCATCATTAGCTGGTGGGTGTCAGCCTGTGTGGCTCTGTCAGTGTAGCGTGGGTCATCCGTACTTTGGAAGTCTTAGTCTCTAGGACAGCCAGAATGCAGCCTCAGTAGCCTCAGGTAGGCCTCATCTTCATTGGCCATTTTTTAAAAACTTTTTAAAAATTTTTTTTATTATTTTTTGGAGAAAGTCACAGAAAGAGACAGAGAGAGGGTGGGGGGGGAGACAGAGTTGGGCGCGCCAGCAGCCTCTCAAGCTGCTGTGAACGAAATCCAGATGTGTGCGCACCCTTGTGGTCAAGTGCGGCATTGCGCCCTTGCGTCACTTTGCATCTGGCTAAACGTGGGACCTGGAGATTGGAACCGCTGGACATTGGAACCAGCATTCTTAGGCTTAGCAGGCAGGCGCCTTAACCGCTAAGCCATCTCTCCAGCCCTCATTGGCCATTTTTGAACCATTTCTTTTGACTCTTACAGTTTTTTTTTTCAAGGTAGGGTCTTGCTCTAGCCCAGGCTGACCTGGAATTCACTCTGTAGTCTCAGGGTGGCCTCAAACTCACAGCAATCCTCCTACCTCTGCCTCCCAAGTGCTGGGATTAAAGGCGTGCACCACCACGCCCGGCTAACTTTAATTTTTTTTTAATTAGGGTAAAGTGCACTTAACGCATTTTATCATTCTAATCACTTTCAAGTGTGCATTTCAGTATTGTTACATATACTGTTGGCTCTGCATAGCCATGGCTTCCACTGTCCTTCATTCAACCAACTGTAGGTAGAAAATGCTTGGGAAAAGTGCATCTATGCTGAACACATGCAGACCACATTTCCTCATCATTAGCCCTTAAACAATACGGGTAACAAACTGCTCGCCCAGCACTGCCCTGTATCGTCCACGTGATGGAAGGACGTGGGAGGACGCACACAGGTGCTGCCCAAAGGCTTTGCATTTCATTATAAGGGACTTGAGCACCCTTGGGGTTTGGTACTACCGTGGAGGCCTACAGCCAGTTCCCCATGGCTCATGAGGGACAACCGTATTCACACTGTGACACATCTCTAAAACTTTTCCTTCTGGACAGCTGACACTCTGTCTATGTGACAATAACTCCCCGCTCCCCATTGAACCCAGCTCCCGAGAGCTACCATCACACAGTCCGTTTCTTTCTTCACGTAGGAGGAATCATGGTAGTATCTGTCTTGTTTTTCCACACGTGTGTGTGCATGTGTTTGTGTGTGAGGGTGTGTGCATGCCATGGCGGGTGAGGGGGTCAGCGGACAACTCCTGCTTTCAGTCCACACTATCCATCTTGTCTGAGGTGAGGTCTCTCATTGTTCTCCTAGCTCAACACTGTGTTCGCCAGGCTAGCTAGCCCACAAGCTTCCCGCAGACTCTCCTATCTCCACTTCCCTTCGCATGCTAGGTATGCTGCAATTACAGACTCTTGTGCTACAGTGTCTGGCTTTTACACTGGATCCGGGGATCTGAGCTCACACGTGTACAGCAAGTGCTTTATCCCCCGAGCCGTCTCCCCAGCCCTGCTAGTCTTTCTGATGCGTTTGTTTCACTTAGCAAGTCCTTGGCATCCGTCTGTGCTGTGGCACAGGTCAGCATTTCTTTCTTCTTTTTTTAAAAATTGCGTTTTATTTGGGAGAGAGAAAGGGGAATATATATGGAGGATGGGTGCGCCAAGGCCTCTAACCACTACAAATGGACTCCAGATGCGTGTTCCACCTTGTGGGTATTGGGGAATTGACTCCTTAGGCTTTGTAGGCAAGTGCCTTAACCACTGAGCCTTCTCTCAGCCCCATTTCCTTCTTTTTAAAGCTGTCTCTCCACCATGGATATGGCCGCAGAGCTCCTGGGTCTGTCAGCTCCTCACTTCCGCCGTCTGTTTAGTACTGGGGGTGGGGTTGCAAGTTATTTTGTTTCTCTTCATCTTCAAGTCTGGCTTTTGATGGTAGTTATTGGCGGCTTTCTTGGGGCCACTGCAGTGTGCCCTAGCAGGTGTGGACGGAGTCTTTAGGCGGAGCTCGCCTACCCTCTATCCTGCAGAAGGTTTGTCATTGTCTTCCTGAGGCACAGAGCATTTCACTCACGCTTTGTCCTCACACTGGGGCAAGAGCCACTCTTTCTCAGGCAGCCTGACACAGCGAGGCTGCTAACGGCTGAGCCTGATGCCATGACCCCTTCCGGGCCCCTGGACATCCATGTCCCCAGTGATACATCCTGGTACCTTTGGTTTCTGTGTGACTCTGCCCCCTGATCTCCCACAGCCACCCTCCCCACCCCAAGATATGCTGGGGAGTCGTCTCCCATCTCTTCCTCTCAAGCATTAACTGAAAGTTTCAGTTGTGTGTCTGAGCTTCCAAGAAATTCATGTTCATAGGAAAGTGAAAAAGAATTCCAAATAGACAGGAAAACACACATCTAGCATCTCTTTTCTGAAAAGAACTGCTATCTGCATTATTTTGGTCTTTCATACCTTTGGCTCTTGTCAACAATGAATCCTCATTGGGAGGAGAAGTGGGAGAAAGGCCTCCCATGGGGTGGGTCCCATACGCCTCTCCAGGGGGAAGGCTCCCAGCTCATGGCACCTGTGTTAGCATTCTTCCCGGCAACAGCCAATGCCTTTCAGAGGCGCCTCTCTGGGACTCATGTTAGCGCACTGCTGTGTCTGTGAAGCCATGAGGAGCAGGGGACACTCAGGACTCACCGGACAAGAAGCTAGTCCATGTGCAGGGTAGAGAATCCCGTCTCAGAATTAATTCCCTTGCGTATTTGACCCTGGTGACGTGTCATTCTCATCTGGTTTTCTGCCAGTTGTGTGTCACACCTTTCTTAAATCGAAGCAGGACATGGCAGCCATGTTCAAACCTCTCCTTATTCTAAAGCACCGGAAGAGACTTGTCCTCCCTCTGCAAGGAACCATGCAAGAGTGACTTTCTCATTCCTAGGGCAAAACACTCTGACAGGAAGCAGAGCATGGAAGGAAGGGTTTATTTCCAGTGTACGGTTTCAAGGGGACTTTTATCATGGCAGGAGCAGACAACTAGGAGTCATATCTTTACAATAGCAGGGAGAAAGGAGAGCGGGCGGCAGACCGGGCTGGGCTAGAGCACCCTAAAACCTGCCCCCAGCAACACGTTTCCTCTAGCAAGGCTCTACCTAGCTGGGGACCAAGCAGGAAATTTAATCACAAATATATAAGGCTGTGGGGGACATTTTACATTTCAAACAACCACAGGCTTTCTAGATGGGAAGGAGGAATGCCCACCCTTCCTGGAGCCATGGGGGATGAGAGATGACCATGTATGGAGGTCAAGGGGAACTTCCTGTCGAATAATGTGTGTAATTTTGTGAGATGCTTGCAAAATCTCCCTTCACAAAGCTATGACATTCTTGAGAGAAACACAGTCTGGCCTCCTGTGGAAGCTGTGAGTGGCTTCGAGCTGACAGCTTGCCTGACATCCTGCAGCTGTGGCTGGGCTTCCGGTGAACGTTCTCGGGCATCCCTGCAAGGCCCCACAGTGAGTGCTTACAGGTGTGCACACACAATGTGGGCGTGTGCAGTGACTTCACCTGATCCGCGTAACGATCCTGCGATACAGGTATCACCCCGTGTCACGAAAGTTGAAGCCAAAGAGGTCAGAAAAGCCAAGACCTTGGCCTAACACCGCACGGTTGGGTGGAAGAGTCAGGTCTGCCCAGGCTTCCTGATACTCTGTAATAATCGTTTGGACTGTTCAACTGGATTGCTTGAGTTGTGCGTTCTTTGGGGTCCTGGTGCCTGGAACCAAAGGGAATCCATCTCTTTCTTTTGGGGTCCAGCCCCTCCCCTAGCCCTCAGAGATGGATGTGGATACTGACGGAGCCTGTTGTTTTTCTTCTTCTTCCAGGGGGCCCGCTGTGCTCTTGCTGTGTCCCAGACCCCATGGGACTCTCCTTCCTTCCCACTTACGGCTGCCAGAGTAACCGCACGGCCAGCGTGGCTGCCCTGCGCATGAAGGCTCGTGAGCACTCGGAAGCTGTCCTGCAGTCAGCTAACCTCCTGCCGTCCACCAGCAGCAGCCCGGGTCCCTCCGCCAAGCAGGCACCCCCGGATGGCAGCCAGGACAAGACCCCTCCAGCCAAGGAACAGAATGAAGGCGAGAAGAGTGTATGAGGCCTGGTGTGCCCCCCTGCCCCCACTTCTCCTTGGCCTCAGCCCTGCAACTTTCTGAATGGCAAGGAGAAGCTGCCTCCTTGTGGGTGCAGGCAAGGAAAATGAGACCCACAGTCCCTTTGGCACTTGGAGAGAAAGGCCCTCTGGAATTCTGCTGCTGGGACGTGCTGTCTTGGCGGGTTTTTTTTGTTTGTTTGTTTGTTTGTTTTTGGTGACAGGTCCAGTATTACTCTGTGGCCCTGGAGCCCACTTTTTGGTGAGGCCCTGGGGTTTCCGTCCAGGCCCAGAAGCACTGGCAGAAGGCAGATTTGCTCACCCGAAGGTCTTGTTTGTGGCGTAGGCCAGCCTTGGGACCGAGCCTGTCACATTAAGAACCGTGGGACTGGTGAAATGCCAACCGACGCTTGTTCTCCTCAGCCAAGACTAGCAGCACCAAACCCTTCTCTTGTCTTGGCTGTGGGCTTGGTTAAAAGGTGGCAGACTGTTGGGGGTGGGACAGGGCTACACAGTGGATCTCCCTGGGCACATCTGTCTGGGTCAATCAGAGGAGCTGTCAGCTCCCTGACCTGGGGCTGCCATCTTGACACTGTGGGCAGAGGGCAAGTGTGGAAACCCTATAACTGGAGTGCCCACCTTCAGGCCCCGCCTCTCTTCTGAAGAGACCTGGAGATTGATGGGAAGTTGACCAACTGGAAAGCAGCTCTGTGGCCTGGGAAAGGCAAGAACCCTTGAAGGGGGAGGAAGCCTCTTATAAATGCACCACCTCTCTTCAAATCCCTGGCACATTGAGGGGATCTCTAGTGGTGATCATTATTATTATTTTTTAACTAGAAACATGACAAGATGGACTGGCAGATACATAAAGAAGGAAGCTTGGGAAGATGGCTTCCTTGCGGAAGAAGATTCCAGAGGGCCAACTTTCACAGCGATTTCTGACTCAGTCTATGATGGCTGTGATCTTTTACATGGATGGTGATGTCATAGAGACCCAAGGGGAAATGTGCAATGGCATGAGCCCCGCCCCTTCCTGGCACCGGAAAGGGTGCTCTCTTTGGTGGCTTTTGCTATAATGATGGTTCCATGCAGTTCCATGCGTTTCTGACGGTTGTTCTCATTTCAGTTCTACTTTTCAATCCTCTGCCTCCCCTTCAGTCCCCCAGGAGACCCTCCCCAATACTCCTCCTAAGTGTATCCTGCCTCACTATGATTACTGCAAAGCATTTGATAAAAACACTGTCTCCTTAAAAAAAATCAGGTCCTCATTCCTGCTGTATTCTGCTTGTTGAGTACAAAGATGAACCGATTTGCCAAAAAGCGGCAGAGTCGCTTCCGTTTCCCTGTAATTACGAATGTTCGGTTGAGGGATGTAAGCTCCAGCCCTGTGCACGCTAACTCTTCAATCTAATTGTTTGATTAAACTCGTATTTCCTCCAGAAAGGTACATAAATAAGTGAACTGTTGGGCAAATTAAGAATACTTAACAGCATTGCATCCGAAAAGTAGTTATGCTGATTAAATTTTGTGTCCTTGAGGACTTTCAGGAAATTACTTTTGATCGTCAATAACACAATTAAGTAAACTACACACACATTAGCATGAATAATTGATAAGAAATTATGTATTACCACGAAGCACTGATTTAATAATTCATGACGCAACACTCCAGTGACTGTGCAAAACTGGATCACATTGAACAGCCGGCCTGACGTTATGGAGAGAAGGCAAAGGCGAGCGCCAGGCCTCTGCAGAGACACCGATACTTAGTTTTGTTGTACAAAGGCAAAAAGCAACCGATGCATGATGTCGTTCTGTTTGTTGAAAAACCCAAATAAATTTAGAAGCGTTTGAAGAGCTCTGGGCCTCCGCTTTTTGTTCTTCCTGGTCCTGAGCGAATGTGCTGGGTGGGGTCTGTGCTATCTAATATTCCACTTTGGCCAGCATGCAGACGGAAATCTCCAGGAAACTGCCACGAGAAGGACCTGGCTCAGGAACCTTTTAGCACAGGCTGGGGTAAGATGGAAGCTCTTGTGCAAGCCAGAGCGGCCCCGGGTGCCCACAGCTTTGGGGTTCGAGCTTTCTGTCTGGCATGAATAGACATGGTCCTACTTTATCCCCATCAGGGGCACAGTTGGTGAAGTACCCTTTGAGGCAGCCATGGCTGGAGTCTCTGTGGACTGTCCTGTCTGCAGAAGTCCATAATGTAGACTATAAAAAGGCGGCTGCTTCAGTCTGGGAAGGAGGCTCAGGCCCCAGGGATTGATTGATTAATAATTATTATTCATTTATTAGTTGAAGCACTCGGAAGAGCATGTCTCAGTGCACTGCAGGCTATGGGAACGCAGCTTAGGTTTAAGCCAATGCAGCCATGACACAGTCAGGAGCCAGCCATGTGCATGTGGTAAGAGAAGAGCTGAGGGACCAGGCGTCAAGGTGGGTGGCCTTGGCCTCAGACACTGGAGGACTTATAGGTGCCTGACTCCATCCCTCAGCTGGCACTTTATTTAGGAATAGCCAGTGCAGGTAGGAAAAAAAAAATTCCTTAGACAACGCTGTTGATTGGCTGGGGAACTTGGTGGGGTAAGTTCTTTCCATCTCAACAATCAAACCGCAAGGTAAGTCCTGATTTTGAGAATATTTATCCAAAACTCCGAAGTCCAAGATGTTCCAAAATTCAAAACCTTTTGAGTGCTGACGTGACTGAAGTAAAAACCCCAACCTTTATGAGCAAGACTATTAACCCTGTTGTCGGAAATTATACATATGAAACATATGAATTCTGGGGTTATACTTGGGTCCCCTCTCCAAGATATTTCACTATACATACATATGCCAAAAGCCGGGCGTGGTGGCACGCACCTTTAATCTCAGCAGAGGTAGGCAGAGGTAGGAGGATCGCCATGAGTTCAAGGCCACCCTGAGACTATGTAGTAAATTCCAGGTCAGCCTAAGCTACAGGGAAACCCTACATCAAAAAACAAACAAAAATAAACAAAAAACACAGAAAACAAACAAACAAAACATATATATGCAAAAAAAAAAAAAAACAAACCAGTATCTGAAAGAAAGAAAAGAAACAACGTAAAGTTTGAAACACGTCTGGCTCCCAGTGTTTGGAAGAGACGGCTCCTTTTCCTTACTTCGTAGCTATTGGAACTTAGGGCAGGAAGGCTGGGCAACTTCTCCATAGTTACAGAGCTGGTGACCTGTGAGAAAAGCAAGGTTCAGCCTCATTGTCGGTCACACATTAAGGGCTTACTAGCCCTGGGCCCTGTCTTGAAAGTCCTGGAAGTCACAGAAGGCCCGAGGGAGCTGGTGGGCGGTGGAGGTTTGACAGATGCGATCAGCCGTTTGCTCTGCTTGTTGTCCGTGGGACCCGCCTGGATGCTCGTGGAAAGGAAGGCGGCTGTCCCGGCTGCAGCCCAGCTGTGGCACAGGTCAGTGTGGTCTGTCTCTAGACACGCGCGTAAGTCCATCTCTCCTGGGTCAGGACCAGCAGCGATCCCCAGTGCTGATGGTTCTCAGAGCTTCTGGTGTTTTGGCAGGGTCCACCATGAAGGTGACTGAGACTCAACCAATCACGCAGTGGGAACTTTCTCCTTTTCACTTTCTGGCTTTCCCAGGGGAAAAAAAAAAAAAAGAGAAACTTTTGCAGATGCAGAGCCTGGCTGAAGGACTGTGGGACATGATTTGTTTGCTTGAATTCCCAGCCCTGGTCTGTGTGGCTCCTGGCCAGTCATTTAACCCCATTTGTACCGTGGCTCTCTGAAGTAACGATGGGCTCAAGCTGATCAGGAGGTGAATGCTGGGCAGCAGGGGGAAAGCTGGCTCTCTCCCCACCCACCCCGGCACATATCAAAGGCTCTAAGACTCCTCTGAGGTCAAACCTCAGTTCTTAATAAGACTGAATCGGGATGGGGTGGGGACCGGCGTGAAGGAGCCTGACACTCCTTTCTTGGCAAATCTCGCGAGCTGTAGGAGAAGGTATGTGCTCAAGCTTGTACCCCATCAATCCCAACTCTCCATACCCAGAACAAGGGTGTGGGGGAAGAAAGAGGCGGAACCAAGCACAGGATCTTTCAGTTGTGAGTACTTGAAACTTGTGAAGGTAGGAAGGACATCCGACGACCGCCAGAAGACAAGGATCCTAGTGTGACAGGCACCAAGAACCAGGAAGCTTTGGGGACACCCCCTCCTTTCTGCCAAAGCTTCTGCACTCCACCCCCTCAGTGGCCTTCTGGGGTTTCAGCCCTGGCATTGATTGATTGGTTCATGTGGTCTTGGAGCTCCACCCAGCCTGGGACACACCTCTGGTCCAATGGAGTTTGGCTCTCATGGCTGCCCAGACTCCACCCTACCTGAGGAGCAGACAGCTCCAGGGGATCTAAACGGGCACTGGAGCGTGCCCACCCTGGAAGGAAGGGGAGGGCACAGCTGTGGAAGGGCCAGCCACTTCAAGGATGTTCCTTTATCATGAAGACTGTTAGGGAAGGACTCAGAAGATACATTCCAAAATGGCAGCTGAGCCCTATTCTGGCTCTGCTCCAGGTCACAGGCAGCTCTCTTCCAGAGAATTCAGCACTTAGCTTTTCTCTCACCAGAGTTTGGCTGCAGGGAACTCGTGCACGCACATGAAATACGCAGTGTGTCTGCTCTCACTCAGGAAGCTCATGGACCCTGCAACACTGAGCTGTTCCCATGAGCTGTCCTCAGCTGTCCACCGGGGTCCAGATGGCTCTCCCATCACAGTTTCTGAGTGTGGCTCTCCCAGCTCCACTGACTGCTGTTCGAGGGGGACAGTGGGTGACATACTGGGTCTGTAGTCTCTGCGTCCTGAACAGTGGCCTCACTCACCTTCCCTGTCCCAGCGCGAGTTCTTTCTGCAGATCCAGGGCCACCCGCTATGCCATCCTCTTAACAGAGAGAGGCAGTCCTTGCCTTATCCCCGGAGACCCCATTGAAGTCCCCATAGATGACAGAAGCCCAGCAGGATTTGGGCTACAGGAGCACTACAGGCCTGGGAACCAGAGGCCTGACATTATTAGCTATGTGTACCTCCCTCCCTCTCTCACTTATCTGTATAGTGGTGGCGGGAACTCTCATTTGCAGTGATAGGGTTGTTGTGAGGAGCCAAGGACATGATGCACGTGAAGGCAGCTCTCAGGAGGACAAGGTCATTTACAGAGCTGCACTGTCTGAACCTGCCTCCTGCTGCTTCACTGTGACCTGGCAAAATGAAGACCAGAGTTGGAGAGGAGGCAGCGCCAGGAAGTGAATGGCATGGACAGTCCCCTGAGCTTTGCCTGCCTTGAGGGCCCACTACTTCCCAAGGTCGGGAGGGGCAGGGAGAGGGGCTAAGTGATTGTGTAATGGCCAACAGCTGTCAGTGCTGGCCAAATGTTTTTTTTTTTTTTTTCCCGAAGTCAGTGAGCTAATGGCTGTGCAGCAGGAGAGCAGGTGAGTGCTTTTCCTAAGTGGGGCACTTTATGTGGAACGGAAGAGCAGCGTGGCCCCAGGCCGCCAGGACTCAGGGAACAGCTGCTCTGCCCATAGTCTTGAATTAGAGGTATCCCCATTGGCTTGCCTCACACCTGCTGCCAGATGCCGGCCTGTAGGTGGCAGGCAAGGTGGCCAACAGGGGGAGTTCAGGAGCCCAGCTGAGATGTCACCAGGTGTGTGGGACCTTGACAATCCCTTGTCCTCTCAAAGCCTTGGCTTCCTCACCTGTAGGATGGAGGCAATGAGATGAGGTGGGTGAGCAGGGGACAGTACCCAGCCGTAGGAAGATCAGTGTGGCAGATTGAGCAGGGCAGGGCAGGGCTGGTAACCCCACACTGAGGTGGCCAGAGCAGTCTTTTCCGAGGGAGCATCCCCATAGGTGAGGGGGCAAAAGATCTCAGTGAGCCCTAGGCACTGAGTATGCTGCCCACCTCCCACCGCCCCGTGTGTTCACCTGGATGCACACGGAAGGCAGTGAAATCCCTGTGTATAGAAACAACTCCATCTATATCACATAGTGACCCCTGTCTTCAAAGACTTAGGGAATATGGCCACATCGCCAAGAACTGAATGATTTTTTTCAAGATTTTATTTTTATTTATTTATTAGTGACAGAGAGAGGGAAAGAGGGACAGGGAGAGGGAGAATGGGCGTGCCAGGGCCTTTAGCCACTGCAAATGAACTCCAGATGCATGCCCCCTTGTGCATCTGGCTTATGTGGAACCTGGAGAATCGAACCAGGCTCCTTAGGCTTTGCAGGCATGTGCCTTAACCACTAAGCAATCTCTCCAGCCCTTGAGTGATTTTTTAAAAACTGTCTATTTGTTTAACTTCTTTTAGGTTAGAATACAAAGTGATGGGTTTCATTTTGGTATTTTCATACATATATGTCATTATTTCTTGTTCTCAATAGTTGTCCCCCCACTGTCCTCATGTCCTTATATCCTTCATGCTCCTTGTCCCCCCTCTGCTGGCTCCTTTCCCTTCCCCACATTGTCCCCCCTCCTCCACTCTCTTATCACTTACATTTTATTGGCTTCCCTTTCCCCGATCCCTTAAGATCTCTTCCTCTCTCATGATCCTCCTTCTAGTTATATGATCTACAAACTCTCTCTCTCTCTATGTATGTATATATTTACATACATACATACATACACATATATAATTTTAAATCTAGGTTCTGCATGTAATATGTGATATTTGTCTTTCGTAATCTGGCTCATTTCTCTTAACATAATAATTTCCACTTGCATCAGTTATCCTGCAAGTGTCATGATTTTATTGTTTATGGTTGCATAAAATTCTACTGTGTATATGCACCCCATTTTCTTTATATATTCATCTGTGGCTGTTTCTATTTCTGGGCTATTGTAACTAGTGCAACAATAAACATGAGTGTGCAAGTATGACTGTGATATGTTGATTTAGAGTCCTCTGTCAGGAGTGACATAGCAGGTCATATAGTAGTTCTACTTTTACCTTTTAAAAAAATTATTGTTTTTTCAGGGAGTGGTGGTGCAGGCCTTTAATCCCAGCACTTGGGAGGCAGAGGTAGGAGGATCGTGGAGAGTTCGAGGCCACCCTGAGACTACATAATGAGTTCCAGGTCAGCCTGAGCCAGAGTAAGACTCTACTTCAAAAAACTAATATATAAAGCCGTGCGTGGTGGCGCACGCCTTTAATCCCCGCACTCGGGAGGCAGAGGTAGGAGGATCGCCGAGAGTTCAAGGCCACCCTGAGACTACATAGCTAATTCCATGTCAGCCTGGACCAGAGTGAGACCCTACCTTGCAAAACCAAAAAAACAAACAAACAAACAAACAACAAAAAACCCCAAAAAACTAATATATATATATATATATTTTATTTGTAAACAGAGAAAGATAGACAGACAGATAGATTCATTGAAAGAGTGAGAATGGGTGCACCAGGGCTTCTAGCCACTGCAAACAAATTGCAGATGCATGCACCATGTTGTGCATCTAGCTCTTAAGTGGGTGCTGGGGACTTGAACTCAGGTTGTTAGGTTTACAGGCAAGTACCTAAACTGCTGATCCATCTCTCTAGTCCCAATTTTAGCTTTAAAATTTATTTATTTATTTTTAATTTGAGATAGAGTGAGGGAGAGAGCGACAGAGAGAGCCACTGCAATCAAACTCCAGATGCTTGCGCCACCCTGTGCATCTGGCTTACATGGGACCTGGAGAATGGAACCTGGATCCTTAGGCTTCACAGGCAAGGGCCTAAACTGCTAAGCCATCTCTCCAGCCCTACATATTTAATTTTGATTATCTCTCCACCCACCCCCTTCTCTCCTCCATTCCTTCCCCTGACCCTACTTAGACTATTCCAACCCCAGGATTTGAAATGGTTTATGTTGGCCACGCGAGTGCCTGTGAGGTGAAATCTCCTCCAGGCTTTGATTTGTACTTCCCCGATGATTACTGACGTCGAACATCTTTCCATGAAATTATTTGAGGAAATTATTTTCAGTGTGGAAAAGGTCTTGCTAATGGGATTCCTGCGAAAGATTAAGCAGAAGAATATGAAATTGACTGTGGTGATGTCTTATTAAGTTTTTGGAACAATTTATCAAGAAGAGATGGGATGTCAGCCTGCTTGTCGTGGCAAAGAAACCCGTGGCAAGCCATCACATACATACGCACTCATAAACGCTCTCTGCCTTGGATCCTTGAGCTTCAGCCTGCTCGCGTGCTGAGAGCAAACACGGACCCTCTCTCCCCTGCTCCGTCTCCCTCAGTGTGCACCAGCCTCTGTATTGGCTCAGAGAGACGCCTACATACACATACCCTTTTCAAACAAATAGCAGCATGCCATTCATACTGGTCTTGATTTCTTTTTTTCCTCTTAAAAACGTATTTTGGAGACAGTCCCTTACCGGGGCACGTGGTTCTTCTGCAGCTCACCCTCAGCTGATGTGACTCCACTACTTCCACTTCCCTTTTTGATTCCCATCAGCACCTGGTTCATGCTCTTCAGTGGTGCAATCCTCCCGGATGGGCTCCCCGAGGTCTGCCTTTCTGGTGAGCCTGGGAGTGAAGGAAGAGGGTTATAGCAGCAGTGTGCTGAGTGACTTCTATTTTTTTTTTTCTGCTTTAGATCGTGTTAGCAAGTTAACATCCCTCTTTCCATTTAAAAAATTAATTTAGGGCTGGAGAGAGGGCTCAGTGATTAAGGCGCTTGCCTACAAAGTCTAAGGACCATGTTTGGTTCCCCAGTACCCACGTAAAGCCAGAGTACAAGGTGGCACGTGCCTCTGGAGTTTGTTTGCAGAGACCCTATAGCATGTCCATTCTCTCTCTCTCCCTCCCTCTCTCTCTCTCTCTCTCTCTCTCTCTCTGTCTGCCTCTCTCTCACTCCCCCTCTCTCTTAAATAAATAAACATTTATAAAAATTATTTTAGTTTTTTTGCCGGGCGTGGTGGCGCACGCCTTTAATCCCAGCACTCGGGAGGCAGAGGTAGGAGAATCGCTGTGAGTTCGAGGCCACCCTGAGACTGCATAGTTAATTCCAGGTCAGCCTGAGCTAGAGTGAAACCCTACCTCGAAAAACAAAAAAAACAACAAAAAAAAATTATTTTAGTTTTTGTTTTCTGGTCATATTTCCCCCAATTACTCTCTCTTATCCCTTTCCCTTCCCCCCTCACCCTTCTTCTTCATGCATTCTCATTTTAATTTCATGCTTTAAAAAAACCCATGGTGGGCTGGAGAGATGGCTTAGTGATTAAGGCACTTGCCTGCAAAGCCTAAGGACCCCTGTTCAACTCTCCAGGTCCCACATAAGCCAGACCTACAAAGGTGAGGGAAGTGCAAGGTCACATGTGCCCACTAGGTGGTGCAAGTGTCTGGAGTTTGATTCCAGTGGCTGAGGTCATTCTCTCTCGGTCTCTCTCTAAAAAATCCCATTGTGTTAAGGGTTGCTTGCATGATCATGGGTAGATGGTGGAATGGGCAACTTATCTGACTCCCCTCTACCAGCAGCCTTTAGTTGCCATCGGTTACCTTTGGAGGCGTGAGGTGTCATGGGCCCGTCCCTCATCAATGGTGAGACAGTGACAGGGTCGATCTAAATGGACTTGAGTTTAAAATGTCCATTCTTTGGTTGGTGTTACAAAGTCCAACTCTGGTTCAAGAAAGTTGATTTAGGGATGTCTGTACAATGTCTAAAAATTCTAGTTCAGGAAAAGGTTCATGTATGTGTCAAGAGCACAAAGAAGAGACAGAGGTCTGCAGTGCTGGATGTGTCAATTACCCTGCTCTTACCACCATATATTGTATTGAGTTTGGAAATAGCACAATGGACCCCCCATAAATATGTACAATCATTCTGTGTCGTTTGAAGTTAAAATTCAAATCCTAATTTTGAAATAGAAAAATAGCAAGAGTTAATGCAAGTGACCAGAACAAAGGTGTGGGCAGTTGGAGGAAAGGGTAGAAGGGAGGGGTGGGAAACACAGGCAGTTACAAGGCACTTGGTGATCAGGGCACAGGTCTTGGCACTACCTGAAGGACATGCCAGAAAAGTTGGGGTGCTAAGGGTTGCTGGGTTGACTGCGATTATGAACTGAGAATTATCTGTGTGCTAGGCATTCTGCCCGGTCTTTCTCACATACCACTTCCAATGCTTGTGTATTTTATCAGCCCGGTGTCTCAGTCTACTTTGTGCTGCTATAATGAAATAGCTGAGACTACATAATTTATAAAGAACAACAGTTTACTAGCGGGTCACTGCTCAGGCTGGGAGGCAAGTCCGGGAACTCTGCATCCTGGTGGTGAACATCCTGGTGCGTGTGAGAACGGCTTGGGGGTGTGCAGGAGAATGAGCTCACGCTCACTTGTGACAACAAACCCACTCTTGGGAGAAGGTCATTCATGCAGCCACAAGGTCAGAGCCTCGTCTCCTCGTAAAGGTTACTTTCCAACACTGCTGCCACTGGGGATTAAGTTTCCTGTGTTGGGAGATGCATTCAAGCCATAGGATCTGGTGCTATTATCATTTTTCCACTCCACATCCGAGGAAACATCCTCCCAGTGTTGAAGTGACTTACCTAGAGTCCAACGACCAGAATGTCTACTTGGGCATGTGGCTCCCTGCCTTCCTGGTACGGTTGGCCCATAGGGAAGGGACTATCTTTAGTGACATGGCACCCAGGCGTCTCCTGTCTTGGTGGCTGGAGAGCAGCTGCTATCTGCAGGCCAGGCTGGAGCGGGTGCTGCACTCTTCCCGGGACTTCGATGCACGGAGGAAACCCCGTTCCTGCTCACTCCGAAGCAGGTGCTGATTCCCTGGGCATCCACTCTGCCCATTCCTCCAGGACTGCAGCAGAGATTGTGCCCTCACTCTGAGTGGACTGTCCCCCAGCATGGAGCTGGAGCAGACCTTGCCAGAGCGTGGCCCTCTTGTGGCAGAGACACAGTGCATTGCTGTCATGCAGATGGGCATTCATTGCAACATGCATTAAGAAACAAGCTGCTGGGCGTGGTGGTGCACGCCTTTAATCCCAGCACTTGGGAGGCAAAGGTAGGAGGATCGCCGTGAATTTGAGGCCATCCTGAGACTACATAGTGAATTCCAGGTCAACCTGGACTAGAGCGAGACCCTACCTCAAAAAAACAAACAAAAAACAAAAAAAAAAAACAAACAAGGAACTGCACTACACAGCTTTAAGGTAGTTTCCTCTTAGAATATTTTGTTGGGATGAAAAATTGAGTTGGTTTAAATAACAAAGGATTGAGTAAACTGGTACCAAGGGTACGTGGGCATAAGCCCACGGCAAGCAGTGGGCAGACTGCACTTGCCTGGCAAAGCAGTACAGGTTCCTCCCTCTGCAGACCCTGGAGGATGTGCGGTAGTGCTGCACGTAGGAGGCCCGGTGGGGAAGCAGGTTTGCATGGTGACTCTGCAGATGTGGAGGACACCTTTTAAGGTGACCCCAGTGATCCCTGCCTCCTGCATACTCCGCCCCCAGCTTAAGCACAGACTGTGTATATCGCTTTCGATGTGGGCTGTAAAAAGATGGCTTGTCCCTTCTTGGATAGATCCTTAGGGACAGTGAGGGAGGGGACCCTCATAACATGAATGAGGCAGGAGGTGAGGGGTCCTAGGGCTATACCCCCAGGAAACTAAGAAGACCACCTGGGTGAGCCAGGGTGTAGCTTCTTCCCCAGTGGTCTTCAGGGAAGACTGAAACATGGGCCCAAAGCTCCACCATCGTTCTGTGGGACCCCATAAGTCAGGGTACCCACCAAACCCTGCCTCATAGAAACTTTAAGAAAATCCTCATTTGTTGTTTGCAGCTGCTACGTTTTGGGTTCATTGCCTGCAACAGCAGTCATAGCCGCTGGCATCTAGACAAACAGGAGAAGCTGGACCTGGGAGAGAGTTGGCAGCTGGATTATGGGCTCAGAGTGCAGTGACAGGGCCTCCGTGTAGGGGAGGTCACCACCAGCAGCCACCTTTCAGTCAGCTCTGAGCCAAGGTTGAGAGATGGTGGACAGCTTTATTGGGGTGGGGAAGGCTGGGGGTCCCCTTTCCTTCATTATGCATGCAGCTCAATGTCTGTTTTATTAATAATACACGCCTAGCAGTGCAGCCTGTGAGCGCTGGTTCATCTCTCAAGTCTAATTGTTCTGTTGGGCGTGCCTCCCGTAGATGCATCGCTCCGTTGCTGTTCTTTATTTAGCAGTTTTATTGCAAGCAATTAGAAATGGCACCAGTCGGAGTCCCTCTTTATGGGGAAGATTCATCTCTGTTTACTCAGTGGGATGGGTTTGGAGTAAGGGGGCTTGAGGGATCGAGCCTGACCCCTCATTGCCTCCCTTATCCAGCAGCACCAGGTTCTCCAGTGCGTTCAAACCTGGGAACTTCCCACGCCAAGCCCCAGCTCCACCCTTCTGGCTGGGTCCCAGTGCCCCTCAGGCTGGGTTCTGCCTCAAGGCCATCAGGAGGCCTCACCAGGCAGAGGGAGTGTGAGCAGCTTCACACTTTTTTCCCCCTCTGCTTTCACTTAGGGACTTAGCTTCCTGACACCCCGAGATGTCCTCCCCGCCTCTCCTAACACCAAACCCTTAGGAGGCTCTGAGCTTGGAAGATATTCCTTTAATTTTGCCTTTGTCACCATCCAGGCACAGCATGAGTCCACGGGCAGCCAGTGAACAGGGAGAAAAAGCACGGATTCCTCTCTTGCTGACAGCCTCCCCAGGGAGCTCCACAGCTCTCTTCCACCTGTCTCTGACCTTGACTTTCATTGAGCTCAGGACCCACAGGGTGAGGATCCCCCTGCCTGCTGAGCTACACCCTGGTCTTCAAGCTTGCTTGGAAGCAGGGGCTCTACCATCGGATGCTAATGCATGCTCCAGGCTCTGCCTCCCTCCCTCCCTCTCCTCACTGCCTCCTTGCTTTCTCCTTCCCTCCATCAGTAAGAACAGAGAGAGTGACTCTCAAAACAAATTGAAGCCGGGTGTGGTGGTGCACTCCTTTAATCCCAGCACTCGGGAGGCAGAGGTAGGAGGATCGCCATGTGTTCCAGGCCACCCTGAGACTACAGAATGAATTCCAGGTCAGCCTGAGCTAGAGTGAGACCCTACCTCAAACAACAAACAAACAATAAACAAAATAAAAACAAAATAATGACATCATACCGCACTGAGCAGAAGCCTGTAGTCTGGAGCGTGTGCCGGGATGGATCACAGACGTAGTTGAGGAGGTGAAGGACGACAAGGATTTAAGATAAAGGTTACACGAGTTGTTTTGCAATGACTCTCTTGGCTGTGACGGTTGTTAAGATGCATGGCATTAGGCCAAGGCTGGATAACAGGCAGTTGTGGGCTAGATGCCTTTGCAGAAGTATAATTTGTGCAAGGTTGTGATAGTTCTTGTTACCAGGCAAATTGGTTATGAGGGTCATGCCTTTATGACTTTATAGCTTTATTTTGCTAGGCTTGACTTAAGCGACACCATTTTGATTCTGATTACTCTCACCCCTCTCTTGTTGTGTTTTCTTGCTCCTGCCTCCCTCAGGATGCACTGTGCTCCACGTGCTCTGAGTTCATCAGGGAATAAACCAGGTAGAAAACCTGCCTCCTGTGGTTTGCCTTATTGATGGAGGACAACAATGATAAATAATTTTAGAAACAGAGAGAGAGAAAGAAAGAGAGAAAGAGAGAGAAAGAGAGGGAGAGAATTGGCACACAGGGCCTCAGCAACTGCAATTGCACTCCAGGCTCTTGTGTCACCTAGTGGGCATATGTGACCTTGCGCTTGCCTGGCTTACGTGGGATCTGGAGAGTTGAACATGGATCCTTAGGCTTCGCAGGCAAGCGCCTTAACCACTAAGCCATCTCCCCAGCCTGACTTGACGTTAAGTTATATGGTGCATTGGTGACAAGCACTGGGGTAAAGAAAGAAAGAGGAATAAAGAAGTAGTGGGGCAGGGTGAGCAGCATTGGTGCTAGGAGACAAAGTCAGGGTGGCAGCTAGGGGGTGGGGAGGTCTGAGTGGGGAGTGCGGGTGGGCTACCACAGCCCCCCTCTGCATTTCCCACCTCACAAACTCTACTCGGCATGGACTTCTTCACATCTCAGAGAGTGTGGGGAGAATCTTTGTACAACCCTGGGACCCTGAGCCCTGGATCCTAGACCACAAGCTGGACCTTTCCTAGCCAGGAACACCAAGGCCACCCAGCTGGGTCTCAGGAGCCTGCCCACCCTGTCACATTTCCTCCTGTGGATGCTGGTCATGGAGTTGGTACAAGCACAGAGGGAGTCACTTTTTTTCCCCAATTAAGCCACATTTGCCTTGTCATCTGAATGTAACTCCCTGCCTGTCCCTCAGAATAGGAACTATCTTTTTTTTTTTTTTTGGAGAGAGACAGACAGAGAAGGAGAGGAAGACAGAGATGGGCGCGCCAGCAGTCTCTCAGCTGCTGTGAACGAAATCCAGATGTGTGTGCCCCCTTGTGGTCAAGTGCAGCATTGCGCCCTTGTGTCACTTTGCATCTGGCTAAACGTGGGACCTGGAGATTGGAACCGCTGGAGATTGGAACCAGTGTTCTTAGGCTTAGGAGGCAGGCGCCTTAACCACTAAGCCATCTCTCCAGCCGGAACTATCTTTTAATAAACATGGGCCTTTCCTGTGCATGCCAGCCTCCAGCCACAGCAGCAGCACGCTGAGCCCTTCCATGCGCCACGCAGCCCGAGCTCCTGGAGCTCCTTCTAGCAGTGCTCTCGGCCTGTTTGGATGGAGGGTGTGCAGTCAGCAGTGACCTCCTCAGACTCCATGGATGGAACTCTGCCTGATGGGCTGGATCATGGCCCTGGCCCAGCACAGCTCAGATTACTGGGGCCCTCCAGTGCTGAGTGCTTGGAATCTTCAACAGGCTGCATCTAGACCACACAGCACCAAGGTGATGTGGTACGGAAACTGCAGAGGGACAATGTCTGCCTGATACTTGTGAGCGCAGGGCCAGGGTGTATGCGCTCACCCAATTCTCATCACCGTCACAGATGGAGATACCGACGCTCAGAGTGGCCTGCTTAGTCACTGCGTACGTAGCATACCGGTGGGGAGACGAGCCCAGGCAACCTGGTTCTAGGCATGGGTGAAGCCTCTCTCTTCAGTGGTGCTTGGGACACGTGTCAGAGGGGTGGGAGGCTACTCTGGTCTGCTTGGGTTGCAGACCTTCAGAACTGGGGGTCTCTATCTCCCTCAGACCCCTGACTGAGGAAGAGCAGATGAATCTAGCCTCCGGTAACATCTTGACTCAAGACTCTAAGTCAGAATATGTAAGCTGTGCCTGAATTTCTTCTTCTTCTTACCTGGAATTTACTATGTAGACTCAGGGTGGCCTTGAACTCATGGCGATCCTCCTACTTCTGCCTCCCAAGTGCTGGGACTAAAGGCGTGCGCCACCACACCCGGCTTTTATTGACAATTTTGTTTATGTATATAAAAAAATTAATCATAGTCACCTGGTCTCCCTTTGTCTTTTTCCTACCCCCTACTCCTTCCTCTCCCTTTCGTCTCCCTACTATTTTTAGTTGATTATGAATTTTATTGAATGGCCCTATCAGGTGCTGGTCATATTCCCATCATGTTTGTCTTTAATATCCTCTCTCCCCAGGTCCCCAGTGCACTGAGGACCTTCATCAGAAGGGTTATTGGTTTTATCTTTGGGGTCACAAATGCCTCAGTCAGTCTCTGGCTGGGTGGGTGGGGAGAGACAATGCCTCAGGACGCTCCTTTCCACTCTGTGGCTCTGACGATCTTTTTGGCCCCTCTGCCACAGTGTTCTCTGAGCCTTGGCAGCTGTGTTAAAAGGCTATTTTTAGTGGTAAGCTCTCTGCAATCTCTAGTGTCCTCAGCGTCTGTGCCATCTCCCTGGAGCTGGTTGTCAGGCCAGCAGCGAGAGCTGCTCTCATGCATAGGTCATTATTTCCTCTGCGATGTCTCCTGAGCCCTGCAAGATGTGATGGAGGTGGGTCGTCTTGTGCCACCATGCCTGAATTTCTGACTTACAATATAAAAGAAAGGTTCTTGCACATGTGCCATGTGAGCACCTGCACGCACGCACGCACACACACACCCACAAACAAAGATGCAAACACACATACACCACATACACACACCAAATAATAAAATAATAATAACTGAATAAATACATTTGTTAAAAAAAAAAGTGTCACCTACGTAGCAGATAAGAAAAAGTATAAACTCTGACAATCCAAAGTGTTGACAAGAACTCTAGAATGGTGTTTGTCATAATAGTCATTAGTGCAAACACTATAACAGTTATCTATTGATATAAAACAAATACAAAAAAACCATGGTGTCTTAAAATGTAGGAGTCTTTTAAATTGTGGGGTTGAAGCCACTGTCTTCAATAGTAGGGATTTATCATCTAGTTCTGACCCATGTAGCCACCAGCAGTGGCAATAATCTAGATAGCCTGTGGGGCCTCAGGGACAAGAACTTACAGGAAGATATCCAATCTCTGACACTGGAATTTTTATTCAACAACCTCATAGTGTCCGGGTGTGCTTGGGTGTGCCTTTTCCTGTCCAATGAAGGGTGCCTTCAGTGTTTAAACTCTATAGCTGCTGCTTTTCCGCTTCCTCCAAATGTTTTACCAAGTATATAAGACACTCAGAGGTTAACAATGCATAATGGAGCTTTTGTTCATGGAGTGTGGGCAGGATGTCCGCAGGTCCCACTACCACCTGTTCTAAGAAAGCATGGATTGGTCTTGGAACTCAGAAGCCAAGGGAACACTACAAACAAAACAAAAGGCTCCTCAAACCAAAACCAAGAAACCAACCAACCCACCCACCAAACCACCACCACCACCACCACCACTACTAACAAAAAACAAACAAACAAACAAACAAACAAAAAAACATTAGCAGGGACCAATGTAGCACGAAAACATTTTGTCACTTATATCCATTGTTCTGTCAAAATAGTCGGGTACAGCAGGATGAATTGGAGGCACTACTCTATTTAGCTGTCTATAATCCAGAGTCATTCTTTTTTATGACTGAGAGAGAGCAGGAGAGCAAGAGAGAGAGAAAATTGGAGCATCAGGGCCCCCAGCCAATGCAATCGAATTCCAGATGTGTGGGCTACCTTGTGCACATGTGTGACCATGTGCATGTGTCACCTTGTGTGTCTGGCTTATGTGGGATCTGGGAAGTTGAACATGGGTCCTTAGGCTTCGCAGGCAAGTGCCTTAACCACTAAGCCATCTCTCCAGCCCTCCACAGTCATTCTGTATAAGCCATCTGGCTTCTTTAGTGGCTGTTGAAAGAGTTTTGGACGGGGTGAATAATCTCTACTTTTTTTTTTTTTTTGGTTTTTCAAGGTAGGATCTCACTCTGGCCCAGGCTGACCTGGGTGTCCCAGGGTGGCCTTGAACTTACGGTGATCCTCCTACCTCTGCCTCCAGAGCACTGGGATTAAAGGCATGTGCCACCACGCCTGGCTTAATCTCTACTTTTTTACAGGCTCCCATTCACCCATCCACGCCTGCCTACTTTCACAGCTCATATCCTCAGCTAACCCTCCCCACAGTGGTGGTGTGTGTCGCAGCAGCTCACCTACCCCCAGTGTACTTTCTTGCATAGGAGAAATGCACATGGTATGCTCTTCAGGAGAGTAATTTCAAACCCCCTAGCACCAATTTTTTTAATCCAATTTACCTGCCAAATATCAGAGGCCAACATGGGTGATTCCACTTGTATGTTCCTTCTCTGTTGAGTCAACTCCCTTTTGTGGGATTTAAGCACATTCTCCTCTTCCTATTTGAGACAGCCCAGGCTGGCCTTGAACTTGCAATCCTCCCTCAGTCTGCTCAGTACTGGGATAAGAGGTATGTGCCACCACACCTGGAAGCAATCCTTAGGGCTTGTTAGTTTGTTAGCGTAGTCGTAGACTGTTGAATTGTCATCTTGTATCATCGTAATTCTGCTTGAAGCACTTGCTTTTTGTATTTTGGAAGTAAAATTCTCTCAGTGACAAGCTCATTCAGATTTTTGTCAGAAAGTCTTTATTCCACCTCTATTTTGGAAGATATATATTTTTTCTTGGCAAAGAATTTTAGGCCTCAAGCTGTTGGAATCTCAAGAGCAGGCTCTAGGTGGGTGTCATGGGACACACCTATAATCCAGAACTTAGAAAGCTGGTCAGGAGGAAGGCAGGTACAAGCCAGCCAGCCTTGTAGAGTGAGGACTTATCTCAGAAAAACAAACAAACAAACATAAAAAACTAATAGCAGCAAGCAAACACGCCACGCCCGAAGGAAGCTGTTGAGCCTCTGAGGGCATTTGAATAGACTTCCTAGGAACCTGTTTCAAAAATGGGAAGATGAACTGAGCCGTGAAGATGCCACATCCCTGATGTGTTTGGGGCTTTCTAAAGCTCCCCAGCTCTTGGTTGACGCTCAAATTCTACTTCAAATTCAAATCTGGATGTGCCCGTGCCATTTATCTTGCAGAGACATTTGTTTATGATAACATTTATTTCTTCTCATCTATGGAACCAAAACTCGACAGATTCCTGGATTAGACTGAGAGAAAATGGGAAGAATAATGACTTTAACTTACCTTCCTGGTCCTGAGGGCCAGCACCCTTGGTTTTCCTTAGGTGACGTGAAAGTTAAAACCCATCTGCTTTAGCCTGGCCTTCGCGCTTGCCAACCAAGCTGGTGAACGACTTCAGGAGCGTGTGGTCTGATGCCGAGGTCTCCCCTGGCTCTCCGCACGGAACTCAGGCAAGTTGATACTTCACTTAATACGATTTGCCTAATGTCCTCATCGCTCCATCATCACAAAGCCAAATCATCATTTGGTTCTAATCTGGGTCTTGGATGTCGTGGTGGGTGGCGGGCAGGCATTTTGGCTTTCTTTTGTTGGCAGGTGTGGAATTTCTCATCAAAGAACATTAGAGAAATAGGAGCACCTGGGGTTTACATCGCAGAACATCTGTTCTTGGGCTGCAGGTCCCTGGCACCATATTTTTGGGGGTGAGAGCCACTTGGATGCCCATCACACAGGGGTCAAGGCAGCGGAATGCTATCACAGGACTGGGGTTTATTTGCATAAAAACTTATAGTTGGGAAAAGCGAAGAAATACTCAAAATGCCAACGGTTGCCTTCCCAAAAGAGCTTTTACTGGCTTCAACCCCACAGTTTAAAAGAATCCTACTGAGCGGGGCGTGGTGGGTCATGCCTTTAATCCCAGCATTTGGGAGGCAGAGGTAGGAGGATCGCTGAGAGTTCGAGGCCATCCTGAGACTACATAATTAATTCCAGGTCAGCCTGGACCAGAGTGAAACCCTACCTCAAAAACAAAAAAAAATGGGCCTGGAGAGATGGCTTAGCGGTTAAGCACTTGCCTGTGAAGTCTAAGGACCCTGGTTCAAGGCTCGATTCTCCAGGACCCACGTAATCCAGATGCACAAGGGGGCACATGCATCTGGAGTTCGTTTGCAGTGGCTGGAGGCCCTGGCATGCCCATTTCCTCTCTCTCTATCTGCCTCTTTCTCTGTCTGTCGCTCTCAAATAAATAAATAAACAAACAAAATTAAAAAAAAAAAAAAAATCGTACTGAATTCAGTGGTATTTGCCAACGAGACCGTGTACCTGATCCTGCATCCACCTGTGAAGGATGCAACAGTGATGTGGACAGAGTTCTTCCTTTCAAAGCTGGCCATTGAGTGGGCAAAGGAAACCAGTCATTTGAAAGCTTGTCATACGTGTAATGATGGAGGAAGTACACGCGAGACCGTTTTGGAAAACTTGAGAGGCTGGGTGTGTCCAGGAATTAGGACATCATGCCCGCTTCAAGGAGAGCACTTTAGAATACACAGGAAGCAGGCAAGAGGAGCTGTGTGCTTAGGACTCGCAGGAAGTAGACAGGAGGAGGATGTGAGAGCAGAGTACACGAGAGGAGTCAGTGAGCCCAGGACCTACAGGAGGAGGGTACAGTCCTGTAGGAATCAGGTAAGAGAGAACTATAAGGCTAAGCTCCATAGGAAGTAGATCAGAAGAGATTGTCAGGTCAGGGCCATAGGAGGCAGACAGGAGGAGGCTATGAGGTCAGGGCCATAGGAAGGAGACAGGAGGACGTGAGGTTAGAACACACCGGATGTAGGCAGGAGAACGCTGTGAGGCCAAGGCGCACAGGAGGCCGACTGGAGGAATTTATGTTAGGACACACAGGAAGTGGATCAAAGGGAGCTATGAGGTCAGAATAGACAAGAGGAGGCTTTGAGCCTGGGATCCACAGAAGTAAACAGGAGGAAGATGCAGGCTTAGGCTCATCTGAAGTAGACAGGCAGAGAATGTGGGCTTGGGGTGACACGGGAGGACCTGGAAAAACAGGGTGAGCGTGGCAGTGCTCAGCTAAGCTCACAAAAGTGCTGGATAATAGAAAGAATTACAGAGCGATGTACAAGTTAGCAGATGAGAACACGCGTTGTGATCTGAACTTTTTCTTTTTTTGTCTCCCCGAGGCTTCTGTACTGGAATCTCAGTCCTCATTGTGGTGTGACATGGTGGGGCCTTTGTGAAGGGGTGAATGCTGGTCTCCAGCAGTGGCTTGGGTCTGGCAGGGGTGGGTCAGCTGGTACAGAAAGGTGGTCCTGGTCCTTCCTTGTCCTCCACGTCATGCATCGGACCCTTCTGCACATAGCTTATTCTCTTTCTGCTTTTCCGCCATGCTGTTAGTGAGCCAAGGGGCATTTCCAGAATGCTGGCAGCATTCTATCTGGCCCTTCCATTCATCAGTTATGATTCAAATAAACCTCTTTCCTTTGTCAAGCATGCAGGCTCCTGCATTTTCTGATAGCCACACAAAATAGACTGCAGTTGGCTTGCATGTTGGGGTGAAGGTAACCCTAACCCTAAGTCCTGCATCTTCGAGTAGCTGCTCGTGTTGGTCAGAACCTTGGGAAGGGAGGCCCGCCTTCATTAACAATGCCAGCAGACCCCTGGAGGAGTGAAGGCAGGCGCCCTCCACTCACAGGGGTCTGCAAAGGTGACCCCGAGGAAGCCCAAGAGGAACTGGGTGGTGACAAGCTCTGGTTACATGGCCAGAGTTCTGTCTGCTCAGCTTGCTTGGTATTTGCACAATGTGAAAGGCCTGCATGGAGAGTTTTCTGGGATGAAAAGAACTGTTTTTTTGAGGCATGCCTAATAGACCGGCAATTTTTTTTATGCAAGAGAGCAAGTGTGTGTGTGTGTGTGTGTGTGTGTGAGAGAGAGAAAGAGAGAGAGAGAGAGAGAGAGAGAGGACACCAGGGCCTCCAGTCACTGTAATCAAATTCCAGACGCCTGTACCACCTTGTGCGCATGTGTGATCTTGCATGCTTGCGTCACCTTGTACATCTGGCTTACGTGGGATCTGAAGAGTCAGACATGAGTCCTTAGGCTTCATAGACAGGCATCTTAGCTGCTAAACCATCTCTCTATCCCATGGGCGGGAATATTTTATATGCACATACAATTCAAATTTTGTTCAAGACTCAGTTTATATGCAAATGATCCCCTATTGTATGCACAAAGGCACGCCCTGCCATTTCTTACACATAGCCTGGGGTATGGAGAACTGTAGCCAGGTTCCTTGTGATCTTCAAGTCCATGCCAGTCCTCGTAAAGGGTCCTCGTCTTCCACTATCTTTCTCCATCCATAAGGAGCCAACGCTCCCAGCTGCTCAAGTCACATGGACGTGGGGCAAATCACCTCCCTGCCACTCCCCAAGCAGGCAGGTGAGTCCCTGGACACAGGATCATGCTATGGAGACCCGAAGGGGTCCAGTGTCTTCTTAGCTCTGTTGAGCCTCAGCAGTGTTCAAAGCACCGTGAACCATCCCCTAGGCAATCCTGGGAACACGTGATTGGGATTCTAGGTTCGAGTCAGCTCCGCAGTGAAGCAGAGGTGACTGGTGTGGGGACAGGACTTCCAGAAACACCAACGAGGGGATAGGACTACTGCTTAGACACGAGAGGTTCCAGCCTCTGGCAAAGCCACTCCCTGCCAGCTGTGTGATTGTGGGAAGTTTACCTCCCACCCAGCGACTTTGTTTCCTTTATAGTAAAATGAGGCTAGTGAGGGCAGCTCTTATTGGACTGAGTCCTGGCTCCGAGCTCCTGGCTTAAAGGCAGGAATACTCTCTGATGATGTAGGATCTTGGTCAGTTTATCTGTTCAATCCAAGAACCTTCAGTGCTTCCCTCACAGTGCTTCCCTCACAGTGCTCTGCATTTATGTGCCTTCCCAGGGGACACGTGGAGAGCCCTAGCTTGCTAAGTAGAAGCTATGGGCAATATCTGGGGTTTCCACAAACTACCTATGATCCTATTTCTCATCACTGACTTACTTAGACAAACGAATAGAAATAGGGGTATCTCGTGGCAACCAGAGGAGTGAAATAACACTTCAAAAGTTGAAAAATCTCTCTCTCCCTCTCTCTGTCAAATAAATAAATAAATAATTTTAAAAAATTAAACAAATATGGGCTGGAGGGATGGCTTAGCAATTAAGGAGTTTGCCTGCAAAACTAAAGGTTCCAGGTTCAATTCCCCAGGACCCGTGTTAGCCGGTTGCACAAGGGGGGCGCATGTGTCTGGAGTTTGTTTACAGTGGCTGGAGACCCTGGCGCACCCATTCTCTCTCTCTCCCTCTTTCTCTGTCAAATAAATAAATAAATAAATAAATGATAAATAAATAAATATTTTTAAAACTTGAAAAACACATCAGTAAAAGTCTATGTTGTGAGGACACATTTTCAGCCCTTACAATGATTAGAAATATTAATGAATAATTAGCTAAGTCAATATATTTTGATATGGTATGTCAATTCTCTTAGTATTTGATCAGGAACTCTTTGACAGAGAGATACGGTGGGGAAGGCCTATTGTCCTCCTGGGCCGATACACCACCTTGGGTTTCTTGATTTTGATGTGCCTCCCCCAGGAAGCCAGAAGCCTCTTTTTGTTCTCAGCCAAATCAGGTACTTCTTAGAGTACTTCTAAATTACTGACTCTGCAGGGTAGCAACTGTTTCTGTTTTCTGTTATGTAGCAACTACTTGAATCCAGATGATTATGGCATTGTTCAGTATCCACTGGTGTGTCTGGCACAGTGAAAAGTTTGTAAAAGGGAGGGAGAGAGGAAGGAGCAAAGGAAGAATGAAGGGAGAGAAAAAGAAAAGAGGGAGAGAGGAAAAGGGAAAAATAGAAAAGGGAGAAGGTAAAGAGGCAGGAAGGAAGGGATGAAGATAAAAGTAAATTTAAGTAAAGAAGGAAAGAAGGGCTGGAGATGGCTTAGCGGTTAAGGTGCTGCCTGCTAAGCCTAAGAACCCAGTTCCAATCTCCAGGTCTCATGTTTAGCCAGATGCAAAGTGACACAAGGGCGCAATGCTGCACTTGACCACAAGGGGGTGCACATCTGGATTTCGTTCACAGCCCCTGAGAGACTGCTGGCACACCCATCTCTATCTGTCCTCCTCTCTCTCTCTCTCTCTCTCTCTGTCTCTCTCTGTGTCTCTCTCCAAAAAGAAAAAAGAAGGAAAGAAAAGATAAAAAAGGAAGAATAGAGGGAAGGAGAAAGAAAGGAAAACTGAAAGAAATGAAAAAAGAAGGGATAGAGAGAGGAAGGAAAAGAGAGAAAAGAAAGGAAAAGGAACAGGGAAGAGAGTGGAAAAAGGCTAAGAGGGAAGGAAGGCTCAGGAAGTAAGAAGGAAGGAAGGAAGGAAGGAAGGAAGGAAGGAAGGAAGGAAGGAAAGAAAAAGGTAAGGAAGGAAGGGAAGAAGGATGGAAAAAAGGAGGGAGGGAAGGAAGAGTAGATAATCCTGGCTTCCAGGGAGAAACGGGAGGAGGAGGTCATCACTGGAGAGTGAGTTAGATTTTCCCTGGACAGTGACTTATAATCTGGATCTAGGACTAGAGATGACACTGTGAGGCAGTGAGAACCAGCTTGCTGAGGGTGGACACTGACATTGGCCAGAGCCCTGCTCTCTTTCACAATGGCCTTGATCTCTAAACATCTTCCTTATATTCTTACCTCTATTCCTAGCCCTGTCAATATTGCCTCCAAGACTGAAGATGAACGCTTCCCCCGCCCCCCAACAAATTCCCGCCAGAATTCTTTCCTCCAGGGGACAGTGTGGATACATGTGGTGACTGCTGAGCTGATGAACTCTTCTTGGGATGGGCAGTTCTCTTCTTGAGTCCCTGAGAATTTCAGGATTAGATAATTTTGGGGGGTATTTTAGTAAGATGAAAACATAGTTGGGAGGCATGGCTGGGAGTTGGCTCGCTGGTTAAAGGTGCTTGCTTGCAAAGCCTACGGGCCTGGGTTCAATTCCCCAGCACCCACATAAAGCCAGGTGCAAAAAGTCATGCACATGTGTGGTGTTCACTTTCTATAACAAGAGACTCTGGTGTGTAGACACAACACACACACACACACACACACACACACACACTTTTTTTTTTAAAGATGGGCTGGAGAGATGGCTTACTGCTTAAGGTGCTTGCCTGTAAAGCCTAAGGACCCATGTTCGACCCTCCAGATCCCATGTAAGCCAAATGCACAAGGTGACACAAGTGCTCCAGATCACACATGTGCACAAGGTGGTGCACATGTCTGGAGTTTGTTTGCAATGGCTGGAGGCCCAGAGGCTAGGGATGCAGCAACTATACATTTTCCGTTTGAAAGCAAGGCATAGGAACCCGTCACTAAATTGGTGCAGGAGAGGCCTGACTCAGTTTCCCCAGGCCACCTTAGGTCATGGTCATCTGCACTGCTCTAGCAGAGGGCCTGGCCTGAGAAGTCACAGGACCGGTACTTCAGGAGGAAGCCAATCCTGTGGCCGGCTGCAGTGGACACAGGAGGCAGCTGTCTGGACAGATGGACAGAGGACACATGACCCTCTGCTCAGTAGGTGAGAAGCCACACTGCCCACAGAAGAAACACGGGAGCCCAGGGGCGGGACCATGTCGGCAAACTTGTTTCACTTCTTCAACAGTAGCCTTTTCTTTATCAGCAAACAGCCTTCAGAGGCAACTCTCCTGCCGCGAGGAAAACCCACTCTATGCAGAGATTTCTGCAAGATTGCCTCGAGGCTGTGCCTCAGCCAGTGCCACCCAAGGTGACCCGAAACCCAGCTGCTGTGCACCATGACTGAGTCCAGGTTGGATGCGGTGGGGTCTGCCTGGTGGGATGCTCCCCCCTCACTGTAGGGCTCAGCATTTTGGAGGACCTCACTGAGGAAGTCCACCTTTGAGAAGAAGGGCGTGGGGCGGTGGAGTCCGGCAACCCTCAGGACAGCTGGACAAAGGTAAGCATAACCAGGGGAAGATGGGAGTGGAGCAAGACCTGAGAACCCATGTAGAGAGGTCTGGGCCATAAGCAAGTCCTTCAAATATTAGGGGTCCCTATTTCTTTTGGGGGCCCTAGGGATGTCAGATGGCTAAGTATGAACTGAATTGCAGGCATGTGCAGATGCACACTCCTGTACTCATGTGGAGGGGGCGGAGAGAGACAGATTGCTTGTGGACGATGGGGAGGGTATGTAAGCGTCTCTGTCTTTTGGGGACAGGGGGCAATCTGCTGCGACCCTCAAGAAACACCTTCTGTGGCAAAGTCTTCCAGGTCTTCGGTGGAGATGATGCTCAGGCCTGGCGCTTCTGCTCCCTCCTCCTCGGGACTCTTGGGAGGCCCACTGTGCTGGTGGGCAGAGGCATGAGGGGTGGACTCGCCCGGAGGCCTAGAGGCTGGCTGCAGTTCTGCATCCTGGGCGCTCTGGGGCCTGCTGCGGGGGCCCTGCCTGAGGAAGGTGGGGGCTGCCAGCTGGGAGGAGCACCGCAGAGGCATCAAAGCGGTCACGGGCACTGGCCTGAAGCCAGGGTACAGGAGGTAGGGAGCAGCTAGGGCATCCTGCAGGGGCAGCTCGGGGGACGTCCCCTCCGAGGATGGCACAGAGACCTTGACATATTTGCCCGTCTCAGGGTCATAGAAGGTCTTAATTTTCACCTGGAGAGGCATGTCAAAGACGAAGTACTGTCCAGACTGGGGATCCTGGAGCACCTTCTGGGTGGCGGGGTAAGGGGGAAGGGGCACGTGGGGCTGGGGTCCCCAAGGTCGCCTCCCAGCATGCTCAGAGCTGCAGGACACCGAGTGGCGGTGCATGGGAGGGGGCAGGGAGCGCACAGCCGGGAACCTGGGCTGGGGCCTCTCTCTGGGGGATGCTGGCCTTTGCTCTGTTTGCTGCCAGTCCTCTGGACGGGGCTTGCTCGCCCACGACTCAGGGTGCCTCTCCAGCACCTGGTCACTCTTCTTCCTCTTGCTTGCCAGCTTCTTTGCCCGCCGCAGGGCCTTCTCTGTCTTGGGTGGGACAGCAGGAGGCTTGCCCGCCGCCCTCTCTAGCAGAGCGGGCGGCCCAGGCTTCTCAGGGGTGTCTGCTGAGCCACTGGCCATGTCCACCAACGTACTTCTCGGAGAGAGGGTCCTCAGCTCTTCTGCCCCCGGTTCGAATTGAGGGTCGGAGCCCTCAGCCTCCCACGGGAGGCCGTGTGTCAAGTCCTCCCTCTTGGTGAGCCTGGCAGGGCCTGAGCTGGCCCGGGGGCTGGAGCCTGGAAGCTCCTGATGAGGTAACCCCCGTTCCCCCTGGGCCTGGGAAGCATCATCCCAAATGCTGCTGGCTGCGGGGGAGCTCGTGCTGCTCTCGCCCAGGGAGCTGGGGTTGGGGGAAGTCACTGTCTCACCGGGAACCAGTCTTCTCCCTGGAGGCCCCGCTCTGGGTGCAGACAAAAAGTGGCTCTGGACACTTTGCTCTTCCCAGGAGGTGTGGAGTGGCAGGGAGGGGGGCTGATCTTCTAAGTCTTCCGGGGGTAAAGTAATTATGGGGATGTGCTGCGTGGCAGCCACCTTCCCTGAGTCTCTGGGCCTGCTCTTCCTGTCACTCGCCAAGACTTCACTGACAGTGTCAGAGGGTGACCTCTTCCTGACCCCTTCTCCCATCTGTGCTGTAGCTGGGAGGAAACTCCAGGCTTGCTGGGACGTCTCAGCCTGAACAGTATGCTGTACCTGCCCGGGGTCCACCAGGTCTTCGAAGGACATGCGCCTTAAGTGTGTGCCCCGCGGGTTAGCGGGTGATGGGGTACCAGGTGTTTCCTGGCTCTCTGGGGCACAGATGCTACCAGCACCCTCATTCCACCCTTGCCTTGGCAATTCATCCTCTTTGTGGCCACTGCCAAACGAGTCCTCTGAGGACACTGTCCTCAGCAGAGGCAGAATGATAGGTTTTATCACGGGGGTGGCCCTGAGGGTGTTGTCTTTGATGGCAAACAGTATGGGCTTGTTGGTAGCGGCTGGAGAGGAGGTGGGGTCTCTGACATGTGATAGGGCCCTGCTCTTATCCCCTGCTATCCAAGAGCGCCTGAAATTCGCTGCTTCCTCCATGGAGGCCTTCCTGGGTCTCCCGCCAGATGCCCCTTCCTCTTCTCTTTTCAGCGCTTCCTCTGGTCTGCACTCTCCCACGCACGTGGGTCCATTACTTACAGTGGCGTCCAGGGGCTCCGCTTCGCCCGTCACATCCTCCCTCCCATCGTTCTGACTCTCGCCCGCACTCATCTCCTTCTTCTTGTCTTCCTGTTGGCTTTCTGCAAACCACGTCTTTTGCTGATCATCGAAAGAGGCGAATGATTGATCGGAAGAGCTGGTGCTGAACTTGGCCTTACTTTGCAGGGCTGGCATGAAATCAGACTGGCTGTCACTGTAAAACACGTCCTCTTCTTCAGGCGACAGGGGCACTGGGGACAATTTCTGGTTCACCGGTAGGTTCTGATGTCCCGCCTCTCGCTCAGGCTCTGTCTCTTGAGAGACAGATCTTGCGAGCCCGTTCTCTAGCCGGTGGGGCTCCATCTTCTCCTTAGCCTGCTCGGACTCAGGCTCCCTGTTGCAGAGTTTCAGGGAGAGGTGCTTACGGGAGAGGCGCTCCCCGGAGTCTGCACGCCAGCCACACGTGGAGGGATCCGGCTCCGAGACTCCATCAGCACCTTCCTTGTTGTCACTGTTCCTTCCCGCAGTCTCCCCATTGACACAGAAAGGGGCTTTAGAGCTCGTTGGAGGAGAGCCAAGCACTAGGTGTCTGTCTGAAGATGACTCACTAGGGTCAGTGGCAAGATTGCTCTGGGCACCTCTGTGGTCATCAGCTGGCCTCTCCTTCGAAGGCTCGGTTGGAGGGCTTTCTTCAAGCCCATTGGGAACGAGGACACCATTGCTCATGGCTTCCTGCTTGCCATCTACCTTACCTCTGGTTTTCTCCTCGAAGCCTTTCACGAGAGGTGAGGGACTGTATGTGCTCTTAACACACTTCCTCACGTCCTTGAGGTTGAACAGCAGGCTGGGAGCTTTGGATTTGTAGCTCTCCCGGGATTCACCCTCACTGGGTTCCTTCTCCTGGTATCCATTCAGCTGTCCTGGGGGGGATAGGCTCATCTGGGCCGGCTGGGTATCTGAAGAGTCTAGGGCATGTTTGGTGGGGATGACGGGGGTGAGGAGCTTGCTGATGTTAAAAGGAGGACTGTAATGTTGACTGAGGTCCGCATGTATGTCCAGAGCATCGTTTTCGGGAAGTTGTCCCTGGGGGTTGTGTTTTGAATAGACAGGGTCTCTGCTACTGGCCTGTTTCTTGTCTTCCAGGGTAACCTGTGGACCATCCTTCCCTCCTTTGCCAGCCTTGGGCTTCCTCCACGGGGGCTGGCTCCGCTTCTCTTCAGGATCAATCTGCGAGCCAGAAACTTTGCCCTCTGCAGGAAATACTTGAACTCCTGGACCCTAGTCCCCCAAGGTCGAGTTGTGGACCGAGGCCCTGGTACTGATCTGTTCTCTTCCTGAGCACAGCTGGCCCGGCTCGGGCAGGGGGAAGCATTGCACTCAGTGGGGTAGGACTCTCTTAACAAGGGCCCGTCCTCATAACGCTTGGGAGCTTTGCATTCTGGGATGGTTTCAGGGACGTCCTTCCTCTCCAGCAGTTTGGGTTGGTGGCTGTTCCACGACTCAAAGGCACTATTTTCACTGTGCAGAAAAGTCCCTTTGGGAGCCCATTCCCTGCCTCTGTCAGGCTCAGCCTTTGCTGGCTTATGGGGTGGAGAAGGGAACCTAGATTCGAACGAGCCAGCCACATGGTCAGGTGTAGGGAGAAAGCCGCCGGAGCTACGACAGGCCCTTTCTGGGTTCTTGGGGGCCTCTTGCTCTCCATGATTCCTGCTAGGTTGGTGGCTGCTGGAGACTTCAGCGGGCACCCTCCTGACCGTCAAGAAGGCAGAATCGAAGCAGAAGTTGACACCACTTTCTGGAAGAGGGGCAAACTTGGGGGGATTTTTGAGAGCTGGCGGCTTGCTGGGAGGAGGCCGGCTGTCACAGGGTTGGCGCTCAGTCCTGTCGAAGGACTTGATCAGCGAGGACACTTTGGAAATGGGCTTGCTACTGCTCCGCAGGCCAGAAACGGGCACTTCCAGTCTCCTCTGGGCTGGGGTCAGCGGGGGACTGCCTTTGGGGTACTTTTCTTCCCCTTGAACATACTTGGGGAGCTGTTGGAAGGTGGCTGCCCAGCCTGTGTGCTCTGTGCCTTGTGATGGGAGCTGACTCCAGATGCCACTTTTTCTATTGGTGTGGCGGGTGATATCCGGGGACAGGGACAGATCAGAGTCATGGAAGGACGTGTCCTCTGAGACACACAGGCTCCGGAAGGCCCGGTCTGTGAGGTTGCTCACCTCCCTGTCTGCATCGTCCAGCACACTGCCGATGCTGGAGGTGTCGCTGAACCCGTCTGTACACTTCTTGTTCCCCTGCATTGTCTATTTGCTTTAGGAAGATGGCCCCTGTCGGCTGGTGGGTGCCTCTGGGTGAGACTCTGGCACAAAGGGTCAAGAGCAGTCCCCTGTCACAAATTAGAGCTTTCTGTTGACCAGTTGCAAGAGCGAAGAGAGGAATATTTTATCTGCAAAGGAAAAATAAAAAAGTACCTCATGTGAATAGAATATCTAATTTAATCACTTTGGGAAAGAGCTACATGCTGGTCTAGGTGACTAACCATGCCTGTGGGTGACTAATTTTAGGCGTCAATTTTGCTAGCCAAATATACAATTTCTGGTCAAACAGCAGCCTAAGATGTTGCTCTGACAGTAATTTTTAGATGTGATTAACATTAAAATCAGTCGTCTTTGGGTAAAGCATACTAAGTGTATAAAGCAGGCAAGCCTCATCCAAACAGACCTAGGAGAAAAGTGAAATGACAGACAATAGAAACCAAAGTGGTCAAGATGTCCATCTACAACTCTGTTCACTAAAGGAATCAATCCATGCAGTGAAAAGGCAGCCTGTGCACTGGGAGGTCATACATACAAACCACATAGCCAGAAACTGTCTAAAATACCTAAGAAACTCCTGTAACTCAATAGAAATAAAGCCAAACCCTTTAAGAACAAAAGAAGATAGGGCTGAAGAGATGGCTTAGTGGTTAAGGTACTTGCTTGCAAAGCCTAAGGACCCAGGTTCAAGTCCCACGTAAAGTCAGATGCACAAGGTAGCACATGCATCTGGAGTTTGTTTGCAGTGGCTAGAGGCCCGGGTGCACCCATTCTCTCTATCTGCCTCTTTCTCTCTCTCTCTCAAATAAATAAATGAATAAATATATATATTTTTAAAAAATAGATAATTGGAAAGGAAATGAATAAGTATTTCTTCAAAAAAAAAAAAAAAGATTTCCAAATGCCAAACAGATATAAGAATGAGTGAGTGCAAATCAGAACTACAATGAGATGTCTCCTTGTGCCTAGGGTGTTATTATAAAAATAATGTAAGGAAAGGAAAATTTGCACACTGTTGGTGAGAATATAGCTATAATAGTCATTAAGCATTATGGAGGTTCCTCATGGAATTAAAAAATAGGGACTACCTTACTGTCCAGCCATTCCATTTCTGGATATATACCCAAAGGAAATGAAATTGGAATCTTATAGAGGTGCTGTACTCCCACGCTCTTGCTACCACTATTCTTTTTTTTTTTTTTTTTTTTTCGAGGTAGGGTCTCACTCTAGCTCAGGCTGATCTCTATATTCTCAGGGTGGCCTCGAACTCACGGCAATCCTCCTACCTCTGCCTCCCGAGTGCTGGGATTAAAGGCATGAGCCAAAACGCCTGGCTTCCTACCGCTGTTCTTAACGGCCCAAACATGGATACAATCTACACGTGTATGAACGATAGCTGCTATGTCTATACTTGACAGTGTTGTTCTTAGAACATGACTACAAGGGGAGACTTCGTATGGGAAACATTTACGGGGAGAGTGGTTTTCCCTGCAACCCCGTTGCTTCTCTGCTGGAGAACTCCGTCTAAGACACTGCCTAAAGTTCAGAATCCTTTAAATAATTTAAAAAATACTCCTTCCCTAACTCTCATCCACTGTCCTCAAAAGCCTCATTTCCAGAAGTGAAAGGAGGTGCCAGGCCATGCCCACCCCTCCTTGATTGGTCTTTTTAATGGCATTGTTGGTACACCAGGGCTGGAGGGTGAGCTCAGCACCCCTATCAGGGACGAGAAGGGGCTGACGGCTTGGAGTCCCGAGTCTTATTTGGGTGACGCTTCCCTGTGCAGCGACCACTTCTGGCTGCTCTGGCCACAGTACCTGCCCTCACCATGTTTGTTGTCCTATGCTTGTGCTGTTGCAGTCATATTTCAGATGAGGTGCTGGGAGTCTAAGACTTGACTATCTGAATTTCGGGAATACCACCTAGCCATAACAAGGACACATTCACTTTGCCATCTTGGGGACAAGCCATGATCAAGTAGAGTCCACTTGCTGAGGATGCTAGGTGGCCAGGAGTGTAAGAGCCTCAAGGTACTACTAGGCTGTGGACCCCACTCCACCCCAGTCCATCCCACTGAGTTTCGTGCAACGGGAGCCAAGGGTACCTTAGCGCCCTTGGCCACTGTAAGTCAGGTTTCCTGCCTCTTGGGGTCCTACCAATACATTTAGGGAGTCTTCTGGTGTTTGGAATGCTGGTAGTTTGATCTGCACAGCAACTAGTAATAAACTTACTTATTTTGGGCTTCTTACACTTCTACGTCAAATAAAAATATGATAATTACAGACATAAATGCAGGATCTTAGACTCAAGTAAACATCCCCCTATTATATTTATCATATTAGCAGGAATGTTATTTATTAATTAGTATATTAAACACATATATATGAATGTATGGATATCTATATATATCTCAGCTTCACTCCCTCTCTTCTGAGTAAAAAGACTCAGTATCTCTTGATCTTGGGAAATTTCATCTTGCTACAATGATGCTCAGTATCAAGCAGGTGAAAGTCAAGCTTCCCAGACAGCGTGCAGCTGTGAGATCTGGGATGGGCATCTGCTGTGCCATTTCTCTTGGGCTGCCTAAGCATGGACCAGTCTCAAATGTACTTCTCAGTGAGAAGAGGATCAGGGTTTCTGGGGTGCCCCACTTTCCCTCCCCTGAACTTCAGCCTCCACTTTGTCCTTTTTTCCAACATTCTATTTGTTTATTTACGTGACACAGACACACACACAGACAGACAGAGAGAAAGAGAGAGAGGGAGAGAGAGAGAGAGGGCACGCTAGGGCCTTTAGCCACTGCAAATGGAACTCCAGATGCATGTGTCCCTTTGTGCATCTGGCTTGTGTGGGTCCTAGGAAATCGAACCTAGGACCTTTGGCTCTTCAGGCAAGTGCCTTAACTGCTAAGCCATCTCTCTAGCCCAAATGTTTTTTTAATTAATTAATTTATTTATTTGACAGAAAGAGAGAGAGAGAGAGAGAGAGAGAGAATGAATGGGCATGCCAGGGCCTTCAGCCACTGAAGATGAACTCCAGACATATGTTCTACCTTGTGCATCTGGCTAACATGGGTCCTGGGGAATAGAACCTGTGTCCTTTGGCTTTGCAGGCAAATGCCTTAACTGCTAAGCCATCCTTCTGGCACTACCCCCCCAAGTGTCCTTTTTCAAAATCTACTTTTTTGGGGCATGTGTATGTGTGTGGTGTGCATATATGTCTGCATGCACATTTTCATATTTGTGGTTGTACATGTACAACCACATGTGTGTGGACATGTAGAGACCAGAGGTAGATGTCTGCTGTCTTTCTTGATTACTCTCCATGTTTTATTCTTTGAGACAGGTTCTGTCATTGAGCCTAGACTTCACCAATTCAGCCGGACTAGCTGGCTAGTGAACCCGAGGAACTCGCCATCTCTTATGCTCTGCATTTTACGTGAGCTCCAGGGATCCAAACTCAGCTCCTTATTTTTGTGTGGCAAGTGCTTTACCCAGTGAGCCATCTTCCCAGGCCTGTTTTTGGCTCCTTGAAACAGTTTTATATAGCCCAGGCTAGCCTCAAACTTGCTATGTAGCCAAGGATAAGCTTGAACCCTGGGTTGTCCTGTCTCCACCTCCCCATGCTGGCATTACACGTGTGCACCACTGTGCCTGACACGAGTCTCCTTTTCGACTGCTGGTCAGTTTCTGTTTATTCGGCTGTTGCTATTGCTTGCAGCCAAAGAACCCTAACTGATCCTGGGCTCGGTGTATTTCCAAGCAGTGAGGAAGGAAGCCCACCGACAGTCGGAAAAGAATCACAGCGTCTGCCCCCCAGCTTTATCCAGATAACTGCTTCCATTCTTTTAGATACCTGGACTCAAATGGGACCGTTGTAACATTTTTCAGCCCAATCACGAACCACATAAGACGTGTCCTGTTGCTATGCTTTTGTGTTGTCTCCATGTGGCTATGCTTTGGATCTGGAGTGAACCCCAAGCGTCCCTCACGTTAAAGGCTTCATCGCAACTTTGTCACTGCTGGGAGGTGTGGGAAACGTTAGGAGGCTGGACCTAGCGAGAGGTCATTGGGTTGAGGTCCTGATCCTCTTCCTCCTCTCCACAAGCTCCAAAGCATAGGGTCTTCCTCCCACACAGTGAGCCCAAAGTAACTTAAAAATATATTTTTTGTTTATTTTCAAACAGAGAAAGAAAGAAAGAAAGAGGCAGAGAGAGGAATGGGTGCACCAGGGCCTCCAGCCACTGCAAATGAACTCCAGATGCATGCACCACCTTATGCATCTGGCTTACATGGGTCCTGTGGAATTGAGCATCGAATCGGGGTCCTTAGGCTTCACAGGCAAGCGCTTAACCGCTAAGCCTTATCTCCAGCCCCAACTTTTCTTTATTTAAAGTTAATTAAGAAATATAAAGTTAATGGGCTGGAGAGATGGTTTAGTGGTTAAGTCACTTGCCTCCAAAGACAAAGGATCCAGGTTCGATTCCCCCAGACCCATGTAAGCCAGATGCATCTGGAGCTTTTTTGCAGTGGCTGGAGGCCCTGGTGTGCCCATTCTCTCTTTCTCTCTTTCTATCTGCCTCTTTCTCAAATAAATAAAATAAAACCAAAATATTATATATATATATATATATATATATATATATATATATATATATATATATATGAGAGAGAGAGAGAGAGGGGAGGGAGGGAGGAGAGAGAGAGAGAGAGAGAGAGAGAGAGAGAAAGTTAACTACATCAGATGTCTATTACGGCAGTAGAAAGCTCATTTACACACCTACCTGTTACAGCGCAGGTACCTCCGTGTGCCTCCTTTGCTGGCTTTTAAGATCTGTTGTGTTCAGACATCTTTGCATGCTGATATTTGATGTCATCTAGAAAAAAGAGGAAAAGTCATTTTAGTAGAACTGACTGCCAATGTGTTTAGTGGAAAAGCTGTCTTGAGATTTTAGCACTACAGTTATAAGGGAGTTGGCCATCAATAGCATACATATGGGGTGTGTGTGTGTGTGTGTGCGTGCGCGCGTACGGTGTGCGTGTGCGTGCGCGCATGCACGTACTAAGGCCTCTTCTTGCTGCAAAAGAATGCCAGATACATGGCTTTTGTGTTGCTGGGGGATTGAAGCCTGGCTGGCAGGCTTTAAACTAAGTGCCTTTCACTGCGGAGCCGTCTTTCCCAGCACTTTTTTTTTTTTTTGTTATTTGATAGTCCAGCACAATGAAATCCCAAACATAGAAGTTTTTGGTTCAAACTAACACAAGGTTAATTTATATTCCTTCTAAGATTTGTGAATTGATCCATGGTCCAAGAAATCTTCAGGAACCTGTTGTAAGCTGATGAGATTTCTAACATGATTGGGCCAGAAGCATTTTTTTTCTTTCCTAGCAAAATCTGAGAGAAATTCTTTCCAATTCAATTAGTTCCATAGTTTTTTTTTTTTTTTTTTTCCACTGAAGGCAAGGAGAACCGCCAGTTTGAAGTCCACTCAACAGACAGCTGCAAAGTGTTCCCTGTGTTGCTGGCAGGAGGCATGAGTATCTATTTTGACAGCTAAAAGAACCCAAAAGCTGCTCAGGAGAATTTCTGGAGTGCAGGATGAAGTGTAAACTAATTAAAATAAGCCCACTATGCAAATCTTAAAGGCAGACCCCCGAGGCTTCCTCCAGACCCTCCCCAGATTGTAGCTCCTGGATATTAATCTAGCCTAAGCTAGTTTATTAGTAATATTAATAATCGTAATAACTCAAATTTGGGGAGTATATTTCTTCGGAGAATCACAGAGGTGCTTTGTGTAGACCACCATACGGCGAGGCCCATCCCAGCTCCCCGGGCTGGCTTAGATGGACCTCCGTCTGTCCCCACAGCATGCCTGGTGTCACCTTTCTCAGAGCATGCTGCCGCAGATCAGGTATCAGTACCCATATGCTTTGCAAATTAATGATTGATTCTTTTTCTCGCCAAACTAGAAGGTTCTTGAACCCTGGAAGAGGGTCTTATGTGTCTGCATGCTGAGCTCGTCAAAAGAGATGCGCTCTCAACTGTGTATCTTGATGCTGATAGTTTTCCCTCTACAAGGCAAACTGAGGCACAGAGAAATAAGGAGAATATGATAGAAAGTTTAGTGAGAAAGAGCAGTGGCCGTGGGCCTTAAGGCCACTGGAGAAGTCTGATCAACTAGTTGGTGCCACCAAATACAAAAAAAAAAAATGTATTCCACAGCTGGAGGAGTCCCTAATACTTGGCAGAGGGGATAAAACCCAGCTGGTGGGGCTGGGAACTTACCCATTACCAGAGTACTTGCCTGGCATGCACAAAGCCCTGGGTTTGATCCCCAGTGCCTCAGAAACCATGCATGGTGATGCACACCTGTAACCCCAGCAGCTGGGAGGTTGAGGCAGGAAGATCAGAAGTTCAAGGTCATCCTTGGCTAATGAACAAACAGCTGGTACCACCTATGGATACCCTCTAGGCATGGAACGATGTGGCGGCATTTATCTTGTGGACTTCGAGGAGCTGTGGGTCTGTGCTCGGACCGTCCCCCTACTCGGTGTCTCATGGCCATTGTTGTGGAGATTGTTTTCAGAGGACAGTATGGCAGATTACTATTACCAGCCGTTCGAAGGAAGCATCCCCCTGAGTTGGTGAGACCTCAGGCTCAGAGTAGCTGACCGCCATGTTAAAACCCAGGCCTTGGAATCTTACCTGGAGCAAAAGTAAACGTTTAGTCAGAGCAGTCAGTTCCTCCATATGTCTGCTGCGAAGCAAGGCAATTTTGTGATGCAAACGTTTCCTGTACCCCGTTTCCTCCTGGGTTTCCTTAACCCATTCAGCTCTGCCTTGGGTATCCCTCACTCCTGCCTCTGCACTGCCTCAGATCCTTCTGCCATGAGGTCAGGCTGGCTGCTCCTCTGAGTGAACTTCTAGCTGCAGTCCAGGTCAGTGGTCACCTGTGAGCGCCTCCCTTCTCCCCGCCCTGCCAGCTGCTCTCCCCGTCTCTTCCTCTCCTTGCCGAGGCGTTTCCTCGATTCCGGCCTTGACTTCTCCTTCCGCATCGTGGACACAGGTGACTGGGCCCACACCTGAGTGTCCACACACTGAGGCCCAGCTTGGATGTGTGGCTCCAGCTCATGTCTTATGCCACCTGCTGGCCAATGCACTGCCCATGACTCACCCCCCTTACAAAGTCACACAGTGCCAGGGACTTTTTATGGCCATTGCTGTCTCTGGGTAGTAATTCTACTGTCTCCCAAGCCTGAGTTTCATCTTATTTACGTCATTTTTTTGGGCTTGGGTATGTTTGCACACAACGTGGGGTGTGTGTGTGTGGTTTACAGTGTTCCAGAGCTTTCCCGCTTTCTGAGTAGACCTTCAGCATCCCACTTCATTGCTCTTCCACCTGGTCTTGTTTCCAGCTGAAGTCTCTTTGCACAGAGTTTGCGGGACTCCAATGGTTCCCTTGCGGCTCTGCTTCCCTGCGGGACTGGGATTACAGCAGCTGCCTCCCCCACCCCTGCACACAGCTGTTTGCACAGGATCTGGAGATGTGAAGTCTGGCTGGCTCAGGCATCTTCAGGACCCTATGCTTGCACAGGAAGCCCACTTAACCACCGAACCATCTCTCCAGCCCCCGAGTTTCATCTTAGCGTCTCTTGTTCCCTTTGTCTTCTCCTCCATGTCTACCACCTTGCCTCAGCTTCTTCCAGACCTTCTCTGGACCAGTGCTGGAGACAGCCGTTGTTCCTGGAGTCCACCCAGGTGAACCTTCTAGAATTGGCCCGTCATGTCACCTCTTGCTAGGAACCCTCAACAGCTTCCCAGTTTTCAAGAATTCTCATGTTGGACTAGTTTCCTTCTCATGGCTGGCTTTCTAGCCACCCTGGCCCTTCCCCAGCTTCTTCAACACACCATGTGAACAACCTTTCCACCTTGAGGGCTTTGCATATGTCCGCCCTGCCTTGAATTCTTTTCTTCCTTCTTGTCCCCTGCCACCAGGTTAACTCACACACATGCTCCAGAGCCTGGGGTCACATGTCCAGCTTCCTCAGGCTATTGCCTGACATATATATATGATATAATCTCCTATAACAGGCCACACTCATCTCCTTGCAGCATTGCCACATACTCACAGCTGTTGGACTGTGTGATTTTGTTGTTCAGCATGCGTCTCTCCTGCCAGCCTGTGTGCTTCCCTGTGCCAGGGCCTGTATCTGTCTGTTTTCCCCACCTGTCTTCCTCATGTCCGTCTGCTCAGTCACGAAGCAAGTCTCCACCTGACACGCATCACTCCGCCGACTGGATTAGCGGGGTGTCTTCTATTAATTCAGCAATCATCTGAGAATCGCGAATGGATCACCAATTCCAAATTAATGAATTTGAATCCAAGTGGATTTTAATTACTTTTTGATTCCAAGAGCCCAAAATACACATTGGTGTGCGTGTGTGTGGTCAAATCTGGAAGTGGGTTATTCTTAGGTGCCATTTACAAGCTGGCTGGACATAGGTGAACCTTCACACCAGAGCACAACAACAGAGGGGGTTCCGAGGTGAATATCAGTTCATCTTGTTTTGTCAGGTTTATGTCAGGGGAAATAAGGAGCAACCTGGTGACGTCATTTTCCATGTTTCTCTTCGGTGCTCCATGTTGGGATGACCAGTGTCTGGCTAGTCCCATCACTGGAGATCTGTGAACAGCCCATTGCTAAAGGTCACTGAGTCATGTAATAATGGGTGTTAGCATCGCAATAGTGCCTCGGCACGGTGTGGCACTCGGCAGAACTCCAGAGTTCATAGGTTATTCGGACAGTGGCAGATTGCTGACGTACCATTGTCAGTATACGGATGGGTGTGCTCTGTGCACGCCCTCGAGGTGGAGAGTCACACGCACAGATGCGTCTTGTTAGGCTTGTCTCTTTGAACCGGAATATATAAAATATATTAAAGACGACAACTCTGAGGCACACCCCGTGAAACCAACCTTCTCTTCCGCAGTGCTTGTACATTTTAAGTACACGATGCTTTTTGGCATGTCTCATGGAGAGACGCTCCGACACCACCATTGGACAGAGTGTGCTGCATTCTGCAGAGCGGATCCATTCCTTCTGCCTAACCTATGCACCATCACAAGGGCCTCTGTAAGAGCCAGCATGATCTCCTTCCAGGCAGTTCCGCCTTCCCTGGCCTGCCACACAGTGGCTGAGGGACCTGTAGTCCCCACGTGGGTCTTAGATGGGCTTTTTTTGCATGGTCATCCCTCTGTATGAAATGTCCTTCTCTGTGCCCTGGCATTAATGACCTTTCTGATCTGTTCCTTTTCGATCCTAATTTTTAGTTACGTGTACTGCTTTAGTCCTGATTTTCTGTGTGAGCTTGTTTCTGAGGTTCTTAGACGCTGAGGTCCTGAGCCTGCCCCAGCTGACTGACCCAGAACCTTGTCCTTGCAAAAGCATTTCAGCTGCTGTCCTGGGAGCACTTCTGGGGCCACAAGGACGTGATGGCAGCCATGCTGCAGTGTGTGGTATGATGAAAACTCAGTCGCCCTATGTTTTCCACATCTCCTTCAGGGCTCAGGGCCAGCTGCTAACCTAGGCTGGAGTGTCATGGGGCCCGGCCTCTGCGGGTGCATCCTCGGCTGTAGCACAGGACATGGCCAGGTGAGGAGACTGAGATACGTCAACTCCTATGTTCCAGAGCTCCACATACAGCCACTCTTTTGAGCCCCACAGTGATGGGTGCCATGGTTCCACCAACCAGATCCCTGCCCGGTGAACCTGGGGCTCTGCTCAGGCCATTGCCACCCACGTGCTATGCATTATCGACGCTACTTCTGAGACAGGACAACAGAGCCTCTGAGAGGCGGCATGGACATTCCATGTCTCCCAGCTGGTGAATGACCGAGCTGGGCTGGACGTGTAGGCCCGTGTGATCCTGGGATCAGCACATAGCAAGAGAAGGAAGAGCAAGAGTTGTGTCATGCGAGGCTGCCAGACCGAGCAAACCAAAACTACAGGACAAGTAAAACAACTTCAGACAGATGATAAAGACCTTTTGAGTACAAATCCATGCCATATATGGGAAATATGCTTCACTAAAATTACTCTTTTGAAATTCAAATTCCACTGACTTCCTGGCTTTATCCTGGCAACCCAAGAGTCTCAGAGCTCTTAGCACTCAAAGTGGATGACAGCCAGAAGAAGCCAGCACGGGCAGTCGTAGGTTGACCCAGAGACAAAAGCAGCTCACATTTCCATGTCACCTTGCCGTTCTCGGCTGTCTTTGCCACCCGCTATCTTGTGTGCGTCTTGTGACTGCTCTGAGAAGGGTTGAGTAGGCCTTGTCACCATTCTCTAGGTGAAGCAGTGAAGGTACAGAGAGATCCGGATATCACTCTGCATCACACAGCGTGAAAAGAAAGGGAAATACTGGGGTTGGGATTCGGCTCTGGTTACTCTTGACACCCGCCCCCCTATGCATTCCCCAGGATGAACTGTAAAATGTCTAGCCCCTGCCTGGGCTCAGGCGCCAGTGTCTGTGTCCCAGGAGACTTCTTTGGCTCAGGAGCTGGAGCTCATGGGAGGACTGAGAGCACACGTAGAGAAAAGGTGGATGTTTTTTCATGTGCAAATCACATCTTAGGGAGGATCTCAGCTCAGGCGTTCATAGCAGCCACAGAAGTGTCTGGAGAGGGGTCACGTCTATGCCCCGAGGGCAGGGGAAAACTGGACTCCGCAGAGCTGGGCCTGGGCTGCAGCTTCTGAGCTGCCCAAGTCACTGTCTTCTGCACTGGGCTCTGACACTTTCCACAGGAAGCCGCTGAGGTTTGATCTGCTGCTGGGTTTGACCACTTGCCTGTGGTGTGGTTTCCAAGCCTGAGGATGTAATCACCTTAATTGAATGGCGTTTTCACTTCTCAGTAAAGGGGAAGCAGGAAGACAGAAGAGATGACAGGGTTGACTTTATCACACCCAGAAGGCCCCAGCAAATTGGAATTGATTCCCCTTGCTGCTTTCTGAATGGTGTTTCGAGGCATCAGCTCGCACATGCCACCAGAAGCTGTTCAGAGCAGTAAATCTTGATGGTTCCCCGTCTGGGCCCAGCCTGAAGCTTCACTCCAGCCAGGAATGAGGGCACTGCCTTCACCACCCCATACCAGCCCTGTGCTTTAAGATCACACCTTGCTTCTTAGCCTTTGGCCAAGCTTGTGACCTGAGCAATACCTAGCAGCCCTGCGATTTCAAAGAGAACATCTTTGTCTATAGCCTATATTTTTATGAAGGGTGTCTTAGTCTACTTGGGATGGTATAAAATAAATACTATCAATTAGGTGGCTTGAGTAACAAACTTTTTTTTTTTTTTTTTTTGAGACAGAGACAGAGAGAGAGGGAGAGGAAGACAGATGGGCGCACCAGCAGTCTCTCAGCTGCTGCAAACGAAATCCAGATGTGCGCGCCCCCTTGTGGTCAAGTGCGACATTGCGCCCTTGGGTCACTTTGCATCTGGCTAAATGTGGGACCTGGAGATTGGAACCGGCATTCTTAGGCTTCAGAGGCAGGTGCCTTAACCGCTAAGCCATCTCTCCAGCCCTTGAGTAACAAACTTAAAAAAATTATTTATTTATTTGAGAGAGAGAGAGAGTGAACGCGAGAATGGGCATGCCAGGACCGCCAGCTATATTGCAAATGAACTGCAGATGCATGAGCCACCTTGTACATCTGGCTTACGTGGATCCTAGGGAACTGAACCTAGGTCCTTTGGGTTTGCAGGCAAGCACCTTAACCACTAAGCCATCTCTCCAGCTCAACAAACATTTCAAAAAACTTTTTAAAATTTAATTTATTTATTCATTTGCAAGGAGAGAGAGAAGGGGGAGAGAGAAAGGGAACAAGAGAGAGAAAGAAAGGAGATAGAGAATGGGCACACCAGGGCCTCTAGCCACTGCAAAAGAACTCCAGATGCATGTGCCCCCTTGTGCATCTGGTTTACATTGGTACTGGGGAATTAAACCTGGGTCCTTTGGCTTTGCAGGCAAGTGCCTTAACCACTAAGCCATCTCTCCAGCCCCATCAAACTTTTTTTAAGGAAGGGTCTCACTCTAGTCCAGGCTGATCCAGAACTCATTCTGTAGCCCAGGCTTGCCTTTAACTCATAGATCCTCCTGCCCCAGCCTCCTGAGTGCTGGAAGGGCTAACCTGAGCTCTTTCCATGTGGAAACAGAAAAATCCTGGAAGGTGACACTTTGTCACTGTCATTGCCTAAGACCAGCTTCTCTGAGTGTAGGAGGGTGCCTCTTGTGCACACAAAACACAGCCTTGATTTGCAGTAAGTCATTGCGCATCCAATTAAGCCATTTTGGTTCTCTTCATCTGGCATTCGGTACTCAGCACCTGGCCTGGCTTGAGTAACCTTCAAGGCTGTGATAGGCTGTGAAAGCTAAGGGCTTTCAAACGGAACCCGAGGCTCCTGTGCCACGGTAGGGAACAAGGGCGGCTTTGTTCAGCGCTGGAACACAAGGTGGTTAGTACCCAGGCCAGTGGTAGCAGTGACCGTGCACGATTCCCGATCCCCCAATGACACATCACGTGTGCAGATGCCTCTCAGCTCTGCAGCAGGTAGAGGCCCCGTACACTGCAGGGATCTCAAATGAAGACAGCAGTTGGCCTGACCTTGCCAGGTATCTGGCACTGGTTGTAAGTGTGTGGTCTCTGTGGCTTCCCATAGCCTCCTGCCTATGGGGAGGGCCTGGGGAAAAGACACTTTTTCTCCAAAGCTCAACCTGCCTGAAGCTCATTCTGCATGGGTATCTACGTTGGAATGACTGCACAGGTCATTGCACCAGAAGCCTCTAAGCATTGCCCAGTACCTGGGCCAAGGCAGTAGCCAGTCTAACCTGGAACTGAAGGCACCTGGCTCCTGATATCACAGTCCCAGGGAAAGACCACGTTTCTGAAGAAATAAGTTACAGGGGGGAGGAAAGGAGGACTAGTCTGGGGCCAGGGGCTCTCCCAGCAGTCTGCCCCCTTCTAGCTCTTGTTCCACACCAAGGCAGGCTGAGCCGTGCCTAACTGGCTCTCTTGGATGGAGATGCTCATTTGTAGCACTGGCTCATTTCCTGACACCAGCCTGCCTGCCATCCCCGAGGCAGAGTTGGGACCAGGTGTGCACAGCAGGCCTTGTGAGGTGCAGGGGGCTCTGGGATACCCCGAAATCCCAGCAGGCTCCAGCTGTGCTTGCTTCTCAGTACAGTCTTACTCACATAGGCTAACCCTGCAGCCAACAGCTGGCTGCCGCTGCCCACCTGCAGAGGCATGGAACCTTGTGGAGGTCACTCCTCAGAGTGCCTGCTCGCCAGATCAGCTGGACTTGGCCACGGGTGGGTCTCTGGATGCTCCCTGTTCCAAGGAGAAACTCAAGCATGATATTGCCAGTGTCTCCATGGCAATCCTCCAGGCATCTCTGCAGATGCCCAACCTTAGTGGCGCTCTGCTCCCTGTGGGCTCAGAGGTGCCCCCTATTCACCTTTATAAGAATAGCCGTGCTGACATTAAAGGTGGGTGCAGAAGGACTCTGGAAGGTACTGAGGTGACCCCAAAGGACCCTGTTTTCCCTTCCTTGTACTTTTCTCAGCACTTGGGTGAATGTATCACCCTGTACTGCCCAGGGAGGACCTGACCTCCTTGTCACTTATCCAAACTGTAGGATGTTGACTATTCCAAGGCAGCCACTGGAGGAGGGCCACCTAGCTTCTAAGGCAAACTGAGTCCATGAACTTGGGGTGTCACCGGCACTCTGATTGCAGAGCCTCTCATGGCTGCCGACCTGCTGAGGACCAGTTTCCCCACCCCAGCCAGGGGGCCCAGGAAACTGAGTGGCTGTAGCACCATGTGTGCGTCACCACCTGGCTGCTGGGCTGTGAGCAATCAACACATCCCTGAGCTAGGGGGTCACGTTTGCCTCCCTCATACACAGTAAGGGGTGTGGTCACATCACAGGGAAGAACAGACTCAGATGCATGTATATATGAAGGAGAATCTTACGCAGTGAAATTTCCCCTTCTATATGCACCACTCTGCTAGTTTATTCTATTCTGTTCTAAGATAGTCATTCATGAAAAAAGTCCTGGGGCTGGAAAGATGGCTCAGCGGTTAAGGTACTTGTGTGCAAAGCCCAACAACCCTAGTTCAACTCCTGCAGAGTGACACATGCATCTGGAGTTCGTTTGCAGCAGTTGGAAGACCTGGTGTGCCCATTTTTTTCCCCTCTCTCCCCCCACAATCCTGTTTCTCTGTTTTAAAACAAATAAAAAATATTTTTAAAAATCCCATTTTCAACTTTCAACTTAAGGGATCCAGGGACTTGGTAATTAAGGTCTACAGGTTTTAAAAGCCTGCCTGTGGGGCTGGAGAAATGGCTGAGTGGTTAAGGCGTTTGCTTGAGAAGCCAAAGGATCCTGGTTCAATTCTCCAGAACCCACGTAAGCCAGATGCATGAGGGCCACATGCATCTGGAGTTCGTTTGCAGTGGCTAGAGGCCCTGGTGTGCCCATTCTCTCTCTGTCTGCCTCTCCTCTCTCTCTCTCTCTCTCTGCTAGCAAATAAATAAATAAAAAACTGAAAAGCAATCTTGAAAAGCCTGTCTAGAGCTGGTTCTCATGGTGTAGGCATGTAATCCCAGCTATTTGGTAGACTAAGGCAGGCCAATGGAAAGTTTAAGGCCTGCCTGGACAACGTAGTGAGAAATGATCTCAAAATAAGTGTTTTGTTTATTTGTTTGTTTTTAAAGAGGCTGGGTAGAGGCTCGGTGGGAAACCACATGCATTGTGTGTCTGAGGCCCTCAGAGCTGCAAAACCAAACCCAAAACATCAGCGGCCAGGACCTCTGCGTGCTCTGATTAGAGCCATGCATGGCTGTCTCATTTAGAGTGATTCTCATCTGGATGGAGACTCGGAGACCTGCCGTCCCAGCTTAGTGACCGGTAGGGTGAGACGAGATTCACGTGGGGGAGGAGGAGGCTTTCCGCGGTGGAAGGGCCATAGGCAGGCCTTGCTTTTCTGCTTGTAGGTTGTGCCTGCAGTTCCAACACAGTGTCTGTACCTAGCACAGGACCAGGGCATGTGTTTGTTAAGGAACTGATGAAGGAAGGACGTACCCATTTGCTGAGTGCCTCGTATAGATAAGTACCTTATGGAACAATATTACTGATTAATATTTATTATTATTTCCTTAATACAATAGACCCATGAGGCAAGACTGTTCTTGGGTTTTTTTAATTACTTAAAAAAATTTTTTTTTGAGGTAGGGTCTCGCTCTAGTCCAGACTGACCTGGAATTCACTATATAGTCTCAGGGTGGCCTCGAACTCACGGCGATCCACCTACCTCTGCCTCCCAAGTGCTGGGATTAAAGGTGTGCGCCACACGCTCAGCTAAGACTCTCTTGTTCTTTATGGAGAAGGCACGTGGAGTCCAAAGAGGCTCCGTACTGATGCTGTGCGGCTTGGACATAACACTGCTAGGAGGAGGAATCCCCTGCCCCATGTGTGCGTAAGTCTCCAGCAGCCTCTAGGATGCCTTCTGTAGGCCAAAATCCTATTCTCAGAGCCACACTGCCTCTTGGAGAGTCACCTTGTAGCTCCAGGTTCTGGTTTTCTTTACCCTTGAGTCTTCTGGGAGCTGATCTTAAAATCCCTGCACCCATTCCTCCCAGGCTCTATAGCAAAACGGTACAAAATCCCAGAAATTCTGCAGCATTCCTTATGCACAGGGATGCGAGCCGCTCTCTGGTGAAGAGCTTCAGAATCCAGCCAGTCACTCTGTCTAGACCTCAGCCTTGCTTTTGCTATTGGAGGCGGCCTGATGGCAACTCCAGCATCCTGGGAAGTACTTCCCATTCTGCAGAGGTTGTACTGAGGGCCCCACACAGCACAGCCTTCTCTAGGAAGGGGTTTCCTTATGGCTTCTCTGAGAAGCATATGGCTATGTTGGTTTTAGGGTACCTTGGGACAGCCAGACAGGGTCGGAAAGTATGGCAAGAGAGATGGGCCAGGTAAGACTGCCAGGACTATAGGAACAGGGGATGCCACAGAGTCCTCTAGACCTTCCTTGGTCCAAACAGCCTCAACTGAGAAGTCGTGCCCTGGGGCTGCGTAACACGGCAGAGAGACAGAGGTGGAGAGTCTTCACCAAGCACGGATGGACACTTCCTGGATGTTCACGGAGCATCAGCACTCTGTGTGGCCTCCTGGACACCTGTGCCGTTCCTTGACTTCTGATCCCTACACCACGCTCTGTATCTATAGCTTTCCTTGGCATCATAATGAACAAGTTATGTGGGGCTGGTGTCAAAAAATTTTTTTTAGAAGGAGCAATAGAGGGTCAGAGAGATTGAGATACTTGCTCAAGGTCGCAGCCAAAGGATAGCAGTCAGGTTTAGACCCACGCCTGTGTGCTATATAGCTCTGCCCACTATATAGCTCTGCCCACTATATAGCTCTGCCCACTATTTAGCGCTGCCCTTATGAATTCAAGTGTAGCAGAGACAGGTAGCTGGGTGTTTCCTCTGCTGCCACAGACACCCAATGCAAGGAGGGCGTGGCAGCCTGTTTCCTGGTCCCTCGGGATCTGCCATAGTCATTCTCTCCCCGCAGGAGGGCTTGCTTTCCTAGAGCTAGGGAAGACCTCTTTGGCCCTGGTTCTCCCACAGAGGTCAGCGTCTGGCCGAGGAAGCTATATGTGACTGGGCTGAGGAAAGCAGCTCACATGGGGTTCCTTATAAAGATATGCAAATGTGCCTCCCTTCGGCACAGGTCAGAGCTCCTGCCTCCATAACTGTGCCTGGTCTGGAAGTTCATCTCAACTGGGGGCTGGGAGTCCACGGTTGATAGGAGATGGACTTGGATTGTGAAGGAAAGGGGAGAAGGGCCTCCAAGCTATGCACAAGGTGGCCGGGAGGAGCTGTGTGACATCTGTGGTCCTCACAGAGTTTTTCTCCTGGCAAGATCAAGCATTCACAGTGACCATGCAGCCTCCTCTTGGTGACATTAAAGCTGAGAGGCAGGCAAGGTGAGTCAAAACAGTATCTCCCATCGAGTAAGAAAAAAAAGAATCAGCCCTTTGGAGCGTCTCCTTTTGGCTGGAGACAAGAATAGACATGTGTCCCCTTTCCTGTGGCAGAAATCAGGTCCTTGGCTCGTCAGAATGTCTGGGTTTGTTAGAGTAGCCAGGAGACAAGTTGCTGCAGGTCCCGAGGCCACTGTATAATGCTATTCTAGGTCTTTACCATGTGAAGGTTGTGCAGACTCCAGGGCCACTTGCCCCGGCGGTTGTCATCAGCGGTGGCTCGGGCAGCATCTGCCTTTGTCCTGTGCCTGGCTTGGATATGATATCTGTCTGCAAGGCACAGAGATGAACCAGAAATGTCTCTCTCTCTAAGGGACTGCCATGTGGGATGGGATGGGGGGCAGGCTGAGGACAGAGCAAGCGGCAGAGTCCATCTGTGGAAGGACAGCTGACTCACCAGGCAGCTAGGGGGCTGCAAGAGCAAGCATGTGGCTGGCCAGTCTGCGAATGGGCACGTCCAGGGTCCAGCCAGGGCCACAAGGGAGAGAGGTGGTGGAAAGGATCTGCGGCCCAAAGTCAGGCCAGTGCTTCTAGCTCCCAGCCTCATAAGACCATGACAAATTACTGTCCCTTTCTGAGCCTCCATTCATTTAGCAGCTGGAATTGCTAGCTACCTGGGGTGGTATTTAGTGGTGGGATCTCTGGGAGACAAGTAGGTAGCCTGTCTGGAGCTCCACGAATTGGCTTAGTGCCCCAGGGAGCTCTCTTGCCTTCTTCCTGCCTAGCTAGCACGCAGCAAGAAGGTGCCACGTGTTAAGAACTGGTCCTCACCAGACACCAGGTCTGCTGGCGCCTTGATCTTGGACCTGTCAGCCTCCAGAACAATAAATGTCTATTGTTTATAAGCCACCCAATCTGTGGTATTTTTCTAGCAGCAGCCTGCACAAACCAAGACAGAGATCTTGGGTTTTGGGAGCAGACAGCACTGGGAAGAAATCCCTTGTCCACAGTGACAACAACACATCCGCAACAGGTCACCAGGTGTGTCAAAGGAGCTCACAGCTGCAAAGTATGAACTAGGTGCTTACTCACTGGCACACCCATCACTTGGTGCCAGCGTGGGGGTAGTCTGACCCATTGGGAAGCGCATGCATCTTGGCTAAACTAGCTTGTGTGTGGCCCTCAACAAATTACAAAAACAAAACAAAACAAAAGAACCCCACCTCTTTGTGCCCCAGTTTCTTCATCTGTGAAGTGAGACTAATGGGGTCTTGTGGGGATGACGTGTGAAACAGGTCCCCACATCTATGTCATCACCACCGAGTAAGCCAGTCATCCAGGGGCAGGGGGATTAGAGGCACCAGGATGATTTTCTCCAATATAAAGTGGAGCAAGCCCAGCGGGAAAGCTGCTCTGCTGACTTGGGTCTGAGCACAGACCCCGGGGGTTTTCCTGGCCTTGGGACCATCTCCTGTGTAAGCCTTTTCAGGTCTGGTTGCTGTGCTCGTCATTAACTGGGCGACTTTGGACAAGTTACTTAATGTGGCCAAGCCTCAGTGCCTGCTTCTGCAAAGGGGATCCAGAGACCCACAATGCTGGGGTACCTGGAGGATGAACCCAACACATATTAGGCCTGACTTCCCGTCAAGATGTAGCCGGTCACTGCACGGTGGGCACACTGGGGATGGACAGGAAATGGTCCAGAGGGTTTGAACTTGTGGACCTGACTTCTGCAGCCTTTGGACTCTATCTATCTCTTTGCGAGGCAATCTCGGGGGCGGGGGGGGTGGTAAGAGGAAAAAGCTGGTGATGCCGCACCCACTCTGGTGGGGGTGAAGATGTTCTGAAGAGAGGTACTTGTGCCCTCCTTCAGCGACCAGATTATTGAAACAATGGTCCTCAAGGAACTAGAACTTTCTTAGGACTCATGCTGGTGGAAGGGGAAGTCTGAAGTCATGTACCAGCCAGAGGAAGAGATTGAACATAGCTCTGAGACTTGAATGAGCCGAGATAATGACGGCTCAGTGATGGACACGCCATACCTTAACCAGGACTGCCTAGTTATGCACCTACTTCTTGCCTTCTATTGAAACTTTTTTTTTTTTTTTTTGAGACACTGTCTCATGTATCCCAGGCTGGCCTCAAACTTGCTATGTGGCCTAGAATGACCTTGAACTTCTGGTCCTCCTGCTAGAATTACAGGTATGCGACACTGTGCCTGGTTTATACCATGCTAGGATTGAACCCAGGGATTTATGCATGCTGGGCAAGCGCTCTACCAACGGAGACACGTCCCCAGCCTGCTCTCTGTTTAAGCCTAACCCTCATGTCAGTGCCCTGAGGATGGACTGGGGAGGGGGTGCCACTGGGATTCTATTTGTTCTTTTCCCAAAAGCGGCTCCATTGAATTAATCGCTTTTCACTGTTACCTGTCTCTTTAATTGGCATCTTGTGGATAGGTAGAGGAATCTCTTTGTTAAGGACTGCAAAGGGCCAGGCTTGTACTTCAAAACAAACCCCTGGTACTAGGATTGCATGTGGCCTGGTGGCCCGAGGAAAGGGCCAGCCAAGGGGTAACACCAATGTGACCTCAGAAATGCCCAGAGATGCATCAGGTGAACCTCAGCCCCTCACCATTCTTAAACTTGGGGCAAAGCCTTTTGGGATGGGAACTAGTTGAGGTAACATTTATCCCTCATCCCAACCTTGAAGTCTGAGCAGAGAAAGAAGAGACCGGCTGAGGCAGGCAGGAGCGCTGGGCTCCCACCGAAGCTACGCTACGCGCGGTCCCTCTGAGGCATCGGGAGTACTTCCTGAGCTGCCTGCCCGTACTCATGTCCTGTCTGGGATGGACCCTGGAGGGCTGGCCTGGGTATGAATGGCTTCTTCCCTTATTCCGAAGTCAGGTCCAGAGGCACGGCCCGTCCCCTCATAGTAAGAAAGCAGGTCTCCGAAATTGCTGGGAGAAGCATTTGGTGGGTTGTTGAGACCTTTACGCAGGGAGTCAGATTTTCTAGAGGCCAACTCAGACTGGAAATATGTTTTGCCCCAAGCCATTTCCAGTCTTCCACCGGAGCACAGGTGAGCTGAGAACCTGCTCCATCTTCCCCGCCTGACTTCAGCAGGCCTTGTGTTACTCAGACAGCACTGGTCTCTCTCTCTCTCTCTCTCTCTCTCACACACACACACAGCCATGTCCGACACTCACGCAGTGACTTGTGTTGTGACATACCTGAGCAGTGGCATGTGCTCCACAGGCTCCCTTTGGGTCCGGGTCTCTGGGCCTCCATTGATCCTTCGCCTCCCTCTCCAGTCACTCCCACCAGCTCATGTCATGCAACCCCCTGGGAACCAAGCAGAGGTCAAGAGGCACTTGAGGTTTTCCCAGCAAATTAAATGAACCCCAGGATGGGCAGGGCATTTGTGGAACACTCCTGTAACCCAGCGCTTGGCACTTGGGAGGCAGAGGAAGGACCATCGGGAGTTCAAGACCAGCCTCAGCTACAAAAGTAAATAAGTAAATAACACCAGCCCACAAACAGGAACAGAAAAGAAAGATAGGATTATGGAGCTATGGATTAGCTGCGTTTCGTGAAATGGGGACACACTGATCCACAAAAGTAAAGCACGACCCGTGCCATGCTCCTTGGCTCTGTGCCGTGTAGCGTCCACTCCCTGCATGATTCTGCCTCCAGAGACTTTCCCTTAAAGCCCTTCACTTCTCTCCAATAACCCTGGGCAGACAAACTGAAACCCCAAGAGCCAACATGCAAGGCAGACCAGCCTTGGCGCCATGGGCAGGGCTCGGTTACTGAGACTGGCAGAGACAGGAGGAGTAGGCTATTTCAGGACATGGGGCTTCCCCTCTTTAGTCAGGGTCTCCAGGGCTTCCCGAGGGCCCAAAACAAAGAGGCAGGAAGCACAGATACTTGATGTGAAAGACAGCCCAGGAGACTCACTGTTCCTCAGAGGCTGGAAGTCTGTACCGGGTCTTCCCTATCTCCTCCTCACAGCTTCCTCAGCCAGCCTGAGTAGCCAGGGGGTTCCGGCCTTTCTGCCTCAAGGGCCCAGGATTTTACCAGGCCCTCTTGTCCCTAGCACATGCAATTGCTCTCATCCAACCAGCTTCTGGTCCCTAAAGAGCAGGCCTGCTTGCTCACAGCCCGAAGACCCAGGGGGCAGACATGGGTTGGACTTGGGTCACCCGGAGGTGGCTATTTATAAACTCCCCGATAAGCACAATCCACTCTGCTCTGCTGGCCACACGGACACACCATGCGACCGGTGACTCTACAGCTCAGCTAGGCTTCTCAGCCTCACCATGGCAAACCGAACACTTCCTGTGCCAGCCCCACGAACAGGCCCAAAGGGGGAGGCCCCAGAACCCACCAGCTGCTGCTCTTGAGGGTCCTGTCCCTGGGCTTTTCATAGCAAGAACTTGCACTGCTGTTTTGGATGTGGGTAGATTAAATGGATTCATCTCCAGGAACTGTCTTACACAGCAGAGGTCAACAACCTTTTTCTGTAAAGGGCCACACAGTTAAGGACTTAACTTTTGCAGGCTACGTGGTCTCTGCAGGTGTGTAAAAGCAGCCATAAGTGATAAGCAAATGAGCGTGCTTGGAAGAGTGCCAATAAAGCTTTATTTACAAATCCAGGCACATAGCCACAGGGATACTTTATCAACCACTGTGGACAATGTTTCCAAATGCCGTAAAACTGGACTTCATTTGATATGCACATCAGATTTCTGTATTTACAGAGGTAGCTTAAGGTTCTGAATTCTCATTTTTTTCGTAAGGCTATCTAGTATTTCATACAGATTCAAACCCATTCTTCTTATCCACAAATTCTCCACAAGGAAAAAAAAAAAAACCAATGAGATGATTTTGGACTGGGTAGGCCCCTTCCCCTGCGAGAATCTGGTTGGGCCCACTGGAGTGTGTGAGATAGTCACACTGCTGAGGGCTTTGTGTTGGGGACACATGTGCTTTCAAAGCTCATAAGCCAGAATGTCCCAAGTCCCAGTAGTCAGTCAATGTCCCTTTCTGTTACAGCTGGGGACAACAAGAAGGGCCTCCTTCAGCTCTGCTGTAAAACCAGGGACCCTGGACTTGTCCCTTTGGCAATGGGGACGCGGATCCAGTGTGTTCATAAGAATATGCTCATATTATTACAGGTTTTAAGAGCGATGGTGCCTCCTATCAACATGGCCCTGTAGGAGTATGACACAGGAGGACAAAGCCATGCGTGTATGCACCACATCTTCTGTTCACACAGCACAACTGAGTCCCAGAGATCCCAAGTACCTAGTGTGCCCTTGCACCCTGGGTGCCACCCTGAACAGCCCGACACACCTCCAGCCCTCTCAGAGCAAGCCCCCCTTCTGCCATCGGCTTGAGACGCCTTGCCTGGGTCAAGGACCAGACACACACGTGTGGACTGTACCTTCCATTCTGTACGCGCGTCCCAGCTGCTTGCTCCGCAGGCCTCCACTGGATTTGGAGAGCACCAAGTCTGCGCAGTGGCCCAAACTTCTTCCCCCGGAGCGGGGCTGCCCAGATAGGAGAGGAGAGGATAATCAGCACACAGACCTCCTCTTTCTCACAAAGCTGCCCACCTGAGGAAAATCAGTAGCTAGAAGCCGTCAGACACTGGAAGCCCCAAAAGCTTACCTACACAGAGACTGGCGGCCGGGGAAACCAAATGGTGGGGAAGAAGCAAACAGTCCACACCGCAACACCCGCGTGGTGTCAAGTAACAGTCAGATTAAACAAACAGCTTCAGCAGCTATTTTTACATCCAGATCAGCCGTGGGTAATAGATAACTTGGGGAGTGAGAAATTGCTTGCCGATTAACTGGACCCTCGCTCCGATCCCAACTTCAGCCCCCAGTGATGCCTGAAGTGACTCCGGCACCTAGATTTGAATAAAAATATCTCAAGGTGGGAAGGAAAACATTTGTCTAGGGAAACATTAACAACATGATAGTGTGTGCCTTGGAGCCAGCGCTGCTGGAGGCCTGCTGATGTCCCCGGGGCAGAAATAGCCCGTTTCATCATCGGCTCTGGACGACCACAGCCTGCATTCCTCGAGTAAGGAGCCGGGCTCCACCATGCTTCTGGAGCAAAACAATCTGCTCACCACAGGCTGGGCTGGGCTGGGCTCCAGGGGGAGACGTGTAGAAGGATATGAGACACTAGCAGAAGAGGTCAGGTAAGTGTCCACTTGGTGAACTTGGTCACAGCAAGCCCAGTGGTTTGCGAGGCCTGAGTGCCAGTGACAAGGTTCTTGTGCCAGCCCAGCTCTCCCCTCTCCATTTCTGGGAGGGGTCGTCTCCTCACATTTCCAAGGTGCTGTCTTTCCAATGGCTGCTTCTTGTCTTGGCCAGGAGTCAACTGCTTCTCAAACTGTCCCAGTATCTTCCTCTTACCAGCTTGTGCAACGCCAGTTCCCAGCTATCCCCCTTACCCTCCCATGCTGCCCTCCCCCCGCCCCCCCAAAGCCCACTCGCTGCCAGGATTCAACACAAGAGCTTTCTTCTCTTTTACCAAAAGCCCTGTCTTCTTCTCCCCTGACCTGTGGCTCAAGGAATCCGGGGTGTCTCGTCCCTACCAGATGTCTGGCTCCACAGCGAGCACTGGACCTCTTGATCTATTTGTGGACTACCCATTCTTCCCTCGTGGGCAACTCAAGGGCAGACGCTTTGAATCTCAGCCTCAAATGGGGCCTAGCACTGCCTCTGGCCTTGACCCCTGCTGGTGACTAGGATCACAGGGACCCAGATCTTGAAGTCAGAAGGAACAGCTTCTCTTTGCTCTGGAGCCTAAGCCTGAAATACCAGATGCCAGCTAGGGGGAGTGTATAAAGCCTCTCTTCCTGGGAGCCTTGCCTTTTGCCTGTGAAATAAAGGCCCTTGAAGTGAAGGTGGGGTGTTTGCTCTGCTCATGGTTCAGAGATGGTTTAGGGGAGGCCCGAAGTGACTCCTCAATGTCACTCTCTCGTGCATATAGCTGCTTGTCAAGATAAATACCAGGCCACCTGAGATGTGAGACAGACAGACAGACACACACACACACACACACACATACTGCATAGGCCCTGGACCCCTTGCTATAGCTCTCTGAAACCAAACTACTCTACCTTGCTGAGCCTCAGTTTAGCCATGTCTAATCTCGAAAGAGCGTACGGTGCTCTGTAGGGTTAAGGCTCAAAGGATCTCAGGTACACAAATATGCTTGTACATTGTAAAGCTCTCAAAATATCAGTAGCTATTTTTTCATGATTTTTGTCATTCAACCATTTGCTTATTATTTCCCTTTAAAGAAAATTGAAATCAACTTACTTTTTTTGAACAGAGTTTTCTGGTAAACAATACTGAGTAATGAAAGATTTGATATTTTAGTGGAAACAAATATACTATGTCATAGAACAAAGATTCTATGTCATTTATACTTGACCCAAGTCATTTAGTCCCAGTCCTTAGACGTCATGGAATTGCTGAATCTCATTTGATAATTATTTTTAAAATATTTATTTATTAGAGAGAGAGAAAGTCCGAGAATGGCTGTGCCAGAGCCTCCTGCCACTGTAAACGAACTACAGATACAAGTGCCACTTTGTGCATCTGGCTTTATGTGGGTCCTGGGGAATCAAATCCCAGCCATTAGGCTTTCCAAACGAGTGCTTTAACTGCTGAGCCATCTCTTCAGCCCCTGAATCTCATTTTATACAGGCATGCACTTGGGGACCTAGGTAATGTGAGCTGACACATTCAGCAGGCTCCTGATTGTCCCAACTCGCTTTCTTGCCCTCCTCAGCGTGGTTCTTCCTCAGCTTACTCTTAATTCCTCACAGGTGGCAAGCATGACCTCATGTCTGGTTTAGGATCCTAGAAATGGGGAGCTATGTTCTGTGTGGAGCAAGAGCTGGTACTTGCTCGAAGTGGCTGGCTGAGGACAGAATATTGACGAGGTGACCAGGGAATCTTTAGGGGTGTGGGCAACGGTAAGCAGCTTGGTCGATGCTATTGGGAAGGAGCAAAGAGCCTTAGCTGTCCCCAAAAGACCCTTTGAGCTTGGCTCCCAGCCTCACCCCCCCCCCGCCCCCGCCCAGCTAGCTGGAGCACAGCTGACCACGGCAGAATCCAGTTTCCCCAGGGAAAATGTCTCCACCTTCCTCATGCCAAGGACCCCACATTTGCATCAGTTACAAAGGGCACCCTGGCACAGACCACCCTCATCAAGGAGCACAGTGGGCTCTGGACCAAGAACTCAGGGTCTGCATAGCCCAGAGCTGGCATCCTTCCTGAGGCCTGGCTCAGGCTAACTGGCCACGGTCTTCCTGTCCAGGAGCCATGAGCTGCATGGAAAGAATGTGAATGAAGACACGGCGCTAAATGTAGACTCACGACATTATGTGAGCCACCGCACTCTCCCAGTGGTCCAGAAAAACCAGGCCTGCCTGTACGCTCAGCAAGAGCATAAATAAAGCTGTCCTTAGGGGGTGTACTACACTGTCCCACGCCCGTGGTGACTTCCCTGGCAGTACTCAGAGCAGGCGTCTGGAACATGGCAGGGACAGAGGGTGTGCTTAACAGTGTGGGCAAAAAATGGCTGGGCTGTCACCTTGAAGCACATAATGACCACTAGCTTCATTTTATAGCAACTCTAACCTTCTCTGTATCCACATAAACTAGACACGTTCAAAAGCTGACTGAGGGCAGTGTAGAATGGGCTCTGCAGCTGGCTTCTGGTTCCAGGTTTTGAAATTCACATCCCTGCAGAGAACATGAGGTAACTGGCCTGACTCTTCTACTCTTTGCTGTTGTTTTTCAAGGTAGTGCCTCACTCTAGTCCAGGCTGACCTGGAATTCACTATGTAGTCTCACGGTGGCCTTGAACTCACAGCGATCCTCCTACCTCTGTCTCCCAAGTGCTGGGATTAAAAACATGCTACTGATTCTTCTACTCTGGTGACCTAGAAAAGGTGACATGATACTGTCAGTATCCAGATTTCTTTCGGAGCCATTTCTGGGAACTTCTTCTTCTTCTCCTCCTTCTCCTCCTTCTCCTCCTTCTCCTCCTTTTCCTCCTCCTCCTTCTTCTTCTTCTCCTCCTCCTTCTCCTCCTTCTTCTCCTTCTCCTCCTCCTCCTCCTTCTTCTTCTCCTTCTCCTTCTCCTTCTTCTTCTTCTGCTTGATGATTGTGTGGTTTGATATGAAATGTCCCCCATCACCTTATGTGTTTGTGGTTAAGCCTCATACTCAGTCCCCAGCTGGTGGAACCTTTGGGAGTCCCGCTGGAGGAGGTGTGTCACTGGGGGCAAGCCTTGAAGCATGTTAGCCCAGCTCACTGGGTGTTCACAGCTAGCTCACTCTTGCTGCTCCCTCCCAGCTGATGTGACAAGATGTGATGCTCTGCCTCTGCTCTGCCACCTGTGATGAAACTTCCCCTTGAAGCTGTTAGCCTGAAATGAACCTTTTCCTCTGTCAGCTTCTTCTGGGGCAGTTTTTTTTTTTTTTTTTTGAGAGAGAGAGAGAGAGAGAGACAGACAGAGAGAGAGGGAGACAGAGAATGGGTGCGCCAGCAGTCTCTCAGCTGCTGTGAACGAAATCCAGATGTGTGTGCCTCCTTGTGGTCAAGTGCGGCATTGCGCCCTTGTGTCACTTTGCATCTGGCTAAACGTGGGACCTGGAGATTGGAACCGCTGGAGATTGGAATCAGTGTTCTTAGGCTTAGGAGGCAGGCGCCTTAACCACTAAGCCATCTCTCCAGCCCTGGGGCAGGGTTTTGTTCCGGCAATGAGAAGGCAACTGAAACAATGATTATAATAATTACTATGATTACTATCATAATGAAATGAAAGTACTAGCCATCACACATGGAACACCCATACTATGCCCAGGACTGCTCAGAGCCCTTACACAAACAAGCCTTCACCATTCATCCCACCTCCATGGGTTACTACCTAGCCCAGAGCCACTGAAAGATGAGATAAGGGGAACTTAGATTTCCATCATGCCAGGAAATCACTCTGCTCTCCCCCCACCAAAACCCTATTTCTATTCTTTATTATGACAGCCAATGCCCCCCTCTTAATAGATGGGGAAACTGAGGTCCTTGGAGGTCCCAGAATGCCATGCAGCTGATAACAGTGGACCAGCCTGTCCAGCTTGTGAGTCCTGGTTAGACCACAGCTGAACTTTCCGTCAGCCAAAGCTCGGGACACAGCCTCTTTCTACCCTCATTCCCCTCGTTCCCCTTGCTCATCTCTGCTGCTTGGTTGTGGAAACCATGTGAGTCGTGTGCCGTGCTATGGGCACAGTACAAGTGTGTCTGCACGGTTGATGGCAAGATGGTGCATTAGTGGGTGATGGGGCTTCTGCAGCTTAGGCGCAGTGGGGCTGCTCACTGGCTGGGAGGCCTTGGCAGACCATCTCCATGTTAGTTACTTTCCATGTCGGTGTGACAAACTTCCTCCCAGAAACAACTTTTAAGGGAGGAATGGCTTATTTTGGCTCATGGTTTCAGAGTGACTGTAATTCACCAAGGCAGGGGGCACATGGTAGTGGGGATGGCTCTCCCATGGCATGAGGAGCATGGGTTAGAGACTTCTCATATGGCACAAGCCAGGGAGCAGAGAGATCATGCTTAGAATTGTGAAGGTTTACACCGCCCACCCCCAAGGAGCTACTTCTACCAGCCAGGACCTACATCCTAGAGGCTCCACCGCCTTCGGAATAACGCCACACCTGGATTTGCTGAGGTGGGTCTGTTACTTGGAAGGCTGAGGCAGAGGGATCGCAAGTTCAAGACCTGCCCAGGATGTGTTCAAGGCCAACTGGGCAACTTAGGGTGATTTTTTTCTCTCAAAATTTAGTTAAGAAGGAAATAAAAGGAGTGTTGGGGGCTGGAGAGATGGCTTGGTGGTGAAGGCACTTGCCTGCAAAGCTTAAGGACCCTGGTTCAATTCCCCAGTACCTTCATAAGCCAGATGCTCAAGGTGACACATGCTTCTCAAGTGCATTTGCAGTGGCTAGAGGCCCTGGCACACCCGTTCTTTCTGTCTCTCTGTCTCTTTTGATCTCTCAAATAAATAAATAAATAAATAAATAAATAAATAAATAAATAAAGTTGAAAGGAGGGTTGGGATATAGTTCAGTTGTGGAGAACTCGTCTAAATCCTGAATTCCATCCCCAACACACACACACACGCTGCCATCTCGGTACCTGGCAGCCAGGGCTGGGCTTGGGAGGAGGGCCCTGTTGGCAGTTCAGCGCTTGAAAATAGCTCACAGACTCAGGGGACGAAGGGCTTTTCCATGGGGCTGCGACTCTTGCTGTCAGGGTTGATGGAAGGCCCCCCTGGCTGAAGGGTTCTCCCTAAGGTCTACCCTTCAGCGCTCCTTGCTCAAGACGTCACAGTGAAAGACTTAGGCAAAAGCAAGGGCAGCCTGAGCTGTGAAATGAAGTCAGACTCGTTTATTAATGAGCTGCGACCTACCACCAGAGCCATGGCAGAAAACTAGGGGTCGCCTCCCAAGAATCCCGGCTCTATGTAGCTTTTCTCCCTCGAGTTTTTCAGGAATCTGGGAAAGAGACTAGGAGGATCTGCCCTGTAGAGTACAGGCTGGCAAACTTTTTCTCTGCAAAATAGACAGGAAATGTTCTCAGCTCCGTGGCCTGGGGTTCTTTGACAGAGGGCTCACGTGCCTTATCATAAAAAGCAGACAATCTATAAGGAGGAACAGTGAGCACAGTAAATCAATAGCTTCAGGATGTCAATTCAGACATTTGAACTTAAGTTTCCATATGTCCCAGGTATTCTTGTGTTGATTTTTCCTCTCAACTATTGAAACAAGAAAAAGCCATTCTTTGCTCATAAGACTGGACTCGCACCCACGTGGGCGGCACGTGGCTCATGGGCTGTAGCTGGCCAGTCTCTAACCCAGACCCACTCTGCTCATATCCGTGGATACCAACCCCATTTGGGGATGAAATGAGATGCACTGTAAGTGGGAAATACACGTGGGATTTCAGCCATGCCCTGTATTGATTACATGTTGAAATGATAGAGTAAATGGTCCCCAACTTTAAATGGCCTGACCTCCAGATTTTCTACTTTATGCCTACGCAAAGGTGACATGTAGTCATTGGTCAGCCTTGTTCTGAGCTGTGCATGTCCATGTTCTCTGTGTAACTAGTTCCTTCCTTTTTTTTTTTTTTTTTTGTCTCCAACTTGAGCTTAGTTCCTTTTCCCTATGGAGAGTGTTCCTGGCCATCTTATCTAATGATACCCCACTCTAACCCTGGCTGGCCTCTCTCATGCCACCCGGTTCCTGCCATTTCCTAGTACTGATCACTTACAGGGACCGCCCAGCTTCTTCATGCATGGCTCATGCACCCCTGAGAGGTAATTCTTCCACTTTGCCTGCTTTGTTCTCCCCTAAGTGAATGGGAGGAGTGCCTCCCAGTGAGGGCTCCTTTCTGCCTGCCCCTCTCTCTGCTACTCAGAGTGTTGGCTTGTCTCGGATCCCTCCAAGGGGAACACAGATCACTGGGACCCTCCCTGAGTCTCTGCTGTAGTAGGTCTGAATCTGCATGTGACCCTCTTTCTAGATGATCCCTGGGAAATTCGATGCTGCTGGTCGGGGCCTGCCCTGGGGAGGAAGAAGCAGGGGCCAATGGAGAAACCCTGCAGCCCCCCTTCCACTTCTGCTGTAGCTTACTTACTGGGTACTGCTATGTCTGAGTGTCTTCCTTCCTGCCTAACGAATACTGAGCCTTCTCATTGGCAATCTCCTTTTCCCTGCGCCACATCTCCGAGGTGCTGGGTGGGCAAGAGAACTGATGCTAAGAGGATTAAATAATGGCCTGAGGTCATAAAACTAAAAATGAGGTTGGGGCTTGCCTTCCGGGATTCGGGTGCTATACCTAGATACGCACCTTTCACTTGCCTTGCTGAGGTCTGGCTGTCCACAGGCCTGTGGATGTAGTTCACAGGTGCCAGGTAGCAAACTGATTCTACTTCTTCCTTGTGATCTTTGACAGGGCCCTTGGGAAACACCCAGAGTGTCCACAGTCAAGCTGCTAACATGCCAGATTTTGGTCTCAGAGATTTAAGAAATATCTTCCTGAGTCTGCCATCAGCTGGCAACCCTGGGCACACACCTTGATTTCTCAACTTGGTACCTGTTGCGGTCAGGTTCGCATTGCTGGCGAACAGAGCAGCTTGTGTGTGTGGGGGGGAAAGGTTTATTTTGGCTTACAGACTCAAGGGGAAGCTCCATGATGGCAGGGGAAAGGATGGTACAAACAGAGGGTGGACATCACCTCCTGGCCAACATCAGATGGACAACAGCAACAGGAGAGTGTGCCCAACACTGGCAAGGGGACACTGGCTATAATACCCATAAGCCCGCCTCCTACAATACACCGCCTCCAGGAGGCATTAATTCCCAAATCTCCATCAGCTGGGAACCTAGCATTCTGAACACCTAAGTTTATGGGGGACACCTGAATCAAACCGCCACAGTTCCTGGCATAACTTTGCAAGTATGAAGTGAAATGGTGCATGTGCTTAGCATGGATAGAAAAGCACGGATAGAGGGGGTGGAATGTGGCATTGTTTTGTCATCATTATGACTACCTTGGCTTTGCCATGGCTAGGTGGAAGGGTTGGGTAGAGAGCAACCGCAGGTCTTCAGTGATTGGCAGCCTTGAGGACTTGGGCTGCAGGGACATGAAGAAGCTGTGCTTGGGCTGGCTGTGAAGTATTATGCGCCTGGGGAAAGAGTGAAGAGCAGCTCTTTGTCCTTGCGTCAAGTGACTCCCAGGACAGGGGGGAGAAATGTGGGCGTAGTATGCTTACCAGCTATTCAGTGACGGGTCACTCGTGCACACGCGTTTATACACATTGGCTTATTCTAAAACAAAGCAGCAGAATACACAAACCCCAAAGAGTTATTTATGGGGAGGAACGGATACAGGTCAGAGGAGAGACCAGACAGGTTACAGGACTGTGAATTTACCCTTTCTTAGTGGATTTGACTTTGAACCACATCAATACCTTACAGATTTGTAAATGTAAATTAATTTTCTTATACTCTGGTTTCTCTTCAGATCGCATAAATTAACTTTTTTTTTTCGAGGCAGGGTTTCACTTTAGCCCATGCTGACCTGGAAGTCACTAGATAGTCTCAGGGTAGCCTTGAACTCATGGTGATCCTCCTACCTCTGCCCCCCGAGTGGTGGTATTCAAGGTGTGTGCCACCACGCCCAGAGACCCTGAGCTCCATCTTGGTGCCAATCAACCAACCAAACATTAAAACAAAAACGTGATGCAAATGAGCTTCTTGTGACAGGGCAGTTTGGTTTAACGTGTATAATAAGCACACACTAATGCAAATTAAATGTAAATACAATCGTAAGAAAGCTATGGCTTGAATGTGAAATGTCCCAAGAGGTTCACGGACCAGCTGATGGAGCAGTTTGTGGGGCTGTCAGGAGGTTGCAAGAGGAAGCAGGTCACAGTGGGATTGGCTCTAGGTTTTATAATCCAGCCCTACTTCCTGTTCACCCTCTGCTTCCTGCCAGCCAGGGTGACCAGCTCTGCTTCCGGCTTCTGCTGCTGTGTCTTCCCTGTCGGGATGGAACGCATCCCCTGGAAATGCAACCCAGATAACCCGTTTCTTCCTTAAGGAGCTTCGGGTCAGGTTCATACCAAGAAGAAAGCAACTAAGGACCCTAGGTAAAGACAGGACAAATTAGTAGGTATGCCAATGTCACTCCAATACAAGGTTTGTTTGTTTGTTTTTGTGGCAGAGAAACTACATGGAAAGCCAAGCTCTGTATCCTTACAGTGAAAAGTCAGTGTCAGCTGATATTTCTTTTTTTTTATACTAACTTTAAATATATATATGTGTGTGTGTATATATATAGTTTGTTTTTGTTTTTTTTTTTCCAAGGTAGGGTCTCACTCTAGTTCAGGCTGACTTGGAATTCACTATGTAGTCTCAGGGTAGCCTCAAACTCACAGCAATCCTCCTACTTTTGCCTCCCGAGTGCTGGGATTAAAGGCATGTGCCACCACGGCTGGCAAATATTTTACTTTTATTTATTAATTTATTTGACAGAGAGAGAGCGAGAATGGGCGTGCCTCCAGCCTCTGCAAATGAACTTCAGACACATGCACCCCCTTGTGCATCTGGCTAACGTGGGTTCTAAGGAATCGAACCTGGGTCCTTTGGCTTTGCAGGCAAATGCCTTAACTGCTGAGCCATCTGTCTAGTCCTTATATTTCTTCAATAAAGGACAGTATCTCCTAACTGACAGAATAGCCATCCATATTGTTTTAGGACCTACATGTTTTCCCCCTAAACACGATTTCTCATTAGAAAACAAGAACAAACAAGCAAACAACAACAAATTGGAAAATGTGTAAGAAGAGCCTGGAACATCTTGTCATAACAAGAAAGGCAGGCAAACCATCAATGCCTTCCCAGCGTCATATTTAAAAACCAGAGATGCCAGCTTGAAGAGGCTCCCATCAGGGAAAGATGCAGCTGTTAAGTAACTCAGTAAGAAGAAAGACAGCACTGGGGGGTTGGAGAGATGGCTCGGTGCTCCGGGCACCCCCATTCTCTTGTCTGTCTCTCTATCTCTCTCTTTGCTTGCAAATAAATAAATAAAAATATTTTTTAAAATGTTATCATGAGGCCCAGTCAGCAAAATCTGAGAAAGCTGGCCACATCTGTGGAAAGATCTATAGGAGAAGAGGCCAATTCCTCATATGTATTAAAATGCCATAATGAAATCCATTACTTTGCAAAGTAACCTCAAAATCCAATACCCCCTGAAAAAAGAAATGCTGGGGGTGGGGGTAGGATGGATGGGGTTAATAAAAGAGGCCAATTTGTCTAACAAAGCTTAGAAGCAAGGCAGACAGGAGCCAGTGATTAAAAGACGTTAGGACACTAACCATGTACCATGTATAGACCTTCTTTACATCCTGATTCCCATGAAGAAGGCTAGAGACAGCCTGGAGAGCTGATATCAAGGAATTTCTGATAATTATTTTTAGACATGATAATAGCGTTAACTTACAAAAACTGTATAAAGACAGCTACATTGACATTCCTAAACAGAACAGTGTGATTCCTGGGACTTCCGTTTTATATGGGGTCTGAGGAAGCACTCTGGGGTATAGGAGAAGCAACATTGAATTTGGGCATCTATTACACAGCTTCTAAGATTTGTATACTTTCATTTGACACGTTTCAATTTAGAACAGACAGAAACTCCTTGGGGTGGGGAGGACAGAGAGAGACCACCTGAAAAAAGTTGATGGGAACTGAGACCTCAGGAAAAGAGAGGCAGCCAGGGAGCTAGAGACGTAGGCAGCCAGGGAGCCAGAGACACAGGCAGGCTGAGACTGGCCAGAGCAGATCTGTCCCTCTGGCCACGTGGCAGAGACAGTGGCACCTGGGCCAGCCTGGCCCGTCCTGCAGACTCCAGGCTGTCTGCTAACCTTGCATAGGGTTATCTGATATAAAGTGGCATCAGGGAGGCCAACTTCTCTACAAATATTGGCAAGCCCACAAAACATCAGAAACAATTAGACATCCAAACTGAGACAGTATGGCTGCCTGAGGCTGCCCTGCGGATTAGAAAGTTAAAATAGAGCTGGGCGTGGTGGCGCACGCCTTTAATCCCAGCACTCAAGGAGGCAGAGGTAGGAAGATTGCCATGAGTTCGAGGCTACCCTGAGACTACATAGAACATTCCAGGTCAGCCTGAACTAGAGTGAGACCCTAACTCTACCTCAAAAAATAAAAACAAACAAACAAAAAAGAAAGTTGAAACAGGAGAAAATGGTTAAGGCGGTTGTTATATACAACCAGGTAAAAATGGATGGAATCTGAACCATGTAATGCTATGCCTATCCCCGTAAAGAAAACAAAGCACAAGATATATGTAAAAGTACCTCACTCTACTGCCAGGCAGTAAATAAAAATATACCTAAAACAAGCACATACTGTTTTGTAAGCTCTCTCTCTCTCTGTGTGTGTATGAGACAGACAGAGAGAGAGACAGAGAAAGAGAGACACAGAGAGAGAGAGAGACAGAGAGAGCTCAACAATGATGTATTTTTCATGTAGGAGACTTGTAGCAGGGAAAGAAGTCTGGTTGTTGCTCTCAAGGGTCAAAGGTCAAGGTTAGGGTGGGACGACCCCCGGGAGCCTCCCCAACCCCCGCAGGGAGACACGTGCTCAGGTCCTTAGACAGCTGCCAGCACACTCACCTTGGCTTTCTGTCGCAGTGTTGCTGGCTTTCCTTTGGGGAGCTTGGAGGACGTTATGGCTGCCCCGACCTCCCACCTCTTAGCTCCGCCAGAGGGACTTTTTCCTTACGGTTCTTCGGTTCAGTGTCAGAGTGGGATGGGGCCTGGCTTCCATGTCTCACGTTGGGCAGAGCTGACTGTGTGTCCTTAGGGCAAGTGGCTTCACGGGTCAACGTTTTACCTTCAAGATTAGCTCTGCGTCCAGAGGCTTCCATACTGTTCTGGAGGCAAGAATTCAGCATGTGAGGTGTTTTCGTGGGGTGCGGTGCTGGCAGATCTGCAGTACACTTCCTGCCACAGCAGAGCACCTGGTTCCCGGTAGAGCATGAGGCGTCTCATTGAGAGCCCCTGTCTCCCACAGAAGAGAAGGGGGGGCAGTGAGGACTTCTGGGGACGCATGTGATTGAGCTGGTGTCAAGGCTGGGCTGTGGAGTAAATCCCAGGCCAGGTCTCTCCATCCTCGCCCACTCCTGCTGTCAGGAGGGACCAGCACTGGCTTTTTTTTTTTTTATTTTATTATTTATTTATTTATTTGAGAGAGAGAGAAATACAGAAATAGGAAGAGAGGGAGAGAGAGAGAGAGAGAGGGAGAAAGAATGGGTGCGCCAGGGCCTCCAGCCACTGCAAACAAACTCCAGATGCATGCACCCCCTTGTGCATCTGGCTTACGTGGTTCCTGGAGAATCACGCCTCGAACCGGGGTCCTGAGGCTTCATAGGCAAGCGTTTAACCGCTAAGCCATCTCTCCAGCCAGCACTGGCTTTTGCTTGGTATGGTTCTTGCTCTCAGCTACAGACACTGATTTCACCTGGTGTGGCCCAGGGCCAGAGGTGGCCCATAAAGCCTAAAGCCACACGTGTCCAGCTGTAGAAGGAGTAGGGCTAGCAGCATTTGGAAATGAGAGATTTCTGTGGGTCTGCCTATATGCCTGGCGTTTTAAACTTGGGGACTGTATGCCTCTGAGTGGCATTCCTATAATGGGGCATAGGGATGTGGGGGTGTCCTTGCAGACAGTCTGCCCTGCTGTTGACCTCTACTCTCTGTCCCTTACACAGCCTGCCGGGAAGGGGACTAGAAAAGTTCTGTGTTGGTGGCTCCATTAGAATTGAGGTCTGCCTTGAGCTGAGCTTTTATCTCACTATCTTACATTCAGCTGGCTGGAATTCGGGGTCTTGTAGCACTTTGCCCTGTCAACTTCCTTGGCATTGGCTATGGACAGCTCTGACCCGCGGGCAGCTGGGTGCTGTATGGAGTTGAGTTGAGTTGAATGAAGCCTCAGGAGGCAACTGAGGCAGTACTCTGCTCACATTATACCAAATAAGGCTTATCTTCAGAAACGTCCACCTGCACTGAGCAGATATATCTTCATGAAATATGAAATCCACCCAAATTTATTAAACCCGCCTGTGCAGTAGTAGGAACTCAAACTGAGCAGCCTTCCGTGAGTGTCTCATTATCATCACAGCATTATTTATTTATATCCTACCCTAAGACAGACATGATGTAATCCAGTAATTAAGATTGTTATGATTGAATATTTATTAAGCACCTACAATAAGCCAGCCACTGATCCACATAAAACGAGTCTATCCCCTCAAGAGCGCAATGCCTCTCGCAGGGAAACGCGGGGGGAGTTTAATGGATTTTTGTCTTCCTTGAGTGAGCCTGAAAAATAAAGGCTGATCAGAAACTGGGCCTGGTTTGGTCTCACCAGAATGAAGACAGTTAACTGCTGGCTTAGAAGGGACATGAAGTGGAAAAGGGGTGTCCCCAAAGTGGCCTCCGATGAAGAATGAGGCTTCCCAGGACCCAGAAGCCAGCTGAGTGAAGATTTGTGCTTCCAACATCCTCAGGCCGAGGGGGGACTATCCTCCCAGCTGTGATGTGTTGCGAGCTGTCATTTGCTGGGTCTCTATTATGTACCAGGGCTAGAGCTATAGAGGGGAGCCAGTCACAGCCAAGACCTCTGGAAACCAGCTCCAGCACCAAGCCTAAAGGGACCTTTCTCTATCTGCCACCCCCTTCTCCACCCGCTCCGGGAAGGCTGCATGGGCTCTCCTTCCCTCGTTCTCTTCCTGTTCTTGCTTCTTCCCTTCCCCAGCCACTTCTCCCCCAAAGGGAGAGCTCCCTAGGCCAGAGCCTGTCTTTTCCCACTTTCAGCCCAGCCCCTGCTGCTGTCTGTAGAGGGAAAAAGAAAAAGAAATGAATGAAGACAGACAGTCCAATGGACAACACGGTCTGGCACTGATCTGGAAGTCCTGTGACCCACTTTCTTCACTTGTGACGGTCCCCTAGCAGTTATTTCTGTGTTTGGGAAGTGGAGTGTCCCCTGGGAGCTCCGTGCATCTGGTAGGATATGTTTTGAAAACCGACACACGAAGGCCATACTTCCCTCAGCACCAGCCCCGCCTGACTCAAACGTTTGCTTCAGATAAAATCCGCTCTACTGCAAAAGGGAATCTAGACATTTCCACAAACTATCAAGCTTATTTTTCAGTGCTGTGACTTTCTTTCCTATCTGTGATAAAATGCACAAAGCATACACTCTACCATGTTAAGTGTATGTTTCTGTATTAAGTACACTCGCAGGGCTGTGAAACCCATTTCCACGGCTTTTTTTCACCTTATAAAACTGAACTCTGTCCGCTCCACAATTACTCCCCATTCCTCTGCCCCCCCTTACAGTTCCGGGAAACTTCTATTCTTATTTCTGTCTTTATGGATTTGACTCCTCTAGATATCTCATTTCATTGCACATAATGTCCTCACGGTTGGTTCATGTTGTAGCACTTGTGAGAATGTCAGTTCAGTTTTCAGGCAGAATAGCATTGCTTTGTATGCATTTACCATGTTTTGTTTATCTGTTCATCTGTGGCTGCTGTGAATAATGCTGCTACAAACATCTGAATGCCTGTTTTCAACACACACACACACACACACACACACACACACACACACACACGGGCATGTGCGTGCAGGAAATAGTGGAACTGCTGGATCATATGCTGATTCTATGTTTAACTTTTTGAGGAACTGCCAAGCTGTTGGCCATAGAGCCTGCACTACTTTACATTGCTACCCACAGCATGCAAATTTTTCCATGTCTGTTATTTTCCACATTTTTAGAAGTTTGCTTGCTAGCAGCCATTCTAATGGGTGTGAGGTAGTTATCTCATTGTGGTTTTGTTTTGCATTTTGCTAATGATTAGTGGTGTTGAATATCTTTATAAAAATGTTCTTTTAGGGCTAGAGAGATGGTGTAGCAGTTAAGGAGCTTGCCTGCAAAGCCTAAGGACCTGGGTTCAATCCATATGTAAGCCATATGCACAAGGTGGTACATGCATCTGGAGTTTGTTTGCAGTGGCAAAAGGTCCTGGTGCGACCATTCTCTCTCTATCTGCCTCTTTCTCTCTCCTTCCCTCTTTCTCAAATAAATAAGTAAAAATAAAATTTAAAAATGCTCTTTATCCAGGCGTGGTAGCGCACATCTTTAATCCCAGCTCTTGGGAGGTAGAGGTAGGAGGATTGCCATGAGTTTGAGGCCACCCTGAGACTACATAGTGAATTCCAGGTCAGCTTGAGCTAGAGTGAGACCCTACCTTGAACCCCCCCCCCAAAAGAAAAATAAATAAAAATGCTCTTTAAAGATGCCTTAAGAGTTTCCTTTAACGTGAGAGTCCTCATGGACATGTGGCTTGTATGTCATCTTTGTTCTGCCCTGTGACGGTAAGGGGCATGCAGGTGACCCAGGATGAGCTGTGGGATGCTGGCTGTGGGTCTTTTCCTTTGATGTAGGGCTTGGCTTCCCAGCCAGGGCCATGTACTGTGTTCACGGATGGATGTTGAGTCCCGTTGTTGCATTGAATGATTTCCTGGGTGTGGGGTAAGGTTCAGCCTTAGATAGGGGCGAATTCGGAAGCCTTCCAGAAGGGTGTGATGTGTGGCTGGGCTGGAGACCACGACCTCAAGGCAAGCCCTAGTTTTCTCCATGTGGGATCCTTTGGGGTCAGAGAGGGGACACAGCCACCTATGAGAAGCTGAAGTATTCCTTGTTTCAGTCCTGGTTTTCCTGTGCTGACTGTGAGGTCCACTGGGACATCCACTGCAGGTCCGGCTTCCTTCTTGGACACTTGCCCCAATGCCACCAGAAGTGTTCCCAAGAAGTCTTGCTTCCAGCCCCTCACGAGGCCTTCATTAATACATGGCAGGACATTTTCCCCTCGCAGAAACAATGCTGTTGCTTATTGGCCACGTTCCCATGTGCAGTGGGTGGGATATGGACATCTGGCTTCTGCACATCATCTCTGACAACAGAGCGAGACGTGAGCGGAGAGCAAGACGTGAGCCTGCAGTCCTTCCCAGGTGCGCTGACTCCTGAGGGCTGTCACCACGAGGATTACCAATGGCTAAATCTGGATGGGGGCCCTCCAAAATCTGCTCTGGTTGTTTTTTGTTGTTTATTTTTATTTATTTAAGAGCGCAGACGGACAGAGAGAGGAAGAGGCAGATAGAGAGAAAGAATGTGTGTGCCAGGGTCTCCAGCCATTGCAAACGAACTCCAGATGCATGTGCTACCTTGTGCATCTGGCTTACATGGGTCCTGGGGAATTGAGCCTTGAACCAGAGTCCTTAGGCTTCACAAGGCAAGTGCTTAACCACTAAGCCATCTCTCCAGGCCCTGCTCTGGTTGTTTTTAAGTAAGTGCTAGAGATGTTACTTCTCTGGGGTTAGGAAACACTACGTGGGTGTGTATAGAGGGAGCTGTTGGAGTAGTTTCCCTCGTCGGGGACATCCACTGTCCCGCCCCACAGTAAGGCCACGTCTTGGCAGAGTACCATTCTCCCAGTGTGGTTCGAAGCCCAGCAGTGTCAGCAGCAGGGACCCTACCAGATGCAGATGCTTAGGCCCAGTGTTTCTGATTCCCCCGCCAGTACACCCTGAAAGCTCTGACAAGCCCTACAGGGGATGCATTGTTCTCCAACCACTGAATTTTCACATGCTAATACTTCTACCTTCATGTTACACAGACGGGGAAGCCAAGGCCCACAGTAGCGTGATCTGCCCACATCCAGTGAAGGAGGGACAGAGCTGGAGTTCAAGCTGTGAGGGATGTAGAGACCCAAGGTGGAAGCAAGGAGACCCATCAGGAGGAGAGACATGTAGACACCTCCCGCATAAAGACCCCCTCCCCACAAGCACAAACTCCGCCCATGGTGGCGCTAGGGGGTGTGGTTATGGTACAGAGTAAGAACTCTTTGAGACAAAGGGCTGCCTAAGGAGGCCAGTCAGATATAGATCTGATGTCAGCGACACCAAGGGCACTTGGGAAAACAACATCAGAGAGAAAACGGACTATCATCAAGGCGACCATAGTTTTAATTTGGAGCAAGATAAAGCCACGGAAGCCAGGCCACACCCTGGAGAACAATTTTAATAGCTATCGCTTGTGGCCATGCTGGGTCAGCCCAGAGCGGAGGGGAGGCACTTCCTAAGCAGAGTGAGGCTGGGCTGGAACCACACAGCCAGACTTAGAGCTTAGGGACCGTTTGTTACCTCCTCTGAGGAATTCTGCTGCCCCTCCACTCCCCTCCCAATGCCAGTGACACAAACAGCAGGGGCTGGGGAAAAGAGAGAGAGAGAGAGAGAGAGAGAGAAAAAGAAAAGCCTGGTGTCTGGCTTCCATTCCAGCTCTGCTCTCACTGGCTCTATGGCTATGGGCAAGCGATTTCTCCCCTTCTGTCTCTGCTGGCTCATCTGAAAGTGGGCACCATGAAGCTGATGTGGCATTTCTGCACAGATTGAGACAATGCAAGTGAGGCTCTCAACCTGTGGTGCTGTTCCAGAAAGGCAGTGACACCTTGTCTGTGGCCCTTGAGTGAGGCTTCTTTGTCAGATCTGACCTATTTGGGTCCAGGCAGGTAGTTTTCGCAATTTAGGAAACGGTGCCAAGCTGATTTTGATGGCCCGGTTTATGATCATACTATCTGGTTTTCTTAATTCTTATCTTCTTTTTCTTTTTTTAAAATTTATTTTTATTTATTTGTTAGAGAGAGAAAAAGAGAAAGAGGAAGGGAAGGAGGGAGGGAGAGAATTGGGCACTCCAGGGCTCTAGCTACTGCAAACGAACTCCAGACTCATGTGCCACCACCTGCATCTGGCTTACGTGGGATATGGAGAATGGAACCTGGGTCCTTAGGTTTCGCAGGCACGTGCCTTAACCGCTAAGCCATCTCTCCAGCCCTTAGTTCTTATTTTCTTAGGTGTGAGGAGTGTAGTATGTGGTGTGTTTATTATCTGTGTGTGGAGATACATGCACCCTTGTGCCAGAGCAGGATGTTGGGTGTCTTCCTTTATTGCTTTTCTGCTTTATTTCCTCGAGACAGGGTCTCTTCCTGAACCTGGAGCTCACTGTATTTCAACTAGACTGGCTGACCAGTGAGCCCAGCGATCCTCCTGTCTCTGTCCCCCTCAGCCCTGGGATCATGGGAGTGTGCAGCTGGGCCCAGCTGTTCAAATGTAGGTGCCAGGGACTGGACTCAGAACCTCATGCCTCAGAATCGTGCTCGCTGAACTATCCGCTTAGCCTGCTTTTGTTACTGTTGGCTTTTTTGTTCTTTCTGAGATAGGGTTTTAGTGTTTATAGGTTAGGATGGCATTGAACTCCTGAGTTTACAGCCTCCACCTCCCAAGTGCTGGGATTACAGGCATGCACCATCACATCTGGCTCTTTATTACCTATTTTCAATCCAAACCAAGACCTTGTTGACTTCATTTCCCAAGGCCATTTCACACTCATTCAGATTCAAGCTTCATCTTTCCCTCTTCAAGTTCAGATGAGAGGTTCCATGCTTAGAAGCTGTCCGTGTGCATTTACAGTATAGGGGACAATGGAAATATGCATTGTGTGTGTGTGTGTGTGTGAGGATGTGTGTGTTTGTGTGGCTAAAATTGTATGTGTATATATGTGGCTGAGAATGTGTGTGCATGCATGTGGCTGAGGGCATGTGTATGTTTTTGTAAGTCTTAGTATGTGAGGTGTGAAAGTGTGTGTGTGTGCATGTGTGTAGCATAGGCAGGTTTGTGGGACAAGCTTTGCATTGTCATCACAGAAAAAGGATCAGGAATTGATTTCCTTCCAGTTGCTGAGACAAAGCTCCTGTTCAGAGCTAGCGTATGGAAGGAAAGGGTTTATTTAGGCTTATACTTTCAAGGAGAAGTGTCTTTGGGGTGGGGAAAACAGGCAGCAGCTATCATATATCATCACATTAGCTGGGAGGAAACGCAAGAGCGAAATTTCTAGTGCTGGCATTGGGGGCTGGATTATAAAATCTCAAGGCCCACCCCCAACAACACACTTCCTCCAGCAAGGCTCCACCTCCCTAAGGCTCCATCAGCTGGGGATCAAGAATGAGGCTTAAGGGCTGGAGAAATGGCTTAGTGGTTAAACACTTGCCTATGAAGCCTAAGGACCCCATTTGTCTGTGGACCCAGTAAGCCAGATGCACAAAAGCATCTGGAGTTCAGGCCCTGGCACACCCATTCTCTCTCTCTCTCTCTCTCTCTACCTGCCTATTTCTGTATCTCTCTCTCTCAAATAAATGAATTAAAAAAAACTTAAAAAAAAAAAAGAATGAGGCTTAAGGCTGGAGAAATGGCTTAGCAGTTAAGGCATTTGTCTGGCTTCGAGAGGACCCTAAGCCAGATGCACAAGGGGCACATGCCCTGGAATTCATTTGCTGGCTCCCTGTCTGCCCATTCTCTCTCTGTCTCTCTTCTCTCCCTGCTTGCAAATTAATAAATAAAATTTAAAAAAAGAATGAGGCCTAATCATAAATGCATGAGGCTTGGGGTCATTTTATATTCAAATCACCAGAGGGAGGTAATTTTAAGGGTCTTACCTTGAATTCTTTGCAGGTATTATTATGAATTCCATAATGTATACGTTAATCCTTCTAAATATCTGCCGTTTCGGAAATGTTTCAATGTTGAGAGTTGATTTACTCAGGGATCCTCAATTGGGTCAGAGAACAACACTGTGGGTGGGTCTAACCCTGAGGACACTGAGGCCTAGGGGGAAATGCTCCCTCCCAGGTCAGCTAGTGTGTATGGAAGGCAGACCCCCAGTCCTGACTTCTTCCTTTTTTTTTTTTTTTTTTTTTTGGTTTTTGAGGGACACAGGCTGACCTGGCCTGTAGTCTCAGGGTGGCCTCCCTCCAATCCTCCTACCTCTGCCTCCCGAGTGCTGGGATTAAAGGCAGCCCCCAGTCCCAGCCTGACTTCTTCCTTTTGTGACACAGGTGGATGGGATTGGTGCTTAGAATGATCTTGGATGCCAAAGCACATGGACAAGAATTATCCTTCTTGTGGGTGATCTAATGTGTGTAAACACACCGCTGTCTAGAAAACCTATTTCTTTACTGTAAGCTCTGAAGAGAGCTGAAACTGCACCACTGGACACATTAACCCATTCAGCAATATCCCTGGGCCTCTCTGCATATAGAGGCTGGAGAGTGATCCAGGAGGCTTCCTGTAGAAGCTAGTTTAAATTCAAGGATTTCAGGGGGCTGGGAGTTGAGAAAACATTGAAAAGGTCTCTTATCTTTCTGTGAGTTTATGCACAGAAGGCAAATGAGCTCATAAACTAAGGAAGAATTTCAAGATCTGTCAAAATAAAAAGGTACATCAAGAAGCGTAAGTGGGGCTGGAGAGATGGCTTAGGGGTTAAGGTGCCTGCCTCCTAACCCTAAGAACACTGGTTCCAATCTCCAGCTGTTCCAATCTCCAGGTCCCACGTTTAGCCAGATGCAAAGTGACGCAAGGGCGCAATGCCGCACTTGACCACAAGGCGGCGCGCACATCTGGATTTCGTTCGCAGCAGCTGAGACACTCATCTCTGTCTGGCAAATAAAAAGATAAAATAAAAAGTTAAAAAAAAAAAAAGAAGCGTAAGTGGGTGCTGGGGATGTAGCTCAGTTGGCAGAGTGCTTCCCTGGCATGCATGAAGCCTTGAGTTCAATCCCCAGACCACATAAGCCAGGCATGGTAGAGCACCCTTATAGTCCTAGAACTGTGGCGTAGAAGCAGGAGGATCAGAAGTTCAAGACGATCGTCGGCTACATAGCAAGTTTGAGGTCACCCGGAGATGCGTGACACCGTGTCTTAACGGCCCCCTCCCCCAGGGCCAAGAACCTATCTGCCCGGGCTCTTACTCTGGAGCAAAGAGTTCCCTTGTTGCCTGTTTCCCCTCTTTTCTGCTCTTCATCGCATATACAATTTGGAGAGAGGAAAGGATGTGAGGAAAGGCCCCTCTAGGATGTTGAAGATAGAAGACTGTGTATGCACTTTTTGCTCAATTTTTCTATGAACCAAAAACTGCTCTAAAAATATGATATATTCAGGAAAAAATAATTAAAAAGCCTATCATTGTCTTGTGTACCATTTGATTGTCCATCGTTTATTTGTTTTTTGAATATTTTTCCTCCCATATGAGAGCATCATCATCTGTGCAGATTCATAACCCCGTGTCATACTTCGTTCTACTGAAAGCATTTTCCCTGCTATCATGGACCCTTGTCAATAATGTCAATGGCTTCACATGAGGGCATGGGATTTTAAGGGCCTTTGGATCTTTAAAAATGGCGTGATGATGTTCATAGGTACCTGGGATGGTTAATTTTTATTTCCAGAAAGCCTTAACCAAGGATGGATGAACCACCCTGTAGATGGGTGAGACGGAAGAAAAAAGGAGAGAACTGGCTGAGTGTTGCAGGTATTTCATCCCGTTTCCTGTCCAATGAGAAGAGTAGCCTCAGCTACCCATTCCTGGTGCCATGGTACTCTGCCCAAGGGTGTGGGGCCAAGTGACCATGGACCCGAACCCTCTGAAGCCACCTGCCAAAGTAAATCCTTCTCCCTTAAGATGCTCTTCCTGTGTATTTAGTCACAGCAATGAACAGCTGAACTAATCCAGCAAGGCCTGTTCTTATAGATACATTAGCACATACATAATCAGTAGGTTACTAAACTCTCTACATATGCATAATGAGCAAATTTGCCCGTTTCATTGAACCTTTGGCAGCCCTGGGGGTTTTCTTTTTTTATTATTGTTATTATTATTATTATTGCTATTATTATTTGAGTCCCTGCTGCTATGAACTGTGGGAAATGGAATCTTGTGTACATAGAAACTTCCCTGCTTGTGCCAGAGGCCAGATATGGAGCGTTGAGTAAAGCTGCAGATTGCTCACAGCAAACAGATTGTGCATGAGCTTTTGAGTCATCCCCAGGGGAGATCACCTTTCCTGGGCTCCCGGTTGCTAGTGGTGAGGGAACCCAAGGGAATAACCTTATAAGCAGGCCCAGCTTCTCCAGGAGCATGTGCAGTATGGGCGGTTCCCTGGCACGGTGGGAAACGCAGGTGCTGGACTGGCAGATCCCCGAGTTCCAATCCATTCTCGACTACACATCACTCATAGGATGCTTGCAGGAGGTCATGTTCAGAGTCTCTGTTCCTTTGTTTGTGCTGCTGTTCCACTTACCTTCTCTTTGCTGGGACAAAACAAGCAGAAGCAGCAATGGAAGGCAAGGGTTTATTTCTGGCTTGCAGTTTCAAGGGGAAGGTTTTCACATTGGTAGAGAAAGCATGGCAAAAAGAGATGGCCGGTTATCACATTTTGTCCCATCAGCTCGGAGAAAGCAACAAGAGTGAGCTAGCTAGCACTGACCAGCAGCTCTGCACTATAGAATCCCAAAGCTTGCCCTCAGCAACACTCCCCCTCCAGCAAGGCTCCACCTTGCACCGATTCCACGGGCTGGAGACTAAGTGGTTGCTTCATCACAAACATTTGAGGCCATCCCCGCTAAAGGCCAAGGAACAGGGACAATGCAGCCTGCATTTGAGATCCCAATCAGAGCTGAGGACACAGCTAGCCGCCATGGCCATCCAGGGCAGCTCCAGCCGTCTTCCTGAGCAGACTTTGAGAATAAGCATCCAGGGCTAAGGAGACATCACTCTTCTTCCTCTCTCACAGCTTTGGGGGGGGGGGGCTAGGTGCTCTACCCAGCATTCTCTTTGGGATGAGCTCATGAGATACTGCCTGGTAATTGCTCAGGAAAACAATGGCCTTCTTTTTTAATTAGGTGCTAAAAGTGCTTTCAGCAACCTGGTGCGGGGTTGCTGATAGGAACCGCCAGGGGCCAATTTTGTGACACTTCAAAGAGCACAGAGAAGACAGCTTCTGGGAAATGAGGCCCCCACCCCAGCCTTGATTTTCTTGAACCACTTAGAGCAGGTCAACTCCAGAAGTGGGAAATACGAATGTGTCTGCAACACAAATATTGCTGAGGTCCCCGGAGATCCTTAGACAAATCCCCTCAGAGAGCTGTTCTCTGGGCTTTTGTCTGTAGAATGGGGATAAATCCAGAACCACTGACGGGGCAGGATTAGCGGAGGCCAAGTTTCCTTCCCAAAGAACCCAGTCACCATCAACACACTGGACTCCGGGGATGAGGCGCCAGAGCCTGTGCATTTTTCTTGGGCTAGAATCCCTCCCACTGCAAACAGCCATTGCTTTTCGCTTCCCTGTTCTAACAAGGTTGCTATGTGGTGACTTCTCTCAGGCCAAAGCCCTTGGCGAATCATAAAGCCTTCCCAACACTGCAAACAAAATTGTGTTAGGAAAGTGGACACTTGCCAGAGTACAGCAAGGTGACATAGCTGGGGCAGGGTGGGTGGGCGGGGGACCTCTCCTCCACTCCCTCCTGCCCCCTTGCTGTGCTTCTGCCCCTGGTAGATAGCATCTTAGGTCAAGTATGTGCTAAATATAGTTGCCCTCCCGGCTGGGTTGTCATCGGGCTGTCAGCAGCACTATCCCCAGGTTTTGGACTTCATGTCTGTCTTCAGCTTGACAGCCAAACCTAGACACGGGTGGAAGTTTGTTCTTAGCAGGAGTCCCATCTCTTGTCTACTCTGAGTTTAGGCTCAGGGCAGACCCCACAAAGCAGACTAGAAGGCAGGCAGACGAGGGGAGACAGAAAGAGTAAGCTGGCATTGGAGATGAGCCACTACCCAGGGCTGTTTTAAAGATCGGAGCCAGGGGCTGTTCTGTCCTGACAGGCTCAGGTGGCAGCAGTGTCGTGGGAGCTGCAGAGCCCATAGGTAGAAGCAGGGCCAAGTGGCTGCCTAAACGGAAACCTGCAACTATGTGGGAGCATGGGCAGCCGTGGAACATCTTAGGCCTCATGTTTAGGAAGGAATAATGGTGGCTTCATACTTGCCACTGGGAAGCCAGGAGGCATACTCTGGGCGAAGTGGAGAGCCTCCTGCTGGTGGAATTCATGAGCATCCAGTCACCACAAGGATCGATCAGCTCAGCCATGCATATAGATAGCCAGTAGGGTTCAACCAAAAAGGTTTTGAAGTCAATCAAAAAATGGTGGCGTCAGAGATAGGGCTTCAGGCCAAGTTTGATGGCACCAAAGTGCTCCTTTCTTTTGGTGCTCCATCCTCCTTCCTCCCCAAGTGCTGATCATGTTGTGTGCTCTGATTATTGGTCTGAGCACTCTGTTTTTTGAAAAATATTTTATTTTTTTAAAACTTATTAGAGAGGGAGAGAGAGAATGGGCTCACCAGGGCCTCCAGCCACTGCAAACGAACTCCAGACGCATGTGCCTCCTTGTGCATCTGGCTTACATGGGTCCTGGAGAATAGAACTGAGGCCCTTTGGTTTCACAGGCAAACGCCTTAACCGCTAAGCCATCTCTCCAGTCCCTGAGCATTCTTAAGGAAGAGACTAGATGAAAGCAGAAAAGCAAAGCCATGTCTGGGCAGGGTTAAATAAAAAGGCCTCACAGGACTCACTCCAATGGAGCAGGTTTATGATCCAGACCTGCTGTGCTGTCCCATCTACAAAATCTAGGAAGGTTCGATGTCAAAGACGCTCCTGTATTTGTGCAGTCCAGTGCCTGTGCAGCGGAATGCCCCGCCTCTCTAAGGACATCTTAGCTTTGTGGAGATGTGGCATGGGCTCATACAAACAACCTATTTCCCTTCTGAGCCCCACTGGCTCCTAAGTTTGGTGCAGGCACTGAACTGAGCTTAGTCAAAGTGATTTATTTTTGTTTTCTTCTTGTCAGGCAGTACAATGTGGTGTAAGTCTAGCTTAGATGGATTTGATCATTCATTTATTCTAGAAGCATTTGTCCTTTAACTTCCACAATCCGGGCAACGGGATACAGCAGTGAAAAAAAACAAACAGTCAGGGTCCCTAACTTCATGGAGCCGAAACTTGGGGTGGGGGATTTAAGAGGCAAACAGGGGACACATAGTATTAGGTCACCTGGAGAGTTTGCACTTCTTTGAGTGTCACAGGAAGCTGATACTGGTCTAAACAAGGGCCCATAGGATTTTCCATGCATTCACATACACACAAACTAACTCTGGCCACTGAACAGAAAACTACAGAACCAAGGCAGGGGTCAGGTGAGAAAGAAGGTGGCATGGAGACAGGGGAAGGAGAAGGAAGGGAATAGAGTAGAATTGCTCGTTTCCTGTGTTTTCTTTTTTTAAAAATATATTTTATTATTTATTTATTTGTTTGAGAGAGAGAGAGAGATGCAGAAATAGGCAGGCAGAGAGAAAGAGAGAATGGGTGCGCCAGGGCCTCCAGCCACTGCAAACGAACTCCAGATGCATGCACCCCCTTGTGCATCTGGCTTACGTGGGTCCTGGAGAATTGAGCCTCGAACCGGGGTCCTTAGGCTTCATAGGGAAGCGTTTAACCTCTAAGCCATCTCTCCAGCCCTCCTGTGTTTTCTAAGTCCTTGTCTATAAGCTGGCTCCAGGTGTGCATGTTAGGGATGAAGGAGTGAAGACTTGCTGGGGCCTTCTAGTGCTGGTCAGTCACTTGCTGAGTGGAAGGAACATGGGAATTCACACATGGTCTGGCGAACTCGGTGAGGCTGCTGTGCAACAGCGAACACACAGTGGCTGTGTCAATGTGCTAGCGTGGACGGAGTTATGGGAGAATTTGAATAGCTACAACATCCTAGGATGGAGGCACTATTATTGCTTACATAATTTGCTTCAGCTCACTTGGCCAGCCTGGACATTGTGGCCACTTCGGAAAGTTAGCCTCAGCATTGGCTTTTGTCCTCCAGGCCACGAGCTCTGGTTATCAGAGAGAACCTCGCTTGTGCCTGTTGCCAAGAGATCAGATCTCCATGTGAGAATTTAATACGCATATATTTGCAATTCCCTTTATGATCTGCAGAAAGATAAATTAGCCATGGCCCTTAAACAGGGGATGAGCCTGGTCTGAGAAAAGGGACAGAGTGGAGCTCTGTTTTGTCCAGGGGCTGAGATCCTGTTGAACTTGGTCCCAGCACTCCTCTGAATGTGCCGTCAGGTCAGATCTCTGGCCATAAAGGATTCAATACATATAGGGACATGGTAGCTCAGAGCCTTGGGATAAACTGCCCTACCTGTGCCTGCTGGTTGTGTCACCGTGTGTGTGTGTGTGTGTGTGTGTGTGTGTGTGTGTGTGTCCATGTGCACTTCAGCATTTTCTTTGTCAGAATAAGGAGATGGCACAGATGACACTTGGGCACTCTTGATTTTAGACACCGAGAGAGAGACACACACACATACAGAGGGGAGGATATGAGAATATGAATAAATGAGAATGAAAGAAATGGGTGAAGCCAGGAATCCAAGAAGAGGCAGGAGACAAAATTGCCTTGGGGTCTGCTGAGAGCCAGGTGTCTTGCCCCTGTGTACGGACTACCATAATCTCTGCTTTCCTGAAAAAAACTGAGCTCCAACTGATACCAGCACTTACCGGTAAGGCTGGTGGGCACCCATTCCCGGTCAGTGCCTCTTTGCTGTCACCTCCTTCTGCTCCCACACAGCCATCCTTTGCGTTAATTAAGTGCTTCAACAGTGTATGAAGGCTGGGTTTTGTGCTTGGATATATTGCCACATTAATAACTTGAGAACATTTTAGGCAGTGTGGAAATAGTAAATTAGGACACGACGGGCCATATATTCAGCGCCGAGAGGTGAAGTGCCATTTTATTACACATGCCATGGAATTAAAGGCTTAATTTTCTTTTAAAAGATGGCGATGCATCATTTCCCACAGCCAGGTAAAAACAGTTAGCAGAAGTGATTTATTCTTCATTTCATTTAAAAATAGGAAACCGAATCCCAGGATCTTACTCTCTGATATTTATCTCTGCCTGGAGGGCACTTGAGTCATTTACCCACCCTGACTTGAAGGACATGGCCATGCCAGGCCCTGGGTGTGGCCAGGAGGGAGGAAGGTGGTGGTGGCATCTGAAGATCAGCCTGCTGTCTGCCAGTCAGAGGACGGGGCTGCCTCCTCAGGTTCCCAGGCAGACAGGCTGGACTGGACTCCTGGGTTTGTCCTCAGATGAGCTAAACCCTCTGATTGACCCGAGAAACGGAAGGCAGCAAGACAGGAAGAGACCAGCCTTTAGCAGTTTACATAACCATGTGACAGTCACAGGAAGATGTCACTGTTAAAACAGCTCTGTTTTTTTTCCTGATAATAAAAACAACATATACACTGAGAAGAATTTGGGTAAATAGAGAGAAATCACAACAAGGAAAATAGAGACCATTGGTCCATCACTAGCGATTGTCCATTTGGGTGTTGCACACTATTCCTTTGGGTCATTGCATGAAATGCATTCCAATTTCCACAGCTCCTCTATGAAGACTTAAAAACCTTCTCGCCTATAACTCTAACTGGTACAGAAGAATCCATTTGGAGGGCACTGTGGCAGTTTGCTCCCTCACAGGGCTAGAGGCCGGAAGTCTGCAGCGAGGAGACAGCAGGGCCCCGCTCCCTGCTGAAGGCTCCGAAGAAGGGTCCTTCCAGGCTCTTCCTGCTTCTTGCATCCACTCATGACTGCTCTCTGCTGTCTCTCACCTTTGTGAGTCATTAGGAAGGACGCCGTCCCTGGATTTAGTGTCCTCATGGGCACTGACGATTTTTTTCATTTCAAGAGTCTCGATATAATGACATCTGCAAAATCCCTTGTCCCCATAAGTGCCCATTCGCAGCTCCCAAGGATGAGCCGTATTCTTTGGGATCCGCAGTTCTTTCAGCCCATAGCAGCCAGGAAGTATAGCCCTCGAGTCAAGGTCACAAGGACGTAGCTCTTGAAGCTCATTCCAGTACCCGGCTTCAGCATGCTCAGTCTGTTTGAGCATCTTTTCCATGCATGGCTGCCATCTGCTCACATTTCTGTTACTGTACAGTGCCGGAGGGTGCTGGCTCTTTCTTGACTTTTCTCCCACACTTGGTCCTCATCCATCCCTACCAGCAGGGCATGACCTGCACCCCCCCAACCCCAAACTACCTTCTCCTCATCTTCCTGAATGGGCCTGGCTTCAGTCGCAGTTCTAACGGGGTGCTAGCACACTGAGTTTGCAGGGGCAAGCCCCTCTGACACCACTCAAGCCTGAGGTGTCTCAGCCCTCAGCATCACAACCCACACCCAGACCCCCTCGCCCTGCCTTTCCCTGCCTGCTTCTGACTTCTCTTTCCCAGAGAAGGGTTCCTCACAGTGTGACCCCATGCTCTCTGTTGCATACGGTCAAAAGTGTGACCGGAGGTGCTGAGAGGCGCCAGGTGCTAGGGAGGCAGCGATTCGGGTCCAGGCTGTCAGCTTCACTTCCAAGAGTGACTTTGCTGTGTCCACTGCTCTGCAGATCTGATGAGCTCAGGAGGGTGACTGCTGTTTCCCTGGGCTGGACATGTAAGGGTTTGGCTAACCGGTCACTTCCCCACTTGGTCTCTGCTCTCACTGGTTTAGGGCTGTGTGCATCTGTGACCAGGTCCTGGCTCAGATCCTGCAACACCTGAGTCAGAGGCAGGAACTTAAAGGTCAGGCAGTGGAAAGCTTGACTTGACCTTTCTCCCCCCAAGGCTCGGCTCCTTGGCAGTAGCGCTGTGGCACCCAGGTGCTCACCTTTGATGGGCAAGCTCAGGGATTGTGACACAGAGTGTGCCTCGAGGGCCACGTGTGATGGTGGTGGACAGGTAGGGGGCCTGAGTAGAATCAGTCATAGGACTTGTTAACCCAGCAATCTCCAGTCTCACCCCAGAGTGGGTGGTTAGGTCAGGGCAAGGCCTGAACATTTGCCTTTTTGTCAATGTCCTGCCAACGTGGGTCTACAGTATGCCAAGTCCAGTGCCAACCCATGCCAAAAGCCTGGTTGGGAGGATTCTGGACACCTTCATGAGTCTCAGAGGTGGCCTGGAGCATGATTCTGACTCAGGTTGAGGAGTTCCCAGGCCTGAACTGGAGAGAGTGACATTTCAAGGTCAGCCTGAGCATCAATGTTGTGTCCACATGTCCCCTGGCCAGTCCTGGCCCCAGCCACAGCTGGACAAGAAGAACCACATGCATAGGCGACTTTTGTCAGAGCTTCCCGTAGGCTGCTTGCCCTCTGCCGGGGTGGCCTGGCAGGGCTGCAACAAAAAGGACCTGGAGGAGCCGGTGGACGGTGAGCTAAGGGTGATGGTCATTGCACGTATGTGTATGTAGGAGCTTCACACAAGCTTGCCATGAACATCGGGCTGCACGCATGGGTGACACAGGTCTTTTCTTCTGCTTTCTCCTTGGTCCTATGTGTGCATTGGTCCCAGGTGTGCCTCTGTGTGAGTTTATGTGTACATGAGTATAAGTGAGTGAGAGCGGCTGTCTGAGTGTGATCTGTGTGTGCACATGTGAGTATGCCTGTGTGTGTTGAGAAGGAGCCTGTTGCTATTGGCAACGGGTATGTGTCATGCCTGCTCCTAGTCCTTGGAAGGAGGGGCCAGGACAGACACCTGTGGTGTGGGTGGCAGAGGACTTCCATTTGGGTGAGTCTGGTGTCTGTCAGATCTGCAGGTTGCTGGAGAAATGCCCCATGCTCTTGGTGGTCCTCCAGCCATACCTGATGCCCGTGTCTAGGCCAGCAAGGTGCCCTTTGGGTTGACAGCAGCAGGGCTCAGAGCTGCCTGCCGAGGGTACTCACTCGGATGGGAGCTCTGAGAGGTGTGGGTAGAACTGAGGCCGTTAGAACTATGGAGGAGTTACAGCAAGGTCTTGACCCACAGTAGCAGGGCCTGACACCCTAAGATGGCCTGTGGCATGGGGGTAGGGTGGCTGACCAGCCTGACACCTGGACACTGGGAAGTGGATGGCTTGTGTGTAAGCGTGTGTACGTGCATATAGGCAGGGACTCAGGAGGAAGGTCAAGTTCAGTTCTGCTCAGCGGGCTGATGAGCACAGTCTCGCCAGAGGAGTACCAGCACCCCCCCATCCCCGAGAGAGGCAGCTGGCTTCACTCCTTTTCCCCAGGTTTCTAGGAGAGGAAGGTGGATGGAGGCCCTGATGCTTTCTCAGGTCTTCTGGGGACTCCCTGACCAATTGCGAGTCTGGGGCCTGCACCGTGTTGTGTAGCTCACACGAGGTGGGTTTGGGATAACAGGAGCAGGGAAGGAGCCCCGTGGTAACTGAGCACTTAACATGGCCGGCACCAGTGCAAATGGTGAGTGGTCAGCCTGCGGTCACTTTTTCACTTGGGAATAACAATCCTCACTGGAAAGCATGAAACTGGAAGGGAGAAAGTGACCCTCCCCCAGACCACGTAAGAGGCTGGGAGCAGTGCCTTGTGGTTCCCAACCTGCCTTGTCCATCATCTTCTGCACAGGACCCCTAACGCACATGGCTTCGGTGTCTATGTCAACATAAGCTCACCCCTGAAGGCTCATAGCCCAACTTTGGCAAGAGCAATAGGGCATGGAAAATGAGCCATTAAGGTTTATGTTTAGTTTCAAGTAGAGAATTCAGGTCCTCTGACTGACCAGCTGGGCGGAAGCCCTGAGTTGTGAATGGGAGCTGCAGATGCCTAAGTGTCCCTGTGAACATTGCCAGTATGCAGAGGCCAGCCTGGGAGCACCCAGGTCTTGCTGGAAGTACTGAATGGAGTGGGCTTTTGCAGCTCTGGCAATGCTCTCAAGAAGAAGGATTGGAGAGATGGTTAAGGCGCTTGCCTGCAAAGCCTAAGCACTCATGTTCGAATCTCTAGGTCCCATGTAGCCAGATGCACAGGGATGCAAGCACGCAATGTCACACACGCACCACAAGGGGGCGCACACATCTGGAGTATGTTCACAGCAGGCTGAAGGTCCTGGCATGCCCATTCTCTCTCTCAAAAATAAAAATAAAACAGGAGGAAGATTGAAGAGAAAAACATGTTTAAAGATATCCTCTAATGGGAATGGAACTTTGGTCACAAAAAGTCCCATCCAAATTAGCTAGAAGCTTGCAAAGTAGGCCTGTTATCCACCTTTTATGGACAAGGAAGCTAGACGGGAAAGGCTGAGTAACGTGTTCTGGGTCACACTTGACAGCTAAAGAAAGGGATGGAGTTGAGATCCGAAGCAGCTTATCATTCCCATCTCTGAACCTGAGCTAGGAAATCTCCCACCCTGTTTCTCCCTGCCAGAGCTACTACAGGGGACTGCGCTTAAAGGTGTGCCAACCTGGAGGCCAGCCCCGCTGATACGGTTCCAGATATGAGCAGGTCCAGGGCTAGCTGGTAACCAGGACAGAGGCGGACAGTTCATGCTGTGAAAGCAAGCTGCTGCCAGCTCCCAGGACCCCTGGGGCACAAGACAACCTGTGTACTGTGATTTCCTCTGGGCTGGCTGTGCCCAGCACCAGATGGGATGTAGGTGGTGGCTGTTGGTCCAACTCAACCACTGGTCAGTGGGCTCCCTGTCCACCCTCATCCTTGGTGTGGTGTCCTTTTGTGTGTTGCTCAAAGCTGAACTCCATCCCCAAACCCTCCACCCTAAGACGTAGCAATCTACTCACCATGATAGCGTCCTCATTAAAGTGACAGGACCTTGGCAAGCACAACTGCCTGCAGACCAGGCATGGGTGGCATGCAGGGCGCTCTCTGTGGCACTCTTGCTTACTTTCAGGGAGAGGCTATGAGACAGAAGGAAAAAAAAATGCTCCTATCCAGCAAGGCCTGCCCTTTGCGGACACCAGATACAATTTGGAAGTGAGCTGATAATTCTTGCTCGGGTGCAGAGGCCCCGAGTGTCCCAGCTCCGCCTCTGCCTTTCTGCTAAGGCATGGCTCTTGCCGGCACTGTCCCCTCATCTCCGGGGACTGGGCCTCTGACCTTGACGAAGCCCTTTGCTGACCCTGCACCTGCCCTCTGGCTCTATTCGTTTATTAATAGGCCCATTTCTCATCTTGCTCGGCCCAGGGCTCCACACCCAAGTAGCAGATGCAACCTCAGGATTCCCTTCCCAGCCAAGGACAGATCAGGACCCCGTGGCTCCTGGGGCTGAGATGAGATCACAGGTCCTCCTGCAAATAGCAGCTCAGGCTCACAGTCAGACGCCGTCAGCCATGTGTGGTGACCTCCCTGTGGCTGTCATTACACAGTACACGAGGGTGGCTGGAAACATGGGGCCTTAGTCTCCTGTAGTTCTAGAAGCCAGAAGCTGGAAATTAGACGGGAGTGAGTAGGTCATGTGTCTCCACAGGAAGCTCCCTCCTCTGGGGTCTCATTTGTTCCTGGACATGGGCTGTATCCCTTTGACCTCTGCTTCCTTGTCACAGGGCCTCCTCCTTTCTGTCTCTCATGTCCTCTATCCATTTATGAAAACACCCTTGGTCACTGGCACTGGGTTTAGGGCCCAGCAGGAAAATTGTTTCAACTCAGAATTCTTTTTTAAAAAATTAAATTAATTTATTTATTTAGGAGAGTGTACGAGGGAGGGAGAAGGAAAGAACAAGAGAGAGGGTGAGAGAGAATGGTACGCCAAGGCCTCTTGCCTCTCCACACAAACTCCAGATGCATGGGCCAACCTGTGCATCTGGCTTTATGTGGTACTGGGGAATTGAACCAGGGCTGTCAGCTTTTAAAGTGAGCTTTTAAAATCACTTAGCCATCTCTTCATCCTCTCAACTCAGACTTATTCTTTTTTTAAAAAAATTTTAATCTATTTATTTATTTAAGAGAGAGTGGAGGGGAGAGAGAGAATGGGTGCACCAGGACCTCTGGTCACTGCAAACAATTGCAGACTCATGTGCCACTTTGTGCATCTGGCTCACGTGGGTCCTGGGGAATTGAACCTGGGTCCTTAGGTTTTGCAGGCAAGCACTTTAACCACTAAGCCATCTCTCCAGCCCTCAACTCAGAATTATTCTTTCAATTTTTCAATTTTTAAAATTTTTATTTATTAAAGACAGAGAGAGAGAGAGAGAGAGAGAGAGAGCATAGGTGTGCCAGAGCCTTCAGCCACTGCAAACGAACTCCAGATGCATGTGCCACCACATGCATCTGGCTCATGTGGGGCCTGGAGACTCGAACCTTGGTCCCAAAGCTTTGCAAGCACCTCAGTTGCTAAGCCATCTCTCCAGGCTTCAAGATGAGAATTCTTAACAACAGCTGCGAATTTTTCCAAATGAGCTCAAAAGCCCAGGTTCTGGGGGCTAGGATGCAGACATATTTTAGAGGGAAGGGGCACAACCATTCATTTCCCCTCGGCATGGCAGATATGAAATTCACTAAGAGGATCACTGACAGATGCATCCACCATCTCAGGCAGGCTGAGAAAGCATACGGGAGAGACATGCGGGGTGCCTGGCGCCTGCTCCCTGCTGTCTAGGGTGCTGATTCTGAAGGAGACGCTTCAGTGGTGTCTAACACCAACTAATCCGAGGGCTTGGGGCGAGGCTGGGCATCGTCTTGGGCCGAGCTTGTGGGTTAGCCACCAGGCTATCATCTGGATTAGTGAATCGTCAATAGATCCGGTTGAGCTAAGACAGCTGGAGTCAGCAGGTCACACAGAGACGGCCGGCTGGTTACTCCGGCTCTCACGGTGACGTGGCATGATTTGTAGCTTGGCACTCTGCCACCACAACGCTCACAGAGCTGGTCAGTTGTCACTGTGTCCTCCTGCTCTTTGCTGAGTGCAAATGACCTGGGTGTCCTTCCGTAGCGCCTGGCACTCGGTCCATACGCCCCAGTGTTGCTGCCTGTGGAAACTTTAAGATCAAAGGAGGAGGGGTAAACCCATTTTTCAGCATTGCTGGAATGTCAAAGGTAAGTTCTCTCTAGGCCAGCATGGAGTACAGTGCCTGCACATAGTAGGGACTAACGTGAGGGGTGTTCTGGCTTCGGGGTGATGGTAGCATCATCCACCCCAGCCGGAACCTTCCCACTCCCTTGTTCTCCCTTCATCTCTCCCAGTCCTACTTAGGTTTTGACCCCTGTCCCCAGTATGCTTCCTTACCCAGGTCCCCGCAGTGGCTTCCCGGGCACTCTCCCTGACTCAGGTTCCCCACTCAGGGCCCTTCCACTGAGAAGAAGTTCTGATTTTTTCCATCTCCCCAGCATGGATGTGTGGGTGATTTCTCTCTCGCTCTTGCCCCCAGCAGCTTCACCGTCACTCTCCTTGTTCAAGCCATACGCCCCAGCTGCATGAGCTTCTGAACCCCTCCCTTCCCAATGCCTGCTCGCTCCTCCTCTTCCCCTCTTCCTTCCCCTTCTTGGCTTTCAGGCCAGCCTATGGACAGCTCTCCTTCCCTGCATTCCTCCTTGGCACCTCACACATACTTGACTACTTGCCTGGTGCCCCCGACCACATGGCTGAGGCTCTCAATAGCCACGTGCTGCCCTGGGTTCTGAGACTTTGCAGCGAACACAGAGCCCCTGGCCTGCTCAGGGTCTGGAGCCATGGGACTGAGCTGAACAACTCGCTGAACCTGGATGACTCACCCCACCTCTCTGGCCTTGGTTACTTTAGCTGCGAAATCACCACTACTGCAGGTGCATTTTATTTATTTATTTATTTTTTATTTTGAGAGAGACACAGAGAGAGACAGAAAGAGAGGGAGAGGAAGACAGATAGAGATGGGCGCTCCAGCAGTCTCTCAGCTGCTGTGAACGAAATCCAGATGTGTGCGCCCCCTTGTGGTCAAGTGCAGCATTGCACCCTTGTATCACTTTGCATCTGGCTAAACATGGGACCTGGAGATTGGAACCGCTGGAGATTAGAACCAGCGTTCTTAGGCTTAGCAGGCAGGCACCTTAACTGCTAAGCCATCTCTCCAGCCCCAGGTACATTATTAATCCATGCAGAGTCCAGGGATGGTGTCACATGTGTTATTAATCCATGCAGAGCCCAGGGATGGTGTCGCATGTGTTAGTCTGTGTGGAAGAGTTTTTCTGTCCTGGAGTTTACAGCCCACAAGGTGAATAATTGGGATGTTGTGTGAGGAGCTAACTGTGGGCTACACTGAGGAGGCAAAGAAGGGCACCTCACCAGCTAGGGCCACTGGATGTGCACTCCCCTCCCTTATGAGGCCATGAGCTGGTCAAGCTTAAGGATGTGTCACAGTCATGGACTGTGGCACCAGGTGGGCTCCCAGAACTCTATGAAGGTCTGCTGAGTAAAGGAATGATTGAACTGATGGATGGATAGACAGATGAACAGGTGGATGGATGGATGGATGGATGGATGGATGGATGGATAGTTAGATGGATGGTTGGAAGTCTGGACATGTAGATAGATGGATGAATAAACAGACAAGTGTATGCGTGCATGCAAATGTTTGTGTATCTGTAATGGATGGAGAGACAGATGGTTGGAGAGATGGACGGGTAGATGAGTAGATGAGTGAATGGATGGAAGAGGGGACGGATGGGAGGGAAAGTGAGTGAACAGATGGCTAGATGGGTGGGCAGATGGACTGATGGACAGACAGAAAAACAGACAGGTAAATGAGCAGGAGGGTGGATGGATGGGTGGGTGGGTGGGCCAGGTGGATGGCTAGATGGGTGGGCAGATGGACCAATGGACAGATGGAAAAACAGGCAGCTGAATGAGCAGGAGGATGGGTGGGTGGGCTAGGAGGAAGGCATTTTGATCACTCTGACTTCGTTCATGCCCTCACTTGTTTGCAAGCGTGCAGTGGGATACAAGGTCCCTGTTCTCACTCTTCTACTGGGCTATTGCTTTAGAAACTTGCTAAGCAACTCAGACTTCTTTCTCCATAGGATATGATGGCTTGTGCCACAAGGTTCCTGAAGTTTCTGGACAAGTTTCTCACCCAGTGCCATTTTCCAGCCCTTTAGGTCAGGAGGGAATACCCTATGTCACAGTCAGCCTCGTGTTGCTAGACAAACATCCAAAGAGAAGAAGCTTATGAGAAAGGGTTTATTTTCGACTTACAAATGCAGGGGAGCACAATCAGTGGTGGAAAGAGCTGGCCCCCTTTCATAGATGCAAGCAGAGGGACACCACCGACCGCCAGAGCTCCAACAGTTCTCCACACTCCTCAGGGCTGAATTCAAGATCTTTCCTAAGACTCCAAGATCCGTCCCCAGGGACCTCTTCCCGCATAGAGCTCTGCCCACTGGAGACTCGAGAGATGGAGAGATGGACGGGTAGATGAGTAGATGAGTCTATGGAACCACACATTTCAACCACTACACCCTAATAAATTCCTTATGAGGGGCCCCACGAACTCTAGAGTGACTGTCAGTAGCTTAGAGTCTTAAGGCTAGTTCACACTCTCATTTACAAGGTCACCCCAGAGGCTAAAATTCTCTCAAAGCCATGCCAGGTTTAAAAAAATGCAGGGCTGGAGAGATGGCTTAGCGATCAGGGTGTGTACCTGTGAAGCCTAAGGACCCATGTTCAACTCTTCAGATCCCATGTAAGCCAGATGCACAAAGGTGAGGCAAGTGCAGGGTTGCACATGCCCAGTAGGTGGTGCAAGCATCTGGAGTTCTATTGCAGTGGCTGAGGCCTGGGGTGCCAATTCTCTCTCTCTCAAAAGAACAAACAAATAAATAAAAATGCTATCTACATTCTCAAGACCTCATTCTTTTTTTTTTTTTTTACATATGTATGTGTGTGCAGTCTGCATGTGTGTGGTCCCAATGAGTGTGGGTGTGCTTGCACATGTGTATGCATGTACATGGAAACCAGAAATCAGGTGTCTCTTGCTATCAACTCCACCTTATTTATTGACACAGGGTGCTGGTGGAACCTAGAACTAACTGGTTCAGCTAGTCTAGCTAGCCAGTGAGCCCCAGGAGTTCCCTGACTCCACCTCCCCAGAGCTGGGATTACAGGTGTGCTCCATCACTCCTGGCATTTATGTGGGTTCTTCCCATCTAAGCCCACACTTTCATGGCAAGCACTTTACTCACGGTGCAGTCAAGCTTCAAGGCACCAGGCTACCTTGTAGGCATGCAGAATGAAAGAACTGGGGTCATTGGGGCTGGAGAGATGGCTTAGTGGTTAAGGTGTATGCCTGCGAAGCCTAAGGACCTAGGTTCCATTCTCCAGGTCCCACATAAAGCCACATGCACAGCATCTAGAGTTCGTTTGCAGTGGCTAGAGGCCCTGGTGTGCCCATTCTCACTCACTCTCTATCTCTCTCTCCCTCTCTCTGTCTCTAATAAATAAATAAAAGCAAATCTTAAAAAAAATATATTAAACAAGAAAGAATTGGGGTTGTTGAGATCATGAGAGCAGGCAGTACGTAGCAGGTGCAGATGGATCTCTTGAGTGGGTTGTGTATAAAGCTGGGTGTTGGAGATGCCAGAAACATGGTAAATGTGCTGAGGGAAGTTGCAGGCACAATGAGGCCATCCTAAGAGAGAAACCCTGTGTGCTGTAGTGTAGGCATATAGTCACCCAAGCCCACGGGAGCCTGTATGGTGCTATCACATGCCCCAGATGCCAGGCATAGATACAGGTCTTGGTGTTCATCTTGTAGGCTTTTGGTCTGATCTTTTCTCGTGATCCTCTTATTTCTTCTTTTTGGAATGGGGATATTTGCTCGATGACATTATGTGTTGGAAGTCGGTAACTTGCTTGATTTTGTGAGGGCTCGCAGTTAAGAGATTTCCTTGAGCCTCAGAAGAGACTTTGGACTTATGAGCGGTTGAATTCACAAGACTAGGGGCTCTTTTGAAGTTGGACTCATGCCATTTACACTATGAGATGGTCAAAAGCCCTTGGGGTACAGAGGCCACAGGCTGTATTTGAACAATTAATTCCCATCTGGTGACACGTTTTTTGAGGCTGTGGAGCCTTGAGGAGGTAGGGCCTTCCTGGAGAAAGTGGCTCACTGGGAAGCCAGCCTTGAGGGCTGTCGCTTTCCTGACCCGAGTCTTTCTCTGTTTTGTGTCCTGTTGCGATGTGAAGGGTCCTAACTACATGTGCTTTCCCTGCCTTTTCTACTACGCGGATTCTATCCTCTCTCCACAGGTCAGATTAAATCTTTCCCTCTTTATAAAAAACGATGTAGGCTTTCTTTAATTTGTTTCCTTGGCATTTTATAACTTATAGCATACAACCCTGTGTATGCTTTGTCTAGTTTACATCTAAATATTTCATTTCCTTTGGAGCAAGTGTCAATGGTATTGTCTCTAATTTTAATCTTAAGTCTTATTTTTGTAAGTAGAAATGTAGTTTATGTTTGTGTATTGACCTTGTATATTGCTTGACATCTTCTGTGAGGACAATCCTGGCACTGGTGAATAGGGACAGTTTTATGTCTTCATTTCTAATCTGATTGCTTGTGTTTCTTTTTCTTTCTAGAAATATCTACTTAAATGTTTTAATAAGAGTAATAGAGTTGTCCCTTGATGCTTGTGGAAGAGTGTTCTTAGGACCTCTCATATATTAAGATTTATGACTCAGGTCTTTCTTTTTTTGAGGCAAGTCCAACAGACTGGCCTTTTTTTATGCAAGAGAATGAGAGAGAGAGAGAGAGAGAGACAATTGGCACACCAGGGCCTCCAGCCACTGCAGTCGAACTCCAGGTGCCTGCACCACCTTGTGCGCATGCACAGATCGCTTGAGTCGCCTTGTGCATCTGGCTTACGTGGGACCTGGAGAGTTGACCATGGGTCCTTACGCTTTGCAGGCAAGAGCCTTAACTGCTAAACCATCTCTCCAGCCCTCAAGTTCTTAATATGAAATGGTGCAGTATTTGCATCTAATCTATGCACATATACTGCACATCTCTTAAAATTACTTATACACGATAGTAGTGTTTAACAACGACAACAACAGCAGCGACAACAAACTCCCAGACAGGAATAGAAAAACACTAGCACCTAATTTACAATGCAGACACTGTGTAGACAGTTGTTTTTATGTACTATTTTGGAGAACAATGATGAGAAGAAGTCAATACATTTCTTCCCAGGAAATGTCATGTGCACTCTTTGTTGGATTTGAAGATTTGGAACTTGCAGATAAGGAAGGCTTGCTGACCTTTAAATTTTATAGTAGAAATTTTCTATGTAGCTTACAGTATACAGGATTTTTTTTATAAAAAATGTTTTTATTAATTATTTTTTATTTTTGGAGAGAGACACAGAGAGAGACAGACAGAGAGAGACAGACAGAGAGGGAGACAGATAGAGAATGGGTGCACCAGCAGTCTCTTAGCTGCTGTGAATGAAATCCAGATGTGTGCGCCCCCTTGTGGGCAAGTGTGGCATTGCGGCCTTGAGTCACTTTGCATCTGGCTAAACGTGGGACCTGGAGATTGGAACCGCTGGAGATTGGAACTGGGTTCTTAGGCTTAGCAGGCAGGCGCCTTAAATGTTAAGCCATCTCTCCAGCCCTATTAATTTTGATTTAATTATTTCAGAGAGAGAAAGAGGCAGAGAGAGAGAGAGAGAGAGAGAGAGCATGGATGCACCAGGGCTTCCAGCCACTGCAAACGAACTCCAGATGTATACACCACCTTGTGCATCTGGCTTACATGGGTCCTGGGTATTTGAACCAAGGTCCTTTGGATTTGCAGGCAAGTGCCTTAACCATTAAGCTATCTCTCCAGCTACCCACCCCCCCAGTATATTGTATTCTTATACCTATAAGTTTGTTTTTCAAAGACATGTGTATGTATATTTAAATAGTTTTGTGATTTATGAAATATCCTTATTGAATTTAGGGTTAAAAAGTGTCATTCATCAAAAATTTTGTCTGTGCTCTCACAGCAGAAAGACAACTAAACTGGAGGGCTTTTTCTTATTATAATGGATAGAATTTATGTTACTACAGAGAATAAAGGTAGGGGAAAATGGATTCCGTGTTTTGTTTCTGAATTTGACAGGGACGTGGCTCCCTTTATTCACTATTAAGCATGGTGCTTACATGGCGAACTTTGAAAATTCATTTATTTTTTAAAATTCGTATATAACAAATTAGATTTCATTATGATACTTTCCAAAACTTTTTGATTTTTTGTTTCCCGTTCCCCTCTTCTCATTTCACTTCCTCTTTTTGACCCCCCCCACCATAGCCTCCTTTCTACTTTCATGATCCATGTTTCCAGTGGGACTTTTTGGTAAATGCTTTTTATTAATTTGTGGTAGTTCTATTCAATTCCTAACTTGCTGGAAGAATTTTTTTTATATTTAAACAATATTATCATACATGGGTATTACATTTTTCCATAACTGATGTAATCATATTATAATTTTTATTTGTTTGTTGATAGGATGGTTACATTTATTTTCTAATGTTCAATATACTTTCCATATCTGTAATAAATCTCACTTTGCCATTGCATACAAATCTTTTTTTAAATATTTATTTATTTATTTGTTAGAGAGATACAGAGAAAGAGAGAGAGAGAGAGAATGGGTGCACCAGGGCCTCTAGCCACTGCAAATGAACTCCAGACGCATGCGCCACCTTGTGGATCTGGCTTAAGCGGGACCTGGAGAATCGAACCTGGATCCCTAGGCTGCTCAGGCAAGCGCCTTAACCACTTAGCCATCTCTCCATCCCTACATACAAATCTTTTGGTACATCACTGAATTAGATTTGCTAACCCTTTGGTGAGGTTTTTTTTCACCTCTATTCCTCAAGATCTTCAAGGGCTTTATTCTTCTGATCTATTTTTCTGATCTGGGTGTTAAGGTCATATTGAAATCATACACTGACTTGGAGACTGTTTGCTCTTTTACTGTCTCAATGAGCACGTATGAAGTTGACATAACTTCAGGCATTTGATAATTCCCCCAATTAAGCCATTGGGCCTGGATATGTACTTTTGGGAAATTTTAAATTACAAATTCAATTTATTTAATGGCTGTGGGACTCTTCCGATTATCTGTTTCATCCCTGTTGCTTTTGTTGTTGTTACTGTTGCCATGTTGGGGAGTGAAGCCAGGGTCTTACCCATGCTAACACAGCACTTGATCACCAACATTGATGCTGGCTTCAAGGACTGAGTGAATGCTCATGGGATTTTATCATTTGATGTGACACCACCCATGCACTTGTGCATGTGGCCGCTTTCCTTTCTGATTCCCCGCCACGTTGCTTTGCACCCAGCAGGACCCTCACAAGAGACCAAACATGGGACCCCGAATTGTCGTATGAATCCAGGTCACTTTCCCTGGTGGCCAGGGTTGAGCATGGCACACCAGTTTGCTCCTGCTTCTCTCTTCTGCACAAAATACGGAGTCTGTGGACCCCACCAAGAGTGCCTTGTTGCTCTGCCATGCACTCAAGCCATGCTCCGCACAGCTGACCTGAGCTGGTGGCAATGTTTAATCATTTTTCATCACTCCTAATGAAACTAGCACGGCCTTTGGCTGGGTAGTCAAGCTGCCCAAGAAATGAATTCCGAGTCCCATGTGAGAACTCTAGACCTGGAAGGTCTTGGATCAACTAATGACACACCTTGTGCACATTTTAAGTCTCCCAATAATGTCCACACATGTGGCCCTAATGACACCATGGAGACTCCAGGATGGGCACATATATTAGTCACTGTAATTAAAACCCTGGAGTTATAGTATATGTTATTTGTATGGCCGTTTGTGATGTGCTTAATGCTCCCAGTTTCAAAATTATTAAAGCTACTGTCCCCGGGCTGGCCAAGGGATAAGCAAAGTCAGAACATGATCTCATTCCCCATCAATGGGGCAAACAGGGAGGAGGGCGCTTGGGGGAGTCTCTTATAAAGAGACCCAGTGCCAAGTCAAAGAACTCCAGCTGTGCAACAGGAAAGCTGAATGGTTTGTTAGCATCATTAATATTGCAATGAAAACTAATTAAACCTGGAGCTAGAAGTTCATTAGTGGTTTGGAGCCAAGGATTCTTCTTCTGCAGCGCTGGTTAGCGCAGCACAGGCTAACTTGGAAACTTGTCAGCCGGGCTTGGGAATCACGTGGCTCTCCCCTTCTGCATCCTCTGGAATTGGGATGGCACCGATGACAGGCATGGGTGGACAAGGACGGAAAGACTGCTTGGGTACCCGAAGTCCCCTCAACCTCTCTCCCCAAGGAGACCTCAACACCTATCTGGGTTGGCCACCATTTGCAGGCTTCTAAGAATACACTTTGTGGAGAGAGAAGGGAGGGAAGTAGCTTATTTTCCAAACAGCGTGACTCGCTCCAAACCACTTGAAGTGAAAGAGGTTTTCACTGAAGGGCTTGCACACGCTGTCTCATCTGCTTCTCACAAAGTTGCTTTGTCATCTCTTCCCAACTTGGTTGCCCAAGACAGGGAAGGTTTGTTGTTACCTGAGAGATTTGTTGGTTTTTATTTGTGTGGTGTGTGTGTGTGTGTGTGTGTGTGTGTTTGGTGCATGTGATCTGTGGAGCAGGCACATGTGTGTGTAAATGCACTTCTGCGTATGTATGCGTGTGCCCCATGCAAGTGTGTGTAAAGACTAGAGGAGAATGTTGGGGCCCTTTTATTGCACCACTTTGGGCATCCAGCTACATGTGGGTACTGGGGAATCAAACCCTGGTCATCAGGCTTTGCAGGCAAATGCTTTAACCACTGAGCCATCTCTCCAGCCCCCCTCTGCCAAGTTTTTCATGTGGTTCTGGAGAGAGGAACTTGGCAGAGGCCAAAAAGGTCCTCATGCTTAAGCAGCAAGCACTCTTAACCACTGGACCATCCCCTCACCCCAGGAAGGTTGTTTTGTTGCAAGCTGGGGTTTCCTGGGAAGCAGATGAGGTGAGCTTAATGGGGAAGATGTTGATTAAGGAGAGCCTTTGAGGCCATCCCTTCATTCCAGAGTGGGCAGGAGTCAGGTGTGAACACAGAGTGAAATCAGGCTGTGTTCTTGCCCTAGAGAGATTAGCCAGTACTGGGGCGTGATGGGATAAAATGGCTGTCGGAAGAGTCCTGGATCATGTTGGGTTGGTCAGCTCTTCATCTTTTGTGGCTCACTGGTCACTGCTCACCAACAGTATCCCAGCAGTTAAGTCCTCCCTCGAAGGGGACTTGGGGAGGCATATCATAGTGTCCCGTGCAGTTCTGGTCACCAAAATCTTCCTCGATCCCAGCAAGGATCAGGCACGTAGTAGCAGAACTAAGTTAAAGCCTGTGAATGTGATGCAAGTGGCACGACTAGAAGTGCGAGGAGGCTCCAACTCCCGCCTCGCTGCCGTCTCTCCCTTTCTCGTGCACAGTGAAGAGGCGCATCCTGGTGACAGTCGCTGCCATCTCTCCATTCTCATGGACAGTGAAGAGGCGCATCCTGGTGACAGTCGCTGACGTCTCTCCCTTTCTCCTGCACAGTGAAGAGGCGCATCCCGGTGACAGTTGCTGACGTCTCTCCCTTTCTCGTGCACAGTGAAGAGGCACTGGTGACAGTTGCGCATCCTGTGCTATAAATGACATCCAGGTCCTTTCTCACTGGTCACAAAAAAAAAAAAAAAAAAAAAAAAAAAAACCCAGCAAGATGTCTTATTCAATTCCTTTGCCAAATCCCCAATCCAGACAGTCATTTTGGTAGAAGGCTGTCACCAGTAGCAAGAGGAACAACTAGGTCTTTTTTTTTATCTTATTGACTGAGCTTGACCCTGAGTTTGAGGTCCCCCAGAGTGAACAACAACCCTGTTGTCTACACAAAGGCTTTGGGTAGTGCAAGAACAAAGTGGTCAAGAGCCTGTGAACCTGCGGACCTGGGATGGCAGGGAAGTTGCCCTGAGATGCCTCTGGATGGTGTGCTGCCAGCTCTCCCTCCCTGCGATCGATCACATTTTAGCAAATTGTAAAATAATTAGGCACATAAGGCAAAAATTTATTTCCTTTCCTCGTCCTTTTTAAAATTATTTTTTAAAAACATTTATTTATTTATTTATTATTTATTTATTTATTTTGGTTTTTCAAGGTAGGGTCTTGTTCTTATCCAGGTGGACCTGGAATTCACTTTGCAGTCTCAGGGTGGCCTTGAACTCACAGCGATCCTCCTACCTTGGCCTGCTCAGTGCTGGAATTAAAGATGTGAGCCACCACGCTCTGCCTTTTCTTGATTTTCTGATCCTTCAATCCAGCCCTTCTCAGTAGGCCGTGGGTTGTGTACAGCAATGACAGTGCATTGTCTCCTCACCCTGGGGACAGGGGCAGGCAAAAGAGGACAACTGATCACCTGAAGCCCAGGGAGCGTCACCTCTTTTGACCCATGGCATAGATGTACGATGAACTCGAAAGGACTGGGCCTATTGCTTAATTCTTTTTTTTTTTTTTTTTTTTTTTTTGGTTTTTGTGAGGTAGGGTCTCACTCTGGCCCAGGCTGACCTGGAATTAACTATGTAGTCTCAGGGTGGCCTTGAACTCTCAGCGATCCTCCTACCTCTGTCTCCCGAGTGCTGGGATTAAAGGCGTGCGCCACCACGCCTAGCTCTATTGCTTAATTCTTTTCATTGTAGGAAGCTTGGTTTTGAATGGGGGAAGCAAAGGGTGTGAGCAAGTCCAAAGGGAGGCAAAAGCACCCATGTACAGTGGCAACCTTCTTCTCAGACTTCTTTGGCAAACCTCACATGCCAAAAATGATGGCTCCATTCTCCCAGCACAGCACCAGGGAAGTGCCAGCAGTACCTGATGCAAAGTCTCCAGAAAGCACCCCACTCCACTGTGCTCTGGCTTGAGTTTGGAGTGACCCCCAAAGACCCATGTGTTAAAGGCTTAGCCTCTAGCTTGCCAGCTTCTAAGAGGTGGCACCTAGTGAGATGGCCAATACTTGAGTGTGCCCTTGAAGAGAACGGTAGGTCTCATCCCTCATTCTCTGTCCTTTTCTTCCTTGCTTCCAGGCCATGAGGCAAATAGTTTTGCAAAACCACATGATTGAGCCATGATGTCCTCATCCCATCCTCCCATCAAAAAACAATGGCTCTGCCCCATTATGGACTGAAACCTGAGTCAGAATGATATTCTCTCTCTCTCTCTCTCATTTGCTTGCTGAAAATGAATGTAGGGATGCATGCTAGGCAAGCGGTCTATCACTGAACTGCACTCTTAGACTGACCTTTCCTTTTTATAACTTGATTTGTCGTAACTATTTGTTAAGGAAAGAAAGCTGACCGTGATGATTAATATTGCTTATTAATCTGGCAGGCTTTTGAATCACCTAGAAGACAAACTGACGGGATGCATCTCTGGAGGGTGTTTCCAGAGATGTTTAACTAAGGGGGGAAGACCCGGCCTACGTGTGTGTGGTGCCATCCTACGCGCTGGAGTCCAGGACTGAATAAAAGGAGAAAGTGAGCTGAGTACGGCTCTCACCTCTCTGATTCCTGGCTGCGGATGTGACCAACCACCTCATTGTCCTGCTGCCACAGCTAAAGCCACTCTCATGACCATAACTCCCTCATCATGACGGACTGTACTTCATGCTGTGAGCCAAAATAAGCTCTTCCGTCCTTAAGTTGTTTGGGTGAGATTTTTTTTTCATGGTAATGAGAAGAGTAACAAATACATTGACCAGCACATACCTTGGCACAGGAAGGTAATCGTAAGTAACAGGAAAGTCAATGCCTGGCCAGTGGGCATATGGATGAGCTGAGTTTAATTGGATCATCTTAACCCTGCTCATTCTCCTATAAGTGCTTCTAAAAATGGAAATTATTTAATTGCATATTTGATCTGCATATTATATTTTATGTATTGTATAATTATCACTATAATTAGTGGTGGTTAATTCTGTAACTGAAGACAGCCAGCTGAAGGAGATATTTAAATATCTTTTCTTTTTCACTTCAAGACCTGCAGGTGTAGGTCAGTGGTAGAGTGCTTATCTTATAGCACAAGGCCCTGAGTTCAAACCCCAATAACACACAACACACACACACACACACACACACACACACACACACTCAAACCCAGGATCTCTTGCCTTTTCCTTTTTGTTCCTCTAATGTTCCCATAGGCAGCAGAAGGAGGGCATGAACAGTAGGTTCATGCGATCCTATTCTTCATGGTCAACCTTCATTTCTCAGTGCTTGGGGGAAAACCACATCTCCTGGACATTTTGGAGATAGTCTGCCAACTGTATTAGTCTTGGAGATGTCACAGTTTCAGGGGACTAGAACATTCCAAGGTTTACTTGAAACTTCCTGCACTAACCATTCAGGATTCCTGAGACCATTTGTTGGAAGTTAGCCTCCACTGGAAGAGAACAGAGAAACTGAAAATCTTGTTGTTTAAAAATGTCTGGAAGGCTGGCTTAGCAGTTAAGGCGCTTACCTGAGAAGCCTAAGGACCCAAGTTCAAAGCCCCAGAACCCACGTAACCCAGATGCACAAGGTGGTGCATGCGTCTAGTGTTTGTTTGCAATGGCTGGAGGCCCTGGTGCACCAATTCTCTTTCTGTCTCCCTCCCTCTCTAGAATAAATAACTAAAAATAAAATTAAAAATTTTTAAATGCCTAGAACCAAGCTGTCCAAAACAAGAGAGGTAATAAATGGTAGAGAAACTCACCTTCTTTCTTCTTTATGCCCTCAATATGTTTCTTTGAGGTTACCTCATGGTTCAAGTCAGCTGATGCGGTAGTTTGAATATGATAGTATGCATAGCCCCATGGACTCGGGTATTTTATTAACATTAAGCTTGTAACCTGGGTCTCTAGCCACCCAGCTGAAGTAGGTGTTAGTGTCCTCAGAGGCACGTCACTGGGGCAGATCTGATTCCAGCCCAGAGGTGTAGAGAGAGTAGTTTGAGCTCTGGCTGTTGGAGTTGGTGGAGCTGGCTGTTGGTGGTTTCTCTCTGCTTGGATCTATGAAAGGGGATCCGGCTTCTCCCACCATTGATGAACCTTCCCCTGGATATGTGAGCTTGAAATAAATACCTTCCTCCAAGCAACACGGAGCTGACTCTAACAGCTGGAAAAAGCGCCAACCATCATGCCAGCAGTCCGGTTTGGCATCAGGAAGGACACAGATGGTAGGGGCCATGGATAGTACCCTTCCTAGTTGGAACAGGTTTCCCAGCATTCTCACACAACGATTCATTCCCATCCCATTGGCCAAGATAAATCCCACAATTACCTTTAAGCGTTAGTCAAGATTTTAGCCGATGCTTTTTCTCCTGCCTGAAAAAAAACAAACCCACAACTCAGCCTCTGTGATTAAGGAACAATGGAGAATGGTGATCATTGCAGACAACCGTGGTCGCAGGACAAGCCAGGGAGAACTCCTGTCAGCGGCTAGGTTCTTGTTCATGAAGCGGTTGTTTTATGAAGGGCTTATACCCGTCATGTGCAGGGGCACGGAGGGAATTCGAGCCTCGTTCTCAGGCAGATTTCCATCTAGCGCTGCTGTCATGCAGAGGCATGGGTACCCTGCTGCGCAGACACAGCATCTCTGGACTCATTTGTCTCTGACTCAGGTATTTGTGAATTTGAGGCACAGAGTTACGGATGCTTTCAGCGGTTCCGGGGTGTCTAAGTCTGCAAGTGTGCCCAGGCACCACAAGAAGCACGGGAAGAAACTCCTAAAAATAGGAGCATGACAGGAAACACGAGAGGTGTGCGTGCAGCACGCGGGTGGAGTCTTGGGTTCAGATCTTGGAGGATCGAGACGTCAGCTCTTAAACTGGCCTGTTCAGGTTCCTGGTCTGCTGAGGGGAACGGCAGCACTTGCCCTGCAAGGGTCATTCTGAGAATTAGTGACCACCGTAGCTTTTTGCCACGGGTGTGCTGGCAGGCCCAGCACACCGTCCACTTGGGGAGCACAAGAAGGTGTGGCGGTTTGAATGGGAAATGCCTCCCATAGCCTCGTGTATTTGTTAGCGAGCCTCATACTTGGTCCCCAGCTGGTGGCAATTTGGGAAAGTTGTGGGGCCTTCAAGAAGCAGAGCTTGTTGGAGGAAGCGTGTTACTAGAGGAAAACCTTGAGGTGCGTCAGTCCAACCCCATTAGATGTTCAGAACTAGCTCATTCTCGCTGCTTCTTCCCTCTCGATGCGACAAGATGTGATGCTCTAAGTGCCTGTTCTTCCATGCTTTTCCCCAGCATGATGAAACTTCCCCTCGAGACTAAACCAAAATAACCCCTTTCCTCCCACAAGCTGCTTCTTGTTGGGTCTTTGTTCCAGCAACCAAAAGGTTCCTGCTACAGAGGGGCTCCTTGGATCAGAGTTGTCTATGACTAGGAAAAATGAGAACGAGTCAGATTAAACTGTCTGTTTTCCCCTCCACACAGAAACTCATCTGCTCAATGACTTGTTCAGAACCACAAGACATAGCTGGTGTCAGTGAGCTTACCCTAAACAAAATGTCTGGGAACATTGTTGTGAACTGAGCTCCCTCACCAAGCCTCAACAGACTAGATCAAGCCAACATGGAGTCCCTCATGCTAAACACCATATAGTTGAACTAAAATTTTTTGTTGTTGTTGTTTTGTTTTGGGAAGTCTCACTCTAGTCCAGGCTGACCTGGAATTCACTATGTAGTCTCAGGGTGGCCTCGAACACATGGTGATCCACCTACCTCTGCCTCCCGAGTGCTAGGATTAAAGGCGTGCACTACTACATCCGGCTTTATTTATTTATTAGAGACAGAAAGAGGGAAAGAGAGAGAGGGAGAGTGAGAATGAGCGCTGCCAGGCCTCTAGACACTGCAAACAAACTCCAGATGCATGCGCCCCCTTGTGCATCTGGCTTACGTGGGACCTGGAGAATCAAACCAGGCTCCTTAGGCTTCGCAGGCATGTACCTTAACTGCTAAGCCATCTCTCCAGCCCTTGAACTAAAACTTTAAGGAAGCAGCTGGATCCCCAAACACTCCAGCTTTTCCTGAAAGCACAAAATTCATAGCAATCATTCAGAAAGAGCTCATTTTGTCTGATTTAGCCTAAAAAGGAAGTCCCTCCACTTTGAGCTTTTCAAGATAAATGAGCTATGACCTGACATTAACTAATCCACACTTTTTATAATGGGGGGGCGGCGGGTGTGGTGACACATACCTTAATTTTTCTTCCTTCCTTCCTTCGTTCCTTTCCTTTCTTGTTAGAGACAGAGAGAGGGAGAGAGAGAGAGAGAATGGGCAGGCCAGGCCCTCTAGCAACTGCAAACAAACTTCAGACGCATGCACCACCATGTGTATTTGGCTTACTTGGGACCTGGAGCATGGAACCTGGGTCCTTAGGCTTGGCAGGCAAGCGCCTTAACTGCTGAGCCATCTCTCCAGCCCATAATCCACATTTTTGGTTGCCTCTAGGTTTCTATTTAATTTATTGATTCTACCATATAGTAAATTGGTATAAAAAAAAACAAAAAGGAAAGCACTTGAAGTTTACTTAAAAGATCAGAATATATTAATGGGGATAGAAATATAAATAGAAGCAACAGAGAAAAGAACTATTATAATATTTTATGTTCAAAATGTAATTTTCTCTAATTAGCATTCATGAAATGTACCACATCTTTTTGCAATGTCTCTGTGTACCAAGCACAAAAAATTCTTAGCCAAAGGGCATCAGTGGGAGAGAAGGGAGTAAGTGGGTAATGGGAGGTGAGCATGATAAAAATATGTGGCATGCATGTATGAAAATGCCAGAACAAACCCATTCTAATGTGTAATTAACATATGCTAATGAAAATTTAGAACAAAATAAAAATTCTTAGCCATGGTTATGAGAGCATAGCAATTTCCTATCGATGTTTTTGGGTTCAAAGAATTATTTGCCTTGCTCAGGTTAAGCTTGAAGACTCAAAATGCCTCATCTCGGATCCCCAGGGAATCTTGATCACCAGGCATTGCATTTGCAGGAGCAAAGCATGGACCCAGTGCTGGTGAGGCAGGAATTCCAGTCAACTTAGAGGCATGGGACCTGTCACTCGCATCCCAGAAACGCCTGCTCTCCATCACCGTCCCGAGGAAAATCTCCAGTCCGAACAACCAAGGATTCGTCAGCGCGGGAGGAGGAGTCAAACGCTTCATGCTGGCAACATAGCCTTCCCCATTTTGCAAACCCACGGTCTAAAAGCTGCGTTCTTTGCAACTTCTACCTCGCAGTAATGGTGGCCAGAAGTGAGGCCCGGGATCCCAGGAATCACATTAAGACATGGATTCCCTTAGCACTGATGCCTTTTGATCCTGTTTGTCAGCCTCACGGCAGACATTCCTCAGGTCATCAGAAGTGGACAGTCCTTGGCTGCATCTACATTTGCTGGGAATTGCTTCATCCTTGTAGTCCACCTGTGAGCAGGGCTCTGGTTCTGTGATCTTGGAAACCACATTTCCCAGCTAGAAAGCGTGTTTGATGTCTTCCTCCTCAGAGACCACAGAGTCGGGGTGTTCAATAGACTCTCTCTCCCGGGGGTCTTTCTGCAGTGAGTCTGAACCTTGGAGGCAGCAGACATATGCACATTTCAGCTAAATGGGGCTTTCAAAATGAGGAGGCAGGACAGGTACTTGGATCTTTAAAGTGTTTAGCCATGGTCTCTCCTCTGCTTGGGTCTCTTGGCCTCCAGCTTTATCCACTGCTTGTTAAGTTCCCCACCAATCCACATTAAGTCGCTCTGTGTCTTCCTTCCCACCATCCTCTCGGTCATGCCGGGTGGAATACTCACTCTGTTTTATTCAGGAATCCTAAGTAGAAGCCCAGTTACATCTTTTCAGTATTGGAATCTTGTCTTTTGACACTAATGCCAAAAGACTGACCATTCAACACCAAGAAAACTAACAGGACAAAAGGAGTCTTCCTGGCTCCATGGATCTTCCAGTGCTGGGTGGTTTTTGAAGGTGTGAGGCTCTGAATGTGTGAGCCGAACCACCCCTGCCATCCCCAGTGAAGTAAAAGGCATGCATGGCTGCTTCCCCTGGTAGAAGTGAGGATCTGGTTTATCTGAAAGGCCTTCTGAGCAGAAAGGCCCAGTGTCTGGATCTGTTCAGTGGTTTCGCCACTCAGAGGCTGGCTTTTTCGGGGAGTGAACCCATTTTTTTGTGCAGCCACCTGGGTTAGTTACTTTTCCTGTTGCTGTGAAAAAGTACCTGACAAAGTAACTCAGGGGTTGTTTGTTTTGGCTCATGGCTTGGGGTTACAGTCCACATGGGAGGGAAGGTGTGGGTAAAGGAGAATGAGGCAGCTGATCACATTGTCCATGGTCAGGAAGCAGAGAGAGAGAGAGAGAGAGAGAGAGAGAGACAGAGACAGAGACAGAGACGACAGAGAGACAGAGAGAGGAATGCTGTGTTCGGCTAGATTTCTCTTTTTTATTTAGTCTGAGACTCCAGCCTATAGAATGGTGCTGCCCACATTTTAGCTGGGTCTTTCCACTTCATTGCACCCAACCCGGAAATGACCTGACATGCCCAAAGACGACTTTTCTCTTAAGTGATCATACATTCTGTCAAGTTGACAATTGAGATTAGCCACTACACCACCCAAGGTCTCCCATGCCCGTAACAGTTTGCCTAACTTGGGATGCCTTCCCTGGACACCTTCCAAGCTGGGGAAGAGTCCTTCTCATTGTGCTCATGGAACATTCTTCAGCAGGTCTGCCTGGGGTCCTGGATGCCTGGCCTGGAAGTCTGCATTTTAGCGACTCCCTTGGTGATTGTTATGCACACTCCAGTTTGAGTTGGTTCTGACCCTGGCCCCTGTCCACCCTGGTTTTGCTGGGCTCTTAAATAACAACCTGCATTCTTGCACAGGCACCCAGGGGCTAGTCGTGCTTCATGTACATCGCATGTCTCATTAGCTTCTTGTCGCACAGGTTGCATTGTTGAAAAGGTTGTGTCTCGTGTACATGCTGCAGGTTGTTCAGGGAGAGGTCCCAGCCTGCTTTTCAGCTGGAAGAGAGCTCGGTGAGAAAGCTTCAGAACATTGCCTTTCACCCCTCAGGAAACTGTTGGTTGCCACAACTCTATTTTACCAGTTTTGTGTCAGGGGATCTTTCTCTCCAAACCCTGGTCTACATCTTACATTCTAGGTCTTTCTCTCCCTGTCGTATGTCTACTTTGTACTTGAGAAACTATGCACTACAATCATGCAGGATGGTAATTCATGGAGGAAACAGAGTGAGGGACACAGGAATGTTTCTGCAAATCTCAATTACCTGAAAGCTAAAAGTTAAAAGAAATAGCTGTTTAAATAAAGTGTAATCAATATAAAGATGGTATTGAGTTATTAAAAGTATATTGGGGAGCCGGGTGTGGTGGCACGCGCCTTTAATCCCAGCATTCGGGAGGCAGAGGTAGGAGGATCGCCATGAGTTCAAGGCCACCCTGAGACTACAGAGTGAATTCCAGGTCAGCCTGGGCTAGAGCGAGACCCTACCTTGAAAAAAAAAAAACCCGAAAAATGAAAAAGCCAAAAGTATATTGGGGAAAGGTTATGCTCAGCTTGCTATACTAAGCTGATCATTTGGTGTTATGCTGCTCTGATTTTTAACATTTCTCCCTCCCTCTCTCTCGTCTCTGTGTGTATGTGTACAGGAGCACGCATGTTTGGAGGTCAGAGAACAACTTCAGGGTGCTCGTCCTCTCCTTCCTCCTTGTTTTTTTAAAATTTATTTTTATATATTTCAGAGATAGAAAGAGAGCGAGAGAATGGGCACACCACGATCTTTAGCCACTGAAGACGAACTCCATATGCATGCGCACCTTGTGCATCTGGCTTACACGGGTCCTGGGGACTGAACCTTGGTCCCTTGGCTTCGCAAGCAAACACTTTAACCGCGAAGCCATCTCTCCAGCTCCTCCACCTTGTTTTCGAGACAGGGGCTCTTTAGTTGTTTTTGTTGCTGGAAAGGCCAACGTAGCTGGCCCATGAACTTCTGGAATCTCCTGGCTCTGCTTCCCACTGTCAAATGCATATCAGTAGGACAGAGGAGGACCCCACTTTGTTCTGGCTTCACGTGGGTCCTGGAGAACAAACTCAGGTCACCAGGCTTGTAGAGCAAGAGCTTTTAACCACTGAGCTATATCCCAGCCTGTGATCTGGTTTTAACCACTGAACTATATCCCAGTCTGTGATCTGATTTTAACCACTGAACAATAACCCAGCCTGTGATCTGATTTTAACCACTGAGCTATATCCCAGCCTGTGATCTGATTTTAACCACTGAGCCATATCCCAGCCTGTGATCTGGATTTAACCACTGAACGATATCCCAGTCTGTGATCTGGTTTTAACCACTGAGCTATATCCCAGCCTGTGATCTGGTTTTAACCACTGAGCTATATCCCAGCCTGTGATCTGGTTTTAACCACTGAGCTATATCCCAGCCTGTGATCTGATTTTAACCACTGAACTATATCCCAGCCTGTGATCTGGTTTTAACCACTGAGCTATATCCCAGCCTGTGATCTGGTTTTAACCACTGAACTATATCCCAGCCTGTGATCTGGTTTTAACCACTGAACTATATCCCAGTCTGTGATCTGATTTTAACCACTGAGCTATATCCCAGCCTGTGATCTGGTTTTAACCACTGAGCTATATCCCAGCCTGTGATCTGATTTTAACCACTGAGCTATATCCCAGTCTGTGATCTGATTTTAACCACTGAACTATATCCCAGCCTGTGATCTGATTTTAACCACTGAGCTATATCCCAGCCTGTGATCTGGTTTTAACCACTGAGCTATATCCCAGCCTGTGATCTGATTTTAACCACTGAGCTATATCCCAGCCTGTGATCTGGTTTTAACCACTAAGCTATATCCCAGCCTGTGATCTGGTTTTAACCACTGAGCTATATTCCAGCCTGTGATCTGATTTTAACCACTGAGCTATATCCCAGCCTGTGATCTGGGTTTAACCACTGAACTATATCCCAGTCTGTGATCTGATTTTAACCACTGAACTATATCCCAGCCTGTGATCTGATTTTAACCACTGAGCTATATCCCAGCCTGTGATCTGGTTTTAACCACTGAGCTATATCCCAGCCTGTGATCTGATTTTAACCACTGAGCTATATCCCAGCCTGTGATCTGGTTTTAACCACTGAGCTATATCCCAGCCTGTGATCTGATTTTAACCACTGAGCTATATCCCAGCCTGTGATCTGATTTTAACCACTGAGCTATATCCCAGCCTGTGATCTGATTTTAACCACTGAGCTATTGTGATCTGATTTTAACCACTGAGCTATATCCCAGCCTGTGATCTGATTTTAACCACTGAACTATATCCCAGCCTGTGATCTGATTTTAACCACTGAACTATATCCCAGCCTGTGATCTGATTTTAACCACTGAGCTATATCCCAGCCTGTGATCTGGTTTTAACCACTGAGCTATATCCCAGCCTGTGATCTGGGTTTAACCACTGAGCTATATCCCAGTCTGTGATCTGATTTTAACCACTGAACTATATCCCAGCCTGTGATCTGATTTTAACCACTGAGCTATATCCCAGCCTGTGATCTGGTTTTAACCACTGAGCTATATCCCAGCCTGTGATCTGGTTTTAACCACTGAGCTATATCCCAGCCTGTGATCTGGTTTTAACCACTGAGCTATATCCCAGCCTGTGATCTGATTTTAACCACTGAGCTATATCCCAGCCTGTGATCTGATTTTAACCACTGAGCTATATCCCAGCCTGTGATCTGGTTTTAACCACTGAGCTATATCCCAGCCTGTGATCTGGTTTTAACCACTGAGCTATATCCCAGCCTGTGATCTGGGTTTAACCACTGAGCTATATCCCAGCCTGTGATCTGATTTTAACCACTGAGCTATATCCCAGCCTGTGATCTGATTTTAACCACTGAGCTATATCCCAGCCTGTGATCTGATTTTAACCACTGAGCTATATCCCAGCCTGTGATCTGATTTTAACCACTGAGCTATATCCCAGCCTGTGATCTGATTTTAACCACTGAGCTATATCCCAGCCTGTGATCTGATTTTAACCACTGAGCTATATCCCAGCCTGTGATCTGGTTTTAACCACTGAACTATATCCCAGCCTGTGATCTGGTTTTAACCACTGAACTATATCCCAGCCTGTGATCTGATTTTAACCACTGAGCTATATCCCAGCCTGTGATCTGATTTTAACCACTGAGCTATATCCCAGCCTGTGATCTGATTTTAACCACTGAGCTATATCCCAACCTGTGATCTGATTTTAACTACTGAGCTATATCCCAGTCTGTGATCTGATTTTAACCACTGAACTATATCCCAGCCTGTGATCTGATTTTAACCACTGAGCTATATCCCAGCCTGTGATCTGGTTTTAACCACTGAGCTATATCCCAGCCTGTGATCTGATTTTAACCACTGAGCTATATCCCAGCCTGTGATCTGGTTTTAACCACTGAGCTATATCCCAGCCTGTGATCTGATTTTAACCACTGAGCTATATCCCAGCCTGTGATCTGGTTTTAACCACTGAGCTATCCCAGTCTGTGATCTGATTTTAACCACTGAGCTATATCCCAGCCTGTGATCTGGTTTTAACCACTGAGCTATATCCCAGTCTGTGATCTGGTTTTAACCACTGAGCTATATCCCAGCCTGTGATCTGGTTTTAACCACTGAGCTATATCCCAGCCTGTGATCTGATTTTAACCACTGAGCTATCCCAGTCTGTGATCTGATTTTAACCACTGAGCTATATCCCAGCCTGTGATCTGGTTTTAACCACTGAGCTATATCCCAGCCTGTGATCTGATTTTAACCACTGAGCTATATCCCAGCCTGTGATCTGATTTTAACCACTGAGCTATATCCCAGCCTGTGATCTGATTTTAACCACTGAGCTATATCCCAGCCTGTGATCTGATTTTAATTACTGAGCTATATCCCAGCCTGTGATCTGATTTTAACCACTGAGCTATATCCCAGCCTGTGATCTGGTTTTAACCACTGAGCTATATCCCAGCCTGTGATCTGGTTTTAACCACTGAGCTATATCCCAGCCTGTGATCTGATTTTAACTACTGAGCTATATCCCAGCCTGTGATCTGATTTTAACCACTGAGCTATATCCCAGCCTGTGATCTGGTTTTAACCACTGAGCTATATCCCAGCCTGTGATCTGGTTTTAACCACTGATCTATATCCCAGCCTGTGATCTGATTTTAACCACTGAGCTATATCCCAGCCTGTGATCTGGTTTTAACCACTGAGCTATATCCCAGCCTGTGATCTGATTTTAACCACTGAGCTATATCCCAGCCTGTGATCTGGTTTTAACCACTGAACTATATCCCAGTCTGTGATCTGGTTTTAACCACTGAGCTATATCCCAGCCTGTGATATGATTTTTTTTTTTAAAGGACAGATTTGTAGAATGAACAACATACATTTTAAGGCTCTTAATACAAATACTATCAAATTGTTTCCAGGAAATGTGCATAATTCATGCACCTACCAGAACTTGTCTTATTCAACCTGAGAAGCAAAACTGAGGACGGGGATATGACTCCGTGGTGAAGTGCTTGCTGTGTAAGCACGAGCACCTTAGCTTAGATCCTAAGCAGCCGTGGAAAGCTCGACATGGCAATGCGTCTGTAATCCCAGTGCTCCTGAGGAGATGGAGGTAGGAGCATCGCTGGAAGCTGGTGAGCCAGCCTGGAGTATTCAGTGGTGAACAACAATGATCCTGCTTCAAAACAAGATGGAAGACAAAGGGCTAACACCTGAGGCTGTCCTCTGACATACACACACTTGCTGGGGTATGCACGTGCGCGTGCACACACACACACACACACACACACACACGCACACCCCAATACACATATCAATACACACATACACATGCACACAGACACATCATGCACACACAAAAGATACTGCCACTTCCATACGTGCTAGACCATATCTCAATGTTTTAACTCCCACCAGACTCGTTAATAGTGGGACCGAACATTTTGTCATCTATATGTGCTATACTGGCCCATACGTCCGTTGGTGTCTGGATTCTTGATAAGTTCTTCCTCTCTGACTTGTAAGAGTTCTTTAAATAATAAGATGTTGCAGTCAGGTTCGCATTGCTGGCAGAAATCACCAACCAAGAGCAGCTTGTGGGGGATAAAAGACTTTATTTTGGCTTGCAGACTAGAGGGGACACTCCGTGATGGTGGGGGGAAAATGATGGCATGAGCAGAGGGTGGACATCACCTCCTGGCCAACATCAGGTGGACAACAGCATCAGGACAATGTGCCAAACACTGCCAAGAGGAAGCTGGTTATAACACCCATTGGCCCGCCCCCAACAATACACTGCCTCCAGGAGGTGTTAATTCCCAAATCTCCATCAGCTGGGAAGCTAGCATTCAGAACACCTAAGTTTATGGGGACACCGGAATCACACCACCACACGAGAAAATTAATTTAAAAATTTTTAAATTTACTTATTTATTTGAGAAAGACAGAAAGAGAGAGAAGAACAAACATGGGCACACCAGAACCTCCAACCACTGCAAACAAACTCCAGATGCATGGGCCACCTTGTGCATGTGGCATATGTGGATACTGGGGAATTGAACCTGGATCCTTAGGCTTCACAGGCAAGCGTATAAACAGCTAAGCCATCTCTCCAGCCTGAGACAACGAATTCTTTACAATGTTTGTTGAAGAGACATCTTCCCAGTTTGTTTTAGCCTTTCATTTTTATTTTTACTTTTTTTTATGGTGCTGGAAATTGAACCCAAAGCCTGATACATGCTAAGCACCTGCTGTACCACTCAGCTACATCCCAAGACCCATGTCCTCGCCTTTTATTTTAAGTGTGGTATTTTTGATGCAATCTGTAAGTGATATATATATATGTCATGTTGCTTAATATGTCAGTATTTCCTTCTGCACTATTTTTATTGCTAAATTTACAAGTATTGTGGCCACCGTAAAATCAGTAATTATTGACATGCATCACTTCCTTTTTCTAAGGTTTCCTTCATAAATAAAAATACCGTTTGATGACTAACCCATTCCTTCCCTCTTGGGTGTGATGGTCCCTTTTCATCTTGAGTCTTCTAGATTTTTGGCATTTCTTTCTGTACATGTGCAGTCTGCTCTATTGATCTGTTTGCACATTCTTTCGCCAATAAAACACTTAATTGTTGGAACCGCACGATACACTTTAAGATTTGGCAGAACAACTCCCTCTGCTTTTCAAAAAAAAAAAATGTTTCCAACCTTTTCACTTGTTTATGTTTTAAAGTTTAGAATTAGTTTATAAATATCCACTTCCTAAATATTTTCACCGTTATTCTATAGGAATTCTACTCACTGTTTAATTGGTAAGCACAGTACATTCCTTCATTATTTATTTATTTATTGTTGCCTATTAATGAGACCCTATGGCAACATTACAATATACTTGTAATTTCTTTTCCCCATTTATTAAAATATTACTTTATAGATCCTAGGGACTTCTGTCAGTTCTTTTTCTTTTTTTTTTTTTTTTTTTTTTTTTTTGGTTTTTCAAGGTAGGGTCTCACTCTGGCCCAGGCTGACCTGGAATTAACTATGTAGTCTCAAGGTGGCCTTGAACTCATGGCGATCCTCCTACCTCTGAGTGCTGGGATTAAAGGTGCGCCACCACGCCCGGCTCTGTCAGTTCTTTTTTGCTGCTGGAGCTCACATATTGTGAGTTCTCCTGATTATTTTATGCTTTCAAAGTCTGCAGTGGAGCCAGACACGGTGGCACATGCCCGTATCCTGATACTCAGGAGGATTGAGAGTTCACAACCAGCCTCGGCTACCCGAGGGACAAAAAATTGATCAAACCAAAAATCTATTACGAGGAAGTCATTTCATTACGTCGTTGTCATGGATTGAATATGAAATGCCCCCCCACCCCGCAGGCTCCTGTGTTGGAGGTTTGGTCCCCAGCTGGTGGTGCTCTTTTGGAAGGTTCTGGAAACTTTAAGAGGTAGAGCTTAGTTTGAAGAAGTGGGTCATTAGGGGTGGCCTTTGGGGTCTATCTTAACCTAGCCCCTTCCTGTTCATACATGTTTCCTGCCTCGCCCTCTCCCAGAATCAGCAAAGCCAAGGAGTATGCGCTGAAACCTCTGAGAAACTGACCAAGAATACACCACCCCCTCCCTGTAAGTGTTTTCCTCTGAACTTCTTCACAGTGGTGAGAATTCTAATATATACACTTTTAAAAATAATTATTGCTGGTGTTTAATGGTGTTCTTAATTTGTGTTTATTTTCCTTGCACTCAACAATCATTGATTTTCTGGGTTTTTTTTGGCAAACTTTTGAGTCTCATTAGTTTATGATTGTGTTGACTGTAAATTTCATAATACTTATCTTGTCTCCTGGAATCCTTCTATCTCTCATTCCCCGTGTCTCACTGCACTCGCCAGAACCACCTGGTCCATATTCACTCACCCTGGTGGTAGTGCACTTATATATATATACACACACACATATATATTCAAGTTTTAATTTTGTAAGGCAGCCAATTTTTGCATTTAATTTCAATGCCTTTTGGCATCTTTTAATATTATCATTTTGTAATGACAATTTGACTTCTATGAGTCAAGAGTCCATCAAGACCCCAGCCAGTTTTTTATTTCTTTTTTTTGTTTTTTTGGAGAGATACACAGAGAGAGACAGAGGGAGAGGAAGAGAGATAGAGATGGGCGCCACCAGCAGCCTCTCAGCTGCTGTGAACGAAATCCAGATGTTTTCGCCCCCTTGTGGTCAAGTGCGGCATTGCGCCCTTGCGTCACTGCATCTGGCTAAACATGGGACCTGGAGATTGGAACCGCTGGAGATTGGAACCAGCGTTCTTAGGCTTAGGAGGCAGGCGCCTTAACTGCTAAGCCATCTCTCCAGCCCCCCAGCCAGTTTTTAAAACCTTTCACAAGTTGCATTATCAGCTTCTTCTCTTATTACACTTTGTTTTAGACTCTTGAGTGTGTAATTTCTACTTTTTAGATTTTTCTGTCTTTTTAGATCAATGTCCAGAAATGCTTAGTAAGTATTCTCTACAGGGCACAACGTGTAAATTCTCCGCACTGATTCAATCTTGTGACCTGGACTTCTCACAACGTCTAAGTCTTCTATTTTTTTCAACCACTTGGCTTCTCAGAGGTTACATCAGTAATGCTTTTCCCACTCCAGCCCTTAATTTTCCTATTCTTGCCAGTGGTTATGTCTTTGATGCTATGTTATTCCGATCATGGAGTTTTCCTAGTATTTTCTGGGGATGGTTTTTCTCCTCCACTTTGGTGACATCTTCTGAAACGACAGACCCTGGGTACCTTCTGATGGCCTCAGAGTGGTCACCTTTAACAACGTACTCACTTGTTTTTTTCTCTAGTTCTTTTTTAAATTTTTAAAAAATATATTTTTATTTATTTGTTTGAGATAGGGAAAGAGGCAGAGAGAGAGAGAGAGAGAGAGAGAGAGAGAGAGAGAGAGAGAAAGAATGGGCACGCCAGGGATTCTAGCCACTGCAAACAAACTCCACCTTGTACATCTGGCTTCACCTTGTACATCTGGCTTATGTGGGTCCTGGGGAATCAAACCGAGGTGCTTTGGCTTTGCAGGCATGCACCTTAACCACTAAGCCATCTCTCCAGCCATTTTCTCTAGTTCTTTAATGACTATATTCTCCTGTAGTGATTTCCCTGACCTGCCTGCTTGTTCATCATTCTCCCTCTGTGCCCAGCCCAGTTCCTGGCACATACAGCACATTCAATAAATGAGTAACTAATGAAACCCTCTTGGGTTGGCTAGTTTTCCAGTTTGATTTTTTTTTTTTTTTTGAGGTAGGGTCTCACTCTAGCTCAGGCTGACCTGGAATTCACTATGTAGTCTCAGGTTGGCCTTGAACTCACGGTGATCCTCCTACTTCTGCCTCCCGAGTGCTGGGATTAAAGGCGTGCGCCACCACGCCCGGCTCTAGTTTGATATTTTTGCTTTGATTAAAAAAAAAAATTTATTCCTGGGCTAGAGTGAGACCCTACCTCGAACCCCCGCCCCCAAAATTTTTATTTATTTATTTGACAAAGAGAGGGAGACAGAGACAGAGTCAGAGAGAATGGGTGCATCAGGGCTTCTTGCCACTGCAAATGAACTCCAGAGACACGCGCCACATTGTGCATCTGGCTTTACTTGGGTACTGGGGGATGGACCCAGGCTTTGCAAACAAGTACCTACTGAGCCACCTCTCCAGCACTGATTTTTATTTTTGAAATAGGAGCTTGCCAGGTAGTCTGAGCTTGTCTGGAACTCAGGATTACTGGGATTATCGACGAGTGCCGTCCTGCCTGGTTTTGAATCTTACGTGATCTATGTGGTCTGGCAGGAGAGAGGGTCCTGTGGCTTCGCCTCATCTTTGCCTTTCATTCAGCCTGCCTCCGTCCAGTCTGCTTTACCATCGCTTTGTCGCTCTTGTAGGCAGCAGGGCAGAGACAAGAAACCCTTGGAATAATGACTGATTGACAGAGCTAGCTTGACCAGCTGAGAAACTGTGGAGCTAGAAGCTCATTCTTCTGGTGGTCTGCTTCCTCCTGATGAAGACGTGTGTGTAAGACTGAACCTGTGTCACACTTCCCTGCCTACATTCCACTCCTTCCCACCAGAGGAAGACAACAATAAAAAAAATTCCAGGCTGGAGAGATGGCTTTATTGCCTGCAAAGCCTAAAGACCCATGTTCGACTCTTCAGACCCCACGTAAGCCAGACGTACAAAGGTGAGCCTGGCTTTCTTAGTTTGAAACAGCTGGGCCCAGCCCGGTCCAATCCAGAAGCCACAGGGATCCAAACTTGGCTTTGCAAGGCCTCCTGGCTAAGCAGCCCCAGCAAATATTGGATCTCATCTCCTCTAAAGTAAGAGGAATACTTTTTCACTTCCCTGGGGTGCCCTGAGGATGAATTATTCACTATTTGTAAAGCACTTTATAGGGTTCGGTATCATTACGCAGGGACCACAGAGCTCAGGAGCGGCCCTGGATGCCTGACAGCGCGGTTGTTACTATTAAGCATTTATATAGCACTTTACATTTGCTGAGTGCTTCCCAATCATTTATTAGTTAATTCTCCCAGCACTCCGAAGCTGTCAGCGGACCTCGGAGACCATCCTCTCGGAGGCCAGTGACCCTGCCCTGGTTTCCCTGACATTGGTGGCTCAGAGCTCAGGCCAGACCTTGGGCAGACATGAGTTTGCTGGCTCTGCCTCTGACCTGTGAACTAGCTGTAGATTTCATTTCTTCCAGCTTTGTCATCAGCCCAGGCAGTGTAAGCCCAGGAAGGCATCTTGTGAGGGACTACTGTCACGGATGCCTTGGTGACATGTCAGGAGGATTCTGTACTTACGACCTACTGGAGCACGGAGGGTTGAGCACTGACTGTAGAGCCCAAGTTGCAAGAACTGAGACGCTAAGCAAATTTCTTAATGCCCGAAGCACAGGTCCTCAATGATCAATTAGACTAGCAAAATGAGCAAGGCTGTTGTGCAGATGAGACGTACCAAACGGAGCAAACTCAGCTCAGGGGTGGCGAGTTCTTAGACTCTAATTACCGCCGTGGCCTGCACAGATTTCATCTTCCAAGATGACCCAGGTATGCGGTGTCCATTCTACGAAGAAAGGCTCTGGATCGAAGAAACCCACTGCGAACCTTACACAAGGCCTGTCTTGAGCTGGGCTGCTAGGAGTCGAAAGACACGGAAAAGGAAAGAGAGAAATTCCTAACTTCTATCACATCCTGGTTTGAATTGGACGTGCCCTCCATAGCCTCATGTTTTGAGGGCTTGTTTCCCGACTAATAGCACTATTATTATTTTTTTATTATTATTTTCAAGGTGGGGTCTCACTCTAGCCCAGGCTGACCTGGAATTCACTCTGTAGTCTCAGGGTGGCCTTGAACTCATGGCGATCCTCCTACCTCTGCCTCCCAAGTGCTGGGATTAAAGGCGTGCACCACCATGTCTGGCTTACTGTTTTGGGAGGCTGTGGAACCTTTAAGATCTAGGATCTAGCCAGGGGTATTAGGTCCACAGCAGTGAGCCTTTGACGCTGTAGCCCCACCCCTGCCTCTGGCATGCTCTGGTTCCTGATTCGCCATGGTGCGCAGCCGCCCCAGCATGATCCGGCAGCCATGGACTGTGTCACATCTTCCCTCCCATGATGAACGGAGACCCTCTGGAGCTATGAGCCAAAGTCAACCTTTGCTCCCATAAGTTGTTTCTATCAAGTATTCTGGCTACAATGACAGAAAAGTGACTCTTATACTATTCCTAAGCCACACTGGCTCCTCTGTGTTGTTCTTTAATTCACTAGGGTTCACTAGGAACCTCATAAGAAGCAGACAGAGCTCTAGGAGCCGTGGATGTGGCAGTGAACAAAAGAGATAGAATCAGGCTGGAGAGATGGCTTAGTGGTTAAGCCGCTTGCCTGTGAAGCCTAAGGACCCAGGTTCGATTCCCCAGGACCCACATAATCACCACAGGGTGGTGCAGATGTCTGGAGTTCGTTAGGAAGCCCTGGCACGCTGTTCTCTCTCTATCTGCCTCTCTCCCCCCCCCCCAAGTAATAATATATATTTTTTTGAGAGAGAGAGAGAGAATGGGCACGCCAACAGCCTCTCAGCCACTGTGAATGAACTCCAGATGTGTGCGCCCCCTTGTGGGTAAATGCAGCATTGCGCCCTTGCATCAATTTACGTCTGGCTAAACATGGGACCTGGAGAATTGAATGAGCATTCTTAGCCTTAGTAGGCAGGCACCTTAACTGCTAAGCCATCTCTCAAGCCCAACATATATATATATTTTAAAGAGATAGAATCTTTGCTCTTAGCATAGACCCAAAGAACAAAGAAACCCTGATCAGACAATGGGAGGGATTGGGTTGTGTGTCAGTGGGAGGAAGAGTATGCACAAATGTCCAAGGGATGGAAGTCTTTGGAATGCTGAGTAGCTGAGGGAAGACTCCTGGAGCTAAGTGGAGTGAGGGAAGAAAAGGCAAGGAGATGAGCTGGGTCAGAATGTCGGGAAAAATCTACATCAAGCCTTGAATATCAGTGAGTGTGTGCGACTGCATTCCTCATGCAGATGCTATGAGCCAGGAAGTGATGTGAGAGTTTGTGTTGTCCTGTGTATGATACAAGACACCACTCTCTGAGAATCTGAGACCTAGCTATTTGGGCCCTTTCATTTCTTGGCTCCAAGCAAGCACAAGTACTTGTCCTTAGGGTATATCTGAGTATGTAGAGGCAGTGAGGGTGCTCAGAAAAGGCCCCAGGTGGACAGCTTCTCACCCAGCTCCAGTGGTCCATGAATGAGCCACCAGCTCTTCCAGATGGCCTTTTCAAAACCTCATATCCATTCTCTCTTGTTAATAATTTTCATAAAAATCCAACACAGTGAAAGAAAGTGACTGAAATGGTTTTCCATGCCCATGAGTTGGTGTTGGGAGATTCCTGAGCCTGAGGGGTGCTCAGGACCACTGGTTCCCCCACTGAATGTGTCATCTGTTTCTTTTTTTTTTTTTTTTATATTATTCTGATTTTACATTCATAGTATTGGTTCCATTATCCTCCTCCCTGTCCTCTTCCAAAGGGACCCTCATCAATGGGGAATGTGGGTCATGCATTGTGGGGGTTGTCAAGAGTTCTGGGGGGTAGGCCCCAGTCTCTGTGCTTAATGCCCCAACTTGTGACCCTAACAATCTTTCCGCCCCCTCTTCCGCGAGTTTCCCTGAGCCACACTGGGGTCATTTTAGTTCTGCTTCAGTGATGAGGTTTTGGGAGCCTCTGTGTCTCTGGATATCTGGCTTAGTTGGAGTTGGATGTTCTCTGTGTTTATCTCCTTAAGTCTTTTTCTGGTGTTGTGATCGCCATGAATGCTGTATTCTTTTTTTTTTTTTTAGGGTTTGTTTTTAATTGACAACTTCTTTAAATTTATTTTTGTTTATTTTATTTATTTATTTGAGAGTCACAGAAAGGAGAGAGAGAGAGAGAGAAAATGGGTGCACCAGGGCCTCCAGCCACTGCAGATGAACTCCAGATGCATGCACCACCTTGTGCATCTGGCTTACGTGGGTACTGGGGAATCAAGCCTCAAACCAGGGTCCTTAGGCTTCACTGGCAAGTGCTTAACCACTAAGCCATCTCTCCAGCCCATGAACGCTGTATTCTTGCCCTTCCCCTGTGTTGTTCTATGGTTTCAGCTGGGGCCCTGGTGAGGTGTGATTAGCTGATCCTCCCATCAGGTTAGTTGTCCATCTGAAAAAAGATAAGCAAATTCTCCAATGGAGAGAGAAGTTAGTACTAGATAGAAGGGATGACCATATATGTTTTGGAGGGAATTTTATATGTGTTGGCTCTCTTCTAGCCCACATTTGGTGGTATCTTGATCTTGGAGACTGAGCTCATTTTGTGTACCTGGTTTTGACTTATTTCCCAGTTCCAGCAGTGTGTTCCATTCCACTGAGTGGATCTGTTAGCCAAATCAAGAGCAGGTGGTTACCCACCATGGCTGTTTGCCACTACTGCACTTGTATGAGCATTACGTCAAGTTGTTTCCTGCTGGGTATCTTAGACTGCAAGTTGTTTGGACCAATGTTGGACATTTCCCCCAGTTGCTCGTGCAGCACCCTCTGGTACTAGACTAGCTAACTGTCTGGGGTCTGCCCCTCTTCCAGATTCCGGCCAGGTCTCTCTGTGTTTCTTTTTCTTCCTTGGGTCATTCTTCCATAGACTTGCTGAGAAGGGCTAGTGTGATTTCTGCTTTTCCTGTGGTCTGGGGAAATCATCCATACCGTGTTCCCTCATCCAGAGCATAGACAGACACTAAGTACCCCAAACCTCCCCCCATGGTTCTTTTTATTTTATTTTATTTTATTTTTATTTGTTTGTTTATTTGACAGAGAAAGAAAGAGAGAGAGAGAGAGAGAGAGAGAGAGAGCGAGAATGGGTGCACCAGGGACTCTAGCCATTGCAAACAAACTCCAGACACGTGTGCCCCCTTGTGCATCTGACTAACGTGGGTCCTGGGGAATCAAACCTGGGTCCTTTGGCTTTGCAGGCAAATGCCTTAACCACTAAGCCATCCCTCCAGCCCCCTCCCATGGTTCTTAATGGGCTTTGGGTGATGTGCGTGGGAATCTGGGAGCTGGCTAAGAGAGGTGTCTTGGCCAGGAAGGAGCCTATAGTCTGGTTGGGAAAACAAGATTTCCATGGCTTAGAGAGTGTATTTATAGAGCTGCAAAATACTGTGGCTGGAAAGTCTCCCCATGCTCAGATCCCTTCATTTTAGTTTAAGATACTTGCTATCATCACCGGGTCAAGAAGGGTTCATTGCTGGGCATGTCATCTGGACAGCCGATGACTTGGAATCTGTGGCCAGCCCCAGTGGCGATTTTCTCGAAGCCCCCTTGTGGGGAAGTTCCTGTAAAAGGTAGAGCTGAGGACTGAAGTCATCGATGAACCATCCCACAAAGCAATGGCATGTTGATGCTGTTTAGCTTCAACGCAATAAAACAAAGAGAGCATTCTGAACAGAGACACAACCATTGGCCTCTTATACATCATAAATTTGTAATAGCAGGAAGTTCATAATTAATTTCCATTGACCATCCCTTCCCCTCTAGAATCTTTTGCTGTCTCTTTTTCACAATGCAGTAAGATACTTGTAAATTCACTTGGCATGAATTCAGAGAACATTTGTACAGGGATCATACTTTTGAGATATTTTCATCTCTGGAAACTCTTCATGCCCTGGGCTCCCCACCTGTGTTGGCTGGAACTTTTATGAATAGGCAACAGAATCTATACCATTTTTGTTTCATCAGAAAGGAGGTTTAAAAATCATCTGAGTTTGCTTACAGGCTCTCCGGGGAAACCGGGAAATGGACCCTGGCTGCCACCGAGCCAGGAAAATTGCCTGCGTAACACAGAACTCTTCTAGCCAAATACCATTGCTGCCACCGCCCTCCGCTCAACACCCATGCTACCAGGGCACTCGGGATCCCATTTCAGCCGCAGAGAAGAACCCGCTGCTCCTGCCGCTGAGCTTCCTGAACGTTATCGCGTCCTGCTGTGTGCCAAAGCATCCGTCGTTCCTTTCATTTCCCCAGTCTTGAAGAAACTGAGCCAATTTGGTGGAGGCTAGGCCACGTGTAAAACTTTGTCTCCAGAGGAGCCTGGGAAATGTAGTTTCCAGTCTGGGTTGTCATGAGTAATGTTTCTATGAATAGTTTTTTTTTAATTTTTAATTACTTTATTTATATATTTATTTTTGGTTTTTCGAGGTAGGGTTTCACTCTAGCTCAGGCTGACCTGGAATTCACTCTGTAGTCTCAGGGTGGCCTTGAACTCATGGCGATCCTCCTACCTTTGCCTCCCAAGTGCTGGGATTAAAGGCGTGCGCCACCACACCCGGCTAATTTTTTTATTTTAAAGAGAGCAAGTGAGAGAGAGAGAAAGACAGAGGGAGAGAGTGAGAATTGACATACCAGTACCTCAGCTACTGTAATCAAACTCCAGGCACTTGAGCTACCCAGTGGGCATGTGCAACCTTGCGCTTGCCTCACCCTTGTGTGTCTGGCTTACATGGGATCTGGACAGTGGAACATGGGTCCTTAGGCTTCGCAGGCAAGTGCCTTAACTGCCATGTCATCTCTCCAGCCATGAATAGTTGTTTTTAATTGTGTGTGTTTGTGTGTTTTCATTTCACTTGCATTTGTAAGTTGGAGTAGAATTACAGTGGTATGCTTAATTATTTGAGGAATTTCCAATCTGTTCTCCCACCACACGAAGTGTATCGACGTCCGCGTGCTTCACATTCTCATCAACACTTGTTACTCTCTGACTTTGCCTTTAGCCCTCGGGAGAGCATGAGTTGATGTCTCACTGAGATTCTGATTTTCTTCATTTTCGTGTTGGTTAGTGAAGTCAAGCATCTTTCCAATGTTGTGGATAAAAATCTGGTTGAGAATGTTTGGCTATGAGCGAACTGATCTTTTTTGTTGTTGTTGTTTTGTTTTTTCATTGTTTGGTTTTTCAAGGTAGAGTCTCACTCTAGCCCAGGCTGACCTGGAATTCACTATGTAGTCTCAGGGTGGCCTCGAACTCGTGGCGATCCTCCTACCTCTGCCTCCCGAGTGCTGGGATTGAAGGCGTGTGCCACCACACCCGGCACTTTACTTATCTTGGCTAGAAAAGTCAAGAGTACCTGGGATAACTTTTGCCTTCCCTTTCCCATGAAGATCATGCATCTAGGAGCTCTGTTCACCTAGCTGGGTGGAGCTGGAGTCTTCAGAGCCTGCAGAAGCAGTACAGTTAGCTCTCTTCTGGGCTTTTCCTCTACCACAGCTAGGTGTTTCCCTCCCCCCTTTTGTACCCAAGCCCGGTCTCCCCAGATCTCCTTCCATACTGGAACAGCCAGAACCCATCTTCTGATGTCTGAAAGATCGAGAGAAATCCAGGGGTCAGATTCCCTTGAATCAGGTCCAAACAATCCTCCTCAAAAGGGTTAGACCCTCTTTTTAACAAATATTAAACAGTCATGTGTGTGACACCTAATTAAACTGTCCTTCTGTCTTAGACAGCTTCACGGTGCTGGGAGGGACATCCAAACCAGACACAGTTTTATGGGAAGAAGGGGTTTAACTCAGGCTTATAGGTTTAGGGGAAGTTCCCTCAAAAAATTTAGTTATTATGAATAAGCCTATGAAAACCTAGTTTTCTAGCTAATAATATCCATGAAAAGAGGGTTTCACAGAAGTACCCTGTGGGGGCAGGTAATTCTGTGCCCAGAAGCCATAGGTTGTTAGTAGGAAAAAAATGCAGTGTCAGGGATGAGATACCTTCCCTGAGCTGGTTGCCAAGGAGTCCCCACAACATTACAGGCCATTGCCAAAGTTCTTGGTTTCCCACCAGAACTAGATGGTAAGACCCTCTTACTGAAGACACTTGGGCTTGGGCTGCAGGTCACTGAGAAATCAAGCTAGAGCTGAACTTGAAGCCTCCTCCCTGTTAACTAGCTGTCAGGATGCTGGAAAGAGCTATGGAGCACACAGCCTTTTGAAGGAGAGACGTCATCCAGGTCTTAATCAGAAGTGGACCCTGCAAGCCTTACGGCTGGCCAGCCAGGCCGAATGCATCAACTAGTGCAATGGGGGCACATCTCTTTGGGGGAAAGCAGCTGCTCTCGGTTTAGACTGGAGGCCCCTCCACAGGAGGCCAGTTATGCCTGATCCTGAAAACCTAGTCAAAAGCCTATGGTGGGGAAGGTCGGAAACTGCTATATTATGCGCACTAACCTCTCAACACTTATGTTTATGCCCATATATCAGTGCTACTCTCACTTTGGTTAGAGAAGCTTCTCTTTTCAGATGGTGGTGACCACTGGGGGTGATTCAAAACTTACCATAGTGCTGAAAAGAACGGCTAGTGTAGGGTTTAGCACTAAATGAGACATCTGCATCACACCTTCCATGGCTCGGGGGCCATTGTGGACGAGGTGGAGGAAAGAATGTAGGAGCCAAAAGAAGGAGATGGCTACTTACAATGTTGTCTTCCACACACAAAATGGCCTTAATACTCGGGACCTCACCGTTACACAAGACCTGCGTAGTAAGAGAAAGAAAATGATAATGTCAAAAGAAAAGAGAGTGTAACTGGAAGAGGAAGGAGTTCAATGAAGGGGGCACGTGGGAGGGCATTATGATCATGGCATATTGTCTATACTTATGGAAGTTTTCAATAAAAGATCTTAGTAAAAGAGATAAGGAAATAAAAGAATAGTATATAAATTCCTTTGGGCTGGAGGGATAGCTTAGCAGTTAAGGTGTTTGCTTGCAAAGCTAAAGGACCCAGGTTCAATTCCCCAGGACCTACGTTAGCCAGATGCACAAGGGCATGCATGCATCTGGAGTTCGTTTGCAGTGGATTCAGGCCCTGGTGCTCCCATTCTCTCTCTCTCTCCCTTTTTCTCTGTCAAATAAATAAATAAAAATAAAATATTAAAAACATTTCTTCATGCTGCCTCTGGAATTTTAACCAATTGGGACATCTCGTGTGTTCTATTCATCCTCCTTCCCCGTCCACATACTTACTTTTTATTAAAGATGTGACGGTAAGTTGTGAGCCTGTTGTCCCTTTGCTCTTAAATTCCACAAAACAAAGACGTTCTCTTTCATGGCTGCAGTATACTGAACGCAGCATGGACAATTTTACATGCCCTGACACTCAAAAGGACACTGAACCTGACGTAATGCTTGGCTATCGCCATCTTGAAATTCTTAATTATGTTTATAACAATTTTGTGGTAAGTAATTACTTTTTAACATACGTTGTAACATGTCGTCCCCATGTCCCTGCAGGCCCTCCTCAGTAGGGTCGTTGGTGCTCACGGTGAGGCAATTCGGTCCTCTGTCTCTGCGGGGAGCTGTGCCTCAGGGTGTTTCTGCCAGCCTTGCGGCTCTTCCCATCCTCTCTTCCTCAGCAGTCCCTGAGCCTTCACGGGTGCATTACTAGTGTTGACATCTCTGTAGCCTTTGTAGTTCTGTTATCATGTGTTTTGTTCACCACAGTGTTGGATGTGGCTGCCAGGCCAGCACCGGGAGCAGTACTCACTTCACTGCTTCCTCCACGGTTTCTTCTGGAGCCCGGGACATGTGGCAGAGGTGACACATCTCCAGAACCTGCATTTCACTTCATCCTGTAGCCGGCCTGGAGAGAATACTATTTACGTTCTAGGCTTTATGTGGATCTTACCTGTTGGCATTCTTTCTAAACATTTCCTTGCAGGGTCTAGGGGTGTAGCTAGGTTGGCAGAGGGTTGCCTAGCATGCATGAAGCCTTGGGTTTGATCCTAAGCACTATATTAGCCAGGTGATGGGGTGCACACCTGTAGGAGGCAGAGGCAGGAGAATTATAACAAGCTCAAAGCCAGCCTCGTGTGCACACTGAGTTAGCTTGGAATTTACAGTGAGAATGTGCTTCAAAACCCCATCAAAAGTACAAATTAAGGGGTTTCGTTATGACCTTTCTACACAGAAATACAGAGTACTTGGTCATATCCACCTCCTTTTTCATCCCTTTGTATTATTTTTCGGTCTTTCAATCTCCCGCACCTCTAATAGTCTCTCTCTTGTTTTTATGTTCTTCCTGCCTCTGGATTCCACAGATAAGGTAAGATGTGTGATACCTGTCTTTATAAGCTTGGCTTATTTCATTTAACACGGTGATTTCCAGGTCAATCCATCTTCCTTCCTTCCAAAAAAACCACTCTAATTTCACTCTTCTTTATGACACCCATAAGCCCACCCCCAACAATCACCACCTCCAGGAGGCGTTACTTCCCAAATCTCCATTAGCTGGGAACCTAGCATTCAGAATACCTAAGTTTATGGGGGACACCTGAATCAAACCCTGGTCCCCATAAACTGATAACCACACATGATGTAAAATACAATGCATTCAGTTCAACTTTAAAAGTCCTCATAGTTTTTTATCAATCCCAATCTTTTAACTGAGCCATAATACCAAAAAAAAAAAAAAAACAAAAACAACCCCATAATGGCACAGAATAAATATTCACACTGCAAAAGATGACACTGGTCATAGCAAAGAAATATTCAAGCAATACAAGATTTAAATAGGGCAAACATCAAACTCTGTAGCTCCAAGCCCAACAACTCCAGTCACTGACAAAACTCCAAGTTCAGTAATTCTAACCAGTGACAAGTCTCTGGAGTTCCAATTCCACCCCTCCAGCTAGGCTACTCACAGCCCCAGAAAACTCCATCCTGTGCCGGCAGCTCTCCTTGGCAGCCACCCCATGGTCCTGGCATCTCCATTGAATTTCTACTGCAACACACAGTTAATCCTCATGGCTCCATTGAGCTTCCACACAGGTAATCCAACAAGCCCGCTTCATACTGCCCATGGCCATTTCCAAAATACAAAACTGTGTTGCAAATTCAATGACTCTCTCTTTCCTGTTATACCCCATAATATCAGGTATGCTACCAACTTGTTAATACAGGGAGGAAACAAGCAGACTTGAAGAACAGGACACTCCTTCAGCATTCAGACCCCTTCAAAAGAGTCTACATTCTTCCTGTTGTCCCAGTGCAGGTCAGCTGGCCCAATCTCACTGCTTGTAATCTCTGGAACAATTGTAGCAGCTGAACAGGCAGAAGTTTCGGCCCAAGGATTTCATTTCTGTGCCATAACCCTCTGCTCACACCAGTCTATTTCTATGCAGTGCAACCCTGCACAAATTCTCAGGACACCTGCTTAACAGTAAGCTTCTCACACAAACTGCTTCTAGCCCAGTCCCTACAAAGCTCTTTCTCATCCTCATAAGCCAAACCTCACAGTCCATAGTTCTTACTACATTCAGGTCTTTCAGCTTTGACCAGAACAGTCAATAAAGCTATATTTACAGCAAATACAAGGCGTTTCTTAGGCTGAGATTTCAAAATCGTCCACATCTTCCTGCAAAGCAGTTCCAAAAGCCCGAAGCCACAGAGCCAGGTTTCTAGCAGCAACGATCCAAATTCCTCTGGTTCCAACTTCGCCATTGCAGTCAGGTTTGCACTGCTGACAGCAAACACTTGACCAAGCAGCTTGTGGGGGGAAAGGGGTTTGTTTTGGCTTACAGACTCAAGGGGAAGCTCCATGAGGGCAGGGGAAAATACTGGCATGAGCAGAGGGTGGACATCACCTCCTTCCTGGCCAACACGACATGGACAACAGCAACAGGAGAGTGTGCCAAACACTGACCAGGGGACACTGGCTATAACACCTATAAGCCCGCCCCCAACAATACACTGCCTCCAGGAGGGGTTAATTCCCAAATCTCCATCAGCTGGGAACGTAGCATTCAGAACACCTAAGTGTATGGGGGGACACCTGAATCAGACCACCACAGAGGGGAAGGCCCGGCCTGCGGACAGATTAGCTGAAGCTGTGACAGCAAGAAGCCTGTGTTCACAGTCAGGAGCAGAGATGAATGCGGGTGCTCCGTCCTTTGATTCAGTGTGGGGCTCCAGTGCATGGAATTACGCAGCCTACATTCAGAGTGGGTCTGCTGTCCTCTGTTAAAGTTCTCTGATAAAGTTATCTCCAGACACACCCAGAGGTTTGTGTTGTAGGTGATTCCCAATGCTTCCAAGTGTACAATCAAGGTTAACCATCCCAGTATAGGCACTGATAAACATTTAGGCTGACTCCATAACTGTTAATAATGCAGAAAGAAATTAAATGTGTATGCTGGTATCTCTTTAGTGTACTGATTTGGGTTCCTTCTGGAATGTACCAAGAAGTACTGTGACTAGATCATATGAAAGTTATGTTTTAAATTTTTCCACAGGGGCTGATCCAATTTACAATCTCACCCTGTTTGTAGTTTTTTTAGCAAAAAAAATAAAACTCCACTCATATGTTATATTAAGTTGCTATGCCTCTTCAACTACCCATAATCAAGGATATTTATTCAGTCCTCCTGTCTTCTGTGGCTCTACCAGTTTTGTAGAAAACGGGCCAATTATCCTGGAGAATTCTCCCCAGTCTGGGATGGCTGAGGTCTCGTCATGACTGGATTTAAGACACTGCAGAAGTGATCACGGGCTCTTAACGCACTGAATAAGGAGGTGCACAATTTGAACTTGTACCATTAAAGGCCAGGCCAACTTTGATTAGCTAGGAATCCGTGACGTCATCGTTTCCCCCTCCGAAGCTCATGGATATCACGTGGAAAGATACCTGGAGTCTCCAAATATCTTGTCACTCCTCATTCACACACTACTGTCGCTGTCGACTGGTAACTCCTACCTGGATGAAAGTGTTACGATCACTGGCAGATGAGGTCTTTCCTCATTTCAGATTTTCTCCTACTTTTGTTAGCTGTTTTTCATTTCCTTTTTTCTTTAATGATCGTTTTGTCAGTTATCTTTCTACCGTAGGAACTTTTTCTTTCTTACTGTTTGGCTGGCTGAGTGGCATAGGATGCATGAGGTGATCTGCTAATGCTGTTATTTTGTTTGAATTTTCCTAGACTTGGCCCGTGAGAGCCCATCACGCTGAACCCAGTGTCTCAAATTTGTCACCACAAAGTTTTTAGCTCAACTTTCTAGCCCAAGACGCTCTGGTTTTATCTTGGACATTCCACACGCCAGCGCTGGAATCAGCTAACTCGCTAAACGCTGCTGGGTTCTCTAAGTAGTAATGGTCTTTAGAGACAGGAACTACGCCTGGTCACGCTCAATATTATTGGGGCATCATTGCTGCTAGTGGCATGCACACCCACATTTACTCACCCACCCACAAATGTGCGTGTCTGTATATCTGCCCAGTTATTTTATTAATGTAGAAAATAGACACCCATAAATTTATACCTGCACCTCGAATTCTAGGCGGCACTCTTGGGCTCAGGGATCTTTCTCGCTTTTCCCATTTGGAACACTTTCCTCCAATTAGTCCCAGTATAGTCATTTCTTTGTTTTCTATCTTTTAATCGCAAGGGAGGAACGTGAATTTTGTGTTACTTTATTTGTCTTCTAGGTTTTCTTTTTCTTTCTTGTTTTTTTTTTTTTGTAGAGGCTATGTTGGGAGATTTTAGTCATAATTTCAATGTTGGCTGCTACCATCATTTCTTAACACTACTGAATACTGTGTGGTGTTCAGGTTTTTCTAGCTTTCTAGGCAGTTCACTTGTTCTAGTCAGGATTCAGACACATTTCATACTTTTAATTTCTCATCAACCTTTCACCTTCAACTTCAATGGGATGACTATGGTTGACAACAATTAATAAAATATTTTTTTGTTTGTTTGTTTTTGAGGTAGGGTCTCACTCTAGCTCAGGCTGACCTGGAATTTACTGTATAGTCTCAGGGTGGCCTCAAACTCACAGCAATCCTCCTACCTCTGCCTCCCGAGTGCTGGGATTAAAGGCGTGCGCCACCACGCCCGGCAATAAAATATTTCAAAATGGGATTTTCAATGTCATAACACTGAAACTGACATATTTTCAAAGTGGCAGGTATCAATTTGATCATTACCCATTGAATACACGTATCAAAACACCATAATATAAGTAATGTACAATTTCTGCATGGCAATTTAAAACAAATTAATTTAAAAAAATCATTGCCTTGAGATGCCAAAACCATGGTTTTCTAATTCCATATGAATGGCAGCTAATCTCCACACTAAATGTAATATTATAATGTCCTTGTAATTAAAATATAAACGTATAAACACGAAAGTTCATTCCAATACCAGCAGTAAGCAGAGGCCAAATGGCATTATCTTTGTGGAAGAGTTTAATATGGTTTCCCAGATAGCCCCTCGACTAATTCCTCTTAAGAGCACAGTTAAAGTTTCCAAACTCTAAGGGGGTTATTTTGGGAATGTGCATAGCCAATTAATCCCTTCACAGAAGAGAAGGGATTTGAAATGCACTCTCCCATCACTCAACAATTTCACTTTAGGCATCAGCTCCTGTGGAACAATTACCTTTCTCAGGATAGAGGCTCTTATGGCCTTGAAAACAGGACCAATTAGGTGTGTTAGACAAGAGAGGTGCTCAGGACGGTTGTGGCAGCAGTGTTGGTGATAATAATCTGTTATGTCCTGCAAGCAACATGGCTGGGGAAGGATAATGATACGCATTCCTTGGGACACACACACACAGACACACACACACACACACACACACACACACACACACACACAAAGCACAAAAAGCCTCAGTTACCTGAGGCAACTCAGATTAATGTTAAAATCAGTGTGGAGGTTCTTGAGATAGCTGAAAATAGATTTACCATATGATCCAGCTATAGAACTCCTAGGTGGATATCCAAAGGACTCTTCTCACTGCCTTAGAGATACTTGCACAACCATGGTTATTGCTGCTCTATTCACAATAGCTAGGAAATGGAACCACCTAGATGTCCCTCTACAGATGAATGGATAATAAAGATGTGGTACATTGACATAATGGAGTTCTATTCAGCAGTAAATGAAAATGAAACTATGAAGTTTGCTGGGAAATGGATGGATCTGGAAGGATTATACTAAGCGAGGTAACCCTGGCCCAGAAAGCCAAACGTCACATGTTCTCCCTCATATGTGGATCCTAGCTGCAAATGTTTATACTTGTGTGTGAGCTAGAACCAAAAAATCAGTAGCAGAGACCAGTAAGCTAGAAAAAGGCTGTAAGGGAGGGAGTAGAAGGAAGGATTTTAGGGGATGGTATTGTATATATATATATATGTAAGTAGAAGAACAGATTACAGGGGGTGGAAAGGCCTAAGCAAGGCTAGGGGAAGAGACTGAGTAAGAGAAGGGTAGGGGGAGGGTCAATCAAAATTCAAGATATTTTGAGTAAGACATGTGAAAGCCTACTTCTTTGGATAATGGCACATCCAGAAGCCATAGATTGCTACTAGAATATTTTCAGTGCCAGGGATGGTGATACCTACCAGTAGGTTGTTGGCCAGGGCGGTCCCTGTTGCCTCTAAAACATTACAGGCTATTGCCAAGGCCCTTGGTTTTCCACGAGTAACAGATGGTAAGGCCCTATTCCTGAAGACTCCACATGCGTGGGCAGCAAGGCCACTGAGAAATCAAGCTGGTGCTGAGCTGACAACCTTCTCCCTGTAGACCAGCCAACTGAAAGCTGGATAAAGCTGCACTGCATGCAGCCATATGGGAGACAGAAGTCATCAGTGGTGAAAACGGTGGACACTGGAAGCCTCAAGTTTGGCCAGACAGGCCAAATGACCGAACATGTGCAATAGTGGCATGTCTGCTCTAGGGGAAACCAACTGCTCTCTAATTGGAATGGAGGCATGCTCTATGGGAGGGAATACATGCCTTGTACTGAAAACCTAATCAAAAGTCTGTGGCGGGGGGGGGGGTGCTGGAGAGATGGCTTGGTGGTTAACCTGCCTGCCAAACCTAAGAATACCAGTTCCAATCTCCAGGTCCCACATTTAGCCAGATCCAAAAAGTGACACAAGGCACAATACCGCACTTGCCCACAAGGGGGTGCATGTGTCCGGAGTTCGTTCACAGTGGCTGAGAGGCCACTGGCACGCCATTCTCTCTCTCTCTCTCTCTCTCACTTTCCAAAAAAAAAAAAAAAGCCTGGGCTGGAGAGGTGGCTTAGTGGTTAAGGCGCCTGCCTGCTAAGCCTAAGAACCGGGTTCCAATCTCCAGGTCCCACGTTTAGCCAGATGCAGTGATGCAAGGGCGCAATGCCGCACTTGCCCACAAGGGGGCGTACATATCTGGATTTCATTCACAGAAGCTGAGAGACTGCTGGCACGCCCATTCTCTGTCTTCCTCTCTGTCTGTCTCTCTCTGTCTCTCTCTCCAAAATAAATAAAATAATAATAATAATAAATTTTTTTTTAAAAAGCCTGTAGCAGACAGCTTCAGGTTTGCTGAGATGAACTTCCAGAACAGGCACAGTTATGGAGGAAGGGATATTTATTGAAGCTTACAGATCCAGGGGAAGTTCCATAATGGCAGAAGAAGCTGGCCTGCTTTCATAAGACCAGACACAGCAAAAAAAAAGCCAAAAGCCAAAAGCCACACAGCACAACACACTTCAGGAACTCCAGCTAGGCACACTTTGACATCTCAAACCCACCATCACACCTTAAGATCTGTCCAATGACACCACCTCCAGCCAGGTGGCTGCAGATGCAAACTACAAGCTAATAAAACACTGAATATATTGTGGGCCATCTATTCAAATTACCACAAAGCCTATGGCAGGGGAGATCATGTGCCTTAGAGGTATAAAGCCTGCTCTTGTCTGGCTAAATGCATATATTATTCTCACCAAACTGCCCCGAAAGCACTTAATATTCATATTAATATTCATGCTACTCTCACTTCTGGTTAGAGAAGTTTCTCTTTTCAGATGGTGATGACTATTGGGATGACCCAAAAGGCAACACAGTGGTGAGAAGAAGTAACGGAGGAGTGTCCAGCACTGAAACATCTTTATCACACCCTCCAAGGCTCAGGGTCCATTGTGGAAGAGGTGGTGGAAAGAATGTAAGAGCCAAAGGAAGGATAGGACTCCTTACAATGCAACTTTCCACACAGAAGTTGGCCTCGGTATCCATGACCTTGCAGTGCTTAGCAATACCTTCACAAGACCCTTATAATAAGAGAAAAAGACAATGACATCAAAATAAAAGAGAGAGAGGAGAGAGGGAGGGGATATGATGGACAGTGGAGCTGTGAAGGGAAAATGGGGGAGGAGAGAGAAATATCATGGTTTGTTGTCTGTAAGTATAGACGTTGTCAATAAAAATTTAAAAGAAAAAAAGTACGAGTGAGTTCAGTGCACATGCAACATTTTTCTCAATTATTCCCACCTGTGGTTGGTTGAATCCATGGATACAAAACCAGTGGGGACAACAGACTAGACTGGCCCTTAGAAAACTATAACAATGACTCTGAGGCAACACAAAAACTATAACAATGACTCAGAGGCAACACCAAGTTCATAAAAGTGAGATAACCATTGGGTTGAGATGAAGGTAGGGCCATAAAGCTGAAACTTTCTAACATTGGCTAAAACATATTTTTATTTCTTTATCTGCATGCATGTGTGCATATCAGTGCTTCTTTGCACTGCAAACAAACGTCAGCTGCATGAGCCACTTTTAAAATCTGGATTTATGTGGGTGCTGGGGAATAGAACCTAGAACCTGGGCCAGGAAAGTTTGTAAGCAAATACCTTTAACCACTGAGCAATCTCGCCAACCCACTTGTATAATTTTAGAACTCTTTTTTTTTTTTTAGGTAGGTTGTCTCTCTAGGCCAAACTGACCTGAAATTCACTATGTAGTCCCAGGCTGGCCTCAAACTCACAGTGATCCTCCTATCTCTGCCTCCCAAGTGTTATGATTAAAGGTGTGTGCCACCAGGCCTGGCCTGATGTGTAAAAATATATATATATGAACACAAAAGCAAATGGAGGAAAATATGTCAACAAAGGTGAGTTCTGAGGTCTGAATTGTGAGTGCTTTTCTTTGTATTTTTTTGCATTTTAAAACTGTAAACATTAAAAATGACCAACTTTGTTTATTACAAAATTTCAGCAAGACATTTGTTAACAACAGCAACAAAAGGTACAGCTGGTCCCTTGAGAGTCACCAGCCTTCAACTGTATTAATTTTATACAGGACAGGAAGCTCTCAATGGGGAGAGACAACCCGGAACTCCTCACTTTCCTCCTAGCTTCTGCAGTCTGAAGCTCTGCTGGATAAACCTATCTTCTGATCCAATCCTAACTGTCCTTTAGCCAGTGTCAAAGTGTCTACGCAGGCCGAGAGCTCTTTAGCCCCACTTTGCCTTTTCTGTTTCCTGTCCCTCGCCATCAAGTCTCCACCTTTTAATCCATGTTAAAACTCCAGTCAGCTTTCCTAAATGCCAAGCCCCACCTGTCTCTGTAGGTGTAAAGATGCTTGGTCGTCATTTAAAATTATTTTTTATTATTTTTTTTGGAGAGAGACACAGAGAGAGACAGAGAGAGAGAGACAGGAAGACAGATAGAGATGGGCGCGCCAGCAGTGTCTCAGCTGCTGCGAACGAAATCCAGATGCGTGCGCCCCCTTGTGGTCAAGTGCAGCATTGCACCCTTGCATCACTTTGCATCTGGCTAAATGTGGGACCTGGAGATTGGAACCGCTGGAGATTGGAACCAGTGTTCTTAGGCTTAGGAGGCAGGCGCCTTACCCCCTAAGCCATCTCTCCAGCCCTGGTCGTCATTTTTTAAGGGTGCAACAGACTGTACAGGGCTCAACATTTGTGTCTTCTCTGGCCTTTATCTTCCTCATCACTCTCTGGATCTTTTTATTTTTATATTTTGAGGCAAGCCTAACAGACTGGACTTTTTCTTTTTATGTGAGAGAGCGAGAGTGTGAGAGAATGAGAGGACTGAAGCCCCAGGGCCTCCAGCCACTGCAGTTGAGCTCCAGATGCATGTGCCCCCTTGTACGCATGTGCAACCTTGAGCACTTGCATCGCTGTGTATGTAATGTATCACTTTGCAGGCCAGCACCTTAACTGCTAAGCCCTCTCTTCAGCCCCCTTTCTCCATCTTCTCCACCCCTACCTTCCCAACAAGCACTTCGTGTGAGAGTCCAATCACTCACACAGTGAACAAATTCTTCTGTGTCTCCACATCATTGTGTCCTGGTTTTGAATGTCGCTTTTTTGCTTGTGCAAAACTGGGGATGGGACCCAGAGCCGCCCGCATGCAGGCTAGGCACCTGCTCTAGTACTGAGCTCCACCTTCAGCCCTGGCCAGCCCCTCCCCTGCAATGCTCTCTTCTTCTCTCCCTCCCTTTGGCTGTCTGTGACTCCCTGCTTGGCACTCGGGAATGTTATCCCTTTGAATGCCATGTCATGTATGATCTGTTCCTCCAGGCATGTCTTCCATGTCTAGTATTAAAAGATTATTGTTAAAAAGCAGTAATGGGGGCAGGTGGAGAGATGGCTTAGAGGTTAAGGCATTTGCCTGCAAAGCCAAAGGACCCCAGTTCGATTCCCCAGGACCTACGTAAGCCAGATGCTCAAGGTGACACATGCGTCTGGAGTTTGTTTGCGGTGGCTGGAGCCCTGGTGTGCCCATTCTTTCTCTTTGCTTTTCTCTCTCTCTCTCTCTCTCTCTCTCTCTCTCTCTCTCTCTCTCTCAGTCAAATAAATAAATAAATATGAAAAAACAGGAGTGGGGGATCTTTCCACTGTATGCACCAGTTGGTCAAGGCAGAGACATGTAGGAGGCTGCAGAACATGCCTTAGAGGACCGGGGCTTCCTGTAGATCTACTTGTCACAGCCCCAGCGGGGTGGAGTGAGCTCCTCCCAGCTGCCACCTCTTTCTAGCCATGGTGACACCAGCTTTGTACCGGGAAGTCTTGGAAAAAGCAATGCATTTGAGGGAGCATTTGGAATGCCGTCACCTTCCGGAACAGATGATGGTGGCGTTTGCACAGGGCCGGTTTTATTTTTACCCCACATTTCTGGAGAAAGCTTAATGGCTTCGAGTGCTCCTCTCTGTTGGTGAAATTTAAAAGGGGGCGGAGACGAGCGCGCACAATTATAATCCCACAGCAGGGCAATTGGCTTGCCTCGGACTATTAGGTCCCATTAAAGATGTAATATCGGTGGTGTCTCAGGAGAAATGCCTCCTTATTTATGCTGAGTATTAGGGCAAAATATTAGTTAGTATCAAAACAGGATGCAGTTAAGTCTAATCTGATGTCACCAGCAGAGCTTGTCTTATAAACAAAATAAGTGGCAATTACTTTCAAGTTGAACTAATAATTTTTTTTCCAAGCTGTTCCATTTTGTGTTAGCAAGAAACATCCAGGACGGAAGGTAAGTATTTCAGGAAATGTGGAGGGTGTGCTTTTTAATCACACTTTATTTAAATGTACAAACGAAAGCTTCGAGGGCTGCTTCTCCCTTCTCCTTCCTAGGTTCTCCTTGGGGAGAGTAATTAGGAAATACAGCCCAATATAGGAAATGAACATTGCTGCTTTTATGAGGATTTTAAACCAAATGGCTTTGTTCTCGTGGCAGAAGGAGCTGCTGCTCTTCCTCGGAAGCCCAGCGGGTCAGTCCCTGCTCCCTGGCATGCCGTGCCTTCTGGAGGTGGCTGCTTCGTCACCCAGAAAGCTATTTCGTGTGGGATGGATGGCAAGGCCATGTGGAGGGCTCTGGGGGACCCTTTAGGTTGCGAGAAAAACTTCCCAGCGTTCAACCTGGCTGCAGATGTCATGTGGAGTCTCCTGGTGCCAGTCTGAGTCAAGTCCCTTCCCTTTCTGGCTGCCATCTTCCCTGACAGTTGAGAGCCGCATATGATTGCTCTGCCTGAAACTTAGCAGCTGAGCTTCTAGCACATTCTTTTGAGGCATGTAGTCCTAAGGCCAGGCCTGTTGGCCAAGAGCCTTTCTCGGGTACTTAAAGCTGCTCCCACCACGATTCTCTTCTACTTGGTTAAACATGCCCCCCCAGCCAGAGTGCATTCACTCAGCGATACCAAGTGACAGATGGGTGGGGCTCACTGGGGGTGCCAGCTCCTGGCATGTACCCACTTCCTAGAACGCAGAGCTCTGGTATTCCTGGTACGTGGCCGATAAATCTCTGTATTCCCTCTGGGTGGGACAGCTTCTCTGACTATCATCCAGCATCTAGAATCTTATCTCTGGAGTGGAGGTGGCCCCAGCCCCTGTACTCAGAGGACTCCCAAGTGGCTGAGTGTAAGTGTGGCTCTGTGTGTGACCTGTGGGATCCTGGTTTCACGTCCACACCTCTGCTGAGTACAGGCCAGGGCTCAATAAAAGACGCAGTGGGAGTCCATGACAATGTCCTTTGCTCTCTCCCTGCGGCCCATGGCATTGTACTGGGCATTTTCCTGCAAGCAGAGACAGAGAGAGAGAGGAAAGAAAGAAGGAAGGAAGGAAGGAAGGAAGGAAGGAAGGAAGGAAGGAAGGAAGGAAGGAAGGAAGGAAGGAAGGAAGGAAGGAAGGAAGGAAGGAAAGGAAGGAGGGAGGAGGGAGGGAGGGAGGAAGGAAGGAAGGAAGGAAGGAAGGAGGAAGGAAGGAAAGAAGGAAGGAGGAAGAAAGGAAGGAAGGAAGGAAGGAAGGAAGGAAGGAAGGAAGGAAGGAAGGAAGGGAGAGGGAGAAGAATAGGTGGTACACCAGGGCCTCTAGACACTGTGAACAAAGTGCAGATGCATGTGCCACTTTGGGCATCTGGCTTTATGTGGGTCCTGAAGAATTCATTAGGCTTTACAGGAAAGGGCCTTAACCACTGAACACTCTCTCCAGCCCGATCATCTCCTTTTTCTACATGTGTTTTATCATGTGGTTCAATTATCAATAACAAATAGTAAGTATATTTATTATACAAGGTGAGCTATAATGACACGTGGGCATCATTTTAGCCTGGAGCTTAGATGAAGGTCACCCTTGGTATTGACATTCTGTGAGTTTTGACAAATCACACAGAACAGTTTCCTGTCCTGAAAGTCCTCTGAGCTCCACCTACTCATCGCCACTCCCTCTGGCCTCTGTCAACCACAGGCCTTTTTTATTTATTGTCTCCATAGTTTTGCCTCCACCATGTCCTATCGTTACAATCAATTAGACAGGCTTATTTCGCTTAATAAAATGCATTTAGAGTTCTCTGTGTCTCTTTTATCTTGATCTGTGTCATCCAAAGTGTATTTTTTTAAAATGTTTATTTTTATTTATTTATTTGAGAGTGACAGACAGGCAGAGAGAGAGGTAGACAGAGAGAGAATGGAGAGAGAGAGAATGGGCTCACCAGGGCCTCCAGCCACTGCAAACAAACTCCAGATGCCTGTGCCCCTTCTGCATCTGGCTTACGTGGGTCCTGGGGAATCGAGCCTCGAACCGGGGTCCTTAGGCTTCACAGGCAAGCGCTTAACCACTCAGCCATCTCTCCAGCCCCAAAGTGTACTTTTTTAAAGCATTTTTTCCTCTACAGTCTGGCGATCTGAATCTTTATGGATATATTGATGTTGTTTTACAGTATTACAGATCTACTTAGGGTTAGGGCTATCCATTTGTTCCTCTTTTCTCACCCTTTTCTGGATTACTTGTTAAAAATTATTCCACTTTCCTCTTTAACCTGTTCCCACACATTATTTTCCCGATTACAATCTTTCCTCTAGACACTGCAGCAGTCATCACTGATTGGATAGTGTCGACCATGGATTAATTTCCTCAGCACTTCCCATACAACGGTGGTAAGGGTGCTATTTTGTAGTTCCATCCACCCTTCGTGGGGCAAATTTAAAAAATTTAGCATTAACTTGTCATTTTTAAAAAATATTTTATTTTTATTTATTTATTTACTTGAAAGAGACAGAGAGAGGAAGATGGAGAGAGTGAGAGAAATGGGTGCACAAATGAACTCCAGACACATGTGCCACCATGTGCAACTGGCTTACATGGGACCTGGAGAATTGAACCTGGGTCCTTTGGCTTTGTAGGCAGGCACCTTAACCACTGAGCAATCTCTCCAGCCCATGCCTTGTCATTTTAAGGAAGCCTTTCGTTGACAGTTTTCATATGTGTACATAGTGTATTTTGATACTAAGCCTTCCCCATTGCCTTCTCTTGTCCCCCCGCCCTTCTCTGCCTTCCATGGAACCCCGTCCTCTTTCCAGCCAGTCCTTCTTTTCCCTCGTCTACCATCCCCAGCAGAGTGTCGCTGGGCCCAGCATTGTGCAGGGCTTGTGCAGGCCATGACAATTGCTATGAATGCAGGGGACGCTTCCCACGTGGACCACAGCAGTTCACAGCACTCCTCCCTCGACTTTGGCTCTTACGTTCTTTCTGCCCCCACTTCCCCAGTGTTCCCCGTGCCTTGGAGGCTGTGATAGGGGTGTCTCATTTAGTGCTGAGCACTCAACAGTCACTTCTCAGTACTCGGACGAGTTTCTACTCTCCCCCGTCGTCACCACCAACTGCAAAAGGAAGCTTTTCTGACCCAAAGTGAGAGTGGTTCTATCTGTGGGCATAAACACAAATATTTAGAGGGAAATTTGATAAGCACGTTTTTGTCTTTTTTTTTAATTTTTAAAAATTTAAAAAAATTAAAAAATTTTATTTTATGCATACGTGTGTGTTTGTGTGGGTGTGGGTGCAGGTGCTCATGCAGGTGTTCCACATGTGTGTTGAGACCAGAAGATAGCCTTGGGAGTCGTCCTCACTTCTTTTCTTTTTTTAATTTCTTATTGACAACTTCCTTAATTGCAGACAATATTCCATGGTACTTCCCTTCCTTCCCCACTTTCCCCTTTGAAACTCCACTCTCCATCATAATCCCCCCCAATCAATCTCTCTTAAATTTTTTTTGGGGGGGTGGTTTTCAAGGTAGGGTCTCACTCTAGCTCAGGCTGACCTGGAATTCACTATGTCATCTCAGGGTGGCCTTGAACTCACAGCGATCCGCCTACCTCTGCCTCCCGAGTGTTGGGATTAAAGGCGTGCGCCACCACACCCGGCTTCACTTCTTTTTTTAAAGACAGGCTCTCCCGTTGTCCTGGAGCTCACCGTGTAGTTTAGACTGACTGGCAAGTAAGCCACAGGACTCCCCCAGTTCACTCTCCCCAGCGCTGTACTCCCCAGGCATGTACTGCCATAACCAGCGTTTTTACGCAAGTGCTGGGGATTGAGCGCAGGTCCTCAGGCTTCTGAGAAAAGCACTTTCTAGATCAAATCTATCTCCCAAGAGTCCCTGTTGTCTCATACACTTTGGTTATCATGCATGTCAATGATAACCTTACTGAAACCCACCCCCCCAAGGCATGCCTGTTAACGTTTATATAGTAAAGGGTCATTTATATTAGTGCTGTGTGTGTGTGTGTGTGTGTGTGTGTGTGTGTGTGTGTGTTTTCTCCTAATGCTTACCCGTCCTTGTTTTGTATCTCTGCTTCTTATCTGGAATTATTTTCCTCTGTTGAAAGAAAAATTGGCCTTTCTTGTAGCGATCTGTCTGCTGGCGATGCTGTCTGATTTGGTTTGCCCAGCAGTATCTTCACTGTGCTCTTGTCATCGGAATCGTGCTGGTAGACGTGGAATTCTAGGCCCGTGGCTGACTGTCGCGCAGAACACTGAAGGTCTAATTCCATTATCGTCTGGACCTCATGGTTTTCGCTGAGTCATAGTGCTGTGTCTGTGACTGCAACGTGACTTTTGTCTCCTCTTGCCTCTTAAGCTATTTTCGATCATTTTCTTAGTATTCATTTTATTCAGGCTAGCCCCTTTGAGTCTGTCCTTGTTTCAATCTAGAGACTGGAGCATCACGCCATAGCAAGGATAAAAAAAAAAAAAAAAAAAAGGTTGATGGTGACCTAGGCCTCTGGGCAGTTTGGATCCAAACTTACCAGGTCCCAGCAGCAGTGGCGCATGCTCCCTCAGGTCCACTGCTGGCCATGCTGGTGAGCCACCTGAAAGCAAAAAGGATTCTGTTTAGTCTAAGCAAGAGCCCAGGACCGGAAGTGTGAGCTCCTCGCCTTCCTCCACGCCTTTCTCCCTCCCTCCCTGGGTTTCCGGTGGACACTGAGCTGTTTATCAGATGTGGAATAGTTGGGTGCTTTAGCTTGAGTTTGTTTCCCCCATTCACACCTGGAGATGCCACCCCTCCAGGGGATGGGAAAAGATGTGCCCTTGGAAGGTGATGAGGCCTCATGGGTGTAGTTAGAGGGATTATGGGACCTCGGATTCCTCTTCTTTCATTATCTGTTTCCTGTCTGCGAGGCAAGCAGTATCTATCTACCGTGTTCCACTGCTGTGATACGCGGCTTCCCCACAGGCCTGAAGCAGAGGAGACCATGGGAGCCTCTTTCCAAGTTAGTTTAAGTATTTTGTTATGGTTACAGGAAGCTATTGAATACAAAAGGCAATCCTGTAATCCTTCAGTTTCTCACCTCTCAAATGGGTGTCATTTGGAACGACTTTTTGTTGTTTCTCTTTTTCCTTTGAAGAACAATTTTTTAACGTTTTCACTGACAATTTTCCGCACACGTACATAATGCCTTTTTTATCATCATCCCCTCCCATTACGTTCTCTGTGAAGAATAAATTAATATCAAATAGGAATTGGAAGAGCGTCTCGGGCAACAACTCTGTATACCTGTTGCTTGTGTTTACCATGTGCAGGAACTTGTCCCTGTGCGCTGAGTCCTCACAGTGAGTGGAACTGGGGAACGTGGCTAATGATGGATAATGCAATGCAGAGGAGCCTGGTGGCTTCCGAACACAGCCTCTCTGTGAGCTGGAGTTAGCAGGGTGCTACATTCCTGTGGCCCATGTGCACAGTATGCACGCAGGGCCAGGCCCCTGAGCCTGCCTGCCAGGCGTGTTGGTGACCCACTTTTAAAGCAAAGAGCGTTCTGTTTAGTCCAAGCAAGAGCGCAGAACCCGGAGTGTGGGCTCCTCGCTGTCTCAGCGCTAATTGAGTCTCAACAGCCATTTGGCTTCATTTCTGCATTCGCCAGACACTACAGCTCTCATTTTCCCCTCCAGCAATTAATAGAGGGAGCATCAAAAGCTATTTCAGGGACCATGAAGAGCTAAAGTGGCCAAATTGTTAGCAGTGTGCTTGGAAATACAACATGGAAACATGGCAACCGCCCTTCCCCAAACACCCAGGACACAATGCCGTCAGGTTAACTGGTTCACTGATTTCACTCATAGTGTGTTTGCTTTAGAGCATCAAGAGGTCCGAAGCACAGGTTTTAGAGACAGACATGACCCAAATGGGATCTTGCTTTCCCTTGTGTTGACCTGGACCAGTGTCTCCCGTATCCTGAGATTTGCATATGGAGTCTCCCAATATTGGTGCAGGACTTTAGATGGGCCACATGGGTCAGAGGAATTCAGGGACCCTCAGTGCCCGTGGTTCACTTCCCACCTCACCCGCACCATCAGTGAAAGCAACTCAAGTCGTTTGACTCCTTCCCAAAGATCTCTCTGAGCACCTGTGACCAAGTTCATCCCTCACCCCCACAGTGCTGATAAAGCGCCTGGCTTCTCACTCTTCTGCCATCTGCAGCAGATAACACAGGAAAACACACATTCTCCTCCTTGGATTTCACAGCCAAGCCATTGAGGACTCAGAAGACAAAATGGCTTTTTATTAAAACAATGGGCTGCAGAGATGGTTCAGCAGTTAAGGCGCTTACCTGCAAAGCCTAAGGACCTGAGTTTGATTCTCCAGTGCTCATGTAAAACCAGATGCCCAAAGTGACACATGAATTGGGTGTTCATTTGCAGTGGCTAGAGCCCCTGGGGCACCCATACTCACTCCTTTCTCTCTCTCTCTCTCTGTTTGTATCTCTTTGCAAGAGATCTCTGCTTGCAAAAAAATAAGTAAATTTTTTTTTAAAAAAGCATTCATAGCTGGGCGCGGTGGCACATGCCTTTAATCCCAGCACTCGGGAGGCAAAGGTAGGAGGATCGCCATGAGTTCGAGGCCATCCTACATAGTGAATTCCAGGTCAGCCTGGGTTAGAGTGAAACCTTACCTCGAAAAACCAAAAATAAATAAATAAATAAAAAAAAAAAAGCATTCATGTGTGAACCTTGTGTTTACATCCAAATAGAGACTGAGACAAATCCCTGGGTGCAAAGACTCCTGTGGGAAGCAGAGCCAGAAGGCAGGAATGAGAGGGAAGAGCGGGAGAAGCCCATAAAGTGTCCCTGCTTGAAATTTTTCCCCTGGGGAGACCCAACACACATCTGCTCACCCCAGATAAGACTCAAAACAGACAGATCAAAGCACGATTGCACCCAGATCCAATTTTGGTGGTGGATGAGTTTCTTAGAGTTACTTACAAAGCACAACTGAGGGGTGACTTACAGGGCACAGATGACTCACACGCAACGGTATCACCACAGAGCCCCAGGTCATCCTAGATGGTGACTTCATCGAGGCTGCATCGTGGAGTCCCCCTTCTAGTTAACCTTCCTTTTTTTATCTAACCTGGCTTTTTCCAAGATCACTTGCAGCTAGTGGGAGGGAAGGAAGGAGCAACAGCTGGAATTCCAGGTGCAGGTCTTCAGAACCTCTCCTCACCCATCTACTAGGAATCGTCACTAGTTCTGTTACCATAGCCCCAGACCTGGGTATCAGCATATTGGTCTGCTCCAAAGTTTCCATGGCTACCAGACCAAAACATTATTTACTCCAAGATGGCATCACGTTACACTTAGAGGAAAAACGCAATACAACAGATGTGTCTGTGAGACACCTGTTGTTGGCAGAGATGGAATCCAAAAATCTCTGCATTATGCAGAATTGTCACCAGGGGCTGGGGACACTGTGTCAACTGCTTCCTATCCCCCATGTGTGAGCTGGCCAGGAAGCAAGCAATGACTCCCCTGACTTCCCAGACCGTGTATAAGCTGACTGGGCTATTTCACCCTCAGAGAAAACTCAGGCAGAAAAGCAAAGCCATCCAGGACTCCTGCTTTGGGATGCATATGGAAGTGTGCATGGATCTGTCTTCCGGCCATGGTTAAAATTGGAGGTAGCCAAGCTGACATGAAGTGAGACACGGGCAGCATCTGCCACATAGTGAAGGATGTGAAGGCGTCTAGCACAGCGCCTGCAATCCAGAAAGACCTCAGCAAACTTCTTCCTACCTCCATTCCACCTCTTGATCCTTCCTTCTGGCTGACTCTCCGCCTTGAGGGGTCTGTGGGCCCAGGTTTGCAGTCAGGGCCATGTGACTGAATTTAAATATACCTCTTTCCGTGACCTCAGCTTGTATTTGATCGATTTAAAGTTGACGCAAAGCTCAATTTAAGTTCTTCCATCATTGGTTTGCGCTTCTGGGAAGTAGATATTTGCTAACTCTAGTGAAAGGAGACTAGTAGTGATCAAAGATCCAGCAAGTTAATATCTATTTGAAAAATCTATCAGCTCAAACCCATCTCTCCCTTGAAGCCCGTAATGCTTACGGAAGCAAACTTAACAGAAGGTGATGCCAGGAAGATCCATGGGAAGGGTGGTGTCGCAGGGACCTTTTCATTGCCTAGACAAAACACCCCAAATGCACAGCTTAGGAAAGGAAAGCGTTTATTTCTGGCTAACAGTTTCGAGAGGAAGTTTCATCGTGGTGGAGAAAGTATGGCGAGAGCAGAAGGCCAGGCCTCACATTTCCATACATTAGCAGAGAGGAAGATTGGCTTTAATCAAACTTTTGTGTTTTTTTATTCCCAGATTAACTTTTTGGAGGACAAAATTGGCCTTCTTTGAAGATAAAAAGAGGGAACCACATAACCTTAAGGTTGCTAAGACATGGGCGAAGAGAAGTGATACTTGAGCAGGACCAGTGAGATGTGGGTGGGGACTTTACACCACCAACCCTCTTCTCTGTTCAACTGGGTGAACTTAGGTATTCCCGAAGGCCCCTTCCTGTCTGACTCATACGTATGCCTTTCCCTCAGAGGGTTTTCATGAACATCATTTGTTGGCGGAACTGAACAGACATGGACCATGGACTCCCCCAGAGGAGGCTTAAGGGCATGTACACAGTGCAAACCAAAGTTTTGGAGGAGGTGATTTTGAATCAATATAATGGGACCTGTTTGAATAGTGAAGCATTTTCCCAATGAGCCTTGGGACTCAGGAGGTAACACCTCCATCTTTCAAGTAATGAGTTCCCCAGGTGGTCCCTTGTCCTGGGCACATGCCCAGAGACCTTGTTACTGTGAGTGGCACTCATAGACGCTAACTCCACAGAAGACTAATTCAGACATCGGCAGCATCATAACTGGAGCCACAGGAAGTGTAGTGGCTCTTCAGAAATAAAACAATAAGCTAAAGGGGTTTTCGACAGCACACACAAATCAGTCTGGTAGATGCTATGCTGAATCCTTTTATGAAAAGCCTTTGAGATGCTGCATACCGTTCTAGTTGAGCTCCAAAAATCATTTGATTTCTCTAACCCTGAACTACTGGAACGATCACAGCTCCTCTCCTCTTAGTCTAAATCTTACCGTGGGCTGTTGTCCAAGAGCAATAATCCAAAGGTTCATTCCCTCTATATAGAGAAAGGTCCAGATACTTTTTTTTGTTTGTTTTTTTTTGAGGTAGGGTCTCACTCCAGCCCAGGCTGACCTGGAATTCACTATGTAGTCTCAGGGTGACCTCGAACTCACCGTGATCCTCCTACCTCTGCCTCCCGAGTGCTGGGATTAAAGGCGTGCACCACCACACCCGGCTCACATTTTGTTCCTTCTTTCGCATCATTTTCTATATTCTGAAAAAGACTATGTTCCAATGAAATCCCCCTCAGCAGCGGCTTATATGAGGACCCTTCTGAATGGTCACTAGTTTCTTCTTAGTGGGTTTCCAGGTAGGAGAGTGAGTTACGCTCAACCCCTGCTCTGCTTGCTGAAGACTGACTTCAGATGTCTAGTTTTCCTGCCTAGATAACAAACTGCCTAGATGAGTCTGAGTCAACCAATGACTAGGTTGTCTCCTACCTTTAAAATAGAAAGCAGCTTCTGCCAACCCAACTCAAAGGCCAAGGGGCTCACTAGCTAATGATGGGGCTGAATGGTGCCAGTGGCTGACCCCTTGTCACTGTCTCACTGTCAGTGAGATCCATGGTCATTGCTTCCGTGCTACAGCCACACTAGGAACAAAGCCCAAATAAAGATTTACACAAGACTAGATGGCTTCAGGCCCTGCTGGATCAATAGGTGACCCAATAGATGGATGCAGGAGTTAATCTCCCCTTCGATCACCTTTCACTAAGGAGCCCACCCTTGTTCTAAGGCTGAGTAGATTAAGGAGACTTTTCTTCCATGAGAACTGGGTGGAGGATGCAGGTGCCCGGATTCTTGCTGGTACACTTTCAGTGTTAAGTTCTTACCAGAGTTATGAAGGTCAGTGAAGGTCAGAGCCTCTGCCATAAGTAGTCCCCCTCCAAAAAGTCAAGTCTGGTCATCTACACTCAATATTCCAATTGAACAAACAAATGATAATGGAAAGCAGAAAAGGGGAATTTATTCAATGTGGACACACTGGGAAGAAGGACATAGAGATATAATAGCCCCTGTCCCAGCTCAGTTTGAAGGGTCTTGACCTAAGGTTTGGGTTTAAATAGATGACAAGAGGTGTGGATGGCCGATCAGTTCCAGTCAAGGTGTGGACCTACCCATGCCAGCATTTGTCTCAACGCAAGTCTCTCCTGCAAGGTCTTCTGATAAGTTATAACTCTTTCCTGCAGGCAAGTTCTTCTTCTGGCTGGGCCATGGCTTCACGCTTTTTCTTTTTTCAGTACAAATTTTCTGGAAAAGTTCCCATTTCTTGGAGTGCATTGTTTCAATAGGCTGAAAGTTAAAGAGAAGAACACAAGTATCTTTAGAATCATTTCTGTTTCTGTCAGGATGGTTACAACTCCCACTGTTTTTTACATCTCCATCTTCAGGCAAAAAAAAAAAAAAAAAAAAAAATTCAGAAGCAAAACTAAACAGAATCCAAGTAGGACACACAACGAGAACAGACTCTGAGTTGTGCTCCATGGGTAGCCATGCTTAAGAACCGCTTCTCTGGAGCATGTTGGCTTTAGTTTCTTTTGGAAGGGTTGGCACAAGCAACTCCATCTTGTGGGTTTGAGATAGGGTCTCGCCATGAAACTTAAGTGGTCTCAAACTTAAGACCCAGCCTCCCAAATGATGGGATGACAGGCACTAGCTACCATACTCAATGTGACTTCATTTTTACCTGACAAATCCCTCCCTTGTCTCTTCACAATATTCTTTGATGATATTATGAATTAACTATACGGTGGTGTGATATTGTTGTAGCCAGCTCCACATTGCTGGGATGAACTTCCAAATAGACATAGTTTATGGTAGGAACGGGATTCATTTCAGGCTTACAGATCTCGGGGAAGTATGGTGGTGGCTCTTGTCACAGATCCAAGCAGAGAGACACAACCACGTCACCAGCACCACACGCAGGCCCGCCTAGAACCGGCAGCCAGCAGCAGGGACGCAGGCTCTGCATACCTTTGGGCTAGAAGTCAGATTTTCTCACCCTTCCCAAGTGACACCTCTTCCAGCCAGGTGGCTAGAAACCCAAGTTTTAATAAAATACCTGAGTCTATTTGGGGACATACATTCAAACTGCCACAGATATATATCGTCTTTGGATCCTCAGATGAGATCTGTTCCACTAATTTGTTCCCATGTGGGGGAGAGGGTAAGTGACAGTTACGAAGGAGTTATTGCCAATAAACCCTTTATGGCCAAGTTTTAGCAATGAAGAGGTTTAGAAAAAGTGGCTCTTGGATCAGGCATACCTGTAGTCAATTCTGTTTATCCCGTCAGTGATATCCTAGAATCTCAAAAATGCTATTCAGGTTTCTTTGCTAGAAATTGTACTTCTTGGGGCTGAAGAGTTGACTCAGCAGTTAAATCTGACAGCCTGGGTTCAATTCCCCAACGCCCATGTAAAACCAGATACACAGGGTGGCGCATGCATTGGGAGTTTGTTTGCAGTAACAGGAAGCCCTGGTATTGCCTATACTCTCTCTCTCTCTCTCTGTCTGCCTCTCTCAAATAAATAAAGAAAAATATTTTTTAAAACATTTGGGTGTGATTGTGAAGGGCAGGTGTTGGAATGCTGGGGAGAACCAAGAGACATCAGTATATCAAGAATAGAGAGCCAGGGGGCTGGAGAAATGGCTTAGTGGTTAAGGCATTTGCAAAGGCAAAGGATCCTGGTTCAATTCTCCAGGACCCACATAAGCCAGATGCACAAGGGAGCACATGCATCTGGGGTTTGTTTGCAGTGGCTGGAGGCCCTGGGGCACCCATTCTCTCTCTCTTTCTGCCTCTTTTACTTTCAAAAATAAATAAAATACATTTGAAAAAAATAAAAAATAAAAAAAAGAATAGAGATCCGGCTGTCTACTATGAGATGTGTCACCTCCACCTCCTCTGCCTAGGCCCAGAATTCATTGCAGGAGAAGCGGTAACATGAATATTGCTCTCATAGCCAGCCTGAAAATCAGTCCCAGGGAGATGGTAACAGACACTGTAGTCAATTAAACCTCATCAAAAACAGAGATACAGGGCTGGAGAGATGGCTTAGTGGTTAAGGCACTTGACTGCAAAGCCCAAGGACCCATGTTCAACTCTCCAGGTTCCACATAAATCAGATGCACAAGGTGATACAAGTGCACAAGGTCTCACATGCACACAAGGTGGCACACACATCTGGAGTTTGATTAGAGTGGCTGGAGGCCCTGGCGTGCCAATTCTCTCTTGCGCTTGTTCTCTTACATTAAAAAAAAAGGCTAATCTGTTAGGCTTGCCTCAAAAGAGTATAAATAAAACAGAGATCCAGAGGCTACAGAGAACTGAGCACTAAATCAGATCTCTATGTTGCCCACCAAGGCTCAGGAAGCATCACTGAAGATGGGGCTGAAAGACTGTAAGAACTTCAGGGAGGGGATGTAGCCTGCTGCACTGTGCTCCCCTGCAAAGACTGGCTGAGGTCTCTTGGTCCCCGCAATGAATACCAATATTGCCCCTGAAGACCCTCAGCAGAATCAGGGGGGAGGTGAGGAGGCCTAAGAGTCGAATCCTTTTTTAAATTAAAAAAATCAATAAATAATAAAAAAGAAGTTGTACTTCTGCAGAATATTAACAGATAATAGTTATTTATAGAACTTTACAAAAACACAGTCAACAGCAGTGAGTATTCAAAGAAAACGAACTTGGAAGCTAAGTACTTGTTTATAGATTTACCAATGTCTGGGCTGGAGAACTGACTCAGTGGTTAAGGTGCTTGCCTGCGAAGCCTAAGGACCCAGATCTCACGTAAGCCAAACGCACAAAGGTGAGGCAAGCACAAGGTCGCACATGCCCACTAGATGGCGCAAATGTCTGGAGTTCAATTTTAGTGGCTTAAGCCCTGGCATGCCAATTCTCTCTTTCTCTCACTCTCTTTAAAATAAAACAAAGATTCACCAATCTCCAGTAGCTTTTCATTATTAGGACGTACTGCTTAGAGTACTGCACAATGTTAAAGGGGCCTAATTATCTTTGTCAGAGAGAGCAGTCATAATACAGTTAGGAAGACACAAACATGAAACCTAAAAGAAGTCAGTGTCATTCATAATTCTAGCTTGGAGGAGGGCAAGTTGGTAAAGTGTCTTCGGTTTGTGTCTTTACAGGCATATATACATATACCAGAGGCATATATGCATATACCAGAGGCATACACACATATACCAGAGGCATATATACATATACCAGAGGCATACATACATATACCAGAGGCATATATACATATACCAGAGGCATACACACATATACCAGAGGCATTCACACATATACCAGAGGCATACACACATATACCAGAGGCATATATACATATACCAGAGGCATACATACATATACCAGAGGCATATATACATATACCAGAGGCATACATACATATACCAGAGGCATATATGCATATACCAGAGGCATACACACATATACCAGAGGCATACATACATATACCAGAGGCATATATGCATATACCAGAGGCATACACACATATACCAGAGGCATACACACATATACCAGAGGCATACATACATATACCAGAGGCATATATACATATACCAGAGGCATACACACATATACCAGAGGCATTCACACATATACCAGAGGCATACACACATATACCAGAGGCATACACACATATACCAGAGGCATATATACATATACCAGAGGCATACACACATATACCAGAGGCATACACACATATACCAGAGGCATTCACACATATACCAGAGGCATACACACATATACCAGAGGCATTCACACATATACCAGAGGCATACACACATATACCAGAGGCATACACACATATACCAGAGACATACATACATATACCAGAGGCATATATACATATACCAGAGGCATATATGCATATACCAGAGGCATACACACATATACCAGAGGCATACATACATATACCAGAGGCATACATATATATACCAGATGCATACATACATATACCAGAGGCATATATACATATACCAGAGGCATTCACACATATGCCAGAGGCATACACACATATACCAGAGGCATACATATATATACCAGAGGCATACATACATATACCAGAGGCATGTATACATACACCAGAAGCATACATACAAATACCAGAGGCATACACACATATACCAGAGGCATACATACATATACCAGAGGCATACACACATATACCAGAGGCATATATACATATACCAGAGGCATTCACACATATACCAGAGCCATACACACATATACCAGAGGCATACACACATATACCAGAGGCTTCACACATATACCAGAGGCATTCACACATATACCAGAGGCATACACACATATGCCAGAGGCATACATACATATACCAGAGGCATACACACATATACCAGAGGCATATATACATATACCAGAGGCTTCACACATATACCAGAGGCATTCACACATATACCAGAGGCATACACACATATGCATACACACATATACCAGAGGCATACACACATATACCAGAGGCATATATACATATACCAGAGACATACACACATATACCAGAGGCATACACACATATACCAGAGGCATTCACACATATACCAGAGGCATTCACACATATACCAGAGGCATACATACATATACCAGAGGCATTCACACATATACCAGAGGCATACACACATATACAGAGGCATACACACATATACAGAGGTATTCACACATATACCAGAGGCATACATACATATACCAGAGGCATTCACACATATACCAGAGGCATACATACATATACCAGAGGCATTCACACATATACCAGAGGCATACACACATATACCAGAGGCATACACACATATACCAGAGGTATTCACACATATACCAGAGGCATACATACATATACCAGAGGCATTCACACATATACCAGAGGCATACACACATATACCAGAGGCATACACACATATACCAGAGGCATACATACATATACCAGAGGCATTCACACATATACCAGAGGCATACACACATATACCAGAGGCATACACACATATACCAGAGGCATTCACACATATACCAGAGGCATACATACATATACCAGAGGCATTCACACATATACCAGAGGCATACACACATATACCAGAGGCATACATACATATACCAGAGACATACATACATAGAAAGAGCATATATACATAGAAATATACATAGAAAAGAGCCAGCAGTAATTAGCATCACTACACAGAAGGACCTTCTAGAAGTCCTTCAGTTTTTATTTTATATTTTATTTTATTTATTTATTTATTTGAGAGAGGGAAAGAGGTAGATTGAGAGAGAGAGAAAGAGGGAGAATGGGCACGCCAGGGCTTCCAAGTCATTGCAAATGAACTCCAGATGCATGCAAAACCTTGCACATCTGGCTTACGTGAGTACTGGGGAATCAAACCAAGGTCCTTTGGCTTTGCAGGCAAGTGCCTTAACCGCTAAGCCATCTCTCCAACCCTAGAAGTCCTTCATATATGAATTTAGCTTCTACTTTTGAGGCGGGGTTTAGCATCTTTGTCGCAGTGAATCTGTAAGAACACTGACACTGTTTGGAGCAACACATAGACAGTAAGGACGCACAGCCCTGTCCATTTCGAGTCACAGACACATAGAGCTGTAAATTACTATAATTGCTAAGACAGTTGCTGAAAAAGCAGTCATTTAAAAGCCTTTAACTTCAACAGAATGTAAATGAACCTTGATTTTGTTGAAATAATTTTATAAGCAGCCAAAGCCTGAAACATAAACAACAAAAAACATAAACTTTTTAATTTTTTTTTGAGGTAGGGTCTCACTCTAGTCCAGGCTGACCTGGAATTCACTATGTAGTCTCAGGGTGGCCTCAAACTCACAGCAATCCTCCTACCTCTGACTCCGAGTGCTGGTATTAAAGGCATGTGCCACCATGCCCAGCAGAAAACATCAACTTTTTAAAACAAAATATAAAAATCTTGTCTTTTAAAATTAACATTAAAAATGTTAGTAAGAAGCCGGGCATGGTGGCGCATGCCTTTAATCCCAGCACTCGGGAGGCAGAAGTAAGAGGACTGCCGAGAGTTCGAGGCCACCCTGAGACTACATAGTGAAGTCCAGGTCAGCCTGAGCCAGAGTGAGACCGTACCTCAAAAAACCAAAACTGTTAGTAAGAACAGAATAATATTCTTTCTTTCTTTCTTTCTTTCTTTCTTTCTTTCTTTCTTTCTTTCTTTCTTTCTTTCTTTCTTTCTTTCTTTCTTATTTTCAAGGTAGGGTCTCACTCTAGCCCAAGCTGCCCTGGAATTCACTCTGTAGTCTCAGGCTGGCCTGGAACTCAGGACAATCCTTCTACCTCTGCCTGCAGAGCACTGAGATAAAGGCGTGCGCCACCACGCCTGGCATTATTCTTTAGAATGACTGTTGCTTTAGACATTAGACTTAGGCTCTAGTTTTAGATTAGTATTTTTAAAAATATTTTTATTTGTTCATAATAAGAGAGAAAAAGGGAGAAAGAGAGAGAGAATGGGCACACCGGGCCTCTTTCCACTGCAACTGAACTTCATTCGCATTTTCCTCTTTGAGAATCCAGCTTTACGTGTGCAGTGGGGATCGAACCTGGGCTGGCCGGCTTCATGAGCAAGCACCTTTAACCTGGAGCCCTGTATTGGTATTTTTATATTAGGACCCCAGCATTTCTTTAAATAGATGAATCTTACTTCATTGATTTCTAAACTATAGATTATGAAATAATAGTTAATGGAAAAACAAATATTTAAATGCATTTGGGGCGTCCATCACTTATGTTTAGAATTTTAAAAAATACTTATTTATTTATTTGAAAGGAGAAAGAGAGAATGAGCATGTTATGGCACTACAAATGAACTCCAGACACATGTGTCACTTTGTGCATCTGGCTTTACATGGGCACTGGGGAATCAAACTCAGGCCATCTGGCTTTGCAAGCAAGTGCCTTAATCATTGAGCCATCTCTCCAGCCTCACGTTTAGAATTTCATAAAGGTTGAATCACACTCATTTTTTATAGCCATAAAAATTTTAAGACTTTTACAAAGATTAAAAGGTTAAAAAAGAGAAAACCGTGTACTTTGTTTTATAACAATAACCAGATGAAATTCTTAATTAAATGATAATCTTTATAGATTTATAGCTTGGCAAAATGAAAACTTATGAAATTAGTTAGCTAATTACCTTGTCATCTCTATGGAAATCTTAAATTATATGCACACTAAAGGGAGAGCTCACAACACACAGACACAGCATTTGAACAAGTCAAAATGAGGCCGTCTAGGGTTACCAGGCTCCCAGAGGTAAAGTTTGTGTGGAGACTGTGTGACCAAAGTGTCTGGCACCCTAGCTCCTGAGTTATTGCCCACCCAAGAGCCTAGAAAGGCTCCAACACTCTGAATTCCCACACCAAAATTATTCAAGATGCTATCTCGTATGAGGCAGAGTAGCGTGGATCACAGAGAAAGCTAAGGTGTCTGATCGGACCCATGCAAACTGTGATTGGGTAGTGCAATGCATTTCTAGTGAGTCGGAGACGCTTCTGTAAAGGAGACTGAGGCAAAAGGTTACAGGCGATTACAAGCTATTTCTCGGTCTACCCATTATTCCATTTTAAAAGAACAATTGATGAATTTAAGCTAAGCTACAGATTAAAAAAAAAAACTTATTTATTTATTTATGAGAGAGAAATAGGCAGAGAGAGGGAGAGATAGAACGTGTGCCTGAGGGCAGAACTTTTCCTTTAAAAATTTTTTCTTTCTCTTTTCTAGATCATGGCCAAATTCCCAAGCATTTTTTTTTTTTTTGCCTTGACACTTTAAGGCTTTTCTATGTTTTCCGGAAAAAAAAAAAAGTCTCCTTTGCCTTATTCATTCCTCCTTGTCTGTGTGCCTACTTTGTCCTGGTCACGAGACAAAGAACTAGACAGTATGACAATCTACAACAGGAGGAGGATCATCATGAGTTCAAGACCTGCCTGGGCCGCAGAGTGAGTTCCAGGTCAGCCTAGGCTAGAGTGAGACCCTGACTCAAAATAAATAAATAAATAAATAAATAAATAAATAAATAAATAAATAAATATTCTTAAAAAATTAGCAATTCTTGTAATAGTTTATTTTATATACACCTTATACCTTACCAGGCACACCGAATGCCACAGGAGCAAAAACACAGCATGATAGTCTTAAACATACAAAACAGCACAGACTAGAGTAAATAAAACATAATTTCTAATAACATTCTCTTCACGCTGTGTCTCCCAAATGCACATAGCATTATGTTTCCTACATCATAAGAACGTTTTCTGTTTACAAACATAAACATTGAGTTTAATGGCCCAATGAACAGAAGGCCTTAAATCTAATGTTGTCTTTTGTGAATGACCCTACGTTTGTCTTGATTCGTTTGTACCATGTACATACATACCAAATTGTTAGGCAGCCGGATGGGTACCAGCAGGCCCCGAGACCATTTTGGAATGGACTCCTCCCTTATCATCAGCGCTTGGCTTTCACTCTCATTTCCATGGTAATGGATTCAAGAAAGGGAAGCTTTAGGTCATCTTTCCTCAGGATTTAAACCATCGCGTGAAGGGTGGGGGGGCATCAGGGCTTGGTTAAGGCCCATCCCATCAAGGGAAACTTGCTTCCCCCTGGTCAAAAGAACACGAGCTCTATTTTGGCTCTGGTACAGACATGACCCTCTGTGGTGCTTTGATTCAGGTGTCCCCCATAAAAGTAGGGTGACCATCGCTTTCAGGAAAGGGGGAACTCCTTTAGGGAAGAAGAGGTAGGCAAAGGCTAGGCCTTCCTGACATCCGGAGTCTCTAGCAAGGCAGAGTCTGCAAGGACTCCCTCAGGCAGAAAGAGATGAGGGGAAATAATCAAATTCTACTGGAACAGGGTTTATGGAGTCCAGGAAAAGTCCTTGAACCCCGAACCTTGAGTTGGTGTCAGTTTTTAACCAAATAATTGGATAAACCAGACTGAGAAGAATGATTTATAAACCATGACACTTTTCTTCAGAAATATCAGGGATATGAGGGTGCGGGAGGGCTTCAGAATTGGGGGAGGGAACGTGGGGGTTGGGGTGGAGGTGGGTTTTCTCTCACATAAATCCTGTAATCCTGTAACAAGATTTTTTTTCTTACCCTCAGTTTCTATAATTAGTATTTGAAAGTGCCAAACCTAAAATACATAAATAAATAAATAAATAAATAAATAAATAAATAAAAAAATAAGATATTAAAATGTAAGGTTTTCCTGTCTTCTCAGGGGGCACAGGCTGCCCAGGAGGAATGATCTTTACAAATGACAAATGGATGATATGCCCCTTTTCGGCTTTTCACTATTACCTGTCCGTTTAATTGACCCATTGAGGACCAGTGGCTGAGCCCAGCTTGGCTGCCAGGTGCCAGGCTCTGACCCTAAACCCTCCAGCCACAGGTGTGGCTGCAGGGCTTTGAGGACATCACGTGACTCTTCAGTCATTTCGCCATCTCTAGGGCGGAGACGAGTGGCCAGGGAAAATCCAAAGGCCATTTTCTGTCCCACAAACAGCACTCAGTTCTGATGCTTTCGCCAAAGTTGCCCAGCTGAGCTGGAAGGCCTTTAGTCCTTAGATCCAGCTTCATGAATGACCTCCAGATGCCCTTGAGCATCATTTGGGGTTTTCTAGTAAGGACAAAGTGGGTGAGGCGTCATAAAGTCCCAGTTTCAGATGGGTTGATCCCCCAAAACTGCTCATCCCTTGAAAGTCAGTTTCTTCTCTGACAAGGTTTCTGCAGGCTCCAGGGTCTTTGTTTGTCCTATAAACCTGCTGGACCTGATGTTTTTGAGAGTCAGTGTGGGGTCCCCAAGAGAAGGTCCTAAAGAATGGAGAATTCTCTGTACTTGTGAAAGCCTCGCGGAGGAGGCAGAAGCCTCAGCGCCAACGTCTTCTAGAATGTTCACCTGCTTACATTTCTGCTGCAACATCCCCACAGGAAGGACCATAGGTTCTTCATGACTCACCTTTGAGGCAGGTCTGTCAGCAGCTGAGCGTGGGAGAACATGAAGTAGGTGAACGTGTGTCGGCCCAGTGCTGGCTCCAGGAGCCTCTTCTCTCTGACCGATGGCGCTGAGGAAGGACCTGTGAGAAGCTCTGCTCCTGTGCAGTGTGGACGTAGGATGGGCATGGGGAGTCAGCTGACAGCCCCATGTGGTGCTGTTGTAATGGGGTGTTCAGGGTCCAGGAAAAGTCCTTGAACCCCAAACCCTAGGCTCATTTCTAATTTAATCAGATCATTGAATAAAAAAGACTAAGAAGGAGTGGTTCAGGTATTTGCCTGTAAAGCCAAAGGATCCCGGTTCGATTCCCCAGGACCCAGGTAAGCCAGGTGCACAAGGTGGACCATGCATCTGGAGTTCATTTGCAGTGGCTGGATGCCCTGGCAAGCCCATTCTCTCCCTCCCTCTCTCTCTCAAATAAATAAATGAAATGTATTTTTAAAAGTCTGAGAAGGATAATTATTAAATTATTATATTCATTGAGGGAAGAACAGAGCCAAGGAAAGGCACCCACGTGGCTACAGATCCCACGTGGAGGGCCTGGGAAAACCATGGAAAGAAAGGAGAGAAAAGCAAGTTGCCACGTGGGGAGCTGGAAGGGATAAAGAACCATTGTAACTGGACCATCTCATCTCTGTTTGGAGAAGACACGTGTGTGCTGAGGCAGCAGCCCGTGTGGCGCAGCAAGGGGAAGGACATGGGAGAGGAGGACCGGGTCAGGCAGCTCCAGCGTCATCACAGAGTCACAGCTTGAGGAGGGGGAGGAGCTCACGAATGGGCCAAGCCAGCGGCTGCTGCGCTTAGGACCAGGAAGATGGAGAAGGAAGGAAGCTCACAGGAGCCTTGCTTTTGGGGTGACTGGTGTGATGTGTTCTTAGCGGCTGCCAGGCACTGTACTAGGTCACATGGCCGTGGAGATGTTTGGAAATTAGGAAGGAGCCCTGTCACCTTTCAAGCAGATCAGCTCACTTAGTGCCTGGCAAATCTTAGCGCGACCCTGACCTTACAGATGAGAAGCAGGTCCAGGGGAGTTTTCCTAAGTCTAAGCTGAGTGACATGGGTAAACGGGAACGCCCTGGGATCTACATAGCATGGCTTGGAAGACTGAACACGGAACCACACGCTATGTGTCCCTTAGGTGGGCTGGCACAGTCTATGACAATGCTACAAGACACTCCTGTCTCACCTGCTATGCTGAGAAGCTCCTACAAATAGCTGGCAAGGGGTGGGCCAGTGTCACAGCCAGCAGATGACGACCTTGCGTTAGGCCTCAGGAGTCATCCAGAGCTGTAGGGTGGATAGAAGCTTGGGACAAGGCTCGGCCTCCGGTGCTTTCAGAGAATGGCCCCTGCACGCCGGGGCTGCTCATGTTTATTTTTGATTGTGGTCTCTGTGTTTTCCCTCTGCACCCCCAACTTTAATTATCACGATCAACTCATGAGCACATTCTGCCAACCAGCTCCCTCGGCAGGGGCAGCTTGTGCCTCTTACCTCCTAGCAGAGAGAGTTGACCGAGGAGGCCTTACAGCTCAGAGCTCAGGTAATTGGCCAAACTGAACCTCAGGGAGACCAAGGAGGAATGCCACACCCAGAGTCACGAAGGTCCTGCTAGGAGGAGACATTTGACCCTTGAGAGAGCTCATCCCACTACGCAGAGCAGAATGTGCTGGAAGGATCCATTCCAGCAGAAACAGCAGCAGGATGCAGATCAGCAGAAGAGAATGGTCCCAGTGGGGATCTGAGGCAGAAGTTTGGCACAAAAGGAGCCTTGGTGACTTGCCTAAAATGAAATGGGATGAACTCTTGAAAACAAGGGACAAGTACACGGAGCTCAGCTCAGCTCTGTGACTGGAGACACTGCCATTTTCAGTGTGGCTGGATTTGGCTTTCTTAGGGGTTAAACCCAGAGATGGTTCTGGAAAAAACAAATGTCCCCAGGCTTAGCTGGCCCCCAGGGCAGCAGCACCTGCAGGCAGTACCTGTTTAGTGCTGTTTTCAGCTCTTCTCTGCCATTACCTGTTTTGAGGTAGGGACTGGGTGGGGAATAGGGACAGGCTATGCCAGTGAGAATACTGTAGCAGTTTGAAAACTACAGCGAAGTTGAGAATATCTGTTCCATCTTTCCATAGATTACAGTTTAGACCCAGTACTTAGTATTTTTTTCATTGCATTCTTTTGTTCCACGTATTTTTGAGATCATGCTGTGAAGACAAATTTTGTACACTGTTTTCCCATAAAATAACTTCCTGTATGTTATAACATTGTAAAAATTATTTTGTAGCACTATACGCTATTGCGTTTATGCCCAAGTCTTTGAACATTTGGGTTATTTCTAATATCTCACTTATTAGTAGTTTTTGAGATAAGATCTTACTATGGAGCTCAGTCTGACCTCAAATGGATTCAATCCTCCTGCCTCAGCCTCTAGAGTTGCTGGTATTCCAAGTTGCACCACCGCTTTTCTTAGACATGACACCCTAGAGTAGGGTTTGCATGTCAAAGAGCCATCTATTTTGAAGTCATTTGTCAATAATGATCAACTGCTCTTGCAACAAAAGCCCCAGTTTATAGTGTTACTGTCCATGGTCCAACATTAAGATCAGATTCCACCTTCCAGTATTGGATTTGACTTCTTTTTTGCTACTTTCTCATTCCTTCCATCCATCCATCCATCCATCCATCCATCCATCCATCCATCCACCCATCCAGCCACCCATCCATCCAGCCATCCATCCATCCATCCAGCCAGCCACTGAAACTTCTCTTGGCCTCCTCTTGTAGACCCAGCATTGCTGAGGGTACAGGAGAAACAAAACCGATTTTGAAAGGCTGGGTGGAGTGGCATGTATTTATAATCCTAACTACTTAGGAGGCTGAAACAAGAGGATTGTCAGGAGTTTTATATCAAAAATAATAATGAGGGGCTTGAGAGTTAGCTTAGCGGTTAAGGTGTTTGCCTGCAAAGCCGAAGGTTCAATTCCCCAGGACCCATGTAAGCCAGATGCACAAGGTGGTGCATGTGTGTGGAGTTCGTTTGCAGTGGCTGGAGCCCTGGCATGCCCATTCTCTCTCTCTCTTTCTCTCCCTTTCTCTGTCTCTAATAAGTAAATAAATAAAAATTAAAAATGATGAATAATAATGGTCATAGTTCTGCTTTTCACAGCACTCCCAGTGTGAAGAAGCAGCGAGGTGCTGGAGCAGTGCAACCTGTTCAGGTAGAAGAGGAGTCATGTGCCGTGTTTTCCTGGGCAGGCCTTGTAGATACAGGGGCGGCTCTGCTTGAGCCTCAGGTTTCTGTTCCCTAATCACAGCACACCTGAGAGTGCCTCTCGTGCTTCCGGTCGCTGCAGAAATCACGTGCTCTAACTTCCTGCACATCGTGGTACCTCATAGGTGAGCAACATAACCCTGAGCTCTACCCAGCCACCCTAGCCGCTTCAGACTGTCTGTGGAAGTGGACGTCTGACCCGTGTTGTCGTTAAAGCTTCTGTTCTTATTAGCTGTGGCTTAGGGGCTGCTATAGGACACCCAGAGCCCCTGAGCTCTTTTCTGGGTTCATCTCCATCAGCCGTGGGTTTCTCAGTGCCAGCAAGGGAAACAGAGAGGTTGCAGTCACAGGAGCAATATAGCAAGGGCACACTGAGTCCCCACCGAGCGTCTCTACCACCATGCGACCACTCAGGTGGTCTTTGAGAAAAGATATTGGCAAGGGCCCTTCAGAGAATTCAACACATCTGAACACTTCAGGGCACAGCATACCATTTCCTTGCAGCTTCATTAGGCACAAGCTGTTGACTTGAAGTTTTAATGCTGTCTTCGCTTCTTCTCCATCATAACTTGTTTTGAGGTAGGGACTGTTCATTCAGTTTGATTCTGTTTTTTTCTCTCCCCCAACACTTGCACAGAGGCAAAGTTGATAAGAAGGAAGTAGCTTTCCCCAGTCCCAGAGGGTGGTAGCAGTAACACTTTAGCTTGCCTCTAATTACAGCCACCATGACAGTTCATATGTTGCAGCAATAAAAATAACCATAAACCTTACATAATCATTAAAGTTAAGCAAACAGCCCCGCACTGCATCATAACATACAGGTAGTTGCTAATAATCCAGGAACAGCATTGGGGCATTCAAGGAACATCTTTCCTATCTCCACAGTTTCTGAAACAACTTCAGAGACATATTTTTATTAAGTATATGCAAGGCAGATGATCTTAAACCTCAAGAAGAGTGTGCATAATAATTGTGTACTCTTCTAATGCTCTCTAAAGACCTATTCAGAGTCCATTCTGAAAGACAATAATATATCAAGAAGTTCTGCAAACTTCCTCCTAATGAAGACGTGCCAATTTGAGACCAGGAATGTGGCCTCCAAGGACAAAATAACCACTGCTCTCTGTCTCTCGGTATTTTGCTACTTTATTTCAGAGTGATTCAAAATCTAATTAAATTTCTAAACTCTAATGAAATTACAGAAGAAAAATCATTTAGGATTATATTATGTACAATTACTCATGGCTGAAAATTACAGTTACCCTCTTTCACCGGGATGGGGTCTCCTGAGAAAACCCCCGTTATTTATCCTCCGTATAAATTTGACACTTCTCCCGTTCTTTACAGGTTGGAGGTAAAGCTGAATTAATTAAATGTATCTATCCTGAGCTACAACAGATAGGTGGGGAGGGAGGAAGTACATGGGCTGAGTTCCCCCAATGCAGGAAAGTCTGGGATGGGTGAGTGTGTCCTGAGGGTAGGGTCTCCTGGACACAGAAGCACTGACCATGGGAAGGGCAGGCAAAGCTCAGAGGGCATGAGCATTCTAAATGCCAACAGGGTTCCAGAACCTTTGTGAATGTTTCCAAGTCCTTTTCTAGAGAAGGACTTATCACCCGGAGATTGCTGGGGGCTGACTTTCTATTCTGAAAGGCTTTGATGGCTGGATCAACCCAGACTAATATAGATAACCACACTTTTGGAGTTTTGGGTGGCTGAGCAGCAATGTCATGAGGGCTTCTGCAACATTTGACTGCTTTTCTCTGTGAGCAGAGAGCTTTGAAAGTATGACCTTAGTCATAAATATTGACATGCACAGCAGCAAACTTGGCTTGAAGACCTGGGTTTCCAGGAATATGGACTAGGTCTTTTGAGGCTTTCTTCTCATTAACAATGACTACAAAACCTGGACCCCCTTCTCCCTCCAAAAGTCAACATCCGTTCAGGACATCAGAGACCTGCTAAGGCAATGAAGAATGATAAGAATATTGTCTGGGAGGACTCTCCCCAGCCCACACAGTGCCAGATGGGTCTTAAATTTGAAAATGTTTTCTCCTAAATGCATCTTTAAATCCCAGAAGAGGTGGGTGAGAGTGTGAGAGAGACAAGGAAGGATGTGAATAATTTTGCGGAGCTGGAAGTCAGAACTTGTTTGATAAGCCTCGTACTCTTCTCAGAATGCCAAAGGCCTAAGACCTGGTCACTAGAACAGGTGATGACTGAGAAACGCTTCCCAAGGACAGTGTCATTTCACTTCCTTTTATCATGTGTCACCGTCTCTCCGGCTGTATTTATGTAGACGTGCGGTTTTGTGAGGAGGAGGGGAAATGCATGCCGTTGGGAGAAGACAGCATCGTCCTGGACGTGGATCACTTTGTTTCTATCACGTCTTTTACAGTAGCAGAGAATCATTAAGATTAGCAACCAGGTCCACTGAAAATAACAACATCCACAGGTTCTCAAACAAGAGAAGACAATAGACATAGACCCATGAGAGATCCCGGAAATGAAGCCAATAGGATCCAGACTTTCGAAAGAATGGTCTGACTCTCATCAAGGAAATAAAATGTGAGATTGTTCCTTGGACGGAGAATAGGAAAAAAGAGTCAAGGATCAATAAACTGATTTTTGATTCAATTCTTGTAAGAAGATAACAAAAGTAATTAAGAACTCAAATACCTAGCAATACCTTTTGCAAGACCCTCAAAATTGTGTCATCAAATTAGAAGATAATGGAAAAGGGAGGGGATATAAGAACTCAAAGTAGAATGGGGGAGGGAGGGGAAATATCAGGTAGCTATGTAAGATTAAAAGACTAGTTTTCTAGCTGAAGAACTATTTTAAGAATGAACTAGTAGATACGGATAACAGAAGTCCCCTAGACACCACTGGGGATAAACTGAAAGAAAATCACACTCAGTAGGCCAGAGGACGCACAACCAGCATGCGTGAAAGACAAAAGAAAGGACTAGACTTTCTGCTTACTTCTACCGCCTTGCCTTCCTCACTGTAAAACGTCCCCTGGAAACTAGAGGCTCAAAATAAACCTTTTCCTTCCTTACGTTGCTTCTGGTCAGGTTTACAGCAATGCAACAGTAACTAATACATACCCACTTCTGCCAGCAGTATACAAGGAATATAGCTGCTGTACACTTCCACCAACACCTGGAATTGTCTCTTTTTATCCTTTTGGCTATCCTGGTGGGTATGGAGCATCACATATTTATTTATTACTTTTCTCATTGCTGTGATAAAAGTTATTGATAAAAGCCACTTAAGGAAGGAAGGATTTATTTTGGCTTACAGTCTGTTGAGGTTTGAATATAAAAATGTCCAGGGCTGGAGAGATGGCTTAGCAGCTAAGGCGCCTGCCTGCTAAGCCTAAGAATGCTGGTTCCAATGTCCAGCGGTTCCAATCTCCAGGTCCCACGTTTAGCCAGATGCAAAGTGATGCAAGAGTGCAATGCCACACTTGACCACAAGAGGGTGCGCACACATCTGGATTTCATTCCCAGCAGCTGAGAGACTGCTGGCGCGCCCATCTCTATCTGTCTTCCTCTCTCTCTTTCTTTCTGTCTCTCTCCCAAAAAAAAAAAAAAAAAAAGTATGGGCTCATGTGTTTGACACTTGTGGGCTCATGTGTTTGACACTTGTGGGCTCATGTGTTTGACACTTGGCACCCACTGGAGGTCTGTTTGGGAAAGTTGTGGAGCCTTTAGGAGGTGGGCATTGCTGCATGCGTCGTGGGATCCAGCCCTTTCTGTTGCTGAGTGTGGTTTGGTCTACAGCTTCTTCACGTGGTATCAGTGGATGACCAGTTCATTAGCTATTATCTGTTACTGGGGAAAAAAACTGGGGGTGTGGGCTGGAGAGAAGGTGTAGTGGTTAAACGTTTGCCTGTGAAGCCTAAGGACCCTGGTTCAAGGCTCGACTCCCCAGGTCCTACATAAGCCAGATGCATAAGGAGGCACATGCATCTGGAGTTTGTTTGCAGTGGCTGGAGGCCCTGGCATGCCCATTCTCTCTCTCTACCTGCCTATTTCTGTATCTCTCTCTCTCTCTCTCTCTCTCTCTCTGTCTCTAATAAATAAAATAAAGTAAAAAAAAATTAAAAATGAGGGTGAAAGTACCCTTTGGGTTTTGATGGTTTCATTATTTCGGGATTAATGATTTTAATAATAAAATTTGCATTAATACCTTAATGCTCTGGGTACTTTTTATAATGACTTGACCATATTTGAGAAAATTTAGGGACACAATATTGTTCTTTGGTCAACATCGGAAATGTTCACAGCCAAGAGGGTTAGGGAGAGAAATCAATATAAATATAATTTTTATAAGCAGAGAGTATTATTAAGGTCATAACACACACACATATTAGGTAAATCTGAATCACATTTATGTGTAAAAATCCCTCCAGGCTGTTCCCAATTGCACAATGTTCTTACTTATTACTACTCATTTTGTGACTTTTCTTATTTCTGTGAGAAAAGTACCTGACAAGAAGCAATTAAGGGAGGAAGGATTTATTTTGTCTTACAGTTTTCGGGGATACAGTCTGTCATGGTGGGGGAGGCTTGGTAGCTGGAGCATGAAGCAGCCAGTTCCATTCAATATCCAGTCAGGAAGCAGAGCAATGACTGGTGATGCTTAGCTCACTTTCTCCTTAGTACCCAGTTCATGGGATGATGCTGCCCATAGTTAGGGCGGGCCTTCCTACTTCAGTTAACCTAACCTTGAAATTCCCTCACAGACCTCTTTAGAGATTCGTCTCCTCAATAATTCAAAGTTAACAATATTAACCATCACAAGTCCACTCCTTATCAACTTGACATCTAAACATATCACTTTGAAGCCATAACCTTTAACCCTTTGGCCAGCTCATGATGTGAACTGCATTCAGTCCAACTTCAAAAGTCCCCACAGTGTTCAATAGTTCCAACACTATAGGAAAGTCATAAGTCTTTTCTGTGACTGAAAGCAATTACTGAGAACCCCTATAAAATTACTAAACAGTTACATATTTCCAGTTCACAATGGCACAGAATAAATACCCCATGCTAAAAGGCAGGAATGGAGACATAGCATGGAAAGACTAGACCAAAACAAATACTGAGATGAAGCAGGATGTGGGAGTTTGAATGGATGACCCCCAATATATTCAGGGTTTGATTAAAGTTTGTAATTTATATCTGCAGCCCCCTGGCTGGAGGAGGTGTGACTGGGCAGATCTTAGGGTCCAGCCCTAAGGTGTGGGGGTGGATTTGGAATTCCAGTCTAATGATATGCCAAGCACCTGAGTTCTGCTGGAGTTCCTGTCCTGTGCTTGCTTGCTTGCTTTTGTGGTGGTGGTTTTTTTCTCTCTCTCTCTGCTTAGACCTGTGAAAGCAGACCAGCCTCTTCTGCCATTATGGAACTTTCCCTGGATCTAATTTTCAGATAAATCCCTTTCTCCATATCTGTGCCTGGTCCGGAAGTTCATCTCAGCGACCTGAAGCTGTCTCCTACCAGGGCAAACAGATCATGCAGCTAGCTTCATACCTTGCATGGGGGGCTCATGATGAAACCATCTGGGCTTCAATAGTCAGGTGACAGCCTCAGATGCTGTCTTGTTTTCCTCAGGTGCTGTCTACCTGATTTTCAGACAGGCTGCGTCATTGGCCTTGAGCCCTCCAAGCAGCCTAGATTTGCTGAACCGTGAGCCCCAGGATCTGCCTGTCTCTACCTCCCCAGGACGGGAGTTACAAGCATGTCATACCAGGGCTGTAATTTTTACATGGGGTCTAGGGATTTAATTTGGGTCCTCATGCTTACAAGTCAAACACTGTGCTGACTGAGCTATTCTCCTGGCCCTCTTGTGTAAACTTTTAAGGCATCTGATGCTTATTGTTAGAGTGGATGAAGCCATTTAAATTTCTATCACACATCCTTGGTGATATTTGTGTTAATTTCATTTTAATTATGTAATCTGTAATAAATACAAATTCTCCATATGCACGCTATTAATAAGGATCGTGACTGTGTTAATTTATTACCCAAGGCCAGACCTTTGTCAGTCTGTGGGAAGTTACGTGGGACGTTATTACAGCTGCAGTACGATTATGAGCGTGAACTTGGGACACACACAGTGGATGACTTTCCAGCAATGAAGCATGATAATAAAATGCCCACACGCCCACCTCACCGTTCAAGAACTAGAGCATGCCTTTAGCATCCTACTCTTTTGTTTTCCTTCTGTGTCTCCTCGCTCTATCTAGCTCTGAGAGGTTAGCCTCTCCCCAAGTTTACCTTATCATTGCTGAGCCAAAACACTTGACTAGAGGCAGCTTGTAGAAGAACAGGGTTTATGTCAGCTTCCAGTCTCAGGGGAAGTTTTGTCGTAGCGGGTAACGCGTGATAAGAGCAAACAGCCGGGCAGGTATCACATCTCCACAGCAGCAGACAGGAAGTAGCCTAAGTCCTGGGCTTGGAGCTGGGCTGTTTGACCCCCCAGTTTGCCCCAGCAACATAACACACCTCCTCCAGCAAGGCCCCACCTCCCAAAGGCCCCACAAATTTCCCAAATTACCACCAGCTGAGGACTAACTATTCAAAACACAAGAGCCTTTGGGGGACATTTCATTCAAACCATCACACCCCAGTTCTGTGTTTATTATTTCCTAGACTAAAAACATACCCACAATTCAATTAAAACTATGTAAGTATCCCTGGACTTATTACTTTTTGTTTCTGAACCTCCTGAAAATGGTACTATTTTCTTTGCTTTCTTTTTCTAAAAAAAAAAAATATATTTATTTATTTACTTATTTGAGAAAGAGAGAGAGAGCATGCCAGGGCATCTTGCCTTTGCACATAAACTTTAGACACATATACCACTTTGTGCTTTACATGGGTACTGGAGAATTGAACCCAGGCCATTAGGCTTTGCAAGCAAGTGCCTTAACCACTAAGAAATCTCTCTAGCCTCGTATTTTCAAGCTTAACAATTGCTCTTGGAGACAGAGATTATCTATATAGAAATCATATCAAAGAAAAATTTGATTTTTTTCTCTTTTTTTCCCTTCCTTCCCAGATTTTTTATGTATTTCACCAGGACTCCAAACGCCATTGAACCAGATATTTCAAAGGCATTGCACCCACATGACTCACGCTACAATGGTCTTTGTCTCTAGCTCTTGTCACAAGAGGGTTAGACCTTTCTCTCCCTTTCTCATTCTCCTGTTTGGTTCTAGTGACAAGGTTAGGCTGACCTCATGAAGAGTGAGAGATTATTCCTTTTTAATTTATTCTATGCTAGTTTATTAATTTTGGAGTTTTCAACTCCTTAAAATTTCCAAAATGCTCCTAAAACTCCACAAAGCACCCAAACTATTTTATGTGGTTGTGTGTGTGATTCAGTATTTTGAAGTCTTCTTTTCCTTCTCTTCCTCTTCCTTTCCCTTCACCTCTTCCTGATCTTCCTTCTTCTCTTTCTTGTTTTAGCAGGGTCTCACTTTAGCCCAGGCTCATCTGGCACTCACTCTGTAGTCCCAGGCTGGCCTAGAATTCAAGTGATCCTCCTACCTCAGCCCTCCGAGTGTGGAATTAAAGGCGTGAGCCACCATACCAGGCTGTTCTTAAAAGTATATATGTTGTCTTCTTTTTTTCAGTCCTCCCACCTTTCTGTGTCTTGAGTACTGGGATTAAGACCTGCACCACCATGCCAGCTCTAGTCCTTCACTTCAGCATTTCCAGCTCCACTTCCTTCTAATTATCAACTGGCTGACATTCCACAAAATCTGACATGTAGCTTTTGTTTTCATTATCAGTCCTACTAGTTTTAATTTTCATCACCATTTTTGTCTTTGTTCTGCGAGTTATTTACGAATAGGAAATTTCCAGATCTCTGGAACTTTAGTCATGTATTATTGTTGCTGTCATCTCATTCAGTTGATTGTTAAGAAATCGTGTCCAGTAATGTCACCTATGTTTTTGAAACTTTTGAGATTTACTTGGAGGCCCACTTTGGGGGCCTTTTGGGTGGCTGGAGGCACATGTGGCACTTGTGCTTGAGAAGAACGGCTAGTTTCTAAACTATTTGGCACAGAGTCCCACACAAATCTGGTACTTTAACTGTCAGATCTTCCCAGACTTAAATTTCTTAAATAACCCATAAGTTTTTTTTTTTGAGAGAGAGAGAGACAAAAAGAGAGATAAGGACAGATAGAGAATGGGTGCACCTGCAGCCTCTCAGCTGCTGTGAATGAACTCCAGACACATGCGCCCCCTTGTGGGCAAGTGCAGCATTGCGCCCTTGCATCACTGCATTTGGCTAAACATGGGACCTGGAGAATCGAATGGGCATTCTTAGGCTTGGCAGGCAGGCACCTTAACTGCTAAACCGTCTCTCCAGCCCATAACCCATAAGTTTAATGGTTTGACAGGTCCTCCTGACTTGCACAGAAGGCGTACAAACGAGCTTAAATTCCTGCAGCTTGGGTGCTGGGAGAGGACAGCTGCCCCCAGTTTGAGGGGGCATCCTGGGTACAGGGCAGAGCTGTTGAAGTAGAACTTTCTCTGCTGGCTGGCCGTGAGGTGACCTCCCCAGCCACAGGTAACTCTGGCTGCGTTTCTACTTACTGGGCTGACGGCCAGCATCACGAGGCACGTGGGCTCTGAGAGGTGCCAGGTGAGGTGCTCTGGGCCCGCTCTCACAGGCACCCTGGCTGGTGGGATTCATCTTGACACTCTAACCAGGGCAGACTCAGGATGTTAGGAATGGGTGCTTGGGGAAGGACGCTTCGTCATGCTACACTAGAGAAATGGAGGTGGGGTGGCAGCCAGGGTCTGGCAGTCTTGAGAGCCTCTCGCCTAGGAGGCAGCTTGGGCCTCTTGGTTCTGCTTCTCCATTCTCCACGGCAGAAGTCTGTGATTTCCTGACTCAGGAAGTCATGGCAGGTGAAAAGCAGAAGTTTCCATAACTTCACCCCTTCCTGGGTAGAAGTGTGGACAGACGGGTCCAGCCATGGAAGGAGGTCTCAGGGGGCTTCTGATGCAGACATCTTGCTGGTGTCTGTGGTGATTTGTAGAATCATTTCAAGCTGGTTATGAACACAGGGGAGTGAGTACTTCCACATAAAGATGGAACCACTTGCCATACCAGGAAGCTCTGGGCCTAATGTGAACATGGTTCTCAGGCTCCTCAGGCCCCAGCCATTGTGCACAGGTCCTGCATTTTCTCACAGTGCAGTTATAGCACAGGGGCATGTCTCTCCTACAGTCTTCCTTAAAAGGAAGAAACTAGGATGGCTTAGCAGTTAAGGCACTTGCCTACAAAGCATAAGGATCCAGGTTTGAGTCCCCTATATCCATATAAGCCAGATGCACGTGGTGGCACATGTATTATGTATTTAGGGAGAGAAAGAGAGAGACACACACAGAGAGATAGAGAAAATATGTGCACCAGGGCCTCTAGCCACTGCAAACGAACTCCACATGCATGTGCTGCCATGTGTATCTTGCTTACGTGGGTTCTGGGGAATTGAACCTGGGTCTGTAGGTTTTCAGGCGATGGCCTTAACCTCTAAGCCCACATCAAAATGGCAAATATGCAGCAATGTTTCTGACTACTTTAGAGTTCATAACTACTGCTACCCGGCTGAACCTGAGGACACACATGTGTAATTCCAGTACTTAGGAGGCCGAGGAAGGACATCTGCGTTCAAGGCCAGCTGTGGCTATCTAGTGAGATTGGTCTCTAAGAAACTAGAGCTGAGGCAGGGGCCCAGCGGTACAGCCAGCATGCTCACGGCCCTGGCTTTGACCCTCAGCTTTCCAAGAAAACAACAAAAGCTGTTACTCTGAGAAGAGACTCCTCCAGTCTCGGAAGGGTTCATGGCATCAATGCAGTGGCAGGATTAAAGCATGGGCTCTGTGGATCCTCGGGCAAGAAAGAACCTCCACGTCATGCCTTAGTCCCTGAGCAGGTCTTCAGGGCACCATTGTTCAGTGAATATTCCAGAACTGAGTGGTGGACCCTCACTGCAGTTCAAGGGCTCCCTTCACCTCTCCGCAGAGGCCAAACAGCAGAGGCTTGCCTCACCCCTACCCGCAGAGGGAGGACCTTCTAATTGTGGTGGCGGCTTCCTTCCTTGTCTGTCACTTCCTTGTCTGTTGGCTCCTGACCCTGGTAGCTTGGGAGTCACACAGCTCACTGACTGCCTTGCCAGGAGACCAGGGGGGCCAGCATGAGCTCAAGGGTCCACACACTAAGAGCCCTCCTCTTCCTCTTGGGTAAGTGGGCGGGTGTGGACATGGGGCTGAAGTTACTTTACACTAGCCCAGGAGGGCTAAGAAATATAAACTGGGGGCTGGGGGCCCATGACGCTTTGTCTGTAAAGCAGGGACCTGTGTCTCTGGGAAGATGGCCTTTCGGACTTTGATCTGACAGGAAGCAATGCCTTGCGTGTTTCACTTCAGTTGCAGCCTACAAATAAATGCTCCTGGGCTCAGAGAGGATACAAAAGATCACGTAGAGGGAAGAGTTTTAGGCTTCGGATCTAGAGACATGGTTTTGGACAGTGTGGCTCCATCATGGCAAAGCGAGAATACGCTAGTGATACTCTCTCTGACTTTCACTTTCTGTGCCATTGAAATGGGAGAAAAGAATTTACTTTATAGGCTTGTGAGAGGATTGAGTTAATCTTAACTGATGCAAAACAAGATAATTACACAGAAAGAGAAAACACGGGCAGGTTGTCTGCTGCCCTGCTCACGGTGACTGGGTGCTAGGTGTCATTAAGTAGTTGAATGGGCCCTGTGACCAAATGGCATCTTTGTGGGGTTTTTTGTGTGTGTGTGTGTGTGTGTGTGTGTGTGTGTGTCCCGTGTGGGGGCGCGTTCACCTATGGCATGGTGCTTGCCCATGGGAGGGGGGCATTTGCCTGGGGTGGTCAGAGCAGAATGTCATCAGGTGGCCTGTTCCATGCCTCTGCCACCAGGTCTTGTTTTGACCTGGAGTCTCTTTACAGATTCTGGTGCTTGTGGGCTCCAGTGATTCTTGGGTCTCTGCTCCCCTGAGGGACAGGGGTTACAGGCCCATATGGTCACGCCCAACTATATACAGGGGGTCTAGAAATTTGAATTCTGGCAGTCCCAGGGCTGCCTCATGCCCTCTTGCTTATGCAGGAAGTATATTAACTACTGAGCATTGCCCCAGCCCATGGCATCTTTATTCATTTATTTTTTAATATTTTATTTATTTATTCCTGTGTGTGAGAGAGAAAGGGAGCGAGGGAGTGAGAATGGGCACTCCAGGGTCTCTAGTCACTGCAAACAAACCCCAGACACACGTGCCACCATATGCATCTGCTTTACATGGGTCCTGGGGAGTTGAACCTGGGTCCTTTGGCTTTGCCAGCAAGCCCTTTACCTGCTAAGCCATCTTTTTCTGCTGCACATGGCAAGAAGGGCATAAAGGGAGAATTCGAAACCAATAGCAAAGTGGGCCAATGAGAAGGGACCAATAATAGGAAGTCAGCGGAACACAGGAAGGAAGAAACCCAGAGAAGTGGCGAAGGGGATTCAGTGAAACGGTTAGAACTATGCAGAGATGGATGGAGACATGCTAATGTACAAAGTCCCCTTTGACATCATCAACTGTTATTTCCTTGAAAAAGCAGCAGCCGTCTACCCAAAGATGCTGTCCCCCCGCACCCCTCAGAACTTATCCTCAAATGCAGTCCTGTCTCTGAAGTAGCAGGCTGAATCCTATGCATGTGAGCCTGCACCAAGTAGGCTAGTGACGACCTGGGTCTTGGGAGTCAGCATGCCGGGACGGACACATGGGCATGGGTCCCTGGCAGGGACAGTGAAGGGATGGCAGGAGCCACAAGTGGTGATTACTGGGGCACGGGGCAGCTAAACTGAAAGTGTGGCTGCCTGGTGATGGGGGCAGAAGTGAGAAGTTCTAACCTCACTTTCTGCTCTTGGGCTTATGTAGAGACAAATGAGTTTGTTTCAAGGGCAAATAAAGGAAGTTGCATTTAAGAAACCCAATGAATAAACTGAACATGGTATAAATAAATGATCCATCAGGGCTGGAGAGATGGCTTAGTGGTTAAGGAGCTTGCCTGCAAAGCCAAAGGACCCCGGTTCAATTCTCCAGGACCCACATAAGCCAGATGCATAAGGGGCGCATGCATCTGGAGTTCATTTGCAGTGGCTAGATGCCCTGGCGTGCCCATTCTCTCTCTTTCTCTCTCTCTCTCTGCCTCTCTCTCTCTCTCTCTCTCTCTCTATATATATATATATATATATATATATATATATATATATATATATATATATATATTTAAAATAAATGAATGATCCATCAAAGAACTACAGATGATAAACTTCTAAGACACTCAAACTGAAAAGTCATAAAAGAAAAAAATACGCATCTTTGTGTATGTCTGATGCACCGGGTACTCTGAAATATGCTTTGGCTTGTTCAGTGCCCACCATGACTCTGAAGAGAAACCTCTGATGCCTGTAATTTCTGCATGAGGTTTTGACTTCAGGAATTCCAGCTTGCTAGTGCTTTCATATACTACCAAAAGAGGTAGAGAGTAGTGAGGAATGTGAGGGGTGTGTGGGTGTGTGTGTGTGTGTGTGTACATGCTGAGGTTTGAACCCATGGCTTTGTGCATGCTAGACAAGCTGCCAATGCTGATCTACATTTCCAGCTTTGGAGGGAATTTTTGTAGTTTCTAGCTTTTTGACTAGTCATGTCCCTCTGGGCCCTTCTGTGACACCCGTTTTCCTAGCAGACACTTGTGGATGGGGCATGGCTGTGTTTTCCACAGCCACAGTTTTCCTTTCAACGGACATTTCCAAATTGCTTTCCACCCGTGGGATGTAGATCTATCCGTTTCCTGCACACTTAGTCAGACTTGGCATTGTCAGAATTCTCAGTTTTTGCTATGTGGAGAAGTGTAAAATATCTCAACGCTTTGAGGCTGTGTGGTACCAATTCAGACTTAGACTAACCTTTCTTTCTGTATTTATCAAACTTTCTTATTCTGTGAAATTTCTATTGTATAACTTTGTTCCAAGCTTCATTTTGCTTTTGATCTTTTTTTTTCTGAAATTTTACTCTTTTTTAAAAAATATTTTACTTTATTTATTTATTGAGAGAGAGAGATACAGAAATAGGCAGGTAGAGAGAGAGAAAGAGAGAGAGAGAGAGAGAATGAGTGCGCCAGGGCCTCCAGCCACTGCAAACGAACTCCAGATGCATGCACCCCCTTGTGCATCTGGCTTACGTGGGTCCTGGAGAATCGAGCCTCGAACCGGGGTCCATAGGCTTCATAGGCAAGCATTTAACCACTAAGCCATCTCTCTAGCCCTGCTTTTGATCTTTTATGTATTTTTTTCTTGAAATTATTTGTCTGCATCACACATTGTAAATCACTTCTCTTGATATGTTACTTTCAGTTTCCAGGCTTCCTTTTTTCAATTTTTTTACAGAATTTTTATATTTTATTTACTTATTTGAGAGAAAGATATATATATATATAATTACACACACACACACACACACACACACACACACACATATAGAGAGAGAGAAACAGAGAGAGGGAGAGAGAGAGAGAGAGAGAATGGTCATATAGGACCTCTAGCTACTGCAAATGAATTCCAGACACATGTGCCTCCCTGTGTATCTGGATTACATGGGTCCTGGAGAATTGAACCTGGGTCCTTTGGCCTTGCAGGCAAGTGCCTTAACCACTAAGCCATCTCTCCACCCTGCTTCCTTTATTTTTTTGTTTTTTTTGAGGCAAGCCCAACAGTCTGGCCTTTTTTTTTTATGCGAGGGAGTAAGAGAGAGAGAGAGAAAGAGAATTGGTGCTCCAGGGCCTCAGCCACTGCAATTGAACTCCAGGTGTGTGTGCCCCCTTGTGCACATGAGCAACCTTGCACACTTGCATCACTGTGCATCTGGCTTACATGGGACCTGGTTAGTTGAACATGGGTCCTTAGGCTTTGCAGGCAAGTGCCTCAACTGCTAAGCCATCTCTCCAGCCCTGCTTCCTTTATTTTTAAGAAGTCCCAGGTCTGGAGAGATGGCTTAGCAGTTAAGTGCTTACCTATGAAGCCTAAGGACCCCAGTTCCAGGTTCAGTTCCCCAGGACCCTCATAAGCCAGATGCACAAGGCCCTGGCGTGCCCATTCTTTCTCTCTCCCCCTCTTTCTCTCTGTGTCTCGGTTGCTCATATATATATAGAAGCCCCTAATGTAGTGGAATACAATGCATAAGTCTGTTCCTTTTGTGCATTTGTCATGTCTATTGTGTTAAAAATTAAAATAAAAATTAAAAATTACCTTTAGATTGATTACATTCTTAATGATGAAGGCTTTAATTTATTTGCAATGCATTTTTGTGTACAGCTTAAAGGAAGTATCTAATTTTATTTTTCTCTATGAAATACTAACCCTGATATTACTTACTTTAGAGACTTTCCATTCTTCCCTTTTGCAGGGCCTCTGCCATTGCACACATATCTAGTAGATATTTGTTTTTAAACTTTTTTTTTTTTGAGGTAGGGTCTCACTCTAGCCCAGGCTGGCCTGGAGTTCACTATGTAGTCTCAGGGTGGCCTCGAACTCATGGCGATCCTCCTACCTCTGCCTCCCTAGTGCTGGGATTAAAGGCATGTGCCATCATACCTGGCTTGATTTTTTTGACAGATTCCATAAATATAAAAAATATGTTATGATCATAATCCCCTCCCACCACCCTCCCTTTTAAGCTTCCCAAATCTCTCCTCCACTGAATCTCTTTTTCTTTCCAACTATATCTCCTCTATTTTTGGTCATTTATTCCCATCCTATTATGCAGATCTTGTGTAGGTAGCGCCAGTGACTGTGGAGTCATGAGATATTTGAACTGTCAGTGGGCTTCCTGTTCTGGGCTGTGGTTTTGGATCTGTAGTTGCATCATGTCAAACTATTTTATTTACAATGGTTAACGGGTCTAGATAACATATAGGAAAGTTTGCACCCTCTGTTGCTGCTGTTGGAACCTTAGCTCGGAGTTCTCTTTCCTTTTTTTCTCTTGGGGAGCTTTCCTCAAAAGTATGGCGAAACTCCACGTCCTGAGACCTAACCCCTCTACATCCTGTGTGGTATTTCTCTCAGAACTGTCTCATGGTCACCGTTTCACCTCTCAGAAACAGTCCCCAAAGTGGATATCTTATAATCATGCCCATTTTGACAGATGAGAGAACTGAGGCATGCAAAAAGTAGCTCACAGAGATCATAGACCAGGCAAGTGGCAGAGCTCAGATTCAAAAAAATGTGGGTTCTTGATGCCCCAAAGCTATACGCTCAGTCATAACACCCAACTATCTCTCAGTTGAGAGTAGAAAGGGGGCTTTCATGTTATCGTGGAAACACTTCATGACTTGGAAACTGTTTTGTTCAAATTTTAATTCCAAACTTAAAAGCTGCAGGAATAGGGACTGGAGAGATGACTCAGCAGTTAAGGGACTTGCCTTTAAAACCTAACTATCCGAGGAGTTCGATTCCCCAGGACCCACGTACAGCCAGATGCACAAGAGGGGCACAAACATCTGGAGTTCATTTACAGTGGCTAGAGGCCCTGGCATGCCCATACTCTCTCTCTCTCTCTCTGCTTACAAATTAATAAAAATATTTTTTAAAGTTGCAGGAATAAGAACAACATGCCGGACATTGAGAAGAGTTACTTCATTTGTAGTATCTATATTTCTCTCTCTCCAGACTCTCCACATATACACACGTGTGTGTATGTGCTATATGTATATAATTTTATGAACCATTTGATGGATATATATATACACACACACACATGACTTTCTTCAACCCCTAAATACATCAGTGTGTTTTTTTAAAATATATTTTTATTTTTATTTATTTATATGAAAGAGAGAGAGAGAGGCAGATATATAGAGAGAGGGAGAGATAGAGAATGGACATGCCAGGGCCTCCAGCCACTGTAGACGAACTCCAGACGCATGCACCGTCTTATGCATCTGGCTTATGTGGGTCCTGGGGAATAGAACCTGCGTCCTTTGGCTTTGCAGGCAAGTGCCTTAACCACCAAGCCATCTCTCTAGCCCCAGTGTGTGTGTTTTGAGCAGTGTGGAACTGGAGAACAAGATGTTAAGTGAAGGTAAGCCAAGTGTAGAGAGAGAAAATAGTGCTTGTTCTCACTTACATATAGTACCTAGAAGACTCAGCCTCATCGGAGAGCAAAGCAGTGGTTCCTGGAGGCTGAGAAGGGGAGTGGAGGTGGTCAGAGAGGGGCTGCGGAACAAACACCAGCACACACTGTGATAGGAGGAAGTGGTTCCACAGCGCAGTAGGTTAAGAGCAGTCAGCGGCAAGTGATGATCTATTTCAAAATACCTAGAGTTGCCATTTGTGCTTATCTGATGATGGCACACTGTACATTGAACTGCTCTGCTCTACCCATAAACACAAGCACATCCCATGTGTCAATTAAAAATAAAGGCAGAATAGGAACATTCTCTAACATAACCATAGTACGGTCATCAGCTGTGGGAACTTTAGCATCAGTAAAACACCTTCATGGAATCTGAGGACCATTTCCCGTGATATTTCCAGTGGTGGTTGCTACCATCCATGCCAGGACTGATCTTGGGTAAGGGCCCCTGTTACCTAAGCGTAGCCATGCCAGTTTAGCCCTCTGCAGGCTGAAATATCTGCATAGTCTCTGTGTGGCTTAAGGGCTATTATTATTATTATGTTGTTGTTGTTGTTATTTTTGTTTTTTTCGAGGTAAGGTCTCACTCTGGCTCAGGCTGACCTGGAATTCACTCTGCAGGCTCAGGGTGGCCTTGAACTCATGGCGATCCTCCTACCTCTGCCTCCCGAGTGCTGGGATTAAAGGCGTGCGCCACCACGTTTACCTGATATTCCCTAATGATTAACTCATTCTATTTCCTAGTAGAAAGCGGCATGGCCAGTGCTGTCATTTTTCTCTGAGCCTCATGTCTGGAGGCTCCGGCCATGAGAGCAAAGCCAGAAGTACTCTTGGTCTTATGACTAATTAAAGGCACAGAACTAGATTTTGGTTGATGGCCATCACATTTCTTACTTAGATACCAACTGATCAATAGTTTTAAGTTTTGCAGAGCTATTGACCTAAGACTAGCTGCTGAAAAGACAGGGTTAAATTCCTTGGCATTTTATTAGAGGTCTTCATCTTCCTTCTAAAAATTCTGCCATATGACTATTCCTATGGACTCTAATTCCGATGGAAACGCCAGCCATCCGTCTTTGTTTTAATGCTATTGGAAAGCATCTGCTGAAATCTATGTATTATTATAATCATGAGAATAAAAGAAATACAATATCACTTTAATTACGTTCCAGTGCCTAAAACATCCTTCACTGAAGGAGCCAGAGTTATTGAAGAGAGAGAGGCTTTTTTTTCCCCTGCCTTAATTTATAATGAAAAGATGGCAGAGGCCCGGGTAAAGAGAATTAAATTCGTTTTTATCTTCAAGTCAAAGTCATCACTTTATTCCTTGGCTCTTAGTCCCTGAGATCTTTGTAGAAATCTTTCCTGACAGCTTTTCCCCTGTTCCAGTTTCCTGCCAAGACAATGGTTTCGAATTGTGTGGTGAGTGGAGGTTTGTGAGAAAGAATTCTTGGTGTATTCGGTTTCCTTCACTGACTATCCAATCATCACAAAGACACAAAAGAAATACACCAATACACCAGGGCCTCTGAGCAAGTCAGCCAGCAGCAGGCTGCCTGCGACCCTCGGCTGGCAGGAGAAATGTCTATAGACCAAGAGAGGGGATTTCCTTCCTGGCTTTTGTCCTTGTTCTAATTGGATCATTTTTTTTTGTTTGTTTGTTTTTGTTTTTTTTTTTTGAGCATGGTGGTTTTATGGTTAATTTTCAAGAGCTTTTGATATCTCCTAGACATGAACCATGTATTACCTATCAAATTGTAGCCTGCAAATATTTTCTCCTAGTTACACAGCTTATCTTTTCTCTTTTATTTTGTTTTATTTTTTATTTTTTTTATTTTTTGGATTTTCAAGGTAGGGTCTCACTGTGGTCCAGGCTGACCTGGAATTAGCTATGTAGTCTCAGGGTGGCCTCGGCGGTGATCCTCCTACCTCTGCCTCCCAAGTGCTGGGATTAAAGGCGTGCGCCACCACGCCCGGCATCTTTTCTCTTTTTAAAAAATATTTATTTATTTGAGAGAGAAAGAGGCAGAGAGAGAGAGACAGGGAGAGGGAGAGAATGGGCGCTCCAGGGCCTCCAGCCACTGCGAACGAACTCCAGATACATGTGCTCCCTTGTGCATCTGGCTTACGTGGGTCCTGGAGAATTGCACCAGGATCCTTTGGCTTTGCAGACAAACGCCTTAACCACTAAGCCATCTCTCCAGACCTTTTCTCTTTTTTAAAAAAGAAAGAGAGAGAGAGAGAATGGGCTCACTAGGGCCTGCAGCCACTGCAAATGAACTCAAGACTCATGCACTATCATGTGCATCTATCTGGCTTACATGGGTCCTGGGGAATCGAACCTGAGTCCTTTGGTTTGCAGGCAAGTGCCTTAATAGCTAAACTATCTCTCCAGCCCATTATCTTTTCTCTTAACAAGAAGTTTCATGGGACAAAAATAAAGTCTAATTTACTGATTTGCTTTTCTTTTACGGATTTTTCTTTCGATACCAGATTAGAGAAGATATACTTTTTCTGCTTTACACTTAAATTTGTGATCCTTTTCATTTTAGTTTTAGGTCCGACTAGGCCTGGTGTATTGTGTATTACACTCCATTGTACTGTACGGTGCTCTGCTATATTGCACTGAACTGCACTGTTGGTGTAAGGGTTGGGAGTGACCAAGACCACGCAAACCACTCTGAGGCAAAAATGAAAGTTTTTATTAGGGAAAATCATGCGCTGCCAGGGCTGACTCTCAAGAGCAGAGCACAGCCAACCTGAATTTTCAGGTAATGGGCTTTCTTGGGCTTTTTCAGTTGGGGGAAGGTGAGGAAGGAAAAAGAACTCATTTGTTAAGTTGAACAGAGAACTTCCTTTCGGGGAGATCATTACAATAAACCGTTTAACAAAGCTAGGGCATGACACCAGAACACTGACCATGGACTTTCGGAGATAAGAGGTCAGGAAACCATGACCTGGGGCATTGTTGGGCAAGGAGGGGCTAAGGAGTGGGCGGTTTCCTGAGGAATGTGGATAATCCATTCTCCTATGCCTCTGTCACCATTCATGGTGACTCCATTTTGAGAGCCCATCCCCGCCTGACAATGGGTCTCTGGTTGCTCCAGCGTAGTTGGTTGAAAATCACTCTTTCCTCTGTTGATAATTGGGTTATATTGTCGGAAGCAGTTGTTTGCATGTGTGGGCAAGGCTTTTGGCTCTCTTTTCTCTTGAGCCATGTGTCTGTCCCGCTGCCCCAACCCAGTCTTGATTCCTACAGATATGGACCATTACTACATTGTATAGTGGACCTTGCTGTTTTATTCTTCCTTTTCCAAAAATATTCTCTTCTTTTCTTTTTCTTTCTTTTTTTTCTTTCCTTTTTTTTTGGTTTTTCGAGGTAGAGTATCACTCTAGCTCAGGCTGACCTGAAATTCACTATCTAGTCTCAGGGTGGCCTCGAACTTACAGTGATTCTTCTAGCTCTGCCTCCTGAGTGCTGGGATTAAAGGCCTGAGCCACCATAGTCTGGCCAAAATATTCTTTTTAAAAAAAAATTTATTTATTTATTTATTTGAGAGAGAGAAAGAGGGAGAGAGAGAGAATGGGTGCACCAGGGCCTTCAGTCACTGCAAACAAACTCCAGATTCATGCACCCCCTTGTGCATCTGGCTTATGTGGGTCCTGGAAAATTGAACCGGGATCCTTTAGCTTTTGCAGGCAACCACCTTAACTGCTAAGCCATCCCTCCAGCCCCTCCAAAAATATTCTTAGCATTCTAGCATTCTTTCCATGTAAATTTGAGAATATTCTTTGGGTATTTTCAGGAGAACTTGCTGGGACTTTTTCAGTATGATTTATACAAAGGTCTAACAGTCTAGAGAGCTCGGACATCTTTATTAAGTTGCATTTCTTAGGAGCTGTGACTGTCTCCATTTATAACAGCCTTTATGATTTCTCTTCACTATCAGAGTTTTAGCACATTAAATGTGTACTTACACATATAAAATTTGTACAGTTACACTTGCACCTAAGCATTTTTTGAAGGACTATAATTTGTATTTCAAATATTTTCTTCTTTGTGTAGCTGTGACTTTAAAGAAGTACAGTTGATGTGTGTGTGTTGCTCTCATGCTCCACCACCTTGTTACACTCATTTATTTTTAGATCTCTTGGAATTTTCTTCTTAGGGCATCATAGTATCTGTATATGAAGTCAGTTTCATTTCTTTTATTTTCCTTGCTGAGCAGTGTGGCTTTTATTTCTTTTTTGATCATGTTGGGTTGACAAGAACTAGTTATGAGCTGGAAAGAAGTGACAGCAGACACTCTTGCCTTGTTCCTGGTCTTAGTGAGAAGCCAGCTTGCTCCTCACCAGCAAGTGTGATGTAAGCTGCAAGGAATTTTTGTAGCTGGTCGTTATGAAGGTGGAGACACGTCCCGCTGTCCCTGGTCTTATGAGTAAGCATAGACCATTGTCAAGTGTGCTTACTGTGTCACTCATGCAATCCTGTGACTGTGAGTACAGCAGATGGCATTGACTATTTGTCAAACACTGATCGTGATGTTTGATTTGTCTGAATGCTGCTGAATCCTTCTTGCTAATTGCTGAACCATATTCACGAGATACACTACATGTTGTGTTTGTTTGCAGTGCCCTTGTCAGGATTTAGTATCAGAGTGATGCTAATTTTAAAATCCATTAACATGATAAGGTAACGCTCCCTCTTCTATCTTTAGAACAGGATTGTGTAGGATGGTTAGTATTATTCCTTCAATTCTACAGAATTCTATGAAACTGTGTAGGCCTACATGCTCCTTTATGGGCAGAGCTTATAAATTAAGAGTTTAATTTCCTTAATGAATTTTAGAGATACTTTATCTGGTTTAAGTTGTTGAGGTTTTGTGATTTGGACACTTTAGGAAATTGGTTCACATTTCTAAACTGACCAATTTTTGTGTGTAGAGTGTTTCCTGGCATTTTCTTTTTGAATTGTTAATTAATGTTGTAGTTATAATCAACATCATCTTAGTATCCGCAGAGTCTGGAGTGATTTTCCTATTTTATCCCGCATGTTGGTAATTAATAGTTTCCCTGTTTTGTTAGTTTTGCCATAAGTTTCTCAAGTAGATTAATTTTCTTTTTTAATGTATTGAATTTTTATTTATTTATTTGTATGTGTGTGTGTGCATGTGCGCATGTGTGCATGTGCGTGGGTATACAGAGTGTCTTGCTATTGTAAATGAATCTCAGTAATTTGTGCCATTTTTGTGTCCACCTCTACATGGGTGGCTGGAGAATTGAACCCAGACCAGTAGGCTTTGAATACAAGTGCCCATAACTGCTGAGCCATCTCCCCAGCCTGGATTATCTTTTCAAAGAACCAATTCTTTGTTTCATTGTTTTTTCAATTTAATTGATTTAGTCTTAAAAATATTTTATTTTATTATTTGAGAGAGAAATAGGGAGAGAGAGAGAGGGAGAGAGAGAGAGAGAGAGGGTATGGGTATGCCAGGGCCTCCAGTCACTGCAAACGAACTCCAGACACATGTGCCACCTTGTGTATCTGGCTTAGGTGAGTACTGGAGAATGGAGCCTGGGTCCTTAGGCTTTGCAGGCAAGAACCTTAACCACTAAGCCATCAATCCTACCCCAATTTAATTGATTTCTGATCTTTTCCTTATTATTTACTTTTTTCTGCTTGTTCTGAGATTATGGACTGAAGTGTTTTCTTTTCTAAGAATTTAGTGCCATAAATTTACCTTTCAGGACTATTTTAACTATGACACACATATTTTGATGTATTATTTTCATTCAGTTAAGAAATGTAATCTAAGCAGGGTGTGGTGGTGCATGCCTTTAATCCCACCCAGCACTAGGGAGGCAGAGGTAGGAGGATCACTGTGAGTTCGAGGCCACTCTGAGAATACAGAGTGAATTCCAGATCAGCCTAGGCTAGAATGAGACCCTACCTCAAAAAATAAAAACAAACAAACGAAAAGGAAAATTTTTTTAAATGATTATTTAATTTAATTTAATTTATTTATTTGCAAGCAGAAAGAGAGAGAGAAATATAGAAGAGAGACAGACAAAGAGAAAATGGGTATGCCAGGGTCTCTAGCCACTGCAAGCAAACTCCAGATACATGTGCCCCTTGTGCATCTGGCTTATGTGGGTCCTGGGGAATTGAACCTGGGTCCTTTGGCTTCACAGGCAAACACCTTAACTGCTAAGCCATTTCTCCAGCCCCTCAAAAGAAATTTAATCTAAGCCTGGTGTGGTGGTGCATGCCTTTAATCCCAGCACTTGGTAGGCAGAGGTAGGAGGATCACTGTGAGTTTGAGGCCACTCTGAGAATACAGAGTGAATTCCAGGTCAGCCTGGGCTAGAGTGAGACCCTACCTTGAAAAACCAAAAAGAAAAAGAAAGAAAGAAAGAAAGAAAGAAAGAAAGAAAGAAAGAAAGAAAGAAAGAAAGAAAGAAAAGAAGGAAGAAAGAAAGGGAGGAAGAAAGAAAGAACTCCATCCTCATTGGCATGTAGATTATTAAGAAGTACTGTTAGCTTCTAAATTTGCTATGCTCCACTATCATTGTGTTATCAGCTTCCAGCTGATTCCATTGTGATCAGAGAATGCAATCAGATCTGTGTGATTTCAATCCTTTTAAATTTGTTACTTAGAAAACAGTCTTTGTTAATCTTATGTGCATTATGTTAGTGCTGGATAGAGTGTTCAGTAAATGTTTCTTGAGAATATGGCTGGCTTTTTTCTATATCACTGTGGATTTTCTATACAGGTGTCCTGTGAATTCTTGAGTGGGGATATTCAAATCCCCAACAGTAACTGTGGATTAGTCTGTGGGTCCCTTCAGCTTTGGTGACTTTGCTTCACTTATTTTGCTCTTCTATTGTTTGATTAAAACCATCCCCCCCGAAAAAAGTAAAAGGGTAAAAAGATTATCCATGTGAGCATGAATTTTAAGGAGTAATTATATTAATATCAGTAGACCCCTTTGTTATCATATAATATAATAATTTTCTTTGCTCTGAAATTTATCTGATATTAATATCTGATATTATATTAATTATATATTATAATTATATTATTTATATATATATTATATTATATATATTATAATTGTAATTATATTAATATCAGTAGACCCCTTTGTTATCATATAATATAGTAATCTTCTTTGTTCTGAAATTTATCTGATATTAATATATTAATATTATAATATTATATTAATATCAGTAGACCCCTTTGTTATCGTATAATATAGTAATCTTCTTTGCTCTGAAATTTATCTGATATTAATATATTAATATAATTGCTCCTTAAAATTCATGCTCACATGGATTATCTTTTTACCCTTTTACTTTTTGGGGGGGGAGGGTTTGAAGTAGGGTCTCACTCTAGCCCAGGCTCACCTGTAATTACTGTGTAGTCTCAGGCTGGTCTTGAACTCACAGTGATCCTCCTATCTCTGCCTCTCTAGTGCTGGGATTAAAGGTGTTGCACCATCGTGCCTGTGCCTGGCTACTTTTAATCTACCTCTATTGTAATATTTGTAGTTGCTTGTAGACAGGAAGTAATTTGATCATTTAAAAAAATTCACTCTGGGGTTGGAGAGATGGTTTAGCAGTTAAGGTGCTTGCCTGCAAAGCCAAAGGACCCAGGTTCAATTCCCTAGGACCCACGTAAGCGAGATGCACAAGGTGGTACATGTGTCTGGAGTTCATGTGTAGTGGCTGGCAACCCTAGTGCACCCATTCTCTCTATATATATATATCCCCCTCACTCTTTCTCTCTTTCTCTCTCAATAAATAAAAATACAAAAAATATTTTAAAAATTCACTCTGTTAAATTTTTTTGTAGATGACTTTTTAAAACAAATATTTTATTTTTATTTATTTATTTGAGAGAGAAATAGGCAGAGAGAGAGAGACAGACAGACAGACAGAGAGAGACACAGAGAGAGAATGGGCATGCTCGGGCCTCCAGCCACTGCAAATGAACTCCAGATGCATGTGCCCCCTTGTGCATCTGGCTTACTTGGGTCCTGGGGAATCGAACCTGGCTCTTAAGGCTTTGCAAGCAAATGCCTTAACCATTAAGCCATCTCTCCAGCCCCCTGTAAATCTTTTAATTGGTGAATTTAGGCCATTTACACTTAATGACTTAAAATTATTGCTGTATTTGGTCAATTAATCTGCCAATTTATATTTCATTTATTTTCCCTTTGATTCTGTTTTCATTTCTCAGTCCCTACCTTTGGTTTGCCAACAGGGTTTTAGAACACAGTCAGCCCTCCCACACACAAGCTCCTCTTCTGTGGATCCAATCAACTGTGGAAGGCCAACACCCTGTGGGATGCAGGAAGCAAGGGCCACCTGAGCAAACTGCCTGCTTGGGAAGTCCCTGGTTCCCAGGCTCTGTGAGAGCCATGGCTGAGGCGTAAGGAAGGCTGAGCTGGCCTGCCTGGCACACAGCTCAGCAGACTGTCTCACTGGCTCCTCAGTTAACCTGCCTGTGCCTCCTCAGTAGTCATTGTGGATGTCTGCGTCACAGCCAGACCCTCATTCATCCACCACCGTGTTTGAACTACTTAATTTCTTTTACTGCATTTGGTTTCATTAAATACTGGCGAATGGTTCTCAGCAAAGACAACTGGCTTGCTCACTCCCTCAGGAAACAGATGAGCAGCTGGGAAATTTCGGCCTGTAGCTTTGCTGCACCCACTCACAGACCTGGCCGGGCCTGTGCGAACCCTCTGGGCGCAGTATCAAGACTGCACTCTCTAGGGATAGAAGTGAAGGTTGTGGAGCAAGGCCTACAGGCCATTCTTCCTTCTTGTATAAAAGATTTGTTTGATTTTATCGCTTTAACGCTTAGGATTGTGCATGCACTGCAGCAGGACGGGGCACACAGACACTCAGCGCTTTCCCTTTGGTTAAGCATGTAACTGATTTTCACCAGACTTGGTCGTAACACCAAGATAGGTGAGTCAGGCTCCAATCTGGGAAGCTGACAGACTGTGGGAGGACAGTTGCCGAGCAGAGGGTTAAATGCTGACGTGAAGAAGGGATAGAGGAGAAGGCCTGCTCCACACTGATAGGTCTGGGAGACCTTACTGAGTGTGAACTGAACGTGGCTCTGGCCTGCTGCTCACACCAGTGCTCATACGGTGAGCACAGACTACAGTGTTCCTAGCCCTGTGCTGTGCCCTGCCCTGGGACTCCTGCTCCCTGTCCACACAGAACATTCATCGTGTTTCTATCCAGCCTCCTCACGGGCTCTTTCCTATGGTGTGTGCATGGCACCCCTTCAGGACCGTGGAAATGCTCCTGTCCCCTGTCATACTGCCACTGGGTCAGGGAAGGATTCTGGTCTCTCAGGGCCACCACCCAGATCCTACACTGGTCTGTGAGTGAGTGGGTCCGGGAAGGGGTGTGGCCTGTTTCCAGGAGCTCTGTGTGGGGATGAATCAAAGACGAGAGGCTGCCTCTGCTGAGGGGGTGAGGAGAGGGCAGCACGACAAGGTTGGGGGCCTTCCGCCAGACGAGGCTGAGAGCTGAGCTTGAGCCAGTGCAGGAGGCTTGCAGAGCTGCAAGGATGAAGCCCGGCTCTACGCTGCAGGATTTTGATCAGCCTTGGACGAATGCCTTGTTGTAGAGGTTCAAGGGGTCTAGAGGCAGGGAACCTTCTCAGGAGAGGCAACCAGACAGTGCAGGTAAGGGAAGGCTGGTGGATTTGCCAGGGGGGCTTGCCAGCAGGGGCTAGGCCAGTACTCAGTCCCCACTGCTCACCCTTCCCTCCTACTTCCCTGTGTGAAACAGTGTGCAGGCTAATGTGGCCTACATGGCTGAGTAGTACTTCTGTCACCATGGGTGGCCAGTCCAGTGCCCCACTGGGCAGGATGAGTACAACATGGTGTGACCACAGCCTAACAGGGAGGAGGGCTCCATGTGAAGAGCGCTGGCCCTGGACAACAGAGACGCTCCCACGATGACAGACAGGATGAGAGGCAAGTCAACTCTGGTTAATTAGTAATTCCCCACCCTCCCTGCTCGTGTGAAACATCTTCAGAGCCAGGCAGGCCCAAGTTCCAACCTGGGATGACTCATCTAAGCAGGAGGATCATGAAAGATCCTTTCCCCTCCCCAACCCCCAACCCCAAGCTGCTATAGGCCTCCTCATATACACTCATGTCCAAATGCAAAGTTGATTTCTCTTTTTGATCTTGCCAGCAAATTTTTACCGAGCCCAGGAAGTAGGTCAGCACCCAGTTATGAGGAAGGGCGCATGCGTGCATGGGGCTCCCCCAGCAGAAAGCAAAGGCCATGTGTGGGAGCAGGGGAAATCGTAGTTGCCCTGGCAGCTAGAGAGGGAGGGAGAGATAGCTTTTATTTCAACCACCAGCAGACAGAGCTGTTACCCAGAGAGGGGGCTTCCTTTTTCTACTACATGGTCTCCTTTGGGGAAGGGGCATGACTTAGTACTACCCAGAAGTCTGGGGGAAAGCCAGGGGCTGGGAAGAGGACCCAGTGAGGGATCTGCAGGCAGGAGGCCCTGTCTCCAATCCTTAATGGTCTGGGGATTCTAGACAACTGGGGACAAAAGTGGCTCCCTCTTGCTCTGCTGCTACAATTTGGGGGCGTTTGTCAGAGCAAAGTTTCCCTTTCCAGAAGAGGACCCTGAGGAGTAGAATGCATGGTCCTGAGTGAAGACGTACGTAAGCTAGACAGAGCAAGGGACTTGATTGATACCTGAAATATTTAAGTGTGTGACACACCCTGGGCTCTACGATTGTCAGGTGCTGCCTTGAACAAGGCAGTTTGAGTAAGCTGCTCAGTACATAGCCAGATTCCTTCAACAGCTTCCCCTGGTAAACAGAGGTAGGTAGTTATCACAACCAACCCGGGTTTGCCAAAGGACTTCAATATGGGCAGCTCACTGCCTCTTTCCCTGCAAGTCACGGCCCTCCCTTCCTGCGAGCCAGGCTAGTTGTAATCCCACAGCCTTGCTCCTTGAGCACGAGCTCCCTCAGCAGGTCCCTCAGGACTCCAAGCAAAGCTTCCTAAGGCTAAAGAGCACAGGATGAATATTGCATGAATAAAAAGAACCCAACCACTTAGCAGTTATGCACCGCTTTCCTCTTCCCCTGATACTTTACCAGCATTAGTTATTCTGCACAGCCCCCTTCTCCGCCTTCTCCTTCTGGCGCAAAGGCAGTCCTGAAGCGACGTCCACTCTAGAACAGGTCTGCTCAGGTGGGAGGTGAGTCCACTCTAGAAGGGGCCCGTTTGGGTCCGAGGTGAGGTTCATTCCAGAACAGGCCTGCTCAGATCTGAACTGCGGTTGCCTCTAGAGCAGAACTGCTCGGGTGAAGCTCCCGTGGGAGCTGTGGGCCTCAGCATCTCTCCCCGGAGCTGCCTCTTGGTGAGCTGTATTCCCTACTTTGCCCAGAAAATCAGGCAGGGTACACTATTTTCAAGCGGCACACTTGCTAGTGGAAGGACAAACCTCGTCTGTCTCTCTCCCTCTGGGTGCACACACCCCTCTAGCGGGACACCTGCCACACTGGATGTGTGGCACTGAGCTCAGAGCCACATCATACCCAGCCCTGAAAATGGCAGAATGGGAAGTCTTGCTTCCGGACAGCCTCCTCTGATTCCCATGTCCTTCTCCTTGCCCTTAGTCACAGGAAGGCTTGCAGGCCTTTCTAGGTCTTTTCAGAGAAAGAATAGGGCACAAAGGGGTTCAGAGATGGAGCAAATCCACTCTCCAGTAAGTAAAGGCCTGGCATGTGTCCAGCCCTCCATGGGTGCCATGCCCACCTCTTTGGCCCTACGTCTCCCGTGGGCGTGTGGTAACTCCTTTGGCAGGTATGGCTCAGGTAAGGTCCCTACATCAAATGCTTCACTGTCCGGTCAGAAGGGACCCAGCCACCCCAGAAGTCCTCCATTTTTGCAAGAATCCCCATACCCAGAGCACCCTTGGTCCTACCTCCCACCCAAGTCAGCTCCCGCCTCCAGCTCTTCCATTAGCTGAAAAGGTATTGATCGCTTTGGCTTCTGGGAGCTCAGTGTTTGGATTCCAGTGTGTGAATCTTTAAGAATTAATTAGCAAAGATTGCTCGGGAAAAGCAACGTGGGCACAAGTTTTGATGCTGTCTGGTCACCCACCAGTATTGTTTTCCTCTTAATTATGGTGCTATTTCTGGAAGTTGGGAGGCACTCACTCAAGCTCCACAGCCTCCTCTGGCCTCCCCAGCTGCCTTGTGGCCTTCTGTGGCCTTCTGCTTCCTGTTCCTGCCGAGAACAACCATGTCCTGGCTAACAGCACCGTCACTGACATTAGGAACTCTGACAGCTTCCACTTACCAGGTGGTATGGATCAAGGGGAAGCACATGGAAACAGCCCTGTGGGCAATGCCAAGCCCTCCAGCCCTGAGGAGAGGTGTGGGCACTTTAGCAACATGCCCTCAAGGCCAGCTCTAGGACTGTCCTCTCTGCTTGTCTGAGGACTGCCATGGGCCATAGTGCTGGCAGCCTCTCCGTCAGTGCCCTGGACAGCTCTGACCCTGCTCAGCTGGCCTTTAGGTCCCAAGCTCTGGGCCACCTCTCATGGCTCCTGGCCTACATTCCTGCTTCCTCTTCATCACCCCTGCCCACTGCCTTATCTTTGGTGGCTCTTCTCTTTCTTTTTGTCTTTAATTAATCAATTAATTTTTAAATTTTTGTTTGTTTTTGAGATAGGGTTTTAAAAAATTCATTTTATTTATTTGAGGGCAAAAGAGAGAGAGAAGGAGGCAGATAGAGATAGAGGGCCTTCAGCCACTGCAAACAAACTCCAGATGCACACGCCAACTTGTGTATCTGGCTTACGTGGGTCCTGGGGAATCAAACTTCGGTCCCTAGGCTTTGCAGGTAAGTGCCTTAACCACTAAGCCATCCCTCCAGCCCTTGTCTTTAGTTTAAATAATAATCTCACATAGCTTCCTGACAGCCCAGGACGGGTCTTCGTGGCTGTCCAGTCATGGTGGACTTCCTGCACAGTCAGGAGTCTCTAGCTGTGTCTTCACCATTTGCTTCCCATCTTCTTAGGCCGGGGCTGGGGGCCCTTGGTTAAATGTGTGGTACAGGAGGTTGCTGTAGGTCCTGGAGGTCTCTCTTTCTTTCTTTCTTTTTATTGACACCTTCCTTAATTGTGAACAATATCCCGTGGTACTTCCCTCCCTCCCCCCACTTTCCCCTTTGAAACTCCACTCTCCATCATATCCCCTCCCCCTCTCAGTCAGTCTCTCTCTTTTATTTTGATGTCATGATCTTTTCCTTCTATTATGATGGTCTTGTGTAGGTAGTGTCAGGCACTGTGAGGTCATGGATATCCAGGCCATTTTGTGTCTGGAGGAGCATGTTGTAAGGAGCCCTGACCTTCCTTTGGCTCTTACGTTCTTTCCACAATCTCTTCTGCAATGGACCCTGAGCCTTGGAAGGTATTTTAGAGATGTTTTCATGCTGAGCACTCCTCTGTCACTTCTTCTCAACACCATGGTACCTTCTGAGTCATCTCAAGGTCACCATCTGAAAAGAGAAGCTTCTCTAACCAAAAGTGAGCTTAGCATTAATATATGGATATGAACTTTATGAGAAGCGCTTACTGGGCAGTGTGGTGAGCATAATATATACACTTAGCCATACCCCAGCAGACGTTACATCCCTAGGGCTCATGACTACTCCTGGTGTAGGTTTTCAGTATCAGGGATGTGTTCCCTCCCATGGAGTGGGCCTCCAGTCCAATTAGAGAGCAGTTGATTTCCCTCATAACAGACATGCCACTACTGTACCCATTGGCTCCTTTGGCCTGGCTGGCCAAATTTAAAGCTTGCAGTGTTCACTGTTGAGTACCTTCACTGGTGTTTTCTCTCTCCCATTGAACTGCATGCAGCATAGCTTTTTCCAGCTTTCTGTCAGCTGGTCCACATGGAGGAGGCTTTCAGCTCAGCTCCAGCAGGATTTCTCAGTGACCTTGCAGGGGCCTCTCCTTCTGTGTGTGGGGGATGGGGCTCTATGGGTTCCTCGTGCTGTCCCAGAGCCCTCTCTTCTTTCTCCCATGCTTTCTTCTTGCTCCCAGCTAAGTCTAGCTCCTTTCAGAGAAAGAACGGTGCCCAGGGAGCCATGGGAGGGGGCGGGGTCGTCCTGTTTACCTGAAGTTGGGCTGTTAGAATGCCTCTCTGATGAGACAGGAAGCAAGTGACCCAGGAAGAGCTGTTTCAGGTGGATTCTTGGCTTGTGATGAGGCGCCGGAGGTTTCTGCATGTTATGGTATCACAGAAAGTTCTAGACCTTAGAGGAAGCCACACAGACAGTGGGAGGGAAAAGACCACGTAACCAAGGTCAACTCTCCTGGCCACAGTGTTGTGCTGGGACCAGGGCTGAGGTAACACTACGCCAGGGCAGGCAGTTGTGTGTGATTGCCAGCTTCAAACAGCCCCACAGAAAGAGGGCCAGAGGAGCCAGAGCTGCCAGCCTTGTTTCTCGCAGATGCCTTCCCCTCTGAGGGCTGCAAGGAAAGGAAGGGGCGCCCACTACCTACCCGTCCAAACAGGCAGAGCTAGACAAGTGCAGCTTGTGTTCTGTCTGCCCTCCGAGCTCAGCTGGTGCTGCTGGGAGACGCGGGAGCAAAGGGCAGAGAGGAAAGGGCATTTCTGGTAATTCTTCTTCTTCTTCTCCTCCTCCTCCTTCTTCTTCTTTTTGTTTGTTTTTCGAGGTAGGCTGTCACTCTAGCTCAGGCTGATCTGGAATTCACTATGTAGTCTCAGCGTGGCCCTGAACTCATGGTGATCGTCCTACCTCTGCCTCCTGAGTGCTGGGATTCAAGGTGTGTGCCACCACGCCCAGTTGGTAGTTCCTTCTTAATCACCAGGGTCTTGTGTCTCCATTTTCCTTGGAGAAAAGCAAGGCCCACGATCAACCAGTGAGGAGCAGCCCAGCTGAACTGTCAATTTGGTTCTGTGTGTCCATGGCCTTTTCTGAGCCTCTTTGGTCCACTGCAGGGTACCAGCTGCATCTCACAGGGCACTGCCCCTGAGGGCTCACAGCCCCTGGCTGGGTCACATGTGCAATGCTTTCACTTGTCTCTGTGGTTGAACTTGACTTCTAAGGCCCTGCCTCCCTCACTGTTATAAACTTGATCTTACCCCCTAAAGCCACTTCTGGGTTAACATTCATTGGCTTTGGGGGTGCCTGCTTAGACAGCTCAGGAGTGCCTCTCACTACTGCCCATATCTCCCAGCATGAGAATCCAGGCTTTAGGGGTCTCAGGTATCACCCTGGCCCTAGGGAGAAATGGCTCACCTTGCATCACGCATGCCCTCAATGCCTGCCACAGACCAACTGTGCAAGAGGGGAGGTCTGAGACCTGAGGTGACAGGAGCAGTCGTAGACCATCTTTAAAGATGGGGAAGAACTTTCCACAAGACCAAGGAAAGGCACTGGTCAAAGAGCGGCGTGTGGAAAGGCCCGTAGATGGACGGTGCTGCTCTGCTTGCAAACCCCATCAGCCCGGTTTAGCTGAAGGCCCGAGATCTAGCTCTTCATTCGCAAACAGCGTTTTCCACTCCTGTCCCCATCTCACCAGCCAGATTTCACTGCTACTTCTTCAGGATTGTCACCTAAGTCACTAGCGATAGGTATGGTTCCCAGAGCCGTCCTTGAGCCAGACCCCTGATGAGAATCGCCTCGAGATGGTTTCCTAGAGGAACACCAAGATGCAACCAGCAGGCAGAGGGTCACAAGGGTGGTGGGCTGGCCTCTCGGCAGCCACCCCATCTCACCCACCACAAGTCACTCTTTCAGCTTGTGGCGTCCTCCTCACAGCAGGAAGGTGATAGTCATCTTTTTTTAAAAAAAAGTATTTTTATTTCTTTATTTGACAGAGAGAAAGAGGGACAGAGAGAGAGAGAATGGAAGCACCAGGGCCTCCAGCCACTGCAAATGAACTCCAGACGCATGTGCCACCTTGTGCATCTGGCTAACGTGGGTCCTGGGGAATCAAACCTGGGTCCTTTGGCTATGTAGGCAAGTGCCTTAACTGCTAGGCCATCTCTCCAGCCCACCAGTCATCTTTTTTTTTTTTTTTTTTTGCCATCCTGTGTACTACTATCAGGGAGGCACGGTCTTTGGTAGCTCTCAATCTCCTGAAACACCCGGCAGGTACCTCGTTTATGTGTGGATTCCGTGTGAACAGGGTGGGTGCTGGTCCTGACATGCGACATCCTTTCCTTTCCAGCCGGCACTGTTGGAATTCGTGAGATCTAAAGTTAGAACCACCCTCCCAATGTTTAAGTCCCAAGATGAATGTGGCGCAGGCATCAATTGACAAACACTTAGGGCCAGCCTCCCCTATTTTTAGTACAGATACTTATAGAATGACATCTGAGTGTTCACATGCTTACTAGCCCACAACTGGGAGTCACACAGCCTGATTCTGCCCAAATAAGGGTGGCAACAAGCATCCCCCCCCCCAGCCAGGGTGGACCCAACAGGTGGATATCCCATAGAAGCCTGGATGCCATGGATGGGCTCTTAGAGGGTCAGATTCCAATGGCGATGGGCAGTCCAAGCCTCCAAGCCGCGCCTTCTGCACACTTCTCTTGGCAGCCCTGCCCTCTTCCGCTGGGTGGGAGGCAATGATTCAGCTGTTTCCTTAAGTTCCATCAATTACAAGTCCTAAAGGACATTTATACCATCCCTCCCTGGCCACCACCCCTGTTCAGTGCTGGGGACAAAAACTAGGGCTCCATGCATGCTAGGCAAGCATACCACTGAGACGCGTCCCCAACCCAAGAGCCAGTTACTGTTGGAGCAGGCCGCTCGATGATGCTGCGGGAAGTCTCTGCAGAGAGGCTTCCAATCGGGACTGTTGTGTTTGTTCCTAACCCTGTTGGGTGTATGTGACATTTAGACAGTAGAGCATTCGGTCTAAATGGGACACGGGGAGTCCACGAGAGCATTTTGGTGCGAGGTCCTCAGAAAGAGCTCCTGGTGCAGGACCCCACCTGACCACCCTTGGAGGCTGTGTGGTTCTATGGAAGCCTCAGAAAGGTCTAGAGTCATCTGAAGCAGCAGCAGGGTTTGTGCCACAGCTTTGCGCCAAGCTCACTGGGGACAGCCTGAGGGAGGGATGACAACCGGGCTGGTGGCAGGAGGTGGCACATGTGCCTCTTAGTGTCCCATGGGCTATCATCAGAGGGTCCCTGGATCACACCTTTCCCCCTCTCCCTTCCCCGGGACCAGGGGCAGAAGTCTGGATCCTTTCTGGACCCTTCCCCTGGTCCGAGAGCGTCTGTTTCCTTCTGCCTTGAGCTTGAGCGCCCAGCAAGCTCCTGAAGAGCGCCGGCTAGTCTAGTGGAGGGTGGGGTGGGGAGAGGGTTTCTCCTGGGATCTCACAGGTTCCAGGGCAGAACAGGGCATTCTGTGATCCTCTGGCTTTGCTGGCAGACAAGTCTTGCTGAGGCCGTCCATCCCCCAGCTACTTTGCAGAGCTGGGGCCTTGCAGGAGGTCTATGGCCCAGGAGGGACTCCTCCAGCTGGTGACAGGTCACGCTGCAGCGGACGGATCCTTACTCAGGGCTCGTTAGAGGAGCTCCCAAGCGATGGGGGAGCGGGGAGCGCAGGCCAGGGCCGCTCCTCCCCGAGGAGGAGAAAGGCTGCCGCCGAGTGGCCACAGGGCTGGCTAGCAGGAATTACTGGGGACATTGCCTGCTCCACTGGGGCGGCTGGCCTCCCGCCCAGGTTTGCCTCCATGCTCTGACTCAGTCTTAATGCAGATCGAAGGAGGGAAGAGTTCTAGACTAGAAGACCAGGCCTTAGTGGAAAGCCCTGAGGCTTGGAGAACAGTGTCAAAAGGCACTTACAGGGGCTGAGTCTTGGACTCTTGGTCTCAAGACCTAGCTGAAAGGTCAGAGCCTTACCCTGGGTGGTGACACCGATGAGGAAGGATGCCAGAGAAAGCAGGAAGTGGCTGCTGTGGGCCAGACCAGGAGGGCATACTTGGGCGTTTCTTCACATTAGGGGTTTCCCCCTTTTAGTCCCTTCCCAGTGGTGAGTGGCCTAGGGTCAGCCTCTGAGTCCTACTGTCGGCTCCTGTTCTCTCTTTTCTAACCTGTCTCCTTATTTCCTTGTTCCAGTTTTATCCAGGCGGGTATAAAGTATTCTTGACATAAGCCCCATGCTGACAACCAAAGGTTTATTTTATTTTATTTTTATTTGAGGGAGAGACAAAAAGAGAGAAAAGGAGAGACAGAGAGAGAGAGTGTGTGTATGGGCACACCAGGGCTTCTAGCCACTGCAAATGAACTCCAGATGCATGCACCACTATGTTTATCTGGCTTATGGGTACTAGGGAATCGAATCAGGGTCCTTAGGCTTCGCAAGCAAGCACCTTAATCAATAAGCCCAGGGTTTTTTAAAACTTTATTTTATTTTTATTTATTTATTAGAGACAGAGGGAAAGAGAGAGAGAGAGAGAGAATGGGCACGTCAGGGCCTCTAGCCACTGCGAATGGACTCCAGACACATGCGACCCCTTGTGCATTTGGCTAACGTGGGACCTGGAGAATTGAACTGGGGTCCTTTGGCTTTGCAGGCAAATGCCTTAACTACTAAGCCATTTTTCCAGCCCCATTCTACTTTGCTATTAGCTATCGTTAATCTCTTGCTATGCCAAGGTGTGTATTTATTGGAGAGACTATGTCAAGAGTCAATGGAACGAAGCTTATTGGGGTTTCAGAGGTCAGACAAAATCAGTTATTGCTGGCAGTGGTGTGTGTGTGGGGGGCATGGTTAGGACTTTGCAGTTGCAGGCATCCACTGGGGATCTGGGGCATATTCCCCACAGATGGGGGGAAGGACTGTATCCTACTGCTGGTTTCTTCAGGTGTAGTACAGGGCCTGCCCTGCCACTTTCTACTTCTTTTGGTTCTTGGACACATTATTCAGGCCTCAGTATCTCCGATTCCTTGTTCATCAAATGGCAGTGATGACAGGGCCAATGTCACAGAGCTGTAGCTGTACTAAATGTATCAATGCCTACAGCACACCTACCTAATGTTTATCTCAAAATAAGTGACCAAATCATGCCCACTTTCCTCATCTGTGAGGTCTGGGAGACCACCAGCCTTCTTGTGAACAGTGTCTCCCCAATTCAGGCTTCAAGCCCTGGCTAGAATTGTGAGGCACCTCCATGGTGGCCATGTTATAGTGGCACCATAGATTGACTGACTGACTCATTCATTCATTCATTCATTCATTCACTCATTCAGCAGGCTTCTGTTGATATTTCCTATGTGTCAGACCCTCTGGGCAGCCTGGTGGGCAGACCAGCAAGAGGATGCATTCAGTGGGTTCGTTACTGGGCATCTCCTAGGATGGTGCTTGGTACGCAGCAGTGCCATGTAAATGTTAAAGAAATATCAGCTTGGTCAGTTAGGTCAGGGAAGCACGGGATTACACAGTCCCCAGCAGGGGCTGCTAACCTATGAGGTGTCGGGGGGGATGCGACACAGAGCCAAGAACAGGTAAAGGAGGAGAGAGGAGCAGACAGGGCCTGGCAGGAGGACTGGCCCGATGGCAGGAGTTGTCTGATTGGACTAAGAGGGGCTGTGGGAGTGAGGAGATGCAGGCTGGGGTCACGGATGGGTCTTGGAAATGCTGAAGAGGGGCTTGCTGAGCCCTGTAGAGTTTTGCTCCATATCTAGATTTATTTTTGGTGGCGCACATCTTTAATCCCAGCACTCAGGAGGCAGAGGTAGGAGGATTGCTGTAAGTTCAAGGCCACCCTGAGACTACAGAGTGAATTCCAGGTCAGCCTGGTCTAGAGTGAAACCCTAACTTGAAAAAACCAAAAAGAGAAAGAAAGAAAGAAACCAAAGTGAAGGAAAAGAGTTCTAATTACTTCCAGTCCTGTTGGAGGAAAGTCTTTGAACTTGACCGACTTAGGAAACTGGTCTCTACATTCTTTGTCCATCTTTTTTTTTTTAAAATCTGAATAAGTCAGTTTATCTTTTGGGTCATAGCAAAGCCTCAAGACTGGCGAACAATCTCACCGAGTTCTTGAGGGTTGTGTATGAATGAGGGTGGAGGGGACTTGGGTTTGGTCTGTGACCTTCTGGCTGGCTCTCAGCCCTGTGCTCCAATCCACTTCTGCATTTTAACCTGCCTCTGCGATCCTCTTTTGCAGATGTTGGAGGAGCTCAAGTGTTGGCAACGGGCAAGTCTACTGCAGCTGAAATTGGTAAGTGGGATCCCAGTTTGGTCTGTGTGCAGAGCTGAGGGCAGGAGGGAAATCCTCTAACAAGCAGCCATGTCACCTGTGACCCCGCTTCCCGGCCAACACAGCTTTATCCTCTGGCCGAGCTCCTGCACTCCCGCCTGTCCTCAGAAGGAACATGAATCACAAAGGCCAATTTGTTGTGCTCTCTGTTCCTGATGGGCAGCACCCGCAGCAACTATGGGTCCAGTCATTACCTGTACATCCATCCCTCTATCAGCACAGTGCCTGCCTCCCACCTCAGGGGCCCACTTTACCTGCAAGCTGTGGTCCTATCACCTCTTCTGGGAAGGCTCTTCACTCCCCACACCAGCCCAGCTGGTCATGTGGCCCTACCATGAGCTCTTTGCTTCTCTGCCCTGGCTGAGTCCAGGCCCTTTGGGTCACCATGTAGCAAGAACTTTATATACACACAATAGATGAATCAGTGAATTCACACAGGGATAAGTAAGTCAGGGGGGCCAGGGGCTGATCTTGAAAGACCCTTGAAAGGTAGAAGTAGTTCCCACAGCTGGAGGGACCAGGGATGGGGTTCCAAGGACCCAGGAAGGGCTGGGGTTGTAAAAAGGAAGACTGGCACAGCAAATTGGCTTGTGGGATGTCAGCATCCAGACACAGGACTCTGCACTTCACCTAGAGCCATAGAAGGCACCCGCAGGGTGGCAACTCTACCTGAAGTTCAATCCCTTTCCTGCTCTTTAGATTTCAAATATGCCCTTATTGGGACTGCTCTGGGCGTAGCCATCTCTGCACTTTTCCTGGCCCTGAAGATGTGCATGATCCGGAAGCACTTGTCTGATAACAACTCTTCAGACCAGAGGAGCACGCCTCTAGGCGTCAGTGGTAAGGAATCCATGACACAGGGACCGGACCCAGCTGTGCCCTGCATGAGGAAAGACTGCACGTTAGTCAGCTTCCTGTTGCTGTGATGAAACATCTGAGCCCATCAACTTAAAAAGAGGGAAGGTTTATTTTGGCTCACAGTTTCCATGTTCTGCTGGCCTTGTTGCTTCGGGGCCTGTGGTGGCACAGTGTACCATGTAGGAAGCTGGTTCCTCTCAGAAAGAGAAAGAGGAGTCCCGGGGTTCTCCACTCCAGGATTCCATTACTGACGGGTGGCTCTAGAACCCCATGCTGTAACTGTGGGCCCGGTCTTCACTTGTAATCCTTCTATCTGCACAGTGCCTACCCCCCACCTAAGGGCATATGCATCTGCAAGACCTACCACGAGGACCCCACCTTTAAAACTATCCCACCACCTCGAAATAGTGCCACATGGACTGGGAATAAGCCTTTAAGGCATGGGCTATTGGGATCACTCCAGACCCCAACTGTAACAGATGTCAGCTGGGATGAGACGCTGAAGGCAGCTCCATAGCAATGGACAGAAACAAGCAGATATAACCCACACGTCCGGAGGCCAGCAGGCTTCTACCGAGCAGAAATGGCTTCCCTCTCTCTGCACCTCCTCGAGTGTGATCCTCGGGCTCTGACACGCTCCCTCTCCACGCTTTCCTATTCATTTGTTCTTGGCATTCCTGAGAATTAGATGCTCTGAAGAAGGCCGATAAGATCAGAAAGTTTGGCTTTCTTGTCCTAATGATCAGACAAAGTTGATCCAGGAGGTCCCCAGGTGGCCCTGAGCGCAGGTGGACTTAGGAGGTGCTGCAGGTGCTGTGAGCAGCAGGTGGCACCCAAAGCAGGCAGGGCCCAGTGCTCCCAGATATCCACACAGTGCTGGGCTCATGTGAGCCACAGTGGGGCGACGCTGGACCCCGCGAGCAGTTAGTCTGTCGGTTATTGTAGCAAAATGCAGCATTGATTTGCACCCCTCTCTCAAGGTTGCCCACAAAACAGCCTCTGCTGTATAAGACTCTTGAGGCAAAGTTGATGTGGTTTTCTAGTTGGGGGGGGGGATGAGTTCTGAGGATGAGAAGAATTGCTTTCCTGAAAGATTCAGCCATGACCGGAAAGGGGTGGTGGGCCTGGAAGCGGAGATGTAGGCACGTGGATGAGGGGCTTCACTGGTGACCCACGTTTGCTAATCCTTGATGGTGTAACCCTACCAGCAAGGGGGAGGAAGCGGCCTTTTCATCCCACAGTAGCCTGGTCCTAGATCTCCCAAGGACTGCAGCCCCTAAGGGAGACCCCGGCTGCAGGTGGAGGTGTAATGGGTGTGAACGAGGGTAGAGGGAAGCTTTAGAGATGGCTCATTCTAAACCATATGCCAGCAAAGAGTGATCACGGACAGGACCTGGGGAGAGAAGCTCTAAGGACAATGAAAGTGATGTCTCCAAAGTGGTCCCAAGCCACTTTCCCGTGAGCCTCCAACCCAGAGCTTCTCGTCCTGCCTCCTGCCAGCTTTGATCCCTGGAATCTGCTAGCAGGGCATCAAGTGAGCCATGCCAGAGGTTGTCAGTATTGTGCCCTTGCTAATGTCCTGTTTTCTCTGTTTAGACCCTATGGTGCGGAAGAAGATGACCTCACGGTAAGGCAGGCAGCCGCAGACTCATCGGTGTTCTACGCTTTCCCTCCTCCATAGCACTGCACTGCTTTGCTGTCAGCCCAGCTTTCTCCAGCAGTCTAGAAGCCACCAATGCCCCCTCCCGCCACCCTTTCCCCTTCTTTGGGTCTGTGGGGGGGCTTCATGAGAGTGGGGACCACAAGGTTCAGTATCCCAGTTGCCCAGATGTGCCTTGCATATAGACTGCCAGGACCATCACTCAGAATAAATAAAGTCCCATGTGTGGTGGCACATGTCTTTAATCCCAGAGGCAGAGGTAGGAGGATCACTGTGAGTTCAAGGCCACCCTGAGACTCCACAGTGAATATCAAGTCAGCCTGGGCTAGAGTGAGACCCTAACTCAAAAAATAAAAAATAAAAAAAGCCAGGCTTGGTGGCACATGTCTTTAATCCCAGCACTCAGGAAGCAGAGGATTGCTGTGAGTTCGAGACCACCCTGAGACTACACAGTGAATTCCAGGCCAGTCTGGGCTAGAGACAGACCCTACCTCAAAAAAATAAATAAAAAAAAAGAAAATAAAGTTTGCAGCCATGACTAATTTGGAAGGACACTCACAGTCTGTCCCAGCTTACTTGGTTTACCCACTGGCATCCAGCCACTCTGCTTTCTAGCACAAAGCCTGTGTCCTCCGCGGACAGCCTGCCCCAGGCTCTTGGCATTCACTCTTTTCCACCACCGAAATGCTCTTTGCCCAAAGATTTGCAAGGCTGCCCCTCGTGTCCTTTTCTGTCTCTGCTTTGCTGTCACGTGTGGTTGTGTGTCCTGGTGGCGCCAAGGCTCGCACAGCCTGCTGGGAAGCAGGGTGTGTTGGTGTGTACGTAGAAGATGGGAATCCTGGCATGTGAGGACATGGGTGGCCAAACTGCAGAAAGCATGGGTCGACAGAGGGAGCCGTGCGATGAGACCAAATGCAGAGACAAAGGCAGAGGTTGAACTCACCCTGAGACTTCTGATCCAGTGCAGATGAATGCTAATCAGAGCGGGATGGAGCAGTTGCCTTTAGACTCCTGATAGTGACTTAGAAAGGGGAGCCCTGCTGGAGGCCCCCTTAGCGGATCAGGGGCACTGTGAAGCTCTGCTGGAGCTGGGCCAGGAGGAGGCAGACAGAAGACAAAGTTGTGAAAGTCCTAGATTCCTCTGAGGCATCAGGATGAGGGGGAGGCAAGAAGGGTGTATTCAACAAAAAAGCCTTCAGAAGCCCTGTGCCAAGAAAGACTGTGAAGAGCGGCCAGAGGCAAGGCAGGGATGCAGGGACTGCTGAACAGCGAGGCACAGTTCCGATTTCCCAAACTAACACTAGATGGAGTCAGGGGAGGCAGGCATGAAGTCGGGTGAGTGAATAGCCAGGGCAGAAGAAGGAACAGAGAAGAGGGAGCGCAGGCAGGCTGTCTCTGCAGCTCACCGCCAGTGCTTGTGCTTCTGCCCCAGGCCTACTTAGCAGCGGGCTCGCTCTGATTCTCAGCTCTCTGCTCCATGGTGACTGTGGCTCTGTTGCTACTCTGCCAGGGAGTGCTGGACACTGGCTGGAGGCCTGGTGCTGTGCCAGCATCCCTTTGAGACACTAGAAAGTTCTCCCCGGGGTGATACTTTGGCCAGACACAGTGAAGCTGTGGGCATTTGCCCAACCAGAGCTGAGAAAACCAAATTTTCCCAAAAGTACAGTTCATTTCTTTCCCCCCACGACCTTCCCTTTGCCAGTAGCTGATTTGTTAGCCAATTCTGTCCATTTGGTGAACAAAAATTCCAAAACATTTCTCTGTATCTTCCAACTTTGGTGCGACTGTTTGCTTCCTAGCACTGCTTTGGTGTCTCAGACCAGACAGAGCCTGCTTGCTCAGGGCAGGGGAGGAGGGCAGGACCTCGGGGACCCTGCAGAGTGAACTCTACTCCAGCTTATCCGCAGGATCTGCGTTTCCCACCTCACTTCCCCTCATCTCTCCTATAGCTCAGGTACCCAGGGCACGATCCAGCTGACTGGGATGCAAGGCCTGAGATCATCTCCTGTTCTCCCTTCCAACCTCTTTCTATTTGAAACAACTTCAAATCCTCAGAAAAGTTGAAAGCTGCCAACAAAATATTCACCCCTTGCGTGTGGGTCTGCAGACACCTCACGCCTGTCATTTTCTCACTATACCCAGAAATGTTCTTCCTTTTAGGCAGGTCTAACCCACTTGAAAAATCAGTATAGTGATATTTCATCCCTAAGTGTATTGTCAAGTATCTCCCACTTAATGACAGTGCAATCATAGAACATCCGAGAAGATGAGTGCGAATTCAGTTACATCATTCAGTCTATATTTGAATTTCTCCTATCCTTGAAAAGTCATCTTTTGGCCAGGTGGGTGACAGATCCATGCTTGTAATTCCAATGTGGAGTCTGAGGCAGGGAGATCAGCAGTTTGAAGCCAGTCGGGGATATGTAGACTGTTGGGAAAACACGCACACACACACACACACACACACACACACACACACACACACACACATCCATATAAATTATTGTACTCATCCAATGCAATCTTTGTATTTGATTTTGTCTTTTTTTTCTCCAGTCTATTTTAGTGTTGAACAACCTGTCTTTCTTTCTCCACACCACGAGCAATTTTGAACTACTAAGCCCAACATGATATAGTAATCTCTTTTCGGGATTTGTCTGATGTTTTCTCCTGGGTAGACTCGGACTGAAATTTCTTGTCACGAGTACCTCAGAGGTGACATTGCATTCTTGTTGCATTGCATCAGGAGGCGCCTGGCTAACTGCAGCCAGGCTCAGTTGGTGGTGCATGCTCTGAAGGCTTGTCTAGGAAGTGGCTTTCGTGTCTGCACTGTGGGGATTGCAATGTCCTCCTACAATGGCAACATTAGAGACAATTTGAGGGCTGGTGCTTTGAGACTATGTGAATATTTCCTGAACCCCAACCATTCCTCACCCCTGATTTATATCTGGTCTCATGAGTCATGCCTCTGTCAGTTGTTTCTATTGGTGGTTAAATTTAATAGCTGTCATTCTTTTGGGGAGAGGGATTTTGAATATGCCCCTTTTCCTCCTCAGCTTGCTGAGTTCTGCTACTGCAGACTTCAGTGCATTTTCATTTATTACCATCAGGATTCTTGGATGCTCAAACTGTCCCAAAATTTCCCAGTGCAAGGCTCTTTTTGGTGACAAGTGGGACCCTGTGACAGAACCCCATTGTCTTGGGACATTTCCCCCTGACTTCTGACACAACATGGCATCCTGGGATCCTGATCTGTCATCCCTATCTCAAAGCTCCTGGGTTTCTATTATTTTTTAAACATTTATTTATTTGAGAGAGAAAGGGAGGGAAGGAGAGAAGGAGGGAGGGAGAGAAAGAGACAGAAAGAATGAATGAGAATGGGCCTACCAGGTCCTCTTGCCACTGCAAATGAACTTGAGATGCGTGCATCACTTTGTGTATCTGGCTTTCCATGGGTACCTGGGAATCAAATCTGGACAAGCAGACTTTGCAAGCAAGTGTCTTTAACTTCTGAGACCTCTCTCCAGCCCTTCCTTCTCTTCTCTTCTCTTTTCTTTTCTTTTCTTTTCTTTTCTTTTCTTTTCTTTTCTTTTCTTTTCCTTCCTTTTTCTCTTTTCTCTCTCTCTCTCTCTCTCTCTCTCTCTCTCTCTTTCTTCCTTCCTTCCTTCCTTTCTTTCTACTTAAGGGTGATTTTTAGAAACCCAGATCTGACATTGTGTGCTCATGCCCACTACATGTCATGTTTCCTAGGCTCATTCAGGGAACAGAGTCAGGAAGTGTGGATTTCAATACCCAAAACAAGTGTTTCTATCTCTCATCATCCAGAGAGGAAACCTAGCTTCTCCACACATCAAAATGCTCACTGAATTGCTCTATCCTCACACACACACAGTCCTTGCAGAATTATAGCACTGCCCAACTGCAAGCCAGCTCCACAAACCTGAAGAATTCTTTGTATTGCCTTTTGCCCTTAGAATTGGCCCACTGCATGGATACCGCCCAGAGCATCATGTTCAAGTAAATAATAATTTTTTTCTGTGTGGCTGATCTATCCATTTGATTTAAAATTAGAAATACCCATTTCAGGGCCTAGGTTATCTTAATAGTTCTTTAACAACCTCTTAATTTTCTTTTGAACATATAAAACATGGGCATGGCTGGCCTCCTATCTCTGCCTCCCGAGTGCTGGGATTAAAGGCATGTGCCACCAAGCCCAGATGTTTTTGGTTTTTTAATGAACTAAACAAAAAAATTTTTTGAGGTAGGGTCTCACTCTAACCGAGGCTGACCTGGAATTGACTATGTAGTCTCAGGGTGGCCTCAAACTCATAGCGATCCTCCTACCTCTGCCTCCCGAGTGCTGGGATTAAAGGTGTGCGCCACCACTCCCTGCTTATTATTTTATTTAAAAAAATTATTTATTCATTTGAGAGTGAGAGAGAGAAAGAGGAAGATACAGAAAGAGTACAGGCACACCAGCATCTGTCTTACATGGGTCCTAGGGAATCGAACCTGGGTCCTTAGGTTTCACAGACCTTAACGGTGAAGCCATCTCTCCAGCCCAGATATTTTATTTTTGATTATCCTATTAACCACACATATTGATGGGGTCAATATGTTATCTCAGTGCATGCATAAAGCAGGTATGGATCAAATCTGGCCCCTGCCCCAACATCTAGTTATCAATATTTGGTGTTTGGGATGACCTTGTCCAAACACCCCTGCATGTGAGAGAATATATGGTATCACCTTCTGTGTGTCTCACTTGAACATCACACCATTTTCACACCATTTTCTTGCAAACAGCAGGATTCCTTTCTTCTTTATGGTCAGGTTGCAGTTGTGTTGTCACGTGCTTCAAGGAGAGCTCTTCGAGTTTACTCACCTTTCTCGTTGCGGCGGTTTGAATATAAATGGTCCCATAGCCTCAGGTTTTTTTTTTTTTTTGCCTCATTTTTTTGGGGGGGTATCTTGAGGTAACGTCTCACTCTAGCCCAGGCTGACCTGAAATTCACTGTGTACTCTCAGGGTGGCCTCGAACTCATGGTGATCCTCCCACCTCTGCCTCCCGGGTGCTGGGATTAAAGGTGTGCGCCACCACACCCGGCTTGCTTCATGTATTTTTTTTTTTTACTTTTTTTCTTTTTATTTTTTATTGACAACTTCCTTAATTGTAGACAATATCCCATAGTTCTTCCCTCCCTCCCGCCACCTTCCCCTTTGAAACTCCACACTCCATCATATCCCCTCCTCCTCTCAATTAGTCTCTCTTTTCATTGTGATGTCATGATCTTACAATGTGTGCCTAATTTTTTTGTTGTTATTGTTTTGTTTTTGTTTTTCAAGGTAGGGTTTCACTCTAGTCCAGCCCAGGCTGATCTGAAATTCACCATGTAGTCTCAGAGTGGCCTCGAACTCACAGTGATCCTCCTACCTCTGCTTCCCAAGTGCTGGGATTCCTACTTAGTCTCCAGCAGGTGGAGCCCTGCTGGGGGAGGTGTCACTGGGGGCGGGACTTGAGTCCAGCCCTGTGTGTCTGTTCAGAGGTAGCTCATGCTTGCTGCTCCTGGCTGCTGGCGTCATCACCGCAATTCCAGCCTAGAGAGTCACATGATGCTGTCACTGTGATGAAGTAAATCAGTTTTTCCCACCATGAGCAAGCTTCCTCTGGAATCTGTAAGCCTCAAATAAGTCCCCCCCCCCACGTAAGCTGCTTCTGGTCAAGTGAGAAGGTAACTACAACACTTGCTAGGTTTAATCCTACCGATTTTGTGTTTTTAAACTCTATTTTAGTTTTATTTATTTATTTGACAGAGAGAAAGAGGAAGAGACAGAGAGAGAGAAGAGACAGAGAGAGAATGGGCGCTCCAGGGCCTCCAGCTGCTGCAAACAAACTCCAGACGCATGCACCACCTTGTGCATCTGGCTTATGTGGGTCCTGGGGAACCGAACCTGGGTCCTTTTGGCAGGCAAGCACCTTAACCACTAAGCTATCCCTCCAGCCCTTTTTTTTTTTTTTTTTTTGCTGTTGTTTTTGAAAGGTCCCATTGCTTCCTGACCTGGTCATTGGGTATTACAGAGGCTGCTTTAGTGGTTGTTTTTATAATTTGTATCACTTTTATCTTTAATCTCCTTTGAGTTTTTATGTCATTTGCCAAAGTGCATACCTCCCTTTCCAGTTCATGTGCCTCTAATTGTTGCTTCCTCTCTGATCGCATTTGGCTTAAACTGTCATGTATTCCTTGCCTTGTGTCTGACTTTGATGGGAGACCCACTCGTAATGTCTACTGAGTAAGAAGCTAGCTTTAGAGTGGACCTGTTAGAGACGAGCCACTAACAAAGCTGGCCAGCAGGGCCACCCCCCTGTCACTTAAAGGTTTGTGACAATATAAAGCCCATTCCTATTTTTAAAACAATAATTAGTGCTCTGAGACTTTCTTCTTTTGGTTTTTAGAGGAAGGGTCTCACTCTAGCCCAGGCTGACCTGGACTTCACTATGTAGTCTCAGGTTGGCCTCGAATTCAAGGCGGTGCACCTACCTCTGCCTCCCGAATGGATAGCCAGAACATGGAGGTGTATACTGGTTTTATTTATCTACTTTTCCTTCTCTTATTAGCTTATATGATTAGGGGAGAATGTAGTAGAATAGCTGAGTGTAACAGATACTGTAGTGGCACAGTGTCCACAATTTCTTGCTCCTTCCCCTGATGGCAACCCAGAGAGTCACGCAGTGAAATTCACCGCCTCATCCAGGCAGCTGATGATTTCTCAACAGCTTCCCAGATCACCTGTCACCATAGGTGTGCCTGGAGGCTGGTGGCACACCTGTCCCCAGATCATCATTGCCTGTCAGAGAAGAACCTCAACCATGAAGCTGCTGTGCAGAGGTCGCTTGACCAGCTCAGGGCTGTGAGGGACTTCCTCCTGGGTTGCTGGTCCAGTTGGAGGATCTGGATCTCAGATGCAAATGCAATTCCCCTCTTCAACCCTTTGTGGTAGTTTGAATGGATGTCCCCCAATGAGTCAAGAGTTTTATTAAAGCTTCTTGGGTTTCCAGCGGCCTGGCTGGTGCAGGTGTCACTGTCACTGTGGGTCCAGCTCTAAGGGGTGGGGATGGATCTGAATTCCAACCCAAGATATGCAAAGTGTCTTAGCTCTGCCTGGGTTCCAGTGCGGTTTGGCTGCTCTTGCTTTTGCTGAGGGCTTTTCTCATTTTGACTATTATGGAACTTGCCCTGGATCTGTAAGCTTCAATAAATCCCTTCTTCCTTCCATAAACTGTGTCTGGTCTGGAGATTCATCCCAGCGACCTGAGGCTGCCTGCTGCACCCCTGAAGGGATCTTTTTACTTTGGGCCTGTAAAGTAAGAGAAAGGGAGCACTCTGTGCCCAGCCCCTAGGGTCTAGACTAGTCAACTTAATCTACATTCTCCTGGGCCACTGTCCTGTTTTTTAAAGTTTTTGTTAAAAATTTTTGTTTATTTTTATTTATTTGAGAGCAATAGACAGAGAGAGAAAAAGGTAGAGAGAGAGAGAGAATGGAAGTCCCAGGGCATCCAGCCACTGCAAAAGAACTCCATATGCATGCACCACCTTATGCACCTGGCTTACGTGGGTCCTGGGGATTTGAGCCTTGAACTGGGGTCCTTAGGCTTCACAAGCAAACACTTAACTGCTAAGCCATCTCTCCAGCCCCTGGGCCACTGTACTTTAAGGAAGATAAACAAGCATGTGCCAGTGGTGGCAACCCTCTCTTGGGATCCTTCCTCGCTTCACTCCCTTCACCATGTTTCTGGTTTTGATGTGTTTATTATCACACACTAATTTTATAAAAGCATAGATTTACATATGACATTTTCATACTTGAATATAATGTGCTTTGATCATATCACCCCCACTCCCATTTCCTTCTCTCTCCTTTCCCATGCCTGTCTTGTTTCCAGATTGGTCATCTTCAGTGTTGGTGCTTTCAAGGCTCTACAGCCTTGAACTTGACCCTCAAGCGCAGGCTAGGTAGTGATGGGCTTCTGTTTCATGGCTGTAGACATGGCTTACACCAGGTATGCTTCCGTCTGCTCCGTCTTCCTGCTGTCGCTTCCTCTTCTCCCATGGGGAGATGTCAGACATCCAGAGATCACTGCTGAATACACACAGTGAATAGTATTCACAGTGAAGCAACAGTCACAGCAAGCAGAAACGAGACATTGCTTATGTGAACCTGTGATGTTATGTGAATTCTGCCTTGTGTGTGGAGATGACACCCCTAGTCCAGGGTCATCTTAAGCCCAGAATTTCTCACCTTAACCTCCAGCTCAAGGTGTATTTTATCAGGGTCTTGTTTGGTGATTTCATTTTCTTTTTGTGTTCCTCTTTTTTCTTAAAAAAAAAAAAAAATCTCTGTATACTGTCTTCCCTCCTAGCTATGCTATTACACTAGTTAACAATACTAGTTAAGAACTGAAAGTATCATTCATGATATCTCATCTCATGAGAGAGAGAGAGTGAGTGTGAGAGAGAGAACTGGCATGCCAGGACCTCCAGCCACTGCAATTGAACTCCAGATGGTGTGCCATCTTGAGTGCATGTGTCACCTTGTGTGTCTGGCTTATGTGGGATCTGGAGAGTAGAATATGGGCCCTTAGGCTTTGCAGGCAAGTGCCTTAGCCGCTGATCCATCTCTCCAGCCCTGAAAGTATCATCTTCTCTCACATTTCAGTAGATCTATCTGCTCTGTCCTCTTTACATCTGCCCAGAGATGCACATATTCTTCAACTATAGACAGTGACATTTCTCTCATGTGTGCCTGAGGTCCCCTCCCCTTGTGTCAAAGGGGATAAGGCTTTGTGTCCTTGAGGTTTACAGGCAGAAACAACCTCATGGTTGAGATCTCCCTTTGCCTAGAGCCACCTGCTCCAGGCATCTTTCTGTGCTGTTTGAGGAAACGCCCCACCTTCCTGGCAACTGCTGGTGGATTCTTTACCCCTGCCCAGTGTGTTGCATAAACACACGCTATATTAGTGCACAATCACTTTGTCAGTGGATCTCCCAGATGTTTCTCTTCTTTTCCAGAGAAGCCCGGGTGATTGAGCTGTGAGCAGCCAACTGCATCGAGAGAGGTTCAGCTAACTGCCCACAGTTGTAGCCATAGGGTGCTTTGGATGTGAACACCCAAGACTGCTGATGGACCTTCACGTGGCCTCAGCAGGGTGCAAATATGAGAGTCAGCAGCTCGCGCATCTGTCCCGAGGGAAAAATGTCAGTCCTTTTCTGCAAGAACTTCTGTACCGAAGGAGCCTGCTAGCCAGCAGGAGGGAAGAGGGAAGGCCACGCTCCATGTTGCCCAGCTGGCATCACCATGCGAAAGCTGTGCCATGGCACTGTGTACTTATCAGCGGACCCCACCTGCAGCACGCGCTCACAGAAATGCCAACAAACCGAGGACAGCGCCCTCAGCCCCGCAGTCTTACAACAAACAGTTGAGCCACACATTCTAGAATTCCTGACCTCACATTCTCAGCAGCCGGCAGAATCTCACAGTAAAGAAACGTGGGGAGGGTGGGGGACACGTGGCAACCTTGGCCGAATGAGAGAGGGGATATTTGACAGCTGTGAACTAGGCCAACAGGGAGGATCCGGTAAGGAAAGAGGTGCAGGGCCTTATAAGGAGCTATGTGAATGTAAACTATCATTGTTTTCTTCATATAATTATTTTGTGGTGATTATTGCAATGTGCATGGAAGACACACGATTCACAGGGCCTCAGCAAACCCGCCATTATCATCATCAGTCCAAGCTCTGGGTCCGGGCTCTGTAAACATTCTCTTCACCTTGATCGTTAATTCTATGTTTCTGAGGTTACGTCATGAAAGACTGCCTTTCTGTTCTGCAGAAATCCGAGCGGCTGTGAGGACCCTTTCTCCTCAGAGTGGGTTACCTCCGTCATGTGTGAGAAAGGCTGAGCTATATTTTAAAACAACATGCTGTGGTACAATGGTGGTACAACGCTTGGTGTGGATTCCCAGGGCGTCTTTTGTCTGACTTGATAACAATGCCGTTCATTAACAGCCTTTGTTAACTGATCACCTAAAGCGGTAACGTGATACTCATAAGCCATTTTCTGTGTGTAGGATAGAATAAAGCACGGTGTGCGGGATCTGTTAATTGATTTGTTTCTTTTGGCAGCGTTTTAATTAAGACACCTGGCTTGTGAATGGCAGAATCGCTTGTGAACTGAAGGTGCGAGGCTCCGGGTTCTTGGTTCATGTTCTGCGTTCTCACCTCTCCACCACTGCACCTGTGGTATGTTTTCCAGACATAAGTTTTGTTCGCTCCTTCCCACACATGGAGGCTCATATGTGAAGAACGTAGAGAAATGCAATCATGTGACACGAATGGCTGAGACACATGCTACAAAATGCCTCATTTGTTGCTGTCATCATTGGGTGAGCCCCATACAGTGACCTCACACAAACAAAGGCAGCTATAATGTCACTAAGATGATACAATCTTATGGGACCATGGTCATATACGAAGTCCTTTCTTTCTGTCTTTTTTGGTTTTTCGAGGTAGGGTCTCACTCTGGTCCAGGCTGACCTGGAATTCACTCTGCAGTCTCAGGGTGGCCTCGAACTCATGGCGATCCTCCTACCTCTGCCTCCTGAGTGTTGGGATTAAAGGCATGCGTCACCACACCCGGCATGAAGTCCTTTCTTGACTGAAATGTCCTTATGTCACACCTGCCTGTGTGTTAATGAGCTCTCTATTCGGGTGGAAAGGGGCTGATGCCATAGGCTTGGGGATCCCTGGCAATGATGTCTCCTTGATTTATTCCCCAAATCTGAGTCCAGTGGCTTCTTTCTGGAAGTTCTACTTCTAATGGAAACTCTGAGGCTTGAGAGCCCCTCTACAAGAACAGCTCTGAAGGATAGGTCTCCAGATGCATAACGTTTAGAAGTACTTGGGAGCGGCCACAGTGAGTCACTGTATCTGCTGGTACAACAGCTTGAGTTCAGGCCAATGGAATCTGGTTGCCTCATCCTGACATTTGAAAGCATGTTAGCAGACGCCGGGCCTGGGAGAATCCTTGCCTTCCTGGCCCAGGTGACAAGGAGGCCCCCAAAGCACATGCAGTCCCTCCCCTGACAACTCCCACAGCACAGAGAACATCATGTTCAAAGGGGTCACAGGTGGCTTCCAAGCCTCAGGAAGTGGAACAGCTACCCTACATGGACTTCAGCGAGCAGCAGGTGGCAGTAGCCAGCCGAGTCTAGCTGTGGTTTGAAGCTCCAGGATTCTGCCTGGAGGAGGAGAAAGGAAGCTGCGAGAGAGGGCTATCTGACAAGGTCAGCAAACGAAAGGTCATCTACAGATGTATCAATCTATTCACAAATGAAAGACGCTGGTAATGACTCTAAATTTAAGTGAAATTAAATGAGGGCATGTATGTATGTATATATACACACACACACACACACACACACACACACACACATATTCTCTACTAGTATACTAAAGGTATAGTATGTGGGGGTGCCAAGATAGCCTGTGGACCCATTGCTATTGTCCTCCACAGCACCCACATAGTGCAGGACGCAAAGTGACACAAATGTCTGTGATCCCAATGTACCAATGGCGGTTGGGAATGGAATCAGGAGAATCCTGAAGTTTGGGGTCACCTAGCCTGGCCTGCCATAGGAGACCCTGTCCCTAAAAAGGAGGAAGGATGGGCTGGAGAGATGGCTTAGCAGTTAAGGCGCATGCCTGTGAAACCTAAGGACCCCAGTTTGATTCTCCGGGTCCCACATAGCCAGATGCATATGGTGACACATGAGTCTAGAGTTTGTTTGCAGTGGCTAGGGACCCTGGCATGCCCATTCTCTCTCTCTCTCCCTCTCTCTTTGTCTCTAATAAATAAATAAATATTTTTTTAAAAGGAAGAAGGATGGACACCTTGAATTTGTCCTCTGACCTTCACACCTGTGCTGTGGCACGTGCACACACACACACACATTTACATACATACACACAGATACAGAAAGGTACACATGCAATCCTAAGATAGATATGTGGCTTTGTAGACACCCATTTTATTACTAGAAGCTAGAAATGGCTGGCACAGACAGGATAGGCAGTTGGAGATGGAAATAACAGGGTGATTCTGATGGCCGAATGAGTCACAACATGTCAATTTCCCTCAGTGTCCTCACTCCAGTCCAAGTGAGTGGGGAGTGTGACCGAGGACGGAGTAGCAGCAAAGATGCAAAGGGTGGATGGGTTCGGGATGGGTCTTTGAGCAGGGACGTCTGGGTAGCAGGTCTTGGTGAGGAGAGGCAGGAAGAGGAAAGCTTAGCCCCACTGCCAGGGTCAGGAGCTGTTGATTACGGGGACCTGAGGTGTGATGACGCAGAGGGGTCAGCAGCTGGGCCCTTGTTTCTTATGTAGACACCAGGATGGGCTGCATTTAGACAGAGTGAGCGTCCTAGTCCAGCAGGGGTTCTTGCAGGCGTCCACTCTGAGAATTACAGTTAAAAGCACGTATGTGGATGATTGCTCTAGAACATGCTTGGAGATCCATGAGTGGTCTGATGAGATGAAGGCAACCAAATGGAGGAGAGGAAAGGTGCATGTAGGGTGGCTTAGTAGAGGAATGCTGAGTCACAAGCTGAGCCCAGTGCATGTAGGGTGGCTTAGTAGAGGAATGCTGAGTCACAAGCTGAGCCCAGTGCATGTAGGGTGGCTTAGTAGAGGAATGCTGAGTCACAAGCTGAGCCCAGTGCATGTAGGGTGGCTTAGTAGAGGAATGCTGAGTCACAAGCTGAGCCCAGTGCATGTAGGGTTGCTTAGTAGAGGAATGCTGAGTCACAAGCTGAGCCCAGTGCATGTAGGGTGGCTTAGTAGAGGAATGCTGAGTCACAAGCTGAGCCCAGTGCATGTAGGGTTGCTTAGTAGAGGAATGCTGAGTCACAAGCTGAGCCCAGTGCATGTAGGGTGGCTTAGTAGAGGAATGCTGAGTCACAAGCTGAGCCCAGTGCATGTAGGGTTGCTTAGTAGAGGAATGCTGAGTCATAAGCTGAGCCCAGGGTGGTGGCCAGTGACAGCAGGTGGAGGGTATGACCTTGAAGGAGATATGGGCGTCCTGCCCCCCCTTCCTCTTCCTTTTTTGACAGCAAGCCTAAATAACATTGGTCTGGGCTGTGCTCAGGGCACAGCCTGCTAACTACATAGTGAATTCCAGGTCAGCCTGGGCTAGAGTGAGACCCTACCTCGAAAAACCAAACCAAACCAAACAAAACAAAACAAAACGGGGCTGGAGAGATGGCTTAGCATTTAAGGCATTTGCCTGCAAAGCCAAAGGATCCCATTTCAATTCTCCAGGACCCACATAAGCCAGATGCACAAGGTGGCACATGCATCTAGAGTTTGTTTGCAGTGGCTGGAGGCCCTAATGTGCCCATTCTCCTTCTCTCTCTCTCTCTCTCAAATAAATAAGTAAATGAATAAAATGTATTTTTTTAAAAAAAAGAAAAAGAAGCAGCAGCACCTTGACAAGCACAGAGGACATGGGACAGTGGGAGCCTTAGGCACCTGACCCAGGACTCTGAAATACAGTAAACGTGACAGACTGATAGACACAGAAGGGGAACACACGAAGAGGCCTTGAACCCCCTCTTCCAACGCCAACATTCTAAGGCTGGCACTTCCACTAAGTAAGCCCCAAAGAAGCAGTAAAATATCTCAACACATGGCCAAGGCCGAAGTTGTGCCTTCTTCACCAGCTGATCACAATAGTCAAAACCTAACAACGGTAACTATGGTCTGGGATTGCAGCGGAGTTTATCATGTACAGGATGCTGAGTTAGACCCCACCACAATACACACACACACACACACACACACACTTGTTTAAATGCTAGAACAAAACTATGTATTTGCTTGGAAATTTCAAAACACTTTGAACAAACTAATGAGGGGGTTCTAAAACTGGCAATGGCTGAGCGGTGTCGCATTCTAAACCTCCCGCGAATACTAATGATTTTCTCAGTTCAAAAGGAACCACAAAACATTCAAAGGCACAAAAGAGCCACTCAAAGCAGGCAGGCAGAAGCCAGAGGAGAATAATCCCTGAAATTAATGAACTAGACGAGCCTCAACTTTACCCAGCTCTGCTCCTGAGGACGCACCCCAGTTTGTACTGCACTTGGGTCAAGAGCTTAGGAAAGAGGTAGCGTTTTGCTAGGCTGGGAAGACAAGTGGCCCTTGAAGCCGTCAAAGTGGATGGAATTTAGTGAACAAATCCAAAAAGGAAGCAGCCTTAGAGATAGTGACCCAAAATCTACTTTAAAAGTCCCTTTAAATCTTTGGCTGCTGGGGCTGGCGAGATGGCGCAGTGCTTAAGGCGATTGCCTGCAAAGCCTAATGACCCAGGTTCGATTCCCCAATAGTCCATGTAAAGTCAGATGCCCAAAATGGAGCATGTGTTTGGAGTTTGTTTCCTGCAGCTGGAGGTCCTGACATGCCTATTCTCTTTCTCTCCGTATGTGCGTATCTATCTCTCTGTTGCTTGTGCTCAGGTTCCAGAAAACCATGGAGGCCAAGATATGTAAGGCAGTGTCAGATTCCTTCCAAGGATGCCCTGAGAGGCCATTTTTACAGTCTTTTTTTTAATTAGTTATCTATATAATGTGTATACAGCCATGATGGTACCATCATTAGCCTTCTCCCTGCCCTCCCCCCTCAGGGATTGTGGGTCTTTAGCCATCAGTTATTGGGGAGAGGCAATGTCTCTGGGCATAATGACCCAGCTTAGGGCTCTAACAATCTTTCCGCCACCTCTTCTGTGAATTTCCCTAATCCATGTTGGGTTCATTTTAGGTCTATTTCAGTGACGAGGTCATGGGAGTCTCTGTGTCTCTGGATCTCTTATTTGGTAGGGGTTGAGTGCTCTCTGTGTCTATCTCCTTCACCCCTGTGCTGATACCAGGTTTCCTGAGAAAGCAGCACTCTTGCTCATTTCCCCAATTATTCTATGGGTTCAGCTGGTGTCCTGGTGAGGTGCGATGGGCTGATTCTCTCCTCAGGTTCTATGACCATCTGAAAAAGAGAAGCAAATTCTCCAACAGTGAGTGAGGTCAGTGCAAGATACATGAATAACCATTTTTATTGTTTTAGAGTGAATATAATGGGTGTAGGCCCTCTTGTATCCCACTTTTGGTGGGACCTTGATATTGGAGAGCAAACTCATTTTTGGATATGGTTCTGACTTGTTTTCCAGTTCCAGGTATGGGTTCCATTCCACTGAGCGGATCCATTAGCCAAATCTAGAGCAGTTGGTAACCCACCATGGCTGTGTGCCACGACTGCACTTGTGTGAGCATCACATCAGGTTGATTGCTGCTGAGTAGCTTAGACCATGAATTGCTTAGGCAGATGTTGGCCATTTTCCCCGAGTCGCTCATGTAGCACCTTCTGACACTAGACAAGCTAACTCTCTTGGGACTGACTCTCTTCCAGATTGCAGCCAGGTCACTCCATGTTCCATCCCAACAGCATATGGTATCTTTGGCAGTAGGGTCTTACCATTAACCTTTGGTGGGTCTTCAAGTACTGAGAGGCCATTTGTGAAGCTGTCAGGTTGAAGCTTAAATCGTAATGGAGACCCCCAGCATGCTGGAGATGTCAGGACAGTGGGTGTGTGCTGAGGAAGGATTCATGCACAGAGTCGAGCAGGCTTGTGAGAGGCTACACGTGCAGTAGGCTGCAGAAGTAGAAGGGGCAGGATTGCCCAAGCCCTAGAGCCTGGCTGACTCCTTAATGAGCCCGGATGCCGGGCACAGAGCCGTAGTCTTTAGTGTTTGCCTTACTGGCTTTCATTCCTATTTTGGTTGGATCTTTCCTTGCTATGCTCACATTCCACGTCCCTGCCTTTTAGAATTGGAATGTTTACTCTGTGCATTGCATTTTGGAAGTATGTAACTTATTAATTTTATAGGACTACTCAGTTAAACAATTGCTGTGAGTCTCAGAAGAGACTTGGGACTTTTGAACAGTGTTGACATTGTTACGGACTATAGGGACTTTTGAAGTTGGACTGAATTCATTTTGTATAATGATATGAATCATTCTAGAATCATCTTTGAGACAAACCTTTTGATATGATGGGAAAGTGTTCTTACATTATATTAATTGAGATGGGAAGACCCACCCTAACATTGCATAGCACCATTCCATGGTTTGGGGTCTTAGGCTGAATAAAAGGAAGGAAGTGTGTTGGACTCTGACATTCACCACTCTCTGCTTCCTAACTGTGGATGCGATGTGACCAGCTGCCTCAAACTTCTGCCACCATGCCTTCCCTGCCATGAAGGACAGACCCCTCAAAGTGTGAACCAACAAAAACCTTTTCTTGGGCTAGAGAGATAGCTTAGTGGTTAAGGCACATGCCTGTGAAGCCTAAGGACCCCAGTTCAATTCTCCAGGTCCCACGTAAGCCAGATGCACAAGGGGCATACACTTCTGGAGTTTGTTTGCAGTGGCTTGAGACCCTGGTGTGCCCATTCTCACTCTCCCTCTCTCTCTTTCCTTCTCTCTGTCTCTAATAAATAAACAAAAATAAAATCTTAAAAGAAAAAAACCTTTTCTTCCCTAAGTTGATTCTGTCAAGTATGTTGTCACAGCAGCACGAATAGTAACTAAAAAAAAAAAAAAAAAAAAGAATAGTAACTAATATAAGAACCTACTGGAATTATATTATAAGGAACATATGCCTAAATTTGGTTATTAGATTTGGTTATTAGTTTTGTTCCTGAAAATAATGGATCCAGACTGAACAAATACAGAATACACAACCTAGGGGTTAAGTATTCAAATATATGAGTCCATGGGGGACATTTTTGTTTTTGTTTTAAATTATTTTATTTATTTTTGGAGAGAGACACAGAGAGAGAGAGACAGACAGACAGAGAGGGAGAGGGAGACAGATAGAGATGGGCACGCCAGCAGTCTCTCAGCTGCTGCGAACAAAATCCAGATGTGTGCGCCCCCTTGTGGGCAAGTACGGCATTGCGCCCTTGCGTCACTTGGCATCTGGCTAAACGTGGGACCTGGAGATTGGAACCGCTGGAGATTGGAACCAGTGTTCTTAGGCTTAGCAGGCAGGCGCCTTAACCGCTAAGCCATCTCTCCAGCCCTTGTTTTTGTTTTTGCAAGGTAGGGTCTCACTCTGGTCCAGGCTGACCTGGAATTAACTATGTAGTCTCAGGGTGGTCTCGAACTCTCGGCGATCCTCCTACCTCTGCCTCCTCCCGAGTGCTGGGATTAAAGGCATGCGCCACCACGCCCGCTCATGGGGGACATTTTACATTCAAACTATCACAACTTGTATAAAAATCAATTTAAAAATCTACATAAAATGAGTGATTTCCCCAAGAAAGTTTTAATGACTATACTTGACTTAAAAAGAACTTGGAAAACACTAAAGGTGAATAACCCTGGGGGGAACTGAAGATAAAACCTTTTTATTGCTGTAATCTTTCTCACTGAGTCTCTAGCGCTTCTCTCTCCCTGAACACTATGCCAGTGTAGCCTTTTCACAGGCTCACAAATGCTTTTGGGCATTGAACCATTTTCCCATCTTTAATTAATTTAAATCATATCCAGTGATTTACTTGGTTTTTTTTTCTTTTTTGGTTTTTTGTTACTTGGTTTTTTAATGTGTGCCATTTCTAACTTTTGTGATTATACACCATATGCAAAAAAAAAAAAAAATCTTGTGTACACTCTTTCAGCACAGGTGTGAGAATTTTTCTAGAAGCAGGTAGAATTTCTGCTCCTAAA